>VSJF01000003.1:0-1398640 GCA_009739215.1 Floccularia luteovirens
CAGTAAGAACCCCAGGTAAGGTAGTTCCCTATCACTGTGTGTGACAGGCGCTGCTCAACACCTTCATGCTCAATACAGGTCGAAACCCTCACATGGGTTTCGAACCACATCAAACTACTTCGAACATGGAGACAGTTAACAAATTCAAGCAACGAATGAGTGAGTCATTGGAAGAAGCAAAGGCAGCACTCTCCAAGTCAAAGGAAGAGATGGCATGATACTATGATCACAGACGCGAACCAGCTCCAGTCTTCACACCAGGTGACAAGGTATATCTAGATTCAGGTAATATTCAAACTACTCGACCTTCACAAAAACTTGCACATTGATACCTCAGTCTATTTACAGTATTGCAAAGAGTCAGTTCAAATGCATATCAACTTCGATTACCACCATCCCTGAAATAACTCCACCCTGTCTTTAATGTGGTGAAACTACTGCTTGTGATACCAGATCCCATACCAGGTCATTGCACCCCTCGACCCCCTGCACCAGTCCTTGTCAATAATAAAGAGGAGTACATTGTGGATCACATCCTCAATAGTCACATGCGAAACAACCATCTACAATTCCTGGTACAATGGAAGGGCTATGGGTATGAAGAAAACCAATGGGTTCATGTGTTACTGTTTGGGGTTTTAAACGTCGTCGTTTACTGGTCTCGTTGTAGATATGTCTGGGTTAGGGAATGGTTGAGTTTTGCTAGTCAGATTTCCCTAGCGTGATGGTGGGTTATGCTACCACACAGGTTACAAACCACCTGTTGGGGTCTCTCTGAGGTCAGTTACAGAGGTGGGGATAGCCAGGCGTTTCAGGCTGTATGGTGTCGTCCGTGCCATTATTTACAACGATCTTGCCATCCTAGACAAGGGAGGGAGAGTCACTTAGTTGTCACTGAGGTAACAGAGTAATCGCTCGTATTAGGAGGTACTCGAAACTAAGATCAAGCTGAGGCTTGACTGTAGTTTTGCGCTACTTAAATACAAGTATGCTATTTCTAATAATAGCTAAACGTGTGTCTGCTCAGTAAGCTATGAGTCAGCACGGTGAAGGGAAGGTAAGTGCGAGCAGGCTCAGAAGCCTAATGGGGAGCAGCACATCCGTCTGCTAATTCTGAAGAAAGTTTCTTGTTGAGAACCTAGGTGGTTGTATTTAAGGAGTGGGCTTATGGATTAAATAACGGAGTGCATGGTGGTGGCGCGCAGGTGTGGAAGAATGCAGACAAAGTCTGCGTTAGAGAAGCACAGTTAGATGTGTGCGAGCGTGTTATCTTGCGAAGTGCGGGTGCGCTTGGTGCATGAGGGATATGTAGGTTGAGAGTGGTTTTTAGATTTTAGACGCTAACTGATTGGGATCGTAGAAACTTGTTCCTTTCACTATCTAAGTTACAATCTTTTATATCTACGGGCGTTGCGGAAAGAGTACTAAGTAATTGGAGAAATGTACTAAATTTAATGAATGGTAATGGTAAAAAAAATCGCAAGGGGCATCACCAGGAACATGTGCTATACTGGTTATAGAATTGTGAAACTCACAAAAGAGAAAGAAAGGCTAAACAATGCTAGAGGGTCATCTGGTCTGCCTTGCAGAAACACAGCAAGGCTGAGCGTTGCTGTGCACTCGCATCACATGTGACCAAGGTAGTCATGATCCTGTGCACTAATATTAGCAGGAGCGCTGTTTTCTTGGTCCAAAAGGCAAATCCGCGTGATAATCCCGATTAAGACCGATGATTAGATAAGTGATGGCGCTGATACAGGGGTTTTACTGGCTAATTTTAGGAAACGCGGCGGCCGAGGGGCTTGTGAGCTAAAGTTGATGGTTGATGGCATCAGCGGGCTGCATGGTCCTCATTAAGCTATGTGGCGTCTGGAAGAGTGCGCTGTGGGAAACCCCCACTACCTCGGAACGGATATGGTAAGCCTGAGACATAGTCTAAGCCTAACGAGCATCAGAGAACTTCCCCAACCAATCACAACGCGAAGCACAACATTCAGCAATTCTTACGCAATCGACTACCCAAATTTCATATTGCGAAGCCCCAGACGCCACAAATGCCCCGCTCAGGACACGCGCCCCCATTCTTAATTCCCGCAGTGCACTCTTCCAGACGCCACATAGCTTAATGAGGACCACGCGGCCCGCTGATGCGATCAACCATCAACTTTAGCTCACAAGCCCCTCGGCTGCCGCGTTTCCTAAAATTAGCCGGTAAAAACCCCATATCAGCGCCATCACTTATCTGATCATCGGTCTTAATCGGGATTATCATGCGGATTTGCCTTTCAGACCAAGAAAACAGCGCTCCTGCTAATATTGGTGCACAGGATCACGACTACCTTGGTCACGTGTGATGCGAGCGCACAGCAACGCTCAGCCTTGCTGTGTTTCCGCAAGGCAGACCAGATGGCCCTCCAGCATTGTTTAGCCTTTATTTCTCTTTTGTGAGTTTCACAATTCTATAACCAGTATAGCGCATGTTCCTGGTGATGCCCCTTGCGATTTTTTTTACCGCTACCATTCATTAAATTTAGTACATTTCTCCGATTACTTAGTACTCTTTCCGCAACGCCCGTAGATATAAAAGATTGTAACTTCGATAGTGAAAGGAACAAGTTTCTACGATCCCAATCAGTTAGCGTCTAAAGTCTAAAAACCACTCTCAACCTACATATCCCTCACGCACCAAGCGCACTCGCACTCCGCAAGATAACGCGCTCGCGCACATCTAACTGCGCTTCTCTAACGCGGACTTCGTCCGCATTCTTCCACACCTGCGCGCTACCACTGTGCACTCCGTTATTTAATCCATAAGTCCACTCCTTAAATACAACCACCTAAGTTCTCAACAAGGAACTTTCTTCAGAATTAGCAGACGGACGCGCTGCTCCCCATTAGGCTTCTGAGCCTGCTCGCACTTACCTGTCCTTCAGCGCTGCGGGAATTAAGAATGGGGGCGCGTGTCCTGAGTGGGGCATTTGTGGCGTCTGGGGCTTCACAATATGAAATTTGGGTAGTCGATTGCATAAGAATTACTAAATGTTGCACATATCCATTCCAAGGTAGTAGGGGTTTCCCACAGCGGAGTCATACAGACATATCTACAAGTCATTAGAAGCAGACACAAGTCACTATGAGTTAATAGAAGCAGAATGCGAGTCAAATACAAATTGTGTATGAGAAACAAGTAAATGAGGCAAGAACGTGTTGCACATGCATTCTGAAGTCCAGGGAGATAGCACGTATCCAGATAAGGTCATAACATTGTGCTGATAATGTTCATGCTCCTGACCTCATTACAGAATTTTACCGCTCAAACCCTAGTGCATCTCAATGCATTCGAGCTGCCTTTACCACTATAGACTCTATTGATTCAGTAGCTTTATGGCATTTAGGACGCGTTGGGACACCACTCCTTAGAAGGGGGGTGATGTAAGGGGAACCCCAAGTTCAACCTTTCGAACCCTTTGAAACCACTCAGCAATATCTCGACATCACTTCCTACTACCCTCAATACAACTTCAACATGCTTACTATCAGGGAGTTATATATTTAGATACAGTTACTAAGGTTGCCACCCATCTAAGATGGTAACTCTTCTTCAATACCTCTTCTATTTTTATCCACATATATAGCAACACCCCTGAACAGAAATCCTTAGACTTTTCTCTTCGGATTTCCTGTCCAGGTGAGTAGATAGAATATGTATACTTTACAATATAATAACTTCAGATTTCCTGTCCAGTTCAACATGCTTCCTGTTTCATAGCCCATTGTGACACTTTGAAACACGCATCACGCAAACTGCCCAGTTGCCCTTACAGAAGCAAAGTCAATATTGACATAAAGTTTGGAGAATGAAATTCTCTGATGGGCATCAATCTGCTCAAAATTCTTCTAGCATACAAGCAAGTAGATGCTTCAATATAACATTTTGACAACATCCTTAGTATTATTTTCACTTCACTAGCTAAGGCCTGGATTGAAACACCATAAGTGTGAGTAATAACATGTTTTCTCTTGGTTAGCATTGATCAAACCATCAGATTATCTAAAAAATTCCCAAAGTCACCTCTTCCCAGAAATTTATTGCTCAAGATGGTGCATCATTCTCTTTTTGTATACATGAGAGAAGGAATCTTATACTTAGAATGTATCCAAATATTAGTCTTGTTCCCAGCTGTTTGGTGCACCTGCAAACTGCCATGTGGAGTTTAAGTCTGAGAGTCAAAACTCATGTCAGACTATGCACCATAACATCTAGTGTATTTCATACAGAGAACCCTCTATCAGTGACAGTGTGATAGTAATTGTAATGAAAACATAACACAATGTGATTATACACATGATTGAAGATCAAGACCTCACAAGATGCAACACACACATTCAGACATTTCTTCAGAGTGCTTGTGCTGCAGCATCCAAAAAAAACCAAATACAACTTAGCAGAAACATGAACTAAGCTTCAATAGATATTCTCAGTGCATTTTGGTCCAGTGCCATATAAGTGGCAGCTAGATGTTGCTGTTGTTATCAATGGTGACACCTGATCAGCTAATCTCACAAAGGTGAGTTACTAAATTTGTACCCACTTCTCACATTCCTAAATTGTTATGACCTTATCCGGATATGCGTTATCTCCCTGGACTTTAGAACGCGTGCGCAACGCATTCTTGCCTTGTTTACTTGTTTCCCATACATGTTTTGTATCTGACTCACATTGTACTTCTATTAACTCGTAGTGACTTGTATCTGCTTCTAAATGACTTGTAGATACTTCTATATGACTCCATGCTGACTCGTAGCTTACTGAGCAGACACACATTTAGCTATTATTAGAAGTAGCGTACTTGTATTTAAGTAGCACAAAACTACAGTCAAGCCTTAGCTTGATCTTAGTTTCGAATACCTCTTAACACGAGCGATTATTCTGTTACCTCAGTGACAACTAAGTGACTCTACTGTTGCGACAGCAACAATCACATGACTGATTACATAATTGATCATGTGATGGAGCACGTGACTGATGACGTGTCTCACACTCATATGCTCTATGGCACGTGATATCCACGAACATTCTATAAGGTTCTACAACCTTCTATATGTAGTCACATGATATGTTAGTGTACCTGCGCACGGACCATTGTACAAAGCTGTACAAACAGCAATTATGTATATAAGAAGAGCTACTGGACCTTATGTCCTTTGTCGAATTATATTCGTAGTAGTCAGTAACTAGCACCTAAGTCTCTAAGAACCTAAGTAAGCTCTAAGGTAAGAACAGTCCCCTCTACTGTGTAAACAGGGTGCTGCTCAACATCTCCCTCCTGTTATGACCTTATCCGGATATGCGCTATCTCCCTGGACTTTAGAACGTGTGCACAACATGTTCCCGCCTCATTTACTTATTTCCCATACACATTTTGTATCTGACTCGCGCTTTGCTTCTATTAACTCGTAGTGACTAGTATATGCTTCTAAATGACTGGTAGACACTTCTGTATGACTCTGCGCTGACTCGTAGCTTACTGAGCAAGCACGCAATAGTTATTATTAGAAGTAGCGTACTTGTATTTAAGTAGCGCAAAACTACAGCCAAGCCTCAGCTTGATCTTAGTTTCGAGTACCTCCTAATATGAGCGATTACTCTGTTACCTCAGTGACAACTAAGTGACTCTCCCTCCCTTGTCTAGAATGGCAAGATTATTGTAAATAACAGCATGGATGACACCATACAGCCTGAAATGCCTGGCTATTCCCACCTCTGTAACTGACCTCAGAGAGACCCCGACAGGTGGTTTGTAACCTGTGTGGTAGCGTAACCTACTATTGCGCTAGGGAAATCTGACTAGCAAAACCCAACTGCTCCCTAACCTGGACACACCTACGACAAGACCAGGAAAGAACGATGCTAAAACCTCAAATGGTAACATAAATCAAAAGCTGAAGTATTAAGCAATATTTTTCTATTTTGCTTGTGGGAGATGTATTTGAGACACCCAGGGTTTTGAAAATGGCTGGGAAAAATTGTTGTGGTAATTGTTGATGAAGCTCATTGTATCTTGCAATAGGGTGGAGACTTCTAGCCAGCATATTCAGAGTTGGAAAACTGTGGGCATTTATGCCTTATGAGATTCTCATGTTACTGATCTCAGCAACACTCCCTCTTCAAGTGCTGACATTTACATCTTGAAATAACAAGGATGTGCACAATCTTAAAGGTGCCTTCCACTATTTGGACACTAACATATTCATTTCTTCCATGCTTTCCCTTTTATTAATACCTGGATAAATAACATACCATTTCTTTTTTTTTATTGGCTTCTTTAATCACTAAATTAGACACTACTTTATTCCTCCTTTTTTTTCACTAACTGTTAATAGTAGTAGCAGAAAACATTTACTTTCTACAGTATATAAACCATATTTTTTATCCTCAACACCTCAGTCATTTGACTACACAAATGCTGAGGTGAGAATGTCTCTAATAATGTTTATAATCTCTTATTAACTTTGATTAGCTAGGGTACTATTTACAATTGTAGAATCCTTGTCATAATCTCACATTACACTTGAATGTGAATTGATTGACATAATTTATTTTTCATGAATAGTGGAAACCTACTAACCTAATATATAATGACCTCAGCAATTCAAGTTCGAAGGATTTTTCAACAGATTGATAAGAAATGACAAGAAATGACAATTAGATAAGATAAATGTAGTTCTAAAATAGGATGTCACTATTTGATGTGACCGATAGAGGGTTGCTCTATACGAAATGCACCAGACGTTCTGGTGGAGTATGAACCTCAGTTTTGGAACTCCGCACGGACCGTCGGGACCGACCGAACGTCTGGGGACGAGACTACCGAATATATGAGTATAACATCAGAATTCGTTGCTGTACCATGTGGAACCCATTTATAAGCTTGAGTTATTATTAGATAAACCTGCCTTCACTGGGTCTATTTAGTCCTAGATAACTGTCAGAGAAATCGTCGATTCGACATCACTATAAACACCATAATGTCTCTCTGGCAAGGTGCTCCTCCTCCCCCGACCAAGCTGGGTCGATACCGCCAACTTTCATCTCGAGCAGGTATCCATGTCTCTCCAATATCCCTAGGAGGGATGAGCATTGGAGACAAGTGGAATGCTGGCATGGGCGAAATGAGCAAAGAATCTTCCTTCAAGCTCCTAGATGCATATTTCGATGCAGGAGGAAACTTTATTGATACCGCAAATATGTAGTAAGCACGCATTGTACCGCAGACATCTACCTCGATCGACAAGCGCTTTTCTAGCCAAGAAGGTTGATCTGAGGCATTCATCGGAGAATGGGCTGAGCAGCGAAGGAACCGTGATCAATTAGTTATTTGCACAAAGGTTTGTTCGAATACTATGCTGTCAACTGGTGTAATAATCTTCAAACATATTCTTGCAGTATACGAACAATCCTCTTGGCCACGATCCTTCCATCAAAACATTCGCCAATTATCTTGGGAACCATTCGAAGTCTCTAATGCTCAGTGTAGAAGCCAGCCTCAAGCGATTGAGAACCAACTACATTGACATTCTTTACGTGCATTGGTGGGATTTACACACCAGTGTCGAAGAAATCATGGACTCTCTGCACAATCTTGTTGTCCAAGGCAAGGTTCTCTACTTGGTACGTCTTCAATAATATAAACATAATCGCCTTTCTTATATATGCTGCACGAAAGGGAATTTCTGACACTCCTGCATGGGTTGTTATGAAGGCTAACGCATATGCCCGTTACAACCAAAAAACGCCGTTTGTCGTTTATCAAGCAGCTTATTCCTGTTTGCAACGCGACATCGAGCGTGACATTCTTCCTATGTGCCACATGGAGGGTAAGTAGTCTTACAAAGCATCATTTACATAAAATTGTATTGATCCAGGTATACTTGCCAACAGGCATTGCATTGACACTTTGGAATGTCCTTGCCAGGGGTCATATCAGAACAGACGAGGAGGAAGAAAAACGGCTTCAAACTGGAGAGAAGGGGCGTACTCTTGCAGGGCCCTGGGAGCGGACGGATGACGAGAGGAAGATGTGTGCCGCACTCGAAGAGGTCGCCAAACAGGCTGGTGCTAAGAACATCCAAGCTGGTAAGTTATTACAAAATTTCTCTCCTCTGTTAAGGGAATTGACGTATTTTTTCCAAGTCGCCATCGCATACACCATGCATAAGGCACCTTACGTCTTCCCAATTATCGGAGGACGAAAGGTAGAACATTTGAACGCCAATATCGAAGCTCTAAGTGTGAGCCTCACAAAGGAGCAGATTCAGTACATTGATGGCATACTTCCGTTCCATAAAGGATTCCCTACTGCTGTCATTGTGGGTATATCTCCGGAAAGTCATTTATTTCGAATGCTCATACTGTCTTCCTTAGGGCGAATATGGAACATACTCATTCCTCATGAATCATTACGCTAATTACGACCAGCAGCCTCTTATTCCCCCTATTCCTCACTCTTTAGATTGATATAATGGGAGAAAATGGTTCCAACTCGGGATGCGGGGACACAAAGAAAAGATGTACTGAACCAATGTAATCCTTCCTTAAAGTAAATGATGACACTATTGACATAGCAAGTACATGCGTTGTGGAAGCTAGCGTGACTTGGACCTGCTAGAACCGGAAGCATAAGAAGGAAGAAAGGAGTAACCGCCATGGTCCATTGCTGAATGCCAGGTTGTAGTTAGTACTCACCTTCTCATCACATTTATGGTCGTATCCTCGAGTAAGGCCAATTGAGCTCAACCTCGATAGTTCCATAAATGAATCAAGATCGGGGAGAAATACCCCAACGTTCGTCTCGCCAACACAATGCCCCGCTTGACATAAGTGCATACTCGGTGCAACCTGTGAGCTATAACCAATCATTCCAGTAGGAAATTCCTTTCAATTGGTCTTGACATGACTTAAAAGCTATGGACTAGGGCGGTGCCCACAGTATCATTTATCCACGTCTCCCTTCCCAAGACCGAGTCTTGATACATTTTTCGTGCCTTACAAGAAATGTGTTCTCCCTTCTTTACATGCTATTCACTTCCTTTTTCTTCCTTCCTGTATTTATGAGTGCAGAGACTGGAGCATGATGAAGTGGATCCGTTGATTGCAATATGTCATTGATTTATGTAGCCATCTCGTTCATATGCCAGTATATATCACATAAAGAAACAAGATCAACAATGCAGGCACCGCTACGCACAAACTGAAATGTCAGTTCCAGGCCACGAAGAGTCAGAAATTGAGGTATGCAAGTCAAATGCAAGCGCATCTCGCCGGTCAAAAAAATGGAAACAGGAGTAGGACAGAGACGTATGTGTCCAGTTGACACCTGAACACGTACATCTCTGCCATGGTCCTGTGTGCTTGAGATTTGTGGAACCAAATGAGCAAAGGAAACAGATTCCGTCCTTGATCATCTTGCAAAGCTTGGAATGTGATCCACCTTCATCGTGGCTCTAAAAAGTGTGCAGCTGTCCATGAAACGTCAGAATGGGTGACTTATCAATCATAATACTCACTTAAATTTACTCATCAAGCAGTCGTAGCAATTTACATATTGTATCTTCACCAAAGCATCCTGTCAGTATGATGGGTTACAGCCTTTGATCAGAATCTCCATCCAGTGTAGGAAGTGTCTGAATAGGAATTTGTCTGGGCTTTTAATCAACAAATCGCTGAGATGCCGAGTCCCCAGTATGTATATCACCGAGTTTTTGACCGAGAATGTATTTGTCCCGCGATGTGCTGCTGTAGGCCGATTACCTCGGTGTCTAGTATCCGGTGACGGTGATTGCAATTACAGCCTACATATATTGTGGCGCGTTGAAACATATAGCCAGACATGCCTCGGTCCACATATAGCTTAGAATCTGTGCAACGCTTGTGGTTCGTGAGGACTTCGAAACTTGTCATGAAACTCAGCTTGGTAGCTCTCATAGCATCATCAGGTACTGTGATAATTTTCAGGCGGCGTAGGATCTTGCATATGTAGGTAAAATTTTGTCCGGTGGCCCACTGCGTGAAAGGAAAGACTGCATCAATCCTGAACGCCAAGAAAGCATGAAGTACTGCTTCCATAGATGGTTGATAAGAGGATTGTGACGGAGGAGAAGGACTTGAAGGATGCTGGTGTACAAGTGCCCAATCGACATAGAACATGACATGACTCAATTATCTCCTCCCCACCTACAACTACAAGTTGTCTGTACCCATCCAGGAACACCCTAAAGAGATCTATGAAATGGGTTGCATCGCGGGGGAGGGTATAAGTATCAGTGAAAGAATACTTCACAATGATGGTAGATATTTATCCTGATTCACACTTCATCAGATATCATTGATATTGATATGTCACATCCAATGAGCATTTAATGCCTGCATGGTTTAGACATTGAATGAATGTTGGATGTGGTGAACACAAGATCATGGGAGGATAAGAAATCAAGATCATGCTACACTTTACATACGGCCGATAACTTTGCTACCTTGGGTCCAAGTCATATGATTTCTCACCACGACGCGACGATGATTCGATATCTATTCTACAGGTCCAGAAACGGGGCTCCATAATTCAATTAATGGTGGGTGAGAATTGGAGGCCCTTTTGCGAGGTCATGATCACAAAGAATCTTACAGAGGTGAGTGTCATATGAACAATTGATACTCACATTCCATTCATCCCAATGCTCGGGTTGACTCGAAAGCAAGATTAGCAATGTTCGCAAGATTCTTTGTGGTCAAGGTACTCATCATCATCTCAGACATTATCTAAACTCACTTATATGCAAGATTATTAACGATCAAATAGCGCGTGATTCGAGATCTGGCTTGTATACTAGCTGATTTATTTGTGTGGTTGCAAGACGAACGAACATTGGAAGATTATCATTTAATTTGTCTTGAGATCGCCAGTGTCAAAGTTGAACAAGATTGGTATAGACGAACTCAAACGAGATTTCATGTAACGAGCTGCACGAGCATTTGCAAAGCCCTGGCCACTACGACTCACGTTTGCACATATTTCTTGGCAAATTACTTATGTTTCGATAAGTTGATTGGGGAATTGTACACCAGCATCCTTCAAAACCTTCTCCATCACACACCTCTTATCAGCCATCTATGAAACTAGATGCTAGATGCTCTCCTAGGGTTCAGGATTGACGCAGTCTTTCCTTTCATGCAATGAACCACAAACAAAATACCACATATGCAACATCCTACACTGCGTCAAAAACTCGGTGTATACATTGGGGACTCGGTGTCTCAGCGACTTGGTGATTAAACGCCTAAACAAATTCCTATGGAATATACATGGACCGGGAGTGATTATCATGTAACTGGGATCGATTTCTGCCATCTGTGCTGTACTTATTGGAAATGCATAGACTTTCTAGTAAGACTAGTACTGAGTGCTGAACATCTGGGATCAAGATTATGGTGTTCCATCTAAGCCTTATGTCCGAGATGTCATGGATTGTTCATATCTGACATTTAATATCGAACATTTGAGTGATGTCTGATGTCTACTTCTCGATAGATAAGTTCTTCATGAGAATAAACGTAATACAAAGGCTGTAGTAAGGGTGGTCAAGAACTTTGCCAACTGACTCATTGAAGCGCATCAGCAACCATTTCAAGGATCTCCCTCGTTGACCTCCCTGTATTTTGTATATCCTTCGAAATCGACTGCCAAAGAGGGGAGTGATGTGGCTCTGCAGCTACGCATCTATTTCGCACTTCTTCTCTGTGTTCCTAGATGGAAAGGCATTCTGTAAGATAACCAATTTTGGAAGGCGTTGAGACTCACCTCTGTTCCATGTTGGCGTTCAAATTTTAGCCACCAGGCCCAAGAGTCACCCAGATCTGGATCAGTCGCGACAGCTCTTTCAAACCATGAACGAGCCTTTTCAATTTTTCTTTCTGCCCAGAAGAGCCGCGCCACTGTACATATGATGATGGGATTATCGGCAGATTTTCTCAACGCATCAGCCGACCTCGCCTTCCTCATCGGCCTTGGTTCTGCCCAAATCGACATTGCCCAAAGTAGTCCCGACGTTGGGCATTCCTGTAATCCACGGGCCAGCATCGACTTTGCTTGAACAGCACCTCCTGAGCGTTCCTCGACGCCAACTGCTTCAGCCCATAGGACATCATTGGCCGGATTAACCTGTCGGGATTTCTCTAGGAGCGCTCGGGCCTTGATGCTCTTTCCATCTGCTTCCTCTAGACGACTAGCAAGAATCCACAACGTCACTTCCTTAGGACATGACTTGACGCCGGCTGCGAACGATGCTCTGGCAGCAGCGTAGTTTCTTTGTGCTTGGTGTATCTGCCCTTGAATCATATAAAGCTTGGCAAACTTTGGGAATTTTTTGAGGGCAGTAGCGATTGTTTCCAATGCGGTATCCACTTGCCCTTGCTGGCGTTCGAATACCGCAGATTTCATCCAGATCTACAATCAACAACATATCAAAAAGAGACGTCTCAAAGAATTGATTATGCGCACCCTTTCCGTATCTGCAACCGTCCTCGCACGAACGAGCAACTCCCTTGCAACCCCTAATTCTCCATTTTCTGCCTCCAATTTCACTGCAGCTAACCAGATTTGCTCGCTTTCCGGATTTGCCACAAAGGCGCGCTCTAAGACTTCACGAGCGGCAGGCACATCTCCAGCAAGCCATTTTTCTTTTGCAGCCATCAACCACAAGACTTCAGCTTGAGGGCAATGGTGGACTGCACGAGCCAGTATCGCATCGAGGCTTTCTCTAACGAACATCTTAATTAGTATCGCTTCGTATCAAGACCCGTGCATAACGTACCGTGTTCCTTGCGCTTTTTCCAGCTCTGCAGCTTTTCTCCACAAGTTCCTTCGTTCAGGATATACCTTCAAGGCATAAGCCAATACCGCTCTCGCAGTACCAATCATGCCCCTGCTTTCTGCACCCTCTGCGTCACCAACCCAAGTGTCTAGTCTGTCTTCCTCTTCCAACTCCATTGCCACAGTAGCCTTCACGATAGCCTCACATGTACGTGGACTACCTTCGCTTTCACACTTCTCCGCTTCCTTCAGCCATTGCTCCCTCGTAAGAAGCACCTGATGCCTGCGCAGTTCTCTAACCCCCGCCTCTATTGTCTTATCGACTAGTTCTAGTTCTTTCGCTCGCTGCTCGGGTGACTTTTCTGATTTAACTTGAGCTTCTTGTTCCAGAAGTCGACCTGCAGCAATCCAAATCTCATGACTAGTGGGAACTGCTTTGCGAGCTTTGTTGAGGACTGCTTTTGCGCGTTCTGGAGTTTCGAGACGTGCAAGGGCAAGCCACAATTCAGTCGACTGAGGAATTACTTCAACCGCTCTCGACAAAAGTATTCGGGCGTCAGTTGCAGAAGATTCCAAATTGACGGTCTCCTTCCATAGTCTGACAGAATTTGGAATGCTTTCCAGTGCTGGAAAGGCATTAGACAAGTTTGAGGGGCAAGAAAGAAGAAATCACCTTTTCTGAGGACTCGCTTCTTAGCTTTCACGTCATGTTCCAGTTCAGCGGCGGCAAGCCAAATCTTTACGCTCTGCCCGACATGTTGAACAGCGTTTGCTAGAATGACCTTGGCGTCGTCATTATTCTAAATCGAAATTAAGTTCAAATGAGTAATATCACGGACACAGCGATAAGTAACATACATGGAGCCTAGCAGCTTCCAGCCATACATCTTCACTTTTTGGACATTGCTCGCATCCTGCTTTGATGATTTTTCTTGCGGTAACCATTCGACCTGCATGTTCTTCAAGACAGGCAGCGGCAATCCATCCTGGAGAATGCTTGGGATTTGATTTGACAAGTGAGTCGAACAACATTCTGGCTCGTTTGATATCACCGATTTCTGCGTCTGATTTGATGACGACGCTATCAAGAGAAGTGAGATACCCTTTGGGATCCACAGATGTGGAGAAGCCTGATGTTGTCGCAGTGCCTGAGATCTTTGCAAGAATCAAAAAAAAGGTCCAAGAAAACCACTACGTACTGACCTGGTCTAGCTTGAGAGAAAGAATTTTATCACGGGCTTGGCCCATTTCCACGAAGTTTGTAAGAGCGCCAGAATCTGCTGATGTCTCAAAACCTCCCATCTGTAAATAGTCAACTAGTTTCTTGGCTCCGTATACGAATGTAACGTACCTGTTGCTGTCGAGAGTCAAGAGCATTCTCATACTCGTTTTTACTCCTATCACCAACAAGGACGCTGTCTGGTACGACAAATGACCTTTCCTCCCTACGCCGCTTCTTTCGTGTAAGATTTCCAACTTCAGGTATATTCTCCCATTCTTCATCAGTGACAGAAGAAAGACCTCGCTTCAAGTCAGCAAACTGTTGCTGAATCTTCGGTCGTTCGGCACGATGTTTTGCAAGCTCAGCGTTCTCTTGAGCTTCTCTAAAATGAAAAAATAATGTCAATGATAAATGTGTAAAAAGTTTGAACTAACCAAAGCACAGACCTGCGCGCTCGCCGTCGGGAATCCATAGCATTATCGACCTGTTCGTAAATCTTGTCTGCTTCTTCATCATCTTGTTCGTATGTTGTACCCGCGAATAACCCATACTCGTTATCGGGATCCTGGAACTGGTCCGGATCAACTTCGACATCTTCACCTCGCTTTGCTTGAGCCTCACTAGAGAATGTTGAACAATTTTTCAGTAGCTGTGATAAGCTTACTTACGCGATGACTTCTGCAGAAGGACCTTCTCGAGCTGGTCCAATATCTGAACGAGTTGTGAAACCGGAGGCACTGCCAATATATGCGTGAAAAAGAAAATGAATAACACGGATAAAGAAGCTAACCCTCTTCCAAGACCGGCAACATATGAAGCCGGAGCTGGCATCGATAAAAAAGCCAGTTTATTGTGTTTGTTGGACGCCATTGCTTTGACTGTGTCAGTGAAATTGGTGTCAGTATGAGAGGTGAAATATATTTGGTGTTATTTGGTACTAGACGATATACTCGATACTTTACATTCAAGCCCTGGGCCTGAATGCATGATGCATGAAACTTTGGTTCGGTTAGGCGCTTGGTCCTGACCTCGAGGCTCCAAGTATTTAAATGTAAGCTTTATGCGATAGTGATCTTTTCCATCCTGATAACCTCAGCTCTCTGCAGATCTTTTCATAATGCCTGTATCAGATGCTGTATTGACCCAAATTCTTGCTCAGCTGGAGGCGTTACAAGTCTCTCAGCAGACTATGCAAGCTAAAGTATGTTCACATTGTCCAAACACACGAAAGAATAAACTTGATATCTCCACTTTGTAGTTAGATGCTTTGACAACTGGAAAGACTGTCACCCCTCTTGAACCACAACCAATCAGACATGAATCTGATACTCCCGTTAGTGGGACCCCAACCTCAAAAGTTCCTCCAAAAGTGTCCCTCTCTTCTACTGCACCATCCGTCAGCTCTTCGCATTCAACTATTACAAGCGATAAGGAACGCGAACGACTACTCTATCCTGGCAGAGTAAATTTGACTAGTAAGATACAGTTTTCTATTTTACCTGAAGACATCGTCGAGCTATAAACATAAACTGATTGTCGTCATAGCTTATCCTGACCAACACGGTATATCTCCACAACATCTGAAATGGGGAAGTGCAAATCCTACAGATCGTGGACCCGTCATTTGTTCACGACTTCCCTCCTCCATCAAGCATCGCAATGCCATTGGCGCACACTCGGGTTCTTACTCGATATACCGCGCCCTCTCTATTGCTATGGGTGCCCTAGATCCCACACACAAACCTGACTACAACAACACCGAACCCCCTGTATCCATTCCTTTCCAACCTGCCTGGGCTGATCCCTCAAAAATTGTTTCTTTTGACCCATTCGGACACCTTGTTCCTACCGTTTTCAGGAAGGAATTAGATGAGGGACTTGACATCCGTCCCAGCATTGCAGTGACCAAAGCTCACTTGAAAATGAGTGAATTAGATGAGTCCGCAAGGAGGGGCGATCTTTCCGTGGATGGTGCAATTGTTTTGAAGAGTCATCCAGTTGTTAACGTCGACGGATCCCCAAGTGACGCATACCCCGGAGTGGAAGTAAACGTCAGCAAAGCTGCCGTGGAACCAGTGTGGTACCTTCCTGGGGTGGCCGAACGTTTCGGAATGTATGTTCTTTATTTTATCACTCACAAGGAGTCGTGCTTAATTTTGGTATCGCTACAGATCTGAAAGCCTATTACGACGTGCATTATTCGAGGATACCGGTGGAATGTATCCCGAACTAATCACACGTCCTGACATTAAAGTCTTTCTTCCACCGATCGGAAACCTGACTGTCTACATATGTGAATTGCCTCCTTTCCAATAATTCATAATCATATCCTGACTCGCTTTATTAATAGTCGGACATCCAGAGTACATGGCAGATGAGACCAAGGAATTAACTTTGCGCGTTCATGATGAATGTAAGTAGATATATGCTGTGAGTATTCGGTACTAAGGCATATTCTTTAGGCAACGGATCTGATGTCTTTGGTTCTGATATTTGCACTTGCAAGCCATACCTCACCTACGCTATTGAGGAGTGCATCCGTGGCGCTCAAAAAGGTCATTTGCATTGTCCCGAGAGTGTGACTTTCTTCTTACCAGCTATATCGGTTAATCAGGTGGTGTTGGTGTTGTAGTCTACTTTAGAAAAGAGGGACGTGCACTTGGAGAAGTTACTAAGTACCTCTTCTCATTGCTACATCCTTGAATTTCTTCCCAACTTTATCACAGGTACCTGGTATACAACCTTCGCAAGAGAGGCGGTGATACTGCCGACAAGTATTTCAAGTCCACCGAGATGATCGCTGGTGTTAAAGATATGCGTTTCCAAGCGCTTATGCCAGATGTTTTACATTGGCTCGGAATAAAGAAGATCGACAACATGGTCTCTATGAGCGACATGTATTTCATTTCAACTTTAAAATTTTGAAAATATTGACCAGTGTATAGGAAATACGACGCTATTGTCAAGAGTGGAATTCCCATTCTGAAACGTTATGATATTCCGGGTGAGGACATCCATCCACACTTTATCATCAATACAATCTAACTGTGAATCGATAGACCATCTTATACCTCCCGATTCTCGTGTAGAGATCGACGCGAAGATTGCAGCCGGATATTTCTCAAGTGGCAAGCAAGTCACCGAAGCCGACTTGGTCAAGACCGTTGGTAGAACTTGGGAAGAAACTGAGCATTGATAGTCCCAACCCAACACTGTTTTTTTTTTACATTTCAGAAATTCGAAACAATTTAAACCATGAGACATTGTGTTAGGCTACAGCAACTTTTAACTCTGCCTTCTTAATCTTTGTTCTCTTGTTCGTCAACAGGTCATTCATCTCCTCTTCCCTTAATCCAAATGCCTGAATAGCGTTCTCTGCTGCTACAAACCTGACCTCCTGTTCCGTCGCTTTGCCTGAATCTTTGTCTGTGAAACGAACCGCTTCCTTTCCATCGATCATGATTATACAGCTGATCTGGCCTTTAGATTTTTCGATTTTGTATTCTGTCTTTCTCCCCAACTTGGACGACCAAAGGGAAAGTCTAGACACGGGATGCAGAACATCAAGGTCGTCGGCCACAATGCGTTCCAGTATGCCAAATATTCCCAATTTACGAAGAACACCTTGAACACTATCGAGGCTCCCATGTGAGTCGAGAAAGACTGCGCCAAGCGTACTCTCAACCATGTCACTAAAAAATTTGGGTGCTTGCAGGCGCGTAAGCGCTGCCCAAGGAAATACTTTGCCATGCAGCAACGCACTCTCGATTCTCTCCACGTCTCCGGCAGAATCTAGCGAATGTACTAGACTGGTCGTCGAGAATCGTTGGGCTTGAATGCAGGAGGCACTGCCAAAGGTATACTTCTTGTTGAATATTTGTAAGGGAATATGCGCCATTCGTATTAATCCCCGGCATTGAAGCGTCGATCAGGACGCTGCACCTCAGGCAGACATATGCCAAGATATGTGCATTCACCACGGCTGATTTGCGTAAATGTAGATGGCCGGGACTATATTCCTTTGCCAGGTGCCCGATATAAATAATCCGTTACAATCATAGTCGAGCACAGCGTCTCCCAGGAACTCCATACGTTCATAGGAAGTGGTATAAGCATCTCCCTGAAAACTAGAGTGCATCAGGGCCTTCGATGAGAAGCATTTTGTGATTGAAAGTGTATCCAAGCATCTGTTCTACGTGTATGAGTTGCTGAGGTATATCATTTGGGTCACTTTCAACCATTGAAAGGATGCTTTGGATGCGGGCTAGGGATCCTGTCCCACTTGATACCGAGGTCAAAGAATTTGGCGCATTCGTACCCAAGTTCAGTGGCCACCATGAAGGTACTGCTGCTCCTATGAGCGACTCAACGACATCGGCAAGAACTTTAGCAATCGTGAAGTGAGTAGCGATTACAATAATAATGAAAACGATGCTCTGACCTTTTGTAGATAACTCTTGTTCCTTTTTGACCTTCCTTTTAGAAACTTTGCCAGAAGGGACACTTGTAGCATTTCCGGATTTCAAACGAGGGGAAGAATCGATGGTTTGGTAGCTTGGTTTCCATTTTCTTCCTATAAAGTTATCTAGGAAAAGTTGAGATATGTTTGTCCAAGCATGTCAGAAAGAAAATGACCGGGTACCTCGTATCATCCAGCGATATAACTTCCGGATGGCACTTTCTTTTGCTAATCGAACGTTGGAAACCGCATGGTCCTTCTTTTTCGTCAGATAGCCTTCATGCCAATAGGGATACTCTGCAAGGAACTGTATGCTCGCAACGAACTTGAGGACTGTGTCGCCAAGGGTTTCCAACCTTTGGTAGTTGTCTCCCTCTCCAGAGACAGGGACAGATATCGCCGTTTTCAAGAGATCGCTTGGAATGCCACATAATGCAGGTGGAAGCAAGGACAGTTTTAGTAAAGGATTGTACTGTTAACCCCATAGCAAGAAAGCGGAACACTGAATGGCATTAAGAACGCGTGAAGGATATCAGACTCAGACATAAGCGTTATCGTTGATTGCTCCGGAATGAGATTATAATATCTTGTCTCTGAAGGAATTGAATGTGTTTTGGAATAGGGAACGAGGAAGTTGGTTCTCTGAGGAAGTCGTTCTACAACGAGCAAGGGATACGTGATTTCCAGGTCTACTTTGTGTTTGTGTTGTTCTCTTATTCCGGCTTCTTCATCTTCAGTAAGTGGCTGGTATCGCCATCGGACAAATCTAAAAGCTCTGCCAAACTCTAAACCTTTCTTGACAATGTGAATGTCATCCGGATACAGGAATTTTTGTCCAAAAGAAGCAGCATTTGCCTCAAACTCGTTGGCGTGCGATTCATTCTGCGGGGAACCGAATTCGGAATGCCAGGATCTGCGCAACTCCCATAGAGAGTCGTTGATATCATCGAAGGGTAAGATGAGATATGAATAGTCGTCCTTATCCCACACCATACGCGAGCCATTAAAGCACCATAATATCCGCCTTGTGTAATTTTTTGCAGCGAGTATACGTTTATCCAGATCATTTACTTTTCGTAGTGGTTTGACCGTGATCTGTTTCGGATCATAACCTGGAAAATATAACATGGGACCATTTTTGGAGCTAAAGGACACCGTTTCACTACGTGTGAAGAGTAGCAATGGATTAAGGCCATCAATCAAGAGTTCGGAAGACCACCAAAAGTCTTGGCCTTCCTCGGGCAACCAAGGGTCTATCTGGAGAGAGACTTTTGCAGTACCAGATCTCTTCTCAACACTTCGGAGCAGTGCCTTGACTTCCTCTTCCAAATGCGGTTCCAATACACTTGTCATAGGGAGGAGATTCTCATTCAGAAGTCCTGCTTTGTACAAGCAAAGGTAGGCGTTAAAAGCAACATGCCGAAAAGCGGAGATGCGAGAGGAATATTTCAAGTCCACAGCGTGTTTACGAAGGTGTTGGGGCAATGAACGCGGAAGTGTTACTTGCGCACCCCAGGGGCCAGTCGGGGTCCTTGCATGGCCCCGATTGTCGAACGAATGCCAACCCTCCTGGAAGTCGGGGGGGTCAATATCGTAGATAGGCCTATTATCGGCGTGTACAGTGTTTGGGAGTATCGCACAAAAATGCGATAAATGAGAAATTGAAGGAGTGTAAAGTCAAGAGGGCACTATGTAAGTGTAAGATTGGATCAGCCAAAATATCTGGATAATCCAGAAGAACTATTACCCGGTTGATTCTATTCGGAAACGAAAATCCTCGTCGTCTTCTTCATAGACTCCAGTTAATTCATCAGAAGATATCCTCGCATCGCGGTTAGGATCGTTATATAGAGCAACCATTTCCTTTTCCAAAGTTTGCCACTTCTCGATGTTTTTTTGTTGCAGACCACTTGTATCGAACATGAGAGTGAATGTACTTCTCTGTCGCCTCGCTCTCCCACGACTCTGAGCCCAGCTTGCCATGTTGGGGGGTAAGTCCCATCGTACAACACTTCCGCATGCTTGAATATCAATGCCTTCCTCTGCAACAGAAGTCGAAATGATCAGGTTTTTCTCGCCTAGTTTGAAACCCATGAGAGTCTCTGTCTGTGATTCTTTAACGAGATGTCTGGTGACATCCAACAACGAATGACGGTAGGCACTGTCTGAGCTTCCGAGGAGGATTCCAACACGAAACTGATCCTTGGTTAGAGGGTGATGAGCGATTATTTCGGCGAGGGCAATGACAGCGTCCCGACGAGCCACGAAAATAAGCCCACTATAAAATTCATCATTTCCTTCCGCCTCAGCTTTCTCTGATAAAAGGTGCTGAACGAGGACGCGAACTTTGTCGGAAGAATCAGAGGTAATATCTTCAGGGTAGTATGAAACTGGAGATAGGACCAAATTTTCAAGTACCCTGAGTAAATAGGCTTTCTCTTGATTTTTCCAATTTGCCATAAAGTTATTGAATGGATTCGACATTTGCTTCGCCTTTTCGACGACTTGGACACACGTACCAATCGGCAGCCCATGGTCCAAGGTCCCGAAGTAAATCATCGGCGGTTCTCGTAAAATCTCTAAGACCTTTATGAACAAAGGAGTCTTCTTTGCTGAATGACTTTTGATAACTTCTGGTCCAACCTGTGAAACTCTGAGGAGCCGGGCGACGCTCGAGATAGCTGGGAACGCAGAGATATAACGTATGGGTCATCTTCGATGTTTAGCGAACGGTAAACTTGACTTCAAAATTGCCAAATTGGTAGAAAATGCTGCATGGATGTCCTCTGGAGGTCTATAAAGCACATGTTTAAATGTAGGCCTATGGACAAATTTGGCCAGTTCCCCTTGGTGAAGACGTGTCGAACGAATCGTACTGTCGAGGTTCTTTTCTATTGCTCTGATCAACCTAACGTCAATAATAAGTAAATCAACAATAAAAAAAAACTTACTCAAATGCTTTAATCACATTACCTCCATAGATAGGGCTCGCAGTCAAACCCAATATCCTAGGCCTAACAATAGCACCTGTCATTCCTGGACCACGCACCGGAAGGTCGAAATAAAATTCTTGCATGATGCGATTATAAGGATGATTGTCGACAGCGTGATGTGCTTCATCAAAAATGAGAAGACTCAGGTCTTTGCCCATCTTCAAATAACCGTGGCGCAATGCGTCAAGAAAGACTTGTGGCGTAGAGACTATTATCCTGTGCGTACGTATAATGCCTTGCCATAGAAAGGCGTTCTTCCATTGGTTGGGTTCCATTGAACCAGATATCAAGCCAACGGAAACTGGCAAATATGTCTTTATGACGTTCCTTTGTTGCTCGCACAATGTAACAGTAGGCGCGAAAAACCATGATATCTATTGGTTGTTGCGTGAAATGAGTTTTATAGTTGACACTAGTAGACCAGAACTTACTTTTGTAGGTTCACGTTCCAATTCGTGCTTCATACGTAACATGGCAATCATAGTCTTTCCTGAGCCTGTATCGAGCGCAATTATGATGTTATTGGATAGACTCTCCTGGAGCATCTCTAGTTGATACCCTCGTGCTGCAGGCACAGATTCTTGTGAGGGTACTTGCTCCATTTTGTCCCCCCAAAGTGGGTGATTTGTCGAGGTAGTTCGAGCTTGAAAAGTATTCCTCTGCGGCTGAAAGCTTTGGGGATAGGAAAGACTAGTAACGAACTATCAGTCTGAGTTTTGCACACATTCGAATACATCAGAGAAGTCTTTTATCAATGAAAGATCGGCTGCGGGTAGTGTGGCGTAGGTAGGAACTTCTTTTAGTAGGTTTGTCCAAATCGATGTGCAATGAATTAATGATTGTATACATGTACCTAAATGCACAAAATAATACTTATACTCGTTCAGTTCCTGATGCGCCTGTTACACTAAAGCAGTTTCAACACGACGTGCAAAGATAGCTTTCGAGGTATTTACGCTATACAACGGAGGCATCTTGATGGATTATGAAAAACAAGAGTCCTGGGAAAACCTGGGTTTTGCAGGGTTGCAGCACTGTTTATTCCGACTGTTGGCCTTGTCCTTGCAGCATGTCACGGTCAACGTCTGTGGAACTTGACCGACTTGGACCGCAACCACGACAATTAGCGCATTTCCTGAGCGAAGAAGATAGGCGTTCCCCAATCAGCGTACACGATATCTTTCCACAAACTTTATCCTACGATGAAGACACCCTGTCTTCTATCCACCCGCCTTGGAAACGTGAGCTCCATGCCCTGCTTGAGCAACCTACCTCATCAAACTCTGCCTTTTTCGTGCACATGCTATCTACATTCCTCATAGTTCTTTCAGCCATCGTAACGGTGTTGGAAACAGTCCCAGCATTTCATTCAATTTCCACTCGATTTTGGTTTGGAATTGAGACGAGTCTTGTTGCCCTTTTCACAGTGGAATACATAGCAAGATGTCTAGCGTGGAGTGCCTCATGGATTAGCTTGCTAAGTTGGATTTTTTGTAAGAAATCCGCTCGCTCAAACTAACATAGTACTGACATGACAGTAAACAAGCATTTTATGGAATCATAGATCTACTTTCCGTATTACCTTATTACCTGGAGCTTATTCTGCGTCAGGACACTGTAAGCCTCCATTTTTCGTTTGAGAAGAACACACAATAAAACCCTAAACAGTCTGTCCTCTTTCGATTTTCTATATTGCGTATGTTTCGGCTTTTACGAGTCTTCAAGCCTTTCCGTCACAATCACACCATCCTATTGTATGATCATTCCTTATAATCGGATTATGATTGCTTGACACCTCTATACAGGACAATTGAAGTCATGTACCTTTCCGTGAGGAGATCCCAACATGCACTCTTAGCCATTGGTTTCTTCGTCGTTATGATATTAACGGTTTTTAGCACACTCTTGTATGTAATCTCACCGCCTTCTCGGCATATTCTCATTCCCTAGCGATAGGTATTTCACAGAACGTGGTACCTGGGATGAAGTTCTGGAAACATTTGTGAACATAGATGGAGATCCAACACAATTTTCCGTACGTCAATGCTGACGTATAGGAGATGTTTCCTGACTCCCATTTTATATCAGTCTATTCCAGCTGCAGCATGGTGCGTAATTTTCACCCGTTGTATATCTATGTAACGTTTCTGGTTTACGCTCGTGCCTTCAGGTTTGTTCTAGTTAGTAAGTTAATTCCCGTCTTCTTACTATAAACATCTAACTCACTTAATTACAGCAATAACTACAGTTGGTTATGGAGAGATAACCCCTCGCTCCTTCCTTGGTCGATTGGTTACACTCCCCATTTTGGTGTTCGGACTACTTCTCATCACTTTACCAAGTTTTGTTCTTGGGAGAGAGTTCAGCATTGTATGGGAGAAAATGACAAATAGTTATGTCAGTAAATTGATCATTCTTAACTTCGTCTTACTGACAGTTCACCTCAGTCTAAGGACGACGATGCAGACACCAATGATCCTCGTAGGCAGCTCCTACACCACGATATCCATAGTAGTAGCCAGCGAGACCTCACAAACCTCAAACTAGCCCAAAATCAAACCGAACTAAGTCGTCAGATATCTGAACTAAATGTGATTGTAGAACGCCAAGGACAAATGTTACAGCGAGCGCTGGCATTATTGGAAGAAAACACCAAAGGGAAAGGTGTGGAGAGATATGATTCATAGAGGTTCACTACTTCCCTGATATACTACATTTATTAATGGAATCCATAATAGTCCATGCCACGCATGTATACTAGGTTGTTCACACATTACTACTAGCATCGTCAAGCAACTAATGGGAATCCTAATCAAACCATATGCACCGCAATATTGTTGAGCTCAAGGACTGGGGATGGTCCGGCCTAAAATTTCTTAGAGTTAAATTGTCCAAACCACAGAAGTAATGAGGGCTTACACCAATTAAATGGAAGCGACTGACACTCAGCTGAGCTCTTCCCTTCTCGAAAAACTGGCTATTTGGGATGGTGACAGTAAAATTCTGGTACGGCCTGCCCGGCTGCTCATGCAACTGAGGATCGTAACTGCCCCGGAACAAGATAGAACCGATTTGCTCGCTTGGCGGCGCACAGGGGAAAGGATTGGTCGTTGGACACGACTGCAAACCAATGACAATGCCAACTTCTTGAGAACCTTGAAGGCTGTTCTGAATTCCTGGAGTGGTTAGAAAAATTCAACGATAACATGCATTCGGTGCATACTGGCCGAACCACTTGCACCGTGAATGGCTTTTCAATCTTTAGGGTAGCTCCTTCCAGCGGATATTCGATAAAGCTCCTTTGCGCAGCCGCTACACCAGCAAGCACAAGAAAAGCTAGAGACGACTCAACAAATTTCATGACTAGATGGAAGTAGCAGAAAAGCTCCCAACAGAGCCCTGGTTGTTTATATATGCTAGCTGCTAACGAGTCCTAGTAAAGCCACGAACGGCGTTAGAGTGATAAAAGAATGATGACAAGAAAATCACCTCAATCAGGCAATGTTTCAGCGAGGTACGTTACTGTTCTGAACGAGTTGTTGGCACGTCAAGTTTGAAGTGGCAGGAAATCAACCATTACAGTAACCCTGCGGTGAATGCATGACCGCCTGATGGTCATTGATCATTATCACTATCACCCGGCTGACAAGGAGAGGCAAGCTCCACAGATAACTAACAATGAACAGGCGTCATAGACATATTCGAGGGGTTGAGTTTTGCACTGCTTGACACCTGAACTCCAAACAAATGGAATGAAGAATGGTTTATGGGATGTCCATGTGGTCGTTGAATAACTCGCGGCATATTCAGGGTCAAGAAGAGGAATGAGTTCGTTCTCCTGCTCAGGAGCTAATACTTATGGTCACCTGCTCCCAACACTCCTAAACGTATAATATTCCCATCACAGCCGAGCACAGAATTCTTTTGACGGCAGGCGAGATGATGGATTAATAGTTTCGGAGATGTCCAGATAGTACCCTTGAAAAGCAACCCGTATCTATCTATATCTATTGAAGAGAAACGGAATCGTAGGAGATATAGATCTGACCAACCTTTTTCGATATGACCAGATCTCTGGATATGGCGTGTTTCATATGATGTTATCGTATTCCAAATATCACAGGATTCTGTGATAAGATATATAGTTCATTTCCATGGAGAAACCTTTTCTGAGCCCTGCGATCGCAACACTCAATAGCGTAAAGAATAAAAGCGGTCTGGATCTCGCCTGTCCGAATATGAGTAAATGCAGGCCATGAAGCTAAAAATCAAATCAATGCACTACCATGTTTTAAGCTTCCCGTTATTGTCCCGGAATTTACGGTCTATGAACGGAATTGGTTACAGCTGCATTTAGCATACTAACTTTATAGCGTTATATTGAATCACAAATGAAATGGTTAACCAGTCCGAACCTTATAGCACCCACTTCATTTGACGACAGCGGACCTCATGTATAGGACCACTCATGACCAAGATGCTTTTGTTTCAGAATTCTTAAGTAACCCTGAAGCAGTTTAGAAAATTGCGACGTGAGAGAGCGCGGGAGAGGATGATGGCTCTGGTAAGAGGATTATCATACTAACTGGGAGATTCTTGCTTGTTTATCCAAATCGTTACGAACAAACAATAAATTACGTAATTATTCTAACCATATTTTGGGGGATTCAACAATATATAATCTTAATTAAAACAACAAGTATGCATATCAAATGGGAACATGTATCAATGAATTTCATCTCACTCTTCCTTAATTTTAGAAGTCTAAGAAGGGCTTCGGGTCAATCCAGCGCACAAATTCCATGCTGTACTCAGGGTGGCGTCAGTTTCTTCATCTTCTCTCCAGGTACTTACTTACATAGGCTTCAACTTCGCATAGTAACCGAATCCCACCTCATTCAATTGTACTCAATTGTCGTACCACCAGACCTCTCACGCGGCAGCAGTTCTGCGTTGGGCGCCCTGGCAGACTTTCTACCGATCCACGATATTTTCCAGCCGACGGGGTACATCCGGTTTGGATGGTTCTTTTAAAGTGGCATTCTATTCTATCGATAGCCACCATCAGCGTGCTTGGCACTCATGAGGGATCTCATGCAGGATGTAAGTCCTACCCGGAAATTACGAAATGCCTTTGAGGGTGAGTGCGCGTTTCCCCTTCTATGCTATCTAGCTCCGAAGAAGAAAATAACATGGGGGTTGGAAGGTTCTATCCCGAATGTTTGTACAACCCATGACGAAAACGTTGACCTGCATGTACTCTGCATATTTTGCTCTTATTAGACTGGCTTTGGTTGCCAATAAATGTTTCGCCTTAAGGAACTATTTGAGCAAACACATCTCATGTCGCTCTTGAAAATACCAATCATTATCATCGATGCTATCTGCATGGTGGTAACCTCACTTCCACCCAATCCTGCTGTTACGTGCTCAGAACGGATTATTCCCGACTGGCGAGAACATTTCGTACGGCTCCTAAGGCGACCGTGCATAATTTATCGGGTATGCTTGGCATATCAGAAATCAAACATTTCACTTATCATTCTGCAATTAGGCCATATATAGGCTCTCAAACCTCATAGAAATTATTGTCATACTTGCCAGTCGCAATCCGTCATCTTCAACGGCCCAACCGCTACTCCGACTGCTCCTCATCGATGAAAATGATGCACAGCGTATTCGTGTTACTCCAGTCACCATTATTGGTATTTCGATAACCCTCCTTGGAATGTTGCTACGCCTCAGATGTTACAATGCGCTCGGGTACTTTTTCACATTTGAACTGTGTATCCGAGACAATCATACGCTCATAAGCAACGGGCCTTACGCTTATATTCGACATCCGAGCTATGTTGGCCTCATTATGACAATCATCGGGGCCGTCATAACTAATGCAAAGGGATCCTGGGTGATTGAATGTGGGATCCTGGGCACATCAATGGGTTGTTTACTGTTCGGAATTTGGATACTAATTGCATTGTCGGTCATTTTGAGTCTTATTCTCCGCATTCCTAGTGAGGATGATATTCTGAAGAAACATTTTGGAGAACAGTGGGTAGCGTGGTCGGAAAGGGTGAGATACAAGCTTATTCCCGGCATTTTTTAATTTGTGACTGTAAAACTACTTTGTTTCCCCCACCAATTTGATGACTTAATGTAAAAAAGATTTGGATCATTTGTAACATCATAGTAACCTTGAATTTCGTGTGCTCTCGAATGTTTTCTACATACCCTGTTCTAGTTCCTTCTGTGTACATACTACGGAGTACATGAGTAGAGTAGATAGTAGGAGTGTTATGTGCTGGAAACCCGGGTAATCTCCTTTTCAATTGCATGCCCGAGACTTTCTGTCGTTCCTTTACCTTGCATATCGGGTGTCAAGGTTTCCAAATCGCCTCTGGCCAAGACCCTCTCGATCGCTTGCATAAGTGCGGATGCTGCTTCCTTCTCCCCAAGGTGGTCAAGCATCATTTGACCAGCCCAAATCATGCCAACGGGATTTGCGATTCCCTTTCCCGCAATATCCGGGGCACTCCCATGAACGGGCTCAAAAAGGCTGGGAAACCACTCTTTGTCTTGGTCACCCCGTTTTGCGGAAGGATTAAGGTTTGCGGATGGTGCGATACCTATCGTACCGGTACATGCAGGGCCAAGATCCGATAGAATGTCACCAAAAAGATTGGATCCAACAACAACATCGAATATATGGGGTCTCAGGACGAAGTGTGCGCAAAGGATATCGATGTGGTACTTGTCGACCGTTACATCAGGATACTCTTTACTTATTTCTTCGACCCTCTCATCCCAATATGGCATGGTGATAGATATTCCATTCGACTTTGTAGCAGACGTAAGTTTTTTGGCGGGGCGACTTCTGGCGACCTCAAAGGCATATCGTACAACGCGGTCCACTCCGGTCCTTGTGAATACTGTAGTTCTGTATCACGGTTTCTCGGTCTGTGCCTTCGAATATCTTTCCTCCAATGGAGCTGTATTCTCCTTCTGTATTTTCACGTACGGTGACGAAATCAATTGATCTTCCGGAACGGTTGGCTAAGGGAGATTGTACGCCTGGCATCAGGCGGCAGGGCCGAAGGTTTATGTATTGGTCGAACTCCCTGCGAAACGTGAGTATGCTTCCCCACAGCGAAATGTGATCTGGGACGGTGGATGGTTCTCCAACTATACAATTTATGAACTTAAATCTTTCGTACAAGGAGGAAAATCAGATTATCCTTACCTGCCCCAAAGAATATTGCGTCGCACGCTTGCAAATGCTGTTTCCAGTCTGGTGGAAGCATAACGCCGTGTTCAAGATAATAAGTGCATGATGCCCATGATAAATGCCGCAATTCGAGTTTAAACCCGAATATCTGTGCACAACTCTCCAGGCAACGTAGTGCAGGTGGCATGACCTCTGTTCCTATTCCATCTCCAGGCAAAACAGCAATCGTGTAAGAGCGCGACATGATGGTCGACGTGTATACCGTTTCAGCATATGGGATAGGTTTTATGAGACGACGAGGATTCCCGGCAAGAAGCCGGGCCAAATGTCATGCGGACATCCGAATGTTGTATGGTGAGTCGCGAATTCGGTAAATCCTTCCCAGACATATCCTTAATTTATTTATTTTCTTCCTTCATTACCCCCATGACCACCACTCACTGTATTGTCCATAAAATGGATGAGTGTAAACTCTCGCAGGGTCTTTTCGCTGTTGCCAACCCAGTAACACTTCCTATATGCCCATGCTGTAATCCATTCCGTCCGTACAAACTTTGCCTCATTTCGTCTTGGCATGTCTTCCCCACGTTATGGACAGCCATGAAGGGATATGTATGCCAACCAAATGCGGTGGCAAGATAAGCTCACCATGTTGCTACCACCAATGGAACTGGCAGGAATTTTGGATACTAAGTTCCTTTGGATGCTGAAAACTCACCTTTCAACGTTTTGCAATGGGACTCGAAGAGTAAGTAAGACTGGAAGGAAGAATAAAGAGTAGTTAAGAGGCGTAAGTTGTTATCATTGATCACAGTTGTTCATCAGGGGTTCAGGGACATTTGTTGTGGTGGATACAAGTACATAACGCTCACAAATTTCAAGAAAATTTTGCTCGTTTAGACCCAGGTCTCCCTCGCTTCCCTCTTTTCTGTCTCTTTTCCATCTGGTAACCTACTCGATTTTTCTTTTTTCTCATCTCAACCACAGTAAGTTGCTGGAAAATCTTTTTTTCTCGTTTCTTTACCATTTCGAACAGGGTCAAACTAAATTGTTCCAAATGGCATTCCATCAAAATGTATTCGGGAACGAGCATTACACAGTCCCACTAAGCTTCGACAGAGTTAATGAAGGCCGCTGCTTGACTTCACGTTTCATTCTTTTCCGACTTCCTATTGAATTGTTCAGATGTGTAACACCATATCTTCTCTCCTTCCGATCTTTCGTCGTTGGCTCTAGTCGATCGAGACTGTCGTCAACTAGCTCAATCAGTCCAATTTGCAGAATTTACATCGCTCTATGGCGAGCTCAATCCCATATTCCTTGACGATATCACCAACCCCAATTTACGCAGTGTGCGTACCTGCATCCGTCGGTTGAATATTGGAAATATCAACAGGAACTATACCGGTGTAGATTCTCTGCAAAGCGGAAAGGAGCTGATAAAACACATGGAAGATGCTTGTCTAGAAAAAATCTGCCGGATTACCCAAAACTCCTTGTCAAACCTCCATATTTTGGACTGGAGCATATTTTGTACACTCTCCCCGCAGATGATAGCTTACATTACTACGTCACAGATCAAACATCTACGTTTGAGTAACGTTCGAATTGGCAAAGACTACGCTGTCGGCACGGAACAGTCCTGTACTTCGAAATTTGAATTAGCGACGCTTGTCATCAACTTTGCAGATTCCACAAATGATTCGGTATACAACTCTATTGTTATCTTTCTGCACAACCTACTAGGACGATGCGCCAAAACCTTGTGTCGGCTGGAGGTCAGAGGGGATTTCGAAAGTGGTGAAAACATTTGCTATCAAGCCTTAACTTCGTTGTCGTTCCCAAATCTCCAAGACCTTACCTTGGCTGCTCCATTTCCTTCGAGCATGTATACTGAATTACTTGGAAAAGGCACAAAATTACGATCGCTGCTCGTCAATGATCGCCACACACATCTCTTAGACTTTCTCTGTTCACGTGGTCAGATCCCTACCTTGGAATCCTTATATTGGCAGAACGTTACCAATTCCAGGCTTATACACCATTGTATGCTAGAATTCGTGCAGAGCAATCCTCAAATTGCTAACCTCAGAACATCTAATACCCTCCCCATTTCTTTCCTTGACTCACGCCTTATTCCCGCTCTTCAAAATGGATTCCACGATCTGTCCTGTCTTCATTTATGGTGGGATTCTACAACTATAACCAGAGAGTCTTTAAGCGCCATTGGGAGCATCACCTCAATTGAACACCTATGGTTATCGGTGGGATCCGCATATGGTTATCAACTCGTATGGGAGATTGACCATGAAACACTTCTTGCGACCCTTCGGTCACTCCGGAATCTACGATCAATCGGATTCTTATGCGATTCGTACCGCGTCAACTCTTATCATCCACTGCTGGGATCATCTGTGTCGGTCTATTACGTAGAAAAGGTACTTCCTCAGGACGTTCTGAACTCTATCGAGTGGCAAGGAATGGATTCAGAGAGCCTCGTTACACTCGATGAAGCCTTGCAAATAAGAGACCAGCTAATCAGCAAGACTTGGGAAAAATGGCATCAGGCTCGGATGATCGATATAGCTTCCAAATATGCGAAAGTATTCATCAATCTGAATTGGTGTTTCATTGGTCAACTTGAGATCGAAATAAAAAATTCAAACGCCGGCAAGGAAATCGGTGTGGTATGCGATAGTAGGGATCCCTGTGGTCTTTCTCTGCGAAGGAAGTGGTCTACGCTCCAGACATAGAGTACAATTTCAAGTATCGGCATCGACGTTATGGATTATAGATTTTAGAAGTGAAATATAATGGTTAACGGAATGAAGTGAGCGATGTACTCGAGTAGCATCGGAACTTTTACTTGTGGTACTTATTTAAAACTCTATATTCTCTTTTTAAGCTTACTTGCCTCGGGGAACGCATCTCAACATGTGACAATTTACATTCACACCGTAAAACTATAAATAAACCACCAATGGCACAAACATACAATATAAAGTACTATCCTGGAATAGTCGCAAGCCAGGTGTGAAAAGAAGTTTCGGACCATCCGCAGCTAGTCCCATTGGCCACACGCCACTATAAATTTCATACGTTACAACAAATCTTCGGTCGCTAAGCCTAGTTATACTTGGTGAGCTTTCAAAAATGACCGGTAAACAAGTATCCTTCTTCTTTACTCGTCTCACAAACCGAGCCGAATCGGTGGTGTAATAGACTCACTGCTTATACCTATTCCCGGCTCCTCATGCGACAAGTTCGACAAAGTTATGGCTAAAAATAAACACCCGTCGAAGAGTATTGACACTACAATTGGTTCCCCACAGGTAGTTGATGGCGTGCACATGTAACCTCTATCCGGAAAAGATTCTTATCATGGGGCCTCAAAGTCCGCACAGTATAAGTTCTAGGTGCTTAGTACCTAGAACCGACTAATAGTGGACATCTCTTTCTCTCGCTAATATTTCCACTCTCACCATGTCTGCAGAAGAGAAAACCTCCATTTCTCCAGATCGAAAAGTTTCTGGCTCAGTAAAGTCTATCGACCATGTTTACGTCTCATCTGGACTCGAGCCTGTAGTTTTCGAAGAATACCTGCATTACTCAGCCATACAGCGGCGAGAGGAGGACAATCTCTTAACAGGTACACCGGGAAAGGATAGGCTGGCCAAGTTCTCAGATCATAAAGGCCCCAACGTCAATATCCACAGAGATGGAGCTGATGATCCCCCAATGACCGAAGAACAAGAAGAATCTGCCAATGCTGCAAGAGCACTACGTCTAGCTTCCTGGGCATCTGTCTTTTATCTTATCACAACCGACATTCTTGGACCATTTAACGCGCCATTCGCAATTTCACAAGTCGGATGGGTCCCTGGTGGGTTACTCACTCGTGTGTGCTAAGATCATGCTGATATACTAACTGTATCTTTGTTTAAGGAATCATCCTTTACTTTTTCAGTTGAGTTCATTTCTTGAGAGGATCATAAAAATTGCTGACACTTAAAAATAGTGGGATTGATGGCATTATATACGGGACTAATCCTCTGGAGATTATACCTTCGTTTGGATTCCCTGCGTTATCCCTTGAAAACATACGCAGATATCGCAGAGCGCATCTACGGAAGGACTGCTCGTCACGTCTGCACTTTACTTCAGAGCTTACAACTTTTAATAAATGTTTGTAATATTCCTACTTCCGTCCGCTGCATGCTAACGGTGTCATCAAATGTGTAGGTAGCAACTATCTGCTTGGCGAACGGCCAGGCATTATCACAGATAGCAAACAGAAAGGTTAGCTATATTGTTATAATTAAAACTGGGCTCTTCTGATTTATTGCCCTTTAGCTATGCTTCTCGATATGTATCTTGATTTGGGCGTTGTTAGGCATGTTTATTGGCCAAATCCGAACACTCAAGGTGACTTGCTCCTCGTAGTTCGTTATTTTTAACCCATCTGACTAAATCCAAGGCATACGGATGGTTAGCCAACAGTGCCGTATGGTTAGAAAATGTACATTCAATCAATCCTGGTTTGTACGCTGACCTTTTGTGGCAGGATTAATCTTTCCATCATCTTTATTTCAATGGGTTTCATTGCCCATAGCACTCCAAATTTCGAGGCCGCGATGAAATCTCTGGGAGTTTCTCCTGGTCCTGTTGTGACAAAAGCGTTCGGTACCCTTCCGCTGTTCTCCCAGGTGAGTTGGCCAAAAATCGAAAGTAGTCATAGCCATTAAGTTCTAAATAGGTGAATGGTATCATGAACATGGTCAGTTTATATTTGGCTACGTATATATGGATGATATGGATGATAATCATCTCAACGCAAACAAAACCAGGTCTTTGCATATGGAGGCGCAATGATTTTCCCTGAAATGGTACGTCAGGTTTATAAAGATCTAACTGTTCCATTCAATTGACACATGACATAACTACCATAGATGGCTGAGATGCGCCGTCCAATGGACTTTTGGAAGGGAATGGTAAGTTGACAATTGGTAATTCAGCCAGACGAATTCTCATTCGATATAGGTTCTAGCGCAGAGCCTGATTTTTTCAGCATATCTACTTTACGGTGCCTACGTTTATGTTAGTATATGGTCCTAATTTAAGCGTTAGAGAAGTTAATGGGGTGGCATTGCAGGCGTTTCAAGGACAATTTACCCTACCTCTTGCGTTTCAAGGTATCGCTAAACATTCGTGGCAAACAGTTGGTGAGTAACTAGTCTATAACTTAATGTTCGGGACTGATTCGGTGAAGGTAACGTACTGTCACTCGTTACGGGGATGATTGCCGCCGGACTGTATGGAAATATTGGAATCAGTTAGTAATAGTGTGGTTGCAATATTTACATCCCTATTGACAGCACCAACCAGAGGTCGTCTACATCAATGTGATAGAAGGTATGCTCAAAGGACCCCGTCTTATGACAACAAAAGGCAGATTTGTATGGTCTAGTGAGTGTATGTGCTTTTCCGTTTTAGCTTGGTTTACAACTGTTCCATAGGTTTGGTCATAATATATTGGGCCCTTGGTAAGCATCTGAATGAACTTTGGCTTAGTGAAAAAGACACTAACCTGGGACTACAGCATTCATAGTCGGATCAGCCATTCCCCAGGTCCAATCGATCAGTGGCTTGATTGCTGCGATCGCAATCATGCAGTTTACTTACTCTTTCCCACCATTCCTTCGTTTCGGATATGATGTCATAACTGATGCTATGGCTGCTGATGGCCCGTACGCACCTGGGATGGGAACAAGTGGAAGGATCGATAGTTGGAGTCAATGGTCTCGTTGGAGAAGAGTTCGTCTATTTAGTTACCTGCTATTCAGTTTGAAGCTGATCATATTGCTCCCTATAGGGTCTATTCAGCGGCCGGTGGTACTTCAAGCTTTTCAATCTAGCAATCTCTCTTGGTGGCTTAGCAATGGCCTGTCTTGGTAGTTGTTGTTTTCGTAATTATGAATATTTGTCGCTGACTCCCTGTTGCTTTTAGGTATGTGGGGTGCTGGAGAATCTATCAAAGCGGCGTTCCAGAATGATGGCGCTGCGACATCGTTTGGTTGTGGCTCGCCCGTTTGAGAGCACCGACATACTATTCGTAGTTAATAATGTGTATCATGTATCATGTAAATTTAACGAAAATATATAAAACATTGCTTTTGCCCTTCAGTTTCCTGTCGTAGCACGTGATATGGGATGCGTAAGACGTTCCCACCTTCTCACGTGGCAGACAACGGACAAGCTTGACCATCAACTGCCACCACCTTTTCCGCAAGTCCTCCTCTGATATACAAAGATGGCAAAGAAAAAGAATAAGCAGGTGCGAAGATATATGGATAGCCTCCCTAACTTGAAACCTTACCATTATTATTCTCTAGATCATTCGTCCGTGGTGTTGGTACTGTGAGCGGGAGTTTGAGGACGAGAAAGGTCAGCATCCTCTGTTTTTGCACAAAAAAAATGCGTAGCTAACTTATGTTCCATAGTTCTAATGCAACATCAAAAGGCCAAGCACTTCAAATGTAATATGTGTCCCAGAAGACTCAATACTGCAGGAGGTCTGGCTGTTCACATTCAGCAAGTTCATAAACTAGAACCTGAAAAGTAATCTTTTGTTCGATTAACTTCACCCAGTACTTAACACCTTTTTAAACTAGTCTGCCCCGAATCGAAAACGCACTCCCAGGCCGCGATGGCTACGAAGTGGAAATATTTGGAATGGAAGGGATTCCTGCTCCGGATGTGGCAGATTACAAGAGACGAAAAGAAATCGAACTTGGCCTTTCAGCAGGATCTATATCGCAACCACAACCAAAACGTGCTAAAACTGAAAATCGTCCTCTATCTGAGGAAGAGCTTAAAGCCCAATTGGAAGCGCACAAAGCTCTCATGGGTGTTACTTCAGGCCCAGAAGCATCTACCTCAAATGACAATTCTATAGGTGCAGTCTATGGTGCTCCCCCTCAAGCGTATGCTTCTCCGCCTGTTCCTGGCCCAGGAGGTATTCCTATGGGCTCAAGTCCTGTTCCACCCCCAATGTTTGGTGCCCCACCTCCAGGTTTTCCTGGTCAGCCTCCCCCTTTCCCACCTTTTGGGGCATTTCCACCTGGGTAAGGCAGTTTTAGTTGTCATATATCTTTACTGACCTTTATTCTTCATATTCTATTAGTCCACCTCCTCCTGGATTTCCTGTGCCGCCTGGTTTCCCAGGTGCTCCTCCTTTTCCTCCAGGACCTCCTAGTATGGCTCGTCCACCTTTTGCGCCACCCTTCTTGCCTCCTGGTGCGTCCCCGCCTCTTCCGGGACCTCCAGGCTTCTCACCTCCTCCTGGCTTACCTATACCACCACCCGTACCCAAGTTTGTTCCTGCACAATCAACGACACTAAATTCAAATTCTCAACCATCACCACCTCAAACAGTGCCCACTGAAGCACGCTCAGAAGAACCAGGGCAAGTAATCCCGCCACAGCTAACGCTACCAAATCCTGCTCTTGCACAGACCAACCCCGAGTTTAAGAAGGCCACGTCATTAAAATTCGTTGATGCTAATTTTTCACCGGTAAGTAATGATTAATTCATACGTTTGCTTGGGGTCCTGTTTAGAACTAAGCCATCACCGTGACAGGATGAACACCGAGCGGTCAACGCTAAGTACTATTTTGCGAAGTCTGCTACTGTTTCACAACCACAAGCAGAGGAATTTAGAGGAAAGAAGCGGGCGCGTGCAGAGGATTTTCTATAATCTCAGGTATTATATTACGAAAAAGTTTCACATGCATATACTCAATATATTCAGAGTTGCTACCTATCGAGGTTCATGCGATCGAAAGAAGGGACGAAAGCCAACTTGTTGAAAATGGAGACTACTCAGTCCGTCCCATCCATCCCACCCTCCCAAACTTTCCTTGCGTAACCTCATTCTGATCGTTCTTCTTGAGTTCCTGCATACTTTTCGAATCGTATTAACGATTGGTAGGCTTTTTTTTCTACTCGATAAAAAATATCATATCTCCCCATTCGCCATTTCGGCATCAACATACTTAGGTTCGTTTTACCCTCCCTTTTATACTCTCCTATGTATTACGGTCGGTCGTTTTTCTTAATCAAATGAGAAACTATAAATAGGGTTTTATTGCAAAAGTCTGAGTATAAGATATAACTGGAAAGGGCAATTAAAAGGTCATGTATATGTCCTGTTAGGTGAAATGTTGCAATACTTGTAGAACATATGAAATTTTAGCTCATAATTTCCAGATATCTCATATTTGAATCATTAACGTAAATTGAGCCTGGTTCCAGTAAAATAATTCTACGGAAAAATAAGATCAGGTCATAAAAATGCTGATCTAATAGTGGTGAACCTAACAAAGAGTAGATATCAGTAACCTTATCCTTCAATTCCGACTGAAGTGAGTACACATACCTCCTCTCTTTCACGACCCCTCATATAAGGAGGCTCTGTACCCTTATAGTAGATATCGGTCCAGAGATCCTTCACGAGTGGTTCAGGGGAGGCTTTTGCTTCCTCGACAGCAGCATCAACAGTCGATTTTGCGTCTTTGTCGAGTTGCTATAACGGGACAATCTAGGTTAGGTACAAAACATTAAAAATCACAGACCCAAGAATACCTTTAGTTCTTGTTCAGTAGCAAGACCCCATTCCTCAATGTAGCGCTGGAGACCACGAATTGGGTCTTGAGTGCTCCTCATTCGTTGAACTTCTTCACGAGTACGGTATGTTGTTCCAGGGTCAGACATTCTATCCTCTCAAAGTCATAAGCGGTTGCATGTTGTATGTGAGTGTATAAACATACGAATGACCACCGTAACGGTAAGTTACGAACTCCAAGAGGAGGGGACCCTTCTCATCATCAACAGCCCATTTACGAGCGTACTCTACAGCTTGCTTGGTTGCAATAATGTCCATACCATTGACCTATCAATAGCATGTTAGTACACAAACAAAAGCTTTATCAATAGTTCTTACTTGGAGACCAGGAATCTTGTCACCACGAGTGAAGTATTCTGTATTAGATGAACTACGTTCCGCAGAAGTACCCATACCATATTTGTTATTTTCACAAACAAAAATAGTGGGGAGATTCCACAGCTTGGCCTGGAATTACGAAGCATGAGAGAGAACTACTAGTCCATACAACAAAGACGCACCATATTGAATGCCTCGAAAACTTGACCCTGGTTACTTGCACCATCACCATACAGCGCAAAAGTGCAATTTTTGTCACCCATATATTTCTGGGCAAATGACACACCAGCACCGACTGGAACTTGTGCACCTACAATACCATTTCCACCAAAGAACGATGGAGTAAAAATGTGCATAGAACCACCCTTTCCGTGCGACATTCCGATCTGCCTTCCTAGCAGTTCACCAATGACACCCTTGATAGTTCCCCCACGCATGACTGCAAAAGGGTGACACCGGTATGCGGTAATAACTCGATCGTCCTTGGTAATACCATGTTCCAGACCAACCGAAACAGCTTCCTAAATACGGGCAAAATGAGGAATTAATACATGCTCGAGAGAAAATTTAGAAATAAAACTAAAAACATTCTAACCTGTCCAATGGCCAAATGACAGAAACCACGGATAAGCTTCGCTTTATACAGAGCATCTGCAGCCATTTCCATACGACGCATGGTCTGCATTTGTTTATACATTTCGAGCAGTTCATCTTTGGTGACCTTGACCTCTAACTCTGGCTTGTCGCAGTGATGCGAACGGAATGAGTCCTCGTGCAGCTTGACTGTGAATGGTTTTGATGGGTCAGCCGGAGAATCCTGGAGCTGTGTAGTGTCCGCTGAGGTCTGAATGGCGCGTATCCCCAAAGGCTTTACAAGATAGCTAAGTAAATTTATAGAAATGACTAGCTTTGAACTTACAAGACGACGAGGAATACGAGCTCGTACTAAAGAAGCCATATTTTATAGTAAGGAGGGAAGGGGAAGGGTATTGGAAGACGATGTGGATTGAAGTTTGGGGATTAAAAAACAAAAATTATTCAGCTCCGTCTGGGGAGGGAGGTGATCCTGGGAACAAACTACCTATTACGACGTATTAGTTACATAGGCATCCCCGTGCTCTAACCAGTCCAATGCCATCTTGGCCTGGTCAATTACGTCCTTATCATCATCAACAACTGCATGGTAAGGCCATGCACTCCCGCTTCCACCCCAGCTCCCATAGAATCCTCCAACAGAACCTGTCCTTCCACCACCAGGTCCTCCATGGTTGAAGCTCACCCCCAACGGTCCGGTTGTAGATGGAGAACTAGCAACACCCACCCCAGTCCATTCGCATAAATGCCGTAGCGTTGATATAATCCCACAATCCGCCATAACCTTGCGCCGCTTGGGATTCCGCCTGACAAGCTCAAGTATACAGGCTACAACATGACGTCGGACTTCGGCTTTTGATTCTGCCAGACACACCCGAAGATTCAGTAACAGTTGAGGATGTGCAAGAATCATATTCTGCTGAAATTCAGTGCCGTTGGCTAGATTTGCAACAGCAGCACTAGCCTAATACATATAATAGTTAGTGTAAAGTTGAATAAATGTTATATTGGTCACCTGAAGAGTTATATCTTCTTCTGCAGACGAGAGTGATGATGTTATACGTTCCAAAAGAATGTCTGATCCAATTTCTTTGAAAACCATATCAATACCATCCTCATTTTCGGCTATATTCCGAACGACATTGAGAGCCTGTTCTTGAACACCCTTATCCGTATCTGACAATAGGCTACAAAGAATATTAGTTGTTATTATAGGACAAAACTCTTCACACACTGGGTGAGCTGTGTCCAACCAAGGCTATGCATTATATCTCGTTTCGTCTCTGTTGATGTCTTTCTTAGTAAATTTTTTATCGCCCATACTGCACTCAGTCTTAAAGAAGGTTCCCCAGAGTGAAGAACTTGCACAAGTCGACGCATCAATCCTTGTTCCAGGTATATCTGCCAGATTTATTTCAGTCCATAGACAATTTTTACCACCTCACCGCAGAAAACTCACAGGTCGCAAGGGAGAAAATTCATTGACGATATTGCAGACAGCAGACAAAGCGGCACCAGTTACTCTTCTGTCCTCCTTTTCTTTCTTGAATATTCCGAAAACTTGCATCCCCAACCCACTATCAACAATATTTGTTCGAAGTACTGCAACAGCACGGCTCAATGCTCTAACACACTGGCAGGCTGCATATCGAATACCAGGATGTTTATGTGACAGTGAAGTGGAGATGTAAGGAAGTAGACGTAGGTCATCAGTGACCGCACGTCGGACATCATTATCAAACAATGAAATCGCAGCAATTGCAGTCAATGCTGCCTTGAAGGAAGATGAGTTTAGGGTATAATGAATCTCGTTGATATCCGCACCTCTCGGAGACATGACACACTTTCTGCTTCATCTTCATCCCATTCTGAGAGAGGTTCAAGCGGTGTTATTAACTGAACCAGTGCTGATAGCTTTTCGAGGCAACCGCGTTCGTATGCGGTATAGCAAAGACTCGCGTCATCCGCGACAAGATAATCTATCATAGCATTGAGAAAATTTGGACTGCTCTCTTCTAATCACCACGTACATAAGATGAAGCACGCTTTTGTGCGGTGCTGTGCAGAGTCAGAAGATGGTGTAGCAATCATGCGATTTACAATATTCATAATTGCGCGAACGCATGTATCATCCAAAGGCGAGGAGTGATTTGTAGAACTACCCCGAAGGATGTGAGTGGCGCTATAAATCAAACGCTTGACATCAGTATAGTCAAAGCTGTTATGCAGACAATTCTGTACCAAAGGCAGGCAGCTAATTGGACGTCTATTTGTCTGGATTTTGTAAGAGAAAGCACGGTGGAAAGTGCAGAAGGAGCTATAAAAATTAGATTACTGGCGTTGACCCATGGCAGAAGACTACAAACCATCACGGTCACTTGGCGGCTTTGCCAGGACACCAGCAACGCTAGGGTTTTCTTTTGAAAGGGATGCAAGGGCCAAGAGAGCACCTTCTTGTAACTAGCAGAGGTGTATGTTCTAGACCAATATAATGAACAAGCAAGAATATCGTACCTTGCAATCCTTGCTCCTCAACAGCCCAGTAAGATTCCTTGCAACCCAACCCCCTTGCCTCGATGGGCCGTTTGCATTTGTAGCAGATGCTTTTTCCCAGCCCCTCTTCGACTTGACCTCTTTCGCTCTATCACTTGGGGGCAACCACTCTGTGATAGCCTTGCGATGGTCAGGAGTACGAACAGTAAAGGCGAGAAATTGAGCGACATATGTACTAGTTTGAGTAGATGTGTCCACGAGTAAAGGTAAGTAAATGTCAAGAGAGTCAACCTAAAGATCAATGCATATAAAGTGACAACAATTCACTCGATCTGAAACCAACCTGGAAGAGATAGTTAATAGCCTCCTTAGCTTCACTCCGAATTTCCGATTTATCCGCCTTCAAGCCCCACTGAGAGGGACCTACAACATCTGATAGCGAAACTGACAGTGCACGCATAGCTCGTGCAAATGCGGACCGCAAAGTGAGGTTGTCGGAAGGTTTGAAGTTGGAGATTGCATATAAGAACGCTCGGAGTGCGTCTGAACGAAGTAGTATTGCCAACGCCTCTTCTGAACCTGTCGTGCACGTCATATCTTGAGATGTTAGTCAACGAGAATGAAGCGGACCATATGAAAGCGAGGAGATGACGTGAGCTACTTCGATTCTGAGTGCATTCTGAGTGGTTGAAGTCTGTGGGTCCAAGAAAGAAGAGGAAGGTGGGTTAAGACATTCCACCAGACTAGCATTGGTGTACATAATACATGAGCAGGAGATTGGGGTTTGTATTGCAAGCTTACGTTCTTACAAAGAGCTGATCTTGTGCCAACTGGAGCTTTGCTGAAGGATTGCCTATTATCGAGTCTTTCACTTTCTTTAAGCTTTCAACATTGATTGTCTTGATTGTCATACTCTTTGAGATACAATTTAGCAAGGATGATAGTGATTGATTGTACAAAGAAGATGGAGGACCGGGGAAGATTGTATGGGTGACTGTGACTGTGAAACTCCGAGCGGGCCGAACACCCTGATCATTGCAATTGTAAAGTACAGATTGTGTATTTAATGTTCACTCTTTAATATAATAGTAGATTGGACTTGATATTATAACTGAATAGCTGATATACTACATGCCATATGCGAGGTAAGGCTGGAAGAGGTAGGGAATATACAAGACCGTTTAAAGGCGTGGGATGCTTACATATAAGCATCGGGGGTAACACTTGGCACCGCTTCAACGGTACTTTATCCTCTTTTCTTTTCTTCTTGTTATCTCCTTGCCTCACTCTTCCTAAAACAATGAACGGCATCACACAAGTTCAGTCTGATCATCCAAATGCAGCTCTCCTTCAATCTGCAACAAAAGGCTTCGACTTTCTCTTTTCTAATGATATCGTCTCAGCAAGAAGTCATTTCTCAGGGAACGACGATCCTTTTCATCTAATAGGTCTTGGTGTATGTGCATTTTTGGAAGCTGCCCTAGGGATGGAGGTAAGTCTTTCTTCTAGAATCTCTCCTGGTATGGTAGTGATTCATTTCCCAAAGGCCGGTCTGATGACAGAAGCAACCCGTTGTCTTAGCCTTTCGGAAGCAGGAACAAGAAAGCACATGAAATCACCGAAGTCAAAATCTCACAACCGTTTCCAGCCTGGTTTAGAGTGGGAAATAATCAACGCGGATGCAGTCGTTCTTCTGGGTTTGACCCATGCTCTCAGGTGAGCGCCTACTAATATGATAGCTGAATTCTTGGTCTCATAAAGTCGTTGTGTTATGATAATTAAAGTGAATCTTACATGGGGTATCTGCAGTGCATGTGAGTATCTGATCAGTTATTAATATCTTGCTGTTGACAGCATATCAGGTATTCATTAAACAGGCAAGTTCCACAATATATCAGCCAAATATTTCTCAAGTTAAAACGAATGTAGCGCGCACTCAAAATTTACAAAGTGCGTGTGCTTGAGCTTTTGAGCTCACAATACTTCACAAACTGACATGTCCCATGTAGACTGTATAAAACCGTTTTTCCACGCGGACTAGATTTATATCTCACTCCATCAGCCACCCCAAGCGTATCAAGAAAGCCTTCTAATAACTCTTTTACCAGCTCTAATTCCATATCCAGCTCTAATTCATTAACCAGCTCATCTTCATCCGCAATATCTGCGGCGTCTGCATCCACTGTTCCTGCAAATTCTCTTTCCCCCCAAAGGCCGAGCATGTTCAGCCGTTGGTTGGGATCTTCGTCCGCTTCTACCGTCCACACACTAGCAAATTCTTCAGCCTCTAGTCTGCAACTTACACCAGACGGACCAGTTGAGGATCTTATTGTTGCAGGAACTGCGTTCGGTTAGCCGCCCCACCCCTCTCTCTAATGCTTTATTTACCCGAACTTCAATCTAGGCTACGGTTTGTTCAACCTTGTGTTCTCTCTCTTGCCTAAGCGAGTACAGTCAGTTTACCCCCCACATTGTTCCCGAATCTTTTGTGACCCCACATCTATGTTGCAGGAGTCTCGTTGGTTTCCTCGGTTTCAAACATGATCGCAAACTTGCCCTTCAAGCTCTTTCTGTTGCATCCACGAAGAAAGATGTACATGGAGTTTTTGCTGGGTAAATTTCTTTTCCCAAAATAATCTTTGAAATCCTGTTTTAACCTTTCTCGTACAAAGTCTCGTGCTCATGACCTACTATGGCGTTGTTCTCCTCCTTTCCGGCTATCAAGCGGATGAAGAGCGTATCCTCAGACAGTACAAGGCTATTGTTAATAAGTGAGAAACCTAAACCCTAACCAATTCGGGTCAGCTTTTAATACCACATCTGTCAGTATAGAACACCGGTATCCCTCAGGTGCATTGTGGATTTTGAACCGAGTTTCGTATCTTTATCCAAAATTATAATTCAGTTTCTAATATCATGTAGGCAAAAATTATGCGCATGTCATATGACGCTGATGGCGCAATCCGTGTTCTTCGGGATGGTCTTAAGCCAGAACGACCCCATTCCTTTGTACAAGCAGATATGCTCGTAAGTCCTACGAAATTAAAATTTTGTATATCATATACTCACGATAATTTTTACATTCTTAGCTGATATTCGAATTAGCTTGGACACTTCTCTCTCAGCGTCGATACAAAGAAGCAGCAGAAATGTTTTTGCGAGTGACCGAGATAAATAGTTGGTAAAAATGATCAACTCTCTACCTAAATCTGGTAATGTTAACATTTCACCCCCGATCAGGAGCCATGGGACGTATTACTTCATTGCTGCAGGTGAGTTCTCGTTACTTACACTATGAATTTTATGGAATAATGTTTGTTTATCAAGGGTGCCACTTCTCTCTTGCCGACATAGAAACTGCCCAGCGATTATTCAATGCCATTCCGGATATGCTCGATAAAAAGAAGGTCGGAGGCAAAGATCTACCCACAGAGGTGTTCATAAAAAAGAAGGGTAATTTCATTACTGTTCCTCTTATCGAAGCTGAACTAAAGTTTTTTGTGTCTTGATCCAGTGGCTTTCTACCAGGAGAAACATATACGACGTGGAGGTATCGAAAGCGAAAGCATGGAGAGTGTGAAGATTAGTCCCGCAGAAGGTATTTCAGTCTTTAATCAGTTGGATGTATGCTAATTTTTTCTGTATCATGAACGCAGAAATTGCAATCTGTACGTAAAGGTTTTTTATGTCAGTATGATGTATTCAATGACTTTGGGTTTTAGTTTGGAACACACATTCTAGAATAAACAAAGATATCGCGGAAGCTCATATTAGAGACCTATCAATGCTTTCTCCACCAACCTCCATCAAATCACCCCTCAATAATATTATACCACCCCCTATACCAACACCACTGTCAGCGTCAACGTCCACTATTACTCCGCAATCTAACAGTAGCTCTTCTTCCCTGGAGCACATGGATCTTGACACAGTCGACGAGCTTGCTTTGCGTTCCCTCCTCTTGGGTATCCATTACCGCACACTTGGCGCCTTTGAAGTCTCAAGATCGTTCCTAACTGAAGCACATGGCCACCATACCGCTCTGAAAGTCAGCACCTGGATAAGTGGTGTAGCGATGTTCGAATTGGCAGTATTGGATTTACACGAAGCTGATGCAGGGCGGAAAGAGAACGACTTGAGTCTGCATGTTTCGAACCTCGGTTTAGATACGGAAGATGAAGGAGGACTACCATCAGCGTCGAGTGGTGGTATGAATTCGAAGAAGACGTCGGACCAGCGTAACATGGTGAATGTATGGAGGGATGTATTGCATGATGCAAATGCCAAATTGGACATTGCGATGGGATTGGCAACGAACAATATAGATTTATCATCTCGCCTCGATAGTCGCATAGCGATGTTGAGGGATGAAATTGCTACTAAAAGGGAAATTCTCGGTATCATCGCGTAATAATAGTATTAGACACTTGACAGATGGTTCAGTTATACCAATATAATTTTAGTTAATATTTTTTTGGCACATATGTAAGAGACTGTCGACTAATCTTTGCATTCGATAATCAGTGGTATTATGGCTAAAGTTCGTAACATTCACGTTCCCAACTATCCATACCACTCACCCGCATTTTGAAACATAGCGAATACACCGGAGCCTTGCAACCAAATGATGTAGCCGCTCCATTCTGAAAAGTCGCTCTAATAGACTCCCCAGAGCCCCACATACCTACGTGAATCAATGTCAGCTTGTTTGAAGGCTCTTTGGATCCAAAATATCGTCAGTACTTGTGCACAATGTCACGTGATATCAGGGAGATCCAAATGTCAATAAAAGTGATGAATGTGTTGCACTGTTAGACTTGACGGACATGTCGTATTTCCGAGAACAAGTAAGTTATTTTAATGAAGCCGAACTTTTTCGAAGGGAGTCTCCTGAAAAACTCATGACATGTAATCAGAACTACGGTGCATACCTCTAAATGTATACTTCATTGATTGGTTGTCTAATGCACGGGTCATCTTAAAGATACTTTGACATCACACGTGATCTGAGACTTCCAGATGTTCTTCATCAGCTCCTGTACACTTCCGATAATATTCAAATAGAAATACTCACCAGGTGCTAATAGATTTGCTGCATTCGACCTAAATATGGCTGATTTTTCCTCGGTGGTGAAAAATGGTGAGTTCTTGATAGCATCAAGTGATCCTTCCTGTGTAAAAGAAGGAGCATATGGAAAATCCTATGAACTCATCAGTTAAAATGGAAAGAACGGACAAAGCGCAATTTACAGTGCCAAATAGAAACTGTGTTTTAGGGATGTTAATGCCAAGGAGATCTGCAATTTGGTGGAAGTAAGTTGGACCAGCGGAATCCCACCAGAACCTACACAGATGATAATGATAAGCGAAACGTCCAGAAATATCAATGACGGAGTATCTACCTCGTTGAGTATATATTGAAGGAAGAGTTGTAAATTGTTGGTGCTGACTTTAGGAATCGGTCAATTATGGCGGGGAAAGCACCACCCGCTTGTCATATAGTCAGTTGATAACAAGGTAGAAAGCTATTTAGTAGTCACCATGTGGGACAATAAAATGAATATTTGTGAAGTTATGAATTGTTTGCGTCAGAGTTAAATCCATGAAAGTGCGAGCAGTCTCATAGCTAATCAATAGATCAGCAAGGTACATAAATGAGGAAGAAACACAATAGAACATACTAAAATTCGACGTTGCCTGTTGGGTATATGGTCGGGTTAGCCTCAACAAATAAATTCCCCACTTTTATACAAGGAGTGGAGGGATGCACGAAAATGATCGGACGACTCCTAGTTTTGCTTTGGTTTATTGCTTCAAAGAAAGGCCTTAACGATGTAGCTCCCAAGTATGAGCCTTCAAAGTTAGATAAAAGGGCTATTCCAACCGCTCCCAAGTGATTTAACGCATAATTTGCTTCTTTGATAGCTGCTTGTGTGTATGGCAGTGGGACAACAGCAAAAAAGTTAAACTGAGCCGGATGGATTCGACAATATGCAGCAAGATTCTCATTTAACAGTCGGGCAAGGGCAATCGTCCGTATCTTATCTCCCTGGAAAACATTGGCTCCAGGAGTTGAAATCGAGATAACTGCTCTCGATATCCCTTCTTGTCCCATGAAAGATAAATGACTTGCAAGGTCCCAAGATGGCGTTGGATTACCGCCTGTAATTGGGACAATATCCTTATACCAGGATGGGATTACATGGCCTACATGAGCAGAATTAAGCAACAGTTTTTATCATTCAGTTCGAGAAGCATATATCATACCATGGACGTCAATGATATCATTTGGGGTTGGTGTTTGACGGCGCATGATTTTTTGTTGTGTGGTATTTCGTTTCATATTACTCTCTCCTATCTTGTATACAGCTGAAATTTCGGCAAGGGCAGCGTCCAGAAACTTGAGCACAGAAAGATCGATCCCATCTTGATGATATAATCTAAAATTAAATACCATTGTAAACAGGTTGTAGAAGTGATTACCTGCAGTCGCACGATTGAGAATTCCATTTATTCGGCTTTCAGTTTGTGCGGTTCCAAAAGAAAAGAGTGGTGTTAATATGAGAAGGGGAATGACTATCTTCATTGTTTAGTGGGAGGGATACGAAAATTCCCATTGCATTGCGCTTAGGTTTCGCCACATAGGCATCGTGTTCTTGGTTCTGGATGACGGCCCGAACATGTCATAGGTCATTACAGCATCCGGTTCTTACACATACTAAGTTCCGGAGGATATGAGGTTTGAACGCGTCGCAATCGGTCTATGGCCCTGGTTTGCTTCCATATGCAAATTGATGGCCTTTTATGTATGTAGAAAAAACCAATGACCAGCAACAGACGAATTGTGAGGCGTGTCTCGTATGGCCTGTATCAGGCCGTTTGTGCATCTGAAATCCGAGTAAAACGGTGAGTTCAACTTACTTTGTTCATCATGTGACAGAAGTTGTACTGCTGGGTTTTGTGGCCGAACGTGCCGTGCCGAACGATCCTGTCCGAGTCCGCTTCAATACAGAAGAAATTGCTTCAAACGTGGTTCTTACATGTCGATTGACATGGCAGTATGTCAATATTCTTTGCAGCTCTGGTTTGCTAACCCATCACAGCATATAACCTTTGCTAAAAATCAGATACATATCGGATGATATCAAATCTTCTAAGTTTATATTATTTGGATTGAAGGAGCCCGACAAACAATACCCTTTGGCGTCTTGCTTGCTACGACGGGTTCAGGTTGTACATATACTAATGAATCTTAGTACCTCATCTCCATAATTCTCATACCTTTGGATACAGAATGGTCCAGTTAGCAGATCTACCATCTGCCAACGACCACCCTATAACTCTAGAACTTGCTAGCTTGAAATCTACTGTTGCTCGATTCCAGGCATGGAAACACTCACAACCCTTACTTATTTCGACTCTATTCTAACCCATTATTAAGGACGAGGCACATGTCAGCTCTGTTAAACTTCAGAGGCGCTCTCTGGACGTTTCCAGAGCACACGAGCGTGTCGCACATTTGGAATACGAAAATACCGGGCTAAGGAATGAGCTGGAAGTTCTTCGGGCTCACCCGCATCCAGACGCGTCTCCGCAGTCACATTCTACCAACCACCACGTACAGGAATTAACTCTTGCTTTACGTCGTCTCTCGGATAAGCTGTCGCTAACTGAGGATGCCCTTCTATCCCGGACGACAGAATTAACTCATGCGAAAAGTGAACTTGTAAAGGCAAAGCTCTCTGTCGATTCCGCGTATGAGTTGTCTGCACAAACCCGAGGGAGGGAGGAAGCTGGAAAGTTGAGAGAAAGAGAGCTTGAGTGGAAGCTGAAGACTGCTGAAGAACAGGTCAACATGTCTGATACTGTCTTGAAGGAGTATGCGGACCTGGTTCGTTCCTTGGAAAGCAAAATCCTCAATAATTCACAGGGCTTCGCCAATCCTGTGGGAGACTCATCAGATACATTATATGAGTCGCAAGCCAATTCTCCACCAAACCATTACACAAAAAATACTGCAACTCTATCAATTGACAGTATTGCTGAATGCAAATCTAGAATCGAGCAATTGGCCACTGATAACCAAGGCGAAGTAGAGCGACTCCACTCCAGAATAGACATCCTTGAAGGCGAATTAGCATCTTATGGGGCACGCTTCGGAGCTGAGAAGAGGAGCTCTGAAGCGGATAGAAAAAACTCTGCAAAATGGCAACATCAAATAGAAAAACAAAAGCTCAACGATCTTTCTGCGGCTAAAATGGTGTCTAGGTATATGTGAGTAGTTTTGTCACTTGCATTTTTCTCAAGAATTAATTTTGCCGCGACAGGAAATTTAGTCAAAAGTCGACTGATGACTTACAACTTGCGCTTACATCGTTGAAAAACCGGCATGCCGCCACAATTGAGACCCTCACATCTCAGATTCTCACTCTCTCATCAAGCTTACAGGCCGCAGAAGCTATGGCAGAAAGGCTACGTATGGCTTTGGACGAACTAGGAGGCGATCTCATGAAAGAAGCCTATGGTCGCAGAAGAGAAATTGGCCTTCGGTTACAATTTCTGAATCGAGAAGAGAAAGTCCACGAAGGACTGCGACGGTGGATACGACGCTCTGAAGAAGCGCTTGAGCGGATGGATGAGGAATCATCAGGTTATAATTACCTGTTGACAATGACGCAAGAGGCTCGGATATTGCTGTCAAGCCTTGAAGGTCCTGCGACAGATTCACTTTCCCTTTCCGGATCTTTGGCACGGTTAATTGCAGCACAGCATGCAGTTGCAAATCTTGAGCAGGAATTACAAACAGAATCGTCCCGCCGGCTAGCTTTGGAGATGTCACTTGCCCATCGGGATCCCATGACTACAAACAACGCTGACCAAAATGTATTGCGTTCATCAGTTGTTCGCCATGGAGAAGATGATGTTGTACACATGGTCTCGGACTTCGACAGTTCCAGAACTTTGGTACCATCTCTAGAGGACAAAAATGATGTACATATGGCAGAGCCAGATGTTGAAAGTGGAATCAGCAAGTCCGATGATGGTACTGCCTCACACGTATCGGATGACCACAGCAAATACGTTTCATCTGGATTGACGCTCTCCCTTCCATCTGAGTCTTTTTCTCGTTCACAGCCGTCACAATCGCCTACAGATATTTCTGCCGATTCTGAAGTCCACTCGAATTACTCTGATGAAAAACAATACTCGGAACCTGTAATTACTACGCATCACGCGCTTCAACCCGAAATAGTCTCCTTAGATCATGTAACAGAGCAGGCACCTGAAGAATCAACTCGATTAGCAACAGTTCAAGTCGAAAACTCCCGCGACAGAGTCGATAGCTCAGCACTCGATCACGACGATATATCCGAACCTCCTATACGAAGCACCGATTTGGCAGCTGTCCATGAAAATGTCACGCCTATCGTAACCATCCATCTCGAGAAATCTGAAATCAAGTCATCTTCTGAACTGTCGAACATAGCATCAATCCCCACATCTCCCACAGTGACGCAGTTGGTACAATATGAAGAAGAGAATGGGGATGACACTGCTCAGCTAACACCTTCCCATCCATTATTGACAGATTTAACTCGAGTCGGTTCCCGCTACGATGACTTGCAGCGCGGCTTCCGCGATTGTCATATGACTCTGCAAAATTTGAAAGAGTCCATCGTAACGAATCCTGATTCTATTCAGCATTCCCCGCATGTTTCTAATGGCGTCCCATCTGAACTATTGCGCATGGCAATCGATCGGCTAAATGATTACACCGAGGATGCCAGGGTAGAGCTTGAAATACGTATATCGGATGAAGCTCTGTTGGCTCGTGGTTATGAAACGTTATTGTCCATTCCTGGTGCAATTGCATCGTCACCCCTCAACTTACCAAGCCAATTGGGCGATGCTACTCCGGCTGGACTTGGCGATAAAAGTCCAATAGAACCTACCCTTACTCAAGTTGAAATTGAATCACAGATCGAAACATTTATATCTGGGAATGATGCCGCCATACAACGTGCACAAGAAACATTTAGGACGAAGTTAGATGACATACAACATGACATTGCTGCTCTGAAACGTGCTGTACATGATCCAGACATTCTTTCATCTCCAGGGTCCAATATGCCTTCGACCCCGAAAAAGGAGAACTGGAAGTCATGGATACGTTCGCCTAACTATCCTTCAAGCTTAGGCGCCTCTCCTACATTTGGTGACATAATGACGAGCCCTCGGTTGCGAAACTCCCCGTCCTTGAACTTCCCCCGGAAAGGTTCAATGCTTGGCGAGAATAGAGATCCGTTGGCAAGTCTGGGATTACGCATGCCAATCCATGGTATAGGCTTGAAACCGTCTCATCTGGAGTCTCCAGCAACCCCTAGGTCGAGGACAGTTTCAACTATGTATATGTTAGGAATCGGTGCGAGAAGCGCGAGTGGGGGCTTTAACTTGAGCCCAGTTGGGCGGAATGTATCGTTTGGTGGTAGTCCAAGTATTAAATCTGGTGAACATGCGGGTATAGGGGATGAGGGTTCAGAGATAGAATAATATTATGTATAATCTGTATCCTGTCATCGTTATAGAATGGGACATTGCTATGAAATATTATAGTAAGGACCTTATACGCTATGGTTGATCGTATTGGTTCAACTTTTAGGATTGAGTTGAATGTACAGTAAAGAAAATTAATCATTGGTGTACTTACAAGTCTTGCCTGGTTTAATCCATATCTATCCAGTGATCAGCCTGACTATCCTGCCATCTTCGACTTTGGGCCCTATCCCCCCTTTCACCCACCTCAAATATCTTATTCATATCTTGACATATTGAGTTTAAATTTGGAATTGTGAGCTCTAGTACATGTTCTTAACCTATTACAAGCGTTTTTATCGAGCACAGTGCATTCAATAGCAATGATAAATTTGTCCTTCTGTCATGCCTGCCAATACAGGCCGATTCTGAGCCTGAATTCAGCCGACATATTATACGTATGACGCATCTTGAACGGATGGAGTTCCATCTTGGTATCTATGCACAGGACTAGCCGAGAGGAGGGTCCGGCCGATGCGTGGGGCAAGGATAGTAGTCTTCAATATGCGAGACAACAGTATCCATCATGATAGGTGCTGCAGGCCAAGCTCTGCTAATGGGAAGATTTAAAGCAGGGTCTGTCCTGATGTCGCTCATGAAACTTCTGTTGTTTAACAAAGCCATGAATGAATTGCTGTAACTGTTCGAGTCGTTAATGATTTGAATCTTCATATCCTTCAGATCGGCTTACAGTTTTCCAATGACATATCCTCTGATGAAGATACTCATGAAACGATAAGCTTCGCAATTTGGTGAGATAGACACTTACGTACAGATAAAATAAGTGTTTTTCTGGTGTAAAATGTCAGTAAGATGTGACGCACAAAAGTTATAGAAACGCACAGGGGGAGCAAGCCTAGGGGTTACTATGAGTATAACCGTTAGAATAGCGACTAGTGCTAGAGCGAAAGAAGGTCAGGTTGGAATCATGTTCTCACTGCATACTATTCCAATATTACCTGTGACTACATTGGTTTCAACACATAATCTGACGACCCGGGCCAAAATGTTATCTTCGTCCTTGCTACTAAATGTAAACGGTAGTTTGCCATTTCGTCTGAACAGCTTCAAGGTGTGTTAAAATCTCAGTTGTAGAACTGGTAGGCTTGTTGCTTACTAGAAACACCATTGTGCTCATGATAATCAAATCAGCCACCGCGCTACCAATACACCAGAGCTATTTGGACAAATGAGAGGAATTTTAATTAAAAAAATGCGACAACGTACAGCTGCGAAAATATCGCATATTGGTTCCCATCTTGTGAACTGTCTGCAGCTCTTGATTCTAATGGGGCATTGATAACAACCACATCTCATGGAATAAATGACACTCACGATGATGCCACCACCGACGCCGCCTACCAACTGTACTGCTGTTGCCTAATAAAGAAGATATAAGGTACATTATGCACGATAATAGAACCTAGATTACACATATGATTATGGAACAGCAGAATTTCCATCGGGTCAAGCACCATATTCTCCAGCAATACACCGAATGAGCGATGAGTGCCATTACTGAACTCATCATGGGTGAATTAAAATTTGCTAGATGAAAATGCTGTAGTTTGTCAAAGTCCCCATACCCAGATGCGAACCAATAGAATGAGTCGGCCAAGGTCGTGACGGTTTGTGCTGTCTCAAGAAGAAACATAAAGTGAACTTTGGCAAATTTAGATTAATTTCGTGTATGAATTTAGCAGAGGACAAAAGCGCATACCAAGCGTTTTGATCCAATTCATGTCTTGTTTGAAACTGGACACAGTACATATCTAAGAAATGCGTTTAGAAAAGAATTGGAGTACAAGAAAGTCCTCACAATATTGTACCATCAGAGCCCCATAGAGTATAGAGTTGAGGTTTATGCCAATCAGCTATTATGGTGGTTCTGAAGTAAGATCATATGTCCATGAGGTTTTATATGTAAAATTTTTATCTTACAGGTGGACCGGCTCTAACCAATGAATACAGTGTTAGAGCTATGAAACGGAGTACTACCAGGCAGAGAGTGACTTACATTAGCCCAATGTTATTTGGGACAGCGAACATAGTGACATTGGACATGACTGATTGGGTGGAAAGGGGTTTGATTTGAATAGAAATTTAGGCAAGTAAAAGCAATTCTTTTAACGACCAATGTTTCCTCATCATTAGTGAGAATACATGGTGTTCTGCACATTACTGTGGGCTGATATGTTGGTGTGAGTATTCTCCTGTAAGAGGTTTAATTCGCCTTGACTTAATGTTTGATGTGTGTGAGTAAGTGCTCAGATTATAGAGCACATTGCCAATGAAAGAAGGATCAATCCAACCCTTACATTAATTTTGATCCATCACATCAACACATCAGTTAATTATGCCAATGAAGCAACTAACTCACTAGTACCCACTCGCTCTGATTCCCATTTATCAAATCCCTTTTACCTATGTGCTTCCTGGTCTGTTAATCTGGATAGAGATAATGTTGACATAACCAATAACTCGGAATATTTTTTTAGTCATGATGATCATAGTCGCTCATACTAAAGTTAAAATGGTTCAAGAGCACAACTAAGAACCTCCAGTGCCCATCCCTCCCTTCAGTGCTCCTATACTCTCCACTCCCCCCCTTGTGAGAAATCGAAGACAACACCAAAATGGGAACGGTTTCTGCATGTGATGATGACAGACTGTGAGAAAAGTTAAGATTAGGACTCTCAAAAATGGTACAAAACTGAAAAATAGTTGCCCAAAGGTGAGCCGGAACTACCGCATGACTTGGGTCACTAATCAGTTTTAAAATTGATACAAGCCTGCGATAAGGGACATACTGGCCTTTACCAGGCTCTTCGTCCGAATAAGCTGTTCAGAAAATGAAAGGCCTACAGGAAGTTTTGCCTCAGCGGAACCAATACCGCATATTGGTGTTCCTCCTTGTTCTGCTCGTTCTTGGCCATCTGTTCTATGTTTACCCTGCATTGAAGCATTCGAACAGGAGTGCTTCCGATTCAGAGCTACACCCGTAGAGCACAACTTTTGGACCAATGCAAACAACTACGTACACCTGCAGGTCCTCCCCCATCCTTCGAGCCATCTTCCCGCATTTCGACAGGTTCCGATCGTTATGTGCCCGGTACTCCGCCTACTTTACTAAGAAATGCAAAGATATGGACTGGAGCTCGGAATGGAATGGAAACTATCTTTGGGGATATCTTGCTTGAAAAGGGATTGATTACAGCTATCGGTCATGTCACCTCAACGAGAATAGCAGAATCCAACTCAACTGGCGATTTACGAATTATTGACGTATCGGGTAGTTGGATAACACCTGGGCTGGTTGATTTACATTCGCATTTGGGAGTTGAGAGTGCGCCTAGTTTAAGCGGTATGTGTCACATTTCAATGACTTACACATATCATAATAGGTTTTAATTTTTGGTAGGAGCTTCTGATGGTAACTCCCGTAAAGCACCTATTCTTCCTTGGCTGCGTAGCATAGATGGACTTAATACACACGACGACGCATATGAACTGTCAATAGCTGGGGGTGTAACGACTGCTCAGGTTCTTCCCGGAAGTGCTAACAATATCGGTAAATTATTATGCAAGGGATTGGTTCTACAAAAAAAACTCACTTTGTACTGCAGGTGGTCAATCGTTTGTCATCAAATTACGGTCTACAGCTGAGCACTCTGCTATCTCGAAAGTTGTAGAACCGCCAGCAACATTATTCAGCGCATATAATGGCACCGATTACATCAATTGGAGACATATGAAGTCAGTATTGAACCATTTAGATCTGTTAGAGTCTCATTTCTTCGATCCTATAGACACGCATGCGGTAAAACTTTTGTTATAGAGGAGCGCTACATTGCAAAACTAACAATCTTGCTTATAGGTGAGAATCCACGCAGAGTATACGGGGAGACCCGTATGGATGGTATATGGAATTTCCGCAATGCATATAATGAAGCCAGAAAAATAAAAGACGCTCAAGATGCATACTGTGACCAGTTGGAGTCCTCAAACTGGCAAAGCGTAGTATCAACAGAATTCCCGGAAAACCTTCAGTGGGAGTCGTTGATCGATGTCCTAAGAGGGAAGGTCAAAGTGAGTTTCCATTGGTGTGCAATTACGACGAATGAAGCTAACGAAGATTTTGACAGCTTTCCGTTCACTGCTATGAGGTGAGTAACATTCTTATCATGATAAAGCCTTCTTTTTGAGGAAAGGTTGACATAGGCTGTTGACTTGGATGGTATTGTTAGGGTACGCGAGTCCAAAAGCAAGTCTGATACAACTCTGAGATTTTTTTTTTTCACAGCTATCCAATGAATTCAGCTTCCCAGTTGCTTCCTTCCATCATGCGGGAGAAACATATCTCGTTCCTGATCTGCTAAAGAAAACTTGGGTAAATAGAATTAATTGGTACTGATGACTCTATCTCATGACTCTTTTTCAAGGGAGGTGTCCCTTCTATCGCATTGTTTGCGAACAATTTCCGGTACTTCCACATACAATCCCAATGTGACCTGGGATCATAATGTTATCTCTTCATAGTCGGAAACGGGAGGCATATCGGTCCTCAGAATTTGCACCAAAAGTATTGGCCGAGAATTCAATTCCAGTGGTCATGAAGGTGGAACATTATCAACATGATCTTGTCCTATTTCCTGATACACAGATAGTCCGATCATCCAGTTCTCAATAGCAGATATTTACTCTTTGAAGCCCAACAGGCTCATTATTATGGACTTGACGCAGCACTCGCTTTGGCATCTGTTACATCGACTCCCGCAAAGGCAGCAGGCCTTAGTCACAGAGTAGGAACGCTTGCGAAAGGTATTAATTCTAGCCTTTTTGCGAAGCATATGACAATACTAATATACCTTTTTTCGCTTTAGGATACGATGCAGGTAAAAAAAGAAACATACCGTCTGTGCATGCTCTGATATTTAAATAGATGTTGTTATCTGGGACTCCCATCCCCTGTCGCTGGGAGCAACTCCGGCTCAAGTCTATATCGATGGTATAGCTCAACTGAATGAAGCACACGTATCCAGCAAACCAGAAAAGCTTCAACAAGCCCCCAAAACTCCCAACTGGGACGAAGAAGCAAAAGAAACAGTCCGATGGAACGGGTTACCTCCCTTGACGGCTGGCCGGCGGATGTCCAGTAGTGATGCAATTATCAAGTTTATACATGTCAAAAGCGTCTCAACCCGGAGTGAAACCGGCGGTGTTAAAATACTCTTCGAAAGTGCTGAGAGCCAAAACGGAAACGATGTCATCGTTAAGGACGGAAAAATCGAATGCATAACAAATACCCTCGGTTCATGTGATCACTTGCTTATCCAGCCGTCTGTTGTGGAAATTGATCTTCACGGAGGGTCGCTAGCACCTGGCCTGAAAAGTTTCGGTTGGCCGCTCGGTTTGATAGAGATTAAACAGGAATCATCAACAAATGACGGAGACGTGTTTGATTCCCTTACTGGAGGTTCCGAACTACCGTCTATCCTGAGCAATACGACTATCAGAGCTATTGATGGACTGCAATTCGAGACGAGGAATGCATTGTTGAGCTGCCCTTTATTCTTCCTGTCGGATATGAAGTTAATTCATCTATCAGGGTGGCATACCATGCTGGTGTTACACAGGCCATTACGGCTCCTGTAGGAAGTGGGTTCATGCTAGGTTTATCATGCGCCTTTTCCGTGGGAGCAAAAAACATTCTGAGCCCTGGTGCCGTGGCACAAGAGGAGGTAGCATTGCATATCACTATAGGACACAACGTGGACGCAAGCATAAGCACCCAGATAGCAGCCATTCGAAACCAGCTTTTCGAATCTAGTTTGAACGTATGGCAACGTGTTAGACAGGTAAGATTGGCAGCACACGTCGTAAATTCCACAGTTTCATCGAATGTGATCTAGGGAGAAACTACCTTGGTTGTCAACGTCCAAAGTGCGGACATTATGTCTTCTCTTCTGCTTCTCAAAGCGGACTATGAAAAGTCGTCCGGACGCAAGCTGAAGCTGACGTTTTCTGACGCTACGGAGGCCCATGTTCTTGCTGCGGAATTGGGCGAGGCCGGTGTTAATGTCATCTTGACGGCCCCCAGGCCTTTCCCAAGTACTTGGGAGCAGAAGCGCATGTATGATGCAATTCTACATTGTCTGTTTGGGATTTTCTGACTTTTCAATTATCAGTATTCCGGGACCGCCGTTGACCCATGATAGTGCTATTACAATTCTGTTGAAAAATAACGTCAATGTCGCTATAGGCAGTGATCCCACGAGCTCTTCTCAAGCACAGAACTTACGCTTCGATATTGCTTGGGTAAGTGGTTTCTATCTATTTGATCCCAATGAAATGTGCTGATACTGTTTCCAGGCTGCTCTCGAGTCTAATGGGACTATCAGCAAAGAACAAGCAATTGCGTTTCGCCACATCAAACTTGGATCAAGCTCTTGGCATTAAAAATGATGAAGATAGCCCTCCTGATATTGTTGTCTATGAAGGAGGGGATATTTTGGATCTGGAGAGCAAAGTTGTCGGTGTGATATCTGCACAGCGGAATCTTATTGAATTTTTCTAAGAAAGTTTTTATCTTTTATCTTTAACACTTAAATATCGAGTTTACATTTCAACGTTTCATATGCGTGACATTTCATGGATATCCCGCACCTCTGGACGAAGTCAGTTTTACATTTTCAAGGTACTATTACTCTAACTAAAGCCTGAAATAACCTTTACAGTAATAGTGACTCGTATATGATTGAACTTATGATGAGTACTCTTCCCAAGTTCTTTCACCTCATAGTGGACAGTGGGGTTTTCGGATCTCTGGGTCCCTGGTGATTCATGTTTATTGCGATCCTGATCTATGTACCTTACCTTACCTATATATAATCCTTAATAACGTTGCACATCCGACTAAGTCTTGATAATAAGACGATTGCGTATAATCATATGGTATACTACTGTATATGTATAAAAGAGCAAGGAATGGTTATAACGAAGGGATAAGTAAACAAAATCCACCCACTCATTCCCTCCCATCATCATCCTCCAACCCAAATATTTGCCACAAGAAATGAACTTGTCCAAATGGTCTCTCACCCCCAAGTAGAGTTGACGCAGCTTCATATCTATTTTCTGGCTTCCGCACTTCTTCGCATATCAATTTATATGCGTCAGCCATACGTGCTAGTGCAGCTTGATGTATCTCGGCATGGAGTTTTTGTACGGTGAGTTGTGCAAGACGGGTGGACTGTACGACTTCGAGACTGGAGAGCCACAGAGAGAAATCATGTAGTGCTTTTTGAAGCTCAGGAGGTTGCATTGATGGAATATGAGATAGTGGTTCCTAGGGTGTGTTTGGAGGGGAGAGGACAGGTTACTTGGTTAGATAGGTTGTTTTATGATAGTGACGGATGCCTTACATCTCTAGTGTGGTTGTTGCAAGGTCTCCTGCTGCTTCTGCGATCCCTGCATCAGACATAATATTTTTGGTACTGAGTTTATAACAAAAAACCATGAATTCTAATATTATTGATACGAAATATATTGGAGAAAACACTGACATGGTCACTGATCAACTGTTCCACTCTCTCGTCGATGACATTCTGAACCATACCCTGTTTTTGTGAGGTAAACGAGAAGGGCTCCATAACATTCTAACAAAGCTATTATTAGCATGACACAAACAAAGTAGACTCAAATGAAGAAGATTACGCACATGTATATATGTCAAACAATTGAGCACATAAACTGCTTGATCCCACTTCGGTCGGGCTTTCTTCTTTTCTTCGCTAGTCGTGATACACATATCGACTGCGGGATCAACCATAATGTCAAGGACCTTGGTGAAACCTGCGTCTTGTTCTTCTTGGTTTTCATCTCCGAGGAGGGATGACTGATAAACAGCCATAGTCTCACGTAGGATCTGCATGTGATCCTGAATTACAGCAGGAGGGGTAAGTGACATATCGTCTAAAGCCTTTATTTATTTCTGTCAGTTTGAGTGCAACGGAACGGATTTCAAAAATCACCTACGAGTTGGACACGGAGAAGTGCACGTCCTTGCACCTCGATGGAATTATAGAAAAACATTATACGCTACGCCAGTGATCCTGGGTGTGATTAGATATTAATTTATAATTTAAAAGTGATTACTCTCACTCTTGTAGCGTCTTCGATAAGAGAGCCTGATTTCCAATAGTGCGCCGCATAGTCATTAGATAGAATTGAAGTAAATTTGCGATTCTGTAGGAAATGATTATGCTCTCCTTGAGATCGTATCGTTTGTTGTACCCTTAGCTGAAAACGAGATGGCCCTATTACTTATAATAATAAGTGAAAGAATATATCTTTTGCTCACTTTCAGTGGTACACACAGTTTCGCAACAGAGAGATCCAGTAGCTCTTGAATCCACTCCTCCTCTTCTCCCAAAGTATCAAAGTTCCTCACAGCTTCCGATAATTCTACCATCACTTTTCAAACCGAACAAGCTCTCTAAGAATTCTAGTTCACCAGCAATGACCTGATGTACCCAAGCCTAGCATATCCCCAACATAAGCGCATGGGATCATGGGCAGTGGAGCTCAATTGGACGAGGCAGTCCAGATGGCCCACCTCGTGTTAACGCCGTGAGAAATGAAGAGAGTAGAATTCGCCTGCCGCGTTTCTGATAGATACTTCAGTGCTTCTCTGAGGAACATGTGAGCAAGTGTTCAAGCTGTCATGAGATTAGAAGAAATACGAACGTCAATAGCTCTTGGACGTGTTCTGAAGCCTCGCAACAGCTTCGCGCATGATTGGGCTGACTTCAGGATGCGTGTCCTTCGCTACTTGCCTAAATTCGTTGGAGCACCACCGAAGGATCTTTTCATAACCTTGCTCAAGGTGGGAATGAAGTGGAAGCCATGATATCGAGACTAGTACAGGTTCAATCATAAAACCTGCAGAAAAAATACAATGGAATATACCCTGATTTTGTAGGACCATTTTCTCCAGCCATGAGAACACGGCAGTCCTCTCGAATTCTCTCCGTTTTGTCCATAGCCTTGAAGAATCTAGGTCCTATTGATACATCCCTGGAGGTTAGAGCCTCCACTTCATCTTCACTCAAAGTGAATTTCCCAAGGAAGAGATTAACAATCGATTTCTTGTCCTCAACCTTCTTGTCTATCTGGAAGTTATATACGTTGGGTATAAGGTGATTTGGGAGAATTTTACTTACCTTTCATCTCTAAGGTTCCCAGCACGGTCCAAGAGCGATTGGCTTGCTTCTGTAGTCAACTTTAACTGTGATTCAGCTCGTTCGCAATTGATTTTCATTACAGCTACATGTTCTTGTAAATCCAATAGCCTCTGCATAAAAAAATTGATTCGGAAAAAGAAACTTTGGTTTGCCTAGATTGACATGAACTACATACTTGGTCTACTTCTCCAAGAGCTTTCAAGAATTGCCTGCTCCCTTCCGCAAGGTTGTTCTCCATATCTCGTCTGAGATTTCTACGCGCTCTTGCTGCAGATTCACCAGGTGTCACTTCCATTGAGTAGCCCACATTGTGTCGTGGACTATCTGACCCTTCCTTGTTTTCGTCCAGGTCTTCCGCGTCGTGGGTTGACCGTGTTTCTTTTCCTTTAGTTGTGGGAGCAGAGACATAAAGATCTGAAAGGGTTTGTAAAGCCTCCTTTGTAGCCACGTCGTCGAAATTGGTGCTCAAAACTTTGTACAGTCTTAGCGAAAATGGGTTTCTAGAATGCGGGGTTTTCGTGGCATCTTGTTCACTTGGGCTTTGGATTGGTGGAGAGTTAGCAGATATCTTGAGAGCATGTACCTGGGACATTTATCGTGTCGTCCAAGTGCAGAACTATGCGCGGACTGTTTCAATAAAGATGTTGCTTTGTTTGTATTTTCCGAACAGTTAGGGGTCATCATGTCCATATACGAACATATAAATCATTGCACAACTATTTCAAGTTATCCAGCTATCTATCAATGTCCAAATGCTCTGCTGCTCTTGTGTCCATTCTTCATGCTTTTCCCACTACACACGATGAACACAAATTCATATCTTCCCATCGAACAGATTTAATCTTTTCCAAAGTCTCCAAAGGTTTATAAACACCATCATTCGCAATAGCAGGTTGGATTACAAGAGTCATCCAGGTATCCGCAAAGACATCTGTGCAAGCCATATGAGGGGTTGATGGAGGTGTGAATAAAATGGCGGTGAAGTGGTCAATCAAGTGGGTCATTAAGCGTTTACAAAGGGCTTGGTCTGATTTTGAAAGGACATGGTTGGCAAGGATATTGTTGGAAGTTGTAGGATTTGGCGTTGCATTGCCATTACTGATAGCAATGGGAACTTCCTCTTGCAGGTCCTCATTTTCAAACTCCATTGTTGTCACGATGGTATACAGAATAACCTTCCGGACCTGTTGTAAATTCCGTTAAGTTCGGTTGCTGAAATCTTGGAAATGCATCAATACTCACAGAGTGGATATCAAGCTCAGTTGCTAACAAGAGAGCTTCATGCCACTCGTCTGGGGGAAGCAGGTTAGGTGACGGGTCAACAGGAAATAAAGACTCAAAGCTCCGCCTCGCAAGTTTATGAATATTAGGGAAATCGAGACGAAGGGGACTGGATATCCTTAGCACGGATATCACATGTGAAAATGGCGTTGTATCATCTAGGGGACTTGATACTTGATATTAGTTTCAATATTTAAAAAGGTGGATGTGTTGGTTTTCTGATCTATTCATAGCAAAGAGTGTTGCAATTACGGACACTTACATGTCATGATATATATGCTTGAGTAAAGCTTCTGTATCAGAAACTGTGACTTGTCGACCAAGTTCGACGTAATTGCAACCATCGGAACCGAAGTCTAGTGCGTCAGGAAGATTTTTATTTGATATTTTGTCCCCATTAATATTGAGTGCGGTATGAAGATACTTGGAATGTCGAGATAGTAATGTCTTATGAAGCTTGAAGGCATAACCCTGAACTGCTAGAATTAACGACCCATCTTCAAACCAATATACAGGATGTCGTCGTATTTGCACAGGGTTTCTCGCGTTCCGAAGAAAGTAGATTCGCTTGCATTTTCGCTAGCTAGCATCGAGTGTTGATCCCTGCCGCAGTCACTAGATGATCTATCAATATCTTATCTGCAGGTATGATACTTGTTTGTTATTGTTGCTCAAAGGCTTCCGAATCATTATACACATGGTTCTCGAGGCCCTTACACGGCCTCAAACATCGAACACTACTACTCATGAAACGGCGATATTCATGTACCGTAGAAGAGGTCCCATGTGACCATTCAGCCAACATTAGAAACTACTGTCCCGCGGCCGTCTCTGCTTATCGGTATGAATCACACCCAGATGAGAAGTTCCTCTTCTGTATAATAACATTTGTATTGCAAGGTGTCCAGTTCTCGGGAAGATCGCTTCTTGTTCAGCAGGTTCGGCTACGGTGACTTGCACTGTGAAGCGTTCCTCTCTCTCGCAAAGCCGAACTCATCATTGATAGTACGCGACGGCTAAATAACACCAGGGACACTTCCCAAATACCTATAACTCATTACAAAGCCCACCTACATTTCCGTGGATCTTAGAAAGGTGCACATTCTTCCTGGTAATATATACGAGACCTGTCGAAAAAAACTCCTCAGGAACTTGCCCATGGCCAGTGCCAGTGAAAGCCCGAGAGTACCAAACAGGATCGCTAATGGGCTGGAGAGTGACAATTGATAAGCTGGCCGAGCCGATCAATGAGAGATAAGCTAAAGCGCTGTCGTCTATTGCTATGTGATCAACGCCTCATCGCCTTCGAAGGAGCAAAGACCCTGCTATCCCGACTCATGTCCCAGTCCATGGTCTCCTTCCTTATTTGGAACGGTCCCTTGTACTACCCCGCAGTCTTTGACATTGGACAGGCTTCTTCGCTAAGCTCTTCTCTTTAAAGGCACATCAAAGTCCGGTGTCCCAAAGGCCACAGGCACTGCATTTCTCAAACGGTCGGCTTTGCTTTCAATCAGAAACGTGGAGAAGGAAATACAATTGATACGCTTGTTTTTTCATCAAAGACTAGAAGGATATATTGGAGTGATAAGATCGTTGATACTGATACACTGACTTTTTTGTTTTGTTTTGCAGCTTAGATCGTTGGACAAACTACAAGGGTATCATAGCGACTGGAATACGATAATTCAATAGTTCAAGGTTGCGCGAGAATCGCATCATTCACATTTCTCTCCCACGATTGATGGGGAATGGATGCTACTGCAAATTAGTAACAATGAACCATTCGCACACGGCGGAGGCTGCTTTTTGTGTCGTACGACCACAATATAGTCGGTAGGATCAACATATACGAGAACAGAAGAGAATTGTGACAGCTTTCAGCCTTTGAACGTCGATTGCCAGTTCATTTGTGATCGATCATTAAATTTACATGACGAAGGGGGTTAATAGTACTGAGTGACCAAGTGAAGACACACGACCTCCGATATGCCGAAGTCTGAAATTGAAATGCTATCATTGGGTCTAGTTTGAAGCCAGGAGGACTCACCATAACAATGATGGGTGATTGTTGCCGCCGTTAGAGATAAATGAGCTTGCGCATATTTAACATCTGAAATTCGATTTTCTTTGATATGTAACGACCGGCCCCCGTATTGTGCAGGTCCACCAACAACAAACTTTTCCTGAGAGTACAGAGTTCGTAAATTCTTCTTCCAAGAGACGTTAACGTCACCAGATATTCACAATAAGTAACGTAAGCCCTTCTCTTTTACTCGCATGTGACCGACAAATATAATATGTTCCCCCAAAAAAGCGCCACTGCCAGCGTACAACCTCCGGAGCCGAAGATATTTCGGGAACGAGGTTCGCGCATCAGCAAAAAGAAGCTTATGAATGACAGTAAGGCAGTGATGCAGAAGAAGACGGTGCCTATGGGACAAAAACGGTATCCGGTGTTAAAACGAGCGGATGCAACTGCAGCCGTGTACAATGGCTTTGATCCCATCCCCACGTCAGATCAGTCACCTATTGGCGAGAATACAACCCCAGATGGGTCACAAGTTCATAACTGCTGATGATAAGGTTGAACAGTTTATCCCAGAATTTTGGATGTTGACTTCATAGGCGGTGGAGTTTTACATACAGCAAGATCACGAAATCCTCGGATATGTCTCTTTTTGCTCACGAAGGAAGTCGCCAACCTCTTGTAACCCATAACAAGCGATCAAAAAGTTGGGTGCCTGAAATCATCCAAGAGAGAAGTGTCGGTGAAGTACTGAGCCCGACCAAAACTTGGTGTGGGAGTTCGCTGGGTTGAAACAGGATGTAATGGAAGCGTACTACATAACTTATCTATTGAGCAAATTTTCAGGGATGGTGATACGATTGATGAGCTGTGGAGAGTGTAAGTATTAGTGTACTAAGTAATTGTCAACTCCCGAGTTATCGGTAATTACTGCCAAAATATCTCACTTTAAGTCACGAAGTATGTGTATTGCCAGTTCCAATTGAGCATAGTTCAAAATCAATAAGATCCCAACCATAGACACGGAGGTGATGAACATGATCAAAGGGTAAGTAAGAGGTTCATCCTGTATGACTGCCATGGAGTTGAGGAGTTTTGGCGTCAGTGATGGTCGGCTGTCAGTGTGGGGGTTTCAGCTTGTTAAGCAACTTGATAATCAAATATTAGAGATGGGGTTGAAAAAAAATTAGTGAAGAGAAAAACATGAAATACGAAGCATCGAGAATTCATGTTCGAAAATCAAGGTCTCCGATCAAAGAAAGGCAGATTAGCAGAGTAAAGCCATATGAAAGACGCAAGCAAGCAACAACTGCATTAAATGGGGTGCTCAATCTGGACTTTATTGGTGATCATATCAATCTGTCTCCCACGTTGTAGTTGTGATCATCGTTTGAACCTGATCTGGATGAAAAGCACGTTGCAGGTCCACTATATCTTGCTTCGTTCTGTCGAAATACAGGATAGAAACTGTATTTCGAGCGTTATCCTGTTATCCCCAGCGAGCCATCTGTCGTTATATGTAGATTGAGATTTTTTAGTAATACAAAAGTAAATCGATATCTCACATCCGGTTCCGCCCGAAGGTAAGGAGGGGAGAGGGCTGACTTTGTGTGTGGGTACTACAAAGTCGCAATTAGGGAAAATAGTGATCTAAACACTTACTTCCTTGATGGTTTTTTGTACGCGAAGATTCTCCAAAGGGTTATACTAGAACACCAGTCTCTCCCATCCCTTCTGGTCAGCTGAAGGTAGTAACTGAGCTCTACAACCCAAACTTGGAAGAAAGTTTGTTTCGAGAAGAAGAAAAGACGAGGACGGTGATATACATTCAAAGGAGCGGCAATCTATCCATCTACTAATACAGCAAGTTGGCAAAGGGAGAACCAAATAGATGGCGTGAGTTTCGTTCTTCAACCCCCTAAAAGAAACACCCCACTCGTAGCCTGCTGGCAAAGCTTGTTATAGATGTAACTTTGATACCTTGGTGAGTTGGCAAAGCAGGGTCCGAAAACCAAACGCTCTCACACTATAGAGAGATAGAGAGGTGGATGTGAATTGTCTATCATGTAGTTTCACCAAAGCATTTGCCGCGTCAGTTGACGACAGCTGAAACAAAGCCAAGGTGTAAATATCGCGCCGTTCCAACGGAGATAACGAGACTTCTTGACCAACTTGAACGACGTAGTCGTTCCATACAACCGCTCAACGTCCAAGCTGGAGATATTAGCAAATTTTCATTATTGGCTGCGATGATTCTCGAGGATTTCATCTCATCAAGATTCCAGGGACAAGCACCGATAGAGAGAGAGAAAATAAAACAATCAGTATCTTTCTCCGTCGGAATCTATCATGATGTTATACATAAGTTAAATTACATGAAATGAAATGTTGTCATCATCAAACGTGTCGATCAACACGGACTCAGTGGAAGATTTACAGTATCAGCTGTGGAATTCGCCCCTCGTTGTCTATAGTAAACCTCTTCCCTTATTGACGTTTGTGTCCGACTGAACGTACTTGGTAAAGAGCGCCAACCACATTCGGAGTTTGCAAGCGTCTCAAAGCCGTTCAGGGTGGTGAGGTCCATCGGTCCAGCCTCTGCGCATGAAGTGACGCAGTGATGCATCACTGCCTTGATTGTTCCAGGATCCGACAACAGACTTCTACGCATCCCTTCTTCCTGAACTTTACCCTGATATACTGATTAACCATCATTTTCTCGATATCACCGGGATACACTCAAGAACAACCGTTCACCCCCGGCGCTCAACTCCAAAATATAACAAAAATGAAGAAAAAAAAACGTCACTCCCCTTGAAAGCCGGGAACGAATACGATCAACAAAGAGAGCTTATGAAAATTTCTCACTCGGGCATACGCCACTTCCGAGTTGACTCCTCTTGTCTCTTTGAACTAACAATAAAGCAGGTTTTGTAGCGCTGGAAAGGAGGAAAAAAGAAAGAAAAGAGAGAGATCTTCGGGACGAGGCGGTGCGCTAGAGAAATCTTTTTTGGTTTTGCCACCCCAATATTTCCACTCCATCGAAAAAGACTCCCAAGTAGAGTTCTGCCAAGGGCAAACCTAAACATGTCGGGAGAGGCCTAGGGAGAAGGTCCTATGGACCGCGAGTTTCCGGGATTTGAAACGGGAGCGGCCTACGCAAACAATCAGCGCCAGCCCTTATCATAGCGAAAAATCCCCCCCTAGCTACTAAGTGAGACCTCCTCTAGTGTAAGTTACCAAAGGCTATAATTGCTCAAACCCACAATCGTATGTAGATCCAAAAGGCTTTCCAATAGCTCCCAGTTCAACAGCTGAAAAACAAACCCGGTCAAAAGTTTGAAAGCCTCGTGGTTATAAATATATATCAATCTGGGTTTGTTTTTCCCTTTTTGGAAGTTTATCTGTTTAATGATTAGTGATTTCTAATACGCCGATTAATTGCCTGAAAGATTATCTCTGCTTAAAATCATTTCAGGGCAAGATCGACCCTCTAAGAGTCCTTTCCCTCGCTGAGGGGCGGGCCGTACCCAATTACTCCCAACAGTTCCATGCGACAAAAATACTTCTACCAAGTGAAGAATGAAGGGCGCATCTCTTAGCTCAGTTACAAGAGGTACAATCACCGACCATAGTTCCCGCAAAATATGCCCTGGTTGGAATTATTGACCTTATCAACAAAATCTTGGCCTGACGGGTTGCAACTACGTACCATTGATATTCTTATCCTGATTGGGTAGAGCATCAAAACCCGCTGGCATCGCTCTTGGGCGTCTATCCGTGGGGTAAGCGGGTGCAATTTAGAATATGTTCTTTACGTTATATGGCAGGCGGGTGAGTTATTCAAGTTGCCTTATCTCAATAAAACGTTTTTGAGAGCGTCCTCGTTCCTCTCCCCCCACCATCTACATCTCAGGCTCATCTGAAGCCGGAAAAAAAAATTAAGATAGGGAATTTCGTATTCTTATTATTATTAGAAGTTTACCCGATGACGAAAAAGCGGAGCCTGGGCGGCTTTTGTTATCGTCACTTGTTATTTTTTTTTCACACATACAAGATAATGGGGTCGGTATGTGGTTTTGCCGTTGGAGGGTTGAGTCAAAAGCGGTGCGACTCACTTTCATTTCCAGGGTGGCGTTGTGGTGTTTGGTATTTTACGTGAATCTTTAATTAAAAATGAATGTGGGCTATTCCAGTGACCAAACTAACACCAAGGGGTGATATGGTGCTTGGGCTCTTTTGGAGTTGGGCATAGCGGAGCGGAAGGTGAGGTGTGGCTTGTCAAAATCGCTGTTGTCATTCCCGGAAATAAGGTGGTGAACGCTTAAACCCAGCTATCACAAAAAAACAAAGGTAACAAATGTACGACAACAGCAACGAGAGAGGGGAGAGTCATAAAGGGAGAAAAAAAGGTAACGAGATGTCATCCGGTGATTTCCACCAGGTCCACGGCAAAGGAACAGCTGCATTTCCCTTACCTAGCCGTGTGGGCTCCCATGTATTATTTATAAATCTGCATGTCATATCTTGTTACTATGCTGGGGCATTTTAACTCCAGAGGTGAAGGGATCCTAGTCATACAAAAGATCCCATGACCTCTAAGGGATCCCAGGAACTCGCTCAGAGAGGGTATGTTTGTTGGGTTCGGGTCTAATGGTCCTTCGGATACTTCTTCCCCTTCATCCACTGGCTTGTGATTCTTTAACGTTTAACACTCTACCCGGATGCGAGAAAAGTGTGAGTGTATACGCGTATATGTATATGTATGGTGTGCAGGGAATATGTTATTCAAATCATAATCAGATGGAATTGAATAGCAAAAGCTCTGGCTTCCCGCTCTCTACCATCAAGTTCTTTTCCTGACCATGTAAGCAAAACCCAAAAAAAAAAGTTTGTTTTGTTGTCAGGTTTTGATCTTTGTATTCCTCCCTTTTTGTACTTTCGTTATAGCCTTATAAGAACGTTAGTGGAGGTTTTTGAAGTGATCAAATGACAATTGGGAAGCGATGATCATCGATGATGACGAGTGTGATAAGATTAAACTTCGTCACCTGGCCTTACTGTAAACCCTCCAACTCGAACATAACACATACCTCTCCCCCCGGAGCTCCGCCGCTATCAATTGTTTTTCCCTCCCCGCACCACCATCATCATCATCATCATCCAAAGGTCCAACGCCACCAACACCAACACCAACCCAGCCCAGGACCGCGCGGCCCGAGGCTCGAAAGATCCCTCCCCCCGTTTGGGTCTTGTGGGTTAATGTACTTGGTTATTACTTTTACAGGGTTATAGGTAAATTCAAGACCCGACCCGCTCGAGGTCGTCATAACCTCGGCTGTAATGGAAAGTCGAGTACTGAGTTTAAAGCCGACGCTATATTTAATGATTATTGAGAATTTGATTTTTTATTTTCACTCAAGACTCAAAAAGAAATTTTGTTACTTAACTGGTAAATACATAAAGATCGGTTGCATTTGGTTGTCATATTATATGTATTTCTTTTATTACCGGAGGTGTTTATTTTTATCTGATTATAAACACGATTTTACTTTTTTTTCATTTCCGTTCATTCCAATGGTACAATGAAAACCCTAGCGGTAAGTCGGAATAAAGAATAACGCTAACTCCTATGCAAGTATTAAAAATCACCCCCCAAAAGGGTGTTGTTCTTCTTCTATAAAATGAGGTTTGTATGTCAGGCTATATATATAAAGCATGTTTTATTACTGCCCCGGTGATCGACTCACCGGTTCACCGGTTCCCCGGGAAATGATGATTAATTTCCAATTTGCTTTACATGAAAAAAAAATTACAGGGATGGGGATGATGATACATAATATATGATGATGACGGTGGTAAGGTTGGGGGAAGAGTTTCGGCAATCTCTATGGGGCAAAGGAAGAAAGGAGGAAAACCAAGGGGCAGGGAGGTGGCGGTGGGCCGCCTTTTTGGCCACGTAGATAACATATGTAAAAGCTGGGTTTGGCCTTTGATTCCTGTGTTTTTTTATTATCGACGGCTATAGGGAATATGTAATCATGTTTTTCCTCGTAACCAGCCGTGTTGTTTTTTTTTTTGTCCTCGTGAATAATATACTTTCATTTCAACTTTGTGGCGGGACCTAGAGACCCAGAGTGAGGCAGCGACAATAATGTATGTAGACACCCGTGGAAATTTGTTTTCTCTAGTTACTGAAAGATCAACCTTATACTCACCCAAATTAACTTACCATCCTGAGAGACTCTATAAAAGACACCACCTTTACTTCTCCTTTATGATTGTGTGAAATCAGAAAAACAACAACACAAAAAACCGGATCTTTGATTAAAGACCAACGAAACTTACACCAAATGTCGAAAGTCTACGTTATCGCTATTGATGGATGTCACGGTTGTTTTTTTGATTGATTGATGGTGAGAGGATATATTGCGAATTTGAAAATGAAAATGAAAGATGAATACATAATAGAAAACAAAAACTCGGGGAGTGTGCTTGAGGTGGGAGAGTTTCAAAAAGACTGTGTTATGGATTTTACTGACTCTGACTGCTATTACTCTGCTTGAAAGTAGATTAAAAAAACCGCTTGGAGTTCGTAAAAAAAAAAAAGTAAAAAAGACAGGAGATTCAAAAAAAAATCAAAAGAAACCCGAGCCCCCGAGGTTTCTTTCAATAGAAATCCAAAAAGGAAGTTTACATATACTCATACATATCTATATCTGAGATGTGCTGAGATGGGAAGATGCTAGAAAATGGAGATGAAAGTGGGGATGCAAGATGCATAATGTAATGTAATGCAATATGTAATATGGTGGGGATATGGAGATGCGGAGAGAGAAAAAAATTACTTATTGGTTAATAGCTACCAGCTACCACCGAATATTTCGGGGGTATCTTTCCCCCTCGGAATGTATGTAGTTTTCCGTTTTTTCTCTCTATCTGTCATCTGTCATCGGCTATACAGTATTATACAGACAGTTTGAATGTTGAATAGAATACTTGTATTTGTATTGGCCTCTTCTCTTCCTCTTCCATTTTTGTACTGCCGAATCTTTCTTGGCTCGTTAGTAAGAAGAGTATTAAAAAAACTTTTTTTTTACTTGTCTACTTGTATGTAAAGTAGATTGATTTAACATTTTATAATATTGTTATCAGTTCGGATATCGGGGACATTTCTGTAAGAGATAAAGAAATTGATTCATACATGAGAAGGATACAAAATAGGGTTTAGGAGAGGTTTCGACAACGATAACACTACATGGGATCATCTATAATATAACCAAGGCGGTGATTTTGAGTGTAAAAGGTTTCTCTGGTTTCAAAACACAACTTGTTTCCTTCATATCATAAAACTGTAAAAAAACATCTTCAAATAGAATACAAAAAAAAACAACCGCTGTATCACGTATTTGCGTTATCCATAATCCGTATTCCGTATTCCATCCGCGTTAAAATAATAAAAAAAGAGAGGGCGTTAAGGGAATGGTTTTTATGCATGATTGCGTGTTGGCATAGTAAAAAAAAAAAGGGATATCGATACAATATCATGAAAAGTAAAACAACAAAAACAATTAATAATACGTGTTTAGAGAAAAATCACACACATACACACACATACGTACTAGCCAACAGCGAAAGGAAAAGAGAGAGAGAGGTATTGATAGAAGAAAAGAAGATTTAAAACAAAAAAACAGCGAGAAGTGGAACTTCGACTAGGAAGTTTTTCCGCGGCCGGACGCTGTTTTTTACTTCTTTCTTCGAGTTTCGATATATGGTTTCCCTGTAGTGACAAGGATGGGTCGGAGAGTAGGAGAGGGTTTGGGTATATAAGAGAGGAGACAAACAAAATCATGACGAGTTTGAGGGGGAAGCGTATCGGGGAGCCTTCTCGGCGTTCGGAATTCGGGGTTAAGAGTGGGGCGTCCATTGAAAGGAGGTGTGCCAGATGTTTAGAGCGAAAGGCGAAAGCGAGAGTGTGATGGGAGGGAGAGGTCGGGATTAACCAAAAATCAAAAAATGAGCGGGAAAAGAGAAGAAATGAAAATAATTCGTCAAAAAGTCGTTTCAATCGGGCTGGTCGTTTTGATAGACTTCTTTTTCTTTTCTTTTTCGTGTGAAAGAAAGAAAATAACGACAGAGAACCAATTGAAAGATTGACGATTTGGGTAAAGAGGGAGGGGTCTGTCGAGGATCCAGGGGTAGTCGAAAGGAGTGGAGGGATATCGAGGAGAGAAAATAGAGAAGAAACAAGACAGAAAAAGACGGCCAGAAAGTAATATATAAAAAAGAAAATCTAATTCCTTCAGAAAAAAAGATTAAAAATTCTCTTCGATTTCTCCTCCTCGTTTTCACAATATCATACCAAATCCACCGGATCCGCCTCCACCAGCGCTGACAGGTACTCCGCCAACTCCTCCCATCCCCGTCAATCCATTCATACCAACCCCTCCGATGCTACCTAGTCCAGACATACCAGTCATAAGCCCACCATTCAAAGAAGACAGCGCAGGATTGTTCAAGTTTGTCAACATCTCCATTTCTCGCCACCTTCTATCTTGCTGTTGCTGCTGGTGATGGTGACGTTGTTGCTGTTGGAGATGGTGCTGATGCTGATTCGTCGCCATCATTTCATAACTTGGACTACCCCCGCTCCTGGAAACACTCCCGCTACTCCCAGTGCTCCTAGCAACACTTGCACTACGATCCCTGCCGTTTCGTCGACCACCGTCTCCATCGGCACCGTCCTCATCGCGCTCGCCCATTCCACTAGGGGAAGATGTGTTGTGCGAGACTTCATCACCTTGTTGTGGCTGATCATCCCCGCGATTAAAGGCAAAAAAACCTCCATTTGACGTAACTGGAGAAGAAGCACTAGGTGAGCCACGTGCGCTGCTCCCACTTCCACTGGGGCTGTGTCTAGTCGCGGATCCATTTCCATTACTCGATGCATTGTTACCCGACGCATTTGGACCAGCATTTCCTGTCAAACCATGTGCGCTAGCCGGTGGGGTGAACAAAGACCGTTGAGCTTGCATCATGTGTTGTTGCTGTTGTTGGCCTTGATGAAACATGAACGCAGCTGCCATCTTTTCGGCGTCGACCCCAGATTGGGGTAAGAAGTGAGGGCCTTGGGCCTGAGGGTAATGGTTGCCGTTGATGGAGTGATGGGGGATGTGGGGATGGTGACCGTGGGGGTGGTCGTAAAGGCCATCGAAAACTGGACTGGAGATCATACCAGGAGCAGGACGTGGGAGGATGTGAGCGAGATGCATGGCTGCCTGTTGCTGTTGCTGTTGTTGGTGATGGTGGTGGTGTTGTTGTTGCTGCTGCTGCTGCTGCACAGAAAAAGGGTTGCCAGCAGACTTCATCATAGCCAACCTTGGATCGTCAATATCGTCGATAGGCAAAGCAGAAGGCGGTGCAGAGGAGGGACCCAGAGCGGTGTTGATGGCAAGAGCTTGATGCTGATGGTGGGGGTGCTGGGGAGGCACAGGGCCATAATCGTCCTCTGCATCATCCATGTAGCCGTAGCCACCGACGTCACCGTCTTCATCATCTTCGCCTGGGACAGCAGCGATGACTTCTAGTTCACCAGAAAGAACCATTGAGAAACCATCACTGCGCAAGGGCTCTTCTACACGGGGGATGGCAGCACGGTCTCGCCATTCATTGAGTTCACGGCGGAGATGGTCGGCTTCAAGTTTGAGAGAGCGCAACTCGCGGGCGGCGAGGACGCGGTGACGCCTTGATGCATGGATATGAGCGATAGAAGAGTTGACGATTGAAGACTTTGAGGGACGTCTGATCTGGGAGAGGTTAGGAAGCAGGGCGGCAAGATCCTAGAAATCATTTGTCAGATGGTAAAAAATAGAGATAAGAGCACAGCATACAAGAAAACGACCGTTGAGAGTCTCCCTGCGCTGGCGCTCTACTGCGTTATGAGTGGCCCTACGCTCAGCGGTGTTTGCACGTCTACTGGGTTTGCGTTTCAACTGAGCAGCAGCAGCAGCAGCAGCAGCGGCGGCAGTGGTAGTAGATGATGGAGTGGGGGAAGTGTGGGAAGCAGGGATTGCGGTGGTGGGAGGAGGAGAGACGTTGGTGTTGTTGAGGGTAGGAGAGATTGGGTTGTCGTCTTCATGGAGAGAGTTGTTGTCAGGAGAGCTTGGGATAGGAAGAGACATGGCCATTTGAAAAAACGCGAGCAGAGCTCAAGCGATAAAGTAAAGAGAGGAAATGAGAAGCCGTCAAGGGTCGCGAGAACTTGTTGAACGTTAATAAAAGAAATGAAGAAGAAGGAAGAGAAAAACTTACAACAAGCGGTGTCCTTGTCACGGCTGAGGATAAGTCGGAGGGGAGGGAGGGATTCAAGCTGAAAGTGTATTACACAGTTCACTTGTCTTCATCAACTAATTCACCCAGTCCCTCTATCCCCATACATTCAGTCCACTGGTCCACTAGATCTAAATCTACTCGGTCCGTCTCCCCGCCTCCGAGGTTCTCCCTATCACGTGCAGATCCAATCTCTCTTCTCTCAATTAGGTTCGTGAGAGACTCTCTGTCTCCCATCAACCACCAATGCCACCAAAACGAAAGCCAGACTCCGATATCCCTCCTCGCTCCAGCAAGAGGCAACGCAAACCTGTTGCACGTGCCTCTGCTCCCCCTGATGCTCAACCAAAGCCTAGGTCTAGGAAGAGAAAGCCTGCTCAACCCGCCCATGAAGACGCTGATGGTCGCACTGCCCCATTCTTGGACGCCTGTCCTCAGAAAATACAGGATAGAGTGAAGCGAGTTTTGTCACAGACGTATGTTATCACTCTCCGTCTTAGCGCTGTTTAACTCATGTTGTTTAGATTCTATATGATCGACAGGAGCAGGGTTCCGGGTGAGTTGAAGGAAGAGTTTAGTGTTTTGGGGCTCTACTGGAAATGTAAGATTTCGTGACTCGACATTTAATATATTAATCCCCTTCTAGGTGTATACTGTTACTATCGACCGTAAACCAAGGTGTAATTGTACTGTCCTTCAGCTTGTCGCACACTCAAGTTCTCACAAATGTCTATAGGTCCAGATGCATTGATGGGAAACCATTGCAAACACATTATGAGCATCCCAACTTCTAGATATTGAAATTTTACTGAAAGATTATCAAAGCTTTTTGTATACTTCAAAGGTATGCTATCCACCAAACAAAATTACCCATCTAAATTCCACATACTCCAGTTCTACAAGTCCCAGAAGCATCAACGGTCTGGTACCAAAAGTGAGACAAAAAAAAAATGACTCATACTCACAAAACCATTCTCTGACTCACTTTCCAGGGCGCTTATCCCCTCCGAACTAGAATCGATCTTCGAACGAGCACCGCTCGCACCAAACTCAATTGCGCACTCTCACATTCGCGAAGCGCACGCGCGGGCTACTGGCAAGTTACCTCTAGCCGAAGAACCTGATGGTGCAACAACGAACAAGCGTATCCCTGGACCAGAAGATGATTGTCCGATCTGTTATGACGCCATGCACGACCTTGATGAGAACGCTCTTGTCTGGTGTAAAGAATGTGGTAATGCCTTGCATGTAGGATGTTTCGAACAATGTGTGTTTCTATTCATTTCTTTAACACATCTTGACTAAACTTCAATCAAGGGAAAACTGCCGCTTTGAATAAAGGAAACCCGTTGACTTGTGTCTATTGTCGTGCTGATTGGGTACTCTCGGATGATGCTGCTGCAGCCGGGGGTAAGAAAGTGGGTACTGTTACGAAAAAGAAGGGTAGGCGATTTGGAGGTTATCTTAATTTGAGTGGTGCTGCTAGTGGGTCATGATCTGAAATGTTTGTATCTTTTTAACAAGTGAAAAATCATCATATTGTAATCATTAAAAGTCGTAAGAGCATAACTATCTTCCACGGGTTCTAGGCGATACCCTACTTGCATATATATCCTTCACCCCAAAGAAAACACCCACACCAAAAGAAAGTGCCAACAAACATGCGGCAGCCTCTGAAACGTTGTACCCAGTACACCACGTGCCGCCTCCCTTAACAGGGCACTTTGCCCCTGCAAGTAAAAACACAAAGAGCGCACTCCAGATTACAGTGAGAACACCGTCAATAGAAACTCGTACGACAAGTTGATGCCGTGCATTCTTCCAAGCTGCTTCATTAGCCAATGCTGCTAGGAGCGGTTGTCGTTTTGAAGGCGAGGAGGATTTGCCGTAAGTGTACGAACTGGGAACGTCACTAGAATTATCTTCGTAATCATGAGTACCCATGGATGAGGGTGATTGGAACATTGTCGGGTCTACTATGAGATTGACGTGCACGTCGCTTTGAGAGAAACCAGGTTTATTTTTCTTATTCTTTTTCTTAGATGGGGCCGAGGGAATGGGGAGGACCATCATTCCATGGGCGCTTAGTTCATGGTTGTCGCCGTGTTGTCGCCGGAAAAGGCATGGTCGGATTAGAGCTAGATACAGGAGGAGAAGGAGTGTAGATGGTGCAACGACATAGAGAGCGTATGCCGGTGGCTTGTTCGCGGGTAGTGGAGGAGGTTTGGGTTTGACAATCTGGTGGGGAGAAGGTTAGATAAGATTAGATGATTACTTCAAAAACACTCACGATGGCAACATATATACAAGGTACAGCAGCTGCTAGAGCGAGAATGATTTGTAGAACACGGAGAGCGATACGTTTCTTCGGTCCATGCGTGATGAGCTCTCCACGGGAGTTCACACCTCCCACACGTGGTTTCTCATCCCCACTATCATCTTCTGGTCTGGTTGCGAACTCTCGTTCAAGCATGCGCATACGCTCTTGCTTCAATTTCGGGTGCACAGGGCTTGCGAGATACTCCTCTGGGTCATTGCTCCATGGAAGAGGTGATTCGTCAGTGTGGGTATGAGCATATAACGGGGAAGTTAATGATGGAGAGGTGGCGGGAGGTCGGTGGCGGTCCTGTGTGTACCAAGAACGAGACCACACAGGGAAATGAGCAACATCAAGACTAGGAGGGGACTGGGGAAGCGGTGATTGTGATTGTGATTGAGGAAAATGTGACGCAGGGAACGCAGGAAACGAGTGAGCGTGGTGGTGTTGGTGGTGGTGGTACAAGTATTCATTATCAGCAGATGGTGCGGTGTCATAGACATCATAAGAGATATCATCTTCGTCATTGATACTCCTGTTAGAAACGGGTGACCACGGCCGTCGCAGTTGTGATTGAGGTGGTGCGGCGTCGAGGTCGGAGAACATTTCTCCCCCTCTTCCAGTGCGGGAAGCTGCTTGAAGTAACAACACTGATAATCACTATAATTATCTCATCTACACTATCGTGGGAATTTCACGACCCCCTGTTTAAGTACCACAAACTATATGCTGAGATCATATATCCCAATGGTAAAGACCCGTGCACGCGTGTCGTTGGCAGTAGCCTCAATATCAACCTCACCGGAACCTAGTGCGGAACGACCAAGAAAAAGGATTAGAGTTGGTTCTGTCGAGAAACAATGTGGGTTATTTTAGTTTTCTTATATGACTTTTTTTCTAACGGAGACTTAGCTACTGCTTCAAAGAAAACCAACACCTTTCTAGAACGCGTCTCTAGCCCATGGAAAGTCGGCGCCCACGTTTCAGCTGCTGGTGGTGTCGAAAACGCTGTCACGAATGCTGCTGCTATCGGGTAAGGGTTGCTAAAATTCTTTATACCGCATATACAAGCTCATTCATTCTTCTCTGGGGGTACAGCGCCAATGCATTTGCTCTCTTTCTAAAATCACAACGAAAATGGATCTCTCCTCCATTATCACCTCAATCTATAACTGAATTCAAGATGAGGATGTCGGAATTTGGATATACCAGTGATCTTGTCCTACCTCATGGGAGTTATTTGATTAATTTGGGTAACCCAGATGAGTATGGTTTTTTTCCTTTTTCTTCTAATGATTGTGAAATGATTAACTTATAACTGTTTCAATGTGTTTTTTCTTGTTGTAGAGAAAAGAGGGAAAAATCGTATACTTGTTTTATCGATGACTTGAAACGGTGTGAAGAGTTAGGATTGACAAGATACAACTTCCAGTAAGTACGTGTTCCTTCTCCTTCTGGGCGGGGCGACGATCCCCATCGTTCCTGGGACCTCACATGTATAAATTTAGTCCAGGATCAACTGTTGGTGAGACAACAATCACGAACAGCATATCTCTAATTGCCCAATGTGTCAATCGCGCACACAAGGAAACTAAACATGTAGTTGTAGTTTTGGAAAATATGGTATGTATTTTTTTTTCTCAACACGAAAATATTTGACCTCATAACAACGTGTCAAAGGCTGGTGCTGGAAATGTTATAGGATCGGATTTTGCGCATTTGAAAGATATAATTGCCCAAGTGGAAGACAAGACGAGAGTAGGGTGTTTGTCTGGATACGTGTAAGTTGCCATTTATATGTCGTTTTGTTATGTGTATATATACATTTATCTAGGTCATGCATTTGCAGCAGTGAGCCTTGAGTTTTGTCTCTAAAGAAGCTTCTTAATGTTTATTGAGCAAGGGATATGATATTCGGACAAAGGAAGGATGGGAGTAAGCTTCTCCTTTAACCCATTTAATCCACCGTGTTTGACTGTATACTTCAGTGCTACGAGTACGCCTATCCATATATCACATGGTTCAAAATGTGATTGACTTGTATTATCATAGTGGCAGATTTCGATTCACAAATTGGATTATCCTACTTACGCGGTATGCATCTTAACGACTCCAAAACACAATACAACTCCAAGAAGGATCGTCATGAAAACATAGGACTGTAAGGCCCTTTCAATAACCTCTTAAACTCCCGATTGAATTTCAGCATGGACAAAAGGGGAACACTTGGTATATCGACATTCAAACACATACTTAGAGATCCTCGGATTCAAAACATCCCTCTTATCCTCGAGACAGCGAGCTTCGAGTGTCCAGCAGAGGTGTGGGGCAAGGAAATTGAGGTTTTATATTCCCTTTCTGAGAATGGTGGTCATGACGAACTACTAGACGATAATCTGGTGAAAATCGTCAAGGATGCTGTTAGGGCTGCTGATGGAAAGAAGACCAAGAAGAAAACAGAAAAAGGTACAGGGAAGAGAAAGGCGAAGAAAAAGAGTGAGGATAGTGAGGAAGAATCTTCATAGAGGAAGTGTTTTATTACATTCATTGGGGTTCCGCTTCTCGTCACAAGATTCATAATATCTACTGCCTCTCTAGAACAAACAACTGTAGACCGAAGAAGGGATTGTTCAATTATATCGCAACAACAAAAATTTTGAAAAGAACTCCTACCTCTCCACTAGAATCACTACTCACAAACAGCCGACCATCTTCTGCAAACGCCAAGCCTGCGGGACGGATACAGCTGCCAGGACATGTGTCCAGATTGGTAGCTTGTATAATAAAACTGTAATCCTCCATATCATGATTTTGGCCAATTGGGAACGGAACTCTGCGTGTGTGTGAGTTGACTATTATAGATAAAGAAAATGGGAGTGAGAGGACAAACCTTACAACACCGTATCCGGTTGGAGCAGTTTGGTCAAACGATCCATGGAAAGACACGAAGGCATCCCCACGGAATTTACTGGGAAAATCCTTTCGAACTAGTAAGCCCTCCTGATTCTGTATCATAAAATTTGATATCCAGAGGTACAGAATGCGCCTATGGGGAGGATGCAAGTTCAAGAACAAATAAATAAATATAGAATGAAGAAAATAAATAACAATACCTGGAAAGACAGAATGGGAGGGACGTTGTTAGTCTTATCACGACATCACGAGTCATTTCTAATCGGATCCAGCCTCAAACTGAATTGAGCACCACTATCATCACCTAAAAAATAGGGTCTGCTTGCGGGTTCCATAGTGTAGCACAATCCGGAAATCCATATGACAAAGGGGTAGTACCACCAGTAGAATATCGGGCAAGTTCCATTTCGTCAGCAGGATTGTCATTTACAAATCCAGCAGTCAGACCGGTAACATTATCAATCGAAGCGCCATTTTCGAGGATACATATCGATACCGATATTGGCTGCTGAGTAGTTGCAGCTGTAGTAATAATAGAATTATATTTGGGTGGGAATGCGAATCCGGCTGGGTTTCGTATTCCAAATGCGATTATCTGTCCGGAAATCCATGGAATAATAGGCGGCGCTGTTGTGATAGTAGCAACTCCTAGTAGTAGAGGAAAGCGGCGTATCTGAGAACGACCGGAGGTAGGATCACGAGCGGTTATGTCAATATTAGTGAGAGGTCCGGAGCCAACTAGTATAGCCGTGGTCTTCCCCTCGGAGTCCTTCTCCAATTGTACTGGTATGTGTGGTCAACTCTCTCGAATAACATATCAACTTTTCCGAGTCATATCAACATGGGAATTAAACTGAACCTCCATCAGCTGGTAATCCGCTTATACACGGCGCGCGGTGATACTGCAGTCCGCGTACGTGGGTCATATTGGTACACCAACACATCACTCGCCTGTACTACACATACAGCCGTGTCCCATCAACTTGAATTCCATGGATGAATGAGGAGTTCAATATAACAAGCTCACGCTCCCAACCAGTCATCCGCCTTGTCCTTGTGTGAATACCGTCACGCCAAATCCACGTTCCACGACGAGAAGGTTATGGAGTGAATCAAATGATATGCCACGCGGCATGGTGAGATCAGAAAAGACAACATGTACGGCTATTCCGGGGAGCTACAGTGACTGGAGCTTTGAAAGGTATACCAGAAGGTTGGAAAGTAGCGGTACTACCCAACAATGATACTAAAGACGTGAGAATACTGAAATATAGAGTTGGTCTCACTGTCGAAGAGAGGCATTATACTTTGAATATGGGTGTCCTCTTATATGTTGAACGAACTGGCGGCGCCACTATCACCCAGGATGTTTCAAGTTGGTTGGTAAATATAGGCTATGATTGATAGTTGAATGAAAGTCCTTAGTGATGAATACAATTGCAGTTTGCGGTTTTAGTGAGAACCAAAAGGCCTACTACTCGTATAGCCTTGATCTAACGAGCCTCAACTTACTTCCTGACGACTGTCGGAGATGTACTTAGGATTGATGATAGTAAAAGCAACAGCAGTCATCTAGAATACTATATAATCTGAGTAGGTAAAAAAGAATTAATGTTTCGAGTCGCTTCAAATAAGGTCCATCATACACATCGTCTACTTATCCCTCACAAACCTGCTCAACAGATCCACAAGATCTCTTCTAGTCTTTGCCGAATCCAAAACAGTTGCATGATCCAACTCTTGGTATAAAAATACCTCCAACACACCAGATTCCACACTCTTCCCCTTCCCTTCAAGACTCCCCGCCCAGTACGACTTTATTTCCTTCTCCCTCGTCAAGTGACGTCTCACCGCCTCAGCTGGCACAATCTGGTCATTTCCAGCAAGGACAACCGCGACATTTCGTTTTCTGCGATAATCCTTGCCCGATTGGTTACCTGAAGTTCCCACTCGTAGCGATACATCAACACCACTATCAGCACTCGCAGCCCCATTCGAACCAATTTGTAGTATCTCTCATAAAGACTTCCAAGTCTTCCCGCCAAACCCCGCCTTCAGTCCAAAAGAACGCACGTCCAAGTGTACGTGCTATATCAGCATCACGACTAGCAAAGTACCATAACTGCCAAGCTGAAGGACGCGAATATCTCGCAGGTTTGGGTATGATTTGTGAGGGAGAGATATTGTGGGGGGTGACTGTCCACGGATTACGGTACACAAAACTATGTGCGACGCCATGGTGTGAGAGTAAGATTGGTATCGGGTCAATGAAAACAAGGTGTGCAATGCGTGTGTGTAGGACGGTAGAGCGGGTTGGATCTTCAACTGAGTCGAGATAGTCCCTGACAATCCAACCAGCGATAAAGGTACCAAAGGAGTGAGATACCAAAACAATATCATTCCAGGCCGTCCGCGGAGGATTTGACTCTGCTTCACTATGGGAGTTGTTGACGAGATGTTTTCGTGAGCGCGACACATTTTGTGAGCGGTCACGTTTCGAGGATCGATCTTTCAACCTCGCATCCGCCGAGCCTACAGAATCCAAAATTTTACCAAGCATAGCGAGCATTTCAGGACGTGGTGGAATTAAATGCGGAGTCATATGCATGCTGATTTGTAGTATTTCCGGAATGAGTATCCCGACATCGGGTTCGGTGGTTCCGAGCATCCGAAAGATAGGAATGTATGGGTAGGTTCCAATCTACGAGTGTGTTTATGAATACAAGCAATGAAGAGGATACAAGATTTTAACAAACTCCAATTGCATGTAACAGGACTAAAGGATGTTTTGTGTTTGACCGGTGAGGGCGATGCCAATAAGGAATGGAGACGCCTGGGGGCGTTTGGCGCGATAAGAAAAATAAGATTGGGCGAGGAGGGAATGACTGGAACCATTCAGGGGGAGAGTAGTGCCTGAAGCCGAGTAGATATAGTGTAATAGATGTATAACTATCAACCAAAGCGACGATCTAACGTTGCAGAAAGGTTCATCAGATATTACGTGCACACATTGAAAGAACTGGCCACTCACAAAGTACCAAATAAGAGGCCGGTGGAGTGAAACCACACGATCTAAATTCACTCGCATACTTGTCAACCCCATCGTTTTCCCTTCTTCAAACTTCATTCCCAACAGCTCCTCAATAGTCTCAATATATCCCTCCAACTCGTCTCTACATTCCCTAGTCAACTTTTCTTGTGTGTTAGGGTAAAACAAAGCCCACAACAACCATTCATAAATGTCTTGTCCGTTTTGGGAGAGATGAAGTGTTGGGTAGGAACCATCCAGAGGGGTATGGAGGATCGTTTGGGTGTGCGTCTTCTACAGCTGCAGAACATTTCGCAAAAGTTGCTTGACGTTGGATTTTTGTGAGGGGTACCGGTGAATACGTAGGCGGCTAAGATAAAGATTAATTATCCTCATCACCCTTACCGACTGTGTAACACTTACTGCTTGAAGACGCCGACAACGAGGTAGATAGACAAAGAGGATAAAAACAAGCTTCAAATACAGCGATGAGGGTTATCCATGTAGGTAGTAAAAATTTCTTCAGGAGAGCTGATAACACAAGGTAACCAATGCTGGTGGGCGCAACAAGCCGTAGTAGGATGATACATGCGCGAATAAAGAGGTACTCTAGGACGCTATTTCCAAGCATAGTCAGACAAAGAGGGTAGCGCTTTATATGTCCAGAGACATTAAATTTGAGAATGTGGTATTAGTGTCAGTGACAGTCAAAGTAGCAATGATGTATGCAACAATGTTTGCCAACAATCTCAAACACTAACATTGGCACAAACAAACAACCACGATGAATTTTATTTTATAAGTGCTTGATGATCTAGTTGCGGGAGATTGCAAGAAAGCAGGAAGAACATGTGAATGGTGACCAATGGTTACAACAGCGAAGTATTAATACAGTACTCTGATATTGCATGGTTCAGGAGGAGACAATATGAGGATAATGGAATGCATGCGAGTTATTAACTGTGATTGAATGAATAGAAACAATTTTTTTTAAAAGTGGACCTAAAGTATGGCCGGGTGCTGATGCTCGTGCCGTCGCATAATTGATGCAGAGCGTGGCTTTCGGTAACAAACCCCGTACCGAGAAGTGGTTTTGATGGATACACGAGGTCCAGCGAGTTCTGGCTGGTGAACAAAGTGTGATGGTGTCCTGTGCAGAGAAGAAATCGCATACACCAGCAAGATCAACGCAGGCCATGTCCCGATATGTCATGCACCATCAGCACAATAACTTGTGTGAGGCCATAAGTTCGTCTTTATTCGATAACCTCGAACCGGCTTCTCTTCCCTTCCCTTCCGTCACTTACGTCGTCTAACAATCGCTTTTCTCCAGTGGTTTCAGAGCCGACGCTACTCGTCCCAACTCCCATAAAGTTTTCGCCATTGACGATATTCTGTAATATTATATTATATTGCTCATCCGTCAATCCCATCCCGGCAAGGGGGTTAATTCGCCCATCATCATCACTCGTTCCTGCAGCTGAGCCTACAGCATTACCGGCAACCCCACCGAGACCTGAAGGCCCAAATCCAAATCCAAGATTCGATCTGCTGCCGCTAGCTTCGGAAGACATAGGCACAAGTGCTGAAGAGCTACCCGGAAAGTTTTGTTGGTCATAGGAACCATCTGGGGCTCCTGGTGAACGTGGGACGCCTCGTGACATTTGTTGGATGGTTTTGAGATGCGTCAGGTGTTTCTAAATAGATCATTATGGATATTTGCGCGATACCTACAAAGGAAATTTCTAACCTCTAACATATCCAAAAGACCTTTCTTGGTAAATGGCTTGGGAAGGATGTCGTTCATACCAGATGAATAATACGTCATTATCTCGTTTGGTTTTGAGTTGGCTGTCATTGAAATAATAGGTGTCATGTGGTCGAACTTGCGGATGAGTGACGTTGCAGATACGCCATCCAGTTTTGGCATCACAATATCCTATGAGAATAACCAGTGAGCAAAAAAACCTAGATATGTATCAGATCGATATGAATACGAACCATCAACACTAGATCATATTTTTCCAAATTCATTTTATTTACTGCACCAACACCATCCACAGGCAACATCGATCGTGCACCCAAACACCTGCAAAAATTTGCTGCTCAACCTCCTGTTCACTGCGTCATCATCCACAAGCAATACACGGGGTGGTACTGCCCACCCAGGCACAAATGTCTGCCGACGCACACGTAGAGTTTTTTGTTTCTGCTGTGCTAGTAGTAATGCGCCTGTTGCTGCTGTTCGACGTCGCCGTTGAGGAAGAGGGCGAGGATGGTGAGGGTTGCACACGCTCTTCATCCCCATCATATCCACCAGCAGTGGAGCCAGCAAGGTGGGAATTGGAGTCAAATATCAAGGGGTCAAGACTCCATTGCCCGTTCGCGTTATCGTTTGAACTGCGTGGCATCAAATGTCCAACGGTGTAAACTTGGAGTCCCTCATGCGCCATCACAGAAGGGGACTCTTCATCCCCGCTTGGTCTATGAATTATATTTGTTGAGACTGGTGGAGGCCATGAGGAGGACGAGGCCCGACCCTGTGACTGTGACTGGGCTTGCATATTACCAAGTGAGGATTGGGAAGTAGGAGGTAGCATAAAACCAGAGCTTGAAGTGCCAGTAGGGGTATCACCTTCTTTCTGCTGCATCGATTCACCTTGCTGGGGCAGGCGATGTCGATTACTATCCCACCGCACTGTATTACTCATTTCTTCAAGCTTTGCTAACTTTTGTGCGGACATATTCTGCCCTCCCCACTGCCTCGAACTTGCGCTATCACTTGATGGAAGCAACTCATCCTCAGCTACCAAAGAACCACCACTTTTATCAGGCGGATCTCCCGACCGCAACCCAGAAGTGATCATCTCTATTCTTCTATTGAAATCTTTCTCAGCAGCAGCCCGAATGCTTATATTCAAGTCATTATCATCTGAATGCCGTCCGTGGTTAATTTCCGCACGGCGGCTGATATCGCTCATCTGCAATAAGGTGGCACGGCCAGCGTCTCCGTCCATAAAGCGCGCAGCGGCTTGCGGCGGAAGAAACGGGTTTTGGTCTGTACCAGTCGCTTGTAAGTCATACAGCTGGGTCTGTTGCTGGTCTGCCTGCTGGTAATGTTGAACCTGACGGCCCAGTGGCTGAGACTGGGTTTGGGTAAGGCTGGCCGGCTGTTGGGTTTGTGAACTGCCGTACCCCTGATTGTGCAAGGCCTGGGCCTGGGCAAGTCTAGACAGGGAGGAGGTTGATTGCGGGTTTTGGGGATTCACCGTGGGCTTGACTCTACCTTATTGAGACCAAAACAAAATGAATTTAACGGGTAAGTTAGTGTGGGGAGATGAGTGGAAAGATATTACGAGTTGAACAGGTCGAAAGATTGGACAAAATTAGATTTGGAACCAGAAAGGTCCAGAGGGGTCCAGGTACAGGAAAAATGTATCGGAGTTTGTGTGCCGTTTTGAGTTATGTGTTTTGATCGCATGTTCGATGGGTTGAATATGAGAAATGACATATAAAAGAAGCAAATGAACCAGAGTATGTCAGTTTCGTTTAACAAACATGCACCCCATAAGATTAGATCGAGAAAATGATGAAAGTGCTGCTAGAGAACCCAGTGGTCATATGGGTACGGGTAGGCATGGATCCATATCTTACAGAAGAATACCGCATACATAGGGAAAATGAAGTACATATGCGATATTTTTTATGTATGCATATAAAATAGATGCATGAATGGAATGATATCAGAAATGTCGGTCATAAAGGATGACATACAGAGCAATTGTTTGAGGAAGCGGAGACTATGACAATTGAAAACGTATTAAATGTGAAGTGGAATGAAGGGGGAAAATATGATACCCGCGCAACCACATACCATAGACCCGAAAATATCAGGATTCGGCAGACCAAGGGAATCAGGCGACTGAAAAAAGAGTTTCACTCACCCTCCCCAACAACAACTTCTAACAAACGCTGGAAGAGCGCATCCTGGTGGGCCATACCCTTCTTGAATCCGGCCATCTCCTGCAGGACGTCCTGGAAACCTCTTTCGAGGAAGCGAACCCTGCCACGAAGATCCTCAGACTCGCTCTGTAGGCGGCGCACCTCATGTTCTAGGAGTTGGGAGTATGAGGTAGGGGATGATGAACGAAATGAGGTTGAAGCAAGTGATGATGAAGGAAGTACAGAGGATGAAGCTTGGGGAATAGGGACGACTGTAGTATTGGAGACGGAAGCGGGAGCCTTGCGCTGTGAGGGAACTTTGCGCTTGATATTTTCGAGAGAGTCACGCCTGTCTGCGTGAAAATCTGGGTGGCGGAATGTCCAACTCTGTGCACGCAATAAGAACATTAACGGTATGACGGTGATGAAGGGCTGGCTCACGTGTTCCCCGAACTGGTTATCATCGGTGTTTTTGACCTTATGGAAGTCGTACTTGTTGAGTTGGCGCACAAAACTGGCAAAGTTTGAGTGCTTGAACATGCGAGGAAGAATTGATTTCGTAAACTCGTTCATGTCCTGTAAAACAGCGTTTAGGAGGGATAAGTATGTTATGAACAAATTGACGAACTTTGACAACAAAACAGTCCCCTTGTGGGCCCCAGGATACAACTGGCTGAAAAGCGGGATCTTCAAGCATTCTATATTGGTTGAGCGCCGAGCGATCATTATGACGATTGAAATATGAAAACTGAACTTATATAATTTCTTTACAAAATCACTTGTAGAGGGCATAGGATCCTCTGAGGACTGACCGTCCTTCATTGTGTTGGAAGATTCTTTCTTTACTGGCAGAGATTGTTGGTGAGTCGTGGAATGGTCATCCCTTGCACTTGACGTGCGTGACCAAAGTGGGTAAGCGGAAGCGGGAGAAGGATCCGAATCTGAGACGCTTATAGCGGATATTGGAGGAAGAGTGTTGTTAGTATTTGGAGGGTTGGAATGGAGGTGTAGCTGTGAAGGAGGAGGAAGGAGATTCGGGTAAAGTGCGTAGGAGTTGCGGGAATAAAGATTGTCCATAAGAATGATGTATTTATGAACCGGAGAGTAGAGATATGAGGAAAGCTATTTCTACCCAACCGAAACCAACGGAGCAACGCTGAATGGAATTGGACACCGTCTTATTCGTCCTCTCTGCTCTTCCCATTCCCTCTCTCTTCGTACTCATTATCTTGTTCCCTTGGTCTCGCCTAGTTCTGGACCTTCCGCTCTAGACCATTTGCATTTTTCTGATTACGTCATCTTCCCTCATCTAGCCATGCCTAGATTCATCATCTCCGTCATCTTCCGACATGTTCCTCATCCATGGTCTGCGCTGGCTGCAGAATCACTTCATTTCAAAGGCCCAACGATGCCTCTTAGCCATTCTCGCAGCTGGTCCCATCCCAAAGCATATAGCCTTCGTTATGGATGGTAATAGGCGATATGCTCGCTTAAATAAAAAGAAAATTCAACAGGGCCATTCTGATGGTTTCATTGCTTTGAAACGCGTGAGTAGCCGCTTTTTTAGCATGGGTATAGCTGCTCATATTATAACCTCATAGATACTAGATATTTGTCTCCAGCTGGATATTCGCTGTGTTTCAGCATATAGTTTTTCACTAGAGAACTTTAAGCGTTCAGATGAAGAGGTTGACGCATTGATGAGTTTAGCAGAGGAAAAACTTCTAGAACTGTGTGATAACGGGTGTGTATTGGCTCCTTCACCCCATTTCATTGCGGCATGGTGAAGCTGACGTGTCCTCTATATATATATAGAAATCTGTTGGATCAGTATGGAGTTAGACTCCATGTTTTAGGTAAAACAGAGCTGTTACCAGAAAACGTACAGCGTGCCGTAAGAAAAGCAGAGAGTATGACGCGACATAACAATCGGTGAGTCGTACATGTTCATGTCTTTTCTCTTCTCATCGTACGCCTCTGTAGCGCAATCCTTAATCTCTGTATGCCATACACTTCTAGGGACGAGATTGCCACTGCTGTAGAGAAATGTGTACAAAAAGGGATCGAGAATGCTGAACCGTAAGCATGTCTCCTCATCTATTCAAAATGATATCATCATCATCATCATCATCATCGTCATCATTTAGGGACATAACAGAAGCGGATATTGATGCACAGTTAATGACTTCCCTTGCGGGTAGTCCACCCCTTGACATACTGATTCGCACTAGTGGCGTCAAACGACTAAGTGATTTTTTGTTGTGGCAGGTATGTCTTTGGGCTAGTTAACATACTCACCCCAACTAATTGGATATGTAGTGCTGTGAGAATACGCAATTACAATTCACGGATACATATTGGCCAAATTTCGGCTTGTTTGATTTTGTTCCTGTGATATTGGAACATCAGCGTAAAGTGTGGTCACAGCGCCTGACTGTAAAATAGTTGGCGCCTCACCCTACGCCGCATGTTATTGTCTGGTATCGTATTTCTTCATCCACTTTATTCGTGCATTTGTTATTTAGTAGTTTCATGCAATGGTTAATTATCGAACCGTGTTAACTTAACTGACCTATCCATTTGTAGACTGAAAGCTAAGGCTCTATTTCGTCATATACGGTGCGTATAAACGAATATTGGCCAATATATTTCCTTGATGACGCTGCGAGTCTTTGCTACGATCAATCACATGTTGTAGAGCTGTCGTCGCGGCTAGCGGAAAACGTTAATAGCGGTTTCTTGGACATACCTCATTTTCTGGTCGTTTTGAATATTGCATTTCGTGGATCTCGCAACTCGATTCTCCAGGAGGATCGTTACTAGAAATTCTTCACAGCAACAAAAGAGTTGAATCAGCATCGAAACCTATAATGAATGATTTGTAGCCAACCTGGACTACTAACTAGTGCTGATCGCCCTCCATGAATCTGTGCCATTCCTCAATTATCTCTGGCGTTTCATTCCCTCCAATGGATTACCAGCAGTGTATCTATTTCGGGACATTACCCTACAGGTCTGCTAGCTCTGCTCTTTGCTACGTCATAATTACGATATGCAAAGCTATGATGAGAGAAAAAGATGCTTCTGACTGTGAACTCCACTATTATCATTTAGCAATGGCATGCAAACTAGTGGACAGTGTTGCAAAGTTCGCATACTTTTTCCACGTCCTTCCACATCTTGGCACATCTAACGTTCTGGATATATACCGCAACTCATGGCTCTCTAACAGTGTAACATTCATAATATTTGACCATCAATTTTGTTTGCTATCACCTCAACTTCGGTCAGAAAATGTGACTTTTTGCACTAATTAGCTGATTGTGAGGCTCATCCTGGGACGCTTGTAATGGATATTCAGTATTATATTGGCTACATATATCTCATGGTACATATCATATTTCAAGCAGGTCTGTGGGGTGTGTGTTGAGAAATTTGGGTCGCACCTTTTATGACATCTGTAAAGGTGACGAGGTATGCCCAGACCTGTCTGCTATGGCTCATGAGCTCAAGTTTAAGTATTCAATATTATTATGGTGCACAACACCTACTCGATAAAGTTCATTTCACGGTGGAACTTGGGCAGGAAAATGCACAAATGTAGCAAAATAAAATTAACAAAACATTCTAGTTGAGTGAATGGACCATATCACATACTATTCAAATATTATCTGGGATGTCCTACTAGTCATAGTACCATTACATCTGGCTTACATAGCTACACATCAAAAAAAATTTCACCCCCATCAATTTTGCCGCTGTTGCAAAGTAGCGGTGTTTAGGTGTTGTGCACCATACGTTAGTGCCTTGTAATAATAGTTCAAGAGAGCCTCAAGTTATATTGGCAGTGACACCCGCAAGGCACCCTGTTAAAGGTTCTATGATAACAAAACAGCCAAAGTCGATCCATAGAAGTCTGCCGTCTCCAGTTGATGAGAACGTTTACCTGAAATGAAGTGAGACTCTGATAGGATTTTATTTTATGTCATATCCTCACTGCTCGAACGCCCCCAAGAGGCAGCTCCCAATATCTATAAATAGAACGAGATGAGTACATTGTTTAAAGTTTTGTGGCTGAATGGAAGGAAAAAAAATAACCAGGTCTAATTTTTTTTACACCTTCGTTTGCATGTAGATAAAGTAGTAGATTGCCTGTCGGCGGGAAGGATGTCGAGTATAGTCTAAATTAATACCTGGAGACAGAACTCTTCTACCCTGAAGAAAAACTATCAGCTTATCGGCTAGGTACGTGAAAATGTCGAGTCGAATATTTTTCCGCTGAGATACATACCTGATAACCTTGTGGGTAACCTCTTTCTACCCATCTTGAGTGCCACAGCCTTTCCACTGGGATACAAGGGTAAGACCGGATTTGGTGGTCATAGTAAACCGCGGAAGTTAAAATGTTTTTGATGTTGATGCAATTGTGGTATTACCCTAGGGTCATTATGGTAATTATATGAGACAAGTTTACATAGAACCTGAAAAAAAGGAAAATTGCTGTGGTAACAAAAAGGATTTCTTTAGGGGACGATCCGTGGAGTACTGACCTGAAAGCTGGTCTTCTCGTGCATGAGACACCTGATCGTACGAATATTTGAATCATACATAGAATCTACTGAGATAATTCCATGCTATAGAAGATATTTTCGGTCTCGGTAGGTTGGGTAGTATTTATGTCGGGGTTCAAGCTTTTCCTTTTCTAGGCACTGTAAGTAATCAGAACGGAACTTAATAGTGATATTGGTGGTTATGGACTTATTAGCAACTTCACACTCTGCCTAAGTATCAGGGACCCAGAAATTAATACCACCACACCATAATTCTTGGGATGCAAGAAGCAAAGGTGGTCGTGCATAACAGTCCTCAGTTAGAGGAATGAAGTTACTGGTAAGTAGGAAGTTGAAGACAATGTATCCCAGCCAAACTAGCAAAATCAGGAGGAATTTCCAGTAGCTACTTACAAACATGCGAAACCTACTTGAAAGGTAAAAATAGCAAAAATTGTCGCCAGCTGCGAACATTGACCGGGAACTATCGACACCCTGCAACCTTGAACTACACAAGCCAAACACTTCCTGCCTATCTTCGTCCGCAAACTCTATATGACACTCATAATAATATGACCTTCATCAACATATGAACCCCCGTCAATGAACATTTGATGGTACACCAACATCTTGGCGATTTATGCAAGAAAAGGAACAATGCACAGGTCCCGAGGTGTTTGCCAGAGAGTTCTGAGATAATTGTTAGGCGCGTCTTGTATAAGTCCATCCCGTGTTTCTCGGTTCAAAGTGACGTTCACCGCGAAACACGGTGGTTGACACCACGTGATCTATAAACGCGACATTTCATTCATTCCGAGTCTTTGGATCTACTCGTAACAAACTACGATGATAATCCACGAACAGCCCAGGACAACCCTCGATGTGGTGGGTCTTACACTCGTGACCACTCAAGTACTCACGACTCACACGCTAGCAAGCAATACAACCAGATTGAGTTACCAAACAGTTGGTATAACCTAGCATGTAGGGTTTACATCTGGCACAAATGTGGCACAAGGCCTGGGACACGCTTCACAAGCTCATGAACTGACTTCTGCAAATCTTCCAGTCATAAGTAAAGCTCCCGTTGCTCCACCGCCAAGCTTGCTCCATACCCCATGTTGTTGTATCGGGCCTCTATGCCTTTGCTCTTTCAGAGAATGCTTCAAATTACTCTTTCGATATTGATTGACAGCATGTTCTTTGGCTTTTTGCAGGTTCGAGAAAGATGCTGGTGGACCATCGATTCTTAGAAATGTACAATGGTGCGGCTATTGCCAGTCTCCATTGGTATAACCTCTCGATGCAAGAGATTTTTGTAAACTTACGCTCTGCATCGTTTGTTGTCTTGGTGGTGGAAAACCAATGCATGCAGCGAACTTGAACTCAGCATAACAAGGCATCCGAATAAAACGAAATCAAGAACCAGCAATATGAGAGGCCTAAGACAGCTCTTCCTCACACTATTTTATTCTATGACAAACCTCTCTTGTGAGTCTATACAGATATAGTTGTTAATAGTCGGGCTATTGGACGCGAGCACTGTGGCGCAACAGTTCTCAACACATGGTCACCAACCTCATGATTTTCCTTTTCTAACGACAAGGATTCCACCCTTGATCACTTAGGCCATACTCACTGAACCTGTAGGCACAGGTAGTTCCACGCATGTAGCTGGCGTTATGGCTCATCGTACGACATTTTCTATTGAAGCCTTTCGATGCTTCCTTCGACAGCGAACATTGAAGAACCCCAGAAACTGGACTTGCTCCAAGATGTACGTACCAGAAATATCGACGGGAGAAGATGAACAAGGATTACCTTCCTCTTCCAGAGGATTCTTCTCCCACTGTAACCTTTTGTCTGACAGCTTTTGACAGGACATTTGCACATTTCACTCTGGTTTGTTCTCATACCGGCATTGACAACATCCGTCAGGTCCAATTTTACGGATAGCAATGTGGGTGAAAGCATCTCATCCCATTACGGGTCGATGAGTAGGGGACTATTTGGTAATTTCTCTTTACTTCGTGGAGTATAAAGGACAGCATAACTCCAACAAGTTTACCAACCAACATTCTCATAACTTCGAGCTTCATTTCAAACTTTGCCTTTAAACAAATACCACACTATCAACAACATCTTTTTGACTTGAGATGTCTGCTAAACAAGGACTTTTCTATGCATATGCAAAAAACGTATGTAATAAGAAAATATCACTACGGAACCATTTTGACTTATTTCGACACTTAGATCAACGATGACTGGAGTTACCGATACCTCATCACTTTCGCGACCCGCGACGTCGCTGACAGTTGGTGGAGAGCAGTTACCGACTCTGTTGCTGGTGGCTACCAGAAATTTGTATCAATAAAAAGAGTTTCTCTCCAATTTTTCACCCACTACCCCGCGGAAGGAAACATTTCAGCCACCATCACTGACCCCAAATGCGCCCCCGGATTTATTGGAAAGGTTTTCTTCACCTTGATCAACGACAGAGATGGGCGTGTCCACAGCCTTATCCCTGTCTTAAATTATGTTGATAATATAAGCGGTGATAGGTAAGATTTTTGGTTTTCCTAGCAATGACACCCAAGCCATTGTCGACGTTGTAGGACACCTCAAAGTTATCATTGAAATCGGAGAACTTGAAGATTGTGGAGTCGATGCTCGCACCCAGAGCACCTTGCGGGTTGATTATGCCGATGTCCGTATTGCCGTCGACACTAATGACTATTTCGTCGGATCCGACCATGACTGTTCCCGGTTTCTTTGCTGGGTCGGATATACTGAGAGTAAACTTGGTGCGACGAGTATTAGATGCGCGAACCAAGGTTCCATCGAAGTACCAGAAGTAGTCGGGTCTAAGGGAGGACCGAATGAAATAGCTTTATAGAATAAGAATAAATATTTCGTTGTAAAAACCTCTTCTGACGGGGAAAGTTGGGAACTCCTCTGAAGTATCTGCCAGATTGTAACAATGTAACGTATCGGACTGAATTGAAATTGAGTGTTTAGTGTTGTATTGGAATTATGAATAAACTTCGATCTCATGTCATATATATGCAGTGACCGTTCGATAACTGAGAGTTGTGTTTCATTTATTTTGCTACGAGGCAGACGACATGACATAACATCAAAGCTCACAGCATATATCAAGGCATTAGTTTTATGTACTGCGAAATTTTGTGCGAGGATGTCTATGAATAATTTATGCTGTATTAGAATTAGTATCAACTGTCAGCACTTGAATTTTGTCTGGGACGATGACACTACGTGCTATAATGACTGGCTTGCGATCAGACATGGCACTCCTGGTAGATACGTCGGTTGACGTTGAATTTTCCATAATATTAGTTTCAAGTTGTTTGAGCGTCAGATCGTCGCATTCCTGCTGAACCGCTGAGCCATATTTGTCGCATTTATCACCGGCATATTTATATGCGAGACGTGCGGATGGCCCACACTTGGCAAGAAATTGGGCCAATTCGTCTTCAGTGAATTTTTATACCTGGAGTGAACAGTTTGAATATGTCAATGCCTGGCAAAAATGGTGAGGAGAATGCTACACACCCGCACAAAAATTCGGAGAGTGACCATGGTTTTGAGTATAAAGAACTTTATTCCATTTGCCTACCGTACCCGTTTCGCTCGAGGAGGTGCGTTTGTACAATAATTAGTCCTTTCTCATGATACCAAAAGTGCACAGTCACAAGATTCTCATTTGAATCTATGAGAGCCCAGGCATTGGTGTGCTTTTGTAAGAGCATGAAAGTCGTTTCTGAGCTGTGCAATGGTCTCGTCTGGCAATACTCGGACCGAAAAAATGCAGTCGAATGGCTCCATGTTGCGGTCGCTGCCTACGACAAGACAGTTGATGGCAACCATCATTAATAATGTTCAAAGCGTGTAATTTCAAGATCTATTTTTTAAATATCAAAAATATGTATTGAATCTCGGACCCTGCGCCAACGTACGTCATCCATGGCTTTGTTTGGCTGTATCATGATGGAATAATTTCACTTCCTCTGTAGCGGAAAATGTAAAAACGAGCTCTTTGCAGACATGAATTCTTTGTTTTCTCGTCGTTTTGATTAATATCACATCCTGATTTTGTCTCACAACCCGACTCGGAAGATTGTTACTCAAAGTTCTTCACAAGCAACTAAAAGAGTTGAATCAGCATCTTGGGAGAGTTGTAAAGCTTCCGGGTCTATCGGAACGTCAACCGAGATAGTCTGTCATGCATTGCCATTCCTCAATTATCTCAGGCGTTTCGTCCCCTCTTGTTATTGATGGTGCATAGGTTGATGGCAGTGTATTACAACGCCGTCCATTTCAGGACATTACTCACAAGCCTACATAGCGCTAATACCATAAATTAGAGTATGCCAAACTGTGGTTGAAGGAAAAAGATACTTCAGGGTGAACTTCATACTTTTCTTCGAATGATATGGTTACAGAAGGGTAGGTACAATGAGCATGATATATGGTATGTTTCATAGAAGGAATAAAGGTGTTGGAGTTTAGTGGCTCTGTTGATGGAGCTCGGAGTAAGTACTTTTAATAACGTGTGCGCATGGCATAGTTATGTTACATAATGTTATTTGCCCGGTACATTACTAGTTATACAGCCTCATTTCGCAGTCCATCCAACCTTAATTTCTCCTCCTCCCTCAACAGACCTCTAAAACGAATGTTGATAGTATAACTATGTCCGATTCAATGATGTGAGTATTTCATAGAAACCTCGGTAGTCTTTCTCATTACCGTTTACCAATTGGCAGACCATGGCATTTAACAAGTAGGCGCTTCCTTGACCCGGCTCTTGTCTGACGCTGATAAAACACTTCTGTTCAGTTATTCGCATGAAAGGAATGAGCTTGATGCGTGCAGAGAAGTCTTGGAGACCTATTATCACAATAGACGTGAACGAACATCATAGTCATGAGTTGTTGCTCGGGTGTGACGGACAGAACCCCAACTTGAAGAATACAATTACATTGTATGTGATTTTATCCTGTTTTACTTTATCTTTGGGGGGAAATTGACTGTTAAAATGTTCATTAGCTATGAATGCACCACTTCCTCAAAATTAGTTCTCAAAGTATGGCGTTGCTCGCAAAGTAAAAAGAAAGGCAAGAAACGGATGCTGGTTGCTTCTGCATCTCATGATTTGGGGGAGCTGGTTAAGAAACAAGGGACGGATTCTCGTGAGTGAGCTTCTGTATGTATAATTTGACTCCCTTGTGATGATCATTACCGAAGATGCGGAAATCCAATTAACATGTCAACAACCTAACAAAAAATGCACAGCAAGTCGTGGCAAACCACAAGGCGGCGCCGTAGTTCTATGTAGAGTACGGCCACCACCAGATGTTCACTTCTCTGAACCGATATCTGACCAAACATCCGACTACGATTACCTGACTGACTCCTTTACGGGTGGGTATTTCCATATTTCCATTTCCTCATGTTCTAGTTGAAACGATCCCTACAGCTGCAGCTTCCGAACCGTCATCATCCCGACACTCTTCCGAAGGGAAATCACCCGACCCAGAAACTACACAAACACATACGCTAAGAAAACGCAGGATCAAAGGATTCATGATTCATTCTGAAGAAGAGTTATTTTCGGCAACGGATGAAGAGGATCATGACATGCTTGAGAAAACATTTCAGGAAGAAGATAATATTAAATTTGACCAGGACGATGACAACTCTACATGTTATGATGATCGACTTGCAATCAGACACCCTCCTGATGGCTTCGTTGGTACATACAACCCGGTGGGCTGGATAGCAGCCGCTTTACTTCCTCAATACACAGTTGATATCGAAACCCCTCCACCCCTTTCTCGCACCGAACTCTTACTTTCTTCATTCACAATGTACCGCGACCTAAAATCAGCTATCGGAGATTCACAGTTTGAGGAGATTTTTGCTCTGCTAAAGTTAGAGTGGACATATTGTGGGGGGCTGGTACGTTTGTGTGCTCATTGTATTTTTTTTTTCGACTAAATTATTCTTGTACTCCTCAGCTCGCTGCATTAGCTGCGTAAGTCAATTAACTTCAAAGGATTCTTCACATATCTAATTCTTTATTCTTATAGGGTCAACGCTGCTGTCTTTTCCATTTCCCCTGATTCAGTCTTCAAGGTGGATTCTTACGCCAGTAGTGCAGTAGCGGCAAGTAGTGTTACTTCTGGTCTTGGAATTGCTTGTGATGCGTGGTTCCTACTCCGATACAATTGGACTGACCTCAATACGTTCAAGGTGAGTGATTAGGCTATTTCATTGTCAACGATAACCAACTGTCTGGATAGGCTCGTGCTCAGGATGTATACGAGTCATATGCTTTCTTTGCACTATCTTCACGAGTCCCTACCTTGTGTATGTTCATGTCTGCCATATCACTAATGTGCTTCCTCGTTCTCGTAGCATTCAATCACTGGCCCAGAGCAATTTGGATATTGTGTTTCCTTATTGGGGTCACAATGACTTTACAATACCTAGTTTATGGGATTCACCGGTTTGCGTTGATAGTTGTAGGAGGATATACTGCAATTACTCGAGGGTTTACGAGGATTTTTCGGAAACAGCCACAAAATTCCGATCCAGAAATGAAGTCGTAATTTCATCATGGCTTTCTGGAGTATTTGTATCCTTGATTTTGAGCATGTGCTAGATTAAATTATTGTACTAGTATCTATGCGATTTTTACAGTCTATATGCGTTCGATGAGTGGTACATTCATGACTGGTATGGGACGAAACACCTTACTTTTGCGTACAAAGATGATACAACCTTGCTGACTTGTTCTAACGTGCCAATTGCCGCACCATATGTATTCTACAGCAATTCAGCATAAAAATTAGGGAGAGGAAGGAATTACATACATCAACCTCAGATTGATCATAAACGAGAAGGCACCCGCGGCCTTGATCTAGCACTCCATGTAACACTTTATCCAAGATCATTTGCGACAGTCTAAAGAGGAAAATCAATCAGTCATAGTTAAGGATATGTTCCAATTAATATGCTATACTTTGCTTCGACCGCCTGTCTGTCCTGACCTACCATTTCTGCAACATGTTGGAGTTCGACTACAGAATATGGCTCGATAATTCGTAATAGATTTTGTTCCAATAATGTATCGTAAAGTGCAGCGAGGTGTGAACGTATTGTAGAATCAGATGACAATTCTAAGAACTGGTCAAGAGGCGAATCGCAAGCGGATTGGACAACTTACCTTCTTTGTACTCCTTCAGAGCTTTCTCAAAGTCTGCCAAATTCCTACCTTGGTGTGCAAGAGCAATCGCCCTCATACTTTCAACTTCTCGTAGTTGGGCATATTTCAAGGCAAGCTTGATGGTCAACAAAGATGTTACATCTTCTGGCTATAAAATGTTGCTACAATGAGTAGGCGCTTGGTATGATTTTGGGATACATACAAGATTAAGCATAACTTTGCATAGGAGCATATACTTCAGAGCGTTCAGCGCGCCGTCATCTCCCTGGGTAGATAAGTTCTCGAATGCTTCAAAGAAATACGAATAAGCTGTTGTATAGTCTTTATCTTCAGCATGAAGTATCCCAGATTGTAGATCAAGTGCTGCTTGGAGGGCTGGAGGACAATATATAGAATTTGCAGCAGTTCTCGAGGAAGTGAGTGCAGCCTGATTTTGTATCATTGAGTTTGGAACTACAGAGGATCCAGAAAGAAATACACCATACTTTCGCTTTCGCCAAGTTGCCAATACCACGATAAACCCTGCTTTCAAGCAAATGTATTTCGGTCAAAATCATCTTGTCATCTAGTCGTTTAAGTTCAGTCAACAGAGTATCGATGAGAGCGAGGGCGGGTTTGTATTGCTGCGTATCTAGTTGCCTATAGGGAGTGAGCTTTTAAGAAGTAGGAGTGGGAAGTGATATAATTACAATCCAACGAGACGGGTTTCGAGACTGTGCTTTAGGAATATCCGCTTCTCTAATTTAGCCCATGCAATATTGTCTGTCAGAGTCTTGATCTGAGTTCCTTGACTATCAGGAATGGCAGAGAAGAAGTCGAGGAGTGTTCGGACTGTAATGGATCGATTTCAAAGAATTCAAGGTATAATGTCATTGTAACTAACTCAGTTTTGCTGTTTTAGCTTTTGCGGTCGAAGACATAAATGATCGCGACAAGGTAATGACTTCCGCAAGGCCTTGAGCATTCCTTCGTTTTCGTTCAGTGGGTGTCCACTTCAGGATATTATATCGAGGTGACATACTTTTGGTCGCGATAGAGCTGGCCTAACTTCACTAGGGCTGTCTCTTGATCGCGCAGACTCTGAGCCTGGTCCTCTGGTAGAACTTCATTGTTGGAAGAAGCTGCCGTGGATAATAAGATGTCAGATATTAATAACACTATTGCGTTAATGAATTACTGGTAGATTTTGTAAGAATTTGTTTGAAAAGAGCTTCGGCCTTCTTTGGATTCGAAGCCAAGGCAGCCTCTGCTTCAGTGAGTAGATCTACAGTGGACATGATGAGAGATTGCTAGGGAGATGGATGTGCAAAGCAATGGGCAATTATGGCAGTTACGCGTCGAGATTGTGGGAAATCTGCGATGACGCGTCGTCGATTCAAATTGAAATAGAATTCAAGTCCTCTGTTCACTGCTAATCTTAACAATGGCCGACGAGGTTGTCTTTCCAATTCCAAGTCTTATTCTGCAACAGCACCTTTTCCATCTCTCAAATCCTTCGTTATCTCATCTTCACAATGATGCCCGGACAAAGCTACTCGACGGTATCAAGGCAGATAGTACGTATCTCGTCTTTCGTACATCCTAATGATTCTAACTCCTTCATTCAACAGGCATGGCACCCTACTATCGAGTAGTAACTTCATCATCTTCCGCACTTCCACTTGATAGTGCTCTGCTCGAGTCCATGGAAAAAGCAAATGCAGAGGAACTTCAAAAACTTGATGACAGGTTAGCAGAAGCTGAGAAAACAGAAGGAGAGTCAGAAATAAGCGATGCTCTCAAAGCTCGTGCAAATTACTTGACAAGAATTGGGGATAAGGTATTTCACTTCCAAATAAATGACTCCTGCATTTGTTTAAAATAATTTTGAAAGGAACGCTCTGTTGAGGCACAGCAGCTAGCACTAGAAAAGACTCCAGGTCTTGGCTCCAGGATTGATATAGTCTTGACTTTGGTTCGCATTGGTCTCTTTTTCGGCGACCAAGAAATAATGACTACGAATATGAAAAAAGCGGAAAGGTATAGCAATTTCTCAAAACATTTTGTGATTCGTATTCATTCATGAACGACTCCCAGTCTAATTGAGGAAGGGGGTGACTGGGATCGACGCAACCGGCTAAAAGTTTACAATGGTGTTCATCTTCTTTCAATTCGCCAGTTCAAACGTGGTGGAGAGCTACTTTTGGATACCCTATCAACATTCACTGCAACGGAGCTCTTATCATATAATGATTTTGTTGCTCTGACTGTCATTGCGAATACCCTGACACTGAAACGCGTGGATCTTAAAAAGAAGGTAAGGGATTTTATAGTTTTCTTATGAACAAGTCATAACCTTTTTTTTTTGGTAGATTATTACCGCACCTGAAGTGAATCAAGTCCTCCCCGAATTACCCGTTCTAGGAGATCTTGTCAAGAACCTCTATGATTGTCATTATGACAAATTTTTTGTTGCCCTAGGTGCCAGCTTTTCTTGTTGGATTTGTTTTACAATCAATTTACGCAAGTAAACGCTTATTTTACAGCAACTCTTGAAAAAACATTCCTTCTTCCGTCTCGTATTCTTGCTCCCCATACCCGATATTATGTCCGAGAAATGCGTATATTAGCATATATTCAGCTATTGGAATCTTACAGGAGTCTGACGCTAGAGAGTCTGAGTGGCGCGTTCGGCGTTTCCGTTGACTTTGTTGATAGGTAAATTCATTCGTCACTCAACCGTATTGTTTCACTGAACGGCTTCATTCTAGGGAACTCTCAAGGTTTATCGCCAATGGCCGCCTTCATTGTTCGATTGACAAGGTCCACGGAATCGTTGAAACGACGCGTCCTTCCTTAAAAAATGCTCAATATGAGACGGTCGTGAAACAAGGGGATATCTTGCTAAATGAGGTACAGAGACTAAGTAAAGTTTTGTACTGATTCGTGTATCGGTATTAGAGGTGCCATAATGTATGATAGCTAAACCTGTCTAATTTTCTCGTCAAACTAAGTCTCTGCATGGATAATATTGAATCCATAGGGAAGTGCTAAGCCTGTTTCTTCTTACGAACTGAGAGATTGTATAACTTTTCGGCCTCTTCGATCGAATGATAGCAGTCTTCACTTATCTCGAGGCCCCTTCACACATGATGATAAATGCTCAGGCTTAAGCACCTCACTATAAGCCCAGTCAAGAGGAAATTCATCTACTGTATAGAGGAAAGGCTTCCATCCTGTTTTTTTATGAGACAGGAATTAGATACATAAACAATACTAGAAACGACGCGCGTAGAACGAGGGTTCGATTCTGCACGTGGAAATTGAAGGTATGTAAATTGGCGGAACTAATTGAAGTGCGGTTGAGCAAGAAGCACTTCCGACTCGTCGCTTAGCCCAATCGATATTAAATGTGCAGCATGCTCTTATGTGTACTCTTGAAAGGTCCAGCTGAAGTTAAACAATGCTGATGTGGCCTTTAGTGGGAGTGCCGGTAAGCAGTGATCAGCATGTGATTACAGTTTTCAACTTTGTACTCAATTGCCGTTTACTTCCTTCAACTTCGTATCATTCCTTATGCATTATGGATGCCTTTCTGCACCAAGCACTTACTAGTTCGCAAGAACCACACGCACGTCCTTAAATGTCTCTCAGCCTATCGATGCATCTAATGTATTAATGCTACAGGAACCAAGGGAATTCATTCGGTTGATCAGTTCTGTATCCCGTTCCACTGCCACTCAACTCGGATGGAACCCCGCCGTAAAACTTGTCCCCGGCCTTGGAAAACCTGCAAGAAGCATCAGTGCATATGAAATAGTCGTTCAGAGCATTGACGAAGATGAGGATGTGAAAACGCAAATTTATCGTGCCGAAGCTGTCCTCCCTGATCTTTCCGCCGATCCCATTTCCGGTCGTACAGGTCGAGTATTCAAGGCCCGTCTTTTGGAGCAAAGCGGTGGAGTCGTTGGGGATCCAGTATTTTTCAAGGATGTTTGGTTGGATGCAGACTATCCTGACGAAGTCGATAGTCTCAAAGAAGTTCTCGAAGAATTTGCCGATGAGGAGAGAAAGCATTTTCTAAACATCATTGCGTATGCACCAATTATTATTGAAGGCAGGGATTACTTCATGGATGACATGGATATCGCGGAAGCGGCTGGGAACTGGGAAACTCCGCACTCTTTTTTGCGAATAAATGCTGGACCCATAGTTAATAACACGCCCACTTTCGATTCGGAGAAACATCATTTGGGTAACGTTAGCTCATATCAGGGGGCTTCCTCGGCTTCAAGAGTGCGAGATCACCATCATCGACCTATCCACAAAGTCCACACCCGTTTTGTTTACGAGGAAGTCAGTTGTCCTCTATATAATATCCGGTCCACCAGGCAACTATTCCTAGGTTTGCAAAATGCTGTAAAAGGTTCGTCTTCGTCTTCTCATCGATTCTGATGATCATCCAATACATATCATAGGACTAGAAGTATTGTATAGAATGGGCCATGTTCATGGAGATGTCTCCCCAAGTAATATTCTCTTTATGGGTGGCCAAGGAAAATTGTTGGACCTGGATTACAAAATCTGAATGTGATAAGGAGGCAGTTACAATCTTACATCTCAAGTTTGCTGAAGCGCCGTCGTAGGTAGTGAATCCTAGAAGAAAAAATACTTAATCATACTGCATAGGATTTGGGGAGCTCATGAACCCATATGTAATTTAGTCCTGTGTCAACCATAGTTCCCAGCACTGGCAACAGTTCAATCTGAATTCATTATCTATCCATTGATTTTTTTGCGAGCAGTCTACGTGCAGGCCGAGAGATATGTCCTTCCGGGTCTAATACACGCATAATTATCTTCACGTGGAGTCCGCCGGAATATAGCGAACATCTTCAAACAAAACTACGACAAGTCAACAAAAGCAGAGTTTTGTGAAGGAGCTATCTTTGGACACTGGAATCAGCTTCAGTTTCGAGTCCCACACTATGGAATTATTACTTAGCGGTGAACATAACAACAAAGCACCTTCTAACTCAGAAAAATCTCTCGGACCCCAAAACTCCTATTCCTACCACCTACATCACCACTTTAAGTCTCACCATAAACCCTTCAACCGTTTTGTTTATAATGATATATCCATCCCTCTTTACCGTGTCCTGTCCATCAACCAACTGTTCCTTGCTTTGCGACATGTTGTACAAGGTTTATATCCATCTCCCATCGGTTGCACTTCTAACCTAACAAAAGTTATAGGACTAGAAGCATTATATAGAACCGGTATGAACGAAACGGGTGTAGACCGTTTGTGATTGAACTTGTGATGGCCATTTCTCACTATTGTATTTATGTGTGCATGCACAGACTCGCACGATGTATACTGTTACCCATAAATATAGGATGAATGTCTGACGAATTATTTAACTCGGTGTTGTATGTGATTCCCCTGAGCTAATCCTTGGGCTATATCATGAGAAGGGGTGTAGTGTTTGGAATGGATGCTCCTTGTTCAGACGATTGCATTGAATGACCCAAATGCTTCTGTGGCAAAAGAATACCTAGTCAACATGATCAGCCAAGTGCACAAGGAAATGGAAATTTGATACATCTCCATTAAGCAGTACAAATAGGAAAATTACCTTCCAAGGAGTCTCTAAAAGAGTACTAGTCGAACAGGAGTGATAATACATTGACATACAAGGCAGTCCCCTAAGTAATCAATTTGAAGCTACCAAATGAGTGTGATTAGTTGAGAAAGACACGTCGAGGTAGCTAGGTCTAGCCCGACTGGGGAGATGGGTATCCAATATAGTTGTCTAGGTGTAAAGCGTAAGTTTTAGTTGCTCCAAAATTCAAAAGAGTCTTAATGTTAGGCGAACATACCTACGACTTCCAGGTCTCCTTGTTTGGAGCCAAAATCACATTGGACCTCGGGGATGAAGGTACATCTGGCTCGTGTACAGCACGTTTCAGCGCAGCAATCCCGTGTTGTATGTCATCCAACTCCGTCATAAATACCTCTTGTGCTCATCATTCGTATGACAGCATCATTCCCAAATATAAAGGTTTCAACTTGGGTACGGGTAGGATCCAATACACTTATATCAACAGCCTCAGCCGCGGTAGCAACGCCTGATTTGGTTGGTAAGTCGAAAAGTGAAGATGCGATTGCACCAGGAATGGACAATAACGTTTCATAACCACGAGCCAATGGAGCTTCGTCAGACCTGGCATCCTCAGTGTAACCGCTTAGCCGATCGATTACTAGCATGCGCGATAGTTCAGGTAGGATGCCACTAGAAATATCCGAGCGATGCTTAACAGAGTCAAGATTGTGTGACGAAACAGGGGTTTGTAAGGTTTGTTGCGATGGTTGCAGGGTCATAACATACGACAATCACGGAAGCCGCGCTGTAAGCCATCGTAGCAGGAGCTGACTCGAGTTAAACAGGATGGAGGTGTTGTTAGTTAAGCCGCATCATTTTCGTTCTCTCTTCATATTGTATGGGCCACTGTAGGCGATGTGAGGGTTGGTGTTGCACCGCTTGACAATTCAGGAGATGATTTGACTTCAGATTATTCGAGACGGATGGTTATGGTAGGCGTGACATTTGCATGGATAGCTTCCGAGCCGTTACTTCGTATAGGAGCATTCGACATATTGTGATGATCAAATGCTGATATGTTGACTTTGTCATGAGACTTTCCGACTTGGTTTGTTGTTAATAGAATTGATTCTTTAAATGTATATGATCCAAGGAGACTACATCGGGTTGAAGCGCGTGATGCGTAATCAATCCAAGGCCCGGGTATTGTTTTTTTTCACCAGAGTGATTTGGAGTGAACTTCAGATTAAAGATCAGATTCGGCAGATATGTATGTATTGCGACGAATGTCAGTGAATAAAAGACCCAGATGGGAAGGAGAACGTCAATCCAGATGAAACAAATTTGCTGCGGTCTTCAGGAGATTCTGATGTGGGAGGCAACATCATCATCATTACACTAGCTGGGTCCACTTTCAGCAGCTAGCTCTTCCATCAGCGCATTATCGTTGCCCTCTAGAAATGGTACCAGTAGTTTGGAGTTGTCGAAGTCAGATGCCATATGTACAGCATCATCTTCGCATAGCTGGCGAGCCCAATACATGTTGATCGATGTTGTTCGTAAGTCACGGGGTTCCGACGGGAGGGGGACTCTCCAGAACTAGCTACTGGGAATTCGAATAGTAATTACTGCCACAAACTCGCAACTGTCTGTTGTGCTGCAATTAATCGTGCTTGTCCGGGACATGAAAGTGAATCTGTCGCGGGACTTCCAAACCTGGACAACAATATTTAGGCTCCTTGCGTTGTTGTCAATAGACAGCCACGCCATATTCACCATCGCAACCATTCGTGAACCCTCTCTTCCCGATTCAGAAATCGCAACCTAAGACCGATGATTTTCCTTCTGCGACCATAGGCTTCTTCCACGGGATCGCTTCCCAGTTCGTCCAAATGCATACTCTCTTTCTCTTAAGGCTTTCAGGCTGTAGAGGCATTGGCGGAAAGAGAATCTGAGCTGAGAGGTGAAGGTCTCAATGGTGGTAATTCGACGACGTAAGCGCAAGTGGCAGATTATCGGTCAACCTTTGACAAAAATTGGCGCAATAAAATTAATGTTTCAGAACAGAAAAATGCAGGTGACAAGACCATTCACATACCCTGGAAATCATTCTAGCTACTTCACATTTTTTTGTGGATATTCAGCGGTCACTCTTTGGATTCTAGATTTCCATTCAGCAAAACTGTCAACGATAATGTTGCAGGATTTTTTGTAGAATGGTTGGGTGTTCTAAGACCCACAGCGTATGTGATTTGGGGTGTTTTGACATGTTCTTCAGCAATCTTCAGCTTTCGAGCTTCTTTCATTCCCGTGCTCCTGCAGCCACTTATACGCAGGATCGACAGAGTACTTTTCCTTCGCAAGTGTACTTTCTAGAGCGAGAGTTAATTCCTGTACTTGGGGTGGTTAGTATATCTCATCGAGGAGGGGGTGACGAGATGTGGGTTAGTCCTCATTCCTAATCCTAATTTTTCGTATTCCAGATATGCGACACACTTATGTGCTCTGGAAACGTCCAGGGAGCGCCTCTGAAGTTTAGCAGGGCTGAAATATGTCTTGTCCTTGTAAAAATTAGTATGAGTTTTCCAAGCCTGAAATCGAGCAATGGCCGATCATGAGACTAGCAAGTTAGAGTGGTCAGATGGTAAATCTGCTACGTGGACCATTCTGTTTTGAATAGTATGAGGATTATGAAACGAGGCACTAAAACTCATTAGCATACACCAAACCTGGACCCATCGTGGTATGAAGCAAGCAGGACACAAAATACGTTGTTTGTCGGGCTCCTCCAATCCAAATAACCTAAATTAGCTGTTGCATGATTTCTGATCTTGGCAACATATCACTGTAAGTAATTGGATACTACTTAATTCTTCAGAATTGAGCCTTTGTTTATCATGATCAGATACATGCCTCCAGTTTGTCCCAAGTGTTCCGTTATGCCCAACTTTTTTCCGAACAATCCAAACTCGGCCCCATAACCTATTCATAAATTAGCCATGCCAAAGTTATGATTAATATTACCTTCGGATCATCCGATGCGAATTTGTATGGATGGATAGAACAACCAGGGTCAATTAAGCCTCGCTACTTCCCCACCAAGATAATCTCAACTGCGCTCGGGTCTCAACTCATGACTGAATCATCTGACCTATCAATCTAAACAGGTAAGCAATCACGTCAAAGAGAGCGAGAAAAATGAACTTTGACTTGACATAAGGCGGCTGCTCGCTTGTCGGTACGCAGTCAAAGACCGCCATCTAAATCGTGAACTCTATATCAGTAGGCAAGATTTGGGGATGAATACATTTATTTCCAGTTTGTTCGAAACAAAACTAGACATCTCTTGATGATCACACTAGAGACTCATGACGTGTAAAAAAATCCGCCTGAAGTTAGAATATACTTGAGATCCGAAGGTGAGGGCCAAACCAGCAACGAAGAGATGGTCGCTGGGGGAATTAAGATACAGTTCTAAGATGACTGTTTATTGATGATTTTCCCACTCACTGTATTACTGTCAGAGTCCACTGGTCGAGAAGTTATCTGTAATTCGTAGAATGCTTTCAGAACATCTTGACATCTGAGATAGGAACGTAGTGTCCAATCTGTTTGAGCTAACATTGGATTAATTTCAAGAAGACAATCTTACCCGCGTTCCGATTCATTAGCCACATATTCCCCCTACGTTCTCACTCCACCCAGGAAAACTTCCGTGCATTGTTCGAATACATATGTGGTAGTAAAAAGATAGGCTCATGACATGGTGGGAAGACAGCAAGTATTTGATCTTCCTGCAGCTTTGATGCAACTAAAGGAGTAGCATAGCCATGAATAAACAGGTGATGCCTCCTAGTGATGCTTGAGCACTTCTGTTATTCCGACACGACGGAATATATCAAATGACATTCTGAGCAGTTATGTGGGAGTGCTTACTGTGCTACATACCCTTTCCTTCATTTGAAAGGTAGCTTAGCAGGTCTGGCCAGATCGTGGAGTTGGGTACCGAATATAGAAGTCTAGGCGTGAGGGATCCGTTGGGGGTGCGTCCAGATCCAAAAGAGTCGGATTCAATTCGAGGCACGATGCAGCTAATCATCATTTTTTGGTAATGAATCAATGGCATGTACTTGATATTCTGAAAGACTTCTGATATTGACTACGCAATTTGATAAAGGCCTGAACAAATAAAGAAGGTAAGATCACAAATACAGTCACGTGGAGCAATGTACATTGCTCAGGATCAGAAATGCCAAACAAAACCTTCGGGGTCAAATAAATGCAAGGCGCTACATCAGCTAACCGTAAACCCCCTTTTGAAGTCCGCAATGAACGTAAAAAAATTATAGTGTCGGAACCGAAGAAACTTTGGCAAAATCTGAACTTTAAGAAAGTAACCGGAGAAAATGAATCTACAGAAACGACAGTAAGCATGTCACCTGTACAACAAGTGATACAGCATTACGGAGAACGAAAACGTAGAATGGAAAACGATCAGCTCCATAAACCGACAACCACGCGCCGCGGATGCGGAACAATTGTGAATTTTGATGAAGAAACAACCCGAAGATGGTGCAGACATACGAAATTGTATGGTAAGCGAGTAAGGGGGAAAAATCACTCGTACATTGTCCTCGTTGGGACCAGCGCAATGATGTGACGGAGTAATAGATTGGAGCACTGAACACCCGAGCGACAGGTAAAATAAATATTATCATGCCACCTTATGGTTCGACAAGTAAAATTCTAAGATCAAATGCTTTTTTGTATCTTGAACAAGAACAACGTGCTGGTGTAGGGTACCAGCTATGTAGTGCAATCTATTATGACTTCGTTGCTGCACCTTCCTCAGTCAGAACAACCTATGATGTATATGGACGTTTTGAGCATGACGCAAAGCATTCAAAAAAACTGATACGAACCTGAGGACCTCCATTTCCATTCTCCCACTGTTGGTATCTTAGAGCAGTCAGCCCTCTCTTTTCCGCTAACACACGTTCTTCTTCTTTCAGTGATGCTCGCACAGCCCGAGCGGTGATTTGAGCAAACTTGTTGTATCTAACGTAGACACCTTCTATTAGCGCAGCAAGATATTTAGTAGCTATGAAACATACGTGAAATAGTTTCTCCAAGCGCTGCTCATTGTGGAAAATAGTGACAAGCGGGATGAATAGTTGGTTGGACTGAGCAAAATGGCGAAACACCAAGGAGGAAAGTTCCCGGAATACTCCGTATGTGGATCCACGTGATAGGACTCCCATGTGGATTTCTCAGTGAGTACCATGTCATTGGTATCATCGTCGTTACCGGTGTCAGTGCTTGCTGCCACCAACAACGCTGACACGCTGTATCATTTCGTTTGATACTAAACAAACCCTTCCAACTTGAAACTCATTCTAAACTTTCTAACGAGCTTAACATTCATTGTATTGCATCCAGGCTACGACTCATTAACGACCAACTCCGTGACTATCAGCAATCACTGCTAAACCGTTAATCTCATACCCACTCGCGTGTTACCTCGTTCTACTTGTTTCTTGCATGGCGGGCATTACCTGGCACTATGTCTTCAAATTCATCATTACAGGTTTGACAACCCTCGTACTCACGTCACTTCATATATCTTATCTGTTTGAATACAACTACAGGTGATGCTGCTGTAGGCAAGTCCTCACTCCTTGTCCGACTCACGGACCAGCGTTTCCTTGCAAATCCGGACCCTACAGTACGTCATCATTCTATGCTGATACACCAATGTTTCATAACTCTCTCCGATAAAGTTGGGAGTAGAATTTGGCTCGAAACTCATTACAATACCCGACGAGAACAAAATTGTCAAACTTCAATGTAAGATCCCAATTTCATTCCTGTCATTGCCAAAAGTAGTTGTATAGTCCATAGAGCACGCATTAACGTACATCCTTCCATACTAGGTTGGGATACCGCAGGAACCGAGTCATTCAGGTCGATCACCCGCTCCTACTATCGTGGAGCTGCCGGCTGCCTGCTGGTGTACGATGTTACATCGCGACGAAGTAAGTATATTTCCTTACCCTGCCGTCTTACTCGGACTGATCATTATGTTGCAATTGCGCCTCCAACAACTACTGGCCTAGGTTTTATCAACGCTCGTTCTTGGTTGGCAGATGTCAGAGAACACGCGGACCCTCATTTGACCTGTATCCTTGTCGGAAATAAAGTTGATTTATGTGACCCTGCCATTGGTGAAACAGGTCAAGGAAAACGGAGGGAGGTGTCAACTGAAGAGGCCGAACTTTGGGCTCAGGAGGAAGGCTTGTTGTTTGTGGAGGCTAGCGCAAAATCAGGTGAAAATGTTGAACAAGCCTTTCTCGACGCATCAAGTAGCATCTTAGGAAAGATCCGCCAAGGGGTTTTCGATGATAACCGGGTAAGTTCTATTTCGTGGTACATCCACGTGGAACGATGTAATTTTTTACATTACTTCCCGATACCTCTTACACTTGTCACATCGCTGACGGCATGAATTAAATTTTTTTACAGTCCCCTGGTGTAAAACTTTCAACACCGTCGGGAACGAATCTTACCCTAGATCAAGATAACACGAAATCATCATGTTGTTAGCGCCCCTCACATCAGAGGGTAAGGGAGGGAGATGTTGTGCTCTGTTATTTTCAGGCTTATGGTTATCAAACTTCATTTTTATTCTTATTTCCTTCTGTACAAATCAATATTGTAGATAACTAATTGACTATAAACCCGTTTATCTACACTTTTTTTATACTTTCCATATGTACGTACGAGTCAGCATACGACAGAGGCATCAGCACCGTTTCCTCTGGTAACCACAATTAGTAAATACAGGGTATCCAAGAATTGTTTTATGAGCATGCGGTAGAGCTGATCTACGCAGCTTTATATAAAATAACAGGGAGTAACAGTGGGTAACCCGCTGCCAGAAATAGGTTTTTACTACACGCGTCGGCTGACCAATAAGCCTCAGGAATTCATGAGACAGATGTTTTACTGTGTCTCAGCCGACAAGCAGAGTCAGCGCTCCGAACAAGTATTTCAAGACACGCGATGACGATCACAATATTGTTATATTAAGATATCAAGCTAGCAGCCTAGTTGGCCGCCCGTTGACTTCCGAGAACTCGTGGCATGTACCTTACCGGATTCCTGAAATTGCGACGACTTAATCCGAGAATCGGAATATTTTGGAGCGCTTCTGATGTACCCGCATGTTATGTTAAACAATTGATTAGAGATGGCACCTGATGCACAGTCTTTTCTTAACAGTAGAGGATGTCCCGGATGAGTTGGTGAGGTATCACAAGGTTAATAACTACAGCAAATACTGTAATACAATAATAGACTAATGCTCTACTTAAGATATGACTAAAGTAACGAGAATGTACATGGGAAGACCAACAGCAAACGGATATAGATGATTTTTTTTAATAACTGAGGATGCTGAGATGTTGAGTATATTACAGTGCGTGTGTGGAATGATGCAAACCGCGCAGAGAGACAAACAAGCTCGTCCTGAGTCAAAGGCCAATCTAAGGATGTGGTATATGACGTGGATGGAAAGCTTTCAAGAAGTAAAGGAAAAAAGGAATAGCAAAAAGAAAGTTAGACATTTGAAATAAGGGGATATCCTTGCCGTGGCATTGGAAAGCCGCAGCATTTTTCCATGTATGTAGGGTGATGAAATTGACGCCAACTCAGGTAAGAATTTATCCCCTTCCCAACACGTCGCGACCATATTCATGGAGCTGTTGGACAAAGCCAAAGTTAGGCTCCGCAACCCTTCGTTTACTTTGAATGTATTGCACTGCCTCAGTTGGAGCCCAACCAAACTGTGCCATGAGATACGCTGCAACAACACTGACACTTCGGCTGATGCCTTCAACGCAGTGGACAAGGACACGGGCGTCCGGATCACTGCACAGTGCATCCCGTATCCATGCTGTTGTCGTAGGCAGGTGCGCGGCAAGCTCCGCGAATGGAAGGTCCTCAACTTTAATTTGGAGGCGTTTAGGTTGGTTAGGAAGCAGTGTCTGTGGGGGTTTGAAGATTTTGTCTGGCAGGGTCGACAGTATATGCGTTATTTTGTATGAGGACAGCAAAGCTGGGTTCTCTGCAAAAGCAAGATCGGATATGAACAGACGGGGTATAATCTCCGATGCAGTGCGTGCAGGTCGGACATGAGAGGTTGGAGAGAATGGTGAGGCAGACGGAGGAGAGCTTATTGGGTTGACTGGAGTTAGACCCCATTGTGAGAAGGACCCGCGATGAACAGACATGCTTGGTATAGGGGCTTTGAAACTAGAGCAATTGATGTCAGAGTTGGATGTGGGGAGCTGTAAAGGATGAAGATGAGTTATATATAAAGAAAACGTATTGAGAATTAAAAATTGGTGGCATAAGGGTGGCCTGGTAACAATAGGGCCAACTCTCCGAGGGTTGAAGGGGGGACTCACATCAAGTGCAGCGTTGATAGAGAACATTAAACGAAAGGGGACCAGTGTCGGGATGTCAAGAGTCGACCTTTTAGGGAAAGAATATGTATGATAAGCAAGGTACGAGATGTAGATGGTTGTCCTAGATCTTAAATAAACAGAGAGTTGCGTATGCGGCAGTCAGGAGTGGTATGGCGGGCGGTTAGGAATGGGGATATATGGAAGTGAAACCCGATCGTTTCTCGTCGATGACAGGCAACCCAAAAAAACAGAGGACCCTATAACCCGATGGCGGAGGGGAGTAAATGTACGGAACGGGCTGATGATGTGAGAAAATAAAATGGCAGACAAGTGGAACAGATGATGGGTTGGTTAATCAAAGTAATTGGCAGCTGCGTCCCTATAAAACTTATCCATCAGTGACTGTAATGTAGCTTAGCCAAAAGAAGGGAACTATACCCTAGTCAATGTTTTGCAAAACGTCGTGACGTTCAGATGACAGTGCTACGCGGGTACAGGTCTCCCTGTGGGGCGTGTGTATGGATGGCAACGAAGGATGAAGCATGAAACTGTCGTTCTTTAAAACAGTGTTTCGAGAGACTCAGCCCCCATGCATATGCATATATGCTCACGTCATGACCATGCAACCTGACCGGGTGGGATGGAAGATTTGATGCAAAGCACAGTAACGAGGCCAAGGAAACCCACCGGCTAGTGAACCAACTGTTGCCAAACAATGCAGGCATCCTCGGGTGCCTCAGAGCCACCCCAAATTGCAATGCCACCCATCAGGGGAATGACCCTAACACATCAAATTTTTAAGAACCCAATGCACTGCCTTCCGATCCGTACAACAACTCATCCGGGATAACTCTAATGGCTCACCCGGTAACTCGACAAAAACATGGCTCATCATTTAGCATCATTATACATGCCTCTCAGCCAGTTAACTAGCGCTTCATACTATTCTCCGAACGACGCCACATAGGCATCTTACTAAGTCTCCCTTGTACTACCTCATAATCCTAAAATAAAACAAAATGCTGTGCTTGGGGTTTGGAACCCGTCAGTATTTGGGTGTACCACCTGAACATCTATTTCTCAAGGTATAACGCAAGGGGAGCTGTTTTTCATCAACATCATGATCCACAATCTTTTTTCATACTCACATTCGGAAAAATATAATCAAAGAATCTTATAGCGAGCTTTTCTTCCATTCAAAAATTGTCTTGTTGATATATGAATCCATAACACTCTCCTGCTCCCACATAAATCTTCATGTGATTGCACTTGCTTCTCCTTCCCTGCCAACATCTATCAGAACTGATATTTGTCAACTGATCCGATGTGGGGGCGAAGTATGACAAAATCTGTAAGGAGATGAGAAAACGACATAGTCGACATAAGTTGGTAAATCCAATGCATTCCAAATACATTCTATTGGAAGATACTAGAGCGGCGGGAGCTCAACATCAGAAAATAAACATCGTAAAAAACTTTTGAATGTATTGTAAGGCATCAGCAGACGGATTGAATCGATGTGTTCATAAAATCTGACGGATCGTTAATATAAAGAGAACAAGATGACATCGGAACGAACACCCCATCAGTAGATGGAGAGAGTGGTCTAGATGAGATCCCTAAAGTAGCAAAAGCAAAGATGAACAATCGGATCAGGTCAATCAGGAACACAAAATGCGGGGATAGATAACTCACGCAACATTGAGTGGCATTTCATCGATTTGGGTGTTGTAGAATTCTACAAATATCCATTAACATCAGCTTCTGAATACTGCCAGTAATGATCCGGAACATACGTTCAATGTCGCGCAACATTCTAACATCATCCGTAGTGACAAAGTTGATAGCAACCCCTTTACGTCCGAAGCGACCACCACGGCCGATACGATGGATATAATTTTCCCTGTTTGTCGGAAGGTCGTAGTTAATGACAAGGGATACTTGCTGGACATCAATTCCTCGAGCCAAAAGATCGGTGGTAATCAAGACACGAGAAGATCCAGACCGGAACTCCTTCATCAGAACTTCACGCTGCTTCTGCTCCATGTCCCCGTGCTTTGAGAGCATACCAAAACAATTAGACAAAGTCGAGAACGTATATAGAAGCCGCCTACCATCGCCGAGACCGTGAACTCACGGGAGTGCATTTTTTCTGTCAACCAATCAACCTTCCGCCGCGTATTGCAAAATATTACAGCCTGTGTGATAGTCACAGTCTCGTATAAGTCGCATAACGTGTCAAGTTTCCACTCTTCCTTCTCGACAGCGATGTAAAATTGCTTGATACCTTCGAGCGTCAATTCGTCCCTCTTGACCAAGATCCTCACAGGATCACGCATGAATTTTTTGGTAACTTCCAAGACATCTGCAGGCATAGTTGCAGACAACAGAACGACCTGGGTGTCTTGTGGAAGAAGCTGGAAAACTGTGTGAATATTAGCGTGTATTGCCAGCGAACTCATTCTATCCAATCAAACCTTCATAAATTTGGTCTTTGAATCCACGGGACAACATTTCATCAGCTTCATCCAAGCAGAAAATCTTGATGTTGTCTGTCCTGAGCGCTCTACGATTAATCATATCGAAAACCCGTCCAGGGGTACCAACGACCACCTGAACACCCTCTTGAAGTTTTGCCATGTCCTCACGAACATTAGTACCACCCACACATGCATGGCATTCGATGTTCATGTAATCGCCAAGCGCGATAACAACTTTTTGTATTTGCTGTGCGAGCTCTCTAGTAGGCGCCAAGATGAGCGCTTGGGTGCCTTTGATAGACATATCCAACTATTCGGTCCCATTTAAAATCGAGTCATGTATGAAATTGATGCTGTCAACACACCTGTTGGAGAATAGAAATGGAAAATGTGGCCGTTTTGCCAGTTCCTGACTGAGCCTGTGCAATGACATCGTGACCCTTGACTACAGGGACAATCGCACGTTGCTGAATGGCGGAAGGGCGTTCGAATCTATGAAATTTCGGATATTCCAATGAAGTCGTTGCTGAAAATTACGAGTTTCCTACTTACCCGTAAGCATATATACCACGGAGAAGCTCTGGCTTCAATTCCATGTTATCAAAGCTATTAAAAATTATTTATAAGTCAATCTAAAGAGGATCGATACGAGAAAGAAGCTCTTACTTATCTACAACTTGATCCCAGTTGGACTCGATCTCACTTTCTGGGACATCTTGAAGTGTTTCTTCTCTGTGAAGATGTATAAAAAATTATTTAGCAAGATATACATGTGCAGCAAAAAGAGCCCAACTCACGCTGACATGAATAATTTGTTGTGTTATATCCAAGTGTCGACTACTGTTGTCGACAATAACTTGGAAAATAGGTTGATGTGTGCTGTGAAGCGAACTGAGAGATTGATATCGATGTAAACCTTGCGGTACTATGCTGAGGTAGCAGGAGACATCATCATGAAAGATTTTTTGCTAATCCCATGATCCCGGCATTTACCGGGCATCATTAAGACTCAGCAAATTCGCTCCCGAACTCCGAAGTCCGAGCTAACTTTATAATACAAGTCATACATATATTATGCGATTACTCTAAAAGACTTGCTGCTCCATAATACATAATGATACATGGCGTGCAGTACGGGACGAAGTTCTAAATATTGAGTTGAATGCACGCGCACCCTTTGTTATGAGTCAAGAAGTGGCATCGTGTGCAGGAGGCATCATGATTTATTCCGATCCTGTCGAATAGTTACACCTTTCCCCATAATCTCCGCAATAACAATTGGCGTGTAGCTATCATTAACGTAATTGCAAGCAGTATGATTGCACCTGCTCAGAATTTTTCAGGAAGCAGTTTTTGATACTTTGCTATTGACTCACCAGCGACATAACTTACCACTGTAAACCCATTGGTAGAACGGATAATAGCGCCAGATATAGGAGGTCCAGCGAGTGATCCGAACGCTGAAAATGTCAAGACCATTCCAAGTCTTCTACCAACATCACCCATCTCTCCTAAGTCGTATACAGGTAAATTAAATGCTGAAACATATCCGGCGCAGGTAAAGCTGTACAGAAAGGACTTTGAGCATATTAATACAGGCAAATCATGATGGGAGATATACCCATATAATACAGCGACCACAATAAGAGAGGACTTGTCCAAAGCATGTGGCCAAGCAAACGTTATCCCGACGACAGCCAGAGTCATGGGAATAATGACATTCAGAGGGCCTGTATAATCTCATAAATACCATAAAAACATATGTTTCAAATTTGCGTACCGAACTTATCAGCTAAAATTCCTGTCGCAATACGGCCAAACCCAGAAGTAGCATTGGCTATGCTGATAAGGTAAAAAGAAAACTGAGAGGGCAATCCAACAGCAATAGCTCCAACATCGATATAAGTTAAGACTGAAGTGGAATGGAGTCTTTCATTGTCAGTAATAATTACCCTGAAGTGGTCACAAACCGGTGTATATGGCGAGATACGCAACGAAATTTGCTACACAGTACACGGTGAAAGCTGGCGATTTGAATATTTTGAGGTTGAGAAGACCTCCAGGGACATCCTTAGGAGGGAGTCGCCTTGCTAGAGTCAGATTTGCAATGCCCATTAAACACAAAATCATTAGAGCCAATATTCTCATCGCCCATTGGAAACTAAATTAACGATTTGATCAGGCCACAATAGAGATTTGAGAATGAAAATATGGATGCTTGCCCTACGACCGAGATAAGATTCCGAGCAGCTATGGGAAACACCGTCCCTCCAATAGCAGATCCAGAAGTGGTAATCCCAAGGGCTAGACCCCTTTTTCTCTGGAACCAATGTCCAATAATTCCAAATGTAGGTGCAAAGCAAATTCCCGATGCAATCTAAAAGAAAAAAATTCACTAGGTATGTCAAGTTGACGCGTTTCATAACTTACGCCTAGTGCAAAACCTTGGCAAAGCAAAAAATGGACGTATTGTGTACATTGTGAAACTAAAAGGGTCGAAAGTACTAAAACTATACTTCCAATCAAAAATGGGATTTTGAAGTATCCTAGATCAAAATATCTTCCGGCAACAATGCTTGGAAAGAATGAAAACGAGTACTGTAACAGCTTATTATGCACCCAGACCCATATTTCATGTCTTACATACCTGGATAGACCCTATCCACGCGCTATTGACAGTTGTGAATTTCTGATTTGAATAAAACCAAGGATATGCTCCACTTACATTTGTGATGGCGTTGAGTTAGGCAATAAATCTGTTTCATAATACGCTTGAAAGACCTGCCAGTGAACACTAGTTACCAAAATATGCACAATGATCTTTTAACCAGACCCAACTAACACCCCAGGAATTCACAAATCCAAAACTGAAAAAAAGACTTCAGCTAACTTTAGCAACTTGGATATATGCGCACTAACGTAGAACATGTGCAACACATTGCCTTGAGAAGTAATATTCAGAAAACTTGCAATATTAATGAAAAAATCAGGTCCATACTCCAATTACAATGAGCCAGGCTCGCAGTCCACCATCAGGATAGCCTTCATATTCTGGGATGGGGGTCAAACTAGCATTTGTGATTTCTTTCCCATCTTCTAAACTGTTTTGATGACATGGCGGTGGAACATCTTGAATTATACTACCCCGAGATGTCATTTGTGAGCACAAGCTGTTGTACTGTTGTTGGATTGACAAAATGGTGATGACCAGCTGTACGAAAAAAAAAGCTGACTCTGTGCTGTCTCGTGATATGAACTCGCTGACCATTCTGGCGACAGAAGGATGTCAGCGGCCCATCGTTGAGCCACTAAGCCGACTTTACCGATGGCATTTACATGACGGTTCCCACATGCGCAAACGGTCGACCAGAAATGATAGAATGAATCATGGTTCTTCAGTGAGAAGATCTGCCAGCTAGATATTATAGTTGTTGTTTCGTGCAGGCAGCATCATAGAGAGAAACAACATTTGGATCCGGGAATACCAAAAACAATGAAAAGAAAACATTGCAATATCGTAAGGGTGACGCCTCCATGGAGATATTTGATATTTACCAGATTGAGCCTCGGATATGGAAGTGAATGTGATATGACTAAGCGTTCTGTGATTGTGACTCAACAGCTTACAGAGTTTATTTACTGCAAGGCAACCACTGCAAGTGTTCATAGTTGCAACTACAACTTTGCAGACGACTTGTATTTCGATGATAGAGACCTATCCTTACAGCTTTCTCAAATAAAGCAGATATGAGCAACCAAACTCCTAATCATGAGGAAGCTTCGAACATTGCTTCAGAATTCATATACAGTAATGTTGATCCCAAGTTTCAAACTTCACACAAACTGAACAGAACATACTTTTTACAGGCCTCGAGAACCTACCAAACGAGGTATCACACTTATTACAAGAGATCAAATTTAAGGAAAATAGGTCACAAGGTGAGTAAACCATACTGGTGTCTTGCCTTTGATACTAAGAAAGAACAGAGTTACAACAAGAAATAGATCGTGACTCCTCAAAGTACATACGCCATTCGCTTCGCGCGGCAAATTCCTCCAATGCACCTTCTTCACCAACTTCCCGTGCTCCTTCTCCAAAGTCAAGCCTTCTCCCTGCAAAAATAGCTTCATCTTACGCAGAGATCCAATCTCTGGCTGCCGAGAAATGTATTCTCGCTCAACGTCTGATTGAACTCATTAACTTCACACGTTCACGACTCGACTCTGATCTAGCAAAAGTGAGGAACTTACAAGGTGAGGTTGTGGAACCACAAACAGTGGGGAAGACAAGTGCTCTGGTAATGAACGCGGCGGGGGACCCCCTTAGTGCTGCTTCCCGTAATCCAGCATTACAAATCACGGAAAGTCTACGTACTGCGTTGTCGATGACTTCGACACCCGAAACGCGACAAGTGTCATCACCAACGGTGGCCACGCCCACACCTACAGCCGGACATGTCACAAAAAGTCGGTTTGTTTCATAATAACCTCTGATATCTGTATGCTTACTCTTTCCTGCAATAGAGCGACGATTGACGTCATCAGCCCTCAAAGTCTCTCCATCGCCTTCTATCAAGGGTCGTTCAGCATCCCCTACAACAGCGGGTGCGTCGGGAGTGCATACAACACATCAGCGCTCGCGTCTTTCGCGACAGATACACCCGACTGAAGTTGAGGAAGATAGTATGGATGCTGATGGGGACGAAGATGCAGAAGGTGAAGATGGTGATGGAGAAGACGAAAGGTTGTATTGCATATGTCAAAAGCAAAGCTATGGTGATGTGGGTGGTTACCTCAGTCCTTCTAACGTAACGCTCATATATTTGATATTTCCCAGATGATTGCTTGTGATAACGAAGGCGGTTGTCCATACGAATGGGTAAGCCTGTTCATCGTACGTTCAGTTTTCAGGAGTTGATGCATCTTGTCCATGTTAGTTTCATCTCTCGTGTGTCGGAATGAAACAGCCTGTACCAGAAAAATGGTATTGCCCAGATTGCAGAAGTAAAGGTATTGGGTCTACAACAGTACGTAAGGGCAGGAAAAAGTAGACAATAATGTGCAAGGGTATCCTACCTTCTCCTGTTTACTATTTGTTAACGTTATACTGTGTTTAATGAATATTTTATCAGTCGATTAACAGCATTTCACTGCCCCCTATCATGCTGCCACAAGGTTTCGCCGACATTTTACAACATCGCGTGTTTGTTCTTTCCGAAATGTTGGATCTAACCCCTATTCCTCAGGTCCTATTGCATCGTGCACTATCGTGTTTTTTTAACAAGTGAAAATCATGATCAAAATCAAACCTGACAGAAGGTTTTTTGTTCCGTCTCTGATCTTTCAGTAAAGAAATAATTAAACCATGTTGGCTTTTACGCTAGCCACAAAAATACATTTCCGACTCACCTTTTTCTCACTTAAAAATGTCATAAAATAGGTCGCGTAAAAAATCCACATCGAGCCGTCTGCTTCGGATGATTTATAATTTCATGTACCGACGACGTATAACATCCTGATTATCATCAAAAGCAAGGGCTCTTGCTATGATGTCCTTATTAGTCCATCAGTATGTCTTCCAACTTACACAGAATTAGAAAGAGTCAAGAGTAGGACGGGGATCTCCAAAGGAGATTATGAAGGAACGGAAGCCTTCCTGGGTCCGCAGGCCGAACAGTTCGGTGGTTGAGCAAACATTTGATGATAGTATGATTGACAATGGGCGCCATTTTGAATGTAAGTATCTATCTTCGCTAAGCAACTTCCTCAACTTCAAATCTTCCTAAATTTCCTTTAACAGAAACATATATGGAGGTGCAAACCTCGGATCTACTTTATCAAAAGACTTCAACTGCAGACGTTTCTGTTGACCAAAATGGGGAGACAATTATAACCTCTTCCACATCTCTCCCATTCATAAATTATGTTTGAAAGTGGATAAGCATAAACATGATCCAGGACTGAAAAGATTCACGAAGATTTCGAAAATCAGGATTCGTTACCGTTGTGAAAGCCCTTGGAACTCAGGCCCATATTTATGGACGCCCGTTGTCATCGTGGAATATAGTTATCGTTTTCGAATCGAGGACTAGTTCGAGGAGGTTCGGCAGATACCTATTTACCCACACGCAAGGTTCGACAGAATATATTGTTTCCGGGGTATAGGACCGTTTACGAGGTGGTATCAATGACACCGATTCGTTCAAACCCCAAAATTCCGTATTTTTCGTGCGAGGTCTTGGAGTCAAGAATGCCGGAGTGGCCCTTGACTTTGAAAGGGTGCTCGGCATAACTTGTTTCATGAAGTATATTATGGCAAACCATTTCATCCTTGACCAAATTATCAGTGTGTCAGATAGTGATATCGGACTTGGCAATCCTAAACAAGGTTGTTTGTAAAATTTAATACATCCTGATCCTCTTCAAGAGTGCCGAATGGTCAACTTCAAAAGGGTACTCGGCATAACTTGTTTCATCTCAAGTAGATTATGCCATTTCGTCCAAGCACCACTTTATCAGCTTGGGAGATTGCGGTATCAGTGACCCTAAACAACTTAGTTGTTCGTATAACTCCTTACGTCGGGTTGGTCATGTACACAGGCGAGCAACTAATCTAATACCTAAACCAGTCATGTCATGCAGGTTAAACTCTACTCCTCGCATGTACCTGTAGGATACTGCTCTAATTGGTTTGTAGATAACACTGTCTTTCTGACTTGTGCTAGGAAACATCAGGGATACCTATGTCATCTATCTGCCATAGCACGTTTCATTTATTATATATCTCATTGCTTTCTAACTGCCATATATATCAGTGTCCTCTTTCACCTTTTTTTTTTTGAATCCTTGTATTGATCGTTGGGGATTTGCTCTATGTCGACCATTACATGTGTTCTATGTACTTTCTCTGCGGCTAATGATGTGTAATTTAGTTTGTGCTCTACATCTCCTTCACCTTATGAAGCAGTGATGTTACATTGCGAACATCTATGCATGCATACAAGGATGATATTCTGTTCTATATCTTTCCAGTCATGCGCCACAATACTAGGTATCGAGTAATACCCATGAGACTAACGCCAATAACGACAGCGGAACCTGTGAGTGCAATGTCAGATTTCATTTAAAACATGAAGTATGAATTGAATTGAGCTTTCGTACCAGCATAGTACCCGACAGATTCGAAACCACCAGTGGCAGCGTTAATTGCACCCGATATGGGTGGTCCAGCCAAGGCACCTACTGCCAAGATACTGAACAACATTCCAAGTCGGCGGCCAACGTCGCCTGTGTAGTATGTGACACGCGTCACGTCACGGTCACATTAAGTCGTAGCAAACTGTAACTACACAGTAGACTTAACACAACTAATCCATATGTTATAATAAACATTCTTTAACTCCTCTCCAGTACTCTCCCTCCTACCTGAAGTCATAGCTGTTTATCAGGTTATGGGCCCTAGGCCAGAAACATTGATTGTTGTTAAGCAGCCATCTGTGTGGTGCACAGTGATAGAGACTCAAGCTTTTACCTTGTGCTTACTTAATCTTACACTTAGGTTAGTATACTACTACTTATCCAGAAAGGACTGTCTTATTCTAATAAGAGTAATGTCCTTATATACAGTATGACTATATGTACCTATTTGTAAATAGTAGTCTGTGCTGTAGTCTATATAATCACATGTCTAGGGCATAGAACCTTATAGAAGGTTGTAGAACATGCTTAGTTATACTTGCACATGATGCATAGGGCATGGGGCATATGTGGATGTAGTCATGTGACACATCATGTGACATATTACATGTGACTCATCACCTGACAAATTATGTAATCCATCATGTGATTGTGCTGTTGCAACACAGTTTGGCTTTGGCCTCAAATATGAATCATCTTGGCAAGCTGAAGTCAATGTATTACCTGTCCCACCCTGTGCAACAAAGACAAGTTGTTACCCACTCACTCTATATAATAAGATATTGCCTCAATAGAATTTGACCCTATTCATGCTTAAGTGCATCAACATTCTGTCAGAAGGTGGGGGCAGTTGAATTAAACAAAAGTAAATATGATATGTTTTTCAACTTCCATCATATAAACTTGTTCCACTCCAGTTCCAATTCTACTGGCATCTTCACAGATTCTTATTGACTCTCTCCCATCATAGCTGGGACTAGCTCTTATAATTTTGTGCCACCTTCTCAAGTCAATGAGTTTGGTTCTCCCAGTATTTCCAATGCTGGGTCACAGATATATGTTACCATTTGGGGTTTGCTAGTCAGATTTCCCTAGCATGATGGTAGGTTACGCTACCACACAGGTTACAAACCACCTGTTGGGGTCTCTCTGAGGTCAGTTACAGAGGTAAGGACAGCCAGGCGTTTCAGGCTGTATGGTGTCATTCATGCCGTTATTTACAACGATCTTGCTGTCCTAGACAAGGGAGGGAGAGTCACTTAGTCATCACTGAGATAACAGAATAATCGCTCGTGTTAAGAGGTATTCGAAACTAAGATCAAGCTGAGGCTTGACTGTAGTTTTGCACTACTTAAATACAAGTATGCTACTTCTAATAATAGCTAAACGCATGTCTGCTCAGTAAGCTATGAGTCAGTGCAGAGTCATACAGAAGTGTCTACAAGTCATTTAGAAGCAGACACAAGTCACTATGAGTTAATAGAAGCAGAATGTGAGTCAAATACAAAACATGTATGGGAAACAAGTAAACGAGGCAGGAACGCGTTGCGCATGCATTCTAAAGTCCAGGGAGATAGCGCGTATCTGGATAAGGTCATAACAATATATATACCAATGCCAACACATTTGACTCAAGATTCATTGGCTAGTCCTACCTGACCTGTGGTAGTACTAGTACATTTGTTGCAAGACTTGACATCCATTCCTTTCCATGAGTCTACCAGTCTACTCTCAATAGATTATTATTATCACTCACTTTTATTTCAGGTGCAGTACACCAGGACAGACTAGAATTTAGGATGGAGTCACCTAGTGATAGGACCCCTCCTCCTTTACCATCTCAGTGACTGGCTCCTAATAAAACTACTTTTACTACTTTTGTTGATACTATTTCTAGTGAGCTAGGTTTTGGGGATTCCAATCAAGACATAAGACTTCAACTACATGAGTTTGCATGTGTAAGTTATATATTATTGTCAATCCATTCTGAGATACTAACTACTGCTGCAGTTGAGTGAAGGCTTGCAAAGGCCTCATGTTGTACTATTAATGTATCTTCTAGCAATAATTTTCCAGACATGTAAATCTCTATGTATGCAACTGCACTACAACAAGAGGGTAATGGGCATGCTTAATGACATAGCTAACCAAGTGCAAGATAATTTCATCTCATGGGTGATCAGTGTGTAAGTCTTGCAGTCAAATAATTTATTCTAATTGTTACCATTGTTGAGCAGCACCCTGTTTTACACAGTAGAGGGGACTAATCTTACCTTAGAGCTTACTTAGGACTTAGAGACTTAGTGCTAGTACTGACTACTACGAATATAATTCGACAAAGGACATAAGGTCCAGTAGCTCTACTTATATACATAATTGCTGTTTGTACAGCTTTGTACAATGGTCCGTGCGCAGGTACACTAACATATCATGTGACTACATATGGAAGGTTTATAGAACCTTGTAGAATGTTCGTGGATATCACGTGCCATAGAGCATATGAGTGTGAGACACGTCATCAGTCACGTGCTCCATCACATGATCAATTATGTAATCAGTCATGTGATTGTTGCTGTCGCAACAACCATTTGTGATATTTGCATCGTCGTTTGCTTGTCTCATTGTAAGAATGTCCAAATTAGGAAATGGGTTGGTTCATCAGCAAATCCTGATTTTAGTCCAACTTGAGCCATAGTAAGCCATAGCACCTGTATGTTATGACCTTATCTGGATACGTGCTATCTTCCTGGACTTTAGAACGCGTGCGCAATGCGTTCCTGCCTTGTTTACTTGTTTTCCATACACGTTTTGTATTTGACTCGCATTCTGCTTCTATTAACTCATAGTGACTTGTGTCTGCTTCTAAATGACTTGTAGACACTTCTGTATGACTCTGCACTGACTCGTAGCTTACTGAGCAGACACGCGTTTAGCTATTATTAGAAGTAGCATACTTGTATTTAAGTAGCGCGAAACTACAGTCAAGCCTCAGCTTGATCTTAGTTTCGAATACCTCTTAACACAAGCGATTATTCTGTTACCTCAGTGATGACTAAGTGACTCTCCCTCCCTTGTCTAGGATAGCAAGATCGTTGTAAATAATGGCATGGACGACACCGTATAGCCTGAAACACCTGGCTGTTCCCACCTCTGTAACTGACCTCAGAGAGACCCCGACAGGTGATTTGTAACCTGTGTGGTAGCGTAACCTACCATCATGCTAGGGAAATCTGACTAGCAAAACCCAACTGTTCCCTAACCCAGACGCATCTACGACGAGACCAGTAAACGACGATGCTTAAACCTCAAACAGTAACACTGTAGTGATCCATAGTGACCCATAGTGACCCATAGATTTTGGCTATTTTCCATAGTAACTCATAGTAGTTCATAGATTTCAGTCATTTTCCATAGCAACCCATAGTGACCTATAGTAGTCTATAGATGTTGGTTATTTTCCATAGTGTCTCATAGATCCATAGTGACCCATAGTGGCTCATAGATGTCAATCATTTTCATAGTAATCCATAGTAACTCATAGTAACCCATAGTATTCATAGTATTCTATAGTAACTCATAGTATCTATAGTATTCCATAGTGATCCATAGTATTCCATAGTAACTCATAGTAGTCCATAGATATTAATCATTTCCATAGTATTCTATAGATGCTATATAAATTTGTATAATAATGTATAGTAATCTGTAGTATTTTGACTTAGAGTACTATTCCACTTTTTGGATTAGATAAGCAAAACATCGAACTTGGACTTAGAAAGATTTTTGGACTTAGAAAAAAAAAATTTTTTGAAGTTCAAATTTCAACTTCAGCAAAGTCACGTGACCTGTGGCTGATGTGGCATACTTCGAACTTCAACTTTTTTTTTTGCTTTGAAGTTTTCAACCTTCATCTTGGTAAGTTATTCTTTCCTTCTTTTCTTTTACTGACATTCTTTTTCTAGATTCATTTCATTATCATATATCTCTGCCATATCTGCTTATTGTCAGGACCTAGGGATGGAAGGAGTTGAGGAGATGTGATAGCTTGGGCATTTGGTATGTTTTGTGTCTGCTTTTTTCCTCTTTTTTTTATATGTTTTCAACTTTCTCCTCTGTATGTCCGACTTTTTCCTTCTTTTTTTATACATTTCCTCTCTTTCTAGTTATGTTTTCAATCTCCTTTCTCTTGTTTCATGTGTCCGACTTTTTTCCTTGTTTTTTCATATGTTTTCAACTTTTTTCTTTCTTTCTATATGTTTCCAACTTTTTTTTGCCTTTTTTGGTATGTTTCCAACCTTTCCCTTTTTTGTCATGTTTCTGACTTCTTCTGTCTTTTCAGTTATGTTTTCCGACTTGATATAAGTTGGAAAAAAAACAGTTTTTTTTTCGACTTTCTATGTTTTTTTTCCCCAACTTTTTATGTTTTTTTGTCTGACTTTTTTTGTCTTTTTTTAAATTTCTTCTATGTAGTATTATATAGTAGTATGTAGTAATTGTAGTAGTAAAAATAAAATGAATATAATAAAATAAATAATCCAATAAAGTATATATACTATTATAGTAGTGCTATGGAGTGCTCTGGAGTTGGGAACCCATGCTATGGGCACTATGGGCACTATGGCATTATGGAGTACTCCATAGTGCTCCATAGTTGACCCAAGGTTTGCTGATGTTGCTAGTCAGATTTCCCTAGCACAATAGTAGGAGATATCACTATACAAGTATTTAACTGTCATCTATTGGGGCCTCTCTGAGGTTAGTTACAGAGGATAAACATATAGGCCTTTCAGCATGTATAGTGTCATCTGTGCCATTATATACAATGATTCTGTCATCTTCATTAGTAGTATAGCCCCTCTAAGCAACAGTAAGAACCCCAGGTAAGATAGTTCCTATCACTGTGTGTGACAGGCACTGCTCAACATTTGCAACCTTTCCTGGATCTATCATCCATTTATTGCTTTGAATATATATGCGCAGTTCAGCACAGATGGCAGAGTCTTCAAGAAGTGAGTGAACCTTCACATGTCAACCTTTCCATGACATGGGAAGCTTGCATTCTGATATTCATTGCTTTGTCCATGTGCAAAGACTGTGGCCACCCCACTTTGCAGTAAATCCAAGTGCTTCTGCTACTCTTTCTGATGCATCAATTGTTGAGCAGCCATGTGTGCAAGACACAGTGGAGGAACTCAAAGATCTTACCTTGTGCTTACTTGGATCACACCTTACGGTTAGTGTTACTACTACTATCTATAGAATAGGACTAGGTATCTATTCGCATAAGAGTGTCCTTATATACAGTTCTAGCTGTATATACATATTTGCATAAGGGTCTGTGCTATGTCCGTCATAGTCACATGTCTACTTCATAGAACCTTGTAGAAGGTTATAGAACATGCTTAGTCATACTGCACGTGATGCATAGGGCATATGTGAGTGTAGTCATGTGACATATCATCTGACATATCATCTGACTCATCACCTGACGAATTATGTAATTCATCATGTGATTGTGCTGACGCAACATCAATGTCCAAATGCTCACATCTCACAATCAAGCCCAAGTAACTCTCTATTGCTCATGCACGATGAAGGGAAGGTAAGTGCAAGTAGGCTCAGAAGCCTAATAGGGAGCAGCACATCTGTTTGCTAATTCTGAAGAAAGTTCCCTGTTGAGAACTTAGGTAGTTGGATTTAAGGAATGGACTTATAAGTTAAATAACAGAGCATGTGGTGGTAGTGTGCAGGTGTGGAAAAATGCGAACAAAGTCCACATTGAAGAAGCACAGTTAGATGTGTGTGAGCACATTATCTTGCTGAGTGCAGATGTGCTTGGTGCATGAAGGATAAATAGGTAGAGAGTGGTTTTTAGATTTTTAGATGCTAACTGATTGGAATGGTAGAAGCTTGTCTTCTTCACTATCTAAGTGACAATCTTTTATATCTATAGGCATTATGGAAAGAGTACTAAGTAATTGGAGAAATGTACTAAATTTAATGAATGGTAACAGTAAAAAAAATCACAAGGGGCATCACCAGGAATATATGCTATACTGGTTATAGAATTGTGAAACCCACAAAAGAGATAGAAAGGCTAAGCAACACTGGAGGGCCATCTGGTCTGTCTTGTGGAAACACAGCAATGCTGAGTGTTGCTGTGCACTCGCATCATACATGACCAAGGTAGTTGTGATCCTATGTACTAATATTAGCAGAAGCACTGTTTTCTCAGTCTGAAAAGCAAATCCACATGATAATCCTGATTAAGACTGATGATCAGATAAGTGATGGCACTGATATGGGGGTTTTACCAGCTAATTTTAGGAAACACAGCAGCTGAGGAGTTTGTAAGCTAAAGTTGATAGTTGATGGCATCAGCGGGCTGCGTAGTCCTCATTAAGCTATGTGGCATCTGGAAGAGTGTGCTGCTGGAATTAAGAATGGGGGTGTGTGTCTTGGCTATCACTAGTATTGAGCAGGGCATTTATAGCATCTGAGGCTTCCAATATGAAAGTTGGGTAGTCAATTGCATAAGAATGACTGATTGTTGTGCTTCGCGTTGTGATCGGTTAGGGATATTCTCTGATGCATATTAGGCTTAGACTATATCTCAGGCTTACTATATCCATTCTGAGGTAGTAGAGGTTTCCCACAATGATATGACTATAAACCTATTGGTCTCCCAATGAAGTTTGTTTTTTTTGACTTGACAAGCTTCATTATGTCTGCTAGGCCCTTTTCCAATTGTTTCAAGTACTCCTTCTGTTTTAGCTGACATTGTTCACAAATTGAAACCTCAAGTTTCTGGCATTTTCTGTTGTGACAGCAACAATCACATGACTGATTACATAATTGATCATGTGATGGAGCACATGACTGATAACATGTCTCACACTTATATGCTCTATAGCACGTGATACTCATGAACATTCTATAAGCTTCTACAAGCTTCTATATGTAGTCACATGATATGTTAGTGTATACTTGCACAGACTATTGTACAAAGGTGTACAAACACCAATTATATATATAAGTAGAGCTACTGGACCTTATGTCCTTGATCGAATTTACTTTGTAGTAGTCAGTACTAAGTTCTAAGTCTCTAAGTCTAAGTAAGCATAAAGGTAAGAACAGTCCCCTTCACTGTGTGATACAGGGCACTGCTCAACATTTTTATGGTGGTACAGCTGGCAATTGCTGGCTCCCTGATTTCAAGCTGACAACACTAAGCTCCAACTCAGCTTCATCAGCTTCGTCATCTGCATCATTGACATAATTGTCAAGATCATTATCTGAAAGATAGTGAGTAAGTTCCATAGGAGACAGTCCTTCTGCCCACTAGCTTCCAACTGTTGCAGATTAGACTCTGGTGTCAATGTTGGTCTGCTCGGGTTTTGAAGTGCTTGATTCACAGGCTTGCTTTTTTTGAAAGAAGTTATGCATCATCACAACACTTGCATCTAGGCTGCAATCCAAATGGTTTGTATATTTCACTTTCATACTACTGGGTGTAAGAGCAACTGGGCAGTTCGTGCAATGTGTGTTTCGAAGTGTTACAAGCAGGCTGCAAAACAGGAAGCATGTCGAACTGGACAGGAAATCTGAAGTTATTATATTGTAAAGTATATATATTCTATCTACTCACCTGGATAGGAAATCCAAAGAGAAAAGTCTAAGAATTTCTATCCAGGGGTGTTGCTATATATGTGGATAAAAATAGAAGAGGTATTGAAGGAGAGTTACCATCTTAGATGAGTGGCAATCTTAGTAACTGTATCTAAATATATAACTCCCTGATAGTAAGTATGTTGAAGTTGTATTGAGGGTAGTGGGAAGTGGTGTCAAGGTATTGCTGAGTGGTTTCAAAGGGTTCAAAGAATTGAACTTGGGGTTCCCCTTACACTGGGTATCAAGGAAATAAACTTACAATTTTTTCATCCTCTCATACTCCTTTGCTTCTTCTTGCACTCTTTGTGCCCTGTGTTGCTTTGACTGGAGAGAATTGCTACTATATCCCAGACTTTGATTAGCCTCTGTCTTCTTCTAGTTGCTGTAAGTCTTCAGTTGCATCAATTGACCAAATGCTGACTGCTTTTCAGGCTTTATGACAGAGTTTTCAAGTGCCCTGATCTCCTCCTTATCAAAATCTGACAGACTCTCCTTAGAACCCAAATATTCTGCCTTCACATCCTCATTAAACCCATATTCTGAATCAGGCTAGTATTCCACACCCCCATTGTAACTGCATTCAATCTCTGACTTTGAACTGAGAAGCTTAATGACCACCTGTGAGGATAACTTTTCACTTGGGCCCTCATGTTCATTGACAGTTATGGGAGGAAGCTCAGGATTGTTCATTAGCAAATTCTTATTTTAGTTCAACTTGAGCCATAGTAAGCCATAGTACCTGTAGTGATCCATAGTGACTCATAGTGATCCATAGATTTTGGTCATTTTCCATAGTAACCCATAGTGACCCATAGATTTTGGCTATTTTCTATAGTAACCCATAGTAGTCCATAGATTTCAGTCATTTTCCATAGCAACCCATAGTAACTCATAGTAGTCCATAGATATTGATTATTTTCCATAGTGTCTCATAGATTTTGGCTATTTTCCATAGTGACCCATAGTGACCCATAGATGTCAATCATTTCCATAGTAACCCATAGTAACCCATAGTAACCCATAGTATTCATAGTGATCCATAGTATTCCATAGTAACTCATAGTAGTCTATAGATATTAATCATTTCCATAGTATTCTATAGATGCTATATAAATTTGTATAATGATGTATAGTAATCTGTAGTATTTTGACTTAGAGTACTATTCCGCTTTTTGGATTAGATAAGCAAAACATCGGACTTGGACTTAGAAAGATTTTTGGATTTGGACTTAGAAAAAAAAATTTTTTGAAGTTCAAATTTCAACTTCAGCAAAGTCATGTGACCTGTGGCTGACATGGCATACTTCGAACTTCAACTTTTTTTTTTGCTTTGAAGTTTTCAACCTTCATCTTTGTAAGTCATTCTTTTCTCCTTTTCTTTTACTGACATTCTTTTCCTAGATTCATTCCATTATCATACATCTTTGCCATATCTACTCATTGTCAGAACCTAGAAATGGAAGGAGTTGAGGAGATGTGATAGCTTGGGCATTTGATATGTTTTGTGTCTGCTTTTTTTCTTTTTTTTTATGTTTTCAACTATTTTCCTTGTATGTCTGACTTTTTCCTTCTTTTTTTATATATTTCCTCTCTTTCTAGTTATGTTTTCAATTCCCCTTCTCTTGTTTCATATGTTTCCTTGTTTTTTCCTTGTTTTTTCATATGTTTTAAACTTTTTTCTTTTTTTCTATATGTTTCCAACTTTTTTTGCCTTTTTTGGTATGTTTCCAATCTTTCTCTTTTTTGTCATGTTTCTAACTTCTTCTGTCTTTTTAGTTATGTTTTTCGACTTGATATGTTTTTTTTCCAACTTGGTATGTTTTTTTTATGTTTTTTTCTCCAACTTTTTATTTTTTTTCAATGTTTTTTTTTCAACTTTTTTTATGTTTTTTTATGTTTTTTTTTCCAACTTTTTTATGTTTTTTTTTTTGACTTCTTATGTTTTTTTTTCCAACTTTTTATGTTTTTTTGTCTGACTTTTTTTGTCTTTTTTTTATTTCTTCTATGTAGTATTATATAGTAGTGTGTAGTAATTATAGTAGTAAAAATAAAATGAATATAATAAAATGAATAATTCAATAAAGTATATATACTATTATAGTAGTACTATGGAGCACTTCATAGTGCTCCATAATGCTACAGGAGTGCTATGGAGTACTTTGGAGTTGGGAACTCATGCTATAAGTACTATGGACACTATAGCTCACTATAGGTTACTATACAAATATCTATGGAGCACTATGGAGTATTATGGAGCACTATATAGATGCCTATTCATCTATGGAGCACTACAGAAATGCTTATGTATCTATGGAGCACTATGGAGTGCTACTGGAGTACTCTGGAGTTGGGAACCTATGCTATGGGCACTATGGGCACTATGGCACTATGAAGTGCTCCATAGTGTTACCGTTTGGGGTTTTAGTGTCGTTCTTTGCTGGTCTCGTCATAGGTGTGTCTGGGTTAGGGAGTGGTTGGGTTTTGCTAGTCAGATTTCCCTAGCACGATGGTAGGTTATGCTACCACACAGGTTACAAACCACCTGTCGGGGTCTCTCTGAGGTCAGTTACAGAGGTGGGGACAGCCAGGCGTTTCAGGCTGTATGATGTTGTCCATGCCATTATTTACAATGATCTTGCCATCCTAGACAAGGGAGGGAGAGTCACTTAGTTGTCACTGAGGTAACAGAATAATCGCTTGTGTTAAGAGGTATTCGAAACTAAGATCAAGCTGAGGCTTGACTGTAGTTTCGCACTACTTAAAAATGAGTAAACTACTTCTAATAATAACCTGTTGCGTGCTTGCTCAGTAAGCTACGAGTCAACGCAGAGTCATACAGAAGTATCTACAAGTCATTTAGAAGCCTACACAAGTCACTACGAGTTAATAGAAGTAAAATGCGAGTCATATACAAAACGTGTATGAGAAAGTAATAAACGAGGCGGGAACGCGTTGTGCACGCATTCTAAAGTCCAGGGAGATAGCGCATATCCGGATAAGGTCATAATACATAGTGCTTTATAGTTGACCCAAGATTTGCTGATGAGCCCAAACTGATGGTCAGACAGCCTCCTATTTAATCCAGGTTCATTTGACATATCACACACTATTTCCAAGTCCCCAACTTCATGCTTAATGCCTGTTTACAAATTGGTCCATAGCTTGCCATCATATATATCAGTTATGTTGATTGTCATATTGCATTTTTAGACTTTAAAAAAAATTTCTTTTTCTTCAACATTAACAATCTACTCCTCACTTTTCTAAAAGTTTCAACTCCTCTCTATGCCTGCTCAATCATTCAATGAAATCAATGCTACTGAATTGGCTCTGGAAGAGCAATGACACCAACTTGAAGAGAAGATGGTAGAGATATGGGAGAGACGGCAGTTGGCTACAGAAGCAAGAGCAGAAGAGGAGAGAAGGTTGTGGGAGGAGGCCAAGAAGGCAGAGGAAGCACAGGCTATAGAGATAGCAAAGAAGGCTGCCAAGGAAAGGGCTGAGGAGAAAGAGTGTGTGGCTAAACAAGCCAAGAGGCAGGTAGCCTCTAGAAAACACAAAATGACAGAGATGCCAGAGATGCCAGAGGCGGGCCCTTTGAAATGGCCTAGGGGCATCGATTGGCAAACAATAAAGGCAGAGTGTGCCACCTATGTCAAGTGCAGCATGCTATGTAAGTGGCCCATTCCACATAAAGGAGTGTGCATAAAGAGCACTTTCTGTCAATTCTGCCAGCAACACAAGATCATGTGCATGCTGGCAATGGACAAGGAAACAGCAGAGCAGCAGCAAGCAGAGGAACAAAACAGGAGGAGGGTCAGGCATGCCCAGGCAGCATAGGGAATGACAATCCCCACTGGTAATGGTAATTTCATTACCAGTTATCTAGAGATGTAGATAAAGATGCAACAAGATCTTGTAGTAGGCATTGTCTCCATGGCTGAGAGCCTAAAGAAGATGAAGGAGTTGATGAAAACTCTGATAGGACTAGTGGTGGCAGAACAGAAGATGGAAACGGAGGTTGTGGAGGTGGAAAGTTATTAGAGTGTAAATAGTGTGTATTCAATTAAGAGGAAAGTATGCTACAGAGGCCTCCTTATATACAATTTAGGAAGGCCTAGACTACTGTTCTAGACTGCTCAGGGTAGTGCTTCTAGCTTACCCTGACAGCTTCTAGTCTACTTCTATTGCTATGATACCAGTGCTTCTAGACTATCCTGAGTGCTTCTAGTCTACCCTGAGTACTTCTAGGCTACCCTGATAGAAGCACCTCTGGTATCTATATAAGACCACTGGTTTCCAACCAGAACTCATTCTTCCTTTCCCTTCTATTCTACTACTATCTTATACTGTCTGTACATATAGCAATAGACTATTGTAACAAAAGTACATCAGAATTAGGGGAGGAAACAGAGCAGGAGTTAGAAATGGAGAAGGAGAAGGAGAAGAGGAGAAGAGAAAAGGGAAAAGAGAAAGCTAAGGAGACAAATGAAGACTTTGTTGATGATGAAGCAGAGGAGGGAAGTGACAAGGAATTGGAGGAGGAGGAGGATGATGAACATGTGGGGTTGATACAAATGGAAAGAGATGATGGAGATGAGACAGAGTAGAGTGGTTTTTGTTTCTTTTCTTTTTCTTTTATTGTACATACTATAACATACCATATTATACTATATTTTGTCTTTTCTTTTATTTTATTTTCTTTTTATCATCTACTTGTGCCCATCAAAAATAATGGTGCTTATGTAAGATATGCACTCTTGTGATTTTCATTGCATTATAGTACTACAATTTTTTTGTTTATTTTTACTTTATTATATTAATTGCAATGGTTGTATTGAAGACAAGACACCCTAAATATGATGCTGATACCAAAAATTGCATTATTAGCTATGTAAAAGCCACTGGGAATGCTGCTGAAGCAGCTTACAAAGAAAACATACCAGTGTATACTGCCCAATGAATTGTACAATGATTCCACATAACAAGCTCAACCTTCAACCTACTCTGAAATGGCTGCTCAAAGAAGTGCAATGACCATGACATATGTGAGATCACCTGAACAGCCCATAAAAATTGTATGAAGACATTTCAGGACATTGCAAATGAAATTACAGCAGATGTTTCCAAAACAACGGTTCAACATGTATTAGCAAATGAAGGATACTATTGGAGAGTTGCAAAGAGGGTGCCTTATCTCACCAAAGCACACAAGAGGGCAAGAATGGCATGGGCATAGGCAAATAAGACTCTAGAACAGAAGGATTGGAGGAAGAAGATTTGGTCCAATGAGTGCTATATTTATCTTGGTGACAGAAGCAACTATATTTATGTTACATGTTGCCCAGATGAGAAATTATTAGAGAAATGCTTGGTTCCAACCTTCAAGCAATCCTCACTTCATGTTATGATCTGGGATTATGTGATGGAGGATAAAAAGGGACCATTGATTGTTCTTGAGTACCCTGGTGGAAAAGATAGTGGCATGAATCCCTCACTCTACCATAATCAGGTTCTTGAAGGTTCTCTCAAGTCTTTCTACACTCAGATGAATGATGAGAGAGGCAATGTAGAATTTTAGCAAGATAGTGCATCTAGCCACCAGAGTAAATTAACAATGTAATGGTTTATTGATAACAAGATTCACATATTCCTATATCTGGCATCTTCACCAGATCTTAACCCTATTGAACATGTTTGGAATGACCTCAAATCTATTCTGTGACATCTCCCACATCCACCAAATACTATAGAACAGCTTTGTGCAGCAGTTATTCAGGCTTGGGAGTAGATACCAATAGAGACAACTTAATGCACATATTCAGAAGATGAATAATCAAGTACAGGCTATTTTGGCTGCTAAAGGTAGCCATACAGAGTTCTAATTTTCTATATACCTTACAATGCATTGTATATACCTCACTATCTAATTTTTGGACTATAAAAGTCATAAACTCACTCTTAGTAGAAAATTTTATAAGCAGATAAAGAATCAATACTGTGGGAAATATTCAAAGGTGCCATCATTTTTGATGGGCACAAGTATATAATAATAAAAAGGTATTGTTTTATCTTAGAAGTTGAAACTGCACAATTATATGAAGAGAAATGAGTTTCAAGTATGTTATGACCTTATCCGGATACGTGCTATCTCCCTGGACTTTAGAACGCATGCGCAACGCATTTCTGCCTCGTTTATTACTTTCTCATACACGTTTTGTATATGACTTGCATTTTACTTCTATTAACTCATAGTGACTTGTGTAGGCTTCTAAATGACTTGTAGATACTTCTGTATGACTCTGTGTTGACTCGTAGCTTACTGAGCAAGCACACAACAGATTATTATTAGAAGTAGTTTACTTGTATTTAAGTAGTGCGAAACTACAGTCAAGCCTCAGCTTGATCTTAGTTTCGAATACCTCTTAACATGAGCGATTATTCTGTTACCTCAGTGACAACTAAGTGACTCTCCCTCCCTTGTCTAGGACGGCAAGATCATTGTAAATAACAGCATGGACAACATCGTACAGCCTGAAATGCCTGGCTATCCCCACCTCTGTAACTGACCTCAGAGAGACCCCGACAGATGGTTTGTAACCTGTGTGGTAGTATAACCTACCATCACGCTAGGGAAATCTGACTAGCAAAACCCAACCGCTCCCTAACCCAGATACACCTACGATGAGACCAGCAAAGAATGATGCTAAAACCCCAAATGGTAACAAAGTAAAAGGTTAGATAGAGTTGTCATGATATAGAAACAGAGTTAAATTTAGATAAAAGACCTAGTTTGTCTGGATATTTGGAGTGGAAATTGGAGATGACTTCAGATGCATGGTCAAACTCTGTGGCAGTGAAGGGAAGGTAAGTGCAAGCAGGCTCAGAAGCCTAATGGGGAGAAGCATGTCTGTCTGCTAATTCTGAAGAAAGTTCCCTGTTGAGAACTTAGGTAGTTGTATTTAAGGAGTGGACTTATGAGTTAAATAATGGAGTGCACAGTAGTAGTGCACAGGTGTGGAAGAATGCAGATGAAGTCTGTGTTGGAGAAGTGCAGTTAGATGTGCATGAGCATATTATCTTGCAAAGTGCAGATATGCTTGGTGCATAAAGGATAAGTAGGTAGAGAGTGGTTTTTAGATTTTTAGATACTAACTAATTGGGATGGTAGAAACTTGTCTTCTTCACTATCTAAGTTACAATCTTTTATATCTATGGGCATTGTGGAAAGAGTACTAAGTAATCAGAGAAATGTACTAAATTTAATGAATAGTAATGGTTAAAAAAATCGCAAGGGGCATCACCAGGAACATGCACTATACTGGTTATAGAATTGTGAAACCCACAAAAGAGAAAGAAAGGCTAAGCAACACTGGAGGGCTATTGTAAGGGGAACCCCAAGTTCAACCTTTCAAACTCTTCAAAACCACTCAGCAATACCTCAACACCACTTCCTACCCTCAATACAACTTCAACATGCTTACTATCAAGAAGTTATATATTTAGATACAGTTACTAAGGTTGCCACCCATCTAAGATGGTAACCCTCCTTCGATACCTCTTCTATTTTTATCCACATATATAGCAACACTCCTGGACAGAAATCCTTAGACTTTTCTCTTCAGATTTCCTGTCCAGGTGAGTAGATAGAATATGTATACTTTACAATATAATAACTTTGGATTTCCTGTCCAGTTCGACATGTTTCCTGTTTCGCAGCCTGTTGCGACACTTCAAAACATGCACTGCGCGAACTGCCCAGTTGCCCTTACAGCCATCTGGTCTGCCTTGCAGAAACATAGCAATGCTGAGTGTTGCTGTGCACTTGCATCACATGTGACCAAGGTAGTCATGATTATGGAGTGCTATGGAGCACCCATAGCACTCCATAGCATCCATAGCAGACCCAGAGTTTGCTGATGTAACATGAGATGGAACTCCATGTTTTGAAAATACATGGAGGACAAATAACTCTGCGAGTTGTGGTGAAGTGATAGTGTCATAAGTGGGAATGAAAATAGACTGTTTTGTTAGTCTGTCCACAATGACAAGAATTGAAGTAAATCTGGATGACAGAGGAAGTTGCTCAATGAAATCCATAGAGATGGAATTCCATGGCTTCTCCAGTATTAGAAGTTGTTTAAGGTTGCCATATGGTTTATGGTGTATAGACTTTGAACGTTTGCAGATAATACAAGACTTACAATAGTCATTAACAAATTTTTGTAGTCTAGGCCAAGTGTAGTTTCTGCAGACCATTTGTACTATTTTGTTTTGACCAAAGTGTCCTGCTGTTGGATGGTCATGACAATACCTAAAAATGTATAGACATAAGTTCACCACATCTGGTACATAGATTTTGTCATTGAAACAGAGTAGTTCATCAGGATCTGTTGACCAATGGGGATCAGATGAACTGTTTAGATGAATCTTACCCAAGGAATCTCTGCTAATTGATTTGTGGATGTTGTCACAGAGTTGTTCCAAATCCATGATGACTATTCCTTTTAGAATGAGTTTGATAAGGATTGTTACATGGAGGGACAATGCTAACTGTTCTTGAGTGAATACCAGATGGAAGTATGGGGATTAAGAGTAGCATAGTCGCTACTCCCCTCTTTTGGGTAGACATCCCATCTACATGTTAATGCATCTGGTTTTCCTCCCAGTTTACCAGGATAGAAATGGATGATTAAGTTAAAATGGGAAAGATACTCTGACCATCTTGCTTGACATCTAGTCAAGACTTTTGTTGTGGAGAAGTATTCAAGGTTCTTGTGGTCCATTACAATGTCGACAGGTAATGGTGATCCTTCTAAATAGTGTCTTCATCATTGGAATGCTTCAAAGATGGCAAGCAGTCCTTTGTCATGCATATCATAATTTAGTTTGGGTGGACTGAATATCTGTGAATGAAATGCAACAAGATGAATTTCTCTGTTGGGGGTTGTGATTGACAATATTGCAGCTAGTGCATAATTGGATGCATTTGTTTCTATTAGTATTGGCAATTCTGGTTGCCAATGAGCCAAAACAGAAGCAGAGGTAAAACCAAATTTTAATTTATTAAAAGCCTTCTGGCACTTGTCATTAAAGTGAAATGTAACTCCTTTCTGCATCAAGTGGATCAACAGAATTGTAATTTCAGAGTATTTATCAATGAATCTCCAATAGAAATTTGCAAATCCAAGGAAAGACTGTATATCTTTGACTTTCCAGAGTTCTAGCCAGTTTAAGATTGATTGTACTTTCAAAGGAGCCATAACAAGGCCTTCAGGAGAAAGAATGAAACCAAGATACTCAACAGTGTCTTTATGAAATTTGCATTTGTTGGCTCTTGCAAAGAGTCCATTGGTGTGGAGTTGATGGAAAACTTTGTGGACATGTTTGACATAATCATCCATGTTTTCTGAATAAATGAGGATGTCATCAAGATAGATGACCATGTTAATATCAATCATGTCATGAAAGATATTATTCATAAAGTTTTGAAAAGCAGCAGAAGAATTGGTAAGTCCAAATGGCATTACCAACCATTCAAATGATCCATATCTAGTGTGGAATGCAGTTTTCCATTCATCACCTTCAGCAATGCAGACCAAATAGTATGCATGATGGAGATCAAGTTTTGTGTACATCATTGCTTTTCTAGGAGAATTAAGCAGATCAGTAATTAATGGAAAAGGATACCTGTCCTTCTTTGTGATTTTGTTAAGACCTCTAAAATCTACACAAAGATGGAGTGCTCCATTCTTCTTCTGTGTGAAGAATACTGGTGCTCTATATTCTGAGCAGGTTGTTGAGCAGTACTCTGTGTTATACACAGTGGAGTGGAACTACCTTACCTTAGAGCTTACTTATTATGCTTATAGGCTAATACTAACTACTACCAATGTAATTGGACAAGGGGCATAGTACAAAGTATAAGGTCCTTATATACAGATTTACTGTATGTGCATATTTGTAAATAGTGGTCCATGCTAGATAGTTCCATAAGTCACATGTTCCTTGTAGAATGTTGTAGAACATCAAAGAACATGCTTAGTCATAATGCACATGACATATAAAGCATATGATGAGTGAGTCACATGACTAGGTCATATGACATATCACGTTACATGAATCATGTGATCCTTCATGTGATAGTTGCTGTCGCAACATAGGTTGGCCTAATAAAACCAATATTAAGATGTTTATTGATAAATTTGTGTATGGATTTGAGTTCCAAGGGTGACAATGAATATATTGGGCCTATCGGAGGAGTGTTTCCTCTTCTAGATGGATCTTGAGGTCATAAGGCCTGTGTGGAGCTAGTGTGTCTGCCTGTTTTTTACTGAAAACATCAGCAAATTCATGGTATACAGATAGAATGGAGGTCATATCAATGGAGAACTTCTCTGCAACTGTTGCCAATTTGGCAAACAGTTCTGGACAGTTCGGATTCAGTTGAAATGTTTGTGATCCTAGAAGTTTGCTTACACACATGAAGGTGGCAGCATTGACTAAGGATATGTTAATTGGAGATACTAGAGATGTAATGGAGAGTGGTTCTTCAGTTGGTATGTTAATAGACAACAATGGAGTAGATGTCAAGGGTGGAGTAGAAACTGGAGATGTCGGAGTATGGAATATGATACTGCCCAATACCCAGTCAATTGTTGGATTGTAGCAGGTGAGCCAGTTGTATCCTAATACTACAGACATGGCTGATGTTATGACCTTATCCAGATATGCACTATCTCTCTGGACTTTAGAACATGTGCACAATGCATTCCTGTCTTGTTTACTATTTTCCCATACACATTTTGTATCTGACTAGTACTTTGCTTCTTATAACTCATAGTGACTTGTATAGGCTTCTAAATGACTTGTAAATACTTCTGTATGACTCTGCTGAAGAGAAGGTAAGTGCGAGCAGGCTCAGAAGCCTAATGGGGAGCAGCACGTCTGTCTGCTGATTCTGAAGAAAGTCCCTTGTTGAGAACTTAGATGGTTGTATTTAAGGAGTAGACTTATGGATTAGATGACAGAGTGCGCGGTGGTAGTGCGCATTAGGGAAGCACAGTTAGATGTGCACAAGCGTGTTATCTTGTGGAGTGCGGGTGCACTTGGTGCATGAGAGATATGTAGGTTGAGAGTGGTTTTTAGATTTTAGATGCTAACTGATCGGGATAGTAGAAACTTGTTTCTTTTCACTATCTAAGTTACAATCTTTTATATCTACGGGCGTTTCGGAAAGAGTGTAAGTAATTGGAGAAATGTACTAAATTTAATGAATGGTAATGGTAAAAAAAATCGCAAGGGGCATCACCAGGAACGTGCGCTATACTGGTTATAGAATTGTGAAACTCACAAAAGAGAAAGAAAGGCTAAACAATGCTGGAGGGCCATCTGGTCTGCCTTGCGGAAACACAGCAAGGCTGAGCATTGCTATGCACTCGCATCACACATGACCAAGATAGTCATGATCCTGTGCACTAATATTAGCAGGAGCGCTGTTTTCTTGGTCCGAAAGGCAAATCCGCATGATAATCCTGATTAAGACTGATGATCAGATAAGTGATGGCACTGATACGGGGGTTTTACTGGCTAATTTTAGGAAACATGGTGGCTGAGAGGCTTGTGAGCTAAAGTTGCTAGTTAATGGCATCAGCGGGCCGCGTGGTCCTCATTAAGCTATGTGGCATCTGGAAGAGTGCGCTGCAGGAATTAAGAATGGGGGCATATGTCCTGACTGTCACTAGTATTGAGCAGGGCATTGTGACATCTGGGGCTTCGCAATATGAAAGTTGGGTAGTCAATTGCATAAGAATTACTGAATGTTGCGCTTCGCATTGTGATTGGTTGGGGAAGTTCTCTGATGTGCGTTAGGCTTAGACTATGTCTCGGGCTTACCATATCCATTCCGAGGTAGTAGGGGTTTCCCACACTGCATTGACTTGTAGCTTACTGAGCAATTGTGCAATAGGTTATATTTAGAAGTAGCGTACTTGTATTTAAGTAGCACGAAACTACAGACAAGCCTCAGCTTAATCTTAGTTTTGAGTACCCTCTAATACAGGCGATTACTCTGTTACCTCTGTAACACTCTAAGTGAACCTCCCTCCCCTGTCTAGGATGGCAGGATCGTTGTATATAGTGGCATGGATGACACTGTATAGCCTGAAATGTCTGGCTGTCCCCTCCTCTGTAACTGACCTTAGAGAGACCCTGACAGGTGGTTTGTAACCTGTGTAGTAGCATAACCTACTATCGTGCCAGGAAAATCTGACTGGCAAACAACCAACTGTTCCCTAACCCAGACACCCCAACAACGAGACCAGTGAAAGAACAATGTATAAACCTCTAACGGTAATAGCTGAATCTAGATCTGTTACATAGAATGTGACATTTAGAGTATCTCTGGTAGGAAAAGATATTGGCAGGTCAATTGCCTGTGTTATAATGGAGTTACTAGTATCATCAAAAAGGTGCAAATGAACAGGTGATATATTCATAGTAGGGAGGTGATGTAATCTGGAAAATTTAGAGTCAAGAAAACAATGAGTAGAACCAGAGTCTACTAGTGCTTTAAAAGAAGAAATGGAGTGAGATGGAGAAGACAAATGTACAATTAATGAGTCAAGATTAGAAAGAGCAAAAGTGTTGAGTTTGACCTCTTATGCACAAGATAGTTCAATGCAGTTCTTATCCTGTGCAAGGTTATGAGAACTGCACACTATTTTTTCAATTCCATAGAACCAGAAGGTGCAGAGATTGAAGGAGACTCTGTCAGAGTCTCCAATGCCATGGCTGCTCTAGCTTTTGCAGCAGAGGATGTAATGCAACTGTAGACTGCTAGAATGGGATAGTGTCAAGTGCTGACTTCTATACAATCTCCATGAATACAGAGATACTGTAAGGGCAACTGGGCAGTTCACACGGTGTGTGTTTCGAAGTGTCGCAACAGGCTGTGAAACAGGAAGCATATGTTATGACCTTATCCGGATACGCACTATCTCCCTGGACTTTAGAATGTGTGCACAACGCATTCCTGCCTCATTTACTTGTTTCCCATACATGTTTTGTATTTGACTCACGTTCTGCTTCTATTAACTCGTAGTGACTTGTGTCTGCTTCTAAATGACTTGTAGATACTTCTGTATGACTCCGCGCTGACTCGTAGCTTACTGAGCAGACACGTGTTTAGCTATTATTAGAAGTAGCATACTTGTATTTAAGTAGTGCAAAACTACAGTCAAGCCTTAGCTTGATCTTAGTTTCGAGTACCTCTTAATATGAGTGATTACTCTGTTACCTCAGTGACAACTAAGTGACTCTCCCTCCCTTGTCTAGGACAGCAAGATCATTGTAAATAATGGCATGGATAACACCGTACAGCCTGAAACGCCTGGCTGTCCCCACCTCTGTAACTGACCTCAGAGAGACCCCGACAGGTGGTTTGTAACCTGTGTGGTAGTGTAACCTACCATCGCACTAGGGAAATCTGACTAGCAAAACCCAACTGTTCCCTAACCCGGACGCATCTATGATGAGACCAGTAAACAACAACGCTTAAACCCCAAATGGTAACAGCATGTCGAACTGGACAGGAAATCCGAAGTTATTATATTGTAAAGTATACATATTCTATCTACTCACCTGGACAGGAAATCCGAAGAGAAAAGTCTAAGGATTTCTGTCCAGGGGTGTTGCTATATATGTGGATAAAAATAGAAGAGGTATCGAAGGAGAGTTACCATCTTAGATGGGTGGCAACCTTAGTAACTGTATCTAAATATATAACTTCTTGATAGTAAGCATGTTGAAGTTGTATTGAGGGTAGTGGAAAGTGGTGTCGAGGTATTGCTGAGTGGTTTTGAAGGGTTCAAAAGGTTGAACTTGGGGTTCCCCTTACATCACCCCTCTTCTAAGGAGCAGAGTCTATAGTGGTGAAGGCAGCTCGAATGTGTCGAGGTGCACCAAGATTCAAGTGGTAAAATTCTGCCAAGGTCAGGAGCATGAACATCATCAGCACAAACTCATTGGTTTTCTTCATACCCATAGCTCTTCCATTGTACCAGGAATTGTAGATGGTTGTTTCGCATGCGACTATCGAGGATGCGATCCACAATGTACTCCTCTTCATTATTGACAAGGACTGGTGCAGGGGGTCAAGGGGTGCGACGACCTGGTATGGGATCTGGTATCGCAAGCAGTAGTTTCACCACATTAAAGACAGGGTGGAGTCGTTTCAGGGATGGTGGTAATCGAAGTTGATATGCATTCGAACTGACCCTTTGCAATACTGTAAATAGACCGAGGTATCGATGTGCAAGTTTTTGTGAAGGTTGAGTGGTTCGAATATCACCTGAATCTAGATATATCTTGTCACCTGGTGTGAAGACTGGAGCTGGTTCGCATCTGCAATCATAGTATCATGCCATCTCTTCCTTTGACTTGGAGAGTGCTGCCTTTGCTTCTTCCAATGACTCACCCATTCGTTGCTTGAATTCATTAACTGTCTCCATGTTCGAAGCAGTTTGGTGTGTAGGACGTGACATGCGTCACATGTCACAGTCACATTAAGCTAGACAAAAACAACAATAACAACATCACAATAAAACCATTAATCATAACTACCTCATCATGTTCTAATAAACATTCCCTAATCATATTTAATACTCTCCATTCAATTCCTGTCTAGTTGCTATAGGTTATGGGCCCTGGGCCAGAAACATTGACTGTCACCTCCTGAAATTTTTCACCCTGACCAGTCACTGGTACCGCTACATACACAAACCACCTGCACAAGGACTAGAAGGAAAGGAACTCATGAGTACAATGGAGAAAAAGAGAGAAAAACAGGTAGTTATCACTCACACAGACAAAGGGATCATCCTGGACTCCAGAACCCCCTGCCATATATCCTCCAACAGAGCTGCCTTCGAGAACTATCAGGAAATCGAACCAGAAGCTATCCAGACCATAGATGGGCGCATTTTTAATGCTGTAGGAAAAGGAAACATTAGAATAAAGTTGCCTATGGGTGAAGGAAAGCCTTCCACATCTGTTATACTCTTTAATACCCTTTATTCCCCACACCTTGAGCATACCCATGTCTCAGTAGCTCGTATGGATCAAGCAAAATGCTCCTTAACATTGAGGAACGGCACCTGTGAAATCAGAAACCCTCAAGATGTCATAATAGGCATCATACCTCTCATTTCCGGTCATTACAGAATCTCCACCCCCCCTAACAACACAATCACCCCCCCAACTCATACTAGAACACCCACCCTCGAAACCGTTCCAAAAACGAACCGAAACGATGAAAAATCCGATGAAAACTCGAGCAAAAACATCAAAAACACTCAAAAAATCGAAGTTAGACCAAAAACAGTCGAAAAACCGAACTGTAAAGCCGAAAACTATCAAATTTCGAGTAGTAACAATGCGAGCATACGAGGGAACAATCACGGAGTCGATCGAGATCGAAAAACGAGTGAAATCGAGGGAAATTCGGTTGCAAAAGCACATGTTTCAGTGCTTGAGGGGAAGAAAACAGTCGAAACACCTGTCGAACATCGTCAGTTAAACCCACCTCTTACCCCAGGGATCATAGAGCAACCTATTTCCATCGAAACGACGCAGAACTTTGCGCTTGAGGGGAAGAACCTGACAGAGAATCTGTCAAAGTGCGTATCAAGCACAAAATTAGAGCAAAAACACGTACCTCTCGACGAAAATCGACGTAGCGAGCTCAATACGAAACGCGCAAGCACGCTGTTACCACCGAAATCTACAGGAGACGCACCGCGACAATCCTTAGTAGTGGACGAAGTGACGTTAACCATCGAAGTCGCGTCGAAAATCGACGTTAAAGACTCAAAATCGAGTTTTACCTGCATAAACACTTATCAGCAGGACATTAATGACTTACCAGTTCAATCCAGTCATAACCAGGACGAAATGCGAACCGATCCGAACATACATACGCACCAGATATGTCGAAAGCGGTCTAAATCTGCAACAAGACAGTCAAAAATGCGAAAACATGACGGAAAACATACCATTTCTCATCCAAAACTCGTCCAAATCACTCCAAACCTTTTAGCATCGAGTTCTACACCTTCCATTCGACTAGAAGCGTTCAAGATCCCCAGCGTACACACCAGGGATCACCGAGGAAATGGAGAAAACACGCAATCCGAAGGTCAAGACGCGTTTTCCCACGATCGCGATACGCATCACACTCCGATAACGTGAAATCAGAGCTGCACAGCCTTTTGATCGCATCAAAACGCGCATCAAAGTATATTTAAGCAGTGTACAACTAAAATTCCACAGTGTATTCGCTCTACGCATCGCATTTCTCGACGCTGCCTTTCGCAAACTCACACATATATTCTCCTCGACATTACCTTTCGATCGATACCAGATACGAGCATTTCCGTTCAGCCGTTCTTGTTAAAATGGACATTCTTTCGACGAAACACTCCCTAACTACTCACTATTACTAATAACTACTTACATACATTTAGATTACCATGAAGTTTAGTTTGAGGGGAAGTGTAGGACGTGACACGTGTCACATGTCACAGTCACATTAAGTCGTAGCAAACTGCAACTTCATTTGTAGACTTAACAACATTAACATCTATCTTAACTTAATAACCATAACTACCTCATCATGTTCTAATAAACATTCTCTAATTCTATTTATTCTCCATTCAATTCTTGTCTAGTTGCTATATGGTGTGGTTTGAAACCCATGTGAGGGTTTTGACCTGTATCGAGCATGAAGGGAGTCTCTTGAGTTGCAGAATGGACATGGTTATTGTACTGGAATTCAGCTAGGGGCAGTAGGTCATCCCAGTCATCCTGTCTATAGCAGGGGTAGACTGTGGAATAGGAGGAGAGTACAGAGAGATAGTTGATTATATGATTATAGGGACATATGTTAGATGATATAGTTATATGTATTTTTTTTTTATGTATACATGAAGTTACTGTTTGCTACGACTTAATGTGACCATGACATGTGACGCATATCACGTCCTACACTGTCTTTCACTCACAAAGAGCCTCAGATACTGTTCAAGTTCCTGATTGACTTGTTCTGTCTGACCATCTTCTTGAGGGTAGTAAGCAGTGATGGCTGCAAGTTTGATCCCTAAGAGTTGATAAAGTTCTCGAGTGAACTGTGTGATAAACTATGGTCCTCAATCCGAGACCACATGTTTTGGGAGACCATGCAGTTTCCAGATGTTATGTAGGTATAGGCGAGCTGCACTAAGGGCTGTGATTGTAGTGGTTGTGGGAATGAAGTATGCATGTTTCGAAACTGTGTCGACAATATTCATGATTGCATCATAGTCATGAGAATCTGGGAGCTCGACAATGAAGTCAACACTAACTGTATCCCATTGAGCTTCTGATATAGGGAGTGGATGAAGCTCCTCAATTGGTTTTCGATGCTGCAATTTGGTTCGCAGACAGAGATCACAAGTCTTTACATATTCCCCAATATACCTAGACATCTGTGGCCACCAATAATTGTGAGACACTAGTTTGAGAGTTTTCCAGTATTCAGAATGGCCTATGATACGTGTATCATGATGTTGTTCAACAATGTGGCATTGAAGTTCAGGGTCTCAAGGCACATAGATCTTGCCTCAAAAGTGGAGCAGGCCATCAGACTTAGACCATTCTCCAGAGCACACAGATGACCCTCCCAACTTTTCAAGTGCTTGAGCAGCCTGGGCCACCAAATCCTCTTGATTGCCATTGTGGAAGACATTTCGAATGTCTTGCAGTGTATCACACTCAGCTCCAGTGAGTTCCAGACCTGAAAGTGCTCGTACTACAAAGAACTTGGGTTTCAGGAGAATCAGGTTTGAATTGTCTTCATTGCCAGTATCATGATCTGCCCTGCAAGACAATGCATCAGATTTACCCATGGTTCGACCTGGACGATGGTGCATTGTAAAGTCGAATTGAGCCAGGTAGAGAGACCATCGAGCCTGCCTGTGGTTTAGTTTCTTAGCTGACATGAAATACTCTAGATTCTTATGATCTGTATGGATCTCGAATTTGTGTCGAGAAAGTGTTGCCATTTTTCGAGTGCATGAATGATGGCAAGCATCTCCTTGTTGTGAATCTCGTAGTTTCGTTCAACAGAACTCAGGCTTTTAGAGAAGTAGGCAATGGGATGTAGCTTGTCATCATGCTGTGAAACCTGTGAGAGCACTACACCTGTTGCAAAATCTGAACTATCTGCTTCAATACAATAAGGAAGGGAGTCGTCAGGGAACATCAAGATAGGTGTGGAAGTGATAGCCTTTTTGAGGGCCTTGAAAGCACAGTTTTCGTCATCCCTCCATTGCCATGGCATGTCCTTTTTGGTGAGGTTAAAAAGGGGTCGAGCAAGTGTTGAGAAATCCTGTATGAACCTGTGATAAAAATTCATGAAACCAAGAAAGGACTGCACTTCCTTCTTGTGATTTGGTTTGGGCCATTGGGCAACTCCTACAACCTTGACTGGATCCATCTCAATGTGGCCTTTAGAGATAATGAGACCAAGGTATTCGATCCATATTTGTTCAAAATCACATTTCTCAGGTTTAAGATATAGTTTGTATTCGTGCAGTTTCTCAAGAACAGATTGCAAAATGTTTCAATGTTCTTCCAGAGTTTTGGTGTAGATAAGAATGTCATTGAGGTACACACATACTGAACCCTGCATAATAAGGTCATGGAATACTTCATTCATGAGTGTCTGAAAGGTTGAGGGGCTGTTTGTGAGGCCAAAGAACATGACAAGGGGTTCGAACAGCCTGCAATTTGTGCAAAATGTGGCCTTCCACTCATCTCCCTCTTTGATGTGAACATTATTGTATCCCCACCTTACATCTAGTTTAGTGAAGTACTGTGCACCATGAAGTTGGTTTACAAGGTCTAAAATGAGGAGAAGAGGGTATCAATTCTTGATTGTCATTGCATTAAGTACTCGATAGTCTTGTGTTGCGTCAGCACGATCATATGATGGATTACATAATTCGTCAGGTGATGAGTCACATGTGATATGTCACATAACTACACTCACATATGCCCTATGCCCCATGCCTTATGCACGGACCATCATATGTAAATATGTACATACAGCTAGAACTATATATAAGGACACTCTTATGCAGAATAGATCCCTTGTTCTATTCTATAGGTAGTAGTTAGTAACTAACCATAAGGTGTGAATCTAAGTAAGCACAAGGTAAGGCTTGAGTCTCTCCACTGTGTCACGCACACATGGCTGCTCAACATCTTGTACTAGTTGTAGCGATCCATCCTTCTTCTTGATAAAGAAGACTGGTAAAGCCATAGGTGACTTCAAAGGGCAAATGCGACCTGTTGTGAGGTTCTCCTGTAAGAACTGGTCGAGCTCACTTTGTTCATTTGGGGACATAGAGTAAACCTTGGTTGATACTGGTTTCGAACCTGGCTCAAGTTCGATCACATGGTCCCAAGTTCTTTGTTCTGGAAGGGCATTGAAGGATGTCTTGGAGAAGATGTCTTCGAAACCTTGGAGATACTCTGGGATGCTGTTGGGAATGGTCCCAAGGGTCTTTTGCAAAGCTTCAGCCAAGCATTGTGAGGTGGTTGCACTTGCACGAATATACTGCTCATTTGTATTCATACAAGTGGCAAAAAGGCAGTCTCCCCCCTCCAGTAATAAAGTTTTGTCCTGTGTTTTGAGGGTTGTTTCGACATCATCGAACACTAGATCAGGGCCAGACCAACAGATTCGAATGCATCAAGCATTGGCCTGTCGAATCATGTGATCCTGTTTCATTTCAGCATGGCAGGTACTGCATGTTGAGCAGCCATGTGTGCAAAACACAGTGGAGGAACTCAAAGTCTTACCTTGTGCTTACTTGGATCACACCTTACAGTTAGTGTTACTACTACTACCTATAGAATAGGACAAGGGATCTATTCTGCATAAGAGTGTCCTTATATACAGTTCTAGCTGTATGTATATATTTACATATGATAGTCCGTGCATAAGGCATGGGGCATAGGGCATATGTGAGTGTAGTTATGTGACACATCATGTGACATATCACGTGTGACTCATCACCTGATGAATTATGTAATCCATCATGTGATCATGCTATCGCAACACTGCATTGTGCTGGACAGTGACTTATCTTGACCTCCTGAGTAGACCAATCAACCTTTGGATGGTGTTCTCGAAGCTAGGTATACCCCAGAATGAGGTGTTGTCGTCCTAGTTTCGTGACTGCAAGTTGAGCATGTTTAGTATGATCCTTGACATGAAGTATGGCATCTACAACCTCTGAGATGGCACCAGCATTATTGAGAGAGCCATCAACATTGTAGACAGGGATTGAACAAGTCAATTTGCATGTTGCAATCTAGTTCAATTTCACATACTCAGAGTCAATGAACAGGCCAGTTGCTCCACTGTCAAGTAGGGCCTGGACTGCCTTGCATTCGTGTGTGTCGGTCATCTTGATCTCTACCTTTAGGTGTAATGAATTAGGGCTAGGTGTGGTCGCAATGATATACTGTTTAGGTAGCAGGCGCTCCCAACATTTGTGATGAGATATCAAGGTAGGGGTATTTGGTGTGACATAAGTTGTTTCGAGCTCAAGCATAGAAGAATCACAATCAGAAATGCATTCATGACTATCTTCTACAACAAGAGCACTGAAATGATTTGTTACAGCAGTGGGGGCACACTATTCACCCACTGCTTGAGGGAAAATCCTCCTCTGTTAGTTCCACTGTGATGTCCTGTGTTTCAAGGGCTGTTTCGACCTCTGGGTTTGCATTTGCAACATCTGCTGTAGTAAGGAGGTGTTGTATCCATTCCTCTCATTCCTCCCCTAATATGTATCGAATGTCAAAAGCCCTTGGGCATTCTCGTGCAAGATGCCCTGGTTCACCACAACGTTGACATGTCATCGAGGCCAAGGTGCGGCGTTTCGCAACATCAATATCCATGGGAATGGGGTGATAAACTGCTGTAAGAGGTTTAGGGGCAGTCACAGATGCAGCTGGGACTGGGAACTGAGGACGAAACAGAGGATTACTATTGGTGCAAAAAGTGAATGTGGATCGAGGTGGATTTATGGGGACTGAGAACAGAGGTTGGGTCACAGCATGAAAGGCATCATTAGCAGTTCGATTCTGGTCTAGAAGGCGAGCCATGCTATACCAGCCTTCAGGATCATCATCTGCTGAGTGGCTTTCACTCATCTCTGCAATCCTGTTCTGTATTCAAGGTTTGAGGCCTCTGCAAAACTTCATCACAATTGCAACACCATCTGTGTATCGAGCTTCCTCAATCAAGTCCTTGAACTCATCCACATATTCATCCACAGTCCTTTTTCCCTGGAAGTATTGAACTGATTCGAGGGTAGTGAGAGCAACAGTGGTCTCATGTTTTGGGCAGAATTGTGTGGTGAAGGCCTGTTCAAAACAAGTCCAGTCATTGTAGGCAGCTTGATCAGTTTTGGCTTTGCATTGCATGATTCGATGTGTGAAGGTTGCAGCTCAACCCTCTTTCATGAAGGAAAGGGCCCAGTGAATACATTGCTGCTCATCAGGGAACTGTTCTGGGCACAGGGTGATATAGAGTTGACAGGAGTTGAGAAAGGAGTGGCCTCGAGTGCAATCTCCATTGAAATCATTAGGCATCAAAGGTCGCAAGGGTGCGATGCTCTTTGCAACTAGTTCGAGGGTTGGAAGAGATGGAGTAGGGACAGGAGAGTCTCGGGGAATTGTGGATAATTGGTTAAGTCATTGTAGGATCTCATTTAGGATGTGTTGGTGGGTTTCACAGCTGCTATAAGAGAGTGGCTAAAGAAGAGGTGTTGAGGTGCGAAACCTGCTAATTGGTTTGGCTCAATAGTACCAGTCCTTTTGGTGAGACTTTTCTACTGTAAGGGCAACTGGGCAGTTCGCGTGGTGTGTGTTTCGAAGTGTCACAACAGGCTGCGAAACAGGAAGCATGTCGAACTGGACAGGAAATCCAAAGTTATTATATTGTAAAGTATACATATTCTATCTACTCACCTAGACAGGAAATCCGAAGAGAAAAGTCTAAGGATTTCTATCCAGAGGTGTTGCTATATATGTGGATAAAAATAGAAGAGGTATCGAAGGAGGGTTACCATCTTAGATGGGTGACAATCTTAGTAACTGTATCTAAATATATAACTCCTTAATAGTAAGCATATTGAAGTTGTATTGAGGGTAGGAAGTGGTGTCGAGGTATTGCTGAGTGGTTTTGAAGGGTTCGAAAGGTTGAACTTGAGGTTCCTCTTACAGGTACTAACCAAGTACCTTATGATGTATTTTGCCTTTTCGACATGGTCAGGTATTGGGTTTGCTGAAAAAGTTGATAATCTGATTACTGCATAGGCAATATCAGGTTGAGTTCCAATCATTAGGTACAGCAAGCTCCCAATGATTTGTTGAAACTCTGTTCTCAGAGCTGGTGTCAAGATTCTCTCATTGGGGATAGGCTTATAGCTAGCAGAGAGTGATGTATCAGCTCTACAAGCATTCACCATGCCGAAGCATGCAAGAACCTTTTTCAGGTAAGCTACTTGATCTATCTTATAAGACTGACTGCTTTACTCAATGCATATGCCAAGAAATTCCTTGACATCTCCCAGATCATGACATTCCTATTTCTTCATAAATTCCTTTTTGAGCTTGTTAACCAGGGTAGAATTTGACCCTGTCCAGATTGTGTCATCAACATAGACTACTGTAATCATGATATCTTGTTAGTCTTTTGACCAATGGATAAATATTCCTGCATCACTCTAAGTTCTTTGGAAGCTAAGCTTTTCCATACTCTCTACAAGTCCTCTCCACCATACTAGAGCAGCCTGTTTAAGACCATATATTGCTCTTTGTAGGTGAATGATGTTGAGCAGTACCCTGTGTTATACACAGTGGAGTGGAACTACCTTACCTTAGAGCTTACTTTGTGTGCTTACAGGCTAATACTGACTACTACCAATAAATTGGACAAGGGACATAGTATGAAGTACAAGGTCCTTATATACAGATTTACTGTATGTGCATATTTGTAAATAGTGGTCTGTGCTAGATAGTTCTATAAGTCACATGTTCTTTATAGAATGTTGTAGAACATCAAAGAACATGCTTAGTCATAATGCATGTGACATATAAAGCATATGATGAGTGAGTCATATGACTAGGTCATATGACATATCACGTTACATAAATCATGTGATCCTTCACATGATAGTTGCTGTCGCAACAATGACTTTCTTTTCTTGTCCTTTGACAACGAAACCTTCAGATTGAATCATATAGATCTCTTTTTCAAGTTTATCATATAGGAAGGCACTCCTGACATCCAGGCCTGTAATAGCCCAATTCTTCAACACTGCTAGTGCAAGAAGGATGTACACAGTTTCAAATCTTACAACTAGTGAGAAGATCTCTTCAAAGTCTAGCCCTTCTACTTGTGAGAAACCTTTGGCAACTAGTCATGCTTTCTTGCAACCATTGGACTTGATCACAAATACCCATCTGTTTTTAACTGCCCTTCGACCTTGGGATAGATCTACAAGGCCAGACATTATGTCACACTTACGAAGAGCCTCTATTTCTTCGTGGCAAGCAACATACCATTCATCCCTAGCAGCCTTGGGTAGGCATACTATATCATGAAATTGAGTTGGAGTAAGGTTCTATACTGTCAGGAACCTGACATCTCCACACCTCACAGTATTGAGCAGCCATGTGTGTGTGACACAGTAGAGAGACTCAAGCCTTACCTTGTGCTTACTTAGTTCACACCTTATGGTTAGTCTTACTACTACTACCTATAGAATAGGATAAGGGATCTATTCTGCATAAGAGTGTCCTTATATACAGTTCTAGCTGTATGTACATATTTACATATAGGGTCCATGCATAGGGCATGGGGCATATGTGAGTGTAGTCATGTGACATATCATGTGACTCATCACCTGACAAATTATGTAATTCATCATATGATTGTGCTGTTGCAACACACAGAACACATGGACATGTCATCATGGTGAAGGGAAGGTAAGTGCAAGCAGGCTCAGAAGCCTAATGGGGAGAAGCACGTCTGTCTGCTGATTCTGAAGAAAGTTCCCTGTTGAGAACTTAGGTGGTTGTATTTAAGGAGTGGACTTATGAGTTAAATAATGAAGCACACAGTAATAGTGCACAGGTGTGGAAGAATGCAGATGAAGTCCATGTTGGAGAAGTGCAGTTAGATATGCATGAGCATGTTATCTTGCAAAGTGCAGATGTGCTTGGTACATGAAGGATAAATAGGTAGAGAGTGGTTTTTAGATTTTTAGACACTAACTGATTGGGATGGTAGAAACTTGCCTTCTTCACTATCTAAGTTACAATCTTTTATATCTACAGGCATTGCAGAAAGAGTACTAAGTAATCAGAGAAATGTACTAAATTTAATGAATAGTAATGGTAAAAAAAATCACAAGAGGTATCACCAGGAATATGCACTATACTGGTTATAGAATTGTGAAACTCACAAAAGAGAAAGAAAGACTAAGCAACACTGGAGGGCCATCTGGTCTGCCTTGTGGAAACACAGCAATGCTGAGCATTGCTATGCACTTGCATCACATGTGACCAAGGTAGTCATGATCCTATATACTAATATTAGCAGGAGCACTGTTTTCTTGGTCTGAAAAGCAAATCCGCATGATAATTCCAATTAAGACCAATGATCAGATAAGTGATGGTGCTGCTATGGGGGTTTTACTAGCTAATTTTAGGAAATGCAGTGGCTGAGGGGTTTATGAGCTAAAGTTGATGATTGATGGCATCAGTGGGCTATGTGGTCCTCATTAAGCTATGTGATATCTGAAAGAGTGTGCTGTGGGAATTAAAAATGGGGATGCATATCCTGGCTGTCACTAGTATTAAGCAGGACATTTGTGGTGTCTGGGGCTTCGCAATATGAAAGTTGGGTAGTCAATTGCATAAGAATGACTGATTGTTGCACTTCACATTGTGATCAGTTGAGGATGTTCTCTGATGTGCATTAGACTTAGACTATGTCTTGGGCTTACCATATCTGTTCCGAGGTAGTAGGGGTTTCCCATAACAGACTTCATTCAATGGACATAAATGGATGTTAACAGACTTCTTTCTATTTTAACCTTTAAATTGTGTTTTAACTCATATTAATTCCCCTTTTAAATTCCCTTTATCCTATTATTATTATCTCTCTCATGTTCTATCCTCCATGTGGAGATAATAAACCTTCACTGTATTTAAGCTACACATATTGTAATTATTCTGTAGCTTGAATATTGAATAAGACTTATAATCGCTCTGTTCTCTATCCCTTCTTATCTGTCTCTCTTCCTCCATTTCTCCACAAATAAGACATAGAAGTTGGCAGGGTGCAATGGACATCATTGAAAGCCACATCTTAACTCCACTCTACAAGTATCTCTACATTCACAGAGATTATATAGAAGTCAGCTCTTGACAAATCCAGTGATAGTTTCACTAAGGGAAACATTATCCCATTGATAAATAATATCGAAATCATCAAGTGATCACTTGTAATGTGAACAAGGGAGTGGTCACTTAGTTATTATTGAGGTAACAGAGTAATCACCAATATTATTGAGTACTCAAAACTAAGATCAAGCTAAAGCTTGTCTGTAGTTTCATACTACTTAAATACAAGTATGCTACGCTAATAATAAACAATTGCATGCCATATAAATAAGCATCAAGTCAAGACCCAGTCATACAGAAGCTAGTACTAGTCATATAGAAGCACATACAAGTCATATAGAAGATATTGAAGAGTCATACAATGAAATGTATGACAGGAGCAGGAAACGAGGCCAACATGTGTAATGCACATATTCTAAAGTCTAGGGAGATAGCATATATCCAGATAAGGTCATAACAATATATTGTTCTATATGACTTGTGTTAACTTCTAAATGACTAGTAGCAGCTTCTGTATGACTTGGACTTGACTCAACACTTACTCACATCAGCAAATCCTAGATCTGCTATGGCTTGCTATGGAGTGCTCCATAGCACCATAGCAGCTGTAGCAGCTGTAGCATAGGGTTATAAGCTGCAGAGCACTCCACAGCACCCCCATAGATAGGCTGTAGCAGTGCTATAGCACTTCATAGATAGGCTGTAGTATGCTGTAGTAGTGTTGTAGCACTACATAGATGGATTATATAAGCAATCTATGATTGATATATGCTATGCAATACTATGGAGCTGCTACAGAGCACTATGGAGCATTATGGAGTGCTCTATAGCAAGCCATAGATAATATTTTTTATTTGTATTTGTATTTGTATTTATTTATTTTGTTTATTTATTCATATTCATATTTATATATATTTATAATTATATTAATTACATAATATAACACTATATGTCACTAAACAAAGATTAAAAAAACATATCAAAAATATATAAAAACATAATAAAAACATATATAAAAACATAAAAAAACATGACAAAAAACATATAAAAACATAGAAAAAACATTAAAAAAAACATAGGAAAACATAAGAAAAATATAAGAAAACATAAGAAAAACATAGGAAAGAGAAAAACTCGGACACATAACAGAAAAGAAAAGAAAGAACATACTAGTATCTGTACAACCCCTTCTATCACTACCAGACTCTAACAACTATGAAAATGAGAGAAGATGGTGGCTGAAGAAGAAGATGGAAGAGAAGCAAAAAGAAAATTTAAGTTCGAAGTATCCAGGGTAATTTTCCCACAGTCATATGACTCTGCTGTTGACAAAGATTGGACTCATACTTTTTTTTCCAAGTCCAATGCAAGTCTGACATTTTGCTTATGTAATCCAGAAAGCGGAATAATGTAGAATTAGTAATTGATCACTGTAAACGTTGTGGAATAGCACGAGATTTTGCAGAATAAAGATATATGAAATTATAGACATAGAAAGATGTGCTTATTCGCTTTCATACGCGTCAAAGAGTTGCCAAAATGGTCCAGAATTCAGTGAGATACAATAAAAACATTATGGGTATGTTTTCTTATGATGTTTTCATGATATCTCACTCAAATCTGGACCGTTTTGGCTATTCTTCAACGCGTTTGAAAGCGAATAAGCACACCTTTTTATGTTTATAATTTTATATGTCTTTATTCTGCAAAATCTCGTGCTATTCTACAAAGTTTACAATTTAATCAAAAACTCGTCACACTACATGCTATAGGCTGCTATGCAAATTAGCCTGATATCTATGGCATACTACAGTGAACTATAGAAAATCCAACAATCTATGAGGCACTACAGGCCACTATAGGCTACTATGCAAATTAGCCTAATATCTATGGAATACTACAGCTACTATGGTCAACTATAGAAAATGTCAAAATCTTATAGCAGGTAGACAGGGATTGAATGGAGAGTATTAAATATACTTATTAGAATATAGTGAGGTAGTTATGATTAATGTTTTATATTATGGTATTGTTGTTATTAAGTCTACAATGAAGTTGCTGTTTGCTACAACTTAATGTGACTGTGACATGTGACACGTGTCATGTCCTACAGATCTATGGGTTACTACAAGCTACTACAGACTACTATGCAAATTAGCCTAATATCTATGGAATACTACAGACTGCTATGGCTACTACAGAAAATCCAAAATCTATGGATTACTACAGGTCACTATGAGCTGCTATAGAAATTAGCCTGACATCTATGAGTTACTACAGACTGCTATGGCCAAATAAAAAAGGGCAAAATGCTACAGGTCACTACATATCACTATGAGTCACTATGGAAAATGGCTGATATCTATGGATTACTACAGGTTACTATAGCCTACTATATGTTGCTATAGTGCTATGGCTTGCTATGGATTTCGTCAGACTAAAACAGAGTTTGCTGATGCAGGTAGCATGCAATCAGTTATTATTAGTGTAGCATACTTATATTTAAGATAGCAAGAAACTACTATCAAGCCTCAGCTTGATCTTAGTTTTGAGTACCCAATAACATTGGCAATTACTCTCTTATACTTTGTGATAACTCTCTTCCTACCAAGTAATTTGGATAAGGTATATTGACGTTACTACCTTTATTATATACATTATAGGCATGGCTGTGTAATATCTAATATAGTTACCAGCATGTACATGAAACACCTTGTGTCTACTCCAGGTAGAACATGAGTCATACACGTTCCATAACATGAGTCATTACATGTGTCTGCAGTAAGCTCTAGAATGCTCTAGACCATGTGTGTCATTACATCTTAGTCATTATACTGGTGTGACCTTATCTTATCTTATCAGGTCTACAACACATGACTGACGAGCACGTGACTAATCACATGACTACTAATCTATCACATGGAGTTGCTGTCACAACACATCTCCTCACTAAGTACAGCTATTTCAAGCACATTTAGTGGACCGTCTAAGCGAGAAACTCAAGCTTTAGATTAGTACAGCATTTAACAAATAGTTCGCGAGATAGAGGCTTTGTGAGCATATCTGCAGGGTTGTTGACCCCTTCAATGAAATAAACCTCGACCTTCTGGTTTTCAATACATTCTCATATATAGTGATACTGGATGTCAATATGCTTTGTGCGCCTCTCAGCGACAGGATTACTGGCTATAAAATTTGCGCCTTGGTTATCCATGTAGATGAGTATTGGTTTTATGAAGGGTAAACCCATCTCATCAAAGACATTTATCATCCACATTAGCTGGTGGCAACAATCAGAGCCTGCCATGTATTCTGCTTCTGTGAAGCTTAAAGCAACAGTTTTTTGTTGACAGCTTTGCCATGCAACGATGCCCTGTGCTAGCATCATGTAAAATCCTGTATGGGACTTACAGGATATTTCATCACTGGCCCAATCAGAATCTATATATACAAATAACCCTTCGCTGGACTTGCCTTTGTAGACAATTTTATAGTCCTGGGTACTGACCAAGTATCTCATTATATGCTTAGCTTTATTAACATGGTCTTGTGTTGGGTTTGCAGAGAAAGTGCTAAGGTGGATTACGCTATATGCGATATCTGGTTGAGTTCCAATCATAAGGTATAGCAAACTCCCTATGATTTGTTGAAACTCTGAGCACAGCTATGGAGTACACAGACCTTCATTTGGAAGGGGCTTATAGCCTGCTGGTAGAGGAGTATCAGTGCGTCATGTATTCTCCATTCCAAAACGCTGCAATACCTTTTTCAGGTAGCTTACTTGATTGATCTTAATGGTTTGACCATTCTGCTCAATGCGCATTCCTAGGAATTCTTTTAGATCTCCCAGATCATGACATTCCCAGTGCTTCATAAATTCCTTTTTCTTCTGGTTTACAAGTCCAGGATTAGACCTGGTCCATATTGCATCATCTACATAGACAACAGCAATGACACAATTGTGTCAGTCTTTTGACTAATGAACAAATATGCCTGAGTCGGCATGGCATTTAGAGAAGCCCAGTTCTTTTATAGATGCCACAAGTTCACAATACCAAGAGTTAGCAGCTTGTTTTAATCCATAAAGCACTCTCTGGAGTTATATCACTTTCTTTTCTTGTTCTTTGACTACGAAGCCTTCAGGTTGAATCATATAGATTTCTTCTTCAAGTTTGCCATAGAGAAAGGCAGACTTGACATCCAGACCAGTAATGATCCAATTTCTCAAAGCCACTAAGGCAAGAAGGATGCGTACCATTTCAAATCTTACAATGGGTGAGAAGATCTCCTTGAAGTCTAACTCTTCGATTTGGGAGAAACCTTTTGCAATGAGTTGTGCTTTTTTACGTCCATTGGACTTGACGTTAAACACCCATCTGTTTTTGACAGCTCTTCGACCTTGGGGTAGATCTACTAAACCTGAGAATACTTCACGTTTGCAGAGAGCCTCCATCTCTTCCACGCATGCTACTTTCCATTCCTTTTGAGCAGCAGGATTTAACCGTGCAATGTCTTTAAATTGGGTGGGAACTTCATTTACAGCTCCAGTGCCTTTGGCAAGCAGATAAGCCATGAATTCTACACCCCCTTCCTGTGCCAGTTCACTGACATAAATGTCATTGTCATTGATGTCCATGTCGTCTTTGACCCATGCATTTCCATGTGCCGTCTGGTTCTCTCTACTAGATTCGCTAGTGGTAGTAGGAAGAGGTGCACTTGAACTAGATACAGGAACCTATTCTTGGCATTGAGTTCTACTAGGGTAGAAAGGCTCAACATTCTCTTTCCAAAAGCAGTTTGAATCCTGGTTACGGATTTGCTCCGTAGGTGGAATATCTTCACCAAAGATATTGCCTTCATGGCGCAGCACTTTCCTCTCTCTATGTGAGCGTCTTGGTTCAACAGGAGCTGGTATAGTGGTACGCTCCCAAGATGCTGTTGTAGGTAGTGGCACTACTGGGGGACCTGGGTAGGACTGTTTAGGATAGTCTTGTACCCACCATCTTCTGCGGAGTTCCTCATAGTCCTGTTCTCTAGGCATAAACGGATTGTGTGGTACAATATCCATGCCAGGAGGTGTGATAGGACTACCTATTTGAGATCGAGGCAGGATATCTGCAGCACCGTCATGTGCATCTTCCCTTTCATGGTCAAGTGGGGATGGTGGGAGAGGATTAGACTCTCCTTCACATTTCTCAGGAATGTACTCAGGATAGAAACTATCATCATCCAATGGTGCAGTAAGAGAGAGATCTGATAATGGTACCATTTCTTCACCATCATTACTGTCTTCAGAGTCTTCGCTATCTTCAGCATTGACTGGGGGATTTTATCCTACTTCGGTTACATCTCTTTTGTTATGATCTGGACATTTGGGAAAGAGGAGCTCATTAAATATGGCAGTAGTGCCAACAAAGATGCTATTGTTGTAGAGTCATATAAAGCGATAACCCTTTACTCCTTCAGGGTGTCCAATGAATACCATCAGCTCTGATTTAGGAGCGAGTTTATTCACCCATTTTTCTTCAGGGAGGTAGACATAAGCTCCACAGCCAAATACCCTTAGATGTGAAACTTCCAGTTTTTCCTTGTTCAGTACTTCATATGGAGTGCGCCATTTCAGGCGTGCCATTGGAGAATGATTATAGACATGTACTGCATGTTCCATGCTAAATTCCCACCAGCTATCAGGCAGACATGCATTATGGCATATAGCTTCCACTTTATTCATTAAGGTGTGGTTAAGACGCTCTGCGCGACCATTCTGCTGTGCTGTATAGGGCGCTGATTTCTCTGTGAAGAGACCCATATCCTTCAGCAATACCTCTATCTGCTGGAATTCACCCCCTCCATCAAAACGCCACCACTTTATTGAGCAGTTGTATTGCGTCTTGACAAATGCTATGAACCTTTGCATTGCAGCCTTTGAATTGTCTTTGTGGTGCAAATTCATGGTCCATGCATGAGACGAAAAGTCATCAAGAAAGGTTATTATGTAGCAATATTTATAGTAGGATGTGATTGGATACTGCTTTAAGTTGGAGTGAATCAACTCAAATGGTGCAGAAGCTCGAGAAGAGCTTTGAGAGAAAGACTTAGAATGTTGCTTTCCTTTCAGACAGCCTGGACAAATGGGAGTCTCACTAGATATCTCTAATGATACTGGGAAGCCTACTGTATTCTCAGGGGCTCTTTGGAGTACCTTCTTAGAAGAGTGTCCAAGATGCTTATGCCAAATATCATAGTTAGCTTTGTAAACCATGACAGAGGCCTTAGCATTGGGCTTGCGAATAATTCGAGTATCACACCAATAGATAGTGTCATCTTTTATGTGGGTTTCACAAGACAGAATTGGGTCATTTTTATCATCAATTATATTGATGAGGGACTATTCACCTTTAACTCGAGTTCCCTTTTTCAAGAGAAACTCTCCCATAGAGAGCAAACAACTGCTCAATCCAGGGATAAAATAGACTGGATTAATCCTTGTGGTCTTTCGAGTTCTTTGCCTTCTGTTTCCAGATAGCGGTATAACTACTTCATGGCTCACTAAGACAGTTCCCACCCCCTCAACATTAACCATCTGTTCAGAGGCAGTCTGGATGGGTATTGGGTGATCAAGATGTTCATATTCAATGAAGTTCTGTCTGTCATGTGTAAAGTGCATAGATGCTCTAGAATCCATAATCCATGAAGTATGATTAGGATCCTTTGCTTTTTCCTTACATTTCGAGCAAATGGCAAAATGATTATTTATTTGCCCCTGTGCAGGGCCAAGCGATACAAATGACATGGTACTATAAAGTCCAGAGCCACCAGGGCTCACATGGCTGGCTTTTACTCTAAGAAGAGGCCACTGTGTGTCTGAGTCAGCTGTTGCGACAGCAACTCCACGTGATAGATTAGTAGTCATGTGATTAGTCACGTGCTCGTCAGTCATGTGTTGTAAACCTGATAAGATAAGATAAGGTCACACCTGTATATATGACTAAGATGTAATGACACACATGGTCTAGAGCATTCTAGAGCTTACTGCAGACACATGTAATGACTCATGTTATGGAACGTGTATGACTCATGTTCTACCTGGAGTAGACACGAGGTGTTTCATGTACACGCTAGTAACTACATTAGATATTACACAGCCATGCCTATAATGTATATAACAAAGGTAGTAACATCAATATACCTTGTCCAAATTACTTGGTAGTAGTTAGTAGTACAGCCCCTCTAAGCAACAGTAAGAACCCCAGGTAAGATAGTTCCTATCACTGTGTGTGACAGGCGCTGCTCAATATCAGCTTGTGCACTTTTGCTTCTAGAAGATATAGGTATTTGCCTCTCACTCTGATATCCAGTGTCTACAGCTAAAGCTGCATTGACCCTTTCAATCTCTGCAGCATCCACAATCTCTGTGTCAACATCCATCTCTGTCCAGCCATTAGCGGGACATGGATAATCTCTGTTGTCTTCCAAAGATCCGAGAGATATACTATCACCTGAATCGGACCAAGCCAGGTAGTGAACTAGCTCTGGATTAGAAGATCTAAGATGTTTGGTTGGATGCTCACTCACCTCCTCTGGTACTTCCTCTATTCTAGAGGACTCCCCTATGTAGGACGTGACATGCGTCACATGTCACGGTCACATTAAGTCATAGCAAACAGTAACTTTATATATATATAACAAAAAAATACATATAACTATATCATCTAACATATGTCCCTATAATCATATAATCAACTATCTCTCTGTACTCTCCTCCTATTCCACAGTCTACCCCTGCTATACCCTACTCTATCCCAGACTGGTGCTAGCTCCTCAAAGGTTTTTAAGAACCGAGGAGTGCAGGGAAAACCAGCCCAGTCTACCAACTCATGACTACAACATACTTGTGGGTATGGAGTCTGTGGGTGTCTTTTGGCACCCATGCCAGTATAAGTACTAGCAACGGGCAGAGTGTAGTGCTTATGGGGATTTTCCCAGAGGAAGGGTGGTGGAGGCTCTTTCGAGAGTTGCTCTTCCAAGAGGATGCGTGATGGACCTGGCATAGCCAGGGATGCTACATGTGAGTAAGCTATATTCTCATTTGGCTCATCTGCTGTTTTTGCGTTTTTCTTCTCTTCTTGTTTACTCTTACCTCTCTCACAACCACCTCTGGTGCGCTTCTTTCCCTGACCATCTTTAGAAGAGTCTTCTTTTTTATTTTGGGTCTGGTCTTTGTATTGGGGATTCTGTGTCTTACTTTTGATGTTTGACATCTTATTCACCTTGCCTGCAGCGCTACTCGAGGTAGCTTTCTGAATGTTAGCACCAGTGTACTGATGCTGCGTGGCGTCAGCTACATTGCTGAGACGGAGGGTCTGCGCATCTCGGTTTTGCAGCAGTGTGGTGATAACCACATTCCATTTGTCTGGGATAGCTGCCAAGGTGATTAATGCCTGGAGCAACTCAGGGATAGCGCAATCATTTTCAGTCATGCAGCTGCAAATTTCCCTGAGTCTGAGAATGTTGGTCTCAGGGTTGCCTCCAGACATTTTAAAGTCTTTTAGCTTTTTATACAATTCGAAAATCATCCCCAATTCCTTTTTCTCATATCTTGTGACAAGGAAATCCCATACTTCCTTAGCAGTTGTCATGTTCTTTACCAGTGCCCATATGTCAGAGGAGATCCGCATTCTCAAACAACCTAATGCCATAATGTTCTTCTCTTCAAACTCTAGGGCCAGCTTCATTTTAAACTCATTGAAGCTATTTGGGTCCCCAGAAGGAAAGAGTCTGGTGCCCGACACATACATTCAGAGACTGGAGGTCATCATGAAGGCCTGCATCTGGGACTTCCAGTCAAACCATTTGTTTCCAGCAAAGATGAATGAGACAGCAGTGATGACAAATGATGTAGACATGCTTAAAAGTTTTGAAGTTGAGGGCTGTAAAGAACAGCATCAGCTCAATGCTCATATCAACAATCAAGACATAAGACGTAGCAAAGAGACATTGTCTCGATACATAGTTCTGCTGAATGATAGTAGAGTGGTCAATAATACAAGCTCAACGTGATGCGGAGCGAGTACCAGAGACACTTAACCATCCAGGTAGAGCTTAGTTCCAAGTCATCTTAGGCAGCGACAAACGCGCCATAGAGACTGGCACCAGGGCCCATAACCTGTTGAGCAGCGCCTGTCACACACAGTGATAGGAACTATCTTACCTGGGGTTCTTACTGTTGCTTAGAGGGGCTGTACTACTAACTACTACCAAGTAATTTGGACAAGGTATATTGACATTACTACCTTTGTTATATACATTATAGATGTGGCTGTGTAATACCTAATATAGTTACCAGCATGTACATGAAACACCTCGTGTCTACTCCAGGTAGAACATGAGTCATACATGTTCCATAACATAAGTCATTACATATATCTGCAGTAAGCTCTAGAATGCTCTAGACCATGTGTGTCATTACATCTTAGTCATTATACTGGTGTGATCTTATCTTATCTTATCAGGTCTACAACACATGACTGATGAGCACATGACTAATCACATGACTACTAATCTATCATGTGGAGTTGCTGTTGCAACAGCAAAATACTCTCAGACAATCATAATCCCTGCCACTGCAACAAAGTATCTTCAACACATTGCTGAAAATGAAATGCCACAGGACCTGAAGAAGTATATGAAACTAGAACTTTTTCCATGAATTCAACTCAAAGTCAGGAAGAGTATTTCATTGAGTACTGCATGCCATTGGTTACAGAAGGAGGATTTTCAATATATGGCACACAAGAAAGGATTGTATATTGATGTACATGATCACCCAGATATTGTTTCATATTGTTAGGATGTCTTTCTCCCTGCCATGGAGAAATACACTAAGCAGTTAGTCTCATATATTATTGGAGATGTTGACCAGGAGAATATTGGGCACTCACAGTCAAATTATATTGAGCAAAGATTGGTCCTTTGTGCTCATGATGAGATAACAGCTCAAGCAAATAATGGTCAAAAAATGACCTGGGTTTTCAAGGATCAGCACCAGTTGTGAAAGAAGGAAGTTGGTCATGAATTGCATCAAAGTAATATTATCTGTTCAACAGTTGGTTGGTTGAAAGATGTGAGCCAGACACTTAAATATGGCAAGAACTATGAAGGGTACTGGACTGGCAAGCTTTTCATTAAGCAGGTGAGATATTGTATTGTCTTACAGAATTTTTTGCTTTATTTTCTAATGTAACTTTTTAGCTAAAAGAAAGAATTATTCCAGCATTCAAGATAGCTCATGGACCTGGTTATCAAGCATTATTTTTAATCAATAATTCTCAAGGTCATTCAGCATATGCTGAAGATACACTTCTCATCTCAAGAATGAATGTAAAACCAGGTGGAAAATAGGCATATCTTCACAATGGGTAGTACAAAAGATTGGAGACAATGAAAAGACTATCCAGAATATGAATTTTCCCTCCAACTATCTGTTGCGACAGCAACAATCACATGACTGATTACATAATTGATCATGTGATGGAGCACGTGACTGATGACGTGTCTCACACTCATATGCTCTATGGCATGTGACATTCACAAACATTCTATAAGCTTCTACAAGCTTCTCTATATAGTTACATGATATGTTAGTGTACACTCACATGGACCATTGTACAAAGGTGTACAAACACCAATTATGTATATAAGTAGAGCTACTGGACCTTATGTCCTTTGTCAAATTACATTCATAGTAGTCAGTACTAGTCCTAAGCCCTAAGTCATAAGTAAGCTCTAAGGTAAGATCAGTCCCCTCTACTGTGTAAACAGGGTGCTGCTCAACAAACCTTCTATAAGGTTTCATATATAGTCACATGATATGTTAGTGTATATATGCACAGACCATTGTACAAAGCTGTACAAATAGCAATTATGTATATAAGTAGAGCTACTGGATTCTTATGTCCTTTGTCAAATTATATTTGTAGTAGTTAGTACTAGCTCTAAGTCCCTAAGTCAAAGTAAGCTCTAAGGTAAGAATAATCCCCTCTACTGTGTGATACAGGGTGCTGCTCAACACTATCCTGAATATCCAAATAAACCAAAAGCCATGTGACAAGTCCTCACTGAATAAGGAATTGACATAACTCAACTCAATGGAAAGTGTAGGAATAGATGCAACCCAGAAGCCACAAATTGCTATTGTCGACAGGTTCTTGAATTACAACCTGATTTCATTGAACAAAAGTCATTAGTTCAAGAAGTTATTGAAGACATGGGTTACTTGTGCATATTTCTTCTGAAATTCCACTGTGAGCTCAATTTAATGCAACTGCAAACTGCTGGAATGGAATAGTAATAGAGATTGGGGATATTATATATAGTATATATTATGACATGTAGTAGATGATATAGTTAATAATATAAGTTAAGTTCTAGTTTGTCACGACCTAGTGTGACCGTGACGTGACGCGTGTCACTTACTACACAATTTTATTGAGTTCTTTTGGGGTGCAGTCAAATGATATCTGCATGAAAACTGTGATTACACATTTGAAACACTCAAGATAAATCTACCAAAGGCACTCACTTCTGTGAAGCTGGAAACTATACGGCGTTGGGAGCATTGAGTTTTTCGCTGGATGAGTGCATACAGAAGTGGTTTAAGCACTCAGGATGCTCAGTTAAAGGTGAAGGAGTTCAGCTCTGTAAAGTACAAGTCTCATCGCCACATTCCTGAAACTCTGGCTGCGAGTTTTGATGCTTAGATAATCCATAGATAAGATTAGATATACTATATATGGTATTGCGCCAAGTTGTGGAGTACAAAAATTCCTATCTCTGTCAATTTTGAAGCAATCAAAAATCTGTCTTGGGGTTTAGTTCCTTTGCTCAAAATGAGCAGTTTCCCAAGACAGATAAGAAATTAGCTGAAAATTACAGTACTTTTTTTTTTGTCACAAATTGGTGGTGACTAAGTGACGTGCACAACCGACTAATAGTGGACATCTCTTTCTCTCGCTAATATTTCCACTCTCACCATGTCTGCAGAAGAGAAAACTTCCATTTCTCCAGATCGAAAAGTTTCTGGCTCAGTAAAGTCTATCGACCATGTTTACGTCTCATCTGGACTCGAGCCTGTAGTTTTCGAAGAATACCTGCATTACTCAGCCATACAGCGGCGAGAGGACAATCTTTTAACAGGTGCACCGGGAAAGGATTGGCTGGCCAAGTTCTCAGATCATAAAGGCCCCAACGTCAATATCCACAGAGATGGAGCTGATGATCCCCCAATGACCGAAGAACAAGAAGAATCTGCCAATGCTGCAAGAGCACTACGTCTAGCTTCCTGGGCATCTGTCTTTTATCTTATCACAACCGACATTCTTGGACCATTTAACGCGCCATTCGCAATTTCACAAGTCGGATGGGTCCCTGGTGAGTTACTCACTCGTGTGTGCTAAGATCATGCTGATATACTAACTGTATCTTTGTTTAAGGAATCATCCTTTACTTTTTCAGTTGAGTTCATTTCTTGAGAGGATCATAAAAAATGCTGACACTTAAAAATAGTGGGATTGATGGCATTATATACGGGACTAATCCTCTGGAGATTATACCTTCGTTTGGATTCCCCGCGTTATCCCTTGAAAACATACGCAGATATCGCAGAGCGCATCTACGGAAGGACTGCTCGTCACGTCTGCACTTTACTTCAGAGCTTACAACTTTTAATAAATGTTTGTAATTTTCCTACTTCCGTCCGCCGCATGCTAACGGTGTCACATCAAATGTGTAGGTAGCAACTATCTGCTTGGCGAACGGCCAGGCATTATCACAGATAGCGAACGGGAAGGTTAGCTATATTGTTATAATCAAAACTGGGCTCTTCTGATTCATTGCCCTTTAGCTATGCTTCTCGATATGTATCTTGATTTGGGCGTTGTTAGGCATGTTTATTGGCCAAATCCGGACACTCAAGGTGACTTGCTCCCCGTAGTTCGTTATTTTTAACCCATCTAACTAAATCCAAGGCATACGGATGGTTAGCCAACAGTGCCGTATGGTTAGAAAATGCACATTCAATCAATCCCGGTTTGTACGCTGACCTTTTGTGGCAGGATTAATCTTTCCATCATCTTTATTTCAATGGGTTTCATTGCCCATAGCACTCCAAATTTCGAAGCCGCGATGAAATCGCTAGGAGTTTCTCCTGGTCCTGTTGTGACAAAAGCGTTCGATACCCTGCCGCTATTCTCCCAGGTGAGTTGGCCAAAAATCGAAAGTAGTCATAGCTATTAAGTTCTAAATAGGTGAATGGTATCACGAACATGGTCAGTTTATATTTGGCTACGTATATATAGATGATATGGATGATAGTCATCTCAACGCAAACAAAACCAGGTCTTTGCATATGGAGGCGCAATGATTTTCCCTGAAATGGTAAGTCAGGTTTATAAAGATCTAACTGTTCCATTCAATTGACACATGACATAACTACCATAGATGGCTGAGATGCGCCGTCCAATGGACTTTTGGAAGGGAATGGTAAGTTGACAATCGGTAATTCAGCCAGACGAATTCTCATTCGATATAGGTTCTAGCGCAGAGCCTGATTTTTTCAGCATATCTACTTTACGGTGCCTACGTTTATGTTAGTGTATGGTCCTATTTTAAGCGTTAGTGAAATTAATGGGGTGGCATTGCAGGCGTTTCAAGGACAATTTACCCTACCTCTTGCGTATCAAGGTATCGCTAAACATTTCTGGCAAACAGTTGGTGAGTAACTAGTCTATAACTTAATGTTCGGGACTGATTCGGTGAAGGTAACGTACTGTCACTCGTTACGGGGATGATTGCCGCCGGACTGTATGGAAATATTGGAATCAGTTAGTAATAGTGTGGTTGCAATATTTACATCCCTATTGACAGCACCAACCAGAGGTCTTCTACATCAATGTGATAGAAGGTATGCTCAAAGGACCCCCTCTTATGACAACAAAAGGCAGAGTATGGTCTAGTGAGTGTATGTGCTTTTCCGTTTTAGCTTGGTTTACAACTGTTCCATAGGTTTGGTCATAATATATTGGGCCCTTGGTAAGCATCTTAATGAACTTTGGCTTAGTGAAAAGACACTACACTAACCTGGGACTACAGCGTTCGTAGTCGGATCAGCCATTCCCCAGGTCCAATCGATCAGTGGCTTGATTGCTGCGATCGCAATCATGCAGTTTACTTACTCTTTCCCACCATTCCTTCGTTTCGGATATGATGTCATAACTGATGCTATGGCTGCTGATGGCCCGTACGCACCTGGGATGGGAACAAGTGGAAGGATCGATAGTTGGAGTCAATGGTCTCGTTGGAAGAGAGTTCGTCTATTTAGTTACCTGCTATTCAGTTTGAAGCTGATCATATTGCTCCCTATAGGGTCTATTCAGCGGCCGGTGGTACTTCAAGCTTTTCAATCTAGCAATCTCTCTTGGTGGCTTAGCAATGGCCTGTCTTGGTAGTTGTTGTTTTCGTAATTATGAATATTTGTCGCTGACTCCCTGTTGCTTTTAGGTATGTGGGGTGCTGGAGAATCTATCAAAGCGGCGTTCCAGAATGATGGCGCTGCGGCATCGTTTGGTTGTGGCTCGCCCGTTTGAGAGCACCGACATACTATTCGTAGTTAATAATACGTATCATGTATCATGTAAATTTAACGAAAATATAAAACATTGCTTTTGCCCTTCAGTTTCCTGTTACAGAGTTTATTACACTGCAAAGCAACCACTGCAAGTGTTCATAGTTGCAGCTACAACTTTGCAGACGACTTGTATTTCGATGATAGAGACCTATCGTTACCGCTTTCTCAAATAAAGCAGATATGAGCAACCAAACTCCTAATCATGAGGAAGCTTCGAACATTGCATCAGAATTCATATACAGTAATCACAAACTGAACAGAACATACTTTTTACAGGCCTCGAGAACCTACCAAACGAGGTATCGCACTTACTACAAGAGATCAAATTTAAGGAAAATAGGTCACAAGGTGAGTAAACCATACTGGTGCCTTGCCTTTGATACTAAGAAAGAACAGAGTTACAACAAGAAATAGATCGTGACTCCTCAAAGTACATACGCCATTCGCTTCGCGCGGCAAATTCCTCCAATGCACCTTCTTCACCAACTTCCCGTGCTCCTTCTCCAAAGTCAAGCCTTCTCCCTGCAAAAATAGCTTCATCTTATGCAGAGATCCAATCTCTAGCTACCGGGAAATGTATTCTCGCTCAACGTCTGATTGAACTCATCACCTTCACACGTTCAGTTTACTATTTGTTAACATTATACTGTGTTTAATGAATATTTTATCAGTCGATTAACAGCATTTCACTGCCCCCTATCATGCTACCACAAGATTTCGCCGACATTCTACAACATCGCGTGTTTGTTCTTTCCGAAATGTTGGATCTAACCCCTATTCTTCAGGTCCTACTGCATCGTGCACTATCGTATTTTTCAGGTTTTTTGTTCCGTCTCTGATCTTTCAGTAAAGAAATAATTAAACCATGTTGGCCTTTACGCTAGCCACAAAAGTACATTTCCGACTCACCTTGTTTCTCACTTAAAAATGTCATAAAATAGGTCGCGTAAAAAATCCACATCGAGCCGTCTGCTTCGGATGATTTATAATTTCACGCACCGACGACGTATAACATCCTGATTGTCATCAAAAGTAAGGGCTCTTATTATGATGTCATTATTAGTCCATCAGTATGTCTTCCAACTTACACAGAATTAGAAAGAGTCAAGCGTACGACGGGGATCTCCAAAGGAACGGAAGCCTTCCTGAGCCCGCAAGCCGAACAGATCGGTTGTCGAGCAAAACATTTGATGATAGTATGATTGACAATGGGCGCCATATTGAATGTAAGTATATATCTTCGCTAAGCAACTTCCTCAACTTCAAATCTTCTTAAATTTCCTTTAACAGAAACATATATGGAGGTGCAAACCTCGGATCTACTTTATCAAAAGACTTCAACTGCAGACGTTTCTGTTGACCAAGATGGGGAGACAATTATAGCCTCTTCCACATCTCTCCCATTCATAAATTATGTTTGAAAGTGGATAAGCATAAACATGATCCAGGACTGAAAAGATTCAGGAAGATTTCGAAAATCAGGATTCATTACCGTTGTGAAAGCCCTTGGAACTCAGGCCATATTTATGGACGCCCGTTGTCATCGTGGAATATTTATCGTTTTCGAATCGAGGACTAGTTCGAGGAGGTTCGGCAGATACCTATTTACCCACACGCAAGGTTCGACAGAATATATTGTTTCCGGGGTATAGGACCGTTTACGAGGTGGTATCAATGACACCGATTCGTTCAAACCCCAAAATTCCGTATTTTTCGTGCGAGGTCTTGGAGTCAAGAATGCCGGAGTGGCCCTTGACTTTGAAAGGGTGCTCGGCATAACTTGTTTCATGAAGTATATTATGGCAAACCATTTCATCCTTGACCAAATTATCAGTGTGTCAGATAGTGATATCGGACTTGGCAATCCTAAACAAGGTTGTTTGTAAAATTTAATACATCCTGATCCTCTTCAAGAGTGCCGAATGGTCAACTTCAAAAGGGTACTCGGCATAACTTGTTTCATCTCAAGTAGATTATGCCATTTCGTCCAAGCACCACTTTATCAGCTTGGGAGATTGCGATATCAGTGACCCTAAACAACTTAGTTGTTCGTATAACTCCTTACGTCGGGTTGGTCATGTACACAGGCGAGCAACTAATCTAATACCTAAACCAGTCATGTCATGCAGTTTAAACTCTACTCCTCGCATGTACCTGTAGGATACTGCTCTAATTGTTTGTAGATAACACTGTCTTTCTGACTTGTGCTAGGAAACATCAGGGGTACCTATGTCATCTATCTGCCATAGCACGTTTCATTTAATATATCTCATTGCTTTCTAACTGCCATATACATCGGTGTCCTCTTCCACCTTTTTTTTTGAATCCTTGTATTGATCGTTGGGGATTTGCTCTATGTCGACCATTACATGTGTTCTATGTACTTTCTCTGCGGCTAATGATGTGTAATTTAGTTTGTGCTCTACATCTCCTTCACCTTATGAAGCAGTGATGTTACATTGCGAACATCTATCCATGCATACAAGGATGATATTCTGTTCTATATCTTTCCAGTCATGCGCCCCAATACTAGGTATCGAGTAATACCCATGAGACTAACGCCAATAACGACAGCGGAACCTGTGAGTGCAATGTCAGATTTCATTTAAAACATGAAGTATGAATTGAATTGAGCTTTCGTACCAGCATAGTACCCGACAGATTCGAAACCACCAGTGGCAGCGTTAATTGCACCCGATATGGGTGGTCCAGCCAAGGCACCTACTGCCAAGATACTGAAAAACATTCCAAGTCGGCGGCCAACGTCGCCTGTCTCACCAAGATCCATCAGAGGATTTGAGAGCAAGGAGACATACGAGCCGGATGCGAACCTACAATGTATCAGCAAGGATGACGGGAGACATTTGAGAGTAACCTCTTACCCATATAGAATGGTGACAACTATCAGCGATGCCTCAGATTTCGCGAAAGGCCATGCGTACGTGAGCAGACCGGCGATGAGTGTCATCGGGATCATGACATTCATTGCCCCTGCACAGAATTGACGAAATTTCTTCTTAGTTTCCGTTTGAGCAAAACTATTTATAAAAGAACGATGTACCGATTTTGTCAGATACAAATCCTGCAAAGTATCGACCAAACAGTGAACTTGCATTTGCGAATGCAACGAAGTAAAACGATAATCCCTCGGACAGGCCAATATTGGTGGCGCTGACGTTTACATAGGTCAGGACTAGGTATCAATTTGATCAGAATTCAGTACCAAGGCTCTTTTCTTTTCGTTTCAAACAAACGATGACTGACCAGTATAAATTCCTAAAAAGTTGAAGAATGCAGAAGCACAATATACAGAATATGCTGTGGATTTGAATGCTTTGAGGTTTAGTAAGCCACCTGGCATGTTTACGGGTGGTAACCGGCGCTTTAGGAGCTATAGACGATTCGTTATTTTGGTGCTTAGAATCCAGATAGAAGCAAGCTACTCACTAAGTTCGCTACGCCCAACCCCAAGGTGAGAATAAACCCAATTATTCTCATCGTCCAAGGGAATCTTGGAGAATTAATGAGTGAGTTATCCAATACATTACGTCTCGACTCACCCAACCGCGTCAATCAAGTTTTTCGTGGCTATTGGAAGGATTGTACCTCCAAGGGATGACCCAACAGCTACCATTCCCATCGCAAACCCACGACGCCGTTTGAACCAATGTGCAACGACGGCAGCCGTTGGCCCAAAGATCCCGCCAGCTGCCAACTGACAATGGATGATGCCCTTGACGTAAGCTTTTACAGGAAATATTTTGGAACACTCACACCAACTGCGATTCCTTGGCATAACACAAACTGCCAATATTCCTTGCATTCCGCTATAAGAAATGTTGAAAGGATGAGGAGAGCACTTGATGTTAAAAATATAACTCTAAGATGACCCAGATCGAATAGCCGGCCAACTATAAGGGAGGGAAAGAAGATTAAAGAATACTAATTCCAGGAGAGTGAGGCGAGTGAGACGATGACCAGCAGAGCTTAGGAGATCAAATACCTGTATAGATCCAATCCACGAGCTGAAGATATTGTTATTAGCTGTCCGAATGGATTGGATTGCAAGGAAAATTTACATGCTTGATGGTGATAAATGACTTAATAGCGTAGTTTCGTAGTATCCTTGAAAGACCTATAAAAACATACTAAGTATTCCCACTTCCAGCTGAACATTATAAAATGTGCTTACACCCCAAGAGTTTACATAGCCGAATCTACACAATGATTTAATGAATCAGTGGTGGATCGAAAACACGTTACAGAATCCTAAAAACGTAGTTATAAAGACCTACGTCGAAAAAGTGTTACACATGGCCTAAATGAGGGGGCAAGTTCACGTGAGACCCTAAAGAACTGCACTTTGCATAGCATCTGACGCAGAACATTCGGACTTACCCCAAAGCACTACCAACCAAGCCCTTAAACCTCCATCCGGGAAATCCTCTGATACTTCAGTCTTAGCTGGGGGAACCGCTTGATCTTTAGCTTCGTAGTCTGTCTTTTCCTTCGTATCACTACATGATTGTCCCGTGCTGTCGACAACGATTGACTTTTCCGATGATTGCTTATTGTCATCTATCTCGTCAGGCATATCGTACTGATCAAGAGGGTGGTGGGGATAACGAAGGGGTAGGTGGGTATTACTCATGCCAAACTTAAATATGTTTTCCCGAGCGATGAAAACGGTTTTATAAATAGAACATTAAGTTCGGCACGGAAAGCCACGTAAGTTTATGTTTTCTATGTTCAGCCGAACAAGTGATGTTTACTTTTCTTTGTCTGTGGTGCATAAGTATCACCGCACTGATACCAACCATCACAGCATATCTTGACGCTATACCGTCGGGTGATGATGAGGAATGCGGTATTTTGACTTGGGTATAATATTCACCCGTAATTTAGGTAGCGACGAGCGACAGGAACGGATCAAAATATATAATCGTAGTAATCTTCCTCAGGTAATGTACAGAAGGATCTGTTGTTCTTTATGTTTGCAGGGAGACTCGGAGAGATGACGTAGAAGTAACTCTCCGAGGAGGAGATTGAAGGTATACATCTTAGTCCTAATTAGTTGACATAGCGTTGGAGATTTTTGAATAGTCAGGCACTAGAAGCTCAACAACCCACCTCTGCGACTGGGGCCGTGGGCCTATACATTAGTGAACTCTGATTCCACATAATATGACATAGTAGTCATGGATCGTTCGATTTATAACTGGGAGTAGATTACTAAAATGCATTACGATTTTGCACAACTATTGCCTCACTACACCCACCAAGAAAGTAACTGACTAGCCTACAGACCTAAGATTCTCTCCAACTTATTCTGCAAAGTAGCAAGGATATCTAGTGATATCACTGTTAGATGAACTTAGGATTAATTAACAGATTGTACTTGTTTATTACGTCTCACAAATAAGGAAAGCAAAAAAAAATTGTTGAAAGACAGTCTTTGATCTTTCAGTTTCAAGCTCAAGTTCAAGCATAAAAAGCCATTCAAGGTTTATCAATGGCATTTGGTGGATACCTCATTTGTATCGGCTTAAGTTCATCATCTGAATATTGCTTTCAGGAGCATCAGGAGGTCGAGGCGGATTTGGCGGTCGGGGAGGTGGTCGAGGCGGTGGTGATCGTGGTGGTCGGGGTGGGGGTATGGGCAGGGGAGGTCGCGGTAAGCTTATATCCTACGAAAAATGTTTCTGAAGAGTCAATTTTATCAGGTGGAGGTGTACGGGGAGGGGGTGTTTCTCGTGGAGGAGGTCGCGGAGGAGGTAGTAGAGGGGCGCCCCGAGGTGCTCGTGGAGTAGGTCGTGGGGGAGGAAGGGGTGGTGGAAGGGGTGGATCCTAATACTGTCGTTGAGCCTCATAGGCATGAAGGGGTCTTCATCGCGAAAGGAAAAGACCAAATGTTGGTCACTAAAAATCTTGTTCCAGGGGAATCAGTGTATGGTGAAAAGCGCATATCTGTTGAAGGAGGCTGTTGAAGGAACAAAGACGGAATATCGTGTGTGGAACCCGTTTCGCAGCAAACTGGCAGCGGGCATCCTTGGTGGATTGGATGATGTATTTATCAAACCTGGTGCAAAGGTATTGTACCTTGGTGCTGCTAGTGGGACAAGTGTCAGTCATGTAGCCGATATTGTTGGGCCTGTGAGTACCTTATCACTTTTCAGGTGCTGTCAAATTCAAGTTTCTGCTGTTAGGATGGGGTTGTGTATGCAGTAGAATTCTCTCCCAGGTCTGGACGCGATCTGATAAATATGGCGAAAAAGCGGACAAATGTCATTCGTATGTCTCCTTCAACACAACTTGATTGATAGGCGTTTTGATTCCAAATTCTGTTTAGCCATTGTGGAAGATGCGCGTCTCCCTAACAGATATAGAATGCTTATGCCTATGGTGGATGTCATTTTCGCGGACGTCGCACAACCAGATCAAGCTCGTATTCGTGATTCACAACGCACAGAGCTTCCTGAAAGACGGAGGTCCATATTGTTATTTCAATAAAAGCCAGCTGTATCGATTCAACAGCCCCTCCAGAGACAATTTTTGCCTCTGAAGTGGAAAAACTCAAAACAAATCAATTCAAGCCAATCGAGCAAGTAACGCTTGAGCCATATGAACGAGACCATGCAATGGTATCTGGTACGTTTTCTCATTGATTTTTCATATGAAGATAGACTGAAATTTCATGTCAAGCTGTTTATCAACGACATGGGGGAAAGTGAAACCTTGACAGCTGATTTGTGAGGTGAGGTGTATCGTAAAAGTACTTGCAACATCTCCGTAGTATAGCACTTGTTCTCTTGTATTTTAACTATATAATAGTGATGAAATATTCGATGATCATTGGAGTTCATCAAGACAAAGTTGTGGACGTGGCAGTCTATATAATGATCATGTGGTTGCAAAGGCTGTTACCAACATTTTGAGTTGTACGGTAGAACATACGTACTCCATAAACTTCACCTTTCGCTTTTGGTCTCACTTGATCAGATAGTCCTTTTTTCACTCAGTTCAGGGTACACCCCTCTGATGAAACCATCTGCCATCGCGGTTGATTTTGGAACTCCAGAAATCGACTCGCCGCCTCGCTCCTCATTTGAGTTTGAAGAAGTTCCCTACCCCCAGGATCACTGGTCTTCGTCTCATACTCATCACGACGAAGAACTTCCTTCACACTACATGTCAGAAGAGAAAGCTCGGCGGAGGGTTAGAGCTCCTGCAGGTCCAGGCACTCACGACTTACCACCAAAGGAGAACTACGTGCCATATGATGACGAAGGGAAAGACGTGTACAACAAACCACGTCCAAACAGGAATCATGTAGGCAGTGGCCGACCTCCGCAGGTTCATTTACCACCTCCAACATCATTAGTACGTTCATATCATCTCTGGAAACGATGCAAGGGCAGTGCGCCAATCGTTGACTAAAATTTGCAGAAAGAATTTGTCGTCCAAAACCTTGAACATCTCCCTCCTATCATATACACTCTTCTCTCATGTTGGACACGTTTCCACAAAATTGGGGCATCCAACATTGTCGTATGGGACGAAGCCCACTTTGGAAAATTCGGCTCACATTACCTCAAGCGAGAGTTTTATTTTGATGTCCATCCCCCGCTTGGGAAGATGATTGTTGGTCTTGTGGGTCTCCTATCTGGATACGACGGTAGCTTCGAATTCAAGAGTGGGGAAGCATATCCTGACCACGTACCGTATGTGGCCATGCGAGTTATGTTGGCCACGTTTGGTGTGGGTATGGTCCCTTTGGCTTGGTATACTGCTGTCGAGTTGGGGATGAGCCATTGGGCTTGCCATCTCACCGCTTTGATGGTGTTGCTAGGTAAGTCCTCAATATACTATCTAATACGTCCAAACTTATGAGGGTATTTTAGATCTGGGCTGGTTATGTATTTCCCGCTTTATTTTATTGGACTCTATGCTATTATTTTTTACATTCCTTACTGTATTTTGCCTCACAAAATTCCACAACCAACAGTACCAGTGAGTTTCCCCTTGTGTTTATGTTATGTGGTTCTGTTAACACCCTCCAAGGTCGTTTTCTTTTGATTGGTGGTTGTGGCTCTTCATGACCGGCTTTTCCATCGGATGCGTCACCAGGTGTGTTCAAATAGATTAATTATGATATAATACCTGCTAACAACCTTCGAAGCGTGAAAATGATTGGACTTTTCGTAACGGCACTTGTAGGATTATACACAATCGAGGACTTATGGGAAAAGTTTGGTGACCTGAAGATGTCCGTGGTATGTGCTTGTGCTCGAGCTAATTTGGGAATTTTGAGTAACGAAAATCATTAGGAAGATCAAGCTAAGCATTGGGGCGCTCGGATTCTCTGTCTTATCATAGTGCCGATTTTGGTTTTCATGGCTTCATTCAAGATCCACTTCCTGATTCTTAACCATTCCGGACCCGGTGACGCACAAATGAGCTCACTCTTCCAGGCCAATCTCGTTGGAAATGACTTCAAAAACAATCCTTTGGGTAATTTCATTTATAAGATGAAAAGAAAACCCTAGAGGCTGATTGGAACTTTCATATAAATTTTCAGAGATAGCATATGGATCCAAACTCACATTAAAAAATATGGGATGGGGTGGTGGTTTGCTTCATTCGCACGTCCAGACTTTCCCTGTTGGGTCCAATCAGCAACAAGTCACCTGTTACCACTACAAAGATTCGAACAACGACTGGGTTGTCCTTCCTCGATGGGATGAACCCGAATATAACCCCAATGATGAGATCAAGTATCTGAAACATGGAGATATTATCCGTCTTAACCATGCCGCTACGACACGCAACTTGCATTCACATATGGTCGTCGCACCTGTCACCAAGCTCAACTACGAAGTTTCGGGCTATGGAAACTCAACAGTCGGGGATGTACATGATTATTGGCAAGTGGAGGTCGTCGACGACATAACATCTGGCCACATTGATCGTATTCACTCTCTCACTACGCGCTTGAGGTTCAAGCATCATGTGCTTGGGTGCTACTTGAGAGCTGCTAATGCCATATTACCGCAGTGGGGCTTCAAGCAGGTGGAAGTCAGTTGTGATAAGGAAAATAATCCTACTGACGTCCATACATACTGGAATGTCGAAAGTCATTGGAATGACCGCTGTATGTGTTTTTAGTGCTCTCCTTGCGATTACTCCGGCTCACACGAACTGCATTTTTTTAATAGTAAAACCTGGAGAAACCAAGTATTATAAGTCTCCATTCCTTCGCGATTTCTGGCACCTTAATGTCGCAATGATGACTTCTAACAACGCGCTCATTCCTGACCCGGACAAGGAGGATATTCTCGCTTCGAAACCTTTCGATTGGCCATTCCTCCACCTTGGCTTGAGGATGTGCGGGTGGGGAGATCAACAGATTAAATATTATCTCCTTGGTACTCCCATTATTTGGTGGGCCAGTACGGTAAGCTTGGGAGTTGGGATACTTGCGTTGGGGGTCTACCTGCTGAGATGGCAAAGAAAATACATTGATATGGACGCTCGTAAGTTTCCTAACGATCATAATTGGTGCACACACTAACCTGTAATACTCGTCAGGCGGATGGGACCACTTTTTGTATGTTGGAAAAATTGCATTCATTGGTTGGGCCCTCCACTTTGTACCATTCTTGGTGATGGGGCGTGTCACTTACCTTCATCATTATGTATGCCTCTTTTTGCACATATATAAGGTCGCTATTGCTGACTGTCTTCTGTTCACAAGTTACCAACACTTTACTTTTCCGTGCTGATGCTCGCTCACGTGCTCGACCACTTCATTTTCACCTCTCGCTTCCTGTCTGAAAAGACCAAGTTGATTGTATTTGGTGTCTGTGCAACTTTGGTTATAGTAAACTTTTGGTGGTTCAGAGGCGTTGCTTTTGGCATTGAGGGACCAATAGGGGAGCATTGGGGTCTTCACTGGCGCAAGGTGTGTTATTATCTCTTTTTGTTTTGTTGTGGGTTAAGTTAATCCGTGTATATAGTCATGGAACATCTATAATGATTGAAGTATTCGCTAATCCCTCTTAAAATACATGCCGATACGCAATAGGTATCATTGACTATGGTTAGACGTTATATATTACGTAGTCTAATCAAAAGAGTTTGCACAATAATTACTCCCACTGTTAACAGTTAGAAAAAAGAGACCACTTTTGCGTCATAATACCCCTTCTCTCTCTTAAGCTTAGCTACATGACGGCTCTCACGCCGCTCGCTTCAACACGTCAATCACTGAAGCGGAAAATGGAAGTCAGCGGAATTTACGCGTGGGTGGGTTGGAAATATGCTAAGGATCAGACCAGGTTATTTAGCCGCCGTGCGTGTAAACGACGCTTGGGATAAATAATCCTTTTGGACAGTACTTGCAGGGATGCAATGACTCATGGATCATTGCAATTCTGGCATTTGATATTTCTGTGGTCATGCGTGAAAGTCAGCAAGGCGTGTTGTGGTACTGATTCATGTGCTAGTCTTTATTCGGACCAATGCTGTACTTCCGGTCACAATGGAATAGGGGAAACACTACAACTTCACAGATCATCGCCCCAGAGAAAACTGCGGACACTTCACGTTAGATATAAATAGAAACCCCCTAGGACCTTTGTTTATCTACAACTGCACTTCCTAACCGGGACAAATAAGTATGTGACCTATAGAGGCTGCGCACGAACTTTAAAATAGTCTATCTGTAATTTCCTCGCCACTCGCATGCATATAGAAATAAACGTTAATATCAGCTTGTTTTCCAATGCATGGGTTATTATGTGAGCAAAAACCGTTTGCCAAGTATGAATTACTCGCTTTCAATTACCTTTCAAACCCGCACACGTGATGACATCCCCAGATTAGATAAATTTGTGGAACATAGATAAGGCGCACTCACACAATCATTACTATGTACGTACTGCCTTTAGTTGCTCACATCCATGTTAGGTACGCAAAATTAATATTTGCTCTTTATTGCTAAAAAACACACATTGTTACGGCAGTCGTGGGCTTAACTGGTGGCATTTCCACTGGTAAATCGACAGTCTCGAACCTCCTAAAAGCAAGGGGTGTCCCAATCATAGACGCAGACATCCTTGCACGCCAAGTTGTTGAGCCAAACACACCAGCTCTCAAAAGGATTGCGGATTTCTTTGGCAGAGAAGTTTTGTTACCTGACGGGTCCCTTGATCGAAAGAAGCTCGGATCAATTATTTTCAATGACGAGGTGAAGAGGAGGAAGCTGAATAGGATTGTGCACCCTGCCGTGAGAAAAGCTATGCTTTGGGCGGTAATCAAAAACTGGTTCAAGGGAGAGAAATATGTGGTACTGGATGTACCCTTGTTGATTGAAGGGGGTTTGTATAAACTAGTGGGAAAGGTTGTCGTGGTTTATTGGCAAGTTTGCATATTAGGGAAAGAGGGTTTAGAAGTTGCTAACAATTTTTTTAGTTCTTCTGAAATCCAACTTCAGCGCTTGATGCTTCGTGACAATTCATCACGGGAGGAAGCCTCTTCTCGCCTCAACTCACAACTTCCCATCACGGAAAAAGTTGCTTATGCTGATCAAGTGCTCGACAATTCGGGCTCCCTGCAAGAATTGGAGAATCAAGTGGACATGTTCGTGCGCAAGCTAAATAAGGAAGCAGGGTGGTTTTGGATGTTGAGTTGGTTATTCCCTCCCATAGGGTTACTCTCTGCTGCTTGCACCCTAACTTATCGAAAACTGAGTGGGAAAAGGACCCTAAAAAAGAAAAGTACATAAACCAGATCCAGTATTTCTATGATTCGACTTTACGCTGGTCTGCTTGTTGCTGATATTCTGATATTGATCTGTAACTGTTGAACATGAGCACAGAGCCTTGTCGGATGGGATTCATTCGTCGGACTTGCATCTTTGTTGTGTTGTTGTTATCTTGGTAACACTGCCACTTCCTCAGGACCCTGTGCTGATGGAATGATGGATTGTGGCAAAAAATCCTCCGCAAAATACCCAAAAAATCAATTTACAGTAAGCTGAATGAGGCTAAAAACGGAATTAGTGGTTGTCTTTAACCCTATAAACTGATGGACATCAGAATGTATTATTACAACATCAAACAGTCCGAAGTGAGCGGCGGACAGTGGGTGGGTTCTTGAATATGCAGTGGGTGCATCCGCCCGGACGGTTGGCCGGTGATGAAAGGGGTAAGAGATTGTTTTAGGGGAAGTAATAGTAGAGAAAGATAGTGAATATAGAGGATGTAGCGAACCTGGGGTTGCAGCCGAAGGCGACGACAGCAGATGCCGAGGTCGAGGACGGAGGGAGATCAGGATTGCTGTGGTGTGTCAGCAGCATCATTCCGAAAACCGATGGCTAACCGGACTTTCAGATTCAGTCTTCATCACGCCCTCTTGTCTCTTCCTTCCACCTTTCCGTCCGGCGTTTCCTCTTTTCTCCTCTTTCTTCCCTGAACGTTATGCTAGCTTGAATTTCTCTCATCGACACGAACTATAAACGACATCCAAGACACTCAACTCCAATCCGTATTTCTTCGTCACCTGACGAGCAATGCATTGGAAGGCGTACAAGCCGTACACTGCCAAATTGGCCAAGTGGTATGCCACACTCTCCTGTTTCAAAGTCGAGGATATATTCCACAAGAAGAGGGTCCCTGGCCCACAACGTACCATATTCATAAACGAAAACCTTCCAAACGACTATTATGACGCAAAGGGCCGAGTCAAGAAAGAATATATTTATTCAACAAATCAAGTTATCACTTCAAAGTACACCATTCTCACTTTCATACCGCGAAACTTGCTCGAGCAGTTTAGACGTGTTGCAAACATGTGAGTTCTCTGCCTAATCCTCTCCTCCTTTTTGCTACGTTCCGAAGCGTATCTGCTACACAATTATGGAAATGGGTGCGAACTTCCGGGATCACCTGTGTTGTTTCGCCCCCATCATTTACAAAGACTCACTTTGTCATCGAATTACACATGTCTCCTTTCTCGGGTCCCGTATAACCTTCAACATTATACTAATGTCTTTGTCAGATTTTTCCTTGGCATTGCTATACTACAGTTCTCCAACTTATTCTCAACTATATCCCCTGGTCTGGTCATCCTTCCCTTGCTCATCGTTCTCGGTATCACCGCTGTGAAGGACGGTTATGAAGATATCAAACGCCACCAGTCAGATCGCCGCGTCAACCATACCCCCGTTCGATCGCTCGCGGGAGGTGATTGGGAGAATCCTAATATAATGGGTCCTAAGAGTCGTACATTCGTCCGCGGGTTGCCTACGCGCTCACTTAGAGTCAGAAGAATTAAAAATACGAATCCAAATGGGGAAGAACTACAAGAGGTTCGATCACCCACTGCAGAGGAAGACATGGAATTCGATGACTTGGAGGAAACTTCAGCAAACCGCCATCTATTTACTTTGCAGGACGGAAAGATCAGACCGCATTGGAAGAGAAATTGCTGGGAGGATATGCGAGTTGGCGATTTCGTTAAAATCCGTGACAATGAATCCCTGCCAGCTGATATACTCATCTGTTCGACTTCGGAAGAGGAAAATGTGGCATTTGTAGAAACAAAAAACCTCGATGGAGAAACTAATCTCAAATCGCGTAATGCCGTGCCTGCTCTGACGCATATACGATCTGCTGCAGATTGTGCATCACCCTGCAACGCTTTCCGCATTGAATGTGATAAACCAGATATGAACATGTACAAACTCAACGCTGCAGTGAAAGCTGGATCAAACGTCTATCCAGTGGATATGCAGATGGTTCTGTTGCGTGGTACTGTTTTGCGGAACACTGGCTGGGTCATCGGCGTCGTTATGTACACTGGTCATGACACTAGGATTGTAATGAACTCTGGAGGAACACCTAGTAAGAGGAGTAAGGTAGAACGACAAATGAACCCTCAAGTGTACGTCCAGCATCCAATTTGTTACTCATGCAAGTTTATTCAATTCCTTGGTTAGCTTCATCAACTTGTTGCTCTTGGGAATTATGGCAATGACTTGTGCTATTGTTGACTCTGTATTGGAGAAACGATTCTATCCCCTGGATGCCCCATGGTTGTACGGTGCCAACCGTTCAAACGACAATCCCTCAATCAACGGTATTATCACTTTCGCATTCGCACTGATCACGTAAGTCGACTTCTTATTCAAAGTCTTATGATATTCCTCACTCCTTGAATAGATTCCAAAACATTGTCCCTATCTCATTATACATCTCCATTGAGTTTGTGCGGACGTGTCAAGCTGCTTTCATTTATTTCGACCAGGAAATGTCCTATAAAGGTCATTATACTGTTGCCAGGAGCTGGAATCTTTCGGACGATTTGGGTCAAATCGAATACATATTCTCTGACAAGACAGGTACACTAACCCAGGTAATTACCATACATTTATTCTGACCTACATGTGGATATATGCGCTAACAAAATTTAGAATTCAATGATATTCCGGAAGTGCACAATCGGAGGGAAGGTTTACAGTGGCGAAGAATCGGTCGGTGGCGAGACCGAAGATTACGATTTAAGGAGAATTCAGGCAAAGAACAAATTGAAAAATGTAGAGAAGAATTTTGGCCCTGATCATTCTGGTGGCTCGTCAACTGCTGTTCCCACCAACCATTCTTCCTCTCAAGAGAAACATGTGGATGGCGCGAGCTTGAATCTACCTGCAGAAGCACCTCCCACAAATCCAATTGTTCACTTCCGTGATGCAGAATTAGTCCGTGACATCGACCGGGCGGTTCACGTCAATGCCGACAGTTCTGACGCTGCTCATGCTCGACAACTAAATGGCTTTTTCACCGTCCTTGCTCTATGTCATACTGTCCTTACATCTGTGGATCCTATAACTGGTGCTATCGGATATAAAGCACAGAGTCCTGATGAAGCTGCATTGGTACAAGCTGCGGCTGACATGGGCTTCGTGTTTAGAGGCAGGGATCGCGAAACTTTGACCCTACAAACACCATTCTGCGGGACTGGAGAGGACGGGGAAGGTGATGGTCTAGAACGTTACGAGCTGTTGAATATCTTAGAGTTCACGAGTTCACGAAAGAGGATGAGTGTAGTCGTGAGGAAAATTGATTCAGGCGATGACAGACTGTTCTTGCTTTCCAAAGGAGCAGATAATGTCATTTTCGAACGGCTAAAACCAGGAAGCGAGGAGACAGAGGGTTTGAGAGCTACTACCGAACGTCATTTGGATGAATTCGCCAGTCAAGGTTTACGAACACTAACTTTAGCATACCGTGTCATCAATGGTACGTCAATTTATGTTGAACATAGTCATGTCACCTGATTTTTTATTTCTGTAGAGGACGAATATCAAGCATGGAGCGAACGTTACCATGAGGCAACTGTGGCTATGGATGATCGGGATGCCAAGATCGAGGCTGTATCTGATGAACTCGAACAGAATTTGAGGTTACTCGGTGCGACCGCAATTGAGGACAAACTACAGGATGGTGTCCCAGAAACCATAGCAGACTTGAAACGTGCAGGCATCAAGATATGGGTAGCTACTGGTGACAAGCTTGAAACCGCTATAGGTAAGCTTGCATACCATGTTTTCTCCTGCTGGGCTTTGTATCATCTTGTGATATCTTACTGATGTTGTTGCATAGCCATTGGACACAGCACAAATCTCATTGGGCGCGATTCTAATATCATTGTGATTCGGGGAAGTAACCCCGGTGGTCGACCTGTCTACCAGCAAATGGTGCACGCTATGGAGGAATTCTTCCCAGAAAGTGGAATCCTCAATGGTGACGGAGAAGTCATCACCGAAAAGACACAACAAGGGCAAATTTCCCCAAGCAACACAACTACGAATCAGTTATGGGGCCAGAACCCGACAAGCAGTCTCAGAAGAGTAAATACCGGTGTTTCATCCATCGTTGGTTCTAATAATGGTGATCGTCCTGGTGGTTTTGTGCTGGTTGTTGACGGAGGCGCTTTGAACGTCGTAAGTTTTTCTCCCTCAGCCCTCGTCCCAGTTTTGAATGCTGACCCTGTTCGTTAGGCCCTTGATGATGAACGTCATAAAACCCTTCTATTGAAACTTGCCACACTATGCGACGGCGTGATATGTTGTCGTGTATCCCCCTCGCAGAAGGCACTCGTTGTTAGGCTGGTTAAAGAAGGTCTAGGCACAATGACGCTTGCTATTGGTGACGGTGCCAATGACGTTAGCATGATTCAGGTGAGTTTACCTAGTTAGGATTGACCACAAATATTGATCTCCTTTTATATTTTTGTATCGTCAGGCTGCTGATGTTGGAGTTGGTATATCTGGTGAAGAAGGTCTTCAAGCTGTGAACTCGTCGGATTATGCTATTGGACAGGTATGATAATCTCCTTTGGTTGTGTGATCACAAGCTGACTTTAATGAAAACGATAGTTCCGATTCCTCAAGCGCTTGTTGCTTGTACATGGGCATTGGTCTTATGCGCGTAACGGAAACATGTAAGTCGCTGTTATCACCTGTCGAGCAACATTTCATGACAACCTTGTCTTGTAGGATCTTGAACTTCTTCTATAAGAACATATTGTGTATAGGTGTTCTATGGTGGTTCCAGATCTATTGCGGCTGGAGTTCCAATTAGTGAGTTGCAAATATATGAACTCTAGCCAAGCTAGATTCTGATGCGTCTACAGTGTATTTGAGTATACGTACCTTCTGTTCTGGAATTCCTTCTGGACTATTGCCCCTGTCATAGGCATTGGTTTGTTCGACCGTTTCGCAGGTATGTATTAATGGATTTATTATATCTGTTCTTCGTGTCAATCGTTGTCTTAGATGCTCATGTGTTGATGGATCTACCGGAACTCTACCGCTTTGGACGCGAAGGGAAATGGTTCGGAATGAAGTCCTTCGTCATATACATGCTTGATGGTATAATTCAAGTAAGCTCCTTTCTGATTCCTTATTCTGTGATGCTGAAATCATTTCCTTGTAGTCCGCCATTATATTCTTCATCATATTTTACCCTTACTTTACACCAACCACCCGGCATGACGGACTAACTGTTAACCTATACGAGTTTTCAACGGTATGTTTTTTGTCTCGAATGAAGTAACAATTACTTATTCAAGTGATAGACGATGGTGTTTGCCGCTGTATTTGCTGCGAACTTCTTCAATGGCTTGAACACAAGTGTATGGGTTGGTTGGATGTTCTTCGCGATATTCATTGGAGACTTCCTGGTTTGGATTTACACAGTGAGTTGAGATGAGTTCTAAAGTACGATAGTTTCTGATAATTATGGATCGCAGATCGTATACAATGCCATATCGCCGTCATGGTTTGTCACCCAGGTCTGGGGAAACAATCACATCCTGTTTGCCTCTGCGTATTTCTGGTTGTGTATTCCTTTGACGATCATCCTCGCCCTCACGCCTCGGTATTTGGCGAAGGCATACAAGTTCGGATATGCGCCAGATGATATCGATATTGTTCGCTATATACGCAAAACACAGCCAGACAGAGATCTAGCACATGATGCAAAGGAGAAAGCAGGAGGTCTCGCCGGTTATGTTCGTCCTTTGTCCCAAGCTTCTCATTTGGAAAGTGTCCACTCGTTTGCTCCTCGACCTTCTATGGACCCTAGGAGTGTCAGTAGAACGGATATGTCTACTGGTATGCGGTCGTTCAATCGTGGATTCGATTTCTCTACCGAAGAGAATGGAGTGGCTATGAGGAGGATACAAACTAACCTTTCAGAAAGAAGACAAAGTAACCGAAACCTCCCCGCTACAAATGCAAGTGGATCTTCACCGAAGAGAAGAATTGACACCTTAACCCACGTATTCACCGTACGACGCAACTTCCTTCGTCGCAAAGGTTCGGCACCGAAAGATGCACAGTGATTGGGTTTTTGTGGCGGATTCAGAGTGGATGGTTATCTTAGTTTCATTTAATTTACGCTGTTTGCTACCTTGCTTAACTTAGAATGCGTTATCTTTTCTTTCCCCCCTTTTCGTTGCCACTACATCAGCATTTGTAACCCTCCCAACCCCCTCTTTGTAATTTTTTTGTAGCATAACAATCCTTCTTTTTCTTTCTCATTTTTATTTACGCTCTTATAGCCAATCGCTCACTTTCCATGACAGTACCTATAATCGTACCACTTCATCCTACAAATTAATAATAGACAATATTGGCATGATTTTGTTTTTGGTTTGATTTAGCTTCTGGGATGTTTGAAAATCTTCGAAGACATACGACAAGGTTGGAACCACCTGGGTATTTATTGTGTGAACGAAAAATATCGAACAATGACATTGTGTAGTGAAGGCTATTTCCCTAATGACAGATCAGTGAGAAAAAAAAACAGGAAAAAGAAGTGTGGTTATTGATGGTACAAGGTACATGATACATACAGAGGAGTGAGAAAAAAAGGAAAAGACTCTCAGAGACTTGAGTGTACAACGTGCATAATGGGCCCCACCCATCAGGTTATTCAAGTCAAATCAATGACTTCACGTTCTACAGGCCATTCGTCTGCTTGTGGTTCCATTTTCAATTTAAGATATTGTGCCAGGGGTCTGTTTGATGGTACAGATGTATTCGGTGAATGATTGGCGTTGGAACGTAGATTGTTGAGTCTTGCCTGAAAAGAGAAGAGAGAGACAATAAAAATTGATTAGGATTTTTTGGAATTCCGTCTCTAGTTGGAAAAGTAACTAGGGAGGGGACTTACCTCCAAACGTCGTATTTCCGCTGCAGTTCTTGTGTCAGTAATGGGATATTGATATTGGTATTGGTTTTGGCTGGTTTGAAGAATTGGTTTGGGGATTATCCCGTGTGCCATTAGCAGCGCTAGAAAATAGGGTTTTTTTGATCAACTTTCTCTTTTTGACATTAGAGAAATCCTTTTGTTTACATACCATGTGGTCGATATCGGAAGATAAAGGTGAGAAGTGGTTCAGTGTCTATATTATAACCCTGGACCATATCAACGGTAGGAGCAGGAGATGCATATTCATCACCGAATCTAGTTTATCAAATGAATTCAATCAATGAAATTTTTACTAACTCCTCCGAACCCGAGGTAAAAAAAAAACTAATAACATACGTGACATAATGGGCACCTGCTTTCTTGGATCTTTCATGGACAACTTGTGATTCGAGTACGGCAGCACCATATTGGTGCTCAAGCGGTTTGGTCTCCACGTTGACTATGTTCAATCTCCACAGCTCCAACTTGATAGTACCAATCTCGAATGTGGCATCGATGGTGTGGAGATATGCATCGTCGTCTTTTGTTTTTTTTGGGGTGTGTGTGCATGAATATATATCATATATAGAAAGGAAAGAAAAGAAAAGACAAATAATTAGTATTTCTTGTCAAATATGAGCAACAATATGCGGGAGAATTGGAGGGAGACGAAGGAGTGTTGTATTGTTTTTCATTCACCTGTAACATTAATCTCGGAAAACACGAAATCCCTCTGAGTGTAGTCCGATGTCCGGCTATACGAGACTCCAATACCATTCGGCTTGTTCGGGTATCTAGGGGCGTCGAGCATGATATGCGTATCGCATACCAGACCATCAATAGTGACTACACCCTGCAAAGCTATCTCTCTTGTACTGTTGTACCAATTAACGGAGAATTTCTAGAAAAAACCAAAAATACAGGGTCAGTCATCTCTTATAAAAACTCTCCCTCAAACCAAAGAATAACTTCACCTTTCCAACCTCCGAAGCAATCCAACACGTTATCGTATTCTTATTCCTCTCAATTTCATGTACCTCTGTAGCCGCTCCCCCAATTGAGATCCACGCGCAATAGTTATCGACCTGTAGCATGTTCATCATCCTGGATTGATGGTATGTGGAGAGTGGAAGACTGTAAGACTCATTTAAGAAGGGGAGGGGATCAAGGGCGTTACTTGCTTCCCAATTATAATGGGCACACTTAAGTTTAAGCGCCCACAACTGCTGTGCGATCGATCGATTATTTTATAACGACGACCACGTGCACGTTTGCAAAAGCTTCTTTGACTCGATACGATGATCTCTATTTACGGGAATAGATTTTCACTACAGTGGAATGTTCTCTCTGGAATGAATACTTTGCAAGGATAATAATTCGAAAAGTATCATGAAAACATACATATATACTATGTATGTTCTCCCGAGACAACAGAAGTCAATAGTGAAAATTTGACTATTTAGCTCTCTAGAGTGGGCAAGGGGGCAGCGATTGTAACAGACTAAGCTATATTTTACAGCTTGAGATTTATGTTATGTAAAAGGAAAGCAATTAATTCCAGATTCTAAAAGACAAAATGAACGAGAGAGCAAGGAATGGGATGGAGAAGAGTGCATTTTTTATGAAGAATAATATGTATAGTCCAAAATTACCGATTCTGTCAACTCTATCACTTCAGCCTCGATATCCTCTACGAACACTGAGCCTTTCAGTTTCTGTAGAAGTTCTTAGAGGAGTACTAACTGCAGGTTGTCTAGAAGGAGAGCTTGTGTGCAAATGAAAAGCAGAAGACAGCAAACCAGTATCAAAAGAAGGGGTTATTGCAGAAGTAGTGTTAGCGTTCTGTGGGTATACAACACCAGACATGGATGGAATAGCGGCGAACACATCTGTATCGAAAAGAGGCGTCGGCAAGATTGAGCCTGACGAGGACAAGGACCATGAGGTCGGCTGCGATTCATCTGGCGAAAGCATGTTGCTTTGTTGTGCAATACCAAATGGAGGGAGGGGATGCTTAAGAGACTCCTGGTGAAGAGGAGATGGTACTGGAGCTCTCATGCTCTGCGCTCGCGGTACTGTGATGTTGGATCCAGCTTTATCAGGGGAAGGCTGAACAATGTCAGGAATATCCGGTAAAGTGGGCAAAGCGGACAGGTGTAGACCATTTATGGACGACGAAGATCCTGACCCGAGCATTTAGTAACTAACGCTCACAAGAGGATACGAACAGATACTAACCAGTCGTTTCAGCTGCACTCGCAGTACTAGCACCCGAGCGTGTCCTAGCACGAGACCACATCTTTTCTGCAAATGACGCAGCTCTACCAATACTTGATGTACTCTTCTTAGGTGACGAGGCGGAAGGCCAAGGATGAACCTGTCCAAACTCGCTTACCGAACTTGAAGCAGAAAACTCCAGCATGTTCTCCGGAGGTGTGATAGCTAAAGCAGAATCCTCTGACGATAGCTCAGAAGATGTAGAGTAGCTATATCGCGAGTATGCACCTGGAGGTCCATTTTGTGTCTTTGAAATATTTCCCAGTTTACGGAATCCGGAGAACCTTGAGCGTGGAGACTTTGGAGGATCAGAGGTCTTCTTGGTACTAGTCCCGTCGGCGGTGATAGCTCGATCAAGAGTAAGACCAAGTGGATCCCTCTTCATGTCAAAGTCAAAATCAAGTTGGGGGAGGAAAGACGAACGTTCCGGGGCTGCAGATTTGGGACGGTTGGAATCTTTCTGTGATGGCAAGTCAGAGGCCGAATAGGATGCCTCCTTCTTAATGGATGACCGAGACTTGGTAAGTGGGTTCAAGAATGAATGCCTAAATTTCGAAGATGCCGACCCGCTACGACTCCCATTGGCAGATGAATCCGCAGAGTGCGTCTGCGATTCTTCCTTAGTCTTGGAATGTGTGGTAACTCCAAGCAAGCCAGTATCTTTTTCCACAGTTACAGTCGGAACCTCGGTGAAAAGGTTGCCCTTCATAAGGGTATCTTCCAGCCACGATGCTTCTTGGAGCAAAAGTGATAAATCAGAACCTCCAGTATTGTTTACAGGCTCAACGGTCACAACAGGCTTCTGTTGCCTTGTCTGAGTTGTCTCGGGTGACCAACTGGGCAGAGAAGGCGTTGAAGTTGAAGAAGGTGTTTCTTTAACCTTCCTATGAACTACAGCAGTGAACGCAGGTTTGGAGCCTGTTTCTACATTTTCGCCCGGCTTGTAGACCACAGCGGAGCCATATTGGGTAGCAGCTGGGATGCTGGGTACTACATCTGCTGATTTGGTAGTCGCAGCTGAGGGAGTGAGAAGCGCGGTTTTGCTACGACTTTTTGTAGAAGCAGAGTGGTAAGCAGATGGTGGAGGCGAAGTCACGGGATCACGGGATGGAGTTTCTGGTACATCATATGCGAGTTTGGCTAGTGGGGATTCTGGGACCTTAGGGCTGACTTTTTGTACTTCAGGCTCGGCACCAAAATAGTTCACTACAGGCTTTGTGATTGACACTTCACCGCCCTGAGTGGATGTATCATCACTAGCGTTAACCGTGATTTTGAGTGCATTCTTCGTGTCAGAGTTGGACTGAATGGTGGACCTTGAAATTTGTGGAATATTTGAACTTTTGTTCGATCGAGTTGAGTAAGACCTCCTAGTACGAGTTCCTGGTACCTGAACATCAGGCGAAGCACTGGCAGCTTTTTGTTGTTCTTCCTGGGATGCTTTATCTCCAGTTGTATGCGTCGATATTATAGGATCAGTCGACTTTTCTACATTTTGTATTACTGAAGCAGGTTCATCACCGCTGGGAGATGTAGAAATTGAGGAATCGTTGGCTCCTACATCCTTAATAGCTACTTCGTCGGGTGGTAGGTGTTCAGAAGGAGTGTTGGTAATTTCGAATGACACCAAGCCATCAGTTTTTTTGGCAGCATCTATTGCAACTCCAAAAGATTGTCCTTGGGAAAATGATCTCTTCCTAGCCAACGTAGATTTGCCTGGGGGATTGGGAAATTCTTTGCTTATATCAGGTGATGTTGGAGGGGATGAAAGAGCTGGAGAACTGATGGGAGTATCATCGGAGCTATCATAACTTGAGCTTGCGAGAGTCATAGAAAGAGACCTTCGCTTAGCATTTTGCGATGACCCCTGAAGGAGAGGACTTCCGACGGGTAGAATGCCACCACTAGCAGCCCTGATACCAGGAATACGATTTCCATACAGTTCTCCTTGCTTACGGGGCTGGAGACTCTCTATAGGTGGAGCTCCCAAGCCAAATCTCCCTCGAGGAACTGGAACACCACCTTTCTTGTCAAACTTTGCGATTTTCTCTTTGAGTTTCAAATTCGTCGAGCCAGTTTGTTGGCCGGGAGTAACAGGGATGGGTGAAGGCGCCTGTGGGGTAGGGGAAACAGTTCTTTGCTCGAGGGCAGCGATACGTTCCTTGAGGTTAAAAGGGGGTGTCTGTGCCCTTGAAGATGACCTGTCAAACACAAAGAAGGGTTAGAATAAGCACGTAATACACGCGAAAGAAGCGACTGACATTTGTGATTGCTTCTACTTTGCACGAAGACTGAGATGGTTGACAGACGGACCAGCGCTGTCAATACCAACAATGAAGGGACTGTAGTGGAAAGAAAGGAAGAAATGTGTGTAGGAACGAAGGGTCAGAAGCAAGGCTGAGACGCGAGGGGGAGGAAGGGTTAAGAACACAAAACTTGAGAATTGAAACTGTCAGATCAAAATTCTACTGATGCAACAACTAAAACCAAACAAATATATTAATTATATATTATTTTCCTATTTCAGTCACTATCAATTCCACTCATCCCCTTCGAAAGCCAGTATGACCGCCGCTCAGAATCACTCAGATACTCCCCTTCTTCAACATGATCATCACTATCATCTTCATCATCCAATATATAAACAGTATGCCTGTCCGGTTCCCGTCGTTCAGTCTTTCTTCGCTTCCTCGAAGGCTCTTGTTTCCTAATATCATATCTACCACCTTCGTCGATATGTATATCCGAACGTTTGTTCCTAGAGTCCTCCTCCTTAGAATCCTCTGCCAAGTCTGACTCCCGCCAGGCGGAATGTACTGCATTAGCACCTCTACTTCCAGATGATACCGGATGGTTGTTGTTTCTTGACTGATTATTATTGCGATGTTTCGTCACAATCTTTGATTTTGTTCCGAGCATATCATGCAATAGCCGTTTATCATAAAGTTCTTGAACAAGTTTGCGATGATTAATCGTCTGATTATGTATCAGTATACTGACCACATAAGAATTATATTTTATCTTTCATACCTCTTGGGTAATACCCATAACACTAGACAATATACTCAAATCTTCTGGATGATAACGGGGTCGCAAATGGACCGAGCTGCCATCTCTCCTTGAGTTGATGATTCCCGCTCGAAGGTATGCATTCGCCGTCAAGATACCATGAGCACCAGCAAAAGCGGTGCGCACTTTCTGGATCCCATAGCTTCCTTTGGAAATATCATTTGCTGGAAAATAAGCCTTCAGACGAACGAAGCAACTAAGACACAAAGAACGACTCACATGGGTCTGCAGGGTCTTCAATTGACAACAGGAAATGCCTGTTATAATCATCCCATCCCCTTTCCTCCTTGCTGAAATACGTCCCTCCATCTCGTAGGGAGATCCCAACGTCCGAAAAGTTGAAATATGAACCATAAAGCTCGAAAAACTCCATGACCAACACTCCAAGGTTCTTATCAGCATCGATTTCGCCGAAGCGGATTTTAGGATGCATCTGTAGGAAGCTCACAGCCAAACAGACTATGCTGTAGCTTCCGAGACCACCACTATACACCTCATTCATGCTCCGCTGACTGAGGAAAGTCTTCACCACGAAAACAAGACTGCGCAATGCCAAACTTCCTTTTCCCTCTTCACCCATCCCGTGCATATCCTTGAGAAATCCGTTGACAATTTTTCCAGATAGTAGACCATTATCTTGATTGATGCTGATATCTACGTTGAAGCGACCATGTGTAGTCACAAATTTAACAATCGGGACTTTGGCTTTCGCGATTATTGTAACGTGCGATGTGATTCCTGACCGTTTCAAGATTCTTGCTATTGCATGCAGGACAGTCACTTTATCGCTAAATGCCATGGAATCCGACAAAATGACAAGGTCTATGTCTCTGGAACCTCATATGATGAGTAGGTAATATAACCCATATAGTGCGAATTGTAGCATACCCTAAAGGAAGGTATAATTTTGTTTCGAAACTTCCAAAAGGTATTATTTTAGCATCAGGAAATGTTTTTTGGATTGTTCGTGAGATGAGTTCAACAGTCAACGTTCGTATTTCATCCTCCACTGGTGTTGGAGATATCCAATCTGTGAAGGCTTTCACTTCTTTATGTAACCTTATAATAAAATTTTTAATTATAAGCGTAACATGGCAGCGTGAAGAAAACTCACATTTCAGCTACATTTCTACAACCATCCCAATCCAAATCGCGTATCCACGGAGCCACTCTCGACGACGCATTAGTGCTTTGCTTCTTATTCGTGTACCCATTGTCACTGTCATAGGCATCATACTTACGTTTATGCCCATACCTCTCATTATTTACTACATCCCTCGGTTTTCCACGATCCCATTCCCGCTCTTTCCTACTACTACTACTACTACCCTCGACTTCACCACCCCGCGCCCTGCCTTTGCCTTTACCTGATGGATCCGTATTATCCAAACCCTTCTCCAATTCATTAGTATCATCAAACAACGGTATAAAATCCTCTCCATCTTCAAAATCATGTTGTTCGACGGTCACACCCACATGTTGGCTCCCAGAGTGAGACTGCGGTAGGTGGTTCTATTGGAGTGTCGACTGTTTCAGCAGCCTTTTCTTTTCCTTTCGGTGTCGATGACCCGCTCGCGATTGGCGTTGCATCTGCGGATTGACTGGCTTCTGTTGCACTTCGCTCTTTGCGTCTCCGAGTTTTACGAGATTTTTTTTGGGAATCATTTTTGGTTTGTTTATCAGATGTGGATGCAGGTGGCATGATACAGCTCTATGCCACTTGTGACGGGAGAGTTAATGAGATGTCGATGTGATGACGCCGAGACTAAACAAACTTTTGATAATAATTTTTGATCGTTGTTTGGTTGACAACAAATAACTTTGTATAAATATATAAACGGTACTCTTGATTCATCATAAATATATCAATTGTGTGCCCTAATTATCGCAACCTAACTATTACATCTGGCGGATACCATCATCCCTACCCGCCATCACATCAGGGTTATGGAAAGATGCAGGTTGGGAACACATATTCTGTCCTTTGGGATGGAGAGGGCTGCAGAATCCCATCGGAGGGCCAACTATTAATTCATCAAGTCAGAGTCCAAGAAAAATTCTGCGATACACTTGAGAAGATTATTTACCCAGTCTGACCTTAACCTTGACTCCGTCTTTATGCGGCTCTGTTTATTGAGAGTTAGCTTGCCTGAACATATTATATCATTTGAGAAGTTATATATACTTATAAAGTGTCTCCATTTTGATCCTTCGCCTGCAAAAATACCACTCTGGTCAGAATCCGATATGATAAAATAAAAATAGACCAGTTACACACCAGAATTCTCAGTATTATGCATGCATCGAGTTGCTGCGTTCGCTCCACCTAGCGTATTCTTGTCAGGACATACCATAAACAGATTAACAACTAAAATAGAAAATACCCTCTGAATTTGTGTTCTTCGGTTGCTCATCGCACGATAAACCTTTCACAGGGTTCTTGGGCCAACCCTTATTCACTCCATTAGGTACATTCTTCGAACTGCATCTGTTCGTGGTTTTGCAAGCACTCTTGTCGCGTTTTCCGGCTGCCCTGTTTATAGTGACAATCCATCGGGGATTATTCTCGCCTCCTTTACTGTCCTTTCTAGTGGAGCCTTTGCCTAATAGCACCGGTGAGTAAAAAATGAACCAAACAGGAGGAGGGGATGTCCCTCACAAAAGACATAGTAGCACCAGTTGAGGCAAACATTAGGGTAACTAAGATATTTGGGGTCATTATTAAATCCATAAACATAGGAATGGATCACTTACTTGCCACATTTAATCAAATAAACAGGCATTGGAGTAGCTAGGAGTACTACCACCCGGAGGTTTGCCACTTCCTCCCGGGCCTGCAGGTGGTTTATTGGGTGGTGGATTTCCCTTTCCAGGGGGAGGATTACCTTTTCCAGGTGGTGGGTTGGGAGCTGGTGGTTGGGAGCTGGTGGGTTCCCTTTTGGTGGATTACCTTTCGGCGGAGCCGCAGGAGGATTAGTCTTCGGTGGATTCTTGCCACCCCCAGATTTACCACGACTCGATAATTCGTTGACGTGGCTACATTCAACACTTAGATACAACTTGTTAATACCGCTAATGAGAGTGATGCTCACAAAGAATTCTGGTGCCCATCGTGAAGCTCATCATGTTCGTCATCTCCATCCAGTTCATCATCCTCATGCAGCCTTACATTAATAATTTAGCATCCTAAAAATGAGAAGTCATAAAAATGACACACCAATCATCCATATCGTGGTATGACATCGAGGGGGTCTATTATCATGAAGTGAGACTCGAGAACTGGAATGGTACGAGAGAATCACCTTTGCGGTGTGAGTAACATTGGTCCACCATCCTTTGACTTTCACTTGTTTGCTATTCCCGCTCAATTAGTCACAGTAAGTATGTAGACAGTAATTATAACCATACAGAGCAGCTGAAGGTTTGAACCCCTTTTGCATCAAAGTCGAATACATAAACTTCACATATTTTTCTGAACGGATTGATCAGCGAAGTACCGCTACAAATTTACAGACAACACCCACGGCTGTCGATTGTGCATTTTTCGTGAGGCGAACATTTCCCTAGATATCTTTTGGAAAACCTGCATGGAAGGAGTTAGACAGGCAGTTTAAAGGACGAAACTTTAATCCCACTCTTGTGCTCAGTAGCGGCAATTCTTCTCCGTCAGTGACAGCGTCCAGTTTGGCAACACACCGCATCGAGAAGCGGCCCTACCTATGATAGAGTGTGATTTAGCTTTCATTCCAAGAAATGATGCGCGACTTACCCCAGCACAAGTAGCTGCAGCCACGCAGCTCTCACCCTTCCAGAAATCATGCTAATCGAGGATACAACTAATGAGTTACAGACCAACAAGTAGAATCAATAAAAACCAACCTCTTTAGCACACTTGTTTATGAGAAAGTTGCACGACTCTTCTGGTGAGCCTTGACATTGGGGCCGTCCAGCGGTCCCAATAATTATGTCAGAGAAACATATAGCAAGAGTGCTGCTAGAAAGTAGAAATGCCTTGATACTCGGCATGTAGAAATTAGAATTGAAGATACAGATCAAAGGTAGATATTCTAGAGTTATTATACGTCTTTCCACATCTAAAAATATCGCTGTTGTCGTTCACAGTTTCATGCAGTGAAGCTGTTTTATGAAGTAGAAACCATTCAGTCGAGTGGATACTCTGTTGGTTGGACCAGTTACTACAGTGAGTCTGGAATTAGGGGCCATTTGAATGCTCTGTCTATATTTAGAATAGTAGACGACGTTCGCGACATGTTCCATAAAATGATTGCGTTTATGTTTTTAGCTTGGCTTTCTCGCATATGTCAATGTAATTGAAAGGGACTGTATGAGACCTTCAGGAAACTGTAAAAGCGATAAAGGGAGAAGAAAAATACCATAACACCCGCAAATTAACGAGACCTCGAGACCTTTGCGGACAGACTTGGAGTGAACTTCATTGTTTTTTTTCTCTATATTTGGCAATGAAACCTCTGGGCTTTGAGATCTGAAAGATACCAGGTGGTTGCCCGTGATGCATTGATGGTTGATGATGTTTTTTCCCCATCAAAAAGTAGTGCGAAAGTTCCCAACAACTACATAGTGCCTGAAAGGTTAGAACGTTGATTGATTGTAGAGTGATAGGGATAACAATTACGTTATTTTTCGTGCGGAAAACATTGCTAAGGTTGTTAATGTAGATTGTTTCGTGTCAAACCCTGTAATATTGAATATATGAACCAGCTTGACACACATTCCAATTATTAGTTTTAAATCTTCTTTTTGGCACACTGAAGGATATACGCACGAATATCGGGGACGGAAGACACATGACGCGCGTACTGATGCTTCATTAGGATAACCTATTACTGGCATCACTTTGTGGGACTACTTCCTGTACCACCTTTCGGATCACACAAGAACTTCACTCCGCTTTAAAAATGTTCAATATTGATCAATCCATACCAATTGTCCTGGAAATTGACCCAACATTCACCGTAGTTCAAGCAAGAGTGAGATTTGAAATGTTGAAGCAGTATGTAACGGAAACACATCAGAGTGTAGGAACAGTATCATCATGATGGAAAGGCATGGGAATAATGGATATGGTCACCTGCTCCAACTCAGAAACATATATGTGCGGTTTGAACAAGCAACGTATGAATGAATATAGGCCCCGAGATATTATATTCCAGCCTGAAGGATGAGGGAGTTACTGAGGCTGGTAAGTACATGCATAGTGTGTGATTCGGTTACAAAGTAATTCGGAGTTTAGATATATGCTAATACTTTTCTTAATATCATACGATTGCAAGTGACTCGACAATCTTCACCCAATTTCAACTTCAAGCACAATAAAGTAATTGGCTAGCGTAGGAGCTTGTCAGTAACTCCCATATGACTTGGTGAATCTGTTACAAATGCCGAGAACCACCGTCTTTTCTAGCATTGATACATGATAGTTTGCCAATCAGGCTTTGCAAGGCAAGCTTTCTTTTGTCCGTGTAGTGGGCTGTAATTATCCTTACTTGATTAAAAAAAGTACGACTTTGAACACAACGCTCATGAATTGTATAGAAACAAAGCACTCATGTAATTCAACCTTCGAAGCTTCACTCTGGGTAGAATGCAACTAGAATACCTACTGATCCAATCTCCCCCATGTCGAGCCTTCACCTGCAAGTTCCAATATCATTCAATAACTTGCGGTCGGGTGGCGTTCGGAACCGCTTAGGGCCTGAATTATAATATACTATCACTAGGGGGGAGTTGAACAGGGGTATTGGGTTGAACAATTCAATTTTTTGCTTCTAGTTCATTCTACACTGAACAATAAAATCTGAAATAAATTACATAGATTGATATAATGGTAATGAAGTGCTTTATGAAGTTAAAATGTCGAAAATTGAGGTGTGGAAGTTCTGAGAGGTGAAAATGTGTTTTTTTGAAATGCCGTGACAAAGTAGTAAATGGGAGATTTCTTCTTTGTTCCACAACTTATACCTCCGAAAAAATTTGGAAACATTCTATGAGAATAGTGTCCATGCATTTGTTTACCCCGATTTCTGGAAAATCTTGTGCAGAGTGCTCAAAGTGCTGCACAAAGGGTGTAATTAACGTGTGTGTGACAGTAATGAAACTCCACTTTGGCGGGTGGTCAGCTCAACTTCGATGTGACCGTTGTATGACAAATTGTTCAACTCTACCCACAATATGAGTGGAGTTAAGAAAATATTCCTTCCACCACCCACAGTACATTTAAAAATCAGAGAAGGGCATAGGAGTAAAGAGAAGAAGTAGGAGATCATTTAACCAGCTGAAAGTGAGTCAAGTTTTCAAGTAGTTCTCGAGTTATGGGAGAATATTTTAAATTTGTTCAACTCCCCCCTAGTGATAGTATACGTACTAAGGTTTTCCCAGCGAGGCACACATCTAGTCACCACATTGCACCATTTGGTAAATAGTCCTGCAAGCTCAGATATACCTGCTCAGCTTACCTTCTGTGTATTAATGTTCTGATACTCCTGATATTTGCACTTTGTAGAAGTAATATATAAAATACTCTTGATTCATCATAAATATATAAATTATTGTGTGCTCTAATGATCGCAACCTAATGATTACATCTGGCGGATACCATCGTCTTTACCCGCCATCACATCAGGATTGTGGAATGACGCAGGTTGGGTACACATATTCTGTCCATTGGAATGGAGAGGGCTGCACACTCCCTTCGGAGGGTCAACTATTAATTTATCAAGTTAGGATCTAAGAAAAATTCTGCGACACATCTGAATTGGAGTACTTACTCAGTTTGACCTTGATTTTGGTTCCGTCTTTATGTGGGACTGTTTAAGAGTTAGCTCAGCGTCATATTATATTATTTGAGAAGTCATAGTATATACCTATCCACTGTCTCCATGTTCCTCCTTCACCTGTAAAAATTCCGCTCTGGTCAGAATTTGATATGGTAAAGTAAAAATAAATCAGATACGCACTAGCGTTCTCAGTACGAGGCATGCATCGAGTTGCCGCGTTTGCTCCACCTAGTATATCGTTGTCAGGATATACCATAGACAGATTAACAACAAAATCTGAAAAATACCCTCTGTATTTGTGTTCTTCGGTTGCTCATCGCACGTATAACCTTTCACAGGGTTCTTGGGCCAACCCTTATTCAGTCCAGTAGGTACCGTGGTCGAACTGCATCTATTCACGCCTTTGCAAGCACCATTGTTGCGGTTTCCGGCTCTCCTGTTTACAGTGACAATCCAACGAGCATTATTCTCGCCTCCTTTGCTATCCTTTCTAGTAGAGCCTTTGCCTAACAGCTTCTATGAGTAAAGCAGGAACAGAGCAGGAGGGAGGTTCCCTTACAAAATACATAGTAGCACCAGTTGAGGCAAACATTAGGATAGCTACAATATATGGGGTCATTACTGAATTCATAACATGGGACGGATGACTTACTTTTTACATTTAATCTCATACGCAGGCATTGGACCAGCTGGACCACTACCACCCGGAGGTTTGCCACTTCCTCCCGGGCCTGCAGGTGGTTTATTGGGTGGTGGGTTTCCCTTTCCAGGGGGAGGATTACCTTTTCCAGGTGGTGGGTTGGGAGCTGGTGGGTTCCCCTTTGGTGGATTGCCTTTCGGCGGAGCCGCAGGAGGATTAGTCTTCGGTGGATTCTTGCCACCCCCAGATTTACCACGACTCGATAATTCGTTGACGTGGCTACATTCAACACTTAGATACAACTGTTAATACCGCTAATGAGAGTGATGCTCACAAAGAATTCTGGTGCCCATCGTGAAGCTCATCATGTTCGTCATCTCCATCCAGTTCATCATCCTCATGCAGCCTTACATTAATAATTTAGCATCTAAAAATGAGAAATCATAAAAATGACACACCAATCATCCATATCGTGGTATGACATCGAGGGGGTCTATTACCATGAAGTGAGACTCGAGAACTGGAATGGTACGAGAGAATCACCTTTGCGGTGTGAGTAACATTGGTCCACCATCCTTTGACTTTCACTTGTTTGCTATTCCGCTCAATTAGTCACAGTAAGTATGTAGACAGTAATTATAACCATACAGAGCAGCTGAAGGTTTGAACCCCTTTTGCATCAACGTTGAATACATAAACTTCACATATTTTTCTGAACGGGATTGTGATCAGCGAAGTACCACGACTGGTTTACACATAATACTCACGACTGTCAACGGTGCATTTTTTTTCGTGAGGCGAACATTTCCCAGATATCTTTTGGAAAACCTGTGTGGAAGGAGTCAGACGAGCAGATTTAAAAAACGAAACTTTAATCCCACTTTCGTGCTTAAGGGCGGCAATTCTTCTCCATCGTGGCAGAGTCCAGTTTGGCAACACACCGCATCGAGAAGCAGCCCTACCTATCATAAAGTCCGAGTTAGTATCGTTTCAAGACAATAAATGAAGTTCGACTTACCCCAGCACAAGTAGCCGCAGCGACACAGCTCTCACCCTTCCAGAAGTCATGCTAATTGAGGATACAACTAATGAGGTACGAGAAGAAAACCGGAATCAATGAAAACCAACTTCTTTAGCACACTTGCTTATGAGAAAGTTGCATGACTCTTCTTGTGAAGCTCGACATTGGGGCCGTCCAGCGGTCCCGATAAATATGTCAGAGAAACAGATAGCAAGAGTGCTACCAGAAAGCAGAAATGTCTTGATGCTCGGCATGTAGAGATTGGAAATGAAGATAAAGACTAACGGTAGATATTCCAGAGTTATTATACGTCTTTTCCCCGCATCTAAACACACAACTGTTATAGTTTTGCAGTTTCATCCATGAAATGAAGCTGTTTTATGAAGTATTAGAAACTGTTTATTGAGTGGATGTTTAGTTGGTTGGACCGGTTATCTGTAGATACTATACTGAATCTTGGATTGGGAGTTTTGCCATCAGATGCGTGCTCCTACATAGTTTGAATAATGATGGCATTCGCGACATGTTGCATATTGAATTGATTGCGTTTATGTTTTTTTCTAGGCTGCCTCGCATATGACAGTATAGCTGCTAGACATAGAAAGACGCCTTTGAGGAAGTTAATAAGAAGTGCGGAAACGATAAGGTGGAAGAGCAATACCGTAATACCCATAAACCAAAGAGACCTTGAGACCTTTGCGGACATGGAGTGAACATTGCTTTTTTTCTATATTTGGTGATGAAATCTGAGGCCTGACTTCGAGATCTGAGGGATACCAGGTGGCCGTCTGTGATGCATTGATACTTAGATAGTGTTTTTCCTCCATCAAAGAGGCAGTGCGAAAGTTCCTGGAAACCACATACTGGATGACGAAAATTACGTTATTTCTCATACAAAAAACATTGCCAAGGTTGTCAAAACGTAAAATGTTTCGTATTTCGAAACTGAGCTACTCCTAGTTGTACCACCTTTCGAATCACGCACTCGTTTTTCCCACTGTTTTGCTCATCCTTGCTAGTCTTGCGACTTTGCCCGTCACATCATGCAAGAACTTTGTTCCACCCCACAAACGCTTAATAAAGTTCAATATTGATCCATCTATGCCAATTGTCTCCAAACATGTGGAAATTCACTTGACATTCACTGTACTTCAAAGCATGAGTGGGCACTGGCTTGAATCAAACGTTGAAGCAGAGTATACATGTTGGTAACGAACACTGATATTATCATGGAGGGGAATACTACACATAGTGATCTGCCCAAACTTAGATATATTTGTACATCTCCAGTGGTTTAAATTAGCAACCTATGAATAACTATAGGCCCTGGAATATCAAATTCCAGCCTGCAGGATGAAGGAGTTACGGGTAAATATGTGTATAGTGCGTTATTCGGTTAAGTATAATATATTAATTCGAAAGGAATATACGAGCCGCGTAGGAACTCATTTATGTACTGAGTTACATTGATAAAACATAATCCAAAATGAAAGTTTCCATTTGGCGATTTTACCAGTCCGGTCACTGGCATATGAATTAATGAGTCTACAGTTGCCGAGTACCATCATCTTTTCCAGCGTTGATAGTTTTCCAATCAGGTTTTGGGCAAGTTTTCTTTTTGCCCGTGCAATGGACTGCAGATATCCTTCTTAGGGTTAACTTGATTAAAAAGTACTTGGGGGTATGGGCCATTGCTCTGCATGGCATATCCGAGTCCATTTATTGGAATATTACAATTATCTACTAAACTCATAGCATGGTATTTAGGTCATAGAATTTTAGTTACACACTTAGCAAAATGTACAGTTGTTTTTTTAATCTTGAAAATAAGCATCTTTGAACTGCCTCATTTGGATATTCATATCATAGTTGGATTGCATAATACTTAAGATGTAGATCAGCTAGTTAAGGGACTAAGCAATGCACATAAGGCCTCATTAAAATCATATTATTTGTATTCTAAGATAAAGGAAGAATGACAATGGCAACAAGGGAATACTATGTATGTTAACAGAGCTTTAAATTTGATTTTTTCCTGCATGAAAACATATCAGCAGTGCCATAATAACTTACCAATTCAACCAAGTCATAGTCAGGATGAAATGCGAATCAATCCAAGCATAGAAACACATCAGAATTGTCAAAAGGAACTTAAATCTGCAAAAAGAAAGTCAAAAATGCGAAGACATGAAGGAAAATATACCATTTCTCACCCAAAACTTGTCCAAATCTTTTAGCATCAAATTCTACATCTTTCAATCAACTAGAAGCGTCTCAGATCCACAATGTACACAGCAGGGATCACAGAGGAAATGAAGAAAACATGAAATCCGAAGGTTAAAATGCATTTTCCCACGGTCGCAATTCTCACCACACTCACTACGATAACGCGAAATCAAATCAAGCACAGCTTTTCTGATCGCATCAAAACACGCATCAAAGTATTTTTAAGCAGTGTACAATTCAAATTATGCAATGTAAACACTCTACAGACTGCATTTCTTGACGCTACCTTTCGCAAATTTGCATATAAATTCTCCTCAACATCCTCTTTCGATCTATACCAAATGCAAGCATTTCTGTCCACTCGTTCTCTTTAAAATCGACATTCATTCAACGAAACGTTCCCTAACTAATCACCTACATTACTTTACATACACCAATACTATCATATGTTACAATGTACCTACTTCTCTGATATACACATATTCCCTATACAACAAACCTCCTGCCTTTTGCTCTCCCCTCTCCACAATCTGTACCTTTTTTACACTAATGTACCAGATACAATATAAAATTAATGGTTTTGAAGACAAGTCAAAACCACTCAACTAACATTCTCAAAACAAAAACAAAACAAAAACAAAATTTTTCACCTTCTTCCCAATGAACCATAGCAGGTTTTGTCATGCAGACAAGATAGCCTTACGTCCCTGATATATAGTAAACAGCACATTGTCTGAGGGCACACACACTTCTCCAGCAGAACCATTTTTCCCACATCAAGCTTGAGACAAACACAAAATGTGTATGCCAATTATCACGTGCACAATTTCCCACGTCAAGCTTGAAACGAACAAAAAATCCCGGTTATAAGACCGACTCCTTACGGACTCGGAACAAACACTTGTACACAACACTCATGAATTGAAGTAACAGCACTCACGTAATTTAACCTTCACTTTGGTTCCATTAGGATGGGGTTCTGTTCCATACTGTCGTCAGTATGGTGTCTGTGAGTATGCAACTAGATTATATACTGATCCAATTTCCCCAGGTTGAGCCTTCACCTACAAGTGCCAATGTCAATCAAGTAACAAACGACTTAAGGCCTGTATTGTAATGTATACGTACTAGAGTTTTCTCCGCGAGGCATACATCTAGTCGATGCATTGGCACCACCTAGATGATGGATAAATACGTCTGTAAGCTTTTATATACTAATTTAGCTTACCTTCTGTGTTGGTGTTTTTCGGTTGTTCATCGCATGTCAGTCCTAGAGGAGAATATATATCAGAACGGCAAGAATGCTCGTCAACAAGACACAAACCTTTTACCGGATTCTTGGGCCAACCCTTGTTCAACGTTGTTGGTAGTGTAGTTGAGCTGCACCGATTGACTCCCTTGCAACCACCTTTGTTTCTGTTTCCAGCTTTCCTGTTGACAGTTACGATCCACCGTGGATCATTTGCACCACTTTTTGCTGTTGCCGAACCCTTGCCTAGCTTGATGTCAATGAAAAGGTAAGGGAGACAGTAGGGAAGGATCATTACAGAATACATAGAAGCACCAGTTCTGGCAGACGTTCGGATACCTTGTCAATTTGTGAGAGGTTTTTTCTTCTTAACGATAGTTGTCGACTTACGAACCGCAATCAATCTCATAAATGGGCATCCCACCAGCACCCGGAGCGTTCCCCTTGCCTGGGTTACCAGAGGGTTTGGCAGGCTTTTTATTGCCTGACGATCCTCCACTTGGACTCGACGGACCCTGCTGTGAATGTTTTCTCTTCTTTGACCACGTTTGAAGACCACCCAACGAGCTTTGTTGCTGTTGCTTCGTCTTTGACCGCGTTTTAGCATCACGCCTCGAGAGACTTTGTTGGTGTTCATGCCTGCACGAACGACAATTACTTTAGCTTGATATCTACAGTGTTATGGTGCTCACCAATGGTCATCATGGGTGCGTTTCTGCGTGTTCGTGATGATCATGATCATCCCCTTCTACTTCATGCAGCCTGATATGACAAAATTAGTCTAAGGCAGTGGATCTTGTCAATGTTGCACATACCATTCATCAAGATCGATATATGATATAGAAGATGACTGCGCCATATTCATCCACCAACGTCGTATAGCCTTTTGTTTACTGCGCGATCTATCGAAAAGAGCAACTCGGACAATATGGCTAAAACTCACATTGCTGAAGTAGGTCTATACCCACCCTTCATTAGGGTGGAATACATAAACCTTGTATATTCATCTGGAACCACCAGTGAATAATAATATGGAAATGGTTAAAAAACATTGTTAGCTAGAGTTCTAAAATCGTACAATGGAGCGTCGGCGGCAACTCGGAGATCGTCCAGCGGGCCCAGGGATAACGCTTGAGAAATAGATAGCAAGGGTGCTACTAGAAAGCTAAAAAGACCTGATACCCTGCAAAGCTGACGTTCAGAAGTATGGGTGGGGAGGAGGAATTCGAAATTTTTTGAAGTTATACTATCCTGGTCTTTCGTGGCGTTGGGTTGGGCAACTCAACAGTGCCGACTGTTATCAACCTGTGTGTTTGCATTGAAATGAATGCCTCAAACGGTGGTGGTAAATCTATGAATTGTTCGAAATGACTGAGCCCGAAATAAATGAAGGTGAAATTACGCATGGGACAGACGTCTACGCGCACGGATCATTCCAGAATGCACCTATCTGAAGTGGGACGGTCTCACCAAGGAACAATTAAATATGGGCTTCAAGCTTTATCGATGCATCACCTGTTTCTTTAATAACACCATAGCTTATGACGCGTTCCAAAACACGACATCACCGTATACGTTGATAGGGAACCTTTGGCGATGCTATTTTTAAGCCCTTGGATTGCAGTTGTTAATGTGAATGTTATTCCGGCAGGTAACAACAAAACATGAGCCATTGACATTTGGAGTGTTTGGGTAGAGGATAACCAAAACCACCACGGAAGCGATAAAGCGGAAGAACAACATTCAACACCCAAAAATAAAGAGACCTCGCAAGTCAAAGATCGTTTCGGGTACAGATACTGGAGATTGTTTTTCTTCATGAAACCTCTAGAGCTTGAAATCTGAAGCTGAAGCGCTAAAGTTTGAAGGATGGCAGGTAGTCGCCCGTACGTGATACATTGATGCTTGATACTACAAAGTTAGTGCATTTTTTCCATCATAAAAGCGGTGCAAAGGTTCCCTGCAACTACTAGATGAGGAAGACAATTACGTTATTTTGCATACAAAAAATGTTGCCCAAGCTGTCGTCCGCGTTAACCACAATGATGCATAAATTTTCTCTGAATATGTCCCATCTTGATACACATCCGGATTATTAGTCTTGAATATAATATTTGCACACCAGAGGGGATCCCTTGGGGGACGCGTGATTGCGCAATTCAACATTTTTGACATGATAACCAATTGATATCATACCATAGCTTTCTTATGGCTCCGATTACGAGTGACGATCTTTACTCAAGTTCAAGTTCAAGCATCTCAAAGCTAAGCTACACTGGTATACACTAAAGTTAAGTCATCATTTTAGCGGTTTCACCAGCCAGGATAGTTTTCCGAAAGGGTTTTGGGCAGGTTCTCTCTTTTCAGTATAATAGGTATCCTCCTGGGTCAACTTGATCGAAGAGTACGAACTACTCAAGACAACATTCATGAAACATAAGAACGCACTCGCTTAATTGAACTTTTTTTTAATGCGGGTTCTGTTAGGGTAGGGTTTAGTGTCACTATATTTTGTAGAGAATTCCATATCAATATGATGTCCATACATAGCAGCTGCAAGAAACACTGTTCACTTATTTCCTTCCTTGTTTTGTTCAAGCTTAAGCACAATAATAATCTTAGTTCCAAAATGATATACTCGAAGTTAAATAAAAAATATACTAAATATTATCAAAGCCCCATTTTGACGGTTCGGAATAGCCATGATGTCTCTACATCTGCCGAGCACCATCGTCTCTTCCAGCCATGACATCTGGGTTGCTCATCAAAGCAGGCTGTGGACACATATTCTGTTTTCCTGCATGTAATGGGCTGCAAATACTCTCCGGGGGATTAACTTGATTGAAGAGTAAGAACCACCTTAGACAACGTCATAAAAAATAGGTATAAAAAGCACTCACGCAATTTGACTTTCACGCGGGTTCCATCAGGATGGGGTCCTGTTTCATACGGCCATCAATACGATATGTGTATGTGTAAGTAACTGGAATACATACTTATCCATTGTCCCCATGTTGAGCCTTCACCTGCAAGTGCCAATATCATTCAGCAACGGTCGGCTTAGGAACGTGATGTACTTGTATACGCACTAGAGTTTTCTCCACGAGGAACACATCTAGTCGCTGCATTAGGACCACCTGAGTGATTCATGAATCAGTTCCCTGTGACTTTTTATATGATGGGTCCTAAGCTTACCCTCCGTATTGGTGTTCTTCGGTTGTTCGTCACAGGTCAGTCCTGAGAGAGAAAACAAATCAAATTTGCAATAATGCTCGTCAACGAGATACAGACCTTTTACTGGATTCATAGGCCAACCCTTGTTCAGTGTTGTCGGTACTCTAGTCGAGCTGCACCGATTGACACCCTTGCAACCACCTTGACTCCTGTTACCAGCTTTCCTGTTGACAGTGACAATCCACCGCGGGTTGTTTTCACCACCTTTGCTATCAGCCCTGGTTGAACCCTTGCCTAAATCGATGTCAGCAAAGAGATAAGGAAAGCAAACGATAGTATTTGTTTACAAAATACGTAGAAGCACCAATTCAGACAAACGTTTGGATAACTTGACGTTCCATGAGATGGTTTATTTTCACAGAGCTTGTTACCGACTTACTGAGTGCAGCTGATCTCGTAAATGGGCATCCCGCCAGTACCTCCACCGCCTGGAGGATTCGTACCCGGGGCATTCCCTTTTCCTGGAGGACCAGGAGGTTTGCCAGGGGGCTGGCCCTTTCCAGGGGGTGGCTTGGAAGGTCCTGCACCACCCGAGCCCGACGGTCCTGCGCCTGAACCCGAGGGACCAGCACCACTCGACGAGCCTTGCTGCTGCTGCTTTGTCTGTGACCGTGTTTTAGCACGCCTCGAAAGACTTTGTTGATGTTCATGCCTACACAACAATCAGCTTGGCCGATGCTTACAGTATTCCCATCCTTACCGATACTTATCATGGTGCATTTCTGCATGTTCATGATTATCGTGTCCATCCTCTTCCTCTTCCTCATCATGCAACCTGATAAACGAGGTAAGATTAAAGTCAAGAACCTTGCCAGCGTTGAATATACCATTCATCGAGATCAATATATGTCATAGAATCTGACTGTGCCATATTCCTCCACCACCCTCGTACAGTCTTTTGTTTACTGCTCAATTTATCAACATGAGTAATTAGCTGAAAACGTAGCTAAAACTTACAGTGCTGAAGAAGGTTTATATCCATGCTTCATTAAGGTGGAATACATAAACAGTGTATATTCATCTGGAACCACTAGTGAGCAATAGTAGAGAATAGTTTAATGTTAATTTACCGCTATTGATCGAACATTTTTGGGGAGATGAGCATTTCCGAGATATTTTTCCGAGTATCTGTATATCCACATTGAGATAATCTATATGTCAAGACCTTACAATGACTTACTCTTGGATCCAAATGAGGTAACTCGGTACCATCAACACATCGACCTGTTCTGCAACAGATTGTATCCAATAGTGGGCCAACCTATCACGGGATAATACCTGATTAGATTGAAACATCCATGTAGACTCATCAAAACATTCTCACCCCTGCACAGGATGCTGCTGCGACGCAGCTCTCACTTTTCCAGAATCCAAGCTGACGAGTGAAGAGGTTAAAACACACACTTGAAAATAAACTTCCAAAAACGTACATCTTTGATACATTTGTTTATCAAAAAATCGCATGATTCTTCTGTGGAGCGTCGACAATGAGATCGACCAGCGGTCCCAAGGATGGTGTTAGAGAAACAGATAGCAAGAATGCTACCAGAAAGCAGGAAAGACCTGATGCTAGGCATTGAAGTTTAGCAGTATGAATGAAGACATTCGAAGTTTTCAAAATCATAATATACTAGTCCTGGGCGTCTAGGATTAAGCAGCTCAGTGATTCCGAACGCTACCAACCTCTGTGTTCTCATTGAAACAAATGCGTCAAACGGTGGTGGCAAATCATGTATTGTTTGAAAATCACCAAACCCGAAATTTCGAGGTGTATGAAGGTGAAAATACACATGGGATAGACATCTACGGATCATTCCAGGATGTGCCTATGTCGGAAAATGTGGTCTCATCAAGGAATGATCAATTACGCGTTTCATGACCCATTCCTTCAATGAGAGCATAGCTTACGACGCGTTCCACAACATGATACAATGTTCAAGCTCTTGTGGTGTGATTGTTAATGCGAGCTTTATTCCTTCTGGGAACAATCACGTCATCAAAACACGAGCACTTAACATTTAGAATGTTTGAGCGTTAACATAAAAAGCTGTGGAAAACAGGATTATGAATACCTTACATTGTCTGTATTTGGGACATGAAACTATAGTGATGTCACCATTTGCTACGGTTGTCCTCCGATCCCAAACTTTACACAAATTTGTTGTATCACGACCAGGTTACGTAACTTGATTAGAGCACTAAGTCCCCTATAAAAAGCTTTCAGCACAGGCTCTGGAATTGCTATCAACTAACACTATGACTACCCACGAAAGACTCGACTATCAAGATTTGGATGTTAAAACAAGCATTGCATGCTTCGTGAGACCCGAAGTCCGAGAAAATGCCGTGCAAATGTTCGAAGAGGCCTTCGCACGAGGACGTGATTTCATCAACACCTATGTTATTTATCCAACAAGATCTTTCGATGAGAGTATGTACCCACTCATATTATCGACATCTTACCTACCCCAAGCACAACAGAATCCATCGATGAACTCGCAGATCTGTGCGTCGAAAAGTTTTCTCAACTGAACAATCCATTCTATCCCTTATTTCTTCGTTCTCCTGGACGAAAGAACAAATAACGATGGTTCTGGATTGATCGTCCAGAGAGATCCAGACTATCCAGGTGGCTGGGAGCTGCGCATGACTCCTGCATCAATGGCAACGTTCCTTGCCTGCGCTAGCATTGGACACAAAACGATCGAGAGTGTGATAGAGAACGAAGGCTACGATGACCCAGAAGTAAAGGATACCTATGTGGATGATGTGGTGAGTAATCCGATAAACAAGTATTGGAAAGGAACTGAATTAGTCCATTGTCCGTAGCCGTTCGATCATACAGAAGAATTGAGCCAAGTTAATGCTCGGGTACCCATCCAGGACTTCCAACGCTCAGAAAATGCCGATGAAGCATTCACGACCCTGAGTCTCCCACGAGGGAAAGCCCAAGCGTATGGTTTACCTGCGGTTGACGTAGAGTTGCAATGGTTCGGCGAGCCGCGTCGAAATGTTTTGTTATTGAGTGGCATTGACAGAGATACGTCCGATGCGAGGGTTGTCGTTGGAGCAAAAGAGACAACTCGCCGCAAACAGTAATGGAAACAGTTCGTTACATTAACTACCAATCAGCACAAATGTAAACTGAGATGATAAATTGTTTGAGATTAAGATTAATATTCCTGAATAAGCGTTCGTCAGTTAAAACAAATTAAAGAAGGCAAATAGTACCCGAACCTGTCCCAGCGAGAGCTGGAACACATTGCATGAAGTTATATCTAATGCTACAACGTGAATATATCTAAATATACAAGGGCTTTGACGATTCCCGTTATTCACGCTATTTGCTTGTTGATGATTCTGTTGGCGGAACACCCCACTCTGGCACTCCTTTCGGTCGTTGGATTCGTACAGGTTCCCAATCTTCGTCCGAGGCCGCACTTAAACGCTATAGTCGCATTTGAGACAACTCCATGTCAGTAGGCGAAAATTAACGCACAAAGTATTCCTCTCTTATATCGAACTTCTTCCTTTCTTTGTCCAGTCTCAACTCCTGTTCTTTTGAAACCTGAAGGATGACATTTGTTAACAATGTAGAATTTGGGCCGAGAACTGGGGCCAACATTTTTAATTCTTTTATCATGTAGTTCGTACCGCGTCTGAGTGAATGTAGTAAGACCATATGACGCGCCAACCATGAGAAGAATGAAAGGAACACCGAATAGTGCCGGATGTCTCCTGATGGTTCGGTTGAGTGGTGAAGATTTTGTAGGTCGTGAACCAACGAAAGGCATTGGAACCAAAGTACTGTTGACCTCGACAATTCGGAGAAAGTGAACTGTGGCCGGCAAACTCCGATCACACTGAACGGATAAGATTGTCATTTTCAGTTATTTTCTACTCAACCCCAGTGGCGCCAGTTTGTGCGCCAACTTTATTTGAACCAACAAAGATAAGGCTATAGATTTGCTGAAAAGCTCATCTGTGGGACCTGCGAAGCACTCTGTGGACATGAGTGGTACGTTTTACCACGGCTGATCTTTTTATCTAGCCCTGATTGATCTCTCTCAGTGACTGTGGTACTAGGGTCTCAGTGGGGAGACGAAGGTAAAGGAAAGCTAGTTGACATCCTCTCGGCAGAGGTGGATATATGCGCACGTTGTGCAGGAGGAAATAATGCCGGACATACTATTGTCGTACAGATGGGTCCAGATAAAGTGAAAACCACCTTTGCCTTTCATCTACTACCCAGTGGTAAGCAATATTTCCCGGTCAAACCTGTAACAGTTTGTTGAATATCCAGTATAGGTCTTGTAAACCCTGAATGTGTGGGAATCATAGGATCTGGAGTCGTTGTACATATACCATCTTTTTTTGCCGAACTAGATGCTCTACAAGCGCAAGGTTTGTATACCATTTCCCTTATGTGTCACGGCTAAATAAGCTACAGGACTTGATTGTACAAATCGTTTATTTATTTCCGATCGTGCACACCTCGTATTTGATTTTCATCAAATCGTTGACGGGCTGAAAGAAGTAGAACTGGGAGGCTCAAGGTGTGTGATATGGACGAATTAACGAGCATTTCTTTACAACTATACGACAGCATCGGAACCACGAAGAAAGGTATTGGTCCAGCTTACTCAGGAAAAGCCTCGCGATCTGGTTTACGTGTACACCACCTCTTTGACCACGAAACATTCAAGAATAAATTTAGGAAACTTGTAGAAGGTCGATTTAAGCGATATGGTCATTTCGAATACGACACCGAAGGAGAGATCTTGCGATACAAGGTAGGCATGTCATCATGAGGTATATTGTACAGTAGTGACATATCTGGTACAGGCTCTTGCTGAGCGGCTTAGGCCATATGTCATTGACACTGTCGTTTACATCCACAATGCTCTCAGCTCAAATAAGCGTGTCTTGGTGGAAGGAGCAAATGCATTGATGTTAGATCTTGACTTTGGAACATACCCATATGTGACCTCGTCCTCCACAACTATTGGGGGAGTTTGCACTGGCCTTGGACTACCACCCAAGTTGATTGGCAAAACCATTGGTGTCGTTAAGGCTTACACTACTCGCGTGGGTGGGGGCCCTTTCCCTACTGAACAGTTGAATGTAAACCCCCTTTTTTCCCCGTGAAGTCATGGGTCTTATTAACATATGATAGGACATTGGCGTACACCTCCAAGAAGTTGGTAGGGAATACGGAACAACAACTGGTCGAAGAAGACGCTTGTGGTTGGCTGGATCTTGTAGTGATGAAACACTCCTGCCTAATTAACGGATACGATACCCTAAACTTAACTAAATTGGATATTTTGGATGACCTCCCCGAGATTAAGATTGCAGTGAAGTACTTAGTGGACGACAAAGAATTACCCGGTTTTCCCGGTGAGTTACTATTGATATACTTTGCACGAGATATTTATATCCTGGCAGCGGATTTGGAACTACTTTCAAGAGTGGACGTTGAGTATGTTACCCTTCCGGGATGGAAAACCTCGATAGTAGATATCAGCACGTACGACCTACTCCCGGAGAATTGTAGGAAATATATGGAATACATTGAATCGTTCCTGGGGGTACCCATAGAATGGATCGGTGTTGGACCTGGGAGAGAAAATATGTTAAAGAAGCCTGTAAAGTAGAATTATTCCATAATATGGCGATTTAATATGCAGCTCTGTCAGTTAAAATCTGTAATCCGATGTAGACCACTGCTTTAGTATGTGAGGCTGACATAGCACTGATATTTACCCATTCAGTAGCCTCATATGTGAGCGATATTTGAATGATATAATAGTAATTGAAATTCAAGGAGTGTTGTTTGGATGCCATATTTAATCCTTTAAATACCGTACGGCTGACATTTTTCTATCTAAGGACACCGTATATATGTGTACGTCGCGGTCCTAATTACTTACACTCTGACAGTGTAATTAAAACGGAGGATCTTCGGTCGGTTATTAGTTGTAGATATGTATATCGAGGTTGACATGAGTATTAGAGGAGTGCGCAGGTCATACGTAGATACAGGAATTGTGCTAGTAGTAAAGAAGATAAGAAATCGAAACTCAACGATACAAGAACCAAACATTAGTATGCAATAGTAATCCGTTTATTCTCGAACTCGTCCCACCGATCCAGAATGACTTCAGAGACGAAATGCGCAACATCCTTCCGAGATATAGTCCAACCTCCGATATCATCGGCTGATACGCGATATGCTGGTTTTGCTTTATGAGCCTTGCCTCCATCCTTCTCCGCGAGACAGTCACCATCCGTAAATATCGCCGGACGCAACACTAATACGTGTTTCAATGAACCAGGTTCTGGAAGGCCAGCTGTCTTGACGAAATCTGAACTCAGAACCTCATCGCTAATAGCACCATCAGCTTTCGCATCCCAATTCCACCCAGCACAATGCGCGATGACTCGCTCAGCACCAATTTTATCTTCGTGAGGGACAGTGAGGAGGAAGCTGTAGAGAGGTTTGAGGGGGAGGGGAAGAGCATCGTGTGATGCGCGTGTAAGTCCGGCGGAAGACAAGGTAATTACGCGGGTGTGGTTGAGTGTGTTTTTTGGCATTGTGGATAATGCATTGATTAGTGCCTGGGTGACGAGATTACTAGGTGATATCACAAAGCCTTTAGTTAGTTTGAATTTTGGTGTGCCACCTGCATTTAATTTGATTTAGTTTATTCGCAAAAAAAAAACAGTCGGCTTGGATATACTCACCAACTGTATGTAATAAATAGTCAACAGGTCCATATTTGAGAGCGGCTTCCCAAACACGGCTCAAGTCATCTCGAACCAGAGCGTCGCCTTTGACAAGTTGCACTTTCCCGGATTTCACATATTTTTGTATCGCATCATCGCCATCAAAGACAGCAGTCGAGCGGAGCAAAAATGTTACTGTTGCACCAGTAGCTGATCAGTGCGCGAAATAAACAGAAACGAATATGAATATCAGTATCAGCAATGATTTCCAGAAACTTCAAAGCGACGTACCAAGCAATCTGATTGAGGTATAGTACCCCACATTACGAGAAGCACCGATAGCAAGAAGGTTGAGAACCATGTTTGTAATTAAGGGTATGATTAAGTTTTGGTAGTTTGTAGGGAGATGCGAGAGACTTGTGGTAGATCAGGCCTCATTGTCCGGCCTCTTATACGTCGTAATAGCTAAGGGTATATTATCGGGATTAAATGGCCGGTCTCGGCAGTGCCGACATGCACAATGTGGTATGCAAACGGCATTCTAAATCCTACGTGAACAGCGGCTCAATCGCTCAAACTATGATGGATAGGGATTACACCGCAGAAAAAGCGCTGGAGCAGATCCAATTAGGAACGAAATTTCATAAACCCTATTCAAAGTGTAAGGATTGTCATAAGTGAGATCTGCAGATACTTAGGTATAATATTACATGCGAATAGTGGGCATGGAAAACCTCCGCAAGATAACAAGGTTGATAAAAATCAGTCGGAACATCTCTGTCGATAACACAGGTGTTATTAGTGCGCTGTGGGAAACGAAACATGACACGAGGTAGCTTACATGTAAGTATCTGGAATGACCAAAAATAACATACTGATGAAGTTGACATCGGACAGAGAATTCACCAATGTCAGCTATGTTCTCGGTGACATTTCGCAACCGACATAACATGAGAAAGTAAGTCAAATGCAGAGAGTCTACCTCCCTGGGCTCACTTCAAGCACCGACACACACAAAGCCTGGGTATACTATTTCCCACTCTCGTGCACATGGAGGACTAACAAAATGGATGAAGGATCATTGCACTGAATATTTTTCACGAATCATGATATTTTGATACGTAGTTGCTGTAGTGCTGCTTATAGTTGATTTCAATAGAGTATGCCAAAGTGCCATTTTAGGAAAACACAACAAATTTGTGTGCGAGGTCACCTTCAAGTAGTTTTGTCTCATATCTCAATGAATATACATCCGTTCTTGTAGATTTTTATATATTCGGAATCTACAGACTATTCTACAGGTGCTCGAAACAAAAAAAGTGTAATTTGACCATCTAGAAAATTTTTGGTAAGTATTCCGATCAAATGAGCGTTTTCTCTTTTCTCTCGATGTCAAATGATTCTACGGGCAACATAAGAGCTTGTATGCACTCCCCAAGATATCCTCCAGGTGTTGCAAAAAGAATCAGAGCAAACGGTCCAGTGGAAGACCCACAACGACCATATATTGTAAAAACAGAAATTACTGGATGTCCCCGCAGCAAGCCCTGGTTCCTGCCATGGTCAACCATCGCAAGAAATAGCAAGCACTGGCCAAAAGGCTAAAAACGTTGGCCAGAAGCTCTCAACGGCCCCAAAGTCCGCCACAGGTCATATCCCCCAAACACAAAAAAGCTGAAACCCCGGAGGAAGAGGAGCCCATTGAAGTGGCCCCTGCACCAAGATTCCAACGCAAACTGAAGCTCAAGAGACCCAAAGAACTGTTCCCCACGACAGAATCTGAAAACTCCATCCAGAATGAAATCACACCTGCACCATCACTCTCAGATGGATATGTCAAGGCAGTAAGAACTGCTGTTGGTGTTCTTCTCGAAAAGGGGCTTCAGTTTTGGAGACTTTGAGCTCAGAACCTTTACATAACACTATCCAGAGTGTATGGAATCAAACGTTCGAGAATAATATGGCCCCACAGTTTCTGAAATTGAGGGGGGTGATAGTGGCAAAGAAAGGCTTGTGGGAGATGATCCAGATGTCATTGAGGATATAGATGAGCTCATATACCCAGCAGGTGAATTCCGGAATAGTAATACCCTTAGGCACATCGTCGTTGTTGAAGAAAGAGGTGTTATTGTAATGGGCACGAGATGACTAAGGTGAGCTCCCTTGGTTACTTACCGTTGTGGGTCTCTCACTGGACCGTTTGCTCTGATTCTTTTTGCAACACCTGGAGGATATCTTGGGGAGTGCATACAAGCTCTTATGTTGCCCGTAGAATCATTTGACATCGAGAGAAAAGAGAAAACGCTCATTTGATCGGAATACTTACCAAAAATTTTCTAGATGGTCAAATTACACTTTTTTTGTTTCGAGCACCTGTAGAATAGTCTGTAGATTCCGAATATATAAAAATCTACAAGAACGGATGTATATTCATTGAGATATGAGACAAAACTACTTGAGGTGACCTCGCACACAAATTTGTTGTGTTTTCCTAAAATGGCACTTTGGCATACTCTATTGAAATCAGCGATAACGTCAATCTCAGATTATCCAAAAAGAATACAATACCAGACTCCCCAGTTCAGTTTAACAGACATCTCATGCACTGTTCTGAATCACATAGCATCCATCAATGCGCAGCAGCTCCGGTGCACGGAGTCACTGAAACGCCCTGAACATGCGACGGAGTACGATTCAATACTTGTACAACGCTTCATTCGGCATCGCAGAAATATGCACCGCCTCACAATACAAAGTTCGTTCTAGGGTTCCTAGGAATAGTCCCCAATGGCAGTGCTCACAAATAATCTTGCATATAGAAGTTGATCATAAAGTAAAAGCATATGGTCGCGTTACCGAGTAAATAGAACACACGAAGATCTAGTCGACGACTGAGAAAGAAATTCGAGCACTGGTCAAGTATATTCTCGGCAGTCTATCTTCGATTACATTGTGTGCGTAAGTCGGGGATGAGAGGAGATAAGATGACAATGTGGTCCAGGAGGATGATCTCGAAGAGTGCTAGTGGTGTCCGACGGGATGTACGGGGACAGTTTTGTGTCAAGTAAAAAAGTTATGCGAACTGTGATGGAAGTTTCCTCGTACAGTACATTGCTTTACATAACCCAGCATATCCCCAATTTATAATTAATTAATTTTGTGGTCCCCTCTCCAACTTCAACTCGCACCAACATACTAATTAAATCTGGGTCAGACAATTTCCCCTGGTTACAAGGAAAACAAGGAAAACTGTCTGACCTAGCAAAGTACGATACTCAAAACTGCGAGTAGGGTGACAACTTCTTATCCTCACCACTTGGAGTCAATTTGATGGGTTAAGATATGACCATGAGTTATGCAGTCGCTAGATCTACAACTAATTCGCTAATAGATGAAATTTGGAATGGATTCATCGTCATTGAACACTACGAGCACTAGTCAATTTGATTGAATACAATTCTAGAACTTCATAACTATAATATCAGTCCAAAACAAGAAGTTATGCTACTCTTTTTGAGTGTAGTATTCGCACCAAATTTGACGATAAATTGAACATTACTCAGGAGGTAGCTCAGGAGGCAGAGGATCTCTCCAACATAAAGGTTAGAAAGTAAACGGGATATGTAGTAGTCTACATGCACTGGCAATACCTAAAAACCAACAGCCAGACGAGGCGGCAAGGGAATAGGAAATATAGATATAAATCAATTACAAATATGAAGAAGTACAGATACAAGAGTGAAGGGCCAGTCATCTCCAGTACATATGCATTCGACCCACCCCTGGAGATATTCCAAGCAGATTTCATGATCCCCTACATGCACTGGCACATCCTAAGCTGGCTATATTATTCCCACTCTTACAGAAGAGGATGCTCTAAGCTAACAAAACAGATTCTGAGGAAGATCATTACACTAAAGAGACAAAATAGTTTTAATGAATCATGATGCATTGTCGTAGCGCGGGGGTTAAACGTCCCTCTCGGATAGTTCAAAAAAAAAACACAGATCGAGAGAATGCGCCAAACCCCCAAAAGTTCTGGATAACGGACGTATCGTGAAGTCTTTGCTATTCGTGAGTCCTCTGCATCCATCGATGCACAGCAGCTTTGGCACACAGAGTTATTTGGTACAATTCCAAATACACGAGGGAGTACGAGATAAATCATCATCAAATATGCATATATCTCAAGTCTTTCCCTCTTCTGGGTGTCAATGATTAGGAGTTAGCAACAGATCTCGGGGGATGGTTGTTGAGACTAACATTATACTAACTTTTCGAGAGGCCTGCAGAAGCAGAATTCCCATTTGCACTAGCTGCTGCTAGGTGGGGGTCGATCGAGTCGGAAGGTGGGCCATGGCCGGAACCCGAAGCGCTCGTTGGTGTTGTTGTTGATGCCGAAGCTTGGGGGTCAGCTTCGTATGTACGGAATGGCATGGGTGCAAGAAGGGAACGATGGAAGCGAGCGCGAAAATCATTAGGATGTTGTGGATCTGTCGGGCCGGGTCCGTTCGGTGGCGGATATGGTTGAGGGCCGTTCGCGTTCCCGTGAGGGTCGTGACTTATCTCAACAGGATAAGGCGCGCCCATGGGTGGCCCTGGTGGCCCACCTTTCGCTGCCTGTTCGGCATGGTACATGCGACGCTGAAGCAGTGTTAAGTGAAGCTGAACTGGGGTGTTTATGGAAAGGATTGATTATGCAGCTTACTTGGTGATCCCACCTATCCCAAGCTTCGGCGATGATGGGCTCCAGAGACGTCAACTCCTCATTGGTCATATTCAGCGAGCGAAGTAGATGGGATTTGAGAAGGGGGGCACATGAGAAAGAAAGTAACAGCGTGGATGCAAATGTCTGTCCTGGTGACCCTTGTACAAAGGGGGGTTCGTGAGGGGCTCCCATATGAGGATGTGGTGGAGGATGCTGCTGCAGTTCATGAATAGGTACAGGCTGATAATTCCCATCTGCTCCAACTCTGTAGTGTACCTCTTCCATACCAGATATGATTTCGTTACCCATATCCAAGCCTAAGTCTCGCATTTTACGTTGTTTCACAAGTAAGCGATGCTTCCTTTGTCGTTCTCTCGCAGCAGCCCGAACCCTATCTCTACGTGCGGCTTCTTCTGGTGTCAGCTCCTGAGTTTGGAAGTCATTTTGTGACTGAGTAGCTGGCTGCTGCACCGGTTGTGGATGTTGTTGCTGTTGTGGTTGCGGTTGATGGTGTTGCTGCTGCTGCTGCTGCTGAAGATCTTGAGGTGAGGCAAAGGCCATGATACCCATCCCTGCATTATTGCGGTCTCGCTCGCGTTTTCTACGTTGACGCTCCGCAGCCTTCTCTCGCTTGAGTTTCTGGCTGGGAGTCTCGTTCTCTCGAGCACGCTTGCGAGAGGAGGTGCTGCTTGGGGTATCAGTGTGCACACTAGAGTCCATCACAAGTGAAACAAAGAGGACAAGAGGTGTTTTATTTTTCGTCCTGGCTTTGACGACAAAACCGACTACGAACAACCTACACCGGCTTCTGAGCGAGCAGTGTGATGGCTGTGACTTGTGGGACTTGCTTCAGCTGGCTTTCAGTGACAATATCGTGACGAACAGTGACGGGAGGTTTAGGAGAGCCGTGTCACAACAAAGAACGATTGTTGATAAGGGACTGACCGTGGGAATGAGTTGCATAAGATTTTAAATTTATGATTGTACTCTTTACAAGTTGACCATCTGTTGGTCGTCTTAGTACTTGGGTTATCCTTTTTATAAATCTGTTCCCATCAATTGGTGTCCAGCAAATCAACCAAGATGTACTTTTTAGAATTCTATCGCTTTCAATGATTCCTTCGCTTCCTTTCTTGTAAAAGAACCACCGGCACTGAACAGCAAAGCACCGCTTTGTTGACTGTCGCTATGACATTCTCATGCCAATCACCCATTTGACACCATGAATCATCCCATGCCCTCCAGTTTTTGATCCCTGAACTCTATTTATGAAAGCGGGATGGTATACAATTACTCCACAAGGGACAATGGTATGCCGATAAAAATTGCAGTTTCACCCCCGCTGTTCGGAATTTATCCAAACACAGCCCAGGTTGTTTTGGTTTCAGACATTGATGTGTATAGATTGCAGGATGTATACAAATCTTGTACAAGGAGAATGGTGAATAATTGTTAACATCGATAACTAAATCTTACAGAAGTCGAGGAAGAGGACTACCGAACCTAACAGTCCCTTGTAACCCTTGTTCAAACATCTCACGCAAGCTAATTTGGTCCCGAGAGTGCGAATGATATCGGAATCGCACATAAACGTTTCGAAGCATCGTAATACGCTTTCCATTGGTTTCACATAACGTTGTGATATTTTTTTTCCACCGAGATGCTATCATTTTACTCAGCTTGCCGTCCTCTGCATTAACACAGCGTTCAAGGCTGATCCGCTCAAGCCGTGGGCACAGCACCTCTTCTTCTACTGTTTTATCACAGCTGAGGGCCATTATCAATTTGTCATCAAAGTTTTCCACGTCATTATATCCACTTGCAGGCAAGACATCCGTGTATATGTGGAGATTGGCAAGAGAAGGTGATAAGTGGCGGAGGCAATCCAACAACTGACTGCTGGACATGAACAGGTTGCGAATGATGAATGTTTCAATTTGAAATGTCGTACGGGCCAAATACGCCACTAGCTCTGTCGAAATTCGGGGATGCCAAGGCAGTGATCCTTCATAGATCAATTCCAAGCTTGTCAAGGTTGGAGTTACGATGGTCTGGAAGAAATAATTCATGTCTTTTGTGGTTATAACGCTCAGCGTTCGAAGACTCCTACAAACCGTGGTGGTAGTCGGCTGTGATGCTTTCGAAGCATTAACAGCAACGTGGCATTCAACCAACTTGGGGGTGAGTTCAAGGATTTTCAATGCTTGGATATCCGAGATTGTGTGTGTCATATAAATATGGGTTAGTTGCGACCAAGGAAGTAACTGGTATTCAAGAAGCAAGGTGGAGCTGCTGTCGTGGATCTGGCGTATGCCTGGTGCGCAAGCGATCAGGGAGGTAAGCCATGGACGCATCGGCCCTACTTCATCGAAGTCGATTCTCTCCAACATAGGAGCCTTTAGATTGCTCGGGAATTTTGGGAAAGGGTGGAAAATCATGTCAACTGATAAATGAAGGGTTTTCCATCGATGAATTTCCGCAAGGAGTGTGGTGAGCGGCTCATCCAGAATGGAGGGATCATGATATTTGATAACTAATGATATTGTTAGGGGGCGGTTCCCAGAAAGTTGAAGCCATTGTAAAAGCAAAGGTTGGGATGGTGTCGACCCTGTTCCTCTGATAACAACCTCGAGGGAAGTCCATAGGCCGGGTGTCGATAACGCGATGGCTCTCCACCATCTACACACCTCGCATAGATTAGTCACAGCTTCTATTCCCGCCATTGTTGATCCTATGTGGGAAGTAAGGAAAACATTTTCCAGGATCTCCGCAGGGAGGTCATATATTGTCAATCTTTTTTTGACGAAGCTTGTATATACGTCATCCATGCATATATAGGAGATAATTTCGAAAAAAAAGTAGGACGCCTGTTGAATTCGATCTGCAAGTCTACGGGAAGCGAGGGCTAGTACAAACTAACAGCCTGAGCAAGGGTCATCACAACTATCAGTTAATTCTGTCCGGGCAGGAAATGGGCAACTTAACTTATCCGACTCAAAATGAGCCCAGTGCCGCTACTGAGTTCTGCTTTGTGAGAAATTCAACGGCAAGGAAGTAAACGTTCAAACTTGGGGGGAGCAAGGATCATATGAAAAGATAGCGCCTTTCGGCCGTAAAGTGGGTGATGTTGAACAATTTTCATCATATTAGGACAATCTTTATATGTACATGTCTAGAAAGGGCTGACATGTGAATGGTAATGGGGCGTATGTTACTTAGGGAAGCAAGTGGTAAGTGTAGAAAGATGAACAGTATACGAAGCGGATGGTGCCGCTATAATTAGAAAAAAGGCTACAACTCTAAATAAAGGGGTTCATACTTAAAATTTAAAACTTGGCTCGTTGATTTAGTTGGTTCATGTCTCACAAAGGAAGTCGTAAATTTTTTAGGAGCAAATTCCTCAATATCGAACACACAAAACAATTTGTCTTATTTCATTTCCACCACCCATAATACGTATACCGCATCCTAAGAAGTATACATATTCCCAGTTTTTTGAACCAAATGGAAGTTATCACTTGGTAAGATTGTTTAGTGGAATCTCCACATGCAGCAGTTCAAACCCACAGCCGATGGGCGTGGCAGTGCTATTCCACCCCGAAAACATAGGGACATAGGGGTTGAGGCTAATGGTTCATTATAAATGTGTGATGGGTGTTTCGGATTACACAGAGCGTGAGTAAGCGCTGGTTGTCAGCACTCAGCCGTTGCTCTGGTGTGAGTGTGATGTCGAAATTCCATTAAATGAGGCGGCACGAGATGAAAATGGGCTCTCTCGATTGTCATCAGAGTCCTGACTGATAGTATTAAGCGTTGATTTGCAATAATTTGTTAAAAATCAGGGGCTGGATAGAATGGTAGTGTACAAATCCGTGTACTGAATCGGAATTTTATAATGACATGAGAATAATCCGAGAATGATACCAACTTTCCCGTCAGATTGTTGTTGTCATTGCCCTCTTATTAGAGTGATGTGAAGGGTTTCCATCTGGGTTTACTGTACCGGTTGCTACCGCACTCGAACCGCGATGTACCGACTTATGCCTGCTGGAAGACCTTCCAGTATCTTGCTTAGATGCAAAACTAGCACCATTTTCATCGTTCTTCACAACTTCACGTGCTTGTGCGAAGAAGAGTTTGGCATCACGTTCCGCGATGTTTTCTATGAAATAAACATTTCCTAAAGAGAATGTTGGCATCAATACTTTGTAAGATGTGGTTGAAATACCTCGTGGAACCATAAACATTCCCCCTGTGGCGAGAATCATAGATGTTTCATGTATTTTCAGGTTTACGGCACCTTCTATGACATAAAAAACCTGCAGTAGACTGTAAGTATCTGATCAGCTTGGAAAGACGGGACTAGATATACATATGTGTTATCCTTGGCCCCTTTGCTAGGTTTCCGTCCACGAGGAGGAATAATAAGTTGACCAGCTGCAACAAAATCACCATCACCAAATATCTTTTGAAATGACCATCCGTTATCGGCTGCCATTCTCGTTTGAACCATTTTTTTTGTCCAAGCAATTCCTTATAGAAAGTATTAGCTTTTGTTACTGGAAGATTACTGGGACGTACTTCTCTGACACACGTCTTGGTTCTCATAACTCCAAACGGTGCCCGATGCTGGGGTGTCATCATCCCAACCTTCTTCGGGGTCCCGTACAAGAGCGACGCTTGACGGTCCTTTGCTCTTACTTCTGGCACGCGTTGAACCACGTTTGCGCTTATTGGCAATACCCAATCGCACCGGATCCTCTTTAGGTATGCGCCGAATTTCCTTTATTACTGGTACGTAGACCGGACCAGACGATTCCCTTTTGCCATAGACCAACTTTTCTCCTCGCCACCATTCCAGAGGTGCATAGTGCTCTCGTGCACTCCTTCGTACACCTTCTCGATGGGCTGGATAAATGTTAAGTTATGGTTTGACGAAAGTGGAAAGGAACTAACGTCGATTCTCTTTCTTGGATCTACTCTTAACCACAACGCTCTGCCGCTCTTTAGTGTGTTTGGCTTTTTTGGATTTCGGTTGCTGAACTTCAGGCTCATTCATTTCTTCTGTATCAGATCCTTCACCAATGTCCTGCAAGCCCTCAGCAATCTCATTTTCAGCCTCATCATTCTCCACCGGATCATCCATTTCTTCGGGGAGTGATCTTCTTTTGCCTTTACTTCGTCTGGTGGAGGTACTGTTGTCTTCTACTGTATCTCGATGGCCATTGATACGTGGAGTTGCTTCATTGTCATCATCGTCCTGGTCCATTGCAGAGAAACTAGTTTGATTTTGAGATAAATCTTCTTGTTGTCCATAATCCTCAAAGTCATTATTCCCTGCATCATAGTCACCAGCAAAACCGCCGCCCCCATCATCGGAATCTGAGTCTACAGCCATGTTAGTAGTCGAGTTCCGTAGTCTCGACGGTCCTGGTCCAGCATTATTCACTGCTCTTTGATGTGAGGTCTGTCGATGTGGTGAAGGTATATTGTCATAGTCGATGTCGGATGTACGTGCCACTAGTCGCCCAGATGACCCAACGCGACTCAGATGTGAGGGAGTACTAGGTGGTCGCACGTCAGAGAAGTAGCGGAGTGGACCTGTGGTACATTAGTATGTAGCTTGCGTATGACGATAATATATGAACTCACTATCATCCAATTCCATTGACATTTCTCCGTTCTCATCATCTGACTCATTCATCGGAAATGGCGTCTGTTGCTTAGACTTTCTCCCTTTCGGCTTAGGCGGAGTACGCTTATCCGCCTGTTGTAATATCTCCTCAAATGGCTCAAATCCATCAGACTTGCGTTCAACATGTTGCACTGCGATACCCGTCTTTTTCCCAACTTCGGGATTGTCACCTCGATAAGGGATATGCGCCTTTTGTAGACCACGGCGCGAGTTGCCTAGACTGCTCTTGCGTGCGGAACTTGGCATCCTGGAAGACAAGAATGGAGAGCGGGTGTCGAATGTTGTCCAAGCAGAATTGGGTACTGACCGTGGGAACCAAACGATAATACAACGCGACGCGCTTGGCTTTGTTTGGCTGGACCTTCCCGATTCACGCGCTAAAGATGGCTGCCATCTGGGCATCCACAAGAACATCCTGGAAAAAATATTTGCGTTCATATGCCACAGAAGCAAGAACATTCGGTCCTAGAAGAGGAGATCGAGGTGTGCATTCTCTTCTATGTTTTTCACTCATAACTTATAGATATCAGTGGTCGTAGGAATGTCTGGTGGTGTCGATTCTTCAGTCACAGCAATGTTGTTAGCACAGCAGGTTAGTCTTTAGCACTCCAGAAGAAGCATATTTTCTTAAAACATGAGCTAGGACTTTGACTTATCCGCCGTTTTTATGCGCAATTGGGACACCCGTGACGAATCAGGGACGGATAAAGGTTGTGAATGGGAAAAAGATTGGGAAGATGTACAACGTGTTTGTAAAACACTTGATCTGCCCTGCGAACTTGTAAGGATGGTACCAGAATCTGTTATTGTAGCTGAGCAATCGTTAGGTTGACTTGTCTCGTGAATATTGGAACAGAGTGTTTGAGCCTTCACTTTTGCAATGGGAGAGCGGCGTCACACCAAATCCTGATGTATGGTGTAACAAGTAAGTTATCAACCTGTTCTGAGCAGGATCCCTAACATTGTAACCTGTAGAGAGATTAAGTTTGGTGCTCTACTCGACCGTCTATCAATACACCATTATTCGCTGAAGGACGCTTGGATCGCTACTGGTAATTGATATTTTTATCTTTCATCCCATTTCAATTCACACATCTAAGGGCATTATGCAAGAAAAGCTTGGCATTCTAATAACGGTTCTCCTCGCCCACGACTCCTGCAAGCAGTAGATAAACAAAAGGACCAAACGTATTATCTTTCTTCAATGTCGGAAGCAAGTCTGAATCGGGCTCTGTTTCCCATCGGACATCTTACAAAACCTGAAGTACGCGAACTAGCAAAGAAACATAGCCTAGTGACTGCGGAAAGGCCGGATAGCGTTGGTCTATGTTTCGTGGGAGAGAGGGGGAAATTTAGCAACTTTCTTTGTTAGTATCTCTTACTTGGCTACTGAGCCCTGTTAATTACCGCTTTTCCTTATCAGCATCATATATTCGTCCTAATCCTGGACCTATTATTGATCGGATATCTGGCAAGACAATCGGGCAGCATAAAGGCCTTTGGAACTATACACTTGGGGAAAAAGCTCGAATACCAGGGATGCCACAGAAGATGTTCGTTGAATCCAAAGAGCCAGTATCCAATGTGGTGTATGTTGTTCCTGGAGGGTTAGTGAATCTATCTGAAAACTCGTCTGAAAACTCATTTGATCTATACATATAGAGACCACTCATTATTATATAAGTCTACTCTCCATGCACATAATTTTCAATGGATATGGAGCGACCACGTCCCTCAAGGCATTGATAGTACGAAAGGTTATCGTGCACAGGTTATGCACCGATATCGCATGGAACCAGTCCCTTGCACTGTTCATAGGTAGAATTCCCTTTCATTATGCTAGCGACAATCACTGATCATCACTGACTAACAGAGTTCCAGATGCTTCTATCATAATTACATGTGATGAACCCGAGAAATCAATTTCTCCAGGTCAAGTAGCAGCAATCTATGATGGAGACTGGTGTCTCGGTTGTGGAATTATCGTAAAAACGGAGTGGTGAGTTGGGCTCTGTTTCCTCTATACCCTTGTTTATAAGTTACAATACAGATGCGGAGTTCTACATGGTTCATCTTATTCATACTCTAGACATACAATATCACAGTTACAGTATAACCAATCAAACTCCATTCTGAAAAGCGCCTCAATCTCAAATCACCCAATAGACAGATGCATCAGGTGGCCCAAGACATTAACTATCTACCTCTATTCAAAGACTAAAGCAGCAAATGTCATGCGGTATCTTGGCTCCCTTTTAATACCGCTTCACGCCCATATATCCTTCAATAACCCGAATTTGATCCCAAACACTCTGGCTAGTCACAGAAAATCCACGAATAGGTCTTTAAATACCCCTTAGTCAGTAAAACAACACAGTACCACGACTTACTCCGAGTCCGACTGCTAAACTATGAAAACTTACATATGCATCCGACAAATCGTGTCGTTCCTCGCGCTGTCGGGATCTTTTGTCGTATGTCTTCACCCTTCTTAATCTCCGAAACTGACGCCATCCGGTAACAAAAGCTTGCAGATGTTATCACTGCTCCACCTGCTACGACAACCACAGTTTCATCTCCAACAGGTACCGATTCCTGTTGGGTATGGGTGACAACTACACCTATGCATACTGCCCCAGTTATAAGAGGTTCCTCCGCACTACTTCGTAAACGGTTTCTTATCATCTCTATCATCTGCACAAGTGGAGCCAATGTGGAGGTGTGCATTTTCAATTTTTTTAATTAAAATACACGTCAATTCAATAGTTTTTGATGACAGGAATAGGTTGGACGGGACCTGATAGTTGTGGACTAGGTAATAAATGTGTTATGGTCAACCCTGTGAGATGTCTGCACTGGATAACTTAGCCTGGCTGACCTTGCTTTATAGTACTATGGGCAGTGCCAACCCATTGATCCAGCAACTGTTGTCACTCATTACCAGACAGTAACTATGACGTATTGCGCGTGAAGTTGTTATGTGATTGTAGAATTGGAAAACGCTACCCCTCCAAATATGAACGGTAGAGCACCATAAAACGACTATATCCTATTAAGATGAGTTCCAATAATCCCTTTTGACAAAATGCAGTGACGGTGTGCAAGGTTGGTCTTGTGCTTGTCTACTTCACCGCCTCTTGCAATGGCCCGACTGCTCAAAGTGTCGTGACATACGAGGCGTGTTCAAATCAAAGTCAACTTTTGCATGCCGGTTTAGCAGCTGTCCATGAACCTCCAGCTGTAATTCAACAAACAGTTAAACCACCGATATCGTATGGTAGTGATTCAACGGACAAAACGTATGGACGTTCTCTATATTCTCTAGTTCAATTACACAAAAAATTCACTGGGACGTTAACAAATCTCCAGTCTACGTTGGCTGAAGTGACAGTTGCCAATGCAGACTAGCAAGGACCTGCGGGTTTACAATAACACCCTCTGGTTTCAGCTCATCAAGGTGCCATTGAGGGATGGATGTAGAACGACTAATGAAGTCTACATTCTCAAAGTCATTCTCTAGGGAGCTTCCGCGGAGAGAAAGTACTTTCTGACTATCCTTGCATATGGACTCTTTGTTATGACGGCAAGGATGATCACATCTCAACTTATGGTGTGATCAGTGCCATTCATGATGAGGTTAGGTGGTCTCATCATGAATGGCATTGATCTCGACTGGATAAACCCGACGCCCCCTGTTTCGACACTAATTAAAGCTAGTACAATTGTCCGAAATCCATTCGCGTTCGGTCCGAACAAACAACTTATGAATAATCTTGGTTCATATCACGGCTTCATTAGGTTCTTACAAGACATGGAGTTGACTAAGTGAGGATTTGTGGAATTTGGAGAAAACAAACATTCAAATCAGTTGCCATAAGTTCCCTGAGGAGTGCAACTCCTACAGTACTATTAATTACAAGATAAAGCAATGGCTGAAGAATTCATCAGTATATAGTACCAGCTCCCTTCCACTGTCAACTATAGCTTTGCCTTGGCTGCAACATCATTCTCATATCTGTCTTACAACACCCTCCGTGGAGTTTTTCCCGTAAGATTCTTTGGGATCTGTGTCAAAACATAATCCGAGTTAGGGTTCACATTTTACAAAAGCCGTACAGTCGCTCACCTCATCCAAAACTTCTATTCCGCCCCTAAGCCACTTAAATTTGCTGAGATTTGTCTTATGCCACTCGTCGAGCTCCTGGACTACTGCTGCAGGACCTAACATTCGTCCTGAGTCCGATAGAACTACCCAAGCGCGAGGAATCCTCTCATCTGAAGTTCTGCCCCCGCTCACTCCAGCGACAGTGCAGTCTGAGATTAACTTTTTTGGGTGTGCAAACAGTACATTCTCGATTTCAACTGGTGAGATTTGGGATCCCGAAACTTTCAGCGTGTCCTGAAAATTAAGAATGAATAGATTGGGATTTGTTTCATATTTGCATTGGCACTACAAACCTTAGCTCGGTCGGCGAAGCTGTCAGTGCTTGTTTAGCAGAGAAAATATGACAAGCTTGCGAGAAGATATTTACAAGAAATTTCCATTCTCGTCCACCTTGAATTTATCTCCAGTTCGTAACCATCCATTAATAAAGATTTCCTTCGTAGTTTTCTCATTGTTCCAATAGCCTAGTGCAACAATCCCTCCTTTCAGCCACAATTCTCCTGGTTCGTTATAATTCGCCTCGGATCCGTCATCCCGAAGAACACGACATTCCATCCCAGGAAGCAATACTCCAGCACAAGCAGGAATACGTTTCAGACGCCCACCAAGGGCTCCGGGAAATGGTTGCAAGATTGCAGCAAATGTCTATGTACGTATATCGTAAGGTGGGTGGACAAGGCAACAAAAAGCTTGAAAACCTACTGCTTCCGACATTGCATAACCTGAAGTAGATGATAAGCTAACCAGGCTCTGCCGGGTCAAATCAAACGGAGTGAAATACCTTCAATAAATTGCGCGTTCGTGGGTATGATATTGCTTAGCTTAGAACCTAACTCTTTAGGTAGATATGCAGCTCCGCAAAGCACGTCCTGTACCGAGCTGAGGTCTGCATATGCGATTCCGGGATGATGTACAAGTTGATGTACCACTGAAGGAACGAGTGTCAGCACAGAGACCTTATACCTGATCAGAGCAAGCTATATTTAGACAACATCCATAAAAAGGATAGAAAGGACTAACTTTGGGATTGCAAGCAGCGCTGTTTCAATATCCCACTTCGATAAGATCACTAATGTTCCCCGTGCGAGGTGGGCCCGGAAACAATAAGCATGTAGACCAGACGTATGATGCATCGGTAAGTATCCTAACATCACAGGTATTCCGTCTGGCCCAGGAGCTGGCGGCGGCTAATCGGCTCATTCAGCATTTTGCTTAATCAATTCGATTGGCTGCTAATACTCACAGTATAAACTTCCTTAGAAGCCTCATAAAAAACAATAGTTTGCCCCAGCGAGTACATAAGGTTCCCATGAGAGATCATGACAGCTGTCGCTTCATTCAGTACTCACGAATTGATTAAAATCAACTGAAGATAACCTTTAGGCAAGCCACTCGTACCGATGGAGAACACGAGATAAGCTAGTGTATTTTTCGTCGCTGGTCGTACTTCGAGGCGAGGAATGCGTTTGGTGCGGACATTATCGATCATACTCGACAGACTTTTATACCCTGCTGCATGCCCGCCCATTACATAGATCCTGTCCAAAGAAAGTCCCACCTCTTCTGCCACCGGAAGTACAGCAGCTATGCAACTGGTATGGACAAATAGCCTGGTTACTTTAGAAAGTGAGAGAGCATGGTTCAGCTCAAACCGAGTGGAATGGGCTGAAATCAATGAAAATGGAGTTGTAATTGCGAGACATGCTTGAACAACCGTAGGGTAATCCTACCATGCAATCAAGTTACTTGATGTATCGGGCCGCACCCATGATGAATTTTTAGCACCTACCATGCAATTCACACTGATGATACCAATAATCTCGCCATCCTCACCACGTAGTCCAAGTCCTCCTTCAACGACAGGTGTACCTAGCGCAGTTGCCAGATCATACACCTGGTCAACAAATTCCCGGTATTTCCTTTTCTCTCCTGTAACAGGGTCGATGTGAAAAACGAAGTCATCCCACTGTGTCTGATCAGGACGGTTGAAGAAGAAATGGTGTACGTTCACATCTGGCAAAGAAGGAACGTCAGGATAAGGAGATTTGAGGTACATCGCGCAAAGATAAGAAGTACATTGTACGAATGTTCATATACTGCTGCGATGATACTGGGATCAAGTTTCATGGCGGGAAGACGGCTACAGGGATACTCGATACCGGGTAAACATTGTCAGGAGCTAAGTATCTGATATCTAAGGGTTGATAAAGGCCAGAACAAGAAGGTTATGGTGTCCGTGTGTTCTGGAATGCCGAGTAAGCCCTGACATTGCTGATGCGTTCTTTAATGGCTTGGTGGTCAAAACTCGACATGATCTTTGCGTGTATGTCCCTCTCATAACACGGACATTCCAGGTATGATGGTGATGGTTGTTATAACCAACAATCGATGGTTTGATTGGTACGTTATATACAAGCGCTACACGTCTTGAAACAAAATATACACGAAAATTATAATAGCAACAGTGAATTGCAATGGACAATGAAAAATTCAAAAAAATCAACAAATTTAGAGAAATGTGTAAAAAAAAATTGTAAAATATTGGTGTACTGCACTCAATCATCTATATATCGCGTGTTGTTTGATTTGACTGTCCAAAGATAACATGTAAATGCAACAAGTAGACAAAATATGTACTTTTTCCATAAGTATATGCGCACATGTCAGAAGATGCCGGATCCGGGAAAGAGTTGCGACCCCTCTTCATCCTCACTCTCATCCACAAGTCTGCTCATGACTCCTGATCGTCCCGTACGACCACGTTCAGGCGATGGTGAAACAGAATATGGCCGCATCTCAATATGGCTCTTCATATTCATCTCCGCACTTGTTAACATTCGCGTTGGAGGTGGCGGAGTAAATGCGCCATCCCGCCTCAGGTGTAGCGGAGCGGGATCATACTCCTCAGCAAAGCTCTTCTTGAACGGATCGGGGTCGTCCTCATCCTCCATTGATGGGGGAGGCGGTGGAAGAGGTGTAGGTCGTTGCGTCTGCTGAGAGGTAGATGCGGATGGCGCAAGTTGTTGCCTTGGACGCCGTGGTTCTGGATAGGATGGAACACGCTGCTGCTGCACACGGCGTTGGTTGTTATTTGACAGGTCTTGGGGAGGAGTTGGATGTGCAGGTATATGTTTGTTAATCGCAGGAGGCGAATCAGGAGGGAGCGGAATTATATCCTCAGGTTGTCGTTGTCGGCGTTGCTGTCGTGACCGGTTTTCGTACTCAAACTGGGGGTGAATATTAGATGTTGCTACTCCCAAAGTGATATAAACAGGCCTTACTGCAATGAAAACTTCTTCCCTTCTTCTTTCTCCAACATCTTTGTCAATGCAATAACAAATGTAGAGGGTATCCGCCCTGCAGTTGTTATTTGTTAGAACTATGACAGTAAGACATTACCTAGCACTCACGTATCCTTAACTAAACCAACACAGAAGAGTCCTACTAGGGCAGTGACACCACCAGCAAGCAACGCAGCCCCTAGCGCTTGGTCTGGTGCACCTAGGGTGTGTGCAACAAATAGATATGTTGTCAGCGCAAATGGGAATGTCAGTGTGAGTGGTGCCACAGTCAACAAAGTAAGAGGTGCTGCACCACAAATGTCAATGACATTATTACCAAGCACAAATGAAGAGCTCACGTTCAGCATTGAATTTGTGTCTACCATTTCTTGATTTCGCTTCTATACTGGTGGTTAACGCCTTCGCCCGTCTTGCGCTTGGCAGAAATGGATCTCCAGTTAATCCGGCATATACCAAGGCATATTTGCTCAAGGAGGTCGTGATTGTATCCAAATAACCAATTGCAAGACGAATACCACTAACGATGAACAACGCTCGCACGGGAATGTAAAGTGGAATTCGCTCCAGGAACAATGTAAACAAGGTCAACATGCGGATAATCATGAGTATCATCGCGGAGATAACAATAGTCCCAAGTGATGGCCCGGTAGAACGCACAAGGGCAGCATGTATCGTATGTGTTGACATTGGCGGAGGAGGGAGAACATCTGGACTAGTGAAGGATAGGTGTTAGACTCAGAGGCCCTATACACATAACACGCAGCAGGAATCATACTCAGCAAAGTACCATGCCCCTATTACACTTGCGCACGTCATTCTGAGTACGCCCCTCGCAACTCCCCATGTCCATAACCATATGGCGACAGCCGCTGCGATCGCCCAGTTTGCCCAAGCATATACATGCCATTCCCATGTTGAACTGTTCTTGTACGTAGTCGGATAACCGATAAGGAGGAGACGGAAGACGAGAGTCAGGAAAGGGATAGAGGTGATTAGAGTGGCAAGTAGAATGGCTGGGGATAGAGCAAGAAGAAATGGGTTGGCGATTAGAAGGTGTGTAGTAAGTGTGAGAGTTGATGATGTTGTGTGAATATCTCGAGGAAGGTTGAGAAGCCGCCGTGCAGTTAATAGAGATAGTGCAAGGGGAACGAGAGAAAATAATCGAAGTCTACATGTGAGATCGGGTCAGTCAGGAATTTTAATATTAAGAATTTGAAGATATTTGATCCCTTTGAGGATAACAACTCGTAGTTTTTGCATTTGTGCATTACGACAATCCCACAAACCGAAATATTGAAATACGGAAAGAAGAACTGGACTTACCCGACTGTCTCACCCCAAGTTGGCTCCTGATCACCATCCCACATAAAACTTCCAACAAAAGCCCATATAGCGCAAATAAACAAAGTCGCAGGAATAAAAACTGAGGTCGCTATCATAACTGGCCGTACAAATATACGCAGCAGAAATATATGCGTATATGCAGCTAATGCACTCAGGAAAGTGAGAATTGTTAGCATTGGTACAGTGTGCAACAAGGTCGTATATGGCAATCTGCCTCGGGGCGCATTTGTTGGCTTCCGAGCAACAAAAAGAAGGAGTATGGAGCAGAACACAGAGATAGATAGTGCTGCACACCAAGCTGCTGTCCACCTAGAATCATTATATTTCCGGCGACCTCTAGGTACGTGTCTGGGATCCGGCAGGGTGAAGACGTCCAGGGGACGGGTACGACCGTCCCTGGGCAAAAGAGACTGAGTCAAAGACAAAGAGGCGGGTGTCCTGCTCCTTTGTGGGGGCGGGGGTGGCGGCGGCTGCACAACAGAAGCAACATGCCCAAATACTTCAGGTGGAGGATCTGAATCTGTGGAACTAGATGATGAAGGGGATGGCGACCGAGCTCTTGCAGGTGATGCAGCCAAGTGCGCAAGCCAGCCTTTTGGCGAACCTTGGCTATCCGAACCATTCTCTGAAGCGATAAAAGGGAGAGACTGGGGCTGGTGATGTCGTGAATCGAAACCCATCCTACTTGTTTGCTCATCTTCGTCTAAGCGCAGATATGGGTCATCGTCCTCATCGTGGGTTGAGTGAGCACCTCCGCTCATCCCGCTCTGTCGGAGATGAGGGTCGTGAAGGTCGTCGAGGTCAGAATCGACGCCATGACCTGCACGGGATCCGTCCTCTGTGCTAAAGGAGAAGAACATGGGCTGTGAAGAAGATAGAGTTGTCGCACCATGTGGCTGCCTACTAAGGTATTGCGAGGCATAGGCTGCGAACGATGCCGCCATCGTCGCCGATGTCGGTAGTGAGAGACGTCAAGAATAGGATAACTTGACTGTTGAGCTAGTTGTTTCTGGACTCTGCAGTGAAAACGCAGAATCCCCAGTTTCGGACGCGTCACTTGTCACGGAATGTCATAGTCACGCTGACTCACTTGTGTTGTTCTGGATCATCTTGTCAGTCTCTCGTTCTCCTCTGCCTCTCAATTGCACGAATCTTTGAATAAGTAAATATTGTACCCTTACACCATCATTTCAGCACACTCTTCCATTATAAATTCTATAAGCTTACCTGTTCCAATGCTCGAACGCCATCCCTAGGGGAGCCCTTTCAAGAAGTCTTTGTTGTAGTTCCCCTCATACCCAATTGCTAGACAAATGACGGATGTACAAGCATCATCTGCAACCACATATAATCATTTCTAGCCATCTACCTCGGTTGATATACTTTTTATATCAGGTTGGTTTTCGTCATTCTCAGCACTTATGCTTAAATATCCTTGTAATAAGAACGCTCATACATAGGTCAGCAGTCTAATTACGGACTCTATTGGCACAGCACCGACCCTTGAAGTGGTTACTCTAATGTGTACTGCATAACGAACCACCCATGCACTCATCTAACCATTTTATTCAATGAAATATATATACTTGCCGCTCTTTCATGTAGACGCATACGTTAGCGATCTTTTATGTTTGAGGACTCTCCGAATCTATCGTCTGCCATTTGGAATTGGGAACTCCAGCCTATAGATCGGTCGAATCGAATTCGTCAACACTCGGCAAGTCAAGAATATCACTTTCAACCTTATTAAGAGTTTTAGGTCTCAAGCCTTCCCACTCGATCTATTTGACTCCTGTCTGGCTCGTTCCAAATTTGTGGAACTGACTGAAGCGGAATTATTTATTAGCTGAGGCTATGATGGATTTTGATCAAACGTTCAATGTGGTCCTCATTTTCCAAACGCAACATGTGCAGAAATCTACATATAATTTACAGGGCATGTTGTGTTCTCTATTGCTGTTGTCAGTCTTCATTGCCTTCTTACAAGATTCAAGGATTCAATTGCGACTGCAGCCTGATTATTAAACATAAAGTTAATCAAGAGTCTGGTGAGATATTGTCGTATAGCATGGGACATGAGACCATATCTATTGATTCAGGTGATGTGAGGATCAAATCTAATCACCAAGTGTAAGATACCATAAGGTATGGCAATGCATGTTGCACGCGATGTTTAATTTCTGATGTGTAAACTTGCATACGCAAGTCACACTGATGACTGATCTAAACTTCTTTTGAATCAGACACCACTGGTACCGTATAGTCATCTTGGATAACATAAAATCTGGTCTGATGTCGATGACCTACATAAATAACAATTGTCACCGATATCTAAATGGTTACATATAATATTTTTAGATTTACCTAGTTCCACCGATTGAACCAGTCTATGGGCTACACCCCGCGTTGACTCGAAAAGTTGTATTCGTCAGAGGATTTTCCACACTAATATAACCAGCGCTCCGAGCATTCCGGGCACTCTGGCGACGGGTATTCGACAACTGAGAAGCCAGTCAAAGACTCCGTGTTCAGCGGATGAACAACGCGTGTTATGGATGAATACTTCCACACATCACCCGAACGGTTTCCATGCAACAAATCATGATGAGCGCGCACTTCCATCAAGTTTATATGCGTGTGCCCGAGAAAACCATAGAATAACGTACAAGTACCCTGGCCAGCAAGCAGCCTTCGCTGATTAGAGATTTCAGCTCAGTTCACATGGGATGCGTTTTCCAAATATCTTTGTTCTACCAACTAGTCCATCTATGTATATATTTATTATCTTTTCCACTATCTGTCTCCGCAGTGTCTCGAACCCAAATCCAGGTATTCCTCTGTTTAGAATGGGTTTAGCTGAATTCGTCATTCAAATGAATAACCGGACCCCTTATTCCCAAACAACTACCGTTGAAAACGTCAAACATCAATTTCTTATCAATCAACCATCAAAAAAGAAGCAAGGAGATGTGTAGATGATGGGTCTATACTGCAATCAATCAGCTGAGCTTTTCAATTCTTTCCAAACTGAGACAATACACACTTGGAGGAATTGCACTGTGGGAAGCAGAAAGTAAAAAGAAGATTCAACCCACTCCCGCTTGAAAATTTTTGCGTTTTGTACTCACCATCACTCCATATATCATAACTATCAACCGAACAATAACTTTGGATCCAAATTACCAGAACCACACACAATTACAGGTGAACTTAGTTCAGGCATTGTGTCAGCGCCGCCTCCTCGTATCTGTTGAACTTTAACTTAGTCAGTATTGCTCACACCACAGCAACTCAATATATGGCAATGCACAAAAACATGCTTTCCGTCGCTGGGCAACGAGGTGGCAGTATGTCAGGGACATGCATCACTTTATGACCGGTAGTAACGCCATAGATAGGAATGCTGTGCCAAAACTCTTTATAGCTTAACTTTTCAGGCAAGGTTTGGTGTATTTTGCTGTATGAGTCTTTCCTTGAACTGATAATTGTTTCAGTTTGCGGGAAATGCAGTTAGTTGAATTTTTTGATTAGGTTTCCCAGATCTATAGAATTAACGAACATGAACCTAAGTGGGAAAACGGACATAAAAGGACATAGTGGATTTGACTTTAAAGCTAATGCCAAATAACACACTCACCGCTTTCAGGTTCGCGAGCAATGATCTGAGCCATCACACCCACGAATGTCACGGGAGCAACGAACCGTCGCATTTGAACCTGAAATTGAACAACTGAACCATCACGTGCCTGATTACCTAGATTTAATTTATCATTGTCAAGTCGACGACGACAGTGCCGCAAGATGTAAAATGTCGGCTGGATGTTAAACTGGTGTGCTTGCTGTTCTAGCGTAGTGTAGACCTAAAACATAAAAGAAATAAAGAAACGTGTTGAAATCGTGCATGTCTCGTGAGATCATCAATGTTTTCCAGGAAATCAAAAGATCCCCCCATCACGAATCATTGCAGTGCATTGAACAATAGAATTTGATTTGAAAGGAGTTTTAAACAATCATATCAAAATTTTGTCCGAGTCGCACCAGTACCGGAAGATATAACTGCGTGCTCAACACGTTCTTTCGTTCATGGTTTTGTTTGATCTAGATGAGTCCTAACGTCAGTGGGCTGGGCCGGGGGTTCAAGATCGGACGCTATACATTTCATTCAAGTCACCCGTCTTGTCGTATGTCCATTCTTTGTCCTTTAAGTGGTAAGAGTAAAACCTGGACATGTATTGATAAGGAGGGAAAGCTCCGAAAAGGAGGCACCAGAAATAACGCCACTGGTACCTCAAAAATGGCAAAAGCGCAATCGCGTACCATCATCCGTGATAAACATGGGTAGCCGACGAGTGTATCAATCATGTTCCAGCCCGTGAAGCCATTTGACCCAGAGTAAATCGTGTGGACAGAGAAAAAAGCTCATCTATCCTCGTAAATCGTGGGAACAGCAACGAACATGAGATATCCAACAGCAAGAAAGATTGACAAGTGCCCCCGGAGAAAAGTCACGCGAAAGTCACCACAGAAAGGTACCGCCCGAGCAGTCTCCGACAGGCGATAGACAGCACACTAAAATGCATGTTAACTAGTGAATGTGTATGTAAATCGTGGTGTTTAATATGCCAGAAGTAGCACAAGGAGTGAGTAGTGGAATCAAAAGACTGGAGTGATGATAGGTGATGATTGTGATATGATGAAATGAGGTGATGCCTCATACTCCAACAAAACTATTTCCTTTCATCGGGTTCAATATCCGTAAGGGTGTCTATAAACGATAGTCTTCGATAATTCAGTGCACCGAAAAGGGCAAGCAATCGATTTTTCTCCAGCTCAAAGAACTTGTTAGGTCCGTGTATAGTGCATGCGTTACTGTCAGATGAACGTGGTGTGCGAACTTGTGTGGGCAGAGGGGGAAGACTTCGTGGATTGTAACTTTGGGTCGCCAGGTATAGAAATGATTAGTTTCCCATATGCGTGCCTAAGCCTGCATGCGAGAAAGGCGGCCCGGCCGGGATTGTGCATCCACGAAGTCCCTTGTGCGCAGCCTACTATTGTACGGGAGTGTACGTGTACAAACAAGTCTTTGCCGATAGTCGCGCGTCTTAGTTGCCGGGCATCACACAAATTGAAGACTTTGACTAAAGGTTGAGAAAAAGGAACAAATTACATTGAAGAAGCAAGAGTGGTGTGTAAGCACGAATGAGTTCAAGTAGGAATCGTCCCTCGAGGAACACGCAATGAATATGAGATAGCGTAGCCACTAAGCAAACCGGAATCGATGATTCATTTGAACGGCACTCCGCATGACATCAGTAGTGTTATATTACAAAGTCTTTTGGCTTATCACTTTTCAAAGTCAGAAGAGCCGACGACCAAGGGTGAACTGGGTAAAGTTGTGCCTTACAGCGAGTAGCAAGCTCCGCCATTTGCGCTTAATTACCAGATCAGGAAGAAGACAATATATGCACGTGCAAAAAAATCCCCAACTTATCCATGGCGAGTGGAGGTCGGGAGGGGATCATCCGATGTCCATGGTAATCTTTCGAAATATGATTTCTCATTCATACGCATATGGGATTTGTTTGCTCAAAAAATGGTCGTTGGCTGGCTACTGGAGGAGAGCCAATCACTAAGTTACAACCCATACCTCCTGTAGTGCTGGCAACAAAACGCAGCAGCAGCCGAACAGACCATCCTAAGAAGAGAAACTTCTAAGGAACAGAAATGAAAGAGGGGAAAAAAGCCCGTATTCCAGAAAGAACGTGTAACGTCCAGGGGCTTTACACTGGTGGCAAGTAACGATCGTCGTAGTGGCACAGGGCACTTTTGCGCAGTTCGCAGCGAACCGGACCATATCCAGACTGGTTCCCACACGTGGAACGATTATCCAACTCACGGTCGTGGGCCGATTGAGATGACGCGGGCTGACTCATCGGCGGCTGCGACAAATGACAATGTATGACAAACGAAATGTGTACACGACGGGTGCATGGTATTAAAATTTATAAGCATGCTGAGTTTGCGGAAGCGGCAATGTCATCGCAATTGGGGCTTACCATTGTTGTTTACGCAGTAGTCTGAACCCCACTCAACACCGCGCAAATTCTTAATCATGAATGTGACTACTTATCAATTTCATGACATGACACTCTCCAAAGTTCGGGATAATCAAGTTACCCCTTCACTGCATGGCTTCAACATCCATCATCATCAGTCAACAAGAGTCTCTATTTACAGGTCCTTAGATGAGGAAAAAGTATGAGCTTAGAATCAACATCACGTTTGTTCCAACAAAAACAACTCAGTAATCTTGCTGCCGTGTGATAATATCACCTGAGCAACGTGCTGCAAATCTATAGGTAAGGATGATGCATTTTTACCTACTTCAAGCACAGGATTTATCAGAATCGTAAACATACGAGGTTCTTGCGCGCGCGGGAGGGAAGGGGTACCGGGTAAATGATTATTCATTTGAGCTGATTTATGAGATACACAAGTAGTTCGACTTTTTATTTTTCGTTCACAATCTAAACGTGAATCATGATTGATCAATAATCATGCCATATCCAACAAAAAAGTCAAAACGTAAGAGTCTGGAAAAGTGTGAAAGAGAAAGTGCCATCAGAAGATGCCACACAACTGGCAGAATGAAGTGACAACTCGCTAAATAAGTTTGTGGAGTTGGAGAGGGGAGGGCTCAGGTCAAAAGCCACTTGAGCATTGCTTCCCTTACTTGTGATTTAATTAATGATGATCAAAAAAAATCACCTGTGTGTTAACAAGAATCGAAGTCAGTAAAATGGAATGGAAATGAATTTAATCATTCGGTTGCAAGCGAGCTGCATGTATGTTTACTGCGTGCGAGTTTACTAGCACAGCTGCGCGACTTTTATCGATTTATCAAATTTGTAACCATGTGTAATATATTGTGGCGATTATTGTTTTTATATTAGTCTGAATTTGATTTCTAAATAGTATACCCGCCAATGGCCAGTGGTACCCTTGTTCTAACAGATAGCAGTTAGTAAGATCTCAGTCTAGTTCCACACAAAGGAAAGAATTATATACTGAGACAAAGAAGACTTCCGTGACTGCATGCATGGATCTTTGATTGCTTTTAGTGTGGCCCAACGCTAGAAAACATGCGATGATCTTAAACTAGTCTTACTCGCAAACTGTCATGGGCAGTTCCTGAATTTAAACAATCACAAAATTCAAATTGTCTGTTTGAAAAATTTTCATCTTCATTTCTAGTTGGTACGAATGCGAGTAGCGGTAGGATACGTGATGGTTGGATTGAATTAAGGCTGTGTTATATACTACATTGTGGGAAGCACCAGTGCATGAGTAGAAGGTGATTCTGGATGAATGACGAACAAGATAAATAAGAATGCATATGGTAAAAGCACAAGAACAGATTGAAAATTGGGAGGGGACAAAGATTGTTGATGAACAAAGCTTATTGATGCTGATGGATAATTAAATTTGAAAGCTTGGGAAGTCGTGATACGAAAAATTTGATAGACCCGGATAATGATATGATATTTGCATAACAAAAAAGATGAAGTCGTAATAGACCGGGATAAGACGATTGGTGCAGATTTGAGCATAGGTCTAGTTTTTGAATATTGAAGACGCTTGTTGAAAGACAGAGGAAGGTGAAACAAGATCACGCAGTAACTCTGATGGGGAATTGTGAGTGATCTTTGGATGTTTGCCGATCATGCGATTGATGGGTGGAAGTGGGAAGAGGAATGGGAAAAGCACGTAAGAGTTCGAGTGTCGTTGTTTGGAAAGATGACTTCCGTGATGGCTGTATTTGTTGTGAGGGCGCAGATCGTTTCTTGTCCCCATCGGCAAACGTGTTGTTTGATTGCATCGCGAGCGGGGGTGTGCGTGGTGAAGATGATCCCAGTGATGAATCTGGGCTCGAGGGCTCGAGATCTGGCACAGCAAGGTTATGCGAGCGAGCAGAGGAGTTTGTTTGTGAGTAGAGGTGTGCGTGTTGCCGGGGATGTGAGATCATGGTGACAGCGGCAAGGCCTTGGTGGTGGCTCAGGAGGTCTGCTTCTGTGACACCAAGCTCGAAATCGAGAACATCAAGGTATTCACGTTCAATACGGCCGACATCTCGCTTGCCAAAGACCCCGGTACAGAGTGCCCAATGCACGTTCTTTAGAGTGGAGTCGTTTAGATACTAGGAATTGAACCATAATTAGTCACTCGAGAGAGCAGAGTGAAATGGAGATTACTCACTTTTGATGCCACTATGATTGCGCCTAGGAAAACCCGCTCTAGTGCCCACTCTTCCAACGCGATCTGAAGATGCGGCTTTGCTCTATCGATATAAACGAGAGCAGCCAAAACGGTAGGAGTAGTGATTTCAGCGCGGGTGATGACGTTTGTGACGAAAGTTGTGAACTTTGCGTGTTCAGGGCGACGAATTGTGGCGCGACCCCGAGAAGATGAAGGAGTGGGTCGGCCCATTGCATAATCGACGGTTTCTACGACACAATCAACGACGTATTCTGAGTTTTTATGAAAGGTAAGTAAGATGGAAGACGAAAAGAGGAGAACAAAGAAACATACCGATGACAGGGCGTGACATTTTTATGTCGATGAGCTCAAGGAGAGCAGGAGAGTGGGTTGAAGGGTCGACAAGGCTTGCATGGTGGATTGGAGAGGGGCGGGAGGCAAACATTGTGAAGAGTGCCAGATAGAGCGGGGATGGGGACGGGACAGGACGAGGAGAAGAGGATGAGAGGGGCCATTATAAAGGAAACGGGAGAGGACTCGAGCCGATACGGGGAATACGGAAAAAGGACAGAAAGTACAGTGAAACGGGTCATAACCTGATTTGGCTCTCATGAAGATCGGGCAACTCATCTCTGGATCTCTGGCGATGCTCACAATGACCGATCACAAACCAGTTCACTTGTCTTTGACTCTTTCATCCTCTGCCGCGGCCGTGGCTTCGGCAACCCCACCCACTCTGCCGCTTACCACGCAATAACCCACGATACTTCCCGGCAGCCTGCCAAACTGCTCTGTCTCCCGCTGATAGTCTGTAGCTACTGAAATAATTTTTAAAAAATATTTTCGTCCTTTCTTTTCTTTCACTTTTATATATATAATCTGCAGCAGTCCCGTCGACTACGCTCCTAGGCGGGCAACTCGGCCGTCCCTCCGTGCTTCTCTCAGCGCGCTCTTGACGATCTGCAATGTCGTAACAAGATGGCGCACAACATATATTCCTCATCTGTATTTCGGAACTTTTTTCGCACACAGCCACTATTTGAGCGCGTCTGTGCGTGCTACTTGCTCAGATTACTGTGCAACTCCTCTTCTTCTGTTCCGTAATCTTCTTGACTACCACTTTCCATTTTCAGTCCCTATATGTCAGCCAGCACAATAAGTTGCACTTCAATTCAATATCAGCAAATGTAATTTATGTTCATTCTTTAGATCTATTAGAATCTTTTGCATTATATTTATCAAAAAGTTGAATTCTCCTTTGTTCGACTCATTTGTCGTATACTAACCGACATCATCCAACATCGCATCATTGAGTCATTTCCGCATTCGACTACAGTACTGACTCCCTGAGAGTAGTGCACATCACTCCACTTGAGCAGCAACCCTAGAAATTGCCACGACCCACCTCTGCTCTTCTTCTGTTCTCATTTCCTCGGAAAATTAAATTTGCTTGTCCCCTCGAATGCACACCAAATTCTCGAAATGGAAATAATGCATGAATATTGAATTCTCCCACAAACAGAAAAGTACACGGGCTCGGGCTCCATTCTTCATCTGTACTGTATTGCACATTTTCTGCTCACTCAGCTCACCCCTTTGAACAACACTTTTTGTGCGGCTGCCCATATTTAGTAATCTTGCTTAGTAGTATTAAAGGTTGGAATTTCCATTTGCTCTAATGCTCGCCGGAGTTACGGAAACAACCACAACCCTACAGTTACAAAGTCATTTTTGATTTTTCCATATAAATTTTCATTACCACCCCTCAAGTACTAAGAATTGGTTGTTAATCATTCGATTGTTATCTTCGCAACACGGAACTGGGAGCAGTCGTACAAAGCAACGTCGTTCAAGTTTTAGTTTCACCGACAACCGCTATTGCAAAGTTTCCGAAGTATGCACCACAAGTTATCAGGACCACTAGTTTTGCGCCCGCAGCTGATTCAAGTTTGAATTGAAACCCTATATCAAACTCAAACCCACAGAGCGCCCAAACGCGGACGTCAAGCGGTAGATCAGCAACAGCCATTCCCCGATTTCTAATTCGAGTTGTGCTTTGGCTCTGTGATTCGATGTCATAACAACAACCCACTCTCGCTATCAATACAACACCCAGGCGAAATCCCGACGAACATGGTATCATATAATTGCGTCAGGAGACTGCCCCATTCCCCGCAGACCGAGTCCCTACCCCCCGTAATGGTACCGTGATCACCAACCTAGACAATCATGGCTTGAATACAGCTTAGCTTCTCGCCAAAGCACCTGCTGTGTGTATTCCTTTACATATGAGGAACACGCTTCCTCTGGCGAAACTTTTTTTTTGGGCAGGTCACGACTTGATCCTAAACTAGTATTGACATTCCTCCCTGGGTCCAAGAATTTCTGTGTTGCTGTGTCATTGCGTCTATATCTTAGTTCCGTCGATGGATAAGCTGCGTTACATCATTACAGCACATACGCCAATGAGAAATGAAATGTCAACTAACTTGGTTCGTTTGTTATACCCCATATATTGTAGCAAAACCCGTCTTCCTCGCTTGGGGTTGTCACGAGATGGCGGTACACCATCCGTCCTGCACCAGCCCACTCGGGCTCATGGCGGTGGACTCGCGTACTTACGTATGTGTAACTACGAATACTTCTGGCCAGTTGGGATCCCTTCCTAGTAAGCAATGTTACGCAATAAGAACCTATTTTTGGTGGCCAGACTGCGTGTCCGACGTCGCTTTCAAGTGATATTTATGGATAAAGCGCACTGATCAGACTAGGAAATAATTCCCACATAAATATAATACACAGTAAGCGCATTTTATACATATAAGTTTATATCAATTCCATGGAAACAATCTGGCCCAGTTCAATGCGCACAAGTTCCTACTCACAATAACGTCAAGGTCAAATGAGCCCGTTATAACAACCCTATATAATTTCATGGGCTCATCACGCCTTTCGAACTTTTTTGTGCCTTGAAAGCTTGTCAACTGACTCCAACTTGGAAGCTGCGCCGCACAGCAGGTGGAAAGCGGTCTTCGTTTATAATTCATTTCTGATGATGTGCATAGTGGGCCCAAGTACCCGGGCCCCTCATTCCCAACTCTCACGAAGGGGTATTATGGTTATTGCAGTGGACACCGGATTATGCGCCTCCCATATAGAGATATATCGTGACAGAAAAATACCACGCAAAACGACAAGCTCCCACAACCAAGGCAAAAGAAGTTGTCCCACCACAAATTCAACAGGAGACAGAAATCCCACCCCAACAACCGCGACAAACCGAGTATGAACATTATTTCAACACACTTATGTCATCTTGGCGGTTTATTGGGGAGGAAGAAAAGACAAGTATTCGGACTTAGAACGCCGCTGAACAAGACGCATGGTACTTACATGGTACTCACACCGCATCCATTGTTCCTGTCCACTGAACATTGAATACGTGAGCTCCGATCGCAGGGTGGTGAGTTCGTGGTAGGTTCAACGTACACCCACTATGATATCGCCGCCCCTCCTATGTGTTCTCCTTTTTTGATTTAGATCAACACGAGATGAGGTGAACGCGGTGTTGGCGCGTGCTTTTTGTGTGGCGTTTTTATTTTTGCGCACTGCATCTATACAGCTGGCAAGACAACACCTCTCCCAATCAAAATTTAGAAGAAACTTCCAAACTCTATATTAGACCAGGTCCAGACGCTGTACCACCGACCGCTTCCCAGCACCTCAAAAAACTCCAGATCAAACAATCTGTCAGTTCAACAACTTGTCCGACTCGTTTGATCCTGCGATCCGCCTGTACATAATAGGCAACGGCACGAAGTATACCATGAGCGTTGAATAGAATAAACACAAGATGATAGGAAAAACGTGTTTTTTTGGAATGAAGAAACGTCAAATTTCACCGGGGGGCATGTGGAGTTCTAGAATTACGTTTGTACGTACTATAAGGTGTTTAAACCAGATCGCGCAACCCGCACATACACACACGCCCTCTTTATTTGATCTACTGATACCGGCACAGAGATGGCCATACAAGGCAAAGAATACATCTCCTAATGTTGTACAAGACATTTGATGTGCTGACAGCGACGTGTAACATGGCAGGATGGCAGGAAGAACAAGATGAAACGTACCGTAATCACGAGATTCCCGCCCTTCTCCCTGATGGGGCTTTTTTCAAGATTTCTGGCTCACTCGGGTGTCTAATACGTCCGTCCCAATCCCACTTTAAACTCTTACAGGTTTTTTCCTTACAGGTTTTTCCCTTATTAGTGAATTTCACGAGGTTTTTTTGTGATGCCTTGACGATGGTTTGATCGTGCAAAGAGATTTTTTTAATATATCCCAATTTCCTCTTTCGATTCTTCTAAAAGAATCTCGTGCAAGATTCGATTGTTGACTTTTGGATCTATGGGAATGTGCAGTAGCGCATCAAGAACTAATTAATCTAATCACAAACAGGGTGGAACAGTCAAAGCGAAAGTATGATCTATAGGTGTTGTCAGAAAGGGTATCGGATTTTTTTCTTTTTGTACTGGAAGTTACATACTACTTTTCAATGCAAAAGTAAGGTTCTATAAACCAGTCGAACAAGTACAATTTATTCCGACGGAAAATTATCTTCAGGAGTGAGAAGTTGGAAGTATGTATTGGAAGGATGTCACGCCACTCGGACACCCCTCGCCACATAGTACACGCAAGTACACATAACAAACAAACTGCACGAAAGCTGAAAACAGAATTCGGGATTCAAAAACGCAACTTATCCTGACATGGTTTGGAGAAGACAAAAACATTGCGCGAGTCCGAGCGAGTGCTAGTCCAAGAAAGAAGAGAAAGCAAGAAATCAGAAATAAGAGCAAGACGGAAAAAGAGATAGCTTCCACGCCCACGCCACAACGCCTGTCTTGGTTGATCTGTCAAGCCGAGTTTGATCTGCTCAGAATGAAGGGTGTTAGAGTATGGAGTCGCCCTGTAAGTGTGCATCTCCCGCGCACACAAGCACTTTCGTACAACTTGCTATCTCCGAAGGCGTGATCGGCTATGAGAGATAAGAGTTCACCCACACCGGTTACCGTAAACACCCTCCTCTCCTCTCCTCCCCGAAATCCTGCGTTCCCCTTCCCAAGCATTTGTCTTTTGATTTCCTCGACCAAACCAGCAATAGCAGCCAAAACAGACGCGCGCCGTTATGACGACCCGAGGAAGCACTGAACTGAAGACTGAGTCGTCCCCACCACGCCACATCATTATCATTACTGCATTATCGTCCTCGTTTCCTCCGCATGATTAAATGCGATCTTATCAGGTACTACACATAGATGAGGACTTGTTCTCACATGCCCTCAGCGCCTGGTGTCTTGCCTTTGTTCTTGCTCCCCTTCGGTCTGCCTCTGGGTCGCTTCGAAGCTCCTGGACGAGTATCCGCATCACTGACAGATCCTGTTGTTGTCCTGCGTTTAACGCTAGATTGAACTTGCGCTTGGTTCTGTTCGTCATTTCCGTTGAGTCTGCGCTCATTTAGATATCTGAGGTTGCGAAAACAATAAACAGTCAGTATGGTGTGGCGCCGAAGAAAGGATCAACGAAAAAAAGTCTAGTTTAAATAATTGCGAATAGCGCGCAATATGCAGGAATATGTATATATATGGAAGAAGGAGAAATTGAATCTGCGAGTTCTGGTTGGATGTGATTTATCGAATGGAACCAACATCCGAATTCCAGCTAAAGTTGAGCGCCTAGAATTTTACCAAGGTGATGTCGAAGCATTTACCCAATACAGCACAATGACGAACCAGATTTGAAGCGAGAAGAAGTGGGGTGCATGGAGAATCAGAAAAATGACTCGTTGCAGGTGATCGACCAAAAACTCAAGATGGCAAAGAGAAACAGCCAAAGTAATGCCAACTCACGAAGACGTTTTTTCATCTAGTGTGCTTTGTAAACTTGGCAGTGGACCTTGTCCAAGCTCCTGTCTTAACCTGTCGACATCACGTTTTGCAATGGCATATTCGCCTTCCGTTAGTTGGTTTATCTTGAGACGGATCTCTTCACATCTATGTCCGGGTTGAGTGTCAACAAAGCGTTGAAGGAAGAGGGGTAATATCAAATCACTCTTTTGTAAACGAAGATTCCATCAAATCAGCCTGTTCATATCAGGAAAATTAACAAATATATTCGATAAATACAAAGAAGCATATGCTTCTACCTTGTCTCGGTCTTCATTAATCTAGCTAGGCGATAAACATTTGTCACGACAAAAAAACTGCTAACTGTTAGCTCACCTCTCTAAGGGAGTTCAACAATTTGGTTCGTTCACTTTCCAACCTGCAATACCGCAACGTGTTCAGTCACAACGAGGCCAGCCACGAGGACAATGATGTCTTACTTGTTCTTTTGTTCGCGAATGTCCTGTATAGCCTTGTTCTTTTGTTCCAATGAAGCATGGGCTGATAAGATGTGCGCGGTGTGCAGTTGTAGCGTAAGTGCATGTTTCCTGATTTTCAAGTAAGCAACAAAAACACATTGTATCAAAGTATAAAAGGCAATGAAAGTGCTATGATCAACACGCGAGAATCAAGGACTGAAGGGCAGGAGCAGTAACGCCATATCATAGCTGCACTCCGCCTCGGAGAATTGGCGAATAATGACGGAGAAATAGATCTATACAACAAAGACAAAGCAAAGCAAGGAGAACATACTTAAGTTCAGCTGTTTTTCGCAAGTTGAACCAAATCTTTTGTCCAATCTCCAGTAGCGATCAAGGGCGCCGCACTGCCAGTGCTCCCTGAGCCTTGTTGTGCCTGATGTTGATGAGTACTTTGTTGTTGTGGCTGTTGTGTTTGGGGAACCGACTGAATCTGTTGCTGCTGCTGTTGTTGTTGTTGCTGTTGTTGCTGTGTCTGCTGTTGAGGTTGTCTGGTTGTATCTTGGGGAGCGATACCGACATTTTGTAATTGAGCACCAGGAGGGCCGGTATAGTGGACGTACTGAGGATGAGGGTGGTGATGTTGAATATGCGACATTTTTGGCACTCAGGCAGAGTTTGGGTGTTAACCCTCTCGATCGAAGTCCTTGGGGTCTTACTTACAATTTGCCAGAAGCCGCGGTGGCAGAAGGTCTGATTGGTCTTATTATGATCCAAAGCTCTCGGATCGGACATTTAAATTTAGGCTTTGAGCAACTTCCGACAAATTCAGTTGGAGCAGAGCAATGGTATTGCCCATTGTTAATTCATAAATGGTTTCCGATCGCAATGATACGTTGGTTACTATCATGTTCAGCTAAACTTGGGCGCTCTTGTTAACTCTGACTGACAAATTTGAAACACAGTCGGATGTCGGTGATATTCTCAAACAACTGCATAACACGGAAACCCATACAGCACAAAGGACTGCATTCTTTTGCTCCACCGAACAAAACATCTTTACGCATTGGAGCATATTTCATTAGGATGCAACTGGAGAAAAACTGCAAATTCCTCGTGTGGTTCAACCGTTCATGTAGGGGTTGATGCGCTCGAAAATTTTATGCATTTAATATTGTCGGCAATCCGGCATTGCTGAACATGCGCAACTAAGCCAATCTGTCAAATGTTATGGTCGCGGGCGCTCATATGTCGTAAGAAAATGTTCAAAATAGCACTGGTCAGGACAAATCGAAACTTGCGGATTAGCGGAACGAACTTAACAGAAATGCTATGTGCATGGCAACCCAGCGCAAGGCAAACTGATAAGTACTGCACTCAGGGCTGCAAGCGTCCCCAAGTCAAAGAACTTGGAACGCGTGTCTAGACTTCGATACAGGAAGTAGATGGCTCCATGAACTAAAATATTCGCACCCTCATCAGAATTTATTCAGTAGCATTGTCAGTATACGAACCAGACCCCTAAATACATGTTCTAAGTGGATCTAGGGACGCTTCAGATCCATTATTTTTTGATCTGCGTGCCATAATGTCAAAATTCCCTGGACATCAAGGTGGGGTGCAATTGCCGAGGAGGTGCAGATATATTTGATCAGTTAGTCTCCTAACAAGATTCCACACAGAAAGATAAGACAGACAGGTGATGAGAAAGAATATCATGAGATTCAGAGTATTCATGTATGTAAGCATCATCATTTTGTTCTTTTTGAATTTTTCCCCCCCTGTGGGCTAGGAGTGAAATATATGTATTTGTCCTCTAAAGTGGGGAACTGAAAAAGCATCAAAAGATCAATCAATTCATCAGATCGATTCAGCTGTGAATCCCTCTTGAGCTGATTGTCGAATTTTGAACCAGGGAAATTAAGGCATATTGCAACATCTGGAATGTAGAAGCACAATATCCGTGTTGCTCCTCTAATAAATTATGATCTTCTGTGGTATCGGTATCACAGGCCCCTTATCATCCTAATCATAACCAGCTATCCACCCGAAAGATAGTTTAAAGCAATATACCACCAAGTCACCGGTTTGCAAAATATTACTTGTTACCGCGGTCCGCAAGCACCTCGGGAACTACTATCCGCCCGATTCAACCCTGCAAATTGAGACATGTATGGTAGCACATATTGGCGAACTCGGTTCATTTTTGCGTTGTAACTCTTCATAATTGTATTGAGGATGATCTCATTGCAATTTATGAAAAATTTGGAATGCGGAAAAGCGAGGGGTTATTTTATCTTCATGGCTCCGCCGCGACCCACCCCTCGCTCCCTCGGGTAGATGTCTACATTTTACATGCTATATAGCAAGGGTGATGCGGCATATCTCGGTTTGGTGATTTCTGATGGTAGTCAACAGCACTTTTGGGTACAAGAAAAACACCGAAGGTGCGGGCATCAGGGTGGTGTTAAAGGCATTTCCTTTGAAAAGTTCCACTATTACATATATGAAAAATGGAGTCATATCATTAAAGACGTTTACCTAGGGTCTTCTAGTTTATGTCTAGCACTGAGCTCGTGTATGCCAAGCGGGGAGTCTAGAGGACAGGTGCCAGCTAGAAACGTGCGACATCCAAGTTTAGGTTCACCCTCATAATAATACCAGAACCAACTGCAAGTAGTTTCGCCGAGGCAACATCCTATCTACAGCATGTTCTCCGTAAAACTCACAGAAGACCAGGGAGAACTAGGGTACCGAGAAACTCGAGAGCCTGATTGTTTGAGGAATTTGAACTGTATCGAACCATCCGCGGGGAATATGATAGTGGTTCCAGCTGGTTATAACACGCACATTCATACAGTTTAGAAATTCAGAATACGAGAATACGAGACGCGACATGGTCAGAACAGAAGAAGTTCTCGGTAATTCCGGCACTTCATCGGGGTACTCGGCCCGGAAAAAGCAGGACTTTTTTTCGAGGTTCGTGATCATTGCAGTTCCAAACCGTACTTTCCGAACAACAAACTTTCTTAGATTCATTGATCACTTCATTCGCTCAAAATGAGTATCTTGCGTTCATTCCAGGCATCTGACATGTTCAAGTTTAATAATATGTATGAACCACTTTCTCACATCCCTATAAATCGCTTTCTGAAAAATTACATTGTCGAAGTAACTTGGATATCTGGACTGAGACGGTGAGTGTTATACATTAATATTCTTTGCGCGTACGTATATGAATATGACAGCGTTTTGTATATAGTATAGCATTGGTTTTTACCTGAGCTACCTTTCACGTTGGCCAGACCTATGCTGCGTACAAGAATCTCCAAGCGGACGGATGATGGGTTACAGTACGTGCCATACAAAACTCCAAGCGAACATAGAAACAGATATGACAATCTTAACTTGTAACTTTGCATAGTCCTCGGAAATGCAGAGGGCACCGGTGTAGAACGGCATGGACACGTCACGGTGCTCACGGTTGCACCAGGAATACCGCCGTCTCTCTCTCGCGACAAAAATGCTCAATTTGCTCGAACTGGTTTCAGATGAGACATATAGAGGTTTCTTCGTTGATCTATATGTGCGTTGCGCAAATACAGTAGCTATAGATATGTATGAGGCGAAAGGGTACAGTGTCTATCGGAGAGTAAGAGAGTATTATGGGAGTCTAGGAGTTGGGAAGGGAGGAAGAGATGAGGAAGATGCTTTCGGTACGTATTCTTCCTATTCTTTCTTGCTTCATAACGCATAATCTCATTCTGATCTTTACCAAACAATAGATATGCGGAAACCTCTACCTCGAGATGTGAACAGACGTTCAGTTCGACCGAACGGGAGAGATATGATAGTTAGCCCCCACGACGTCTCATGATGATTCCTTATCAAGCACACTCAGAAAAGTTACATATAATAATGATAATCACTATTCACAATCAAAGGCTCAGGGGAGGTGGCTCTTCAAGCACTTGAGGCAACAATGCCAGTTCTTGTTCGTAAAAGCTAATCAGTGCTTCTCTGTCCGAACAAAACTGAGCCATCTTGATCCTGATCTCTTCTGCAGCAGCTGCAGGCTTGTTTTCTTTATTTTTCATAGTCCCCATCCGCCCAGGGCCCATGAGCCGGTTGGTAAGGAACAAGAACCCTTGTGAACCTCCCAATACCTGTATGAAAGCCACGCCAGAACGGTGCACAAACTGCGAGTACTTGCACGAAGAGCGGCGATACGAATAGACCACATCGACATGCTCCGGGTACAAATCTGCTGCTTCTATATCCACAACGAAACCAAAACGCCGCAGTAACGAATATTCGAAAAATCTCACGACTTGTGCACCTTCTGGAATTCGCTTGTCAAGATCTGGTATTATAGGTGGAGGGACCGCAAGTCGGAGAGGAAAGCACGACTGGAAAGCATTCCGATCCCGGATATCACTGATTTGGGTCACATAGGCTTCTACCAACCTGAGCCCATACCGTTCAATAGTCCTATTCCATTGTCGTAGTTGATCTTCGATGCAACGAGCTGTCGTTCCAATCCACTGTAGTTCGAAATGAAACACAGTAGCTGGATTATGGATGATATCGTGATGAAGCACTACAGCCTCAGCTTGATCACTTCTCTGCACGGGAAGGGTGAATCTTGTGATTGATGAAGTGGATCACCAAGTTCCTACCTTGTTGGGATCTATGTCAATGATCATTGTCTGACTTAAGATTAGCCTCTTCCTGGCCTTACGCGGGGCAGTAATCGACTTCGACCTATGAGTGTTGGGAGGATAATTTGGACGTGGAAACCCCTCTTCTCCTGCATATCGCCTAAACCAACCTTTTGGTGTCATTGGTACAGAGTATTCTCCCTTTAGACGATAGAAATAATGCCTTGTTATAATGGTAGTATTCAGTCTTATCCTTGATCACGGTCTGGTTCGACTCACCCATCTAGGAAACTGTGATAACCTCGGCAATGCTCGAATAGGCCTTGCTCAAGCAGTTTAACACCCCATTCTAGAGCTTGAGCGCGTGATGATACATCTCGAAACTCCCGTACCAACCACGAGACAAAGTCGTACCCAATGAAAGAATCTGGATACTGAATATGATGCCAATGGTGATGTTTAAATGGAACTCCATCTTCTTCTTTCATAGCCTTAGCTATCGCTGCCAAGGACATCTCTCCAACTTCCCGTTCGCTTTTCATCTTTTTTCTCAAGGGACCAGCTGCGTGAATCTGATCTAGCTGATCCATCAAAGCATCATCAAGGACAGATGCTACCGGTCCAAGTGTTGTGGGAAGGAAGCGTACGGGAGGGGCTGGATGACTTATTCGTTCATCAGGTGGCTGCCAACGCAACTTTGTAAATTGTTCCGCTAATTTTTCGATACCAATTATTCGGATTTCTTCATCATTGAGTTTCTCTCCTGATGGTCCAGTATCAACAATAGGAGGTTCTGCAGTGGGAATAACAATAAAACGTGTCCGCCAGTACCGCATAGATTCACTGAAATTGTGTTCATATCCAGCGACAAGCATATCGAGCCTGTGGTTCGGGATAGGTGAGATACATCAAAGATTAATCAACGTAACTTACCTGTTCCAACCATAATTCTCTAGCCCATGATACGAGAACACCGTGGGTAGTTCAGTATATCCAACTGCAAACTGCTTCAGTTGGGATATCAAGGATAATGTTTGGAGGAAAAGTTACCTCCTAACTTTGGCCAGATCAGGCATTGATAGTTGTATGAACCGGCTGGAATCATGCGGCGCACATACCGCCGAACTTGTATTGCTTCGCCAGTGTATGAGATACGATGAATCTCGTTGGTCATACTGAGATAGACAGGATCTGCTGTAGAACGAAGGATTTCTGAAGCTCCCAGGGGCTTAGGTCTTGCGTCCTCTTCTACAACCAGAGAGTTTGTTCTCCGGAGGACAGGCTTGCTCCCGGTATCATCATTACGGTTCCTCAAGATGAATTGGAAGCCTTGTGCTAGCCTGACAGCAACCATGCCGCGCATTACCACAAGAGCCCATGCACGACGCACATCTTCTGAGTTACCTTTTACAAAAGTAGGTTTAACAAGAAAGGAACGCATCTCCCCCGGATCCACAACGAAGTCGTACGAAAATACATCATAAGAAGATTCTAATTCAGACGTTGAAGGGAGACGCTCAACCGTTAGGGGTAGACAACCAGGTGTTACTATATGCTTCCATTTTATATCGTGTTTGAGCAACGGCTGTGGAAGCATATGTTGCCACCTGCGAGCCAGTGAAGATTGAGAGAATGCCACTGAAGGATGAGGTTGAGATGGATTAGAGAAATGGCCAGGTGAAGATCCAGAGAAGGCGTTTGAGAATGTTGTCACACTTCGACGTTTGTTGGCCAAGAGTTCGTCAAGAGGCGGGGTGTTCATAGGTGAACGGCGGGCGTGCGAGACACCACGAACGACCACTGTTTCTTCTTCAAAAGTTCGACTGAAACTTGAACTGACGGGTGTTTTGCTTTTGATTGCAACAGGCATAATTTGCTGGGTGGTTTGGGTTGTGGCGGTTTTAGATGGACCAGGCATCTTCACAGGAGGTGTTGGGGCAACAGTCGTTTGGGGGACTATACTAGTCCGGGGTGAAGCCGACGCCGAGATTTGAGATGTCTGAGGTTCACTAGGGCTGCTTCGAAAAGGGTTGAACAACCAAGATGGAGCTAACTTAGATCCTAGTGTGCCCTTGGACGGCGAACCGCGGGGTCGTTCTTTAGAACTGGTTGACCCAACCGATCGCTTTGACCGGATAGAGGGCGATGGAGAAGTGCTCATGCCGGCACTAGATTTCATACGAGATGCTGAAGGTGGTTCATCAGGAAGTTCCATTATGATCTTTCTAGGACTCTCCTCGATTGTAGCTATTCTAGTGGCAGCTGTAGAATTGCGATGTATACTCCGTTTTTCTGAAGATAATGAGTTTGGAATCGAGTTGGATGACGGAGGAGTATTCAGGTGTTGAATGGCTTTCAATGAAAACATATCCGTATCAAATTTATCCGCATCAGCTTTTGAGATTTTTGGGGAATTATTACTTTCGGTGGTGTCTGAAGCCGCAAGAGACTTTGGGCTTTCTGGCAGGAAAGGAACTTCTATGCTTGAGAGCACATCGTGTTCCAATAGTCCTAACATCTGAATCTCATGCATTTTAGCTCGAGCGACAAATCTGCATATGACAGTTCAGCAAGAAGCGTGGGTCATGTTTAATCTCGCCTACCTATCTGCTCTAAATGGTAAGTCCATCTGCTTATCCCAGAAAGTTGTTGATACCCAGAACGGTTCCCACCAAAAAGTCTTCCTGTATTTAACGTCAACAGACATCTCGTCGCCTCCTCCCCATAACGGGTCCATAATAAGGGGATCTGCCTTGCCATCTAAATCTGACTTGAGTGGTTCTGTTCCCTGAAAGCTAAATATTGGGCTTTGATGGAGGGGTGGCTTTGTAAGGAGGATCAGATCAAGCACGAATCCCTGGTCTAGCATGCGGGTTGTAGTAAGACGCAGAAGTTTCTTGGAAACCCTGAAGTAGCCTGTGCCAGGGGATATCAATAGAGTCATGGCACCAGTGAGGGACAAGGAGCGATCAATATAATGAGTTTCAGTAGGCGTAAGTCCCAGGTTCAGTGCTTCTAGAATAGGGCCGTCGTGTGCATAAGAGATCTTCCCAACCAACCTCACTTGGGAAGGAGGACCAATTCCGGTGTCCAATGACGCTCGGTGGTAGTGATGTGTCAATAGGATATCTCGTTGGAAGTCCCAGAAAGAATTCTTAAGGCTAACAAGGGTTGGTTTCCACTCGTATATGACTTCGAGGTCGGTAATAACCTTGTAGAAATCTTTGTACCAACATCCTCTGTCATCTCGTAAGAGAGGTCCAGCGGCGTAGTCAATTTCGGATTCATCGTAAAATACACGGGACACAAGAACGATTGTCACAGTGTGATTGGTGCCCGCTTCTCGCCATTTTGCGAACAAGGCGGGGAGAAATGAGTGAACAATCTTCTCATTATATCGTTCACCATCTCCAGCGAATTCCCAGAGTTCACGGCACACTTGTATGAATATAGTCACTTTTGCTGATAGTGACCTAAATATGGTCTTAGTCGTAGAAGTCATGCAAGCAGAGGAAACCTAGGAACCACATTTCAGTCAGCGTCAAATACTGAGTGGAACAAGTTGATAAAAATTTACTGCTTTCCCCTTACAGTATATTTTCTGTATTTTGGCGGCGATGCCGTTGATGAAAGAAACATCTTGTTCTGTGTATATGCATTGACCCACAAGCTGTTCTCCAAGTCGCCACATGTCATTACGACCTAAGTATTGGTCAATGAAAGTAAGCTCGACATAGTCAGCGCAGTGTATGCCGTGGTCAACCTAAGTATTATTTATTTATTTATCTCTCACTCCTCTGATAGAATGGTTAATGAAAGAACCTTGGTTGCGGTAACCTCGCCGTTATTTCTAAACCCAAACAAATCCGCAGTAGCTTTGGGAATAGATATCTGAGAGTAGTTTCAATATCCGATCAGTCGTATATTTCATAATGTGAAGTACCTGCAACTGAGGCTTTGCGCATCCATCGTCTTTTGGAACCAAGAATAAGAAACCAGAAGTCAGCATTTTCAGAGGTACTACTTCGAACCCTTAGCAAATCTCCCTCAGCCACTCCAGGCCATACAGCATGATTGAACAAAACAGCATTGGAGTCCTTTAGATCATGAACCCAGGAGTTTAGAACTTTAGAATCGCCTAACTTCAAAGGGAGGGGTGGGGGAGGTGGAGGTCTAAGAATTGACTGTGCGGTGTTTGAGCGTCGACGACCGTATTGTGACAAAGATTCAGCTCTCGACGTTGTCATTAACGATATAAGCTAAGAATAAGAAACATAGCATTTGTGGCTTTTCCGATGAAGGTTATTTGCGGCTGTTGATACTGCGAAGGGACCCAAGAATTTGGGTTTGCGGCGTCGACTCAAGTTATTACAGTCATATTCTGTATCAAATTTTCGTTAGTTCTTTTTCTTATGTTTCTCTTCTTAACATATAACACACTTGGTACTTTTAGAAAAACAAGGGAGATCGCTGCCAAGGGCTTTAATCATCCGCAACCCTCACTCATATACGAGATCGTGTCAAGGGAAGCCTACATTTGCGAAGCACGCACATTTCTTCGCACTCATATATACCAGCCTGTTGTAACCGGGTCTGTTAACCTTTTTGAAACCTAGTTATGCATCATTCTAACCCCACTAATAGGCCTTAAAAAAGCTGACCTTATTTTGACGCTATGTCAAGCCCTCATCCGGCGTATACTCATCCAGGGTCAAGCCCATCGTCGTACTACCATCAGTCTCCCCCGCCAACTCACCATGTTTACGGAAATCATGGTCCCGGGCCGAGTATTAATCCCACATACCAATACAGTTACCCTCAGCCTCACTTCAATTCTCACCACATGCCTCATAATCAAGGGCACAGGGCCAACGGACGTGGGGGCGGTATTGGTGGTTCTCATTCCTCTCGTGGCCTACATACTTACCAAAATTTTACTACTCAACATCCACCATATACTCACGTTGTTCATGCACCCCAAGGTCAACACCCTACCCACCACAATCCATACGTAACACCCCAAACAAAATACAACCCGACATACGCACCCCACTACGGAAACCATATTCAGATACCCTACTCTCCAGTCCATACCACTCACTCCCCAACATATTCTCCATCTTGGCAAGTTCAACAGCAGCATATATCTCCCCTTCCAAAACAGGAGCCAATGCCTCAACCCCAAGAGATACCATCTACTGTATCAGGATCCTTCTCCAGCACCACAAGCACTTTTGGATTCCCAGCCATATCAGATTGATTTGTCATCAAATCACATAGAATCTACGGTTGAAACATTATCTCCAACTCTTGCCCCTTCAACTCCAGAACAAATTCCTCATTCGTCTTCTTATGCCAAAATGGGTACAATATATACATCGGAATCAGACCCTTCCTTGCCCTCTGAGCTATCTTCTGTCGACCCCCAATTGCCTGCCCAGTCAATGGTAAACCCAGTAGCTACGTTTGCCATCTGGTCCAGAAGACCTCACAAACCATCGCTTGCACCTAGTATTATTATCTCTCCAGATGCGCGTCCTCCTGCTGAAGTGGTGCAACTAGCCATGGACATGAGAACACCCCCGATCTCGCCCGTGTCATCACCTGTAATTCCCGTTAAGGTTCTTCCACCTGACACATGCACCGGCGACGAACCAAAACATGGGATAAACGAATTGAGTGCTACTGCTCTGGTTGCCTCGTACAAACAGTCTGATGAAGCTGATCGACCCCCTCTGTCATCCTCATCCCAAACGAACTCAACGGTTCCATCGACGTCGGTGACAGAGACTACGAATACCCCAACAGTACCTGGCTCTCCAATTTCGTCAAATACTTCTGTCTCTTTGATGGGAACCCCAGTGAAAGATGGTGTTGCCCTGACAGCCGAAGCATCCTCTGAGTCCACTTCCTTGCCAGACCCTGTGATCGAAAATAAACAAGCTCCTGTACCAGTACCTGTCAAAAAATCGTGGGCATCTCTTCTCCAACCTTCTACTTCCAAAGCGGCTTCAAACGGCATAAAAAACGCACTTCCGACATCTTCTGTTGTCGGCTTCTCTATTCCTGCGAGCTCATCTTCTGCATCACAACTCGTTTCTGTATCACCATCGAAGAAGTCAGAGCTTGTTAGTTTGTTAACTACTGTACCAAGTGCTCCTCCAGCTCTCCCAATTATTCGCCCTCGAGGCTTGGTGAATAATGGGAATATGTGTTTTGCAAATTCTGTCTTGCAAGTTCTAGTTTATTGCCCTCCTTTCCAAGGACTTTTTAGTCAATTGGGATCTTTGTTGTCGGCCCCTGGGAAGAATCGGGAGGGTATAACGCCATTGGTGGATGCCACGATCGATTTCTTGAAGGAGTTTATCAAGGAGAATAGAACATCTAGCAATGATTCTACGAACGGACGGGGTAAAGGAAAAGAGAAAGAACGAGACGAAGAAGAAGATAGGGAAGGAGAGAGTTTCTTGCCGACTAACATCTATGATGCTATGAAAGAGAAAAAGAGATTCGATAACATGCGGGTGCGTAATTCGGAAATTATACTACAATCATACCATTTACAAATCAATAGGGTGGTCACCAAGAAGATGCAGAAGAGTTCTTGGGATTCTATCTGGATACCTTGGAGGAAGAGTTACTCTCCTTGCTGAACTCAATATCACCACCCCGACAGAGTAAGTCTGATGCGATCGAGGAAAAGGAGGAAGCTGCACCTCAAGAAGAAGATGGATGGTCAGAAGTAGGGAAGCGCAATCGCACTGTCGTTACCAGAACCGCAAGTTTTCTCTCTTTCTAAAGGTTCATAGTGTACTGAATGTCTAGCCTGTAGATAAAAGCGACTGAATCACCGATATCACGTATATTTGGTGGCAAATTCAGATCAACGCTCCGGGCGCCTGGACAAAAAGATTCAGTAATCGTTGAAGATTGGAGATCTTTGAGACTAGACATTCAAGTGAGTGTGTAGTTGTATCAGCGCCTTCCACATCCTAATACGTTATTCAGCGAGAACAGATACATTCAGTTCAAGATGCATTGTCATATATATCACATCCTCAACCTGTCCAGGTGGCGAACCCATCTCGACAAGGTGTAGTCATCCAAGCGAGTCAACAAATTCTCATCGAGTCACTACCTCCCATTCTCGTGCTTCACTTGAAGCGCTTCTGTTATGATACAAAAGTAGGGGGTGTAGTGAAAGTGGGAAATCAGGTCAAATTTAGTCCTGAACTCGAGGTTGGACCTGGTAAGCAAAGTGGTGTGATTTCGGTTTTCCTTGGTTAAGCTCTTCCTAGATGTCATGGTTGCAACTTCAAAACGTCCGACGCGTTACAAACTCTTCGGGGGTAAGTCTACAAGGAATTATACTTATATTGCTGTGATGTTTATGAACTTTTACACCAGCCTTGTACCATCACGGCCATTCAGCTTCTGGGGGACATTACACCCTAGATGTGCTACACCCAAATCGATATCCTGGTGCAAAGATAAGGGAGGGTTGGGTTAGGATTGATGATGAGCTGGTCTCGGATGTTCATCCAGAAGATGTCTTCAACTCAGTCGGAACGAGATGATATGAGATGTGCATATCTGTTATTCTACAAAAGAATCCGATAATGTATATCTATATAGTTGTCGTATTGGTTTTAGCTTTGTAGGGAGTCAGAATATATGATACATTGTTGAAGGCAGCGAAGACTTCAACTTTGCTCCAAGTAGATTGGTCAGCATTAACAACTCTAAATTGACGTGCAGTACACTCTACTTCAGACAGACTCTCTATCAGATTCTTTCATCTTTTCGTTCAATGGCTACTATTACCACACAATCCCGTCCCACCGCAACCCGTGGTGCCTATAGGTCCCGGGGAAATAGAGGACAAGGAGGAAACAGGAACCGTGGCCGCAAGGCCAGCGTTGACAAAAGCACTCCAGAGAAATCTAACTTAGAAAAGGAACCAAAGAATACAGAAGTGGTTAACAATCCTGTAACCGACATCAATGATGGTGAAAGTGCTGAAGGCGATTCAGATTTGTGTTGGATCTGCGCGGAACCAGTCAAATATTATGCAGGTCTCTGAATGTAACCATCGTACATGCCATGTCTGTGCGCTCAGGCTCAGAGCATTATACAAGAATACCGACTGTACATTCTGTAAAGTAAGTAATACTATCATCTTCAATATATGCCAAACTATATTCTAATTATTATTTTCGCCGCACATAGGCTCCACAGACATCTGTTATCTTTACGGTATCTGGTGATGCCGAATTTTCGTCATATACTCCAGAATCCATTCCACACAAGGATGCTAAGCTCGCAATAAGTTTCGAGACCCAGGAGATGATGGAAGACACTCTTATTCTGCTTAGATTCAACTGTCCAGATGAAGATTGCGATTATATCGGAAATGGGTGGGGAGACCTCAAATTACACACTCGCGCAGTGCATAACAAGCTCATGTGGTTTGTCTCTCCCGCCGCTCAATCTAATGTGTCTTAGCGTCTCAGCCGTTTTCCAGTGATATATGTGTACGGTTTAAGAAAGTTTTCGCACATGAACACGCACTATATCCACCAAATGTTCTACCTATCCATTTACCATCGATGCATCAACGGCCCCACCAAAAACAAATCCCCAAAGATCAGATAGAAGGTGGTATCCACCCCCTCTGCGAATTCTGTCGCGAATGCTTCTTCAGCAATGATGAACATTACACTCACATGCGACAAAATCACGAGGAATGTTTCATTTGCAAGCGTAATGAGATTAGAGACCAATAGTTTGTTAAAACGCACTACCTCCTCTGATCTATTTTTGAATTTTTTTCTTTGAATCTAGCTTCATGAACTACGACAGCCTGGTAGGTGTCTGCAGCGACGATGATAGACTTGGTTTCTGAGTTCTATATACAGGAAAGGCATTTTAACAATGCCCATCACCCTTGCATGCAACCACAATGTTTAGCTCGCAAATTTGTTGTTTTCAACACTCTCCTCGACCTTCAGGCTCATATGGTAGAGGAGCATGGGGGAGATATGACTTCACGCGATAAAAAGGACGCTCGTAGAATCCAGGCTGAATTCGCCTTTGAAGAAGTGAATCGTGGAGGTAGAGGAGGCCGGAGGGATAGAGGAGACCGCGAGAGGGAACGAGAACCGCCTCCACTTCGCCAACCACAGCAACCCCAGCCTCAACCAACTTCAGATGGACCTCCACGACCACCAGGCAATGGCAACCGTAGAAGAGAGGCCTTTGGAGGTAGTTTGACAGGTTGAAGGAGGTCCGAGTTCAACCCCAGTAAATAACAACACCCCTCATCAAAGTCGCCCATCCGTCACCCCCTCGCGGAGACATAGATGCTGCAACTGCAGAGTGAGTAGAAGAATATATATATCAGGAGACCTACATACTGACCATAGATGTAGGAGACACGCGTCATTCATGGCTCGGTTGCAATCCTTATCTGCTAACCCTACAACTGCTGTGTCTGCAGTCAAGGCTGCAACCAGAGGTTATCGAGCTTCAGAGTCCAGTTCTCGAGACCTGATCTCCACAATCTGGAACGTATTAGATCGTAACCTTGAACACACAGCTAGTATCGTAAATGCGTTTGTGGACCTACTCGATGATGAAGAGAAAAAACAAGATCTATTGGCATCATGGAAAGGATTTATGATTGAGGTACTAAACTTTGTCGGAGTTCCCGAACCTATATTGAAATGCCTCTTTGACAGCAACGTCGACAGTTCCCTGATCTTGTTCCAACTAGCTTTGGGGAAGGATATGCAGGTATAACCTCAGGTCGTGTGTTAAATGCCAAACATTCTACAGCAATTAGATCTTCCCAAAAATCATCACGTCAAATTTGGGATAGGGTTGCACAAGTGGCAGCGTCATCATCGTCGTCATCAAGCTCGAATCCTCGTTTAGGTCTTTCAACAAGAACGCCCGATGTATTTCCCGTACTTGCGAACCCGAGCCCAAGTTACCCCTCCGCTCCTGCATTTCATAAAGGTCAGAGGAACACACCATGGTCGGCAAGTGCTGCAGGTTTCAGACCTGCTCCTTCTCCACCATCCGGAGTGTTTACTGTATCGGAGTTTCGTGGCCCAGCTAAACCACAGTCAGCGACTAGTAGTTCACAACAAGTCCCTCCGAAGCTATCGAGTGCACTTTTCCCAGAGTTGCCCTCCGCAGCAGCTAAAATGAAAGCACCCGTCAGTGGAAATTCATCTCTGAAAAATATTATTGGGAAGTTCGACCGCCCCCTCAGTATCCGCTTGGCAAGCTGGTGCAAGCACTCCTCCTAGTAGTCGTCAGGACGCTGAGGAGCCGACTCCTGCACAAAGTGTTAGTACAGAGCCCAAGGGAAAGAAAGGAAGAGGAAAGCAAAAACAAACGTTGTTCACCCTTGGCTCCTTCCCTGCATAATCGACTTGGTATAGATGATCTAGACTTCTTGTTGGTAAACTGCTGTGATACATGTAATACCAATGTATATGTAAATATTCAAAACCATCAAGGCGGTATTACCAATTTCCATCAATTACATTAGAGACAGATTGCCTTTGGAAAGGTGAAAAAGACAGCGGCGCTTCGACGGCTGAGAAGCCTGTTTTTCATTATTCGCCGTGGTGGGAGACCTCGGACGCTTGATAACTTAGAAGGTAGAGGATATATACTGATATATATATTAGACCCTGGGCATCGTCAAATATAGCACTGAACCAGGGGTGAATGTCTACAAATATTTCGCCACAGGGTGTTCTTCACCAAATGAGCCCAAGAGCAGAGCTACACACAACATCGACAAGGACACGTACACAATCAGTGAGTTATGGCAGAAGATAAACGTATGTGTTTTCGTAATTGGATGTGTTCGTAAAAAAACAGCAAACCCTTCTTTGCCTGCTGTGAAAAATAATCCCTGCGTAAAATAGTGCTGTTGAAGAATTGACTAAGGAATATTATCATGGTTTTGTTCGAGACATCTCAGGGCAACTCCAGCTAAAAATTCCATTCCAACCCACCGAACTGACTCCAAGTCATGAAGATAATTATGGATAAGATCCGGCGGACTCACCCTGACAACAATTGGATCAGACTTGAACGATTTCTTGATGAATCAGGTCGAAACCCCGATCATGTAACAACCAGTCTCAATTTCTATTGCCATGAAATCAATCATTCCCTAAGTATTTCTAAGAAAAAACTAACAGATCGAATGTAAAGATTGTGATAACAACTCACCCTGTAGTTTCCCCCTGAGTTCATGGGAATTCTGCATTCCAGGTCAAACAAATTTCCCTGGTCACTCACGAGAATATTGCGGAGGTGATATCTTGATGAACATGACCTATTCTATGCAAAATTTCAATTCCTATAATATATGTTGGGTCATCACTGGAATTGGTGACAAGATAGAGTGAACCTTCACAGCATGTCGCAAGGCACGGAATAATTGCTTGGTGAACCAGACATTGCAAGTACTGCTTAATAAAATAAACGGGTGTACTCGTGATTGAACTTATGATGATGAATTCATACTCTTTTTAATGGGACCACCTGGAATGAGCCAATATTATCCGGGTGATGTTTGTCTAGATCGAATAAGGACAAATTTTGGGTGATTGGATTGTATTCTCAAAACAGGGTGCGTCGGGGGGTCCGAGTCGAAATAATGATGAAGTTTAGAGTGTGTTATCCCTATCGTCAATAATAGGTCTATACGCAAGGATGGTTAGAAAGAACATTCCCTCCTCATAAGAACATCCTAGGGCTCGAGAATGACATGACACATATCGGCTTCATAAGGGCAATCTGCATCCAACAAACATCATTTAGAACAACTGGATCGCCAGCGACCGCCCTGGTTTGCTCCAAAAGACAGGCCTTGAGCACTCAGGTTGCACGACCGTGGATTACATCGGCGAAGAGATCAGACAGGACATCTTCGTTGCGATAAATCTGGGTTATAATCCCATCATTGATCTTGCTGTGAACCTGTATTTCAGTGTTTCTTTCCTACAGGTTTTCCAATGCCGCGGATAAGTTTCATGATAGGGTCCTATCCAAGTTGAGCAAGAATGGTAAGGGACAACTAAGTGGCCAGGTGAGTGAGCTCCCTGGGTATCTGTGGTGGGTTAATAAATAAGTGTACTATGCACCGGTATATGTACATCAACCAACCTCTATTGAGTCAAATGTCTTGGATACCGAAACAGCACTCTGGCAACAAACCACAACCGTGTTGTTGAATCTTCAATAGAAATGTTGTTGAACAAGTAACACAATTCAAGTACTGGTATTCATGAGCTTGATCTCAGTGACACTGACAGCTTGAGGAGATCGACAGCGAGGCTGAGAGAAACTATAATCACGTGATAGCCGTAATTATGTCAGACGTTGTCGTCCACCAATCCGGCAACCCCTGAAAATGGTGACAAATTATTAGAGGCTTAGCAAGTACCATGATGGCTCAACGAAGTTTTCCCAATGAGCTGTTAAAAATTTAACCTCAATGGTCCAATCGAACGATGACAAGCTCAGAAGATCATTCACATGATTTCCTTTGCAACAATCACCACTATAAGTTGCGACTGCTACTCAAACACGTTCATAACATGGATGATATACGCATCGCCGGGTGCATTCATTCATCCACATGCTTGGGAAACTACCAGAGCTGCGGGTCTGTAGCTAGTGACCTCAAATTTTTGTCTTAAGAGGTGAAGTACTCTACTTGGTCAATCAGTACACACGCCTCGCTGAAACATATGATTCTATCACAGTAATGGTGAGAATACATTAGAACCTCAAGTCGCTCAGCTGGACAAGAAGACCCATTTGCTCTTTGGTACGGGTGCAGTATAGTCTTCGAGAACTCACCATCTAACTCAAGCGTGCGCAGTTTCTAATTTCCCCCATGGCACATGTACCTCCTACTCTGAAGATATAAGAACGCTCTTGTTCTTCGGGCTCTGCTTCCCTAGCACAGTTTTCACCCAGAAAGCAAACCCGTCCAAGAAATGCTAGCATACACTCTTGTCCTTGCACTTAGCAGTCTGTCTGCTTTAGCTGCTCCTTTAGTGGACCGACAAGCATGTGCAGATGTGACAGTCGTCTTTGCGCGGGGAACTACTGAAGCGGAACCTATTGGTTCGATTGTTGGACCACCTTTCAGGACTGCTCTTCAGAGTGCTCTTGGAGGTAGGACCCTTAACTTCATTGGGGTCGACTATGCAGCAAATGTTGCTGGTTTCTTGGAAGGGGGCGACCCACAAGGAGCTAGGACAATGGCCAGTGATGTCACTTCGATCGCGAATTCTTGCCCAAGTACCAGCATTGTCATGTCTGGGTATAGGTAATAAACTTCGTCAATATTTAAATAAGACGTTGCACTAATAGACGTTTGGTTGGATAGCCAAGGAGCACAATTGGTGCATCTTGCAGCTCCCCAGCTCTCTTCAACTGTGCAGAACCGGGTCGACGCTCTTGTAGTATTTGGTGACCCCGACGATGGCCAAGCTTTCCCGGGTGTCCTGAATGGACGCTCCATAACATTCTGTGCAACTGGTGACGATATTTGTGCAGGCGGTATTCTTGTATTACCTCCTCACTTGAGTTACGGAGCGGTACGTGGTATAAATCTCAAATAAGTACATGTTTGACAAACCGTTTTTAATAGGATGCTGGACAAGCTGCATCTTTCGTAGTTTCTCGTGTTTAAAAAATTGTATAAGAGAATGGCTATGGGGATCTGATAGGATGATTGTACGAAAAACTTTTTGAAATCAACAGGAATTTGGCTATACCCTATTAAAAAAACTTACATAGGGTGAAATATTGGCCGGATCATATTTAAGAATGCGTGCAGCATGGAACTTGATATACAATGTTCAGGCTTAAAAATAGAACATCAAGGTATAACGCTTCATTTAACGAAAATTGGACAGTGAAGTGTGTAAACGCACATTTAGACTAGAGCCCATACGTATTGTCCGTTGAACCAAGTGGTGCAGTTGTCTGACGGCTGAGAATCTGCAGTTCGGAAGGACATATTTACTCTACATGCGTTGATGGGATTCGAAAGTCCGCGGCGACACACGGAGATTGGCAGAAGGTCTTTAAGTTGGACCATTCTCAAAAGTGAATATAATAGCGACCATCTTAGGTAAGTTACCTGCAGTATCTTATTAATTGAAGTCCTTAGTGAATGCACACAAATTACAGAATGGATAGAGACAGTGAATGCTGAGATATTTGAATCAACCGAGGGTGGGAATTCGAACTGTTCATGATCATAACATGGATGATATACGACTCGCCAATTCTCTGGGTGCATTCATTCGACCACATTAAACCGCCGGAGGGGTTGCTCCATAGTCAGTAACCTCAAATACTCGCCTTGAGAGGAGAAGTGCTCTACATGGTTAGTCAGTACACATACGTCGCCAAAATATATCATTCCATCACCCTTCTAGTTGTAATGGTGAGAATACACTAAAATCTCAATTCACTCAACGGACAAGGACACCCATTACTCTTTAATAGAACGGAAGCAGTAATCTCTTCAAGAACCTGTCATTCGGCTCAAGCATGCGTAACTTCTAGTTTTTTCAATGACACATGCACTTCATACTCCAAAGATATAAAAACTCTTCTGTTCTTTGTACTGTTTGAACACAGAGATCAAACCCGTTCCAGAAATGATGGCGTACACCCTCATCCTCGCACTTAGCAGTCTGCCTGCCTTAGCTACTCCTTTAGTGGATCGACAATCATGTGCAGACGTAACGGTCATCTTTGCGCGGGGAACTCTTGAACCGGGAGGATCTATTGGTTTGTTGGTTGGACCACCTTTCAAGACTGCTCTTCAAAGTGCTCTTGGAGGCAAGACCCTGAACTTCATTGGGGTCGACTATCCAGCAAGTCTTCATGGTTTCTTGGAAGGAGGCGACCCACAGGGAGCTAGGACCATGGCTAATGACGTTATTTCGATCGCGAATTCTTGCCCAATGACCAGCATTGTCATGTCTGGATATAGGTAATCAAACTCATCAGTAATTAAACAAAACGGTGTGCTAATGGATATTTGATTGAATAGCCAAGGAGCACAATTGATACATCTTGCAGCTCCCCAGCTCTCTCCAGCTGTGCAGAATCGGGTCAATGCCGTTGTGGTATTTGGTGACCCCGACGATGGCCAACCTTTTCCAGGTGTCCTGAACGGACGCTTCATAACATTCTGCGCAACTGGTGACGATATTTGTGCAGGTGGTATTCTTTTTGTAGTACCTCCTTACTTGTTATACGGAGTGGTGCGTTGTATAATTCTCAAATAAGCACATGTTTAACAAACCGTTTTTCTACATAGGAGGATGCTAGGCAAGCCGCAGCTTTCGTCGCTCCTCGTGTTTAAAAAAACGGTTCAAGAGAATGGCTGTGGAGATCAGATAGGATGATTGTAAGAAGAACTTTATGAAATTAGACAGGAATTTGGCTATACCCTTTAAAACCCTTGCACGGATTAAATATTGCACAGATCATATTTAAGGATGCCGCATGGAACTTGGGGACATCTACAATGTTCAGTTTAAAAATAGAACATCGAGGTAAAACATTGAATGAGTCAGTTCAGCTTGACTTTACGGCAAGTTTCTGTGATTGAAGCTAGCTGTGAATGTTTGTAAGAGAAGGGTGTTCTATAATTGTCAATTCTCAGCGCTTCGGTAAGATATTTATAGGACTACCGTCAGAAATCAGAAACAATGAAAGCTGTGGATAACCCTAATACTTGCCAAATCCTGGGATCATTTTCATCTTATCAGGCATTACGCATGCCATGTCTGTGCACGAGTATGTTACAGCACTAAGTGAGGATGTCCACACTGCCGTTCCCCCCGGGGTAGCCACTAGAAAACTATATGGCAGGCATCAGAGCATGGCATTTGCTCCATGGCCTTGCTTGTAACACCAACGAGAAAAATGACAGCTGTTCACCGCAGGGATTTATCACCAGAATTTGGCAATAGCTTGAAATGGCGGTTCTGCTTGACGGGATAGTATATGCGTGTCTTAATACCTGTTTTTATACGTTAGCGAGACTAGGCGAACTAACCTTTCCCTCCATAATATTTAACCCTAGCATCCGCGTGACGTTCAATACCAAACAAAATCAAAATAACAGGGTTCGTTGTACCTCAGACGAAAGCATCTCAAAATGGAGAGGAAATATCATATGCATGGGGTAGTATAAGTAGGCCTGATGGACCTAAAAGCGGCCCTAGACAACCACTTCAAGGTCAATGTCCCGAACAAAAAATGATCAATTCTTCTTATCAGTCTAAAGGGCTAAAGCCTGGTACCCGATCTCGCCCTCTCACAAAAACAGCGTTCATAAAAGGATTAACAAAATCAGTTCCTGAGGCTGGCGCTCAGCCCATACAAAACCACGGAATTAGGATCGGAGCAACTCTAGAATACCTCAGAGGTATGTCGTTCAATGTGACTGACTAAGGTAATGGGAAGATGGGCAAGTGATGCCTTTACGGTTTACTAAAGCATGTACAGATGCTTTGCCTTGTACCTGCCAGCTTCTCGCGAAGTACGTCGCTTATCAGGCAACCACGCTAAACGTTCGATCTCATTCAAATAGGTAAGTTGCAACAAACCTTCCTCCTTCAAGAATGGGTGACAAGGCCCATGCTTCACGTCGTCAGATGCTTATGATTACTGGGTGAAGCAGCTCGTCTCTTCAACCTACTGGTGTGTTCTCGTCCGGGTTGGGTAGCATCTCCAGTGCTCTCAATCAACTACATACTAATGTGGATAACCTAGTGATATCAAAGACTACGACTAAACAATGTCGACTTCGGTCGCTTGGCATCCGACTATTCCGACTTGGTCGGTGACTGGCACAACCCTGGCAGGGATAGTAATCTGTTCGAATAGGACCTAAATTGGCCTATAATGTACAGTGGGCCGACCAAACGATTGTTCAGAGGATCATTCACAATGATATCGATCCCCTCAAACACGTTCATATACTGGATGATAAACAACTCGCCGACCTCTCGATGCCTTCATTCAACCATATGTGACTACCAGATCAATATCAGTGGCTCCGTAGTCAGTAACTTCAAATTTTTGTCTCAAGAGGAGAAGTACACACATGTCGCCAGAACATATGATTCCAGATTCAATTACCCTTCTAGTTATAGTGGTAGGAATACACTAGAACCATAAGTCACTCAGCTGGACAAGAAAACCCATTTAGTCTTCACAATGACGCAGGCACCTCTTACTTTGAAGATATAAGAACGCTCCTGTTCTTCGTACTCTGCATCTCTAGCACAATTTAAACCTAGAAACAAGTCTTTCTAAAAAATGCTACTATACACCCTCATCCTCGCTCTTAGCAGTCTGTCCGCTTTAGCTGCTCCTCTAGTGGACCGACAATCATGTGCAGACGTGACGGTTGTATTTGCACGGGGAATTACTGAAGCAGAACCTGTTGGTTCGGTCGTTGGACCACCTTTCGAGAGTGCTCTTCAAAATGCTCTTGGAGGTAAAACCCTTAACTTCATTGGGGTCGACTATCCAGCAAGTACTGGTGATTTCTTGGAAGGTGGCGATCCACAGGGAGCTAGGACAATGGCCAGTGATGTTACTTCGATCACGAATTCTTGCCCAAGTACCAACATTGTCATGTCTGGATATAGGTAATCTCATCAGTAATTAAAAAGACGTTGCACTAATTGATATTTGATTAGATAGTCAAAGGAGCACAATTGATACATTTTGCAGCTCTCCAGCTCTCTCCAGCTGTGCAGAATCAGGTCGATGCTATTGTAGTATTTGGTGACCCCGACGACGGCCAAGCTTTCCCAGGTGTGCTAAACGGACTCTCCTTAACATTCTGCGCAACTGATGATGATATTTCTGCAGGTGGTACTAATTTCCTAGTACATCCAGAGCGGTGCTTTGTATAAGTTTCAGATAAATACATGTTAACAGACCGTTTTTCCAAATAGGAGGATGCTGAGCAAGCTGCGGCTTTCGTAGTTTCTCGTATTTGTCGTTTTGCATGTTTCTAAATTAATGGCTGTGAGGATACGATAAGATAATTTTACGAAAAATTTCTTGAAATCAATAGGAATTTAGCCATACCCTCAAAAAGAAACCTTGCACAGATTAGATTTGCCCAGATCATATATATATTTAAGGATTCCGCATGAAACTTGGCGATGTTCAGGCTTAAAAATAGAACGTTGAGGTATGGCATCGAAATTATGAGTCAGTTCATCTTGACTTTACGGCAGCTGAAGTTCTGTGATTGAAGCCAGCTGTGAATATTTGTAAGACAAAGGTGTTCTATAATTGACAATATTCAGCGCCTCGGTAAGGTATTTATAGGACTAACTCGATTAGAAACAATGAAAGCTGTGGATAACCTAATACATGCTTGCCAAATCCTGGGATCATTTTTAACTTATCAAGTATTGCACATGTCATGTCCTGTGCGCGAGTATGAGCATACATGTTATAGCGCTGAGTGAGAACGCCAACACTGCCCTTCCCCTCGGTGTAGCCGGGGTACTGATAATGTTATTATGGCCCAGATAAGCTTTTACAAACTGTGTTATCATTACTGTCACCGTATCTTAATATATTTATGTGTAAAAACCACTTACTACCTCATGAGCTAGGTATGTAGCGCTGGGATGGTTCCATCGAATGGAACCAGCCTAAAAGGTGTCAAATTCCCATGCTTGAGATATACAGCAGCTCGTTCTTATGCCACTGATCTAATACAGCTATCCCATTCGTTATCAAAGGTGTGCTGCCAGGAACGGGTTAGCCTTCCGCTTTTCCGCCCCACAAGCATGCAGACAATGATGAGTAAGACCAAGATACTCATCGGAAATCCACCCAATGGACATTATGATAGATACTTCCAAAGACGGGCCGGTAGAATGGAGAAACAGTCATTAGCCAGGAAATATTGGGAAAGTTGCACTCGGCATTTTCGGTAGAATATAATATGAAAGTCTCCTTGGTTTTGCGTGAAACCACGACTCTAATCCCGCCCTTCCCCGATGCCCGGTTATTTCCTTCCCGCCAATCACCTCCTGACCAAACCACAATCTCCACAAAAGGCCAATTGTCCCAGGCTTTTGGTGCACCGCGCTATTGCATATGATTCCACGTCGATTCCACGTCATTTTCTAAGCAATACCCCAACCAACTCTTGTTGTTCCATTACAATATGATGACGTATCTGGTTTTGGATATATTCTGTACAACTACCTTAGCTTGGAAATCTGGCTAGCAATTGTGAACCAGTTGCTAGATATGATACTCGACTCAAACTCAGTTCGTATCAGGATCCGAGGATCCCCCGCACTGCTTTCCCTGCTTTGAAAATCCTTCCTCTCATTGTTCTACTCAAGTCTGATATCGGAGCCTGGACTCAGGAGGCGGCGATGTGCGGGAACTACGGTCAGGTCCACAATTAGCCTGGGCGGCTTTCTTGCCATCAGAACGAAGTGTTGCCCGAGGTGACACAACCAACCCGAATATCTTCGAACTATCTCTCCCCTGGTACGACCTTTTTGTTTCTAAATGGTGTTCTTTCCCCCTTTCCTACCCCTATCCCCTTCCTCTACCGCTCTATCACCTTCTCTCACCCTATTCCTTCTAATGGTGTGTTCCCTCGCATGTTGTTTGCTAGCACGCATTTGGAGGTGTACGTACACCCTGCTCCCAATTGACATTCGAACGTTCTTTGACCTGCCATGGAGAACCGCCCTCGCAAGGTGTATCCAGTGGGATGAGTATAGAGACAACTGATTTCCGTCACCTTTCCCAATCTGTAAGCGTCAGAAACTAAACCACATGATATCCAAGCGCAGGGCGCGTGAGCAACTAAACAACCATTCCCGACATCTATGTATCCATATGACTAGGTATCTTTGAGAGCCGAGGGTCAGCTATATGCGCAGGTCCTTCCAGAATGCGTAACCTTCACCCATATACTCCAATTCGAAGAACGCAAACCAAGTTAAGTTCATGGATCGCGTAACACCTAAGCGTGTACCCCAGTGGTGGAATGCAGAGACTCAAGCAAGTCCATAATCCGCCGTTTACATGACTCATTGTAACTAAAACGGAATATATTGATATGTTGGAGCACACTCATAACCCACAGGCTCGTTCAAAGAATTCCAAAATCAAGAAGATAGAGAACCGTATGAAAAGGCTAAGTTAGTGAGCATGTTGTATGGTGCTGTGTTAGTTATCTAACCGGTAAGAGTTCATAATCACAGTGTGGGATGACGTCGCACTAGCGTGGGTATTCTTGTTCAGAACCTGATAAATTCTGATACGGGCGTTACGCCGGGTATGGGCTTGCTTTCTTTCTCATGCGACGGTTGCCCTCACTTGTTCGCACCTGTAGCGGCGGGGCCTCAGCATCAGTTACCGTTATACGATACCCGGATTGGAGGTTCGAGTGGATGAAGGGAAAGGTTTGGATCGGGTCGTGTGTTTGGTTGGGATGGAAGTGGATCGGATTGTGCACTTGGCTTTTATTCGTCGGCTATCGAGCTTGCTTGTTGCCCTCATTGATGTTATCAAACCTTCGAAATGCTGTATCGTCGGATCTGGGTTAACGATACATGTTCACCAAGCATGCAGCTTTCGTTTCGATGGAAAAAGCCTAAGACCACAATCGGAATCGGACTAGTGCTATAGCTACTTTGGAATATGTATGCAGTCAAATTAGAACTTCGGGTTCATCTCGCTTCAGCAGAGTAAAGGTGAGGGGGTGGTCATAGCAGTGAAATTCTTTACCAAGAAAGTAACGAGTCAGACCATAATCGTGTTACCGAGGCGTCAATCAAGTTCATTTCATTCTCGAATCTCGACTTGGACATACTCTGCAGTACAATCGGAATTTGGGGACGGGGACCGGCTTTGTTATCACAAACTGGCAATAATTCCCTAATTCGCTCTTCTCTTCTATCCAGCCTTTTCGAGTCACTAAACAGCCCTATGTACTACTATTGGCGCGGTACTGGAAGGGAAAAAGACAAAAAGAATCTTAGCTTCCAGATGCGTGCAAACCTCAAGGCGTCGAACTCAAGTCGCATGTTTTCCATCTATTCGTTCTCTTCTTAGAAAGGTATGATATAGCTGCTCCATAATCGTAATCGATTTCGACAAGCTTGGTCGTTTTTCTCTTCGCAATCTGGTGCTCGTAAAGTTCTTACTGGGTCAGGTGAACTTCTTCTTATACTTATAGTTCTCATAGTTATCGGATCATCATGTCGATACCTATAATCACTCGTGTGCATGTTTGTTTGTCCACACCATTCGACCTGATCGATATGAACCCCTCTTTCTGAATCCTTGTGGTATGGTGGCAAGCTGCGTATAATCACAGTGTCCGTTTAAACGTGATTATGCGCAGAATGAGAAAAAAAAAATTTGTCTGCTCATTTGTTCAATTCCTGAAATTCTTTCCTGCACTTGATTAAACACCCCAAAAATCCGAGTTATTCCGGTACAGCTGTACGTATATGTATGTATATGTGACTGACAAGGATGATTTCAATCTTGTGTTTATTGTATTCACTTTCGCGGCGGCTTTATTGTTCTATTCCTGAATTGGAGTTTTTAATTCGTGGACAAGTCTATTATGTTCTTTCATTATTATCTTGTCTGAATCCTTGACACTATCTCGGTATCCAAGACATATAACCAATCACAACCTCTCGTTTAATCGGTGGGACCTACCAATTATAAAGCGCTGTAATCATTTATTGTATTGGCAACCAATCGTCATGTTGTAATATTGTCAACGGCTCCTTCACGAAATAATTAGCCATTGTCATCTCCACTTAACAACTGACAAATAAGCTCGCTTTGTAGCTATAGATCGGAAAACTGGAGTTGAACTGAACACGAAGTGTAGCAAACCGTTCCAAACCTTTCTATTGCATTCCTTCAAGTAGGTATGTACATTGAATTTTGTTGCCTAGTTGGAGCCAAGGTGTATCAGAGTATGTGTGCATCCAAGTGTAACAACAGAGTAACATGCCACTCACTGCATGGACAGCATGGTATCCCAACGTTAAACATGTTATTCGGAGAACCTGTGAAAGATTTCATACCCCCAAGCATTACACCGAGACACTCGGGCAACAACAAAAAGGCTCAGTATCAATGTAACCCAAACTAGGCTGAGTAGAGGGGTGGGGCGAGTGTACAGCCAATGGGAAACACTGGACGTGACCAGTACATAGCAGAGCTTCCTAGGTGAAAGCGTGTGTATTCGACTGTGCAAGAACCTTCCCAGCGTTATGAACTTTTTAATAACGATGTTGTCGGCATTTACGAATTATTCACTCCACCAGCAGCATTTCTCCTTTAGCGCCGACCACGGAAGGCTGTAGTCGCGCAGCACTGTGTATTTTTATTTCCAAATTCCTCGAGCCCAATGCGGCCGTGGTCAAAAAGCCAATAATGCAGTTGCAGTGTTTGTTGGCATTGGCATGTTTGGTGTGTGTGTGTAGGTGCATGCATGGTTCGGTCGCAGCAGTTTTCCAAAGTTCAATCAAAACCAAGTGATAAACTGCTACCGAACAACACCCACGAGGCAACATTTGTTATGGTTATAGTTATATGGAATAGAGAAAAAAAGTCTGGGAATACATACATACGTGCGCGTGGAACGTTTCCATTGAACTTGGAATGCTCTATGTGAAACAAACCATAATCAAAAAAAGTATTCATTCGAAGTTTCATTGGTTACATGGATGGATCCAACTTGCTTTGATTGTATGCTCATTCGCATTCTTCCGAAGACCAATCAGCACCAGCTGATCCAATTTCCGTCGTCCCAAGATCGATTTAGATATCTATGAGATATGATAACGATTCACTGATAACCACGATGATGGTGGATGATAAGTAAAATGGAAAAGCAACTGCGATAACACGCGATAACTTGAACCCAAACCACGTTTTTATCTAATCAGTAGAACATCAGCCTCCCTTTCTCCCTACCCCCTGCATACCTTACACATGTACTGCCAGCCTCCTGTTGTTTACATAAACCCCCCATAACTCGACATATGCATTGGCATCATGTGTTCCCAACACGTTTGTTCTACTAAGAAGGAATAAAAAAATCCAATTCAAATCAAGAAAAAAAAGAATCAGAAAAATCGTACCATGCTCAAAAACCCCTCCCGCCTCGAGGTTTGCATCCTAACAAACGAGGCACAGCCTCCCTTCAAAACCTGAACCTCACCCCGCAGTCAACCATCTGGTGTGGCACTACCATTCTTTGACATATGACTCATATTTCCCACCTAAGCCACCAAATATTGATTGTCATCATCAAGGATAATCTACAAGTTCTTACACCGCTTTTTATTTCGAGTCAAGCGTATTTGAATTGCATATGCAAGTTCAGGATACGCACTGCATGTTATTTGCGGTATTTCTGCACAGCTTTTTTTTTTCTCCAGATTTATACATCATGCCGTAGTTAACTCTAATCGTCAAGCCAGGCGTTGTTTTTTTAGCATAGTCCTGAGCCAAGCCGAACCTGTCCACCGACTTGTACAACCTGGCTGTGATGGTGAGTTGAGTGTTTCCATATCCGACGTGCGGGTAAAGGGGTAGTAATGTATACATACAGTACCTATGAGCGCGGATGTAGTTTTGTATTTCAAATAACAGAAAGGAGAGAAAAAGAGGGGAACAATCGCTATGGAAAATTCTAAAGCAGAAAAAGTACCGTAATGAAAAACTGGAGAATTCAGATGGTCTATAATAGAATTCTTTTTTCTTATTCTTAATCTCATCAGACCCATCATATATAATCTGACACTATTTTTTATTGTTTTGGGAAGAACATCATCAAAAACTAACTAACTACGTTGTCCAGCTTCAAGCCGGGGTTACGAATCGAGGGGGGAGGGGATTGGAAGAGGGGTAGGGGTAGGGGGGGTGGACATAAATGAATAGTCGTACAAGGAATCAAAAACACTGGAAAAATAGAAAAAACATGAAAGCAGTTATAGATAACCATCATAAAGCATCATCATCGTCCGTCGAGAGTGACGCAGAAAGAAAAAAAAACTGGTGAAAGTCCATATACATGCACTGACACCCAAAGAAGCATAACCAAGAAGAGAAAGCAGATTTTCCATACTAGAAATACACATGGGAATTGTGATGGGAGGGAAAGATTTTGAGAAAGGGGATATCCTGGAGATCCATGGCATACATGAAGAAGAGATTTTTGTTACAAGTCAATGTGAGGAACCGCGGAGTCCGTTGTGGATTGTGTGAAAGCGAATAACCAGAAGCAAAAGCCAAATTTATACATCCAAAAGCGAAAGGAACCCATGAAGCGAAACAGTCCAAATGTTCTGGTGAATAGGATGTCGACATTTGGGACAGAAGCTGGTACGTAGGAAGATGAGAACGAGTCAAGAGTTGAATCTAAACGTCCGAGAAAAACCGGATTGAGGGTTCACAAGTTTGCATTGATGTGGGGAAATAAACAAGATTGAAATTTCTGCTGGGATGTAGATAGGTGTTACAAATGCTGTGATGCTTGTGCGAAAAAAAAGATATAAAGCTTGCAGATAAATGGGTAGATGCAGAAATACGGATGTGATGGGTGAAGAACCAAGAAACTTCCGACAATGTAATCGCTAAAACAACGAAGTTGGTGATGTAGAAAGGGGTAGTCCAGATGATGCGAAGAAGAGTTAACCCAAAAATGTGGAGTGCGAAATGCGATAGGGGTGGGTGATGGGTGGGTGGCGAAGTGGATAAGAGAACATCAAGGATCACGGAATAGTCGATATGCCGAGTGGATCGACTCAACAGCGCGTGTATATGCGCTAAACCAAAACAGAAACTCACAACATCGACTGTACCCGTTGTCTAAACCGCCGCCGTGCACGAAATACGCCAAAACGTATACTGAGAGACACTGCTTGCCATTGTCGTCGCACGCCCTGCGTGCACGTCGGTACCCACTCTGTTTGTTCGATCACTACTGCGTCCTGAGCCTCTTCCGGCTCCTGTTCCAGGTTAACTGGTTCCTCGTCTACCATGTCTTCTCGTGTATATTGGTTAGAAGTGCGTGGTAGAGAAAAGTTGGATGTGCGGCTAGAAGTGAGGGGGGATGAGGATCGTACTCGCGATATGCGTTGTTCGCTATCCCTCTCCTTCTCCTTCTCACTTTCTGCCTTAGATAAACGTCGCCGTTTGCGACCAGGAATAATACATTTGCGGCAATCCTTCTCGTCGTCGTACGACCCGACGGAATCCTCAAAAATGGTTTCGTCTGATTCGAAGGAAGTTGGAGGTGAGATTCCGGTCGACGAATGACTGTAAGTGGTATTGCTGCTAGTTGTACTGCTGCTGAACTGTGACTGGTACCCTTGCACGGGGTACGCACGGTGATATGACTCTGTGAACGACGAGTCGCGTGTCGCGCCAGTGCCCCAATCACGGCGTGAATTGTTGTAACGCGTGGCAATATTGCGTCGCGAGTAGACAATATCCTCTTCTGGTTCTAGATCTGCCTCATCTTCGAGGTCTAGTAGTGCCCATGGGGTACGTGAAGTGCGAGGGGGAGCACGCTTTGTGGGGACGAGAGGAAACTGTCTGTAGTCTGGATCGTGGAGTACACCGTGTCTGTCGACGTATGCTCGTGTTGTGGATGAGTCTGAAGAAATTTGTACAGGAGAATAAGCTGGGTCGAGGAGACGAGAGACAGCAGCAGCACGAGTAGGCTTTGGCTGGTTAGGTGCAGCCAAGTGTAGAGGAGATACAGGTCTTGGGATATGCATGTGTATTGAAAAGTGTATTGGAGATATTGAACGGGATGAGGAAGGGAGGTTTGAAGGAGAAGGAGTACGGGGCATTGGAGAGCAGATGGGACAGAGTGGTTCGAGGAGAGAGACTCACTTGTGTTTATATCAACCCAAAGATCCCATCTCAGATCTACTCAGCGTATAACGTAATGGCTCACTCCGATCCAGTTCATCCCCAACCAACTCAGCTCACTACAACCCAGTTCATCTCATTTCTCCGATTAACGTCATCTCCCTTTCATATCCACATCCATCTAATCTCTCTTATCTCCTTTCCTGTCCCCCTCTTCCCCTAAACCCTCCATCCTCACCCACTACAACCCACTGCTGACTCATCCTGATCTTCTCCCCCCCAAGCTTTCGTTCAACACGGAAATCGGGTCTTCGCTTTCTCCGTTGCTCTTCACTGCTGCATTGCACCTCGTCTTCATTACATTAAGTACTGCAATCCGCCCCACAAACTGGACCTTGATCGATCTCTCCCCGCGTCCTTCCTCTGCTCCACCAAATGTTTTTTAATATGACTTTGTACTCGTATTATCACTTTGGGAATGTGGAAATGAGATTCAGTCGTGATCTCCCAGAACGGTCTTTGACCACCATGATTCAAAGGAACACGCCGCATGTTAGCAGTAGACGCATAGCAATGCGATCACTTTTGGACATTTCACATACTTCACATTAAAAACATTAAATGAAGATCATCAAAAAAAAGACAGCTGATTAGAGTTTGACATGTTCAAAGGCAAGTCTCTCAGGCTTTGAGCATGAACCAATTCAGATACATGTACACGCGAGCACAACGCACAAAACACACCTTGAAGCGAGGACGAAGATAGGAAGCATCTCAGTACAAAGCAACCACATGAGCCTTGCACTTCCTTTTCCAATCAGCTTGCGATGAGTACGGAGTAAACAGCCTCCACGGCTCAGTCTATGCGAATGCTCATGACTACTCCTACTTCTAAGCAATTGCAAAGCAATCCAATGTGTTACTCATCTACATTCGAGGCGTTTCTATCCCATTCTTCCTCAAACTCATGATGGCGTCACTGTCGCGTCGAGTCGTACTGACGCATAATAACCGGAAACTTCAGGGAACTTCAACTTTCTTTCGTAATGTTTATAATTTTTAGAACTGAGAATCCTCTGAAATTTCTACCCGTTCTACACTTGTAATTAGTAATCGTAATTTAGGTAGTATAGTTACTTGAACGCATGTTATTATAACCTGAATCTGCCGAATCAACAGCCCCAAGACCCAAAATAAGACATAACGCGCGGCGACGGCAGGCCAAGAACATAGTACAAAGCAACTATACACGCGTACAACGGATGTAGACTCACCGCAAAACAATATCATTTAGTAACCTTGATTACACAGCGGGCGTCTACAGTCAACAAAGTGCGTAAACTGATCCATGGTGACAGTTCTAGGATGCCGGTTTGCTGATGGCAACATTTCGTCATGGTTTTAGGTTTCTTTGCAAACCGTATACCGGTCCGCGCGTCTCTGCTTTCTTTTACGAACGTCGATGTTGAGAATTCCCCGTCGGATACGGGTGGTGTCTTGCCAAGGATGGCTTCGTTGCGTTGTATAGGATATACAACATCCCCGCCGAATGGTTCCGACTGTGGTGTGCGTCCGGTGATGGGTAACTAGTATCAAAGTCATAATTGCGATGCAACAATCCCTAGTCAATTGTTAATGAGTACATACAAAGGTGATTCTCTGTTGCATGTGCAATCATTAGTTCGTAAAGATTCATTTGTCTCCTAGCGTGTAAATTCATGTATTGCAATGTAATAGATCACCGGGATCCGATGTGCATGGAATGATCAAACTTCTTTCCTCTTTTGAATTCTTCTTTATGAATACAAGGTATGTATTACACATAAAGAACTCAACAAAATATATCTCAAGACATTGACCCGACCCCAGCTCCAACGGCAAGATGACAGAAGTCCACAAACGTTCGATAGAAAAACGGAACATACAGAAAAAATCGTATGTATGTTTATCCCCGTGCAAGGCCTATAGCTACTGTGAGAATATCAACCTGATCCATTGACTCACGCGACTAGCACGCTTCTCTTTCATGGAAGGATCAGAATGTAGAGGCCGAACCTCCTATGAACACAAATTAGTAAAGGTGTGTAGCCAGAAGAAGCGAGCGTCCTTCGAGACGTGTGTTCTATCTGTTCAACATACAAAAGGGGTCACATATGATAGCACATACAACCTCAAGCGGCTAGCGGGGTGGATAGGGGGAAAGCGCTACGGCACGGCGCGGGAGCTTCCCTACCTTTCACCATCTAATCTTTATTGGGCCTACCTCATCGAACACAGCGAAATGCTAGAACGCTTGCTGAGCTGGCTCGTATAACATAGGAAATACGGTTCATATGATCCTGATCAACAGCAGCAGTTATCACTCTGCAGTCCAATGAAAATCGAGTATGTCTTACCAGTTCAAGTCTGCAATGTTTTCATCCCGAGGCTTAATAAATCCTCGGATGTGGGGGAAACGCAGTCAAGATGAAAGTATTGGAATTTCAAACATTATGTAGCGACTGCCCCACTCTGTTCCATACCAAGAGTTCTTTCTCTTATGTGCTCTGACCCCCTGGGTATAGAGTTCCTGTTGTGGGCCTGAAGGCCGAGCGGTTGTCAGTGAAATAAGATCGTGATCGAGGAAAAAATTGTTTTGATGTATTTATTAAATCTCACTTTCAATATTCACGCTAATACGCGTACATAACGCCTTTCCGTTACTTTTCTTTTATCAATCAGTACTCGTGCGGACAAGGAGAAAGAGCGCGTTCAAGGAATCAGACGAGATAACAGATGCTACCTATCGCATCAGATAAACTCATCTAGAAAAATCACTGCATACGCATATCATAAACCTACAGACTGTATATGGGTCCAGCCGTTGCCCAGCCACGAGCACACAAACCCCAAAATTATTCTGATCACCCTTCTTATCACCGCCTCACGTTTTGCTATGATTCAATGATCTTATATTGCTCAGAAAATAGGTCTTATTTATGTTAATTCAGTCATTCGAATCATGTCATCATCACCATTACCACATCATAGCAAATAGCACATACAACATATATCAGCTGTTGCTTCCAAGTACAGGTCATAGCATCATCGGGCTGGCCGATTGCATAGCAATGGCGATTGTGCGCCTTTATCTCCGTCTTTGTTCTGCCCTTGTGTAACATGTTCGCGTGATCTGATCACAATTCCAGGGGCCAGTAAAATACAGTAATGGTATGTGCCTAAAAGCTGAATGCATTTCACTAGTACTAATCGCGACTTCCTTCACATACTTCACATATTTCACAGTTCTTCTCTTTCTATGGAACATTTATGCCTAAGAATATTAGTTCATAGTGCATATATATGTATATGTGTAACCGAACTAAGGTACAAAACTAGTCGCGGAAGCGCCTAATGTGAGGGACACATGCAAAACCCTCAAAGTCATTTGACCCATTTCACTGCGTACTGCGCATTGTCCATATTATCACCCACATTATAGACGCATGGCTTTCCCTGTTAACGCCTTTCAGCACTGACAAGTTGCGAACCTTATAAAATGCGCAGTCACTTTGATTCGAAGAAAAAGAAGAGGAACAATTCACAGCATTCATACTAAACGGGTCCAAAACTGCTTCGAATTGTTTCCGTAGCCGCGGCAAAATTAACAATTATATGAAACGATCGAGTGAGTGTATATGTACCAGAACATGCATGTCTTTTCCTTTAAACTTGTCCCCGGCCCGAGTCATAATTACTCGCAGTTTAACTCCGGAGGTTTGGTCCGGGGAATTATTAATTATTGCAAAAACAAAAACATATAAAAGTGAAAACTTCCACATTTCCGAGGATTATCCTTCCGAATCGACTTCAGGCCGGAGCCAATCATTGAACTCGATATTCTCAATAGAAACTGCTTATACTTGTGCAGTGTGTATTTATCCGCTTGGGACTTGGATTCGATCTTTGTATTTCAGCGAATTTCCCCAGCTTTTACTATATCTGTCCAAATCAATGTGATTTTTCTTATCTTATCCTTTTTCAATCTTATCTTCCGTTTATGTTCCGGATCTTTCTTGTCCTTCCCAATGCAAACCGTTGTGATATATGTATGATGGGCAACCTTGCTTTGTGAGGTAACAGTCCTGAGGAAAAGCCAGTTTCAAGTATTTCCAATTGCAAACGTTTGATCCATATTTGAAAAATGTTTCAAGACTACACGCAACCTTTTGTTGATTTATGAGCAGACGAGTTATGATTGCGTGTGGGCGTGTGGGAGCTGTATGTTTGTGAAGCACAAGCACGCACATGTTTCTCCCATTATTTCCCCATATAAAAGCCGATTGTGGTCATGACCATGTAAATGACGCTCTTGATGACTTTTATTCCAGCTCTACTCTCGCGCAATCCGACTGTGCAGGAGCGAATGACAAATACATGCTTGTGAGTCAAGAGAACTTGGATGCCGTGTGCCTGTTTCTTTCGAAAACGAAAAAGTACAGAATACAGACACAACACCAAACTAAAAGCAACCGACCCGGGTCGAACTTCCCAATGAATCATGCATAACCATAGTTGATTTACTGACCAAACGGATTCAGAGTGGCCTTAATCATATGCATAGAGTTAAGAATGCAAAGTCGGATGTACACGGCATATGATGGGTAGGCGACCGCAAACGCAGTCCCCGGCATCAGTTTATCAAAGAATCGAAAAAAGTATCCCAGTAACTAATCATTTTAGCGCCTCTTGGTTCAGAATGAAATGCCTAAAAACGACTGGGAAAGTTCTAATAAGAAACCCTAGAAAAATGAAGAGCATCCACACTCACTTCCCCTCCGGTTATGAAAGTATATACGGAATGGAAATCAGAATTCACAGCACTTTCCAATATTAACTGCGCTTTTTTTCAGGTAGAGCTCTCAAAAGGAATGCGAAGCAGATGAACTATCAGTCTAGAACCAAGTAAGCGCCCTTGCAGCGTCTTCAATTGCACCGCATATCAAGTAATTTACATATAGAGCACAAGACAGACGGAGTATATTCAGGTCCGAGTTTGACTATTCCAATTCAATAACATCTTGTCAGTGATCATAATTTACTGCACTCGGAGAATGACGGAGAGATTATTGTCTACATTGCAGTTTTAGATGCAGTTGCTAACTTGGTCTCGTGTTTCCTTCATAGCTGAACACTGAGCTGGCATCCTTACCGTTCCGTACCCGGTAAGGGTCCAAACGTTCAGATTTCGAACACGGTATATGTTACCCGCTCTTGCTGTACAACCATATCGAAATGAGTCCTCGTGACCTCGTTCCTTTTATTGTTCATACCCAACCAAGTTCCAATGGAACAACCCACATACAACGCCAAGAAAAGCGAACTCGTGTAGCATTCTCACATAACAGATGAGTACGCTCGGTAAGTCTGGTTATCTTGCCGCATTAACCACCTCTTTGAATAAAAACAGTTTTACACTGCAACTACACCCGCAGAGCCGCAAATCACCCTCCCTCTCTACCCACTTTGCTGGCAGTTTATCTGGCATGACATGATGGTGAGTCCACTTGGTGACCCAGCTCGAGAAACCCCAAATTTGACATTCGATGAAACCTCGGCTCCACGTGCAGCACCGACAGAACTCTTGGAAAGTTAGAAGTTGTAAGTTGTAATGTGTAGGTAGTAAGTTAAAGTAACGAAGTATTAACACCGGCCTTATACGCTTTGCACCTGATTTGTGTTCTGTTCTCCTCCTTCTCATCTGGATTCGGCCTACTTTTCCCATGGATATAACCTTGTAGCTCAGGAGCATGAACTTGCCGGTTTTCATACAAGCTCTTACGTTTCGTATGCCCTGCTGGCAGGTGAAGCTAGTAATTTGAGCGAGTTGGAACATTTGGGAAGGAACTATTATTAAATACCGTACCTTCTGACTTCTGGTATTCTGAGAACATCCAGACAGTACACCGATATATCGCGGATGGATAGAGAATTGAACTGGGTCGGTGACTTTTGCGCCCAGGTTCCCGATTGATGTGGCGGGGGATAGGGGGTAGGTTGAACACGATCGTAATAATACAGACGGGTAGCTTATCGACGATATGGACACGTATCAACGACGCTCATTTGTACAAATCGCGATGATCAACTTCGCTCATTCTTGTGGCAGGCATCAATCATCACCATCACGTAGAATAGGCTAATTGTAGCCCGTGTATATTGTGCGAAAGCCTATGATAGCGCGAATATAATAAGATTATCCTTCGCCAACAGGCCCGGTGGAACCCGCCAAGTATGCTTTTCACGCAGGTAATAACTTGTGCTAAGAAATGCCGTACCGGTGATAATTGGTTCCTCAAGTGCTACAACGCGGAATCCTGGGTCATCTGGCCTGTTCTACGTGTTCATTCGGGCCACATCGTAATTACAATAAATAGTCTTCCTGATGTCGATTGCGCATTCATTACGCATAGGCGAAGTAAGCGCGTGGGGTTTAGGCATAATCCCTGTGGGGAGAGAAGAGAATGGACTAACTACGGATTTACAAGTGGGCTCTCTTGACCATTTGCTGCTCGTTCGCTCCTTCTCGAATTTACCCACACGTTGGTACGCGACCTGGTTTAGTCTAGTTTAGCGTGTTAAAACGTTAACAGGTGGCATGCGAGTGCGTCAGTGGGTTTCCCTCGTGACTATTTTGGTTCAAGTTGACAACAGAATGAAGTCATTTTTTCAAACTAGAGTCAGGAACAACCTATGTCGTCATTTGCTATCATCGTGGCGACCCACTAGTTGACGTCGTAAAGTCATCGAAGCACTGCAAAGTGCTATAGCTACATCATCGATGATGTTCTTGTCTAATCCAGAATCGCCCACAATTTGTGGGGAAGGCACCCCACGTATCACGTGAACACAGGTCGTTCTCATTTTAATTCAAATCACACATGTATAAAGGCGTGTATTTGTCACAATCGGCACGCTGCTCAACCCACTTGGTCGGCTCGGCGCATCATGTTCAGCTTCAACCCATATATTGATTAGCGCGAGTAGTTCAGTTGACATGACACCCCCAAAAAATCTTCAATTCGTATAAAACGCACGAACCAAACAGAGAATCGAGCCGGTGCTCAACGTAACCCTGAGTACGTTTATGCAAAACACTTTGCGAAGAACTACCTATCCGGGATTTGGAATACAAAAGTCAAAACATGCAGCGCGCGGGTTATATTGATTTATACCATCTGACGCGTCGGGTGCGCGGTAAGCCCCTCAAAGTCCCCGCCTCCTGGTTTCAACGAGGATAGATAATCGCTTTGGCTGTGCTGAGCCGATGCCTATGTATGTAAAATGGTCTATAAATGTGGTTTTCTTCAGGATTTTGACACCGTTTTGTTCCTCTCTGCAGCGCCCTGTTACTGAGATGACAGGCAATATGACAGATAATTCGTAATATATACAACGTTTTCTTGGAGCATTAATGCCTTGAGGAGGTTTGATTCCATAAAAGAAGGAAACAGCCCAGACTTGAGCCCATCTTATTGCCTGGGGCGCTCATGATAAGCGACCAGGTGCTCCGGGTAGTGGGCGGTCCGAAGGTCGAAGTCATTGTTATCTGATGATTTTTTTTACACAAATATGACATTCTTGGATCCAACAAGTCTTCAGATTGAAATCATCTGGGATGATTATAACTCTCTAACTTTCTGCTCTTTTGTTTTCCGGTCCGCACATTGATTGGAGAATGATTCTTTCTATATCGTACAACGGAGATTAATATCGAAAAAGGACTGATATATACATTTTCCTCGTGCAAGTTTAACTACAGACGACTGAGCACTGCAAGAGGATCTGTGCTGATATACACATACCTGCAGGGAACCCGGACCACCAAGCATTGAAAACGCAGCTCGAGTCTTGTTGTTAATGCTCTATCAGGCCCAAATGAGTCCCATGCGCAACAAAAGCTTCCTTCTCTTCTTCGTGTAGCGGTTCATCCTCTCAAGTCGTAACAAGTCGTTTCAAGGGTCCTCGGAGATGATTCTACAAATGGTCGACCTTTCTAGGGATGCTGATTGTTTTTCGCGGCAAGAACATGCAAGGTAGGTAAGATCATCAGCAAATAGCTAATTATGAGTGTTTGAGGGTCCTTTGGAGTGAAAGACACAAATATGTGCGCCACAAGAATTACGCAGCACTACCCTAGACAGCTTGAGAAAGCCTGGTTGCAGCAAGGTAGAGAAGGACTGACACTGCGGTAATATGGATGTGTCTGGTATAAGAGTAATGAAGACCATCGACATAGGGCTCCCATTCACAAGTGTAAGAGGGTATGTGAATTACGAGAGGCGAGAGACCCAGGAGGGACACTATAACCAACACCCCCATTCTGTCGCAGCAAAGTTACTGACGAAGAAGCATGGTAAGCAGTCTGCAATCCTTGATCGAAATGCCTGGCCAGAACCGTGTGCGTTAGATATGACCGTTCGTATAATAATTCGGAATTTTTGCCCAGGCCAAACTGAATCGGACAGCAACTTGGGGCTCGGAACAAGTCATTACAGATACATCTACATGCTGGAGCCGGCATATTGAAGCATTCCGTCCCACATACACGCGCATGCTGAACTGCGCTGGGATACATTCCAGTCTTGTGCGTTTTGGATCCGTCTTAGATGTTTATTGTCTACATGTCCAGCTGACCGCTAGCACAGCCACGGACATGAGCATTTGCGAAAGGCGATTCCACAGCTCTTCTAAGAATGAAATCTTGCTGGTGGATACGTCGCGGAGCTCATGGTAAACGCAACATGGTTTCTGTGTTAAGCGATCGCACCCATGACCCATCATAATAGCAGTGGTGTTGGTTCGTCGATATGTATCAGGTCGCCGACCGGGGTATTCGGAACATTATAATAACGCACAATAACCCGTCGATATAGGTTTCAGCTAACCAGAAAGCCACAATTTAGGATCGGAATTGCATAATTGAACATGGGTTTTAGGTCGACAATGGGGTCGCGCTGTGAATTAAAGGTAAAGTGGGCTAGCCTGGCATTTACACCAGGACCTACATGGATCGACCATTCTGCATTTGTGGATTCGAAACACCTTGGTTGAGCGTAAATTTGACGGTGTCGAGTCTTAACCTTCCGCGGATGGAGGGGGAGTGTGAAGTTGGGGAAGAAGACTTTTATGGCATACATCAACATGGTCGTTTTAATGTACGCTCTGAGATTGTAGGGCATCTCCAAACTGGCCATTGCAGGGTTGTCCTCGCTCGTAATTCAATCCCGGAGTCAGATCATACTGTAGGAAACCATTGGCTATAGCAAACGAGCGACAAGATGAACCATTTCAACCAATTTAACGGTTTTGAATATTCATGAACATGAGAAAGACAATTAGCCCCACAAGACGATGGATATTGATATAGCAAGAATGGACATGGACGTGAGAGTAGGTCCCCAATTATAAGTTGCAATCAATTGGCAATTTGGTGAGAAGGAAAGATGTTTCTTCTTGACTGACGCCTTGCATGATGACTAATTTTTCACAAGCATATCGTTCTCGGTGTCCGCAGGTTGTTGGGAGTGCTTCACAAGTACATATATTGAAGGTGAAATCCCGCGCGTGAGTGTGGAAGATTATCAAGTAGTATTTCCCACATGTGAAAAGTGGGGGAGCTCTCCAGATAAACAAATGCTCATTACGGCAATTTCATTTCTTCGGAAAGGTGATATGATATATTATTTACAGTATGTAAGGGACGTCCATGTTATTTAACTGATCGTTCTGTGAAAATATCTGACACGCGGGAAGGCCCTCACACAGAAACAGTATTCAATTCTGTTAAACAGGATAAAGGGTTCACAAGTTGAATGATGAGATTCTTTCAGAATTCCCTATTTGTAATGATTCCAATGGATAAAGTACCGAAGGAATGACTTTTTGCTTAGCAACATGCTTCATTTTCAAGACACGATATAAAACAAGTGTCCCAACTGAATCTTCTAATGGAAATGGGATTAATGATATGAGCTTAGTGCAACGACTCCTTTGCAAGTTGTGCGGCGTATGGGTTACGAGGATCATTGCGCCATTCCGATGCTAAAGCCACACGTTAACAAGGTAAATAATTGGTTGAAGACTAAGTACTTACATCGAATAGAAGAATCTTGAGCCCGCGAGACCAAATACATGGTGAAAGCTCCCGAGATCATGAAAGGCCACAAAGGCTTAATGAACTAGGGTAACAAGACTCATGGTTAGTATGGGTAGCTTGGTCGCAGTTGAAAAAAAAACTTGCAGGTGTGGGCCATTTGCGCAGTCCAAGGAAAGCCATTGCAGTCAAGAGAGTTCTATGGGACTATGCAGGGGTCAATAAGAAGAAATATAAAGGGATAGAAGTAGTAAACATACAGAGAGGTAGCTGGGCTGAGCGGGAAGTGTTGATGATGTCGGGCAAGACCGTTCGGAATGGATGAGGTGGAATGTGTTCGTGGGAACTTTCTTCTTTTTTGGGGACAGACGCTGATGCTGCTGCTTCACGTTCGCGTCACCTGTTGAATGTAACTTAACAAACGAACATTGTCCGATGTTATATACTCTCTAATCTTATAGAGATATTGCTACCGTTATCACTTGGTATGTCGAACCTGGCAACACTGGCTGCCAATGCAGCCGCAACCGCTGCGACAACAGCATCGGGTTCTTCACCCCCAGTGAGCCGTCATAATTGTTACTTGGTAACTTCAGAAGCTCATCTTACCAGTGGCGTCATTTCCCGTTTTTCGAAGTCGTGCCAGTGAAAGATGTCAATGATCTCGACAGCTCACCGGATATCCTCAAGGTACATCGTTATACTTTCATGGATATACAAGCCTTAACGTCACACAGACACCCATGGAAATTTCTACAACGGCATCCTCTTCACGTGGTGTTCTGGTCGCAGACATATTTGGGAGCATCCATCTGCTGAATAGTGATTTTGAATCCATCAACAGTTGGATTGCTCATACCGGAGGAAGAGTCACCCATATGATAGAACGCAAAGGCATTTTGGTCACTCTTGGCGTATGCATGAACTTTTATCGTGTTGTCATGCTGGAACTGACTACTAAACTGTATAAAGGAGGAAGATGCTGTCAAATCCCCATTACTGAAGATCTGGGATATGCAAAACCAGGACAAGAAGACTAATGCACCTTTACTCCTTCGATCGACGAAAGTCCAATTGAGCAACCGACCACATCCAGTACTTTCTTGTTGTTACTAGATTTATTAAAGGCTTACCTTTGCTCTTACTAGGTTACTACTGTCGCACTTTCAGCCGCTGTCTCACATCTTGCAATCGGTCTTGGTGATGGCACTGTATTACTATATAGACATATTGACCAGTCACTGGCATCATCTACTTCTTTAACCTCCCTTCCGAAAGTCAGAACCGTCCATGAGTCTCCAACAGAACCCATAACTGGCCTTGGTTTCAAGGAACCAACAGAAGAGAACCCCAATTCATATTTATTTGTTGTTACCACTCACCGTGTCCTGTCTTACCAAGCATCTGGCAAGGGAAGTGGAGGTACCGCAACTGTAGTTGATGAAGTCGGGGCTAGTCTCGGTTGTGCAATCATGGATTGGCGTATGCGCGATATTGTGGTGGCGAGAGATGAGGCAATCTATTTTTGCGGAACTGATGGAAGAGGCCCTTGTTATGCTTATGAGGGTGGGTGTGTTCATTAACTTACTATCATTTATGACTAACTTAGAATGTACAGGGCACAAATCATCTATCCATACTCATCTTAACTACTTTGTGATTGTCTCCCCACCCTTCGTAGCGACTGCATCAGCACCTTCTGCCACAGTGCGCAACTTTGCAATCCGCACCGGTGCTACTGGAGATGTAGACATTACAAAAGTTACCGTTTTTGATTCAGAGAATAAGCTTGTGGCTTATTCAGGGACTTTCAAAGAGGGTGTTCGGGAGATCATCTCTCAATGGGGTCAAGTATATGTACTGACAACAGATGGAAAGGTATGTCTATAAGTGTTATTACTAGCCACTTTGGATTCTGACACAGTCACACCTTCTAGCTTCTTTGTTTACAGGAGAAGTCTACGGCTGCAAAGTTGGATATGCTATATCGCAAAGCCCTTTATCCAGTTGCTCTGAACCTTGGGAAAACTCAAAACCTCGATGAATCCAGCATAGCAGATATTCATAAACAATATGGTGATCATCTCTACTCAAAAAGTGACTTTGATGGAGCCATGAACCAATTTGTTCAAACAATCGGGCATGTACAGCCCAGTTATGTGATAAGAAAGGTCGGGCTTGCAATGATGCTATGATATCAGAATCTAATACTAAAAAACAGTTCCTTGATGCACAACGCATTCATAACCTTGTAACCTACTTACAAGAGCTTCATTCTCTTGGATTAGCCAACTCGGATCATACCACTCTCTTGTTGAATACCTACACCAAGCTCAAAGATGTGTCAAGGCTTGACAGTTTTATTAAGACAGAATCACGACGTAATTCTGATAATCCTGATGAACTGCCTTTCGACCTAGAAACCGCTATACGTGTATGCAGGCAAGCTGGGTATTTTGAACACGCATCGTATCTGGCCAAGAAATACGAGAGACATGAAGATTATCTGAGGATACAAATTGAAGATGCAGAAAACTATAAGGATGCATTGTCGTACCTAAGAATGTTGGGTCCAGAGGCGGTATATGTCTTTTCTCTTTTAGCATCATCGGTGGCTTACAATAGTATTGTTCAACAGGCAGAAAGCAATCTGGCGCGGTACGGGCAAGCAATGCTTGCAAATCTGCCGGACGAGACGACACAACTACTCATTGATCTATGCACAAGCACTGGTTCATTAACAACAGATTCAGTGGAGGAAACTTCGACAATTGTCACCGTGAAAGCTGCCCCAACACCCTCCTACCTCTCTTATCTCGTCTTGAACCGAAACAACACCGCCGCACCTACAGCTTCATCTGATACGGCCACACCCCCATCCCCATCTATCAAAACTGTAAAGCCCGATAACCTGTCACGAAAAGGCTCTGTCCATGACGTTTCACGTCCAATCACACCACCGGCACCATCTACTTCTGCCATCTCAAATCGAATAAACCCCCCTCCCCTGCGAAAACTATCTCCGAGGTTATACTTTGCGCATTTCGTGGACCACATGGAGCAATTTGTGGTTTTCTTGGAAACAGTGGCATTGCGGAGGTGGGGTCAAACTGTTGATGACAAAAAACCAGGTTCTATTGGTCTTTTCTCTTCCTCTCAGGATGGCTCTGTTTTCGATGAAGAAGTTGACAAAATGGATCAAGTTTCTGTGTGGAATACGTTACTAGAACTGTACCTAACACTTCCAAGACCTGTTGGTTCTGGTGACAAGGCTTCGTCCGCCTTTGATGAAACAATCATGCGCGATAAAGCTATGCGGGTGTTGAGAGACGACAGTCTGCCTTTCGATCCAATGCATGCTCTTGTATTGTGTTCTACTCATGGATATACTGATGGTCTTGTTCTGTTATGGGAGAGGATGGGCATGTATGAAGAGGTGCTGCGATTCTGGATGAACCGAGAAAAGGAAGGAAACTGTCCAGGGGCTTCACAGAAAGTTGTCACCTACCTTATGCAATATGGGGCTGATCATCCACATCTTTTCCCTGTTGTCTTACGATTTTTAACTTCGAGCTCTGAGCTACTGTCAAAACATCAGGAAGATCTAAGGAATATGCTCGAGCATATTGAAGAAGAGAATATCATGCCCCCACTAGGCGTAATCCAGGTGTTGAGCAGGAATGAAGTCGCGAGTGTTGGGCTAGTGAAGGACTGGCTGATGGCCCGTATCAAAAAATCTACTGCAGAAATACAGAATGTGAGTTCAAGCCAGTTTTGAATATGGAAAAACTTGATTAATGCATTGTTTTTTTTCATAGGACAAAGAACTCACTAATTCGTATGTATTGGAGACCGCCGCAAAATTGAAACAAGTGCAAAAACTCTCCGATCCTGACCGCCCTCATGTCTTCCACATTACCCGTTGCTCAGAATGTGGTGGTCAACTCGACTTGCCAAGCGTTCATTTCATGTGCAACCACAGCTTCCATCAACGGTGCGTTATAACATATTTCAGCTTCTCGAAGCATTATTTTTTTGGTGTGATTTTGTATACTTACTCTTCTCTCTTTGTAAACATATCTAGGTGTCTTTCAGAACATGAAGCAGAATGCCCGAAATGTGCACGGGAACATAGCGTCATCCGTGAAATTCGTCTTAATAATCAGAGGATTGCTGATCACCATGATGTCTTCCTTGCAGAAGTGCAAGAAACTGGATTTGAAGCGGTTGCTGCTGCGTTCAGTCGTGGTATGCTTAATATGCCAAGGACAGAACAAATCACATAGAGTGTACATTTTCTTAGCAGTTTACTTGATTATATCTTTCCTTACTTCATTATACGGGTGATTTGGACTTTTGACAATCCATTTATTCCTCTTTCCGTGGTGTGTTCATAACTTGCAAAAGACAAGTTGTTACAAAAGGGTAATAATACCACCGCTCCTTAGAAGAACATTCATACACCTAGTTTTATCTTGATAGAACCCTTCTTTCCTGGTTGTGCATTTCCGCCGACATCTGGAAGCTCCTTCCACCACTGTAGCTCTGATGTTGCTTTTTGCGCAGAGTGTCGGTCCGGTCTTTTTGTTGATGACCTCCCCGTATGACGCACGATGGTTTTTGCGCCTCCACGACGAACGACCGTGCTAAAACCAGAACTAATCCCTGTCTTCTGGGATACGGACACGGAAGACTGATCCACTTCAACTCCTTCATCACTACTGTTCGTTGTGCTGTTACGTTTTCGTTTTCTGTTTGTTAGAGCCTTCTCAAAATTCTGCTCCTCTTCTTTCGCTTTTCGCTTTCCTCGCAATTTTGCACTTATTGGAGGGGGTGGCATCTGGGCTTCCCATGCTTTGCGATTTAGTCGGTATAGTGCCATTGTTGCACGAGCATCAATTACCTAGTTTACGTGAATGGAAAGTGATAAATGCATTTGGACCGACTTACACTATCATGCTCGCCTTCCTGAATAGTAATTCCCAGTTTTTGGCGGACCAAATGGCGAAGAGCTTGAGGAAGACGATTTTTACGTGCGAACAACTGTGTGTCACGAGTAGCTGTGTGAGGATGAGAAAGGAGGAGCGATTTCAGGTCATTGTGAACGGCGTGGCCCACAAGGATGCGGTCCTCTAGAAGGGATGCGACGTCCTTCTGAACGTCAGCAAAAGAACGCGCTTATAATTTGTATCTGTGAACTAACATCTATAGGATAATGTATGGATAAAGCTTACCACTTTTCATGTCGACTGGTCTGATACCTGACCACTGTGTCCTGTAATCAACCACACGTTCCTGTTGTCGTACAAATGCATCGAGGAGAACATGACCATGATAATTTACTATGGAGACACGCGCAAGAGAGCTCTCGGTACCATCTATACCAACACCAACCATCTCACAATCCAATGCGACATATTTTCCCGGGCTGTATTATGTGTTTCCATCAGTTTAAGTTAACATCTAGATAGAATTGCAAACTGACAGACGCTGCGAAGGTGATAGTAATGAGACCGACTCTCCAGAAACCATACTACGCAATGAAGCCACTGCATCAGATCCTGGTTCATTAATCTCTTTCTCTTTTGAAACGGATTCGACTACACTCCCATTGACAGAAAGTGGTGATGAGAGGCGACGTCGTTTCCTCCCACCGCTAGCATGGTTTATAGATTTTTTAGATACTGTAGCAAGCGTCTGCGTCTATTGGTTTCTTTCATATATTCGAGGTAGAAGTAAAGCGCACCTTTTGTAGAGCAAACCAGTTACGAGATGGAATCGTTGAGGTGGTTGATTGTGGTTTTGATGACTTGGCTTCCTTTAAAGCTGTGGTTTGCGCCGATGTTCGTGGCATCTAGTTATAATGGAAATGTACCTAGTAGTATGGTATCTCAGCGAGATAATACCAGTACTGGTGTGGCTCACGTGAAGAATTTTATTTTAGCAGGTCACGGTCACTTTGTTTCCGCCACATCAACGCGATTCTAACTCCCTCAAAATAACTCAACTTACGAAGGTCATTTCCTGTACATTGCAATCCTGGATTTCAGACCATGCCAGTTTCAACTTCTGGCTCTATGTATTTATCATTTACTTGCATAAAAACCAACTTCTTTAGCCCCAACATGCGATGAATCTATATTTCATCCCAATATACTCTCAGATATGTGAAACAACAAAGGAAGCAGCTTGTCCAGCATTCTGACAAGGTCATTAGCTTTCCACTCTTTTTGAACTTCGAACACAATTTTAAACTTACCGCTCCATAGCTCAAATGAGGGGCTAAGATCAAGAAACCACCGGCACAGATGTTATCACCGGTTGCACAGAAAGTTAACGAGCGTCCGTTTAGAACACCTGGGAAACCTTGACCGTTGTCAGGGTCGCCAAACACAACGACGGCGTTGACCCTGTTCTGCACGGTTGAAGAAAGCTTTCTAGCAGAAAGATGCGCTAATTGTGCCCCTTGGCTGCATCACAACGAATTGAGTATCATAATGCACACCAACACAAGAAAATTTACCTGTAACCAGATAACACAATTTTCGTGTTCGGGCAAGAGTTTGCCACAGATGTCACGTCGTTTGCCATGGTTGTAGCTCCTTGTGGATCCCCACCCTGAAGGAATCCAACAACGTTTGCAGGATAGTCGACACCAATGAAATTCAGTGACCTATCCCCGAGCGCACTCTGGAGAGCTCTTCGGAAAGGTGGCCCAACGATAGAACCGATTGGTGAAACCTCTGTTGTTCCACGGGCAAAGACAATTGTCACATCTGCACACGACTGACGAGCTACTGGAGGAGCAGCCAAGGCAGTGAAGCTACTGAGTATAAGGAGAAGAGCATATGTTAACATGTTATTAGAGCTTGGAGGTTTGAACTTCAAGACATGGTTTGACAATCATCCTTTTATACATTCACGGTGGACCTCCAAACAGCGACTATTCATCCACATTAATAAATATTCCATTGCAGTTGCAGACCTAGACTTAACCATCGGTCTTGTGGTGACCATAGCACCCGTGCTGAGAAAAACCCGAAGCTTGGGCGTAACGGGTGCACTTGATAGAAGTTGATCCCACAAACAACCCCCAAACAACATATATTGGGCCGTACTTTTATCGAGTCATTGAGGTACCGTTTCCCTTAATTCCAGATTGCTGGCTTATAAGATGAACAAGCTCTCGAGAAAACGCTTTGTAAATTGTATTATCTTCCGGAAACTAGCATTCAGGCGGTACGTCTTGACAATAACGGAAGCTGATTGCCCACATAGTTTGACATCCAAGGTGTGCTTTTGTTTACGAGCCAAGTCAGGTGTTGATATTCAGGTTACGGCTACAACATCATCCCGGTTTAATAGCGAACAGCAGACATCTGCCAAGTTCATGCTTGCTGAAGATCATAAAGCATCAAGCTTCAAGGACACATGCTAAAATCACCCGTGCATTGTCTGGAGTACAAAATTATGTGATATCTCCATACTGAGGCTTTTCACAAACATGATGCATCCATGACTATGACTATGGGTGCAATTGCATGCAAGGTCTGCACCTCACGAGACCGAACGGTGGTTTTGTGCCATGTTTGCCCCGTCAAAGTGAATGATAACGAAAGACGCCCCTGTGTCATTGTTACCAGTAGTGCTGTTGCAGAGAAGGATTTGTTCTCTGAAGAAATTGATATGGTGATGGTTTCTTGGGGAACAAACCCCCATAACCTACACACGGTTAAATGGATAGGTGAATTTTAAATATAGAAAGCATGGTTCATGGCCCCATATATTGCTCATAACTCAGATGTGATGTTGTTCAAACTGCAATTATTCATTAGATCTTCTTGACTGAAATTTCCGGAGCAAAGTGACCATCGTATGCTTCCTCCCAGGACAATTACTCATGTTGCGATGAATTGCTACGTATCAACGGAACATTTCAAATCATCACTTGCTCTGTTGTTTTGGCTTATTCCTTCTGAACCTCTGAAACATTAACTAACTGGGAAACCAGATAGTATTGTCTAACCAGCAACTAGAAATTCCTTGATGTGATAGTTGGAGTTTCAAAAGTGGTCCATATGCATAGAATGGCGGGGTTGCCGAGAACACTGGTTTCGAAGTGCTTTTTGTGGTACAGCACAGCAGCGCAAATTTTGGGCCATTGCACCACTTTACGTCTGCCAAGTTAGAGAATCATATCTATCTATTTGATAAGAACACTTGCAGTAACTAGACGAGCCCCAAAGTTTGTTGTTCAGTCAGCTTGTTTACTAGTATTATATGCACGTAGCTTATTTTCCGATGCTCTTGGAATTTCTGTGGTGTCACGGTAAACCTGAATTGGATTGGGTGTATGAAAAGATAATCATTCTTGAGTAGGTCCTGCAAACTGGTCTATACTCGAGCTGTGGTTGATCATCCGTCAGTGAACACAAGCTCAACAATGCCTTCGTCATCGTAATTGTTTAGAGTAGTACGAGAGAATTCGGGACCACGTGCTTTAGAATTGATAACAATTTACATTATCAGTCCCTTCACGTATCTTACGACCATCATCATTACTTTTAGTTGATAAATTGAAACATGGTTGTGTTTCAAGCCCGAGATACTTGTGAAGCAGGTCCTGCCTACACCCTTATCAATCTTACTTTTAGCTTTTAAGCTTGTTTTCCAAATTTGGACCAAACACTTAGTGAGCTACTTTTTGTAAATTTGTCTCGCGCACAGCTCTTGCAACCATGACATTACCAAGGTTTCACTTTTTTTTGTCTTACAGTGTTCCTGGTGTGTGGTCTCGACAAGTCAGATGGTTATCTTATCAAAGCATGATTCGTTCACCTAAACTAGCTCATCAGAGATGTATCTTCATCTTTCTGTGGTACCATCCGGGGGTAGTACCCATATTGTTTGTTTATCGAGGCTATGTAAAAGCTTGAACCATTTTGGCTATTCTCCCATATAGACTTTCAAAGCACGACGGGATACAGAGCCACAAACTCCTTAAAAATGTCATTTATGGACCTATTCACTACCCCCCCTCAAATCCCTCCCTCAGAAAGGTATGTCAAAGCTCTTCACCCCATTGTGCACCTGCGCTTTGTCTTGAACTTGAATTTTACAGATTAGTCCCTGGTTGCGCCTGCCTTAGTGGCACGGCTTGAGCCACTAATATCGACTATAAAGGGTGTTGTTTATGGGTTAGAAATGAGGGAACCCTCCCCATTGTTCATCCATAATCCCCTCTAAGTCCGTAAAGCTTTTGCTGAAGTAAACTCCCGAAGGACGATAATGTTTGGCTTTGAGGCCCTTTGCAAGGGTATATTTTCGTGGCCTGCCACAGCGTGTTCTCGCTGGACGAGATTTAGAAAAACCTACATCACTCCACGACCTATCCTCCCCACGACTGTTATCGATAGTTCGCCCTACGGCTTCTACACCATGAAGAGAACTCCCAGCCGCATTTCTCTAACATTGCTCTCATTCTCCCGTCGCATAGGGATCTCATATAAATCTATTCAATCGAAGTTCTCTGTATTTCTACGAAAGTCTTCAGCCCCGTCGCAACGATTCGAGAAGGAGCAACCTATAACATTTCTCAAAAAGCTACGACTCGACAATCCTTTGGACGCAATAGCTCCGCTGCCGCAGAATGAAGCCTACTCTATGGATGGTCTGACGATGACTTCTGCGGTGTCAGATTCAGATAAGACCCTTTTCGAAGATGCAATGCACATTAACTATAAGCCTCCCAAACTTGATCCAAAGGAAGAACAGCCTGTGTGTAACATTTCTATTTTATGCAACATTTTATTGATTTGGCATTATATAGATGGTACGTAAGAGAGGGAAGATTTTAGAAAATATCGAAGATTTTGATGAAGATAATGCCAAAAAATATGACACATATAATGCTCCATGCTCACCTAAAACCAGTTACTACCTCCCAGTTGACGCCCCCAGGCGTCCCTCCGAATCCCAATACAGTTATAATGACCCAAAATACTTTCCTTACACTATGGCCACCTCAAATCCTCCTCCTTGGTTCCACGAGAAAGGATTCGGTTATCTTGTATTTGAATCTGAAGACACACCCGGCCTGTGCAAGTAGGTGTTCTCGTGATGCTTCCAGTTTGAAATTGGATTTGACTGTTTTTTTCCTTAGGGTTCATCATTGCATGCCCTGTTCTCAATGCGATCCTCATTTCAACGAGAAACCACTCCGCTTTCCATTATAATATGTTGTGTATATATTCATGCTGGCATTATATTAACTTACCATATACTACTTATATTACAAGTGTATGATCAAAACATATATGAACTCTCCCTGTTCCCTTATCTGACAGAAGGAAAGATACCGTGATAGAACAGTATTCAAGGTAAACTGAAGCCTTCTTCCCCTCTCCTCATCCCATCATCGTATTTTTATTCTTATTTGCATATCCACACTACTATTATTTTGCCCCCTCATTTCCTCTATCTCATTTTCACTTTTCACTTTTCACCTTGCATTTTTACCTCGTAGTCGACCCAAAACAAAACTACTCGTATTTGCATACCCTACGCCCCGCCTCTTATGCAGGCCACCTTCACCGATTTAACTCGGATAATGTAAAGCACACAACCCCACATTAGAACCTCTATTTCATTACCTTAGTAGCAACGCATGTAAAGATCTCCCTAGGGCAACGCCCCAATGATCATGTTTCCGGATTTTTTTAAAAAAAAATGGAGCCTTGATGTTCATTGAATCCTCTCGTTAGCAGCCGATTCATCTTGGTTTGTGCAAACTATGTGTATTATTTGTAATGGAAAGATCCTTCTTGACGCCTTTCTTCACCTGACCATCTTCAAACCCATGCCTCACAGGTCATATGAACGTTTTTTTAGACAGCTTGTGACAGGCTGCCCAGCCAATTGGGGCATTATCCGAATTGACCGTTCCAAAGGCTATTACACCGTATGTTGTGAAAGATGATCGCATAGCAGGGTGAGGGGCTGGATGGTTTACCCGCGAAAAGGGCACCCAGGCTGAACCGTACTTATGAGAGGTTGCTGATGTGAGGAAGGAAGGATAGGAATGGTATTAATTAGCGTTATTATCGTTTCTTTAACTTTTCGCGTTATATGACCATGAGGTTATCCAGATAACGCCAGCAAGATCCTACAATCCCTCTTCCGACTGCAATGAGGGTTCTATAGGTGACAAAGGTTTGCGATGAACAGAGGGCAATTGAGCGGCAGGAGATAAGCTAGCATCTGTGGTGTTATACTTGGAGGTGTGTGCAACAGAGCCAAGCAGTTGGAAGGGAACGGGTCACGGTTGTCGACGTTGTCGTTTCACTATGTTGTTTTGTGTAGCTCTTACGTCGTAAAAAAATATGATTATCCCAACAATAATGATTAACGCTGCGATGCCTCCCACGACACCTCCTGCAATTGCGCCAACTGGCATGTTATGGGTACCCCTGGACCCCGTTGACGATGAAGATGAATTTGAGAAGCTAGCAGAAATCCACGACTAATCAATATACATCATATAGCGTATACAACTGGGACTCACATCTCTCCAGCAGATGGCTCTTCATCTTTGACATATATTACGAAAAATGGGGTTTGAACAACAACTTTTTCTGTCCTTAATCATAGCCGGCGTAAGAGAGAGTTCCATGACAGCTTGTATCACAAACTTACAGTAAACTCAACTATTCGGATAGCATATTGCAAACTGTTATGATAAGGCCAGATATATTATCAGTGAATGACGGGAATGAGTACGAATTTGCGACGGACTTGGGGGGTACATATGGCACTGTCAGACCAAGCTTCATGTCGGGTACCAAGTGAAGTTCATATGTGAGATCAAAAGCCGTTCCATTGTCCAGGTTCACAAGCTGCATAGCCAAATCCGGAGGGTCCCCAATCTCTTCAGTAAGATCGACTTTGCAAAAAATGGCACAATTTTATCAAGGCAAATTTTTCGAAGTAGAGGTTTGTCGTGATCTTAAGCCCAGGACAACACCATGTGTAGAATGTCAGTATGATTACCAACCTAAATTTGTGGGTTATTTGTAAGTCTCATTTCGTTTCAGTGTCAAGTGAGAGGCGTTTTTTACCAATATATTCAATCTGCCAATGGTGAGAAGTGGAAGAGAGGTATCCGTCCCGTCGTGCCCACTTTGAACTCGACCATCTTAAGAGCGATGCCCGTCTGTCATTGTTTAACATAAAGATCTATATCATGCATGTGGATAGCATAGGAAGCCAATGTGAAGAAAATGTGACTTTGTCATGCACGGCCTCACCAGAAATGGTCCCAGTTGAGGCGTATAATTGTAAGCGCTTAAAATACAATCATCTAAAGACATTGTCAGCATGCTTTGAGACTTGGCAGATCAAGCTTAGATGATCAGGAACCCTGGATAGGATCTAACGAATTGGAATATCCCCGGCAAGTTATATGATAGTACTAAGCCTAGGACGGGTATGAATCAGTAACTCTCTTCAACATATATATCTGTTGCTTACGAATTAAACATCAGAGTCGCAAACAATGTTATGTTGGCGCCAACCTTGAAGGTCTTGACATCCCAAGCACATCAACGCATTACCACCAGGCATCATATCACGCTCCTTGTTCGAATATCATAGACAATATCTGAGCTTGTGAGAATTGGGAAAATGATGCGAATATCATAACCAAGTTAAGAGTAGCTCGCGTCTAGAAGACGAAATCATTGATCAAGAGAAAGAATCAAATGCGATATGTAGTGTATAATTTATGCGGTAAGTTCTCCCACGATTGCTAAAATATAAACGAGGGTTGAGTGGGGGTTGAGACAGTCAAGAAGCATCAGAAGTAAGTAGTACAACGAATGAAACACCAACTCCTATTGATCTTAATTGTTAATACAGAGAATACTTGATTTATTTTTATTTTTATGGCCTGATTTGAAGGTTTTCTTTGCTATCAGAGTTCGATTCTGTATGCTCTGAACCGGGCACTTTGTCCACTGTATATGGTGCGGATGATTCGGAATATCGAGATGGTTCGCTGGAGACTATGGATGGGGCGGAAGGCAGAGAAGTGATTGAAAGACGATTGACACTCCCTGTAGGGAGCACAATTGATTTATTTGGGCCACGCTTATGGGAAATAGTAGTAGAAGTCGGAGAAGGTGCGACGAATGGTGAGACTTCTCGGGCGACGTCTCCACAATCACAGCACTGAGCTAATGCCAATCTTCTACGCCGTAGGTAGAGGTAGGTGAGTGTTCCAATGACCAGCGCTAATGCCGCAACACCACCAACAACACCTCCTACAATCGCACCAACGTGATTACTGTGGGTTGTAGGTGTGTTGCTAGATGAATTAGTGGCAAATATGTTTCTGGAATCCGCTGTATATGCAGGATAGGAACTAGCGCCATACCCTTCAGCTGTTTTCAACTAAGGATGATATAAACTACAAAACTTACTGATCATCAAAGAAAGATCCGGCGAGTATTTCAAAAGGTGCCGATTCTGCAACACAATTTCCAACCCTTGATTCGGGAGATTATAAGGCAACTCTATAATGACCAACCCTTATAAACTTACATTGAATCAATCATTCGAACGGTATAATGCGGCCTAGTCATGTACGTGTCCTCCTCAGCAGCTTGACAAGAAAGTAGCATATAAAGATTTTGACTAACGAAGGAGGCACAAACGGCACTAGGAAACTGATCTCCATGTCAGATATTAAGTTTACTTCCTTATCTATGAGATAGACCATCCCGGTGTACTCGTTAACAAGTTGCATAGTCAAATTTCGAGGATCCCCGTTTTCTTCCGTCAGGGACACTGAAACGAATTGTCCCTGGGAAACTTGACCAGTAGAAATTCCATTTGTAGATAATTCTGGTTTTGTAGTGATTTGGAGGCAAAGACAGTTCCATGTAAGGAATGTTGAGATTAATACTATAAACCTGTAAATTATGCAATGAAAACAACAACGGCTTCAGCCTGAATACCCTGATAATGAAGGTCTAGTACTTACCACCAGGGAGAATACATTGGCCAAAAGTCAAGAACTGGGGGAAGAGGAAGAAGATCCTGACCATAATGGTCAGGAATGAAATCACAGTCCACTTAAAAGGCGCAAATACAAACCCACGCTACTGCATCAGATTCGAATCACAGTTTAAGTTTCGTGTTTCATGCATAACCAGCTAGAAGTCGATTGCTACAAAAAAAAGTTAAATGCTGTTGAGCCTAGAGGAAATTACCACGAATGACAATGAAGTACATACGGGGTCCGAGAATAAGTAGGCCCGTTCACGATACGATACGATAAGCTAGGGAGACATTAGTGTAGTTAGTCTCGGTAAGTTATCTCGTACTTACCATGAGAATAGTACTGGTGTCATCAATGTATATTTTTAGTATGTATGATTCCAAATCACAGCGTGGCTTCTTCTGGACTTGATCAACACAGACTTTGAGACAGAGAATCAGGATTTGAATGATGATCCATCATTTGTGCACATATTCAGAGTATTCGCACTGATGATGGTGTGATGGACTGATATCTGTTGATGGCCATGATTTTGATGCGAAGACCGGGCGCACATTTACCCGGGGCTTCCCTTTCGAACTTCATTATTATGATTAGCTTGTGAGGGCGGAACCCTTTGGCAGCGTAGTAGTCGTCAACTGTACAAGTTGCTGCGTTTCAAAGGGCCCTTTCTTCGCAATTCATAGGATGAGAATAATACTTGTACAAATACATGCTTTGTTTCAATAAGCAACATATACAACGACAGCGTTAGAGGCCAATTAACCTAAAAAAAGAACCAAATCTAAACTCGTATAATATCTGCAAAGCAATGTGATACTTCTTTGGGGGGGGATTTATGTTCACAAAAAGAATACCCTCGCCTTTGATTTCCCTTTCCACATATCGTCAAGATTATTTTTCCTTCCTTCGTTTATTTTTTGTAGGCAACGGATTCGACGCCTGCATCGATCCGACTGGTGATGGTACTGGCTCTAGTGGTGGGGAAATCAGACCCTCAAGCTCCGCTACTTCAGACTTTCGTTTGCGTCCAGCCGCTGCTGCCATCTCTGGTGACACATTAGCGAGATTCTGTATAGGTGAATCAGGGTGATCGACTGAAGTAGGCACTTCGTCGAGGAATGCCGTGGATGCCATATCACCAAAGTCGACATTGTCGTGGTCCTGTAATGTATTAAAGAACGAGTCAAAGTCAAAGTCCTGTGTCGCAGAGCCGGGCCCAGAACCAGGGGCAGTTTCTGTTGATAGTGGAATATGCAAGTCGTCCATTGCAACTTCAGAGACCGGCGTGTGGTTAGAACGTTGTGCCCCAGCCCCGCCATTCTGGTTTAGCGTCCCACCATCATGAGTATTAAGCAAGTTGGGATCCAAGCCAAAGGTTTGTATGAGTGAATTTATACTAGAGTTGAGAGCGCTAACGTCTTTATCAATATCTTCAGCGGCCTGCCACTGTCGTTCCATGCGTTGTTGACTTTGTGGTGTGTCAAACTGATCAAAGCTAATGAGTCCTTCAGATGGTACAGGGGGTAGCTGTGGAGTTGATTGGAGAAGTGGGGGGTAATATTGTGGGTTTGGTGGATTGGGGGCGGAGAAATCGAACAAAGGGGGTTGATAGGGAGTAAGGTGGGTTGATTGTGTGGTGTTATTGTTGTCAGGTGGGTCGGTAATAGTTTGTGCGGCTAGTGATGCAAGGAGTTGTTGAATTTGGATAGGGGTGAGATGGTTGAGCATTCCACGAGGATCAAAATCCATGGATGCAGACTGCTGTCGAGCGGGAGTAACTGAATGATCAATGGCATGTGTGTCGATCGATATCTTGGTCTTCTGATTTGTAGAGGGGGTGTCTTTCGGAGGAGGGTCAGACTGTTTATTGCCATCTTCCGATGCAGGTGTATTGGAACTGAACGGTGTCAGGTTAGCACTATCATTGTACAGCTGGGATGTGTCTGGGACGGTGGGAGCATCTGAACGAGCAACAGAGGGCGCAGGGGAAGGCGCTGAGCGTGGCGTGTCGATTGAGGGGTAAGCTGATATGAGAAAGCCTTCTTGTTCATGGGATTCAAAACCGAAAGGACTGTATGACTCACATAATGACACCGGAGATGCACCCCTATAGAACATTTCAGATCTATCATCACCATCATCATTCCCAAACTCCAGTTCAACAATACCTTTCCCCGCTGGATCACGCTTTGCATCTTCAATCATTAGCCGCGCTGCCCTCAACCTTGGAACAACCGCTTTCTCATTTTGTGACTCGACTTCATCTTCTTTATGTGTCGCGTGACTTCCGAAAACGCCAGCAAGGAATTTGACGATTCTGTTAATCGTATCCTGTTGTTTTTGATGCTTCGTGCGGGCTGCCATCGCATCTTGCCATAACAGCTGGTTTGACCGCTTCAGTTCATTCAACTCTGCCGAAATCGTAGTTTGATGTCGCTTTATCGCAGCAATACCATTAACTATTGAATGAATGTCAAGTACCTGGCCGGACTGGACGTTTGCAGTTGAAGGGGAGGGTGCATTGTTGCCTGTAGACTCTCGAACATCCATAGACACCTCATCACCAGGTTGTGCGATCGGTTTCTTCCTCTGAATAAAGCAAAGAAGGTCAGGCTGACCACGGTGAAAGTTATCATGAGCAAAGTTCCAAAACTCTGTATCGTTGTCGCTCCTCAGAACACCTTGCTGTAAGTGAGGGATTTTGTGGAATCCATACATGTTCAGCTGTCGTACAAAGGAGCTGAAATTCCGATGTTTGAACCAACGCCCAAGCACCTCATGAGCGAATCTTTCATGGTCGAGAACTGAAATCGAAACAAAAGTCAGAAAATAGTTTTGTAGATGATTTACATTGCTTTAAGAGCCATACCAATGAAAGAATCACCAGCATCTGACCAACGTATGAGCTCGTCGTTTTTTGGGTCGTTAACCATCCTGATTACCAATATTGTCAACTAATGCTGTAATCCTGACCTTATCAAAGGGAAACGCAACTCGTATAGCTTTTGAAGAAATGGTGGAGCAACCTGACGTGTTGCTTTTGAGATCTGACCGGAGCCGGCCAGTCTATGGGGCCTTGAAAGAGCGAGCTGTTGAGAAGTGGCCATAATGAAAGACTCGGAAGAGTGTAATCTTGCAGAAGCGCTGTAAAGACACTATGTTTTCTTTTGTTTAACTCTAAAGGTAAAGACAAACAGACTAGCTGTTTCATCACTCCTTTCGTCATTCCATGAAGGGTATTACACTGATACATGACAATGGGTATACGACAACGCTTTTAATACTCCCGCCTCAACCTTCGATTTTCTTCCCTCAATCGCGCGTTTTCTTCCCGCAGCTCTCTCAAATCCCCCACATACTCGTCCATCAGAGTGCGCAGCTCCTGGCGCCACCCTCGACCCATCCGCACCATGTCAAGATGCAAACCCATCATCTGTGCTTTATTCTCCTGCTGAAAGTCGAGCATTACATCCTGCACAATTGTGCGTAAGAGGTCGTGCGCAGAACCAGTCGGTCGCGCAGGTGATGGAACCCATGACTGGGGCATAGGTTGTCCAGACCCGCTGCTGGGAAGAGACGGTCGTCGGGGAGAGATTTGCATCGAGAGCGAGCGTTCTCTCTCCCTCTCTGTTTCTTCCTGATCATGTTTCTCGAATTCTCCCTCTGTGAATCCAACTGCCTTCCCCTTTCCTTTATCTCTTCTCTGTTCATTATCCCCATCTCTCAACCAAGCATCTACCTCAGGCGTCCCTAGACCTAAAACCCCTCGCCCGTTTGTCTTCCCTTTGAATGGCGTGATAGGACCATCCTGTACGTCGGGTAGGTCTGGAGATGGGGTTCTACTCCGTCCCTTGCTATTTACTGGAAGGGATGGTACAGGCGGTACAGGCGATGAACTACCCCGCATGCCAGACTTTGCACTGGACGCACTTGAGCCAGGGCGAGAAGCAGATGACGTAGCTCTTGAACGCGTAGAGACCCTATCAGACCCTGCGCGAGAAGCAGACGAAGCTACCCGTGGTCGAAGAGTGGCAGCTTGTGACTTCGCTTCCTCTATTTTCTTCAGAGCTGTGGCGGTATCCTGTACAGCCTCGCTTGTTGTTGATGTCTTCCTTATTCTTGAACTTCCTGTTGGGACTGTCCTTGCACGACGTGGAGCTTGTGCAGCATCGTTCGTCTTTGAGGAAGGTGAAAGAGTAGTACGCGCACTTGAAGCTGAGACTCTATTAGCTGCGAGGTCAGTTTTAGGGGATGCGACAGATTGTCGTCGTGTGGGAGGCAACGCTTCTTTCGTCACTTTCTTGGCTGGTGTAACGTTCTTTAACGTAACCATCTCCACTAGCAGAGAAATCAGACAAAAAAGTCATACAAGGGTAGTTGCCAACATACCAGATATATCTTCCACACTACGAACGTTACCCAGAGGATCTCGCACTGGGGAAAATACCTTCTTAGCTGGTGTAGTAACGCGTGTTTTTTGTCGAGCCTCGTCTGGCTTCAATGCTGTTTTCCGAGACATAGGAGACGCTGTTGGGGCAGCCTTTGTAATTCGAGACCCTACCGTAGTTGTATCTTTTGCTGCAGACTTTGTCACTTCAGATGTTCCTTTGGTTTTTTTCTATACACAATATTAGCCCAACTGCCAGCTTACAAGGCTGAACATTTTATTTACCTGAACATTGATAGTCTGGATCCTATCGCCAGCCTCACTAATGACAGTGGTTTTCGGGACCTTGTCCAAGGAGCGCAGGTCCATAACAAGAAGCTTCCCGGTTTCAGTGCCAATATATATTGCTGCACCCTCAGGTGAAAATGTAATGGAAGTTAGGGGGACCTTTAAAGTTAGAGTTCTGAATAGCCTATATTTCTCTCAGAGGAGATATCCAATAAGGAGTAAATCACGCACCCTTTGTCTTTTTCTAGATCAATTAGTCCAACATGACCACTGGAAGTTGCAGCGGCCACCAAAGTCTTACTAAACGGACTGCATGCGATAGCAGTTATATCACCCGAAGAGTCATTGAGCGCGATGACTCTAGCAGGCCCAGAGGGTCGCGTAGTGTCATACACGAGTAGCTGCTTTCCCGCACCCAAAAGAAGCTTCGTCCTGGAGTGTGGATGAAAAGTACATGCGTTGATGGTCTGGTTGCCTACTTGCCCCAGTCCTCGTAGAACAGTATGAGAGCTAAGAGATATATTGTGCACATGAGCTGAATTCACGGATGTTGAAGCCAATAATGACGCGTCATTGGACAGGGAGAGAGCGGTGATGGTGGATTTGTGGGTATCAAAAGTTTGTGCAATCTTCGGCGAAGAACCAAGTTCAAGGACATTGACTTTGTCTCCTATAGCCAAGATAAGTGTTCCATTATCTTTACTTACTACAGCCGATATTGCTTCATCGCCCGAATGCTCATACACGTCTACTATTGAATTGAGCTTAGGGTCATATTTGTGAACAACGCGGTTTGACGCGACATAGAGGACTGTGTTATCAGAAGACCACGCGCTTGCGTTTGGAGTTTCGATGAGAGAGATACAAGAAGGAACTGAAGAAGGAGCGCGCTTGAGTAGGGAATGGTCCAAAGTGGTTATAGCGTGCGGTGTTGTTATTGCTAGCATGATTTTAGAGAACAAACGATTTTCAACAAATTTCTGTTTCGCGTCAACATGATGTCACGTGGTTGCTGTATCCACTCATCATCCCCGTTCAGAATCAGACCCTGACAGTGATAAAATACTGTATCACACAATCAAGTGTCCAAATCAAGTCTTGCCGGCGGGTCCTGATAGAATTTTACCATCGGGAGAGTTTATATTTTTGTCTATTCTATTTTGCGAAAGAAATCATCCTTATGACCTTTTGCTTTCTCCGTGAGGTTGTCAATACTCCTCATCTTTAGTTAGCCTGATGCTACCTCAGGATAGTTTGGCACACATATACCCCTCAAGCGTCACTCCACCTCAATCACTGGCTGGTGGACAAAATGGATAGGCAGTTTCAGAGTCAAGTATATACTGGGCGGATCTCAACAGGTGAATGCAACCAGTTTTATTTTACGGCTATTTATTTACAGATCTCGGAAAAATATTAACCCACCAGTTGCAAGCCTAACCAACCTCTTCACGCAATAATAATTAACCAAACTTGAAAAGGATTCCATTTTAATTAAAAAAATCCGATGCATTTATCTTAGCTCCATGTTATCTATCCATCCAGAACCATATATACATCTCATGTGTTCTTTGGCCTATTTAAACGACTTTATGGATCTTAATCAAGTGCCATCCATGTCGCTCAAATCACAATCGGTCGAACTTGCACTTGCAACAAAAATTAACAGCGATGGCAAAAAATTATCTGCAGCGAGCCAACCTATTGTAGATGATGATGATTTTCCCGAAGGCGGCCTGCGAGGATGGATGACCGTGTTTGGAGTGTAAGATTGTGCTATCATTTCACGAGTGGATCTTTCTGACATACGCTCTTTATCTTAGCTTCTTGATTCAATTTTGTGGATTCGGGTACTCAGCACTCTGAATCTAATGTTTTGTGTGTTGATTAACCGTTTGCGCTAGGTATACGACATCTTTCGGGGTTTATCAAGGCAATCATCTACTTCACTTGTAGCAAGTTTTTACCACTCTCTAATTCGTCTAGAGCAGATTTTTATACACGAATATTCATCACAAACCAAACCACCTCAACTATTTCGTAAGTATTCAACTCACAAAGATTCTTTTTCACTGATAGGTTAGCAAATGAAAAGTTGGATTGGTAGCGTCAATGCTTTTATCGTCACCTCCCTGGGAATCATATCCGGGAAACTGTTCGATCGGGGCTACTTGTAAGCTACATCTAACCATGAAAAATCAATAATCATCTAATCGCTGCCAACAGCCGATACTTGCTCTACGGAGGCTTTTTGTTATCGTCCTTCTCCATTTTCATGCTTTCACTATGCAAACCGGATAGCATCTATCAGGTACTTAGCTTAATCAAATTGTTGGTTTCGATCAGCGTCATTGATGTTTGTATCGCTGCCAATAGAATTTCCTTAGCCAAGGTGTAGGTTACGGGTTAGGTGCCGGCTTGTTATACGTACCCAGCATTGCTATAATAGCACATTACTTCAAGAGAAGGAGAGCCATGGCCATGGCTATATCAACTACTGGTTCATCGCTTGGGGCCATTGTATTTCCGCTCATGTTGAATAACACAATCGATGGACCGCTGGGATTCGCAAATGCAACCCGTGCAAGTGCAGCGTTGGTATGTGGTGCACTCTTCATTGCATGTTTTCTGGTCCACCCAAGGCTTCCCCCTCCTACTGTTCCTCCTTCGTTCCATAAATCTTTCCGAGATTATTCTCGCGACCAGATAGCTCTGATTGCAACTGCAGCGTGAGCAGAATAATTCGATTCTTTATATGCTTTTACAAAGTTGGCTAATGCTCGAGCGTAGTATCGTGATGGCTACCATGGCGCTTTATTTTCCCATAGATTTCCTACAATTAGATACTATACAACACGGTTTAAGTCCAAATTTTGGTTTCTATGCTGTAGGCTTTCTTGTCTAACGAAACTGATGTCCTTACTAAAGAGTTTTTCCATCAGCTTGTGATAATGAACTTTTCCAGCATGATTGGCCGAATTTTTCCTGCCTTAGTGGTTGGCTACATTGGCGTTGTCAATTTGGTCATAATCGCTACCGCAGGCTATTCTTTTGTGATACTTGGCATGGTTGGTCTCAAGAGTGTTACCAGTGTTGTACTCGTGGCAATATTTTACGGCTTTTTCTCAGGGTTATGTGGGTGTTTAACTATCACGGATTGGATGAACTCTGAATTCTGTGCAGTTAATAGCATTACGGGACCTTTCATAGCGGTTATCACAGATGATTTATCAGAACTGGGGTAAAATAGTATTCTAACTCTCTAAATTGTTTTTTGTTCAATGACTTGATTTACAGGGCTCGCATGGGATTTATTTATGCACTCTGTGGTAGGCTTGCGGTATTTACTTGTTAATATTTTGAAAGCTCATACAGATATAGGGGTCAGTGCTTTGATAGGTCCACCAATCAGTGGAGCCCTGCTCTCACGAAATTACAGTTGGTGGAAACCTGCCGTGTTCAGTGGGGTAAGCTGAACTGTGTAATGGAAAAATTGCCACCTTACAAGATGACTTTACAGCTGTGTGGAATTATTGGTTTCGCTATACTTATTCCACTTGGGATCATGATTCGCAGAAAGGAGATGAGACAAGAAGATGAGATTACGAATACTTGTACAGATGATGCAAAAGCATAGAGTTCGTTGTATGTACGCGTAGATCGCTTGTGGATAATATTGAGCCATGGATTGTCGCCCGTATCACAAGACGTGCCCTGACACATCACTTGTAAAGAGAAATGACAAATGATGGCTGTGTATACAGTTGATGTCATGGAATTGTTTCTCATGAATCAAACCCTTTCTTTGCCTCCGTTCTGACTTTCCTCTCTCCTCTCTCTTTTCTCTAGTCTTTCTGCTCTTCGTTCATCATCTCCTCACTACTTCGACTAACTCAAATTTCGTTACTAACCAATGGACGCCACTGCAGTCATTGCAGACGTCGTACCACCGCCTCAGCCTCATGCATTCTCCACTTTCAATATTTCTCTTAATCTCACCTCGTTTCTAGCTTCCCTTCCTGCAAGGTTTCTTGCTCGAATTCGTAGAGGCGCTGTAGCTGCTGATCTGCCAACTGTAACTGCAACGATATCTCAATTCGTTAGAGACGATAGCTGGACCCTAGGCACTCCAATTGAGGCACACGATATCACTTCTGAGGTTTCGAATATGAGAAATGCAGCTAGCAATATGGATCCTATGCTGATCAACGGGCACAATGCACCTGGTAACCTGTCATTCTTCACATCAATGTATATGCTTGGCCTGTGCATCATGGTGCGTTATTGTCTAATTTCAGGGTGACAACTAGGGGTATTGACGGCATTACCGAAAGGCAATTGTTTTGCACCGAATGCAAAATATCATAATTCCCTCCCGTGTTACCCCCCAACGTCCTACACGGCGTGCAGGACAATCAAGGGACTTCCTTAACATTTCACGCCATTTTCATTCGATATACACCGCCTTTCTCCCCTTGGATCTATCACAAACGACAACTCGCCTTGCAATTCACCTCCCTACCCTTTACTTTTCTTCAAAAATGCTAGTCCTTTGGACTTTGCTTGTACTTCAGACTTCTAATTGCTTCCCTACCGCATTTGTTAAGCAACACGGCTTGACCTGGTTGGAGAAATTGGCCAATTGGAGTCAACAGCAGGAAATGACTGATATATGCTGGTCTACTTTCTGTGCTATATGCGCGACATTCTGTGTGGAAGCATTTGTGAAGGCGTTGGACGGGATTGGGAGTGGATTTCCGTTGGGTGGTAATATGAATCCGAGCACTTCGCCATTTATTCTTGTACGTTTTCTGGCTATTTTTGTGTTGAAGCTCGCTTATCGGCTAACGTTGCAGGTCGGCTATGCATTTTTTTTGCACGCATACTCATCACCTTCCAACCATACTGACAGCCCTGTAGGCCTTCCGTCACGTCCTGACAAACACATTGTTATCACTATTGCTATTCCACTTCTTCAGGTATGCTGTATATATTCTATCCAAACCATTGCACGTATTAACTGTTTTTTCAGTTGACTATATTCCATTATCTCTCTGTATCTAAGCGACTCTCCACCCATCGTCTCATTCCAACTGCACTTTCATCACTCCTTTCTTTGATTCACTTCCACTCCACTTTTTATTCGTATCTCGCATCTTCTACATCTTCTACATTCCTACCTTTCCCCCCGACTAAGGCGTCGCAAACCCAAAATGAGACACTTGCAACAAAACGTCCTGCCCCGCTCATCATGTTTCCTTTCCCGAATTACATCCCTAATATGTTTGAGACGATGCTAATCCTCAGCATTCTATTAACAATTACACTAAACGTGATCGTACAACTCCTCGTTCGGGGACGTGTGGAACGTTTATTTATTGGTCTTGGAGTCACTCCTGGCACTAGCAATTCTGATGAAGATGTATTGAACAATAACAACAATGATAGAAACCATACTTCGGGTATGCGGATCCCATTTGATGAAGATTTTGGCGTGCTTCTCTTGCGAATGGGTTCTGCAAGTTTCGAGGCGACAGGTCTGCGAGGATGGGCCAATGAGGTCGCCCCCGTTCCGGCACCTGGACGACGTCGTAAACCTATTTCGTCGTTAAAATCCTCAAAGGGTAACCAGAAACAATACGGTATCGTCCGGGTTGGACGTGCTAGTGTTGGCAACGTTATACATCATGGTCGGCGCAAAGGGTTACGAAACGAAGTGCGGCGAGTTGATCTTGGTGTAAGCCAGGGTGATACAAGTCTTGGGTGGAGGCATAGCGCATGGAGTCAGGAATTGTGGCGATACTTGTGCACGCTATGGGGCGTTATCAAAGGAAGTTGTGTGCTTCTGTGGGGTGTGTTGCGAGGTAAGAAAAAATTCTACAGGGGTGTTGGTGTGAATGCAGGTTTGAACGCGAGCGATACCGACGGATTCGCAGATATGGATATGGATAATGAAGCAAGACAAGAGAGTGAGGTGCCTGAGGATAGAGATGAGCGCCTTTATTCGCGCTTTTTGAGAGGAGATAATATTTCCGACGATGAGGGTGACGATGATGAATTTGATGGGGAAGGGTTGGATGAAGTTAATAGAGATAACGACTCCGAAGAGGATCTTGAAGACGATGTAGGGGATGACGAGAGCAGTAATGAAGCAACGACCCTTATACGCGACCTTGTCAGGAATGGCGAGGAAGGAACGTGGGCACATTTCTTGCTCGGATCTACGTCAAATTCCAAGAGACGAGAGAGTGGACCGTTGACTCGGAGACGATGGGGCGCTATGTTGCAACGACCCGATTCCGACGAGTTGGACAACCCTAACATAGCCTTTCAGAGTAACGGGGTTCTCGAGGATGACAGCGCATCAGAGCCTGGAAAGGCTACTCATGCCCTGTGTGTAGTTTGTATCAGTGAAACCAGGGATGTTATTTGTTGGCCATGTCGGTGTGTACCTTTTTTTACTTTTCTCAATTATCATATTCTGAATAATTATTCTCAGGTGTTTAGCTATGTGCGACAACTGTAGAGAGGTACTTTCCTCGAAAAGTCCTCCTACGAAGCATAGATGTCCTTGTTGTCGACAAATGTACGTTGAACAAACTTTTACTTTGTTATGGTAACTGACATTTTATTAACTTGTTGTCCCGCATTTGCAGTGTTGAAGGGTACTCCAAGATATACATCCCATAGATTACCTGGGCCTTCGTTCACATTCTCTGTTTACATATAATGTACGTACAGTATGTAACACTTTCATACAAGTGCTAGCATTTTTGTTGTTGTACATTTATTTCATGTGAGAATATATATTTATTCAATCATTTGCGGTTAAGACAGGTTTAAGCGCCTAGTACTTAGTGAGTATAGCGCTGGGACCACCAGACAAGTTATACATCGATCGCATCAGTAATTAAACCTATACTGTGTTTCCGTAAGATTTCGAAGAGAAGAAAGTACTTCTGACCTTCTCTTTTTCATGAAATTTCGAAATTTCGAAAGGTGTCGGTCCGAATGTGTTGCGTTATTCGAGTTCTGGAAGAGCAAACATCCATGCATGCACCGTATGCCGGCATCGAAGCCTCAAGGCCTTATGAGCGATATCCATAACCCATAATTTACAGCATCTCTGTCACCACTGATTCGATTTAATTTTCACCTTACTTTCACATGTTCCATGGTTATTAACCGGAACATAAAACTCAGCTGCTGGGATATGCCTAAGCGCCTCGCGTTATAACTAGTGAATTAGTCTCTATATATCACTGCAATACCGCGACCGTGCTAAACCATTACTGGCAATTTCCAACTTACTTCACCTCACAATGATTTATCGATATCTCCCAACCTCGAGGGTCTTAGGTCACACTGTTTCTCAGGGATGATGTCTCTCCGGATGTCTATTTTTTTCAATTGAGTAGGGCGCAAGGTCTGTGTATATTTTGATTTATGATCTGGCTTATTTAATGACGTCTCCCGCAAGGCGATTTGTGGACATGAGGTTATCAAAAAAAAACAAGTCATTTATAGTTCGTTCGATCCCCTCGTACCCATGTGTGCCCTGTACGCCCGTACGCACATGTATATATATCTCTGTATTACTTATCACGACATTGGGGGGTCAATTTAATAACGTTCGAAGTTGTTATAGATGGTGCGTTACATACCACATTTATTTACAATCGCGGATGAATGGTTTTCATAATTGGTATTACTGCACGGAACCTGTATTTTCAGCCAATCCAAATGGACGTATTAGCGATTTTCTAGGATGTGAATATGGACTGTCATTGTGACAAGAGCCATTGGGAAGCATTTGGAAAAAAAAAGTATGTATCTAATATAATTCCTTATATACAATTGTACGTACTTATAGGACTGTATAGCAAAAATGCGCGCACTGGTAAGCAACGGCGTAGATGCCCCGAAACTCAGGGTGTAGGGTGCGATTTATCATCTATCGCCTTCATTTATATGCATGCATACACCGCGCGACTGTACACGCACCCAATCACCCTACGCACAGTTCACAACCTAGACCGTAAGGGTCCTCGGCCAAAACCAACTCCCGTTCCAACGTCTCCGCGGGTGTGCATGAATATCTGTGAACATGGAACTTTTTTTTTACAAGTATAATTCAAATTTATCACATTTCCACCCCTTACCCTTCCTTCCATGATTTTACTGGTATAATTGGACGAATGGAACAACTAAGATTCTTGTAAAAAAAGACAAGAGGCGCATGTAAGAAGGTTTTATCCTGTCCAAAATTCTCCTGCCACTGGCAGCACAGCATGGAAAATGAATCAGAAATCAGAAATCAATATGAAAAATGTACATGTCCATGTCCATGTCCATATTTTCAACTAAACCCCTGGGGCCTGGCAGGCAGAACTCTGCACAGAGATGGTAACTCTCTGTTCTTTTGTTTGGAAGTTAGAAGACACTCCATGGAGGCTGTTTACCAACTGCCACTTGCCGGGTCAATCGGTATTTGATGATTTCAATTTTGGCAGATCTCACGGCCTTTTTTTTGGATCCCATCATTCAATCGACTGCTATTTATAAAACAGCACCATCTAGACAAGGTCTTTTCTGTATTTGGGTGCTGCCGAACAAATTCACCATTCGGGTCCTCTTTTGTAAAAAAGCGGACAGTGACTCCGTTTGCAAGTTTACGTGAGTATATAAGTGTACCACATTGTTTCTTGTTCTCATGTTTCCGAGAAATGGCGACATAATTTAGTTAACATCTGACATGGACAGATAATTCACTGGGCGCGAGAAAATAAAAGATAATGAACGTTTGAACTTGGAATGATCATGCGCTCTCACAGGGATGTGTGCCTCCAGGCACTTAGACGCCTTGTGAAATCGTGATGGCGAAGCGCCATAAAGATCGGATGTCATTGTGTTCGGAGAATTAGGGTGCTAGTAGGAGCCAATGCGGTCCGCAAAAGGACCCTGTGCCTAAAGAATCCCAAGTAACAAAGTTCTATATTCCAATTAAGTTAGCTTAATATGATGTTTACTAGAGATATATACAAAAATAGTCCGATAAGCATCGAAGAGCGGCGTAACATTATTCCAAATCCAACAAATCCTGTAGATAATAAGAAATTTTTTATCAACAATGGGTCCACATCTTGACATAGTCACTATTCCGGAATCAATTAGGACTAAAGGTAGAATCCGGAAAAGTAATGTGACGTACACGACCAGTCCCCTGTCTTCAACGTTTGAAGGCCACGTAGGGTACCATTGGTTCTGCGCAAGGGCAAAATCACGCATCGGGTCTGTTGGATGCGTGCGTGAGCAAATGTGTCCATCAGCTGAGATAGAACGGAAACCAACTCGCTGATCTGTCCAACCAGGGTTTGTCACCCTGAACTTCTGGGAACCATCCATTCGTAGAACCTACAGCCACATTGAGAATGAGATAGAAGTCTGGGCAGATGTCAGCTTATAGAAATTATTGGTTGAAGGATTAATACGAACTTTGGTCAAATGGTGTGGCGTTTGTGCCGTTAATCCATGGGTTTGGGAGAGCGACAATACCACCATCTTTGGATATTATTTCGGGGAAATCGCCACGTTTGAAGAAGGGAACGTTGAAGCGCAAGTCAAGGAGGGTGTGAAGACGTGTGTCGACATATATCCGCCTATTCCATAATTCAAAGAATGAAGACTGTACGACACAAATCTTTACTCACAAGAAAGTTTCAGTCCACTCAAGAACATATGTGTGGAAGCCTGCCCCAAAAGATGTTCTTTTTTCAGTCCACCAACTGTATGTCTTGGATACAGCATTAAGTTCGGGTGTCGGACCCCAATTAAGTGAGCCCTGAACATAATTAGAACCACTTGTTGTAGAGATAAGGAAATCAACGGATGAATCAAAACAGCAAGTCATATATATCACATACCGGTTGGTATATTTAATGCCATTGCCTCTTGATTCAACAATATCGATTTCACCTAAGAAAAGGGGTTAAATCAATAGTTAACCAAAGAAGATTGGGGAAACAGACCACTAAGCGGCCAGGGTCCGTAGACATTTTCTGTTGGAAGCATCCACATAGCAGGCCACAGCTATTGATGACATTAGTAAGGAATGGTAAGTTAATAACATCCTCGGAATATCTCACCCAGTCCCTATAGTGAAACATCATACGCTCAAAATTAGTCTTCACAGAACAAATGAGGGTGATGATGCATACCCATTCGGCATTTTCGCTCTTATCTCCACCCTTCCGAACTTGATATTTGCGCTGTTTCTGGTTGTCAAACGCGCGCTCTGCACTGGATTGATTATTGATCCCGTCGTAATATTGCTGACAGCACTACATGCACGCGCATATCCAGCAGAGTCAAAAACGCGCTGGCCATTAGACATGATGAACCCATTGTCTGGGTGGGTGATATTGAAAGTACAGCCAATGATGTTGTAAACAGTTCCATCAAATATAGCGGCTTCGCCGAGGTTGTCCGAAGTGAGAGTTGGAACGATATAGAGCATACCATCTTTGATGAAAGAGTTATTTCTTGAGGCTGTTGCCATTTCGAATTCACCATTTCTATGCAACCAGTGAGAGTGTAGAATTTAGTTGTAAAAATCCCACATACCCAAATCCATCCATGTTAACTTCCCTAAAGAAACTTCCCCCTTCGCCAAACACGCTGTCTTCCGTGCCGTCAAAGTTCTCGTCCAAAACAAGGCACATAGGATGCTTATCCAGTCGAACATGTTTAACTGCAAAATATGACTGCACTGCACCCCCAGCAAGACCGAATAATATGCACGCATATACAAGAAGGTATGCAAATCTTGCGCGAGGGTTCGGTTTATCATTCCAAGGTTTAGGGGCAGGATTATCATTACTTATCATATGAGAGCGCATGCGGGGTGCTTTGGATTTCAAAACGGAGGAAGAAGGAGGGATCCCCGGGAAGCGGATGGCACTGGAGCGCACCGAGATAGACGAATTGGTTGATCTCGGCGAATTCAAAATTGACTGGAGGTGCTGTGGCGGAATTATGGGGACAGGTTCTGTAGCATTGCGTGCCAATGTATTGATGTCAAACGAGACGCGTGACGGGGCACGGCTGGAAATGGGGGATGCAAAAGGGTCAGCGTTGTTGCTACTGCTTGTGGACACGGTGGTCGAACGAGTTTCTGGAGCAGGCATGCTTGTGGGGGGGTTGGAATCTTTGGTGTCAGACATGACGGACTGAGGACTTGGATCCGCAGATTCTGGATTTGCCTTGGCCATGGTTTATAAGATGAGTTCCTAGGAAAAGAGGGCGGGAAGACGTATGTCAACCCTGGACATGTACTTGTCAGGTATATGCGCTTGATTCCGGGTAGATGTTGAGGGTTGCCTTGAGTTTTAAGTTGGACGTGGATTGGAATAGCAACTCGCCGGGTGTGACAAGAACAGATGGTATTTTGATGACAGTCGGTGGGAGACCACAGCTAGCATGTAACAACTTCAACGTGTGTGGACCCTCTATACTTTTAGCATAAACTTAGGTAACGACCTGCTTCTTTCGGCCTCGGAGGGGTATAATGGGGAGGAGAAGTGAATTCATTACGCGGCGAGAGGCTCAGATATCGGCTTCTGCGGAACCATCTGGGACCTAGCCATACGGATGGAAACAAGGGCATCAGAAAAATGTAAAGAATAGCACAGATTTGACGGGTCGACAATTAGATGATGATTGCCATAATGTTTCCAGTGTTGGGGGAGTGAACGGCTCGTTTCACGTGTTAGCTGATAGAGTGATAAATCATCTCCTGATAGAAGTGCTGTTTAGAGTCGGATGCAAAAAAAATAGAATTACCCAAGCATCCAGCACAACGGACCGTGTCGTGTGGTTCTAGATACATGTACCGACTGGTACTGAGGCCGTGATGGGTACGTCCATTGAGGCTGTCAACGAGGCAGGTGAGATATGATGTGACTGACGTGCAAAGGGTAGACGCATTTGGACGTGAGATTGGACGTAACGCGCTTAGTGACTGATGCTCATCGACATGTGTGACAGCTACGATCTGTTCATCCTTCGTGAAGTCTCTGTCCGGAAGGTGGTCGACCTTGATACAGATGCCATGGGAAGAAGCATGTATAAAGCTCTTGTTCCCCGGCCCCTTTTGTCTCCGTTCCTGCTCATCCACCGCCGTCGCTTTATACAACTACCTCTTCCCCTAATAGTTTCTGCCAGCCGGTCAATTCAAGCTGTGTAGTTCCCCTTACATTCAGACGCGCAGATGGCAGCAGCGATCACCATTCCGAGCAGCGATTATGACCTCTGGGACGCTTGGCTCCATAAGATTTGTACGTACTAATAACTTATTTCTCTTTACGATTAACTCCCTGACCTTCTTCCCCACAGATGAGGTCACCCAGCAGGACAATTGGTTCATGCCCACCGAGGACATCATCTCCACTGGTGTATGTATCCGGGTAGAGAACGGATTTTTTCGTGTATTTCCGTACGAAAATCAGGCCCTCGTTCCGTTCGAAGCTGCTGTCCGTAAGCTCAACCCAGTAGCTGCAGTCAAGTTGCGCAGTGCTTCTGTCCTCGCAGCATTACGCAAAGTGTACGCACCTCCGAAACTATTTGTATAACTGTTACGATACTAACTGTCAGAACAGAGGCCCAGAGGACAGGTCTATGTATGTTGATCAGAACACGCGCATACAAATACTTGATAGCATGGACCAGCTCCCAGAAGCTGAAAAAGATCAATGCGGGGCGTTCATTGTGAGTTGCCTACCCATTTCTCATTTATATGCACCATTCTTAATGGTATTAGCGTGATGAAAGCTCTCTGGTTTTATGGTGCTTCAATATAGACTCTATGGTCCCATTGTGTAGAGACTTTGAAGAGAAGCTCATTAAGCACATTTGGCGCACCCGATCTATAGCGCGCAAGCCTACACCATCCATAACCTCAGCAGCTATGGCACCAACCAACAACAGCATCTCTGTTGCGAGTTCCCAAGCCGACTTGAATGAAAAATTCCCCGAGGAAGGGACAACCAAAGAAAAAGAAATCAAGTCTGAAAAGCGCCCTTGGTGGAGCTGGAAATTGCAATCAAAGAAACCGAAAGCTTCTGGTAAACTTGACTTGGAGAAATCAGGGAAGCGGAAAAAGAGAAAGTTAGTGCTACTTGGTCCATTATATGCTGGCCTTGGAGCTGCTCTTTCTACTTGTGAGTCCCAATTTTCTATCATATAAAATAATTGCCTTACGTAATTCCTTTATCCCAGATTTTGTCGGTTCTGGTGTATCTGTTCTTCTCGAAGAGTGGATGTTAGATGGTAATGCCGTCCGATTTGCGCTGCTTGCCACAATGCCCGTTATCTTTTGCGTTTCCATTGTAAGCTGATTATGGAGATTTAGTAATTTGTAAAGCTGATTCTCGTGTCTAGTTCTTCTGCCTTCAACTCAGTCGGTAATATTTGCCTCATGTAAGTGTAACTCTGTTATTTCTGCTATCGGGGGATTTACCTTTTGTCAGCTTTGGTCCTGTTGCCCAATACCACGAGAACTCGATGTATTACTCCGCAGTCAAACCCGATCCGAATCCTGAAATTGATAACAACCTCCCTCACATCACCATCCAGATGCCTGTGTACAAGGAAAGCTTGGAATTGACAATGTAAGCTCATGCTTGTACTTCTTGAAAAATCCATACATATTTCTATTATTCTAGCGCACCTTCAGTATATTCCGTCAAGAAAGCTATGCAGACGTATGCACGTCAAGGTATACCCTTATTCACATGAGTCAGTATGAAGCATGTTAACATACTTTGTAACAGGTGGAACATCTGCTATCTTTATTTGTGATGACGGGTTGCAACTCCTTCCGGAAGAAGATCGCGAGGAACGTATTGCGTTCTATGCTAACCACAACATCGGATGGGTTGCGCGCCCTGGTCATTCATCTGCCCCAGATGGGTTCAAACGTGCGGGTAAATTCAAAAAAGCCAGCAAGTTTGTATAAAATTATGCTTCCGAAAAACTACCAATTCTTACTTGCCGATCCATTTTTAGCATGAATTACGGTTTAGGTAAGATACAATGCACGTTTTTGATTCTTTCATTTTCTTACTTTTTTAATTCATAGATTTGTCTTTGAAGCTTGAAAAGTTTCTTGCTCAGCTGGAGGCAGAAGGTGCAGATGACCAAGCTGATGAAAGCCTTGAAGATCGTGCTATGAAAATGGCTCAAGAGGAAATGTTTGAAGAAAGCGGACAACGTTTCAAACCTTGGTGTGCAAACGGAAAATCTATCAGAGTTGGTGAAATCATCTTAATCATCGATTCGGACACCGTTGTTCCTGAGGTTAGAATGTCCCCCTATATCTTATTCTTCCTTGATATCATACATTTCTATTTCTTTTCTAGGATTGCTTCAGGGATGCTGCTAGAGAAATGGGCGAGTCTCCGGATGTCGCGATCATTCAGCACGAATCTGGTTAGTAATTACCTTATTTCTTGCTTACCGACATTTACCGACATTTTTCCACCAGACGTCATGCAAGTCGCACACCACTACTTTGAGAACGGAATCACGCATTTCACGCGACGCATCAACAGATGTATTTCATTGGGATGTGCTAATGGGGAAGTTGCACCGTTTGTAGGGCATAACGCGTTCCTTCGCTGGTCTGCTGTGCAAGATGCATCTTTCATCGATCCCGCTGATAATAAGCGCAAGCAATGGTCCGAAGCAAACGTCTCAGAAGATTTTGACCTTGCTCTAAGGCTTCTTCTAAATGGATACACTCTACGTTGGGCTACCTACTCTGAAGGAGGGTTCAAGGAAGGGTGTATCACTCACCGTGGTCGATGAGTTAGCACGTTGGCAGAAATATGCTTACGGTACGAACATATCGAAGCTCAGACCGCGTGTTATGTCTTAAATCGTTGCTAGGGTGCAATGAAATTATCTTCAATCCACTCATCAGGTGGTGGCGACACGGACCGATCAGTCCCCAGCTTCGAGGGTTTGTTTGGTCGCGAGCGCCTGTGCATTACAAAATCGGTATGATGTCGTGTAAGTGCCCTGGTTCATATATTCCTGCCACAATCTTACACTAAATGCATCTCCCGTTCTATAGATATGTTCTCGTACTGTACGTCACCCATCTGCTATCCAGTAACATCGTAGTATTGATCAATTGTATTGTTCACATCTAGATGGTATCGCTGCATCAACGTTAGGGTCGATACTCAATTATCTCCTTCTTGGGCTAGCCGTCAAGGTTGATCGGTATTATCTTCACAGCTTTGAGATTCTATTGGCTTGCACTGTCGTCTTTCCCGGCATCGGCAATCTTGGCTACACATTGCTGGAATACAGACTTGGTCATAGGAACTTTTTTGGCGCATTGCTTGAAAACCTAAGATGGATACCATTCTTGTAAGCATTTTCCCCCTTGTGCTATGTGAATCTAGTCTGATTTTGTTTGGCAGCTTGTTCTTCTTCGGTGGACTTAGCATTCACTTGTCGACTGCCATCCTAGCGCATCTATTCTCATATAACATGTAAGATTCAATTTCTTCCCCCTTTTTGTGCAGTGCTTATATTCTGTCATATAGGACTTGGGGCTCAACCGGAAAAGAAGTGGAAAGATCGACATTTTGGATTGAAGGTAATCCATAACGTTTTGTTGCACTCTATCTAGCTGAACAGGAAATTATAGTACCCCGCATATGGTCCCGGTTCAAATTGTCATTCATTATTTGTTTCGCATGCATTGTAATGATGATCATCTTCACTACGAACGTCGTTCCCTTCGAATGGCAAATCCCAGGTTGGAACTGGGCAATTATCATCCCGCTTTCTCTCGTTGTGGGTTGTCACATACTGCTACCGGTAAGTTGACCCAAAATTTCGTTACACCAAACTAAATAAAATTTTAGATCGTTTTAAATCCATGGCTCATGATTTTCTCTTACTGAAACATCTGCCAATAATCTATGTGAATATCAATGGCTTCCGTTCTAATTATATGTCAATACCTACGATATCGCCTTTACTGTCATTACTTTCGGGGACGTGATTAGGACTGGGTATATGTGGAATGTTTCAATTTGGACTAGTATTTTATCAAGATTGAATGTATATCGTTAATATCCAAAGCATCTCGGGTTATTTTGCACTCCATATAGAAACATCCGCTGAATCTCCACATTCAACGTTTTTAACATGCACCAAAATGGCCTTCATAACTTGGCACTTCTATCAGCGCGGTTGATCTGAATGACTATTTTTCCGAACTGATCGCCTCTACTCATAAGATCAAAGCCTTTTTCTGCAGATTCGAGCCCATTGAGGACATGAGATACGATGGGTTGGATGCGGTGTTTCGCGAGAAAGTTAGTGGCGTCGATTAGATCCTTGTGAGAGCCCATCGTAGAGCCTATGCAAAAACACTTTAGATCCTTGAAGATTCGTTTATCTTACTGCACTCACCGATAAGTTGTTGATTTCTCAAAACTTCACGCATGGTTAGCGTGATTTTTGGGCTAGCGGTCCTAAGGTGTATATCATGTCAGCTTTTACTCATTGTTCTAGTCCGGGCTTTTGCTATGCCGATGATAGATGAATATAATGAGGGCTTACATTCCGTAACATACGACTTTACCGCCTTGTTTAAGATAGGAACTGATTTGTCCCATGATGTCGCCACCACCTGAATCAATGACAGCATCGAGAGTGCTCCCTTTCTTATCTTTCTTCAACAACTCGCCGATTTGAGCTGCCCAATTGTCTATAAGATGGGAAACAAAGATGCGGCGATTGTCAAATAGACATTTTTTGATTGCAGAAAGTATACGGAAACAATGGGTTTGTTTGATAGGGTTGATACATACCGGTTTTGTAGTTCGCGCCTCCTTTAGCTCCGAGCGCTATTGCCTTGTCAATCTTCTCTTGACTGCCACTTGTGACATAAACTGAGGCGCCCGAGGCTAAGCAGATTTGCATCGCTATCAGCGCGACTCCGCCACCAATGCCGGTGATGAGCACGTTCTGCCCTGCTTGTACTTTAGCATTTACAATCACCTGCCCTAATGTAGGCATGTTTATTTCGAGCTCTTCTGGTTTCACTTGATAAGAGTCGGCTCTCACCTCCATGCGGTCACTGCACCCAAAGGCCATGCAGCCATGTGGATGTCATCGAGGTGGTCAGGAGAGAGGATAACTTGGCTGCGTTCTACGACGACGTATTCACTGAACGTTCCCAGGGAAATGGATTTGGTGCCCCCTAGGATTCCAAAGCTAAATTCATTATCGGTCTCGATTAGCTGCAAAGTTAAGAGCTAGGAAACACACATGTACTTGCCTCGATTCTGGTGCTAGAGGATCATTATCCCACCCACGCATTGGGGTGAGGAATACACGTTTATTCAGGAGTGGGTCGTGCTCATTCCCAGAGGCGATGACAGTCCCTATCAAAGAGTTAATAGCTAGGTCGCTTCATTTCTCTCTTAGAGTTACATGGACACTTGCGTACCTGCGCCGTCAGCACCAAGAACACTACCCATGGCAATCCCTGGGTATTGTCCTTTCCTTATCCATACCTTCATTCAACCAATAAGATGCTAGTGTGGACTGCATCAATATATATACATTACATCTCTGTGATTGAAAGCAGCTGCTCCAATCTCCACCAATAGTTCCCCTGGCTTCAAAAGCAGGGATTGCTCGTTTTTCAAGTACGGCATCGTGATAGACAGGTTTTGACTGAGTAGAAGATTTCCGTAATGCAATTACTTTGGTATGTTCAGGTATTTGGCGGGCCATAACAACCAAGAGAAACAGCTTGCAAGTTCAAACTTCTCATTCCCGGCAGAGTTGAAAGATGTAACCGGGTGTTCTTACAAATTTTGCATGTAAGATAAGATAAGATTTATGTATCAACTTGCAATTCAAACTTTCCGATTATGTCAGTTTCATTTTTAACAAACTACATTGCCATTACAGCACTTAGATGTCTAGGCAATTGCGACCTCGAAAAGCTCGGCCGAGCTATGCCTCGATGTTGGAGGGCGATGAAGATGATATAGAAGAAGTAACGACAAATGTTGATGCAGGACCCTCATCTTCTGCCAAAATTGTTGTTGATGACGACCCCGACAGTGGAAGTGATTTTATGCTCGAGAAAGAAGGAGCCATTGGTCCGACTGAATTGAATGATGATGATGATGTCGAAGATGTGGACGTGGAAGATGAGATGCATGTCGTATCTGACCCTGAGGAAGAGTCGCGGAGCTCGACTAAACATATTCAATCTACCACACACGATTCTAGGAAGAAAACAACTTCTAAAGGAAAGAGAAAGGCAACTGCAAAACATATCTCCAGTCTTGGCATACCTGCTAAACGCCAGATGACTGCGCTCCCTACTCCAAGTATAAATCATCGTCATCGTGCTGTTCCACTTTTCTCCCCAACTGGACGCGTTGAAAGGCTTACTAGGAAGCCTAGATTGTTCTCTCTACCTGACATCACTATGACGAATAGTTTTGGCCAGAATGTGAGTATTACAGATCGCGTCAACAAATCCTGGGGGTATAATATCGGTCCGGGGCCAATTTGGGAGATTGTTGAGGATAGGGGATGGTATAAAGAGGCCTTGAGAGCTGGCGAGGACGTTGGGAGCGATGCAAAGAGACGTCCAGTTGTATATTCGGATTTACGCGTCAAAGATGGTTGGGAGTTGTTGAGCAGGCAGTACGTGCAAGGTCATCTCAAATTCAGTCTCTTACACTCAACTACAAACTATAAGGGATGCTGCACGTTACCTTCCGACTGACGTCTTTTTAACGGAAGGTGGAAGTTTCAAACCACCACCACCTATACCTTGTCTTGTAGGCCCTATCGATAGTCAAACTCGACTTGAAATCCAAATATTTGAATCGTATTCTATGTGTCTGTCTGCAGCTTCCTGAAGTTGTTACCCAATTAACGGTATCAAAACAGCGAAATATATCTCAGGTAGCGAATCGTTTATCTTCAATGCTGGAGCTCCTGTGTGGGGTCTTGATTGGTGTCCCATTCATCACGAAGATAGAACCGGTAAATTCGCACATGATTTGTTCTTTAATGACAAGTCAGTTTACAAACTAGTCGTCAGCTCGTTCTTACAAGCAGTACATTGCGGTCGCTCCATTCCCTTCTTCCTCACATTCCCCGGAAATTGGGGTAAAAGTTCAAAAACCCTCTTATGCTTGCATACAAATATGGTCATTATCTCCAGAGGACACGGCGGAGTCACAGCCCAGGGCAACTAAAAAGAAGAAGGATTCTCGTGGTCAGATGACATGCGAGATGATTTTGTGCCTCGAAGGAGGTCCTGCTCATGAGATAAAATGGTGTCCATTACCCGCACATGACACTGTAAGCTGCTGAAGAAAACCTCGTTTCCTTTACACTCACACCATGCCTTTAGTTTACAAGCTCAAGGAAACCTAAAAAGCTAGGGATACTTGCCGGATCTTTTGAGGATGGATCATTGTCAATATATGCTGTACCAGATCCCGTTGGTGTGGTTCCAATGCAGGATTCGCCTATGCCAATATATGGTTTGTGCGCAGACTCTTCTTTTGATCATCCCCTATTTAAAGCATGCTTTAGTAAAACTACCAAAACCGCTACTTAGGATTGAATTGGAAGGAACATCATGTTGGTCAATTGATTGGGCGAATAGCGAGGTTATCGCAGTCGGTACTACGAACGGCAGGTGCCACATATTAATAAACGGTGTAGTTGTAACCTCTAACTTCCACAGGAGTCATCGCTGTGTTTAATGTAGGACCTGCATTACACAATAGTAATGAACCTAGTTCGTCATTTTTATCTCTTAGATATCATACCCTAAATTTTCCCTACAGCTTCGGAAACAATCACCGACATCCGCCCAGCACATTACATCACGGTTCATCAGTCCGCCATTCGCAGCCTTGCATGGTTGAAAGTTCCCCCGAGTTCCCCCACAGGTGAACCGTGTGTTACCGATGATCCTACTGTCATCGCTAGTGGGGGATACGATGGTGTGGTATGTATGACGGATATACGTGACGGCCACGGCGCGGTGGTGAACAGAACGAGAGGTTCCCAAATTATCATATATATCAGAGGCAACGCTGATGCACCATAGATATTATCAATGCTATGACATTTTCTCCTTTCACTGGTGGACCCATGACAATGGATCACGAAAATACCGTTAAAGCTTATTCTGCGTCACCAACTATGCTTGGGAGGGGACACACTCTCGTAGAGCCCTCAGGTCCCGTATGGGTGAGACACATAACGTTTTCTCTTTCTCTGTTCCTTATTTTATGATTTTTAGAGTCTAAGCTCCTCAGATTATCACCCTCAGTTGGCTATTGGTTCAGCAGATGGCTCATGTATGACAACTAATACGTTAAAGTCAACAAGACGAGGTGGTTCAGTGGTAATTTATATTCACAGTCTGTTATGTGTGTGGGTCGACTAATTCATATCTGCAGCCTTTTCTTGTTCACAAGATATACCAAATGGATTATAGCCGAAATACTAAAGAATACCGGATGTTGGAACGATTTTTGCCACAGGTACTGCTTGGCTTGAATACTATACGGTGCTTGTTTATCTGAAGATAATTACAGGAGATACATGACCGCCCCTCTGTAACCCGCGCTGCTAAAGGCAAGGGGAAGGCCCAACCAACTTTCTTGTCCACAGGGGCTTGGCCACAAGAGGTCGGAATACATCGGGTGGTATGGAATAGTGGTAATGGCATGGGTTCTGCTGGTCTATTGGCCTCTGCAACATTTTCTGGGCTATGTCGTATCGATGATTTGTGGGGTCAATGGGTTAGGGACAAGATACCGTACGGAGGGGTTGAGCAAATCAGGAAGGAGTCAGATGCTAGTGTTATGGAAGTTGACTCGGATGATTCCCTTGCATCCGATTGAGTGATTATCGTCCAATGAAGATAACTCTTGACTTGACAGAAGTGTTAATTATACTTCGTATGTATGTACAGTAAATTAAGTAGTGTATCTTTGCCGTCATTCAACTTGATGACTCATTTCATGTCGTAAGGACTTGTGGAATACACCTGTATGACGGGCATAAAGGCCCAGTGGATTTGTCGTATAGCTTCATGTTGCGATCAAAACTGGGTAGGTGAAATCCTTCGGATCCTGCGAACAGATGTTAATTCAAGGTCATTCGTTCAACATAACACTATATACCTATCTACCTCATGAATATTTATTGAAGCGTCCCCAATGCACTACCCTCATTATGGAAGCCTCCATCAGTTATATTGTCTCGGCTGTGTGAAGGATACCTGCGTTTTTCATATCTCTTGCATGCTAGCCCCTGTGTAAGTGCTGGGAGGGCATTCTTAAGATAATTCCAAAGGTGGGGTGTTGCGAAATGTTGCGGGGAGATATTTTTGTTCAAGAAATTCAAACCTTTTAAACTTGTTGTAGCAAGAAACTTTGTGTACATTTGGATCCAGCCACTCGCATCTACATTAGAACTCTATCTCCTGTAAGTTTCAGACAGAACACGAAATTATATACAAGTACAGGTACTCATAATGTCATTATTGAGAATCCTGTCGCTCTTCATTTGTCCTGGTGGGAGGCCTCGGACGCTTGATAGGAGGTAGAGGATACATATGGAGATCTGTTATGTCCAGGGCATCGTCAAACATAGCGCCAAACTTGGAGTGAATATCTACAAATATTGCGTCTTGGGATACGTTGTTTACCAAATGAGCCTTGTAGCTGTCCAAGAGCAGGGTCCTTACATCGGCGAGAACATCTAGATGATCGTATATGTCGTCGAAGTTGGGTGTGAGCCTGAAGAAATCCTCTCTGTTGGTGCTTGGAGTGTGCTGGAATAATATTATCGAAGTGATGTTCAGGGCTTTTCCATGTTAAAGACCACGCTTCAACCCACCAAACTGACTCTAAGTCATGAATATAATTATGGATCAGATCCGGCACCCGTGTGGCATTTGTGTCTGGATTAGACAAATTTCTGGTAGATCTAGTCGAAGCTCCAATCCTGTATTTACCAGCCTTAACCTCGATTGCCATGAAGTCAACTGTTCCCCACTCAGAGTCATAGATAATTAATTGATAAGAGACCAGTTATAACAACTACTCACAGTTCGAATCTTGTGTTTTCCTCCTGATCCCATAGGAATTGCATATTCCAAGTCAGCTAACTTCCCCTGGTCACCCATTAAGATTATTGCCTGGGCTGACATCTCGATGAACAAAATCTTTTCTACACATTATTTCTAGTCCTATAATATATGTTGAGTCATCACTGGAATCGATGAAGACGAATCTTTAATAGCATACATGCAATAAAGTCTTCTGTTCCCAAATCTGGTTACATCATCAGAATCCGGCTGAAACCGATCAAAATTCTTTGGAAATAACTTTTATTGTGGAACAGTCACGTTCAAATATGTCCTTTCTTCACATACTTAAGCGTTCCTCAAGGTATCCGCAGTCTTCGTGGTCCTGGAAGAGATACGCCAGCAATGCAACGCCAGCAGTAGCAAAACAAACCAACAAAAAGCTCACAACCACCACAACTGGTAAGTGTACGAGTTACTATCTTTCTCTAGCTCTTTTATAACGTTTCATAACTAGGAGCAGTCCCAGTATCGTCCTGTTCCGCCGATACAGTCCTAACGGGTCTAAATTATTTGAAAGGACAACCACAAGTGCTAGCTTTGTCCGACGATCAATATCCGGATTGGTTATGGACAATATTGCAGCCCAAAGTTTACCCCGACGATGGGCCCGGGGAAAAAGCGGAACGGGTGAAGAGGAGAGCTGAGAACAGGCAACGCATCAAGGACCGAAATTTCATGCAAACTCAATGAGTTTATTTATTTCTGTAAGTGGATTCAAATCCTTGATTGTTTTCTGTAGCTTAAAATCGTACTCCTTAGGGTTTCCTCAATGGCGGACGAATACCACCCACACCCTTTTTTGTGGTGCAAAATTATATGCCAAGTATTCTCCTAGATGTATTGACAAACAATGTCATATTCAATCGGCAAGAAAACATATGGGTGCTCGCATATAATTAATCCTTCAGAAGTTGAAGTACAACTATAATTGCGTCGAGAGGGAGTGGTTTCTTAATTTTATGTGTATCTTTACCGTTGCCATGCCATATACGTCTAGCATCGGGCTGCGTTGATCTTTAAATTGCCTACTTGATATTAGGAAGACCACCTCAAGACCACCTCAAGTGTAGTTTCGTCGAACTACACATAACCTTATGAAATACCTGAAACTAACTGATGGATACTTTTCAAGCAAGTACCAAAGTGAATTTGTGTTGCTAAGCGAGCACAAATGTGTACTACTGGAAATTATTTAGTAGGATTGTAAGGAGAGATGTGAAAACTTCTGGTAACGAATGAACTCTTTCTGCCACTCTCTCCGGTGGATTCCTATGGTGTTCAAGACGTCTTCCGATTGTTCTCGACGTTGTCTACGGAAGCAGGGACGGTTTGGCTTTCAAGATTCCCCCTTTTTCTGTTCAGTGAAGCGATCATGAGTGCGAACAGGACAAAACCAACAAGTCCACAAATCTAAAAGAATCTTAAGCGCTTGAATTTTGATTCTGGTTCTGTAAACTCACTCCACTGAGTACCACAGTCTTCCACCAAATAAACTTTTGTGAGAGCAAAGCACCACTGATAGGCTGTCCCAGAGATCAAATTCGGTATAATCCAAAGAGAATTTAATTGATCAGCTCAACCTATCAAAGCACCGACTCCTATACCAAACCCAATGAATAAGCTTATTTCAAAGTCATAACAATGAGAACCTCGCCGCGAAAAGTATCCCCATGCGAGCACTATAAAATTTGAGCAAATAAACATATAAGAGTTATACGTTTGGGCTCACCCTAATTCTACCATATTATTCGTGATAACTGTCACAAGGGGAGCCATGAGACTAATAACTAGTCAAAGATTCAGCGCTTGCGTCTTGTGAATGTATCCTGGTCCATATACACATTCCCAAAAAGAACCCATATAAGATTGCAATAACCACGACGCTTGCAACGCTCTCAAGTCCAATCATACCGAAAATGAGGATGAGGAAGGAACAGAACCCGGTACAAACAGCGAACATGATCGCAACACCCAGGGGAGCAGCCATGAACTGCAGGAGCGATGCGGTCGAACATACTTGAGGAATTCAATATCACAAGCTGAAAATTGATCATTCAATCAATATAATCATGCAAACTCTATAAAATAAGGTGCTTACGGCGTAAAAATTCCGAACGTTGTACTCAAATTAGGTTTGATAGCATCTAGTCGTACGAAGTAGATGGGGAAGCGATGCAGTAGCAGATGTCAGCCTATATTTTGGAGTCAGTAGATCCTTTGAATATTGAGAAAGTGGAGTTTACTGACGCTAAAGACGCAACAATGGATGGCTGGTCATGGTAATAGTTAACGAATGACTTCTTGAATGAAGGACCAGTTGGGGATGGTGGAAGCCTTGGGCAAACAAGTAAGCAGGCAATGAGAAGCGCACCAGCCACTAAGCCGGCACTAGCCCGAGTTGCATGTGCGAATCCAAGTGATCCGTTGATTGTGTTGTTCAACATGAGGGGATGTACAACAGCTCCAAGCGATGAGCCGGTAGAAGCGATGGACATCACCATGGCTCTTCTTTTCTTAAAGTGGTGCGCTATCACCGCAAAGCTTGGGACATATGTAGATCAAACCAGCTCCTGGTCCATGCCCAACATCCTGACTGAGGAAATTCTATCAGGATAATACAGCTTAAATTATTCTCATTTGTAAGCAAGTGTACGCACCTGGTATAGGTGATTTGGTTTGCTTAATGAGAGCATGAAAAGTGAATGCTGAGATAATTGAACCTCCGTAAAGAAGATAGTTGCTTATGGCAGTTAGGAGTTGTGCAATCTCACTAGTGAATGCCACTCACAAATAGCCCTTATCGAAGAGTTTTCCAGATACGATTCCTAATGCTATAACGATGAACGCATTTGCACTTCCGATCCATCTTGTTCTGGTCAGCGGGTAATATGAAGATGACAACAGTGCATGATACACACGAGATTGCTTAGGAAGATTCATTGGTAATGTAGTCTCGCCTATAGAAGTCTGTAAATATATTGTTATTGTGACATTAGCTGCAAATAAACATGACACTAGCCTTGATATTCTCTAAAAGGAGTCGTGTATCTACACGAAAGTTAGACTCTAGCACAATGTTTATGTACTAAGTAGAGGGAATTTCTCACCCAAACCCAGAGAACTGAAAACCTTGGGGTAGATGGGTTAGAAAATCGAGGATGACCCATGAAATGCACCTCACACTCCCAAAATGATCACCCAACCCCTCAATCCAACTTCTAGAAAATCGGATGCTGCAGTAATGGGTTGTTGAACCTCTTCTGCAGGATTTCTAGGTATAGGCTCCATTTCGTATTCTTCGCTGTTGGAGACACCTGCCACTTCGAGAGGCTGTGATTTGGGAGACATATTGTATAGAAAAACAAACAGTAGGGCGGATGAATCATATATAGTTTGAATCTATTTTTGCAGCAATAAACTTGATATGATTAAGTGCATTAGTGATATGATATGGAGCTAGTCGACTGCGTATCTCACATTTGCGTATCTCACATTTGCGTATCTCACATTTGCTTTTGTCATCTTAGTTATGAGACTGGCGACATACTGCTAGCTCTACTTTTATGTCGTCCAAAAAAATGGAGAAAGCATGATATTATATGCCTTGCATTTCGTCTGTAAATTTGGAATGCGAAACTGCTTATTTAGTACGTCAACATATCACACTGCCGACATTACTTACGCGGTGGCGGTATGCAATTCTAATGCATGATGTTGTTGCAAGAGACACAACTTAGGTCATTCGTCGGATTATTCCATCTATCGTAGTGTGGATTATAGGGTTGGCAAAAACTTCTTTCAAGCTGCCGTGCATATGGCGAGAATGGCTAAAGCAAACCTGGATCGGAACTCGTGTGAACCGAAACATTAGCCCAGGATGAAACGCAGCGCATAACAAACACAAACCCTCTTGTAGTCGGGGTCTTCATATATCATATCCAGTTCCAGAACCTCTCTACGTAGCTAGGCCGAGCTCGCCCTTGTTAGATCTGACCATGAGGGGTGTTGAACGGGTGATGCACGTTTTCAATTGAAAATCTGGACAGCAGGTACGCACATCTTAATCTCGTAAGAAATTCTATAAAGCATTGATTCTGTGGCAGAGACGTTTAATGACTAGGGAATTCGAAAGAAATACTGGCAGATTGGTGTTTTTGTTAATGAACAAAGTCGTAAAGTCTCGGTGTAACAAACACGCTGTTACTCGATGTTCTTATCTCCACGACCACATGCTACTCTAACCCAGATACTTAACTCATTACATACTGCTCTCTCATCGTGACTCTTCCAAACTTGAAAGATGCTCCAGATATGTCATCGATATAAACAGGAAAACAAGCCATCGACTGTCAGAGAAGCTTATAGTGGACTTGACATCGGTAGGTTAACTATGTGGCACCTCTGGCAGTGCTGGAATCAGGTAGAGAATGTTTGGCAGGCTTTCCTTATTCACCGGAGTGACTTCGGTCTTATTTCCTGGTGAGCAAGATATTTCTAGTATGTGCATTTACAACAACTAATTTACGGTACATTCAAGTCGTGCAGAGTCAATCGAGTGAAGTTGTTATATCTTACAATACTCTATTACTCAAATCGAAGCTGAGTAATCCGGTCCTTCCAAGAAAGTTCCTAAAAGACCTTGTGCAGAATCAAACTAAATTTCCGACAGTAGAAAGCCATTATCGCCGGACTGGAGACCGGCTGACCGAGAGCACCCAAGTAAGGCGATTCCTTTACTCTGTGTTGTGGTTGGGTAGTTAACATGAGTAACTGGGTTTGGATTCAGACATACAACTGAATGTTCTGCGCGACTACCTGGGGTAGCAAACCTTTTATGTCAAAAAAGGCATATGGGACGTGATCTATGCAAGCTGGTCCTAGGCGCTACAAATGTTTCTGAGCTCTACAAATAATTCCTAGGCTCTTTACAAATGGTTTTTGTTGAAAATTTGGCATAGAAAATCACCAGTTCGAAGACAATCAAGTACAAGAATTGGACGACAGATGATCGCCTCTGTTCAAGAACTTCACTGAACCGGTGTTTCATCGCCAAACTTTGCCTCTCGCCTATCATACTGACAGAATAGGCTTCGTGTATGCATCCAGTCCACATTAGGCACAGTGAGATTCTATGAGTGCTTGCTCAAGGCTTCATAGGACGGGAATTTACGTGGATGTTGACAGCTGCAAACATCAATTTGTGCAAACATTGCAAACGCGTTGACAATGCGGGGTGTTTTCCATCATTAAATACAAGGCTGGGGATTTAAAAATCCCAACTTCCTTCGCTTTCGACCTTAGGAACTTTCCTTTTATCCCCCTTTCAAACTTTTCCAACGTGTGCTGAGGTTTCATCATGCTTTCAATTGGCCGTAATGCCTCTTCAGCCGCTGGTCGTGCAAAAGTATCTGTGATCCTGTCCTCAAGGTCCAGGAGTCTCGCTACTGCTGTCGAGCGGGGTGATAAGGTCAAGTTTGTGGTTGTTGGTGGAGGTAATATGATCTCGATATACGTCCAGTCATTTTAGTAATGCCAAGCTATCAGGTAGCGGTGGTATATCTGTAGCCAACCAGATATATGACCGATTCAAGGCAGCTGGTACACCCTTGAAAGAAGGAGATGTCGCGATTGTCGACGGCTCTGCAAACCATTATTATCAGGTATGATTTACATTGTATTTAGTTGATGTATATGTTAACATTTTATCATTGTTCCAAAGCCAGGATGGTATGTTTACCGTGTAATGGCACATTCATTTGTGTGTGACTGACAAATCGAATAGGACGCTTGTTGCGGCTGGCCTTCGTCCCAAAACTGATTTCGAACGTCCCTTGGACACCATGATTCCAAAACACATTACCCATATCAAGGAACACGTTGCTTCATTCTCACCAGCCAAGTCATCACTCAAGACAACGACTGGTCGTGAAATCTCATATGATGCCCTCATTGTTGCTGCTGGTTTACAGATCAACTGGAAAAATATTCAAGGTCTAGAGAAAGCCCTACAGACACCAGGTTCTGGTGTATCATCCATATACTCATATGACACGTGTGACAAGATGTGGGGACTACTTAACGGCTTGAAATCTGGTAAAGCAGTCTTCACGCAACCAGCTGGTGTTATCAAATGCCCTGGAGGTAAACCCATCCTGTCCATATTGGAGACGAGTTTCTTACGCTGTATGATTAGCCCCACAAAAAATCATGTGGATGGCCTGGGATAGGTTCAGAAGGACAGGGAGGAACGTTTCCGTTGATTTCTACAACGGAATGCCAACCATGTTCAGCGTCAAAAAATACTCTGATGCTCTCGAGAAACTGAGAGTCGAACGTAGCATCGGAGGCCACTTCCAACACAACCTGGTGTCCGTTAATTCCGATAACCATACGGCCACTTTCAAAAAGGCAGACGGTTCAACAGTTGAAACAAACTATGACTTGCTACACGTAGTACCTCCCATGGGTCCTTTGGACTTCTTGAAGTCATCTCCTCTTGCAGACAAAGACGGCTGGGTTGACGTGGACAATGCCACATTGCAACACAACAACCCTGAGTTCTCAAATGTCTTCTCGTTGGGTGATTGCTCGTCTTTGCCGACGTCGAGAACTGCTGCGGCCATCACCTCGCAAGCGCCTGTCCTTACTGAGAACCTGTATTCACTCGTGTCCACTGGAAAAGTCGGAAATGCCACATACGACGGATACACTAGTTGCCCAGTACGTCGAGCTCTGACTCCCGGTATTGATTGATTATGTCGACGCTTACGCTGTTGCCACGCTAATAGCTCTTGACTGGCTATGGTGAATTGATGCTTGCCGAATTCAAGTATGGCTTCGTTCCAAAGGAGTCGTTCGGCAACATTGTTGATCAGGGTAAGAGTAACAGGGCCTTCTATCATTTGAGCAAGGTACGCCAGTTATTTTCCAACTTGGAAACTATTTACTCATTGCTGCTAATCTCAGGATTTCTTCCCTTTCGCATACTGGAAATACATGGTAGCTGCTTTCAGAACCATGCTGAACAGATTTTTCATCTCAAACGTAATATTTTTTCCAGGTCAAAGGAAAGTGGTTCGGAGCGAAGGGGCTCTCCAAACCCGTGTTCAACTAAATCTGTTATTGGGAATATTACTGGCTTCTACGATAGAGAGTTCTGATATCTTACAATTATTCCCTCTTTGATGTACTGAAAATATTGCTTGTACGATTTAAATGATTCTGTTTGTTTCTTTTATTTTCTACATTCATCTGTATATTAGATTGAACAATCTAAAATTTTGTAACAAAAAGTCTATGTACACGACAGGGGGACGATTTGTCGGAGTGTGAAATTCTCACAAACAACGTCAACAACACGTTCATTTCCATTTGCAACATCTCATTTTCTTCCACTACACCTCTCCTGCATTCCTTTTTTCTTTTTTCCAAAAAAAAAAGTTTCTCATATAACACTAATCCCGCATTCCCTAAACCATGGCTCTCAGTTTCATTGGGTATGTTCCATCCTTTGACACCACCTCCAACAACGCTACCATGGTTCTGATATACACCTGTAGAAAATCGATTTCGCTCATTTCGCATTCTGATGTGCGGTATCGTGGTATATTAGCGGGTATTGACCCGGCTGCATCCACCATACAACTTTCGAATGGTGAGGAAACTCGTTTTGCTTGGTTTTTTCTTCTTTTCCGATATCATCGTTAACATTACAACGTCTTATAGTCTATTCGATGGGTACTGAGTCGCGTCGGTGAGTGGTTTTATTCTAGAATCAGTCTGTGTTGCTACAGCACGGGCCTTTTTCCTTCTCTATTTGGAAGCCATCATTATTAATGCGTGCTTTTTTTAATGTGCTACACAGCCCAGCAGCTGAATACATCCCTCCCGTGGCAGAACCCTATCAATACATAATATTTCGTGCGTCCGAGGTGAAAGATTTATCAGTCGATGAACCTACACCCCGAAGAAGCGTACATGATGACCCTGCAGTAGTTGGGGTACGTGCCTGTCTTTCATTTTAATCCTAGCACGAGTGTAATATGATGAAGTATTACGGATAAAAAACTATACATTGTCCGAGAGCGCATAAACCCATGTGGATTTTTCCGTTGCCTTCCTTCTGACTATTCTTCGTCATTATTATCTGAAAAACCAATGCTGAATTTTGATATTCTTCTAGGCATCTGCACCAACTGTCAATCCTCCTTATCCTACCCCGCAAAACAACATTGTCACCCCTAATCAAGTTCCTCAATCGCAACCTCCAATGCAGCCCGCCACTGAAATCCAGGTAGGACCGCTATCCCAGGCTCCTACAACAGGAGCTTCTCGTGGCAACAATCATCAAAACTCCAGAGGTGGACGTCCCAACCCCGTTCACACAGCGGCCGCTTCTCTTGAGACCGTTGAACGTGCTCTAGGTGATTTGCGGGTATCTCAATCACAATCTCAGAACAATCATACAAACAACCATCATCCTAATGTTGGACGTGGGGGGCGTCGTGTACGCGGACCCCGCGCTGATGCTGAGCAGATCAAAGTACCTTCAACAGACTTTGATTTTGAAAGCAGTAATGCGAAATTTGACAAAGGAGCTTTATCTCCTGCAGCAAAACCAGACGAGAAAGAGGGTGCTACTAGTGCTGGCGAAGAAGGGGGAAACAAAGAGGGTACAGCGAATAAAGAAGATAAAGCTTATAATCCCCAAAAGTCATTCTTCGACTCGTTGTCATCTTCTGCTGCAACACCACCCGCTGCTGCCGGATCTTCTGGAGGACAAGGTGCGGGCCGGGGAAGACGGGGAGGCGGAGGTGCTGGAAAGAATCGAAGAGAAGAGGAGAGAGAAAGAAACGTAGCAACCTTTGGTGAGCCAGGTGGTGTAGGGCTTATGGGACCTGGAGCCTATGTTGGGGGATGGGGCGGTTATGGTAGACGAGGTGGTCGGCCTCGACGTGGTGGAGGTCGGGGTGGACAGAGTAATTCAGAAACGTCGCATACTGTCCAGGCACGAGGTTGAAAAGAAGAGTATTTAGGTCTTTGCTTTACTACGTTGATGTGAGATTTGTTTTGAAATGAGTAGCTATAGGGTTCGTAAGGATGTGTACAATCAATTAATAAGTTATCAGCCCTGTGTGATTTGTTCTTGCTGATTATGTAAACAAACGATATATCGGAGCACATTGTACGAGGCCTGTTAGTAATTTCACACCAGACAATCTAGACATGCCTGAGGCAATATTATGTACCTCCTCTGGATTGTCGCCATGGTGAAAAGTTGTGGCGACTCGACATAGACTGGAACGGACGAGGAAAGCCAATAAAAAGAAATGATCGCTGAAACGCACATTGGAAACGCGGGCAGAGCACTCCGATATGCTCATGCCGAAGCGGGTATGCAATGTACCATGTGGAGGTAAGTGGGAATGGCAGTAAGGAAGGGACCGACAAGAAAGTCAATGATTGTTGTTACTTGCTGGCAATAACGCAGAAACAGGCATTGCAATGGTCCATTTGGGAGATGCTGATCCTTAAACACACGGACAGAAGCTTGGGAGGGATCGATCCCCTATAAACTTTAACGGCCTTTCTTTAATCCGCTGCATTTTCCCCGTGCGCACACCGCGGTGCTCTTTTCCCTTTTTACCAGAACCACCCTTCGTCATTCCTTACAACTGTCCACCACCCCAACTAAACGTCCTTCGGATTATTATTCCCGCCACTTTCAATGTGGTCTCTCCAACTCATTGTCCTTACCCTCTCTGGTTCTTCAACCATAGCATTTTGTAGATCTCATATACCTCATGTCCCGCACGGTGTTACCTCTTCCCCTTTGACTTCACGGACCTACGTGACAGATGCCACCCGTCTAGATTCCTATGACTTTGTAATCGCTGGTGGCGGCCTCTCAGGCCTTGTATTAGCATCACGCCTTTCCGAAGACGCAAATACTACCGTTCTCGTGCATAGAAGCTGGTGGCACTGGTGAAGATATACCAAGTTTAATCAGTGAGTTATAATTAGAAGTACGGAACCCGCTTGCTCACCTTATCTTATTATATGCGCGCGTAGATATACCCGCCAACACGTATTACAATTCTGTTCTAGGCACATCGTATGACTGGGCATATACCACTGCACCACAGAAAGGTGCTAACAACCGCAATATGAACTGGCCTCGCGGAAAGGTTAATGACTCACCATCGTGTAAATTGGATGTTTCTCACTTATGATATAGATACTCGGCGGGTCTTCAGCAATTAATGGGATGTACTTGGTTCGCCCGTCTGATGTCGAAGTGAATAAGTGGCGGGACCTCATTGCTTCAGACGATACCACTACCGCTGATTCCTGGGGCTGGGATCAATTTTTTAGCGCTATGAAGAAAAGCGAGGACCTTCACCCCACCCCTTGATGATCCCAAGGCAACTGCTGGTATACAATGGGACACCAACCAGCATGGAACCAGTGGTCCTATTCACGCCACATATCCTGCATAGTACGTATATCTCCTGAAATAGCTAATTGATGCATATCATTGATTGATTTTTCTCAGTATGGTCCCGATAGTCGGTAAATGGCTACCTACTCTAGCAAATCTTGGAGTTCCCTCCACTGAGGAAGCTAATGGTGGTCACACCATGGGCGCATTTATCACTCCATCAAACATCAACCCGTCAAACTGGACCAGATCATACTCCAAGTCAGGCTACATTGATCCGCTTCCGCCTCGTTCGAACTTGCATATCCTGCCTAGTAATACAGTGACACGCATATTATTTGATACTACTTCTTCCAGTAATGGTTTAAAAGCCACATCAGTCGAATATTCGCCTGGTGCTGGCCAGGCAAAGCAGCAAGTCAATGTAAACAAGGAGGTTCTTCTCGCCGGGGGTGTAATCGGCAGCGCGCAAATGTTGATGGTTAGTGGTGTTGGTCCTAAAGATGTACTCAATGCGGCAGGTGTAGAGGTGAAGCTCGCATTGCCTGGTGTTGGTCAACATGTCCAAGATCATCTCGTGAGTAAATATTAAAGACATTGATATTTTTCGGAATGCTCATGATATATGAAAGGCTGCTGGCATATCCTGGCAGACAGATAAAGACACTCAAGGTACAATAGAACAGTCTGGCTCAGACTTTTCTGTAAATCCTTCATAATTTCTGGTTTTCGTTCGTTTTAACGGGTGTATTTATAGAAATCCGCCGAATTCTTGTCTTTTATTAATTCTGCTACCGCATATATAAACGGTACCACACTTCTTGGCAGCGATGGTGTTTCAGCATTACAAAACTCGATTTCTGCCGGCCTGCCAGACTCTGTGGCTTCGCTCATTCCCAGTGACGACCCCAATGTCATTGAAGGGTACAAAACCATCTACAATACTGTCGCCGAAACATTTATCAACCGAGACGTCGGCCTTATTGAAATTTTGTTTAGTATCAACGTCCCTGGAGGAGTGACTGTACAGGCTGCACTACAACATCCTCTAAGGTCAGTGTTGTCGTTAGCATTATGACATTTCAATGCCTTTATTTAAACCTGGAATTACCACTAGTCAAGGGAGAATTTATATAACCTCATCTTCAATTTTTGATCCACCTATTATCGATCCCCAATACTTTTCCCACTCTGCAGGTGCGCAGCTCCAGCCATCTCGTTTATGTTCTCCTAATATATCTTCTATGCTACTAGATGTGGTGATCATGCGTGAAGGGCTCAAATTTGCCCGCCGCGTTGGGCAAACTTCCCCATTGAAAGACATACTTGGTGCAGAAGTCGTGCCAGGGAGTAGTGTAAACACGGATGACGAGTGGGATGCTTGGCTCAAAGGGCAGTCAAACACAGAATTTCACCCTTCTAGTAGCTGCGCAATGTTGCCGCTCGTGCAGGGTGGAGTTGTGAATGCATCATTACAAGTATATGGTCTTGGTACGTTTGCCCCTTGGGTTGTTCCTTCTTGCTTTAAACGATGTGCATATGCACATGTTGCTTACTTGAACTTGTTGCAGCCAACGTTCGTGTTGTGGATGCTTCTGTTTATCCCATAAATTTCGCCTCACATGTCAGTTACTACTTTTACTTTTACACTCAGAACAAGTGATTATAACTACCACACTGACAATTCGGACTTTGAATAGCTCGGTGGACCTACATATGGATTAGCAGAACAAGCAGCTAGCATCATACGGGCAACTTACAAGGTTGACCCTATAACCGCCACCCAAGCCTCCTCGAGTGCGATCAACAACGTTCAACAAACTCAAAGCTGCATCTGTAAACTTTGCAAATCGCTCTAGCGCAATCTCATTGACTTGTGTTGTTGGAGGCATTTGTGGGTATTGTGTCATTTATGGCTATGAGGCTATAAAAACAAAGGACTACTTTCTTCTACGTTCAAGGTAAATTTTTTACCTTTTGTTTCACTCCTTTACCCTTAAATCACCCTCCTTTCGGTTTCTCTACTGCGATGGACTGAGAATTTGTTTTCTACGAACTTGATTATCTTATTATCCCTTAACCACTTTTTGTTGTTGTAACTAGCTCGATGGATTGTTAGACACATACATTGGCTGATTGACATAATTCGAACTTTTAATTAATTGTAGTAGTGTAGCATGCGTACAGTAGTATATATGAACTGCTTACGAAGCCTCGTCGCAGTAACAGACCACAATGGTTAGTGTAGAACGTGCCATGCAGGAGTTCTTATGGTTCTACTATCTATATGCTATTTTAAACGATAAGGGTGAAGTGTACTTATTCCTCTTATTTTCATGATACCGCATCCGAGGACTACCACGTAATAGAATTGTTCCCATTACGCACGTTTTTTTGGCCACCCAAGCGACATGGCATGTTCTCACCAAATTCACGTACGTTCGTCAACATAGAAAAGCACTTAAAATTAGTTACTCGATTCTTATTTTATCCTCGCGTTTTTGTTGCTTCCGATATCGGTTAATTGTTAAACAGAGTGACCTCTGGAGGAAAAGTTGCTGTGTATACTACTATGATGAACAGTGAGTGTTAAAAGCATGATTTGTTGTAATGATTACTTATGTATTGTTATCTTGTTAACCAAGATACTTAAAGGAGTTGACAAAGACGCAAAAGCATCCGACATGTCGAGGTTTGTAACGCGGAGATCCATCCACATGCCTGCATTGGAGCAAGCTTATTTTTGGTTCAAGAACACTCTCAATCAAGTTAACCCCTACTCGTCCTTACTAGTTAACGGGATCTTCAATGTACCTATATGTCGGTTTGCTGTTGTACCTTGATCTGCATATGGAACACCTTGCTGCGGTTTAAGTCACCCACGCAAGTAAAATAGTTTCCCCACGATTCCACAAAGGTTTTAAAAATAACACTCTGCACAGATATCTTTCACCTTAAAATGCGGGGCGAAGCTCAGTGTGGTTGGGATTCCTTGTGGTTTTGAGGTTCTATAACTCCACTGGTGGCCTATGTATCTCCTAGCCTCTTTGCTTCCTGTTCTCTTGTCGTTGGGGGTCAAGGCGTGCGACGACGATGAAAGTCATGGTCATGGTCATGTCCACAAGCGATCAATGCCTCCCGCAACGACACTGCCTTCCCGGCCTTTAGAGTGGGGCGATTTCAATATCATCCATACTACTGATACCCATGGGTGGCTCCTCGGCCACCAGAAGGCGTCATTCCCAGAACCCAATTATAGGTCAGTGCCTATCACCCTGTTTGGTCGAGAATAGGCGCGTTATTAACGTGTATATTATAGTGGCACGTTCGGTGATTTCGCGTCGTTCGTGACGCACATGAAGGAATTGGCTATCGTTAGTTTTATCATAGTGCCATTTGTGGTTACTCAAAAACATTAGTATTGACCTTTCCCGCAGCAAAAGGATGTGGACCTTCTGTTGGTGGACTCAGGAGATCTCCATGATGGTGTGTGGTCATGTGTGGTGTGAACATGGGTGCTCATTTTTTCTTCTTCAGGTACAGGTCTTTCGGACGGTTTCGCACCCGGGGGCGTGGATGCACACGCAGTAAGCCACTCTCAATCTTTCGACATATGTTGAATTTTTGATTTGAGAATTGTATCCTTCCAGTCAAATCAATTCTTCGCGCAGTTGCCATACGATATTTTAACTATTGGAAAGTTGGTGCCATTTCAACTTGATACTTTCTTTGGGTTTTGACTAATAGAATTCACTGAAGCCATGAGCTATCCCCATTTGCAAATACCCTGGATATGTGAGTGAACTGCAATCTCTGCGATTTCCTTAAATAACATATTATGTGAATGATAGGTTCACGAATTTTGCTCCTAAATTCAAAGGTCGCTATTTATCGTCTAATGTGAACATAACTGTACCAGACAAGCATGGTAAACCAGTCAGTGTACCGGTCGGAGGTGAGTTATCTTACCGAGGGTGATTGAAATAATCGACTGATCAATTATTTAGAACGATTTGCCAAATTTAAGACTAGGAAGTGCGTAACTTATGTTAAATCGTTTATGCACGAAGATTATTAAAGTACTTTTGAAGGGGTCGTAAAGTTACCGCATTGGGTGTGCTCTTTGCTTTTACGGGAAACGCCCAAAATACCACCGTTCAAAAACCAACAGATATGGTCAATGAAGCTTGGGTATGTGGAACTTGACTATAGCTGACCTTCAATGGCTCAATATCTTGAAGTTCAAGGAAGCTATTGCAGAAGAACCTGATATCTTTGTCTTGGCCGGGTACGTCAGAATTTTTATCATTCATTTCTAAATCATTGACGCTTGACTATAAAAAAGCCACATGCCTGTGCAACGTGATGATTGTAAGTTTCCTGGCCTTTTACTTACCTGTTTATTTATACCAAGTTATTAGGGCCTGCTGTCCATGACGCTATCCGCAAAGTTCATCCTTTCACCCCAATCATGATTCTTGGAGGTGAGTTCCCCGCCTTGCAAGGATTTGCTGGGTGAGATTAATGAAGGTTTATAAGGACATTCTCACGTTCGTGACTGTGGTAAGTCGTACTATATCTTGAGATCGTGTTGAATTAGCTCAGCATATGCGCAGTGCAATTGGATGGCCGTTCAATGTCACTCGAAAGTGGTCGGTATATGGAGACTGTTGGTACGCAAAATCTATCATTGTCTTTGCAACTCCGCTAATTCATTTGTTCTGTGATAGGTTGGCTTTGTATGTTCGGTGTTACTTTGTGCTCGCTCTTCTCTGACGATATTCAGCTGCAAAGTTGGACAAAAAAGGAAGTAAGAAAAATATCACCTTTAGCAGGAGGTATTTAGATCCTAATCGTCTGACTTATGAGGTCTGTGGCTAGTCCTACAATTGTGAAAATTTAAGTATATTGACTTATTATGTAGTTCCATACCGGACGAAGCAACTTCAATTTCGACACATCCCAAGGAAAATCTATCACCAAAGGGCTCAATAACTTGGCTACCCAGTTTGACCTCTCATTCCTTTTCGGTACTGCCCCGCAAGACTTTACTATTAGCCGGTGAGACTAATTTTTCGAAATTCGTCAACTTACTAACTTGCTATAGGGCTCCATTTCCATCTAATGGCTCTCTTCTCACCTTATTTTCCACGTTGGTCAGTATCTTAATCGATTTTTTAGAAGTATGTAACCTAGTTTGATTCCTGGATTCATACAGGCTATGCCACTCGCACTCGGCATCAACAACACACGCGCATCCATTCCAAATATAATGATCACCAATTCTGGTTCGATGCGATTCGACATCTTTGCTGGGTCTTTCACGAAGAACGACCAGCTTACTGCTTCTCCATTTTCAGACGCATTTTTGTTCATTCCAAATATCCCACTTTCTGTGGCATCACAGGTTCTTCCTACATTGAACCATGCAGGTGCTGATGAGCGACGTGCGATATTGGATGAACGTGAGAGAGACCTTTATAGTCGTGGGCATGTGGATATGAGATATAGGAGATGGCTTGAGGAAATGGACAAAAGAAACACATTGGATAGGAGATCTTCTCAGAATTTGACTTTGGGATATGTTACCCATGATGTGAGTTCTCCATTCTATTCCTTCTCACAAAATCATCTTCTCATCCTTTTTAATACAAGTCTTGTCCCGGTGTTGGAGATGACGTGCAACATATCCCTGTAGCATTCAACCCAAGCCCAGATTTCATTGGCTCTAACCCTCCAGATCTACCCGCGGACACCCCAATCGATCTTGTCTTTGTTGATTTCATCGAAAGCCAACTTTTAGGAATCCTCAACCAAGTGCAAACAACAAAAAAATTCACAACCGCTGATGTTAGCTCCTACAGCCCAATCCTTGCTAATGCGGTGCTAGGATTCTATGCACAAGCTGTGTGGAATTGATACGGTTTTTTTTCTTGGATATAAGCGTTACTTTTTTGTACACTACCTTTTGTAGTATAAAAAATTTAATGTATTTCAACGCATGCAAAATTTAACCTGGGGGGAAAATATTAGCTAAATCAGTAATGGCAGCCCAAAGCCACACAACTGGTTATGTGCTCGTCATATTATTGTTGAAAACATAATCGAAAAACATACACATGGACCCATATATTATATTCCTCTTATTAAGCCCGGAAGCCGGTAATAATAGACTATAGTTCCCTGGGTAGATTCTGGTATTGACATCTTTCCAAGTGTAAATAGAGCCTATCATCTGAATAGCTGGAAGTCAAATTTAGACATTGTTCTTTCATGCAAGTCTATCAGCATCATGATAACCATTTCGGGCTCTCTATAAAATATGGTTATATCAAGAACAAACGCTGTCATGTCTTCCCCGGAGCTCAGATTTCCATTTTGGTCACAGCAAATACCATCACTATTTTTTTCGCAATAAAAAAGAAAGGATGGAAATACTATATATACGTTAAGTGTGTGGAGAAAAGGTAGAGATAGACACAGAGATTGGTAGTAGACTGCAGATAAATCTTTGAATAAGATGACTATATAGAAACATGGGACGTAAAAAGAAAACGAGTGGCTGCAGTTAACGATCTTCTTATATATAAAGCAAAGAAGACGAAAAAATTTCTGTTAGATTAACACAACATCAATAACAACCCAGAAGGAACCCTAGTGAATGAGTTGTTAATGTTCAAAAAGAAACCAACTTTTGTTGCGTTGATATATAAACGGGAGGGGAAAAGAATCTAAGGAGTGACTGTGTCGATAGGTACAAAATGACCCCGAATGTTAAGATGTGACTAAGATTAGGAAAAAGCCAGACCGTGGGGGAAAATAAGAAAACGTGATATGTGGGGTAAAAGGTGATTTGTTGAGAAACATAGAACCAGAGGCGTAAGTATACTCAAGATAACCCTTGTCACGAGTCCACAGAGAGGAATAAGTGATAGCAGAAAAAAGGTTTTCAATCCCCAGCAGGTTTAGGAGGAAGCGGAGGTGGAGGCCCTGGTGACTTCAAAACTGCAGAAACCTCAAATCCAGCCGACATTGGTGGTGAGCGCAGCTCATCTCCATGAAGCGGCGGCGACGATCTTGTGACACCATTCAAATAAACAGAAGCAGGCGAATGTCCCGCAGGACTAACATCATCTTCCTCATCTAGCAGGGCGGGAACATCCCCGTTAAGTGTCAGTCGTGCCACTCGTGCATCCTCCTCTTGCGTCTCTTGGATGTATTCAACGGGTGGTTTGGGCATAAGCGGCGGTGGAGGTGGTGGGGTGCGTGGTGGGGGTATCAAAGCAGGTAATGGAGTAGTTCGCGAGTAATGTGAATAACCTCTCCCGTTAGTTTGCGGTGGTGCCGGCGTGTTATTTGCGTTTTCGGCTTCATACTTTGCCTGTAGCATTGCCTTTTCTTCAGCGGCTGTTAAGACGCGTGTTTTATTATCAGCAGCAACAACTGGCGGTATAGGCGACGGCCTGCTGCCAATTCTTCTATTAGGAGATGAAGGGGTGCGAGTAGGGGTATGTGGAGATGGTGACTGAGTTTGAGCAACATCTGCATCTTGTTGTTCGAATTTACGTCGCAGGGCTTCTTTCTCTGCAAATGCATTTGGGTAAGAACCCTGACTCGAAGGTTGTTCGAAAGATGGCGGCGGTGGTGACGAGAAGGCAACAGGGGCTGGAGGAGTGACTTGACGTGCAAGAAGGGCAGCGGCATCTTGTGCCTCGTATGCTTGTCTCATTCTTTCCTTCTCAGATAAGTGGGCGGCAGGGATACCAGATGTGTTGTCAAATGGTGGTGGATCGGACGAGCCAGGAGATGGGTACAAAGTCTCATATGACACAGGTCCAGAATATCCAGCAGGTATTCCGAGCGCATCTTCCTCATATCCATTAAGTTGTGTACGATCAACAGCTCTTTTCGCTTCTTCATACCGTTTCAGTGCAGCTTTCTCTTGCTCAGCTGTAGGATAATGAGGGACAGGTGACTTCATTGAAGATATGGCTTGCGAATACAAAGCCGCTGCGTTTGATCCTGACTTGCTAGATGATGCGGCACGGGTCAATTCCGAATGTGGGGAAGTAGGCGGAGAGTGTGACTGATAGCCCTGGTTCTTCTGTACAGCAGCTTGTGCTTCAGCGAACAATCTCTGCTTCTCTTCTTCTGCAGTTGGCCAAGGAGTGGTTCTCGATGAACCACGTGGTGGAGAAACTACAGCTGCTGATACGGGTGAAGTTGTGACTTCCGAAGCCTGCCGTGTAACTGAGGCCTAAGTAAAATTAAATTAAGTTATTAGTGCTTTTTTAAAACTATGAGACAATACTTACGGGTGACTGTGCAATTGCTTGAGTTACCTCAACACGAGCACGAGCCCTTTCATACAACATCTGCTTCTCCTCCTCGGCAGTCATCCACTTTTTAGATGCGATACTGCCTTTCACCGAAGGTTGCCGAGTACTCGCCTCGTTAGGAAGTTCCGATGGCGTGGCATTGACAATGGTAAATCTGGAACCAGAAGAATTAGGTCTTCGTGCCGTCCCTGATGTGGAGTTGGCAGCTGGAGGTGGAGGGGCCTCGAAATCAGCAACGGGTGCAGTGCGAGCAGTTGATTTGGTAGGAGTTATGGGTGCCGATTTGAGACCAAATCCATATCCAACCTCTTCAGGAAGTTTCATAAGAGTTGATGTTGGGGAGGCAACTTGTGTGGGCAACGAATTAAACGTCTGGTTGGATGGCATTCGTCCTATACCAAATTCTACATCCTCTGGACGTTGTATGTTTCGGGTTGTGGGAAGGGTGGATGCAGCAGTTGGGCGATTCTGTAGAGGTTCAACCCTCGTCACAGATGGGTTCGACGAGTGGCCTTGTTGTGATCCAGGAGTTGGGAGTAATGATAAACTGGGGGCTGGTCCAATTCGTCTACAACATGTGGTTAGAATCATAATTACAGATCAGAAATGGACAAATTACCTGATTGCTTCTACTGACACATGCCTGTCCAGCAAAAATTGGCATCTTATTCGCCCAAGCTGTAAACTAAGAAATCACTCACCGTTGCCAATTTGATATGATCACCGGTAAATCCAACATCAGATGCGATCCGTTTCCCATGAGTGCTTTGATATGCAGCATATATGTAACATCAATATAGCGGGCGGCGTTTAAAGTTGTAGTAGTATGGTTTGGTGGAACCATACAGACAAGTTCGGCCTTATGCTGTGAACCACCATATAACGTAACATTGATTGGCAATTTGCTTTCGCATATAATTGACACTTTTCGTTGTGGCGTCGTTTTCTTCCCTAAGTTGTGTGCTCCATGACGAAAAACAGTCGTTTCTTTGAGAACTATCTCGAATCCTCGTAAGACGTTTGTTGAAAGACTCTCCGATTTCAGAGTCGCTAGCACTGATATTCTGTCCCCAGGTCCGAAACATGTATGGCTGCGGTTAACGAACAGGACTATGCCGTCCTGGTTTATATGTCGTTCCTCCGGTTGACAATATACTGGCCATGTGGAGTGTAACTCGTGCTTGTCGATAATTATGGGTGCATCAGTCGATATGACAACTGATTTCGCTTTACGGAACCAAGATCTTGGAAAAGTATCGGGTCAAAATGATTAAAACAGCTCAACAATGAAAAGAAGGCACCTTTTACCCTTTGTACAGACGGTGGCGATCAGTTCGTAGTTAATCCCGGCTATGTTCGGGAGCGATTCAGCAATCACGAATCACACTTAACCAATGACCATTAACTTACCTCTGCTCTCCAGCGCGATAGTAGGAGGTATCGATTCTGGTATCCGTATTGAGAAAGGGAAATCTTGCTGTTGAGCTGTTGAGCCTCCTGATAGGTTTGATAGGAGAGAAACAACTCACAGTGCGCAATGTTCCGTACTCGTCAGGAGCAGTCCAAAGGTTGATGGGACTTTGGCCCACGAAATCGTAGAAAGTGTTTGCTCCACCCCCTCCTGGTAGTGTTTCCACCTTGCGTAGCTCGATTCTGACCCACTTTGCCTTGACTCCTGACGGAGGGACACGAACTTCGATGGCCTATGCATGAACATGAGTAAGCCACGTTGTAGTAAGGGGTCAACAGCAATGAGAGCTCACCCCCTTGACCGCCGCTTGATTCCTGTCAGGAGCACCGGGAGGGATGCCAGGGTAACCTAAGAGGAGAATTAAGCACCTGAGCTATATAGCCACGTATATTGGTGGTATAAAGATAATTTACCATGTACGAAGTCGACATTGGGGGGTGGGCGCAGTGTTCTGAAATTGAAGTGGGTGTATTCAGTGCCACGTTTTGAAAAGGAAATGGAAAGGAAACTGACAGTTTAACCTGCGAAGACATGACGGAGAAGATTGAAAGAAAGGACGGAGAAAGAGAAAAGAAAAGGAGAAAAAGGAGATTGATTGGGTGGAGTGAGAAGGGGAGGATCAAGGGAAGTCGAGTCGCATAGAATTTGGTAGCGAGAGCGAGCGATCAACAAGATCAGGTTTGAGACTGAGCGAGTGTTCTGCAAGAGCGTCAAATTAGCGCCAACTCTTTCCAACTCCTCAAGGGTGCCTGAGTGCGAACAGTGTGCGAACCAACCCCGTTAATTTTATCTCATCACTGATCCCATCTTTCTCTCATAAACATATTCTTGTGTCCAACCAAGTACAACAATTCATACCACCAATACAGCAATCTTTCAAAACAACCGATATCTCATGTCCACATCAATTGGACAGTTTCATCACCTGAAACGCCTACTCTCCACAAAATTTCTCTTTTTCTCCACCGAGGTCCCCCCCTGCTGATCCTCTAGCATGTGCGTCCCCATCATCCGTCGGAACCCCTCCTCCGATATGCCCACAAATTTGCCCTTTGCGCAGTTTAACAGGGTGTATCATATGTATAACATAGAGAATGATAAGCGTGTAACCTCTTTCAATTCCCCACATTTCTCACACGCTCGTCCACAATCAATCAGGTATCGATATACAAGTATCAGTGGTTGACATATTATTGAGCATCCTATATCGCTTCCACATCCTTAGCCCTGATGTGCTTATACAAAGACTACGCGCCCAATAAATGACATGAATAAATTACATTCTATCCCAGCCACATACAATACCCTTACTCGCTTTCCGCTTAACGCTGTTCCGCAAAAAAAAAAAAAAAATTCAAGCTATGATAAGAGTCTAGTACTTCTGCTAACCTTTCAAGACTAAAAATATTATCAATATAATTAGTCCCAATTCCACTATGTTTTCTGTTATGGAACAACTGCTCATTTTATTCTTGCAAGATGACGAGATGTTGATCAGCAAATGTTTCTCATTACCACATGTATGGGGTGACAGAATATACGTATAAAAAACAGGCGAGTAAAGAAAAAGCGGAGGAAAAAAGGGAGGAAGATATAAAGTAAATTACACAAAGTACCGACGTAGAGAACAACAAATTCACAGTTAGAACTTGAACTCTTTCCCTTTTTTCGAGTCTCTTTCTCTCTCCATCTTTTGCTTTTTCTTCGCCATTTCCTTTGCCACCATATCTGAGAAATCTTCTCTGGTCCCAGGAACTCCTGCTGATCCTCTCGAATGTGCTTCATACCTCCGACGAAGATCTTCTTCTGACATGCCTTCAAGCTCGCTAGCATCGAGTGATACATCTACTCCATTCACCTTACGCTATTAGAAGAAAATTTTTTGTTAAATATCCAATAGCACAAATGTGGAAATGACAAACCTTAGTCCCGCGTTCATCACCAAGAACAGGAACCGGCGCTGATGCAACAGCACTAACGTCATATCCGCGCTCACTACCCATCAAACCTCTAACAGACGTTTGTTTCTCGGGAACAACTTGATACAATGATCTCGGACCGTTCGAATCCGTTGTTTCACTTGCACGACCCTTCCGGAGCTCCAAGAAATCAGGAGTTTCCAGGCCTCCTGCGACTGTAGATACAACACTGGCCATACCGGATGGTGTTTCCATGCCTGAAGGTGTTTGAAGTCCATCCGCTGGCGTTGGTTGTTCTTCTTCTTCCTCCGACTCTTCTTCACTTTCTTCCTCTTCTTCCTCTGCAAGTAACCTTTTGTAAGTATGAATAAGAAAGGATGTATGAGACAACTTGCCTTCTTCAGGTTCGAGCTCTCCCCAGAGGTTTTTGTCGACAGGTTCCCCGACCTGTATGACATGAGTGAATCGGTCGTAATATTTATAACAGCACACTTACACCAGGATCCCCGACTTTCGGTAGGACTCCAAAGACATCACCATATAATGGTCGGTTATACTCATCTAAAGGTGGCTTTCCCCATCCTCCAGGGATGGAAGCCCCACTGTGCGCTGGAGATAAAATGAAGTAAATAACTTCGTCATCATATACAATGCCTAACGTGTTCCTACATACCCTTCAGGTATAGGCGCATTCAGTCCAGGTATCCGAAGTGTAGGATAACTTGGAGGTGGTCCAAACCGTTGCATGCTAATCAGCCATGGAGGTGGTGCTAGTGGTGGAATAGACAGCGCTTCAACCAGTTCAGGCGATAAATCACCTGGCCGTTTTTCCTTCAACGATGTTTCGAATTCCTTGCCCTCATAATACCTACATAAAACAATTAACTTCAAACTAGTGCTTTCATAATAAACTAGCAACTCACATCTCCCCAAATCCAGTTGTAGGAGGTTTTGTCTGGAACTTGAAGAATGCATCATGTAGTTTCTGGTAATCAATATCCACTTTTCCCATTTTCGGTTGTACACGTTCTCTTGTCTTAGCCTTGAGGGACATATTTGCCTCTTTCTCCTTCACAGCGTCACGCATGGTAGCAATGCCAGTGTCAGCAATATACGCAGGTAGCTGGAACGGTGGTTTTTCAATACCACGCTTCCCTTGCAAGTAATCCCTCTTCGCACTCCAATGAATTGGAATCGGAACAGTGTTACGATAACTCTTTAGATGCAAGAGTAATCGTGGATCTGCAGCAGTGACGTCCGTCCATTCGACAACCTCAGGTTTCTTGACTAGTTGTTTAAGTTCCGCAACAGTAAGACGCGCCATCTTACGTTGTTTCTTCTTCGAAAGTGGCTTCTTCTCAGCGTCCGAGTCAGCTTCAGAGGCCATATCGTCGTCCGAATATATGACCTCCCCCTTGACGGGTTCATTCGTGTCTTTACCCTAAAAGGGAGGGAAATTCATAAACAGAGTTGGTCCGAGTGGGTTTTGGAATGGGGAACGCACTGAAATATCTTCGGGTGGTAACTGGAAACGGGCAAACACATCGGAGAATGCTTCAAGGCCTGCGCCTTTAACATCCAACTGCTCAGATACGTACTCGACATTGACAGGTTGATACACATCCTCCTCTTCCTTCTTCACAACACCATTCGTACGACCATCAACACCGTTCTCTTGCTATAATAAAATTAATGAAAAGTCAGCGAGAATATAATAAAGATATAATAGCCAACGCAACTACTGTAGTTTTCTTGATTTTCTGTTTCAACCTTCGCAATTGGTTTTTTGACTTGACGTGTTTACCGTTCAACTTGTTTTTCGAGCCTTCAAGAACATCATTATTCGAAGCCGAGAGAGCGTCTGTCTGTGTTACCATCTGTGATGCGAGTTCAGAGTGGATTTCGTGTTGTCGGCAAAGACTTGGACAGAGAGAGAATCAAAGGGCCGTGAGAAAATATGTCAACTCCGTTTGTCATTTAACTTGAAAAGGTTCAAACTAGTCACGGAACGTAAGAGATACGAGTAAATAGTTTCGTTCTAACAATCCCGAATTTACCCTAACATGGAATACTCTGTTATCATCCTTGGTATTAAAACGAGGTAGTTGGAAAAAGGTTTTGGCTCAGTAGACTTTCATCCCAAAAATGGAAATTTTCGGTAACCCAAGAAATACGAGAATTAGAAAAGTATTTTCGATAATCAATTGCTGTTTGATTGGAAGCAGTTGCACTCTTCCTTCTACATGGTACAGCAGTGGCCAGATAATATGAATAAACCCGCATAGGGTATTTTAACTGGAATGACAAAAAAATTTTGTTTCCACCCCATCATGAAGTAAACCTATGCATTGTAATGTCAAATATGAAATCTACTTAGGACGACACAACAAATCCTTTTCCTGAATAACCTTCCGAGGCAATACCTTTAAGAAGCCCGTCAGTGACAAGTCACAAAACCAAGAAATTCGATAACATACCAGAAATGGGGTTTAGCTTCATCTCCCTTGCACGTTCGGTGCTTGCCTCTTCCCACTCCTTGTTTATTGTCTTGGGAGGAGGTTGGGCTGGTAGAGAAGAGAAGAAGGTGTATGAAAAAAACCTGTTCACAAGAATAAATAATAAACTGACCGAAGGATTTGAGTGTCATGGAAAGAACACCCGAAACACCAACCAGAGCAAGGGTCCCCAGGAAGATTTTGATGATATCTCCAGGCTTGTTTACCGGGGTACGAGGTCCATGAGGGCCAAATGCGACGTAGTATGCTGCCAGCACACAAACACAATATAACCATGAGCACAACGCATTCCAATAATAAATTTGGAAAAAAAGCACAACTAACCAGCCTTCTTCTCGTCAATTGAGAGTTCTTTCCAGTCCTTCTTTTGCAAAACTTCAAGTTTCTCGTGTACACTAAGCTTCTCCTCATTGGTCAATTTCTCCCATTGTGCCTCCACATTCCCAAGAGGAATGGCTGCTGCACTTCTTGAAGACACGGACGCGGACCCGGAGACGTCAGCGGTAGCAGTAGTCGCAAGACAGCGACGTGCAGCGTTAAGGGGGGCTCTATGGCGCGCCAGGCGAATAGCTGCTTGCATCTCAGGAAAAGAGAAGGAGAGAGTGTGTGATAGTGAGAGGAACTCTAAAGATATAGAGAACGCTTTTTGCTAGGAGACTTGCGGGAAAAGAAAACACGGGCGCAACGGAATCAGGTTTTCAATCGGAACTCGGAACGATCCGGAATTTTCCTTTTCCTCGCCAAAGTCTAGCCGCACCTCGACCAGCTGTTGTCTGGAGTGTTACTATTTTCAATTTTTGTACGCATCACTACTTCACAAAAAAAATATCGTGCATATACGTAGATAACACTCTCAACAATGAGTAAAATAATGGATCACGAGGAAATGAATATCTCCTTCCAGTTTTTACGCTGTAGCGTCAGTTGTACTAGTTTTGGGGCAGTCACGGGAGATATGGCTGTCATAGTTATGTCAAAAATCATCACATTCCCTTGATTTACGACACACTCACCCTTCAGAGCCACAAGTATAGCAAGTCCGTTTCTGCGGATGGGGGCATTCTCTGCTAATATGACCCTAGTATATAACCAGTTAAGTTATTAAAAATACAACCCAAACGAAGCCTACTCACAACTCCAGAGCAGTTGTAACATTTGGAACTTTGTATGCAATCACGGGACAAGTGACCGACGCCGCCGCAAGTGTAGCTAATAAAAGAAAACCATCAGAATGTTATATGGAAAGGAAGCACAGGGCCGATATTTGAGTGCGTACCATGTCTTCTGCGAGCCTCCGCCAAAAGAACTATAACCACCACCTCCGCCGGATTCGGGACAAGCGCGCGCTATGTGGCCTACTTTTCCGCAACGGTAGCACTCAGTACCAGAACCACCTCCACCACTGGAGAAACCTCCTCCTGAGGTCGAATCTGGGCAGTCCCGAGACTACAATATGTAAATCTTAGATGAGATATACCACAAAGCCCAAGCTTACAATGTGGCCCTCCTGACCGCACTTGTAGCAAGATTTTGGCTTAGTTTCTTGGGTACAGTCGCGAGATACATGCCCTTCCAAGCCACCTGTCCACAAATTACACAACACATTCCTTCATTGAGGTAGATTTAGCAACTTACAGTTATAGCTACAAAAAGCCACATGACATCAGCAATTACGGTTATGAGGAAATTATACCAAAAGAGAGTATGTAAGGGCGAATCAGAAATGATCTCTAACCAAGTAGGAGTACCAGCTTTCGGGCAAGTTGCCGCTTGATGACCGACTGTGAATACGCAAGACCATGATTGAGGAAAGGTTGTAGTTTGAAGGAATTTTCATTTTGCGGTATAATTTGATTTTTTGGACGAGTAACATAAGAGAGCGGAAACGGTGATAGCCATGTATTGATTGAATTGCAACGCAGCGCATTTCGATATACGAATAGAATTAGGAAATAGCGGGCCGTCAGCACCGCATCACAAAACAAGAGAAAAGAATTGGGAAAAAATGTAGAGTGTAGAGTACCGATGGACAACAAGGGTGCTAGCTAGCTAGTCGTTGCTCGAAAAATGGTGAAACCAATCTCATTGCAAACGAAGACTTGCTAACACAAACGTCCCGGAAGGAATGAAGGGAAAGGGGGAACAACGAATACACGACGCACAGCCACCACAATTAAAACATCCACGGGCGCCAGACATTTGTTCTTGTGCGTTCTAGAGAGAGAGATGAGAAATAAGACTGTCAGCACAGGTTGGTAATGGGAGATTCAAGCTGGATGGGGCGGAGAACAATGCGAACGAGGCAGGTAGACGCACTTTTTAGAGAGAGATTGAAGGAGATGATGGAGTGGAGAAAAGATAGCCGCAGGCTGTGGAATGAAAAAAGGCATGAATAAAAAGATAATGAGCTGTTACATAATATGCTGACTCAGATAAACTTAAAATCTCCGTCGCACGGATCTCTGAGTCGTCTGTACTAACCCTCAAAGACTCGTGTAAGACACATGTCCTTATTTTCTCACATATCGCTAATTCATGACTCGGTCTCTCTAGTACATGAGGCCCAATTTCCAACTTCTTAGTTTGTATCGCAGGGTTGTCCCAGATGTTCTGCGTTAACCTCGTTAACTTCACATCTTCCAAATTCTGATATTGTTGATCCTCATCTATTCGCGTCCTCGGTATCTAACACATCAGTCCTTCTCCGCTTTCTTCTCGACCTTCTTTTCATCGCCATTGATTTTACCTTCTTTGTCTTTTTTCTCCTTTTCCTGTTTCTCTTTATCATCAACCACACCACCTCCTTCTTCTAATTCTGCTTTCCCAACTGTTGCCTTATTATCGACGAGAGCATGTAATGCGATCACTGCCCTCAGAAGACTGCTCAGGTATACAACCAGCATTTGATCGTTCGTGCTTGATGCAAAACTTTGCGTTGTTGTGGGATCCGATAGATCCGGAAGTAGATTCAGCGCGTCCTGTAGGTGATATACTATTTGATGGTTCACTGGCATCGTTCCTGCAGCAACGTCCGCCAGGTATTTTTGAATGTCGCTCAGCCGTGATTGCAGGCCACGTAGCGACGCGAGTTGTTCACTGACTCGAGTAGCCAGCGTCGTGGTTGTGGAATCCTTGATATCTCGTAGCAAGTGCTCTACACCGATTTCTTCAGCTTCTTCCGCCTCTATCGCGGAGGGAACATGTAGAAGTGTTTTCTGTGTTTCTGTCCCATCCTACTCGTACGAAAATGAGCGAAACCCGTTAAGAATAAAAATAAGCGTCCCACATCTTTTATTTCCTCGACCGCGAAGTAAGCGTCCGTTGGAATACCAACAGTGTTCGGCCGCACATCAACAATAACCATCACGGGGCGTGCAATAAAGCGTTTGAACAGGTCGTTAATTTCCTGGTCCGATGCCCTTAGCTTTGGCCCAGTATGATACCACCCAATCATGCGTTCACGAGCTATTGTAATTCCATGTCAAAAAAAATATACTAATGATCGAGTAGCATTACGAACCATTGACCTTCTTGAACATTTCATACATCCCTTCAATATAGTTATGATCCAAGAACCATGTTTTACTGTCTTTCTCATCCTCCTCAAAAGGGATACCAAACGAATTCGCCACATTGATTGTCTTGCCATTGTCTTGACCTAGTAGTACGCCCACCACGCGCTTATGTGAGTTTCGTGAAACAGATCGAGCATGATGATCTGTTACGGAGAGAAGGACAAGAGGATGTACGACTAGTGTTATGAACAGCTTAGTATCAGTATATTGGATGATGAGTTAATAGAAACGTACTGACGGTCGTGCTAGCTAATGCTGTTAGCTGGATATATGCAGTCAGTTGTGGTACCTTTACAAGAAATAAAATATTTACTTGTTCTGTAGTTGTTGCGACCATTATCGAAAAATACTGTTTATGATGAGTGTGCAAGATTCACGCGTTGTACAGGACGCGTATGTTGTTTGGCTTTGCTTGTCAAGACCTTCAGCACTTTCCTATCTTATCTTCCTTCAAACCAGCAGATCTGAAAATGTAAGGTGATAGATACAGCCGATATTCATTGCTTTACATATTTATCCGCATATAAAGAACCTCCTTTAATCTCGCACTCCTTCCAGGTATCATCTCATGAGAGAGGTGACCAATTGTAATATTCTCTTTTGTCTTTCACGTGTTTTTCCCCATTTGTAACAGAGTTGTGACCGGCTGCTCCGGCGCCTGTTCCAAATAAAAAAACTTGGAGTCTGTCACTTTTAAAGTGCTGGCTCATATATGAAACAGAGAAGGCTACTCAGCAACACCTCTTAATGACTTCTCTTATCAAACCCCATACCTCCAGGTTAACAACCACGTCGGTGAGACGTCTGTTGTCAAGGAATTACGCGACTGAGCTTCCTCGACCACCGCCACCCGCCCATCAGCCAATTATCGAGACATTCTCCAATACGTCGCGTCCGAGACCATACTATGCAAAACATCCTCCTGTAAGGGAACTTCCAAAGATCAAGGTACTGATCCTACATGTCTTCCGATACTCTTCGTGGTTGAATGTCCATTGTCGCTCCGTAGAAAACATGGCCCGTAGTCCTCCTCGCAGGAGCAATCGGCATATCTAGCTGGGCCGCTTTTATGACATTCGTTAAAAACGAGGAGAAAATCTCAAGCTCTGTATTTCGCGGAATAATGCGATGTGTGAGAGAAGACGCTCAACTACAGGAAGCATTAGGAGATGTGATTAGACCACAACCAGAGTGGTGGCTGAATGGGCAGCCGATGATACATGGTCATGTAAGTTCACCATTTGATTTACCCCCATTAGATCCTCGACCAGGATCACAGTCGTTCATCTTTAATTTTGTTGAGTTGCTAAGATGCCTCGATGCAGATCGGGCAATTACGAGGTGATATCGACGTCTCATTCCGAATCCGTGGTTCAAAAGGCAAGCCTTCCGTTCAGCTCTGATGGCATCAATTCTCCTGTTTTTATACTCTCAAAACAGGTTCAGGAACTCTATACTTCACAAGTATACGAAAAGAAAAAGGCGTTCCGTTCTCGATACGTATGTCTTCATCATTCTTTGAGCCTTTCTTACCTCTTACCCCGGCCTTGCCATAGTGCGCTTCAAAGTCATTTGTGACGATGGACCAGTTGTTTTTATAGACACATCCCCCGTATGATAGTAATAATTATATCCACGACGAGCAAGTCTAGTCGTGTCCTAATCCCTTCATATACTGGATTAAGTATATGCCTCCCGATAGAATTTATTCCAGAATCATACAAGGTGCAATGAAACTACCATGCACAGCTCAGTGTCGTAAAGTTGACGCAACCAGCACATTTCATAAGGAATATCTTCTAGATAAAGTACTGAACTCCCCACCAAAACATGTGGTTGTGGTAAAAAGATCAGCCAGCCGCTCCAAAGTACAAAAATAACAACCACCTAGATTGGCGCAATAACCAAACAGCACTTGAAGTGAGAGATAACTGAATCATGCCCACATTTTCCGCAGTAATCGAAGCGAGAGAATTATATAGGAATTGCTAGAAAGCTTTTCCAGCAATTTGAGATCATAGTTATACGACAACTAATGTGGGAAGGGCTGCATTCATGAGGCAGTACCTATTAATTTACCCGTAATGAAAAGAAAAATTTAAAACTCTCTTTGGTGCAATTAATCGCAATATCAAGCCGAACCGAAAGGGTCTCTCCTTTCGACGCCTGGAGGGTTTAAAATCCTGCCCATTGTTCGTGGAAGACCTATGACGCTTGGCGAGCTTCTCTTCAGCGGTGCTGAAAGAGCAGATTTTGATATCTTCGCATTCTTGTACAAGGTCTCACACAACGCCAAACTTGGAGTGAATGTCCAGAAATACCTCATCATGGATAGTTCCCTGCGCTATATGAGCTTGGTAGCTTTCCAAGAGTAGTGTCTTCACTTTGGTAAGAACACTTGGAGGTTTGTGGAATTGTATCGGAAGGCGGTAGGATATCTCGCGGAATGTGGCCGAACCTGAAAGAGGAAGTATCTGCGCGAAAATAAGTCCTGCGCGTAATCTATCCTTTCGTGAAGAAGAGGAGTATCATAGGCTCCCTCAGAGCAGGTCCATGTTAAAAACCATACTCCAATCCACCAGATTGATTTAATACTGAAGCGTCACCTGGGCTAAATGTTGTGAAGAGCGACAAAAGACGCGTGTTAAAATATTTGTTGACGTATGTTTTTCAGAGGAGCAAAGGCCTCTGCCTTTGTTTCGCTACCACTTTCAGACGGCAAAGTTGGGATTTTGGTCCACCCGCATTGAGGTAAAAGACAGCCGGAATTCAGCAAATTGGATACTGTCTGGGCGACATCTACACAGTTATACCTGATGGTATTGTCCAGCGAGTAATCTAACTCAACTTCAGGGACACATGGACCTATGTTCTCTACAACCTCGTCAGCAGCCCTTTCTAGGTGAAAATATTGGGACTCAAGAGTATCTTCAGGGCTTGCAGGTGCTTGGTTGAAGGAAAAACTGTGGCAGTAATTAATATTCATCAATGTCACACATCACGTACCTATATATCCCCATTTCGGCTTTTAATTCTAACACGGACGTAATCAATTAATTAAGTTGGTTGATAGACAAATCTACAGTAGCTGTAGCTAGCTGTAGTCAAGCTCATATTTCCAAGCTGGCAAAGTAAAATGCAAGGTTGTAATTTAATACAGAAAGGGATCCCCAATTTCTGTTAATTTGGTCACTAAAAGGTGAGGAATTTCGAAGGAAGAGAAAAGTTCACCATTGCGAAGATATTCAACTAAGGCATGATCTATCAACTCCTCCTTTTTTCCTCCTTCCTTTCCTCCTTCCCAACCAGATTTTCTTGCAGGCTTTCCACCCCTCCTAGTCTTTGCATCACGATTTGAATTCGAGGCAGAAAATGAAGATCCCGTTGGTAGGCGACGTTTAGATGAACTCCCCGCACCGGCGAGGGACGAGGAGAGCTGGTTAGCAAAGTTCACGAGATTCGTTGTTGTTGGCTGTAAATTGGACTCCTCTGGTGGTGGAGATTCCGTTGAGGTTGCAGATAGTGAGGGTGAACCAGGATCTGGTGGGGAATTCATGGTTGTTTAAAGAGATTGCAAGAAATACTTATCAGTATATTATCAATTTGTCTGTCATTTATAATTATCGGTCACATGCTTGATCAAGTTTGGAAGACTGCCCCACCACTTGGCCCTGTAAGTACATATGAGGTCTGGTGAGTTATCGATTTATCCTTGACCGTGTACATTTCACAAAATTGTCTTATCTGGTTACCCATTACCATCAGATTACTGGGTTTCTTGGTATAGACAGCGGCAGCTATAACAGTTAACTAGAACTGTCTGACCCATTTCTTGTTGTTCAACTTTTTATATGAGTACCCAGATCACCCGCTGAGCTCGGTCGATATTGCATGAGCCAAGATACTGAAGAAAGGTAGTTAATCTAGCAGCACAGTCAGATCAAGAAATATATGTACTTGTGAACAGTAAACAGAGGGTGCAACGAGTTCAACCAGCTGGATTCTCTGGTCAGCATCATTGAGAAATATAACAAGTGGAAACCCACAAATAGCTAGACACCGGGCCACATGGTGCGATCTGAGTGGTAAGTTGGGGTGTCCCATTCTGATATGCTTCGCAGAATCCAGTTGAATTCAAAAATCCGAGGGTTTTCGCATTATCCAAAAGAGTGTTAAATATTCGCTGAGTGTCAAACACAGTTGCGCGGTTTATGTCGCGATGTGTTGCTTGAAAACGTCTCACAGTAGCTTCGAGTTGTTCGTTGTAATTTGCGATCAGTGGTTTAAGCTTGGCAACTACTGCATGGCCTTGTTGAAGGAAGAGAGGGGCACGGTCTGTTGGTGGAACAGTGAGGAAAATAAAAGACCGGGCTCCTTGTTGGTAAAGGTCTTCTAGCTATAAAATTCACCAGCACCAGTCATTATAAAATGTGGTTTTCAGCAAAGGGACATACTTGGGTAGTGAGCCGGTTCAACAACACAGTGTAAAATTGAGGCGCTGTGATATTTGTCTTAGAGTTTCGTCAGCCATGTGTTTTTTGGCTTTGATAGGACTTCAACACATGCTCACCCAACCGAATGAGTTACCCTTCCTCAAGGGATTAACCATATCACATCTTTGGCACATGGAAGGGATACGTACAACATCATTAATACCAATCCAGAATGCAAAGAGTGAGTTCGAGCTTTCCCATAAGACGCCATCTGGCCTGGGTGCCAAAACTTCTTTAAACTGTGATACTTGGTCCACGATAGATCTGCCGATATCTCAACAACAACTTTACGGCTGCAATAACATTGTAACAAACAAAACTGTGGGTAGGAAAGGAGGTACGAGAGCAGCATCTATTGTTGCACCTCCGGATGCAAGGTCGAACACCTATCAATATACATCGTGAGCTAAGAAACTTGACATGATGCCGACGCAAACGGCCTTGCTTACTTTGGTATCCGTGACATTGTATGTTCCTCCTGCAATACGAAGACCCATTTAACAAGACACCTCCCAGGGAGCGCAGTCGGAACACATACCAAGAAATTGGACCCAGTTCGGGCCGTTTGACGAGGTCTGCAAGTAAGTTTAGAAACTGCGTGTAAGCTCAAGATTAACACACGAATCCGGGTACAGGAGAGTCGACTCCCGCTGATATGTTGAATCCTATACATAGTCTGAGAAATCATCTTTACAAAAGGAGTGATAAAAGGTACCATCAGTAGTATAGGAATCTCCGAATGCGAAAAGAAATTTTGTATCCCTCCAAGCAAGCCTTGCTGCGCATGGTCGAGCCAAAATCGAAGAGAATATAAGGGCTGAAAATACACTCGCTAGAATCATGTTTAATGTTAAAGAACAACCGGGGTGTATGCTTTACGCTTCCTGGAAGAACTGGTATTTATGACAATCACTATCTTCCGAGATTATTCCATTTCATACTATATCATAGCGTCCTGGGAAATAATAAAAGTGGGATGAGAAGTCAGACACCAAGTTTTTCGTGCACAGCAGAAGGCCATAATTGATTTCATTGCCGAAAACACCATACAATGGATCAACTGATGCTGGAGGTTTTCGTGCGTGAGAACATAATCGTTTGCAAAGCGGTTTTAGTATTTTGATAGGGTATATGTATGATACATGAGCTACGTGCTTAGGAGAGACGAAACCGCATGGGCGAGAATGCTAAATGGTTATTTAGCATCACAAGTAAAAAATTGAGTGAATTCGCTCACTCGTGAACAGTAAACAAAGGGTGCAGGTCATTTAACCAGCTACCAAATTTGTCAGTGCGAGCTGCTTCTGAAGCACACGAGACTCACAAATAGTTCGAGACAGGGGCACACGGATCTATTTGTGTAGTGCTCTCCGGTGTTCCGTGTATGTATGCTTCACAGAAGCCTGTGTGATTGACGAATCCTAGGGCTCCTGCATTATCGAGCAAAGTGTTGAATACCACCTGAGTATCAAACATCCTGACCATGTCGAGATCTTGATGATTTCGTTGGAAGTTGGTGACGGTAGTTATCAACTGCTTATTAAAATTTGCAACCAAAGATTTCATTTTGGCCACGATAGCAGGGCCTTGTTCTAAGGTCATCGGTGCCCTCTCTGTTGGAGGAATCGTCATGATCAAGAAGGACCGGGCCCCGGAGTCGTGCAGGATGTCAAGCTATGAGAAATTCAGCAAATTGCTAGAGATATGACAAAACCAAACGAACTTGTTCCATGAATTGAACCATCAGGGCTTCGTACAGTCCTGACAGAACAAAATTGTTCTAATTACCGGCCGAACGCATGCTGTTAGCATGGATGTGTACATATCATTAACGTATGCATCACCTCAGTAAAAGAGAGGTCCTGTATCAACAATTGAGACAATCCACTCTGCTATAATAAATTTATTCTTACAATATCATTCAAGCCAATCCATATAGCAAACAGTGAATTTGAGCTGTCCCAAGGAGCCTCTTCTGGTTTTGGGGCTAAAAATTCTTTGAAAAGAGCGACTTGATCGACAAATGGTCTGAAAAAGGCATTAGATTAGTACAACAGAGAACTGTGTGTATATGCACGTTGAGGTTGTATGTTTGGGTGGTACCATTGTTGAGTTGATCGTCGCACCGCTGGATGCAAGATCAAAAACCTGGAGAAAAATTCATTCATACAAAAAAAACCTAGGAATCAGATACAACTAACTTTAGTATCTGTTACATTATACTTTGATCCTAAATTATTGTAAATATTGATTTGAATACAAACTGGGTATGATTCTTACCGAGGAATTCAATCCAATTCAGTCCATTCGATGATGTCTAGTAAAGTTATCGTTAGCCCTATATAAGTAGGCATTTTAATCAGAACGCACCACTCCGGTTGCTTTGGATGATGGTCCAGCTGATACATTGAACCCTGAAATAAACGATCAGTCACGAAGCTTATTTGGAGAGTAGTTATAATTCAAAAAACCCTACCGATTGCACTATACGAGTCACCAAAGCTAAAAAGAAACTCAGTTTCTCGCCATTCCAGCTTCTTGGAGGCAGCAGATAGGATTAAAGTAAAGATTGAGAAGAGTTGAGCAGTTAATAGTGTCATTGTTGTGATTTTTGGCCGAGTGGAACAAGCGAAATACTTTGTAAGGACAGCATCACATTAAGAGTCTTTATGTACTCATATAGAATTTCTTTGCCGTAACTGGATGCACTAGCGCTGCGGGGTCCCACTTTCCCGGTATGACACCAATTCTGTGGAACATCATTAAGTCCTCATGAACCACTTTCAGGCAACTATAAAGAAAGAGTTCCGACGATTTGAGTAAAGTTATAAGGTAAATGGGGTAACAGATGGGAGCACTAACATTTATGCGTGTCCTTCCCAACGTACTGGATCTGATTTCCTGCGTGGACATATGGCACACTAGCTCAATGTATATAAGTCCCGATTTAGTAAAATTTCAAACCGGCTCCCACCGAATTTCAAGGAATCCGGCTTTTTGAAGTTAAGGCCAAGTCCCGAGTTAATTTTATCTTTGTTCTCTTTACATGGGCTGGACGGGTAAACTGATTGTGTCGGTAATGCAACATCCCAGCACCATATTGAATAATCCTTACTGGACCTATGAAAAACTCGGATGTCGTTCAGAGAGAAAGTCAGCTAGCCAGTGTTGTTCGAGTTGAGAACTTGGACGTGAGCAAACATAAGTCATTAAAATAGTTCACCTCTTCTCAGGAACACGGGAGTTTCGTATGGGTCCAAGATGCGGAAAATGTGGAACCATCGATGTAAGTAAACCAGACATCTTGGTGTTCTCCGTCGAGACGACTGATATTAGCTTGTACATAGGGAGATGCACTCACATGTTGGAGCTGAGCTAGAGATTTGAACTCCGCGACGTTGGGGGTTACAAAATATCGAGCCATAGTAAGTAACTTTCCGTACAGCAGCACCCGTATACTCATATAGGAATGATTGTTGAATTAAGTAGAGTGTATAATGATGGAGACTAGTAAGGATAATTGACGACTTTTTACATATACAGGATGATGATGTGCACATCAATTACATACATAGACGGATGGATTGATATAATTTTTATTGATATGCTACATTGTGGTTGGGACAGTTGTCGTTCAACTATGAAGTTGTCTTTTGGGAGTTCCGGAGGCTGACGTTTGCATTTTTCTTGTCAGAAACTTTTCTTTCTTCTCCGCGGAATTGAGCACACTGATATTTCAATGGATTTCATTCAGGAGGACGACATACCTTTGAGTATTCTTATGCCGTCGTCATCGGACGTTTGTGAACCAGAATAGATTGCGAGTGCTAAGGCATTTTCTCCCATATGAGAAATTGATTCGCAATCGAGCATATACTTCATCTGTAACCCGGGCTGAGTAGCAATCTTCGGAAGCCATGAGCGACTAAATGCTTTAACTGCCAATGATGTGTTTGAAAGATGAAGCGGGAAAGAAAGATAATGAAAGTTTGTTGTGTTGTTGTATGCTATTGTGTCTCAGGTCAATGTTGTACGGGATATCATAGGTTCCTTGGAAGTGATAAAAGTAGGATGGGAAGTCAGACACCAAGTTTTTCGTGCACAGCAGAAGGCCATAATTGATTTCATTGCCGAAAACATCATACAAATGGATCAACTGACACTCGAGGTTTTCGTGCGTGAGAACAGAATCGTTTGTAAAGCGGTTTTGTATATTTTAAAGTGGTGGACGTATCATACACGAGCTACATGCTGAGGAGAGATGACACCGCATGGGCGAGAATACTAAATGAGTCAATACTTAATATCGCAAGCCAAAAATGGACTGAATTTACTCACTCGTGAACAGTAAACAAAGGGTGAAGGTTATTTAACCAGCTACCAAATTTGTCAGTGCGAGCTGCTTCTGAGGCACACGAAACTCACAAATAGTTCGAGACAGGGGCACACGGATCTATTTGTGTAGTACTCTCCGGTGTTCCGTTAATGTATGCTTCACAGAAGCCTGTGTGATTGACGAATCCCAGGGCTCCTGCATTATCGAGCAAAGTGTTGAATACTGCCTGAGTATCAAACATCCTGACCATGTCGAGATCTTGATGATTTCGTTGGAAGTTGGTGACTGCGGTTGTAAGCTGCTTATTAAAATTTGCGATCAAAGTTTTCATTTTGGCTACGGCAGTAGGTCCTTGTTCTAAGGTCATCGGTGACCTCTCTGTTGGAGGAATAGTCATGATCAAGAAGGACCGGGCCCCGGAGTCGTGCAGGATGTCAAGCTATGAGAAATTCAGCAAATGATTAGAGATATGATAAAACCAAACGAACTTGTTCCATGAATTGAACCATCAGGGCTTCGTACAGTCCTGACAGAGCAAAATTGTTCTAATCGAACGCATGCTGGCTGTTAGCATAGATGTGTACATATATTGTCAATATATATGCATCACCTTAGTAAAAGAAAAGTCCTGTATCAACAATGAGATAATCCACTCTGCCATAGTAAAGTTATTCTTACAATATCATTCAAGCCAATCCATATCGCAAACAGTGAGTTTGAGCTGTCCCAAGGAGCTTCTTTTGGTTTTGGGGCTAAAAATTCTTTGAAAAGAGCGACTTGATCGACAAATGGTCTGAAAAAGGGATTGGATTGGGCCGACAGAGGACTGTGCGCATACGCACACTGCGGTTGTCTTTTTTGGTGGTACCATTGTTGAGTTGATCGTCGCACCGCTGGATGCAAGATCGAAAACCTGGAGAAAAGTTCATACAACGAAAACACATAAGAATTGAATACAACTAACCTTGGTTTCCGTTACATTATATTTCGATCCTAAATTATTGTAAATATTGATTTGAATACAAACTGGGTATGATTCTTACCGAGGAATTCAATCCAATTCAGTCCATTCGATGATGTCTAAGTAATTAACGTTAGCCCTATATGTGCATGCATTTTCTTCGATCAGACCGCACCACCCCGGTTGCTTTGGATGATGCTCCAGCTGATACATTGAACCCTAAAATAAAAGATCAGTCACGAAGTTTATTTGGAGAGTAGTTATAATTCGAAAAACCCTACCGTTTGCGCTGTACGAGTCACCAAAGCTAAAAAGAAACTCAGTTTCTCGCCACTCCAGCTTCTTGGAGGCAGCAGATAGGATTAAAGTAAAGATTGTAAAAAGGTGAGCAGTGAATAGTGTCATTGTTATAATCTTTGGAGGAATGAAGCAAGCGAAATACTCTGCAAAGCCTTCAGCATCACATTAAGAGTCTTTATGTACTCATACAGAATTTCTTTACCGTAACTGGATGCACTAGCGCTGCGGAGTCCCACTTACCTGGTATGATACCAATTCTGTGGAACATCATTAAGTCCTCATGAACCACTTTCAGGCAACTATAAAGAAAGGCTTCCGACGATTGTTACGTAGAGTTGTAAGGTAAATGGGGTAATAGATGGGAGCACTAACGTTCATGTGTGTCCTTCCCAATGTATTGGATCTGATTTCCTGCTTGGACGTATGGCACACTAGCTCTATGTATATGAGACCTCATCTGATACCTTACATAACAAGTTTTCAGTAAATTTTCAGACCGACTCTCACCGATTTTCAAGGAGTCCGGCTTTTTGAAGTCAAAGCCAAGTACAAGTTATTTTTATCATTGTTCTCATTACATCGGTTGGACGGGTAAATTGATTTTGTGTCGGTAATGCAGCATCCCAGCACCAGATTGGAATCCTCGGTTGATCTATGAAACTCGGATGTCGTTCAGAGAGAATGTCAGCCTAGTCTTGTTCGAGTTGAGAACTTGGACGTGAGCAAATATAAGTCATTAAAATAGCTTACCTGTTCTCAGGAACACGGGAGCTCCGTAAGAGTTCAAGATGGGGGAAATGCGGAACCATCGACGTAAGTAAATCAGGCATCTTGGTGTTCTCCGTCGAGGCGACTGATAGGGAGATGCCCTCACAAGTTGGAGCTGAGTTGGAGATTTGAACTCCGCGACGTTGGGGGTTCCAAAATATCGAGATAAGTAGCAGGTAACTTTCCGCACGGCAGTGCCCGCTACAAATGCGTTTTAGTCGTTGCGCGGACTCGCTTGGGAATGTTGTGGAACGATGTTTGGATGAAGTACCGCATGTTTTTGCATGAAGGCTAGTAACCTTACAACTGACAACTTCGTTACATAAATGAATTAAGTATATACAAGGTGATGATGTCGTACCGTACCTATATATACGGAGTGACTAGATAGGTTAGTTAAATTGTTGGTGATGGGATGTGTACGTTGTTGGACGTTTTTCTTTTGGATATGACGCTGTCTTTTGGATGTGGAAATGCTGGAAGTTCCGGAGGTAGAAGGAGTTGAATAATTGTTTTCATTTTTCTTTCTTCTGTGCGGATTTTGGGGCACTTGGTATTCAATCTCACCGTCTGATCGTGCTAAAACGGGTATCTTTTGTGCGTTTATTTCATACACCTAGAAGACGTGGGTCAACGTTTTCTAAGTAGAAAACGGGTCAGTTCCACACTTTCTTGTGAATGCGATGGATGAGTCTTTCCCTATACGTATACGTCTGGCAATTCATAGTTATACTAGCTAGTATGACTGTTCCGGGCCGGAGAATGTCGTATGCTTCCCAAGGAGGTTTCTCGTCAATGTCATAAATTTCAAGTTGGCTTATAATAGTTTCACCTTGGAGTTGACTCGTTTTAATTTGGGACCTTTATAATCCGGTAAAAGATACGGATCGTACTTAGTTCCAAGGTGTTAAAAATTTCGTCACCTGTGGGGGTGTTCACCATGTCACTGTGTTCGAATGAGTTTTTATTTGGGAGGACGACAGACCTTCAGGTATACTTATGTCGGAAAAGTCGCTCTCGTCATCGGACGAATCCGAGTCCAAATTGAATGGCCTCTTTATAATCATATAGCGACCTTCGTGGACCTTGCCGGGCAGTGTAAGTTAAAGAGATATTTTATTGAAATTTGTTTCATTGAAAGCGTACCGATATTTAGACTGCAGATGGGTAGCAATATATTCCATAGATCTCCCTCACGCTGAATAATCGCTGGAACACGAGCGATAAGAAATTATGGAGAGGTTTAGCAGAAAAATTTGCTTACCTCTTCTGCAACTTCTTTGAAATAGTTACCAGTAGCACGATGCATGGTGCCTTCACTCGGAGGCCGAATCTCGCCAAATATGTTCGAGATGAAGTCTTCACCATCTTTGTCAATATATGAGCAATCATCTCGAGGGGTAGCTCTTGTGAATCTGTAGAAATGTACGCCTAAATCGGCGAGTGCTAAGGCGTTTCCTCCCATATTTTGAAATTGGTTCGCAATCGAGTCATATACTCCATCAGCAACACGGGCTGAATAGTAATCTCCTACTGTATGTTTCAGTTCAACGTCATAAAACTTACCTTATTGGAAAACTTGCCTACGTTTGTAATCTTCAGAACAGTTCATGGCAAGTGTACGTCGGGTATGACTGCGAAATGAAGTTAACTGTCACAAATAATATATCTCCTTTATGTCTTCGAAATTTGAAGCTTTGAACACGACTATCGTATATATCTATCTGGACAGAATTTGATATGTATTGCTTGCGCCTAAAAGTTCCATTCCAATCAATTCTATAATATTCGTCAAAGCCATTCTTCTTCAAAAACGACCAAACCTCGTGCGTACATGATGTATAAAAAGGAACGAAATAGGAAAAGAAAAGCGGAATCAACTAGATTCCATTTTAGTGAGGAAACGTGTCAATGATGCAGATGCCAAGCATGGTACATGTGTATGCGAAGAGACCGTTAGTAACAAATATAATGGTGGCAGAAGAATAAAGAAAATAAAAGATAGGACCGAGGATCTGTTATACATAAAGTACTAGATATTTTGGTTATGCTTTTGATTTTCCCTTCGCAGCTATTGGAGCCAGGGAAGGGTGTAGTAATTGCTCGTGAAGAGCTTTTCCAGCGGCCACCTGAGGCAGATGAGTTATAAATAATTGTTAGTATGTTAGAAAGACATACCATAGGGAACACATGCTCATTCGTCTCTACAATGCATTCCATCAAGATTGGTTTTGATCCATCATACTCCAAAAATTCCTTCATTTTCTCGGGTAGTTCTTCTGAGTTGTGACAGCGGATGGCTTGTACTCCCATGGCTTTCGCGAGGAGAACGAAATCAGGGTTAGTCATTCGCGTGTGCGAGTATCGCTTCTCATAGAATAGATCTAAGGGGGGGTTGATTTGAATTCATTTTTGCGCTAAATGTTTATTGACATACCCTGCCATTGAAGGACCATTCCTTGGAACTCGTTGTTGAGAACGAGCACTTTTACACCAATTCCGTATTGTGAGGCGGTGGCTAGCTCCATTGCTGTCATGCTGAATGAAGCGTCCCCATCAATGTCAACAACGGTTTTGTTCGGAGCGGCTACTTTGGCACCTATTGCTGCAGGTAGACCGAAGCCCATGGTCTAGTTTTCTCATCAATTTTTGGCTATATGCAGTAAAATCGCTCAACTCACTCCGAGGCCGCCAGACGTGACCATAGATCTAGGATGTTTCCATCGGAAGTGCTGAGCCGCCCACATTTGATGCTGGCCAACACCAGTGGCGACAATAATATCTTCTTTCATTTGAGCAGTCTGTCTGTCCAATTCCTCAACGACCTCCTGCGGCTTCATTTTTTGACCCTTTTCGGCTTTTATGTAAGTGAATGGATACCTCGCTTTCCACTCCTTTATGTCGGCAAACCATTCTTCACGAGGCGACGATTCGATCAGGGGTACGAGGGATCCTAAGTTTGTAGTGACGTCGCCAAGGATGGGAATTGAAGCATCGATGACTTTGTTGATATTTTTGGGCTGGATCTCAAAGTGGATAATTCCGCCACGGCCTTGCAAAGCAGCAGCACGAGCGGCGGGAGCAAATGTATCAACCTTTCCAGTTACACGATCATCAAATCGTGCACCCAGGGCAATGATGACGTCCGCTTCCTGCATAGCCAAGTTGGCGTAAGCGCTCCCATGCATGCCTAGCATATGTAGACTCTTTTCGTTAGTCTCGTCAAATGCACCCAATCCCTGTAGCGTGGTGCAAACAGGGATGTTGCCGTCTTCTACCAACTGGGCCAGAAGCTTAGGACCGGCAGGTGATGATAAAATACCATTTCCGGCATAGATCACTGGACGTTGTGCTTGGTTGATGAGGGCTGCAGCCTGCTTGATCAGTGCAATATCAGTGGGAGGTTCTAGCATCTGTAATGGATTTGTTGGTAGACCGAGGTTGGTTCCTGGGGTAGTAGCCTTGAAAGGCAAAGGAGTGCGAAGGATACCAGCTGTGACATCTTTAGGTAGATCAACGAGAACAGGGCCTGGACGGCCTGAAGTAGCGATCTTGAATGCCTCATTTATACGTCGCGGCAATTCAGCTATATCCTTTACCATGACATTCCATTTCGTACAACTTCTTGATATTCCAACGATATCCGCCTCCTGAAAGGCATCAGATCCGATGGCCGATGTAGCGACCTGTCCAGTGAAAACGACTAATGGTATCCCGTCACTCAAAGCGTCTTGCATAGGTGTGACAACATTCGTAGCGCCAGGACCGGATGTTACAAGAACAACACCAGGTTTTCCTGATACTCGGGCATATCCCTCCGCCATATGGCCAGCACCTTGTTCATGCCGAGGAAGCACAAAATCAAAATGGGGAGAGTTGTAGATGGCATCAAATACCGGGAGGATAGCACCTCCAGGATAACCAAAAATGTGCTTCACTCCATGACGCAGCATCATATCATGGAAGATCTGGCCTCCAGACATACCAACAAATGTATGATCCAATGGGTGATTTGGTACGGGACCATAGCCCGTCATAGGATGTGGGAGTTTTACGGTATTGGGGGTGGGTACCTGCTGAAAACCTGGAGCAGGGGATGGACGTCTGCAAAAATTAGGAGTTATATATAGATTTTGTGCGCTGGAGCAGCGAATAGAACATACACAGCTGGTGCAGGAACAGCTTTGGCAGAGGTAGTACGACTGATGTGTCGTGCATGTTCTCGCACCCTAGATTTTGCCTCAGCCATGGAGGTTGCAGATGGCGCCACCGACGAACGAGATCGCGAAAAAGTAGTTGTGGCTTTTGATGCGCTTTGGATGCGCAATTTTGGAGAAGGGATTACCATGGCCATTTTTTAGGATTAGAGACGACCTTTGAGAGAGTGAGAGGTGGTCGGTGGCAGGAATAAGAAGACAGAAGAACAGGAACAAATTTTATAATTGCGAATTGCTTGTTGGATAATTTTGTCAATCTGACTCGTTCAGAGGTCACGTTGTTCGGCCGATAAAGTATTTCTCTCGGCCGATCTTCTCTATTTCATCCGAATACTCATATGCTTTAGCTTCACTTTAATATTCCATCCATTGAATGGCATCTTATACATATATATGCACTATTATACAACGCAGTATTTTTAATAACTAAGACAAATGTATAGCTGCGGTGTGACGGTAGTCAAGAACCATCAAACCGAATAGTAATAGCATCCTGGTCTTCACTCGGTCGCTTCACAATAACACGTGGAGCCAGGTCGGTAAATTAGCAGTAAGTTTCGTCCAAAAACGCCGAGTAGATAAGCCGAAATCGTAACGATCCCTGCGAGTTCAGCATATTACGAAGGAGAGTTGCCAAGGTCGATAACCGAGTAGACTGGAAGAGCTGAAGCCCACATGACTTTTCGCTGGTTCGTAGTATGATGGAAAGCCATGATCAAATGGAATAAATTATGCAGCTGGTGTTACAATATTGGCACAGTAACAGCAGTATACAGGCTATAGAACAATAAAGGGTGAGTATTTCAGACAGTTCGGACACGAGGATAGAAGGCTCACGAGGTGCTGTGTCTCTAGGGGTGCTAAATTATCGTTGTGTTGACTCCCAGTAGTACCTTGGAGGTTTTGTTGAACCGTCGTGGGAAGAAGATTTACTTTTACGATATGGTGATGCTGTGGGTAAAGGCTGTCGAATGGAATGGATGACATAAATAAGATATAAGAGCCTCGACAGAAAAAAAGAGCGACTTACCCGTGTCAAAGACTTGTCCGAGCTATTGTCTGGTTGTTGATTTTCCAGATCCCCTCTTCCTCTAGTTAATGATTTTTGACCTGCAAGTTCCGCATCCTCCCTCTCCCTCTGTGCGCGCCGCCTTTTCCGCCTGATTTGAAAAATGATTGTAGCCACAATTGCAACAGCAACAAAAACTGTGCGGATTCGTATTTAAGATTGCATTGCGAGATTGAGTTGTATATATGTCCTTACCGAATATTGTAACGACAGCGATCTCCCATGCTGTACCGAGGTGACCTGAACTTGGGCTATCGAGCATGATCAGAAAGTGGAGTAGCCAGACAACTGAGAAAATTTCCGCACCCTTGTGTATGAATATCAGAAGCTGGTTCAGACATTATGGATGGGGATAAGTCGGTAAGGGCAGATGTAGGGGAAGCGTAATAACGGTGGGACGCAGTGGCAGCGTCAACCTGTGAGGAAGAGAAGACAGTCGAGGCTCATGCCCTTGCCTTCTTTACGCGTCTTTATAATAGCAAACCAAGCTCCTGGGCGTTAGTCCTTGTCTCTGCCAAGAGGACACACGCCAAAATAATACCTTGTGAATGCCAAGAGACTTGTGTCATCAAACCAAGCCGGATATCGTATCCATTTCTTCATCGTCCCCGAATAGATTATCCGACAGGGAGACTATCGAAGAAAGGCTTAGGAAGTCGAATAAAACCAGCATCGAAGATGTACTGTAACATCAGGACTGTTGTTGTTACTGAACATCCCGTCTCACTGATACATCATGTATGTTCAGGATCAACGGGTTGTTCCCCCTTGAATGCCATCGCCCTACAGATTACGCCAAGTCCTCATAATTGAGTGCCACAGTGGGATTAAAACAATGAACAGCCTCGAACTAGCTGCTCTGAGGGAAGAAATCGAACAGAATGAAGCAACTGTTGTCCAATTTATTTTCGGCTTGGTGTGGCTTGGTGTACACGGCGATCACTGGCATTGCAACGGCGTTCGTCTCTTGGCAAAACTATTGTTTACATTTGTCAGGACCTACCAGTTTGTAAGAGTAGCCACCAAGCTACATGTCGTGTTCCGATGTCCTGCACCGAGTTTTTGCCCCAAATGCCAAGAGGGAACACTGAAAACAGAAAGAAAAGTTGCCCATAAGTACATGACCGGGCCGAAAGAATCTTGTCGAAAATAGTTTCTTCATCACAAACACCCAGTGTGAGCTTAACGCGGAACAGCACCTACACCCCGTACCAGAACATTGACTACTTCCGATCGGCATGTCTTTTATCAAAGTAGGCAAGAAGGTATGCTAAGCTCAGAATCAAACGGATCAAAGGAGCTTACCGTAGGCACAGGTTGTCGCAATAGGAAGAAATTATGTTGCTCATGTCAAGGAATTAAACAACACCACACCCAAGGAACCATTCTTTTTCCTCAAGCCCACCTCAAGCTACGTGTCCTCGGGAGGTACCGTTGAAATACCTCAAGGCATCATTGCACACCACGAGGGTGGATATATCTATATCTTTACTCTAACATCCTCATGTCTGATAACTTGTGATTCCATACCATTCTTCTAGTGGAGCTTGGCTTGGTCATAGGGAAATCTGGGCGAGATATCACACAAGAGAATGCCGAGGCTCATATCGCTGGATACAGTACGTGAACACAGCAATCTTTACATGATTGTTCTTTTTAATCAATGCCAATCCACTCAATTTGCCAAGCCTTGGCTGTTGATATGACGGCCAGAAATCTTCAAGACCATGTCCGTAAACAGGGCCTGCCATGGTCTTCTGCAAAGGGATTTGATACCTTCACTCCCGTCGGGTACGATTTTTTTTGGAGTTACTGATTATATCAAAACTCATTTTTTTGCGCCAGGTCCATGATACCTAAAAAGGACGTGGCGGACCCCCACAACTTACGCCTGTCGCTCAAAGTGCGTAAGCGCATTCTCCCTGATATTTGGTTTCTGAGTCCCTGCCGTCATTTTTTTTTCTAGATAAACGGGATTATTAAACAAGATGGCACCACGGCGGACATGATTTTTCGCATTCCCCGCCTTATTGAGCATATCTCTTCCTATAATGACACTGGAGGTGCTTCTTATTACCTCCATGGTCTGAGCGCCGCTGCTAACTAACTCCCGCAGGAGGGTGATCTAATTCTAACAGGGACTCCTTCAGGTGTCGGCCCTGTCATCCCCGGTGACAAAGTCGAATGTACCTTGCGTGACGCAGACGGAAGGGAAATAATGAACCTCGACTTTAACACCGTACAGCGTGAGGGAGGGTATCATTTCAAACCTACGTAACTGGCAGAAAGGTACACTAATCGTAAAAAAAGATACATTCCCTCCTTTAAAAAAGAATTACAGGTTAGGTTGAACACATTAACACCATGTTGATAAATTAAAATCACGAAAAAGGGCTCTTGTCCGCAGCTTCTTGATGTGTTTCCTCTGACGCTGACTCTGTCGTAGAACCACTAGCAAATGTCCAGCTTCCTGCAGTTGGAGTGAGTTCTCCATCTTCCGCATTTTGAAAATCGCCAAAATCGCCAAAACTCTCAAACGAGGAATCCTCCATCTCATCAGAGAATGACGATGGGAACGTGAACGGGTCATTGCCACTCGCCACTGCCGGGTCGGAAAAAGGACCAAAACCATCCTTGGCTTATGTATTGAAATACGATCATACCAAGAAATTTAAAAAGGGACGCACATCATCACGAGGGTTGAATGGGTCATCATGCATTGTTTCAGATGCTCCTTCAGCTCCTGCGCCGAATGAGTCCTATTTTCACAGAAACTGTCAAGACAAAAACTTCAAAAGAACTAATGGACTGACATCAAATGTATTGGCACTCAACGGCCGCCGTTCTCCGAATTGATGTCTTGTAGACACCGGGGGATTACTCAAACTAAACGTTGAATGTGAGAGCCATCCACCTTCATCCTCATCCTCATCATCAGACGATTGACCCAAAGTGATCTGAAGAGTTCATTTCCTGAGCTAGATACCTTGCAAACTGAAACCAACTGTTAAACACGTAGGGTAACATAAGGAGTGGAACACTGCATACGTGAGGTGCACGATTGCTAGAGTCATCATCGTCTTCTTCATCAATTAGCGCTGGTCCGAAATCTGCACTGTTCTCTCTTGTAGGACCAACGCTCATAGCACGACGGAATTCTCCCCTAACCGCACCACTACCTAGCTCCTTTCCAGTATCGGACGTGAGATCTTCACCATCAGTATTCCAGCTCTTCGCATTACGCGAAGACGCCACATCCAAAACTGGTTTCCCACCTCCTAGTAGTCTAGCATCCCGACTTTTTGTCTCGTTGTATCTTCCTGTAACATAGCGATTCCATTCCGGTTCTGGTGCATATTGTGAAATGATAACGCGAAGATCTGCTGGGTACCGTTCTATAGCAGTGACTACATCTTCTGATATGTTAGTGAGGTGACCCATATAACCAAGTCTCGAGCCTTTTGGTCTTACACTATCAAAAGGAAATGAAATCAGATACAGGTTCTCTGGTTGTTTACACACCTCTCACTATCATTTCGTTGTTGACCTTCAACTATCCTATGCATAAGTAGTGCATCACGAAACAAGCTGATTACTAGCTCCCGATCAAGCGCGCCATCCATATTACCCGTTAGGACTTGATGCAAGAAGTCATATACAGCTCCATGAAGAAAATTGTTCCATGGAAATTCAAAGAACAAATCCTAGTGGATTTGAGCTCGGATAAGCCTGCCCCAGTTGATATACGACCTACCAGCAATGTAGAGAGTATGTTTAGCTCGAGGTACTTCCGCTTCAGCTGTTTTCCTACAGGAAGAAGTGAATCAGTGGAGGTATCTAACCCCGTACGATGTGAGCTTCTTCGGGAACCGTGAAGACGATTTGATAGTTTGTCGCTATCGGGACTCTGAGCCACCGATGGAGATTTTGCACTTTCTTCAGTGGGAAGGTTTTCAGAAGTTGAAGGGGGACCAGTGACGTCCAGCTGGGATTGTGGTTCGTCATACATAGCAATGTCCTCCATCGCATCATCGTCAGAGCTGCCAGGTTCGTCATCATCATCTATCATATCATCATCGGAATCGATAGAGCTAGACCCATGAGCCACATTGGTAACAGGAAGCTCTAAGGCTGGCTCAACTTCATCTTGTGATTCGTCAATTGTTTGACTTCTATCCAGTCCCGCGTTCGATGCTACGACTTGAGCTAATTCTTCAAGTGCGGATAAACTCCCTTGTAATCTCCCTTCGGAATCATATAAGCGATTGTATGCGGCTGGTCTGTTGAGAAGCGACATATTAGAGCAATGTAGCAACTCTGCGAAGAGCTCGCAGATTCGGTATCGTTCAAGCGTCAATGGTACGATAGAACCAACAGTCGTTTCGATTCTGCCATGCTGAAGAACATCAGGTGCATATAATGTAACAATAAGGAATGGATGTTACCAGGGATCGTGGTGTCTTCAATAACTGTTGTAGTTCTTCTAGATGCTGGCACATCACTTCCAGTAGGGGACCAAGATGTACAACACCTATCCTGTCAACTATTTCTTTCATTGCTTGCTCAAGAACTTCTCTGGAGTCCCCAGAATTGGCATGCATTTCTTGTTGCACTTGGATCAGTCGATTGCGTAAAGTGTGAAAGAGGTGGGGTTCGAAGAAATCGGAATTGTTTTTCCGTATTAGTTCAATAATGATAGAGATAGAATGTACAACAGAAGAAGTTGACGACTCCAAGGTCGGCATGGGAGAATCGGTGGAGGAGGAGGATTTGACTCGCCCACAGAGGTTGATTCTTTCTCCAGAACTCTGTAGTCGTGCAATATGTATGATACTAATTTTTCGATACTTTCCTCTTCGAGCAAGTTCTCGGGCAAAGCGATTTGATGCTGTTCCATTTTGTAACCCGTCCGTTAGACTTGAGCCAGGAGATGGTGTCGCCATTGAAACAATCCCCTTAATTAGGTCCGCCACATCGGTGTGTATGTCCCCACTATGTTGTGGAGATAAGAGCTCCAGTAAACGACCCATTAGATTTTCGGAGGATAGCCACTTATGAGTTGACATATATTCATAAATAGAAAACAGGAACAAGCCAAAGACGCACCTCAAGAACTCCCAGTCCACCAGGCTGTTCGTCTAGTTGAATAACGCGTACCAGGAGGTCTACAATAGATGGTGTCTCGACATGTCTTAGTAGTCTCTCTAATACTCCAGGTTGTGATTGAATGAATGCAAACATCTGAACTCGCGAAACTTGGCATTTGTAGAAGGACGTTTGTAAGAAATGGACATTACCTCTGCTGGTTTTTTATTCAAGAAAACTGCATTGACTTTTGCGAAATGTGATGCCATAACCATCTGTGTCTTCATGTCGTCTGGCGATCTGTCCAGAACTACTTCCCAGAACGGTAGCAACAGCTGGTTTTGCTCGTTTATGCAGGTTTCCACAATCGACCATATCTCACTACAAAGAACTTCCGTGGCAACATAAGGGTATCTTAAAGGAGGTCGATTGAAAGGGGGAAGAACAATAGAAGGAGTTAGCGGCGTACTTGAAACGTCCCTTCTCATCGCCTTCTATTTGCCCAGTCACGTAACCCAACAACTTTTGCAAGACATCTATTCTTCCGAGATAATCCAGCAAACGGGTGTTTTGAGACTTGCATTCCTGTAGTAGATCATCCTCGTCGAGAATGGCCTCAAGTGATACGTCTTCCTTATCTAAAAGACCATCGATTGCTGATCCGTTATGAAACCCAAATCTATCACAGCTGAGTATCAAGTGAGATGTATACGTTATTTTAGGTACCTCCAGAACATGTAAGTTATCCGGTCCTTCGCCAAGCGATTAGATTAGAAGAAGGAAAACGTTGATTGGAATAGTTGTATGATTCGTAGAAAAAGCGTGCTGTTCAAAGTCTCTGAGCCAGAGTAACACGAAAAATTTGGGGTCAAAACTGTACTGTTCACCGCGACAAACCCGGCTTACGACAGTTTGAAATAAGCTTACACAACCCAAAAAAGGAACGTTGGCAAGTGTACAGAATGGATCCCACAGCTGTCTACCCTTCAAATCTATCCAAGTTCGTACATATTCTAAGTTACTTCCTTACTAAAAGGGTCCCAAATTAGACTACATTTATTCATGTCTTAGAACTAAACATATCGTCAGTATTTGATGACTTTCATTAAAGGTAGAACTCACTCGTATCTGGTAGGAGCCACTGGCCTTTGTAAGATACCGCACCCATTTCACACTCTGATAGTTCCCTTTCTCGAACACTTTCAAAAATCTAACTATCAGGCCGGAAGCTGTGAACATAAGCACTTGGAAGTCGACATCTATGGGAGGTCTGGCCCAGACTTGACGATTTGTCGTGCTCGTCAAAGTCGCAGCACCGGTCAGTGTGCACTCTTGCCCGCCTTGAATCCTCGGAATCCTGTATAAATTTCAGTCACTACACTTCACAACCGAGCTAGGGAGCCGTACTTCCAGATTATGACATTCTCAGCTGGAACATACTTCGCTTTGCCGTTAGCAACTTTACAGTCGACGGTGGTTGTATTGAGAGGCGTTGGTATACGGAGTACTACGTTCGTAGCCGATAGCTTGTTGTTGAAGTTTGTTTTCACTGTAATAGCATATGATACTTGTGTGGTACCGATCTCGTTAACGGTTGCAATTACTCGCAATGGCAACTTCACATTTGACGTTGAGCGATATCTGCATTTAGGTTTTGTCACCTTAATGAGGTATTTTAGGATATATGGCAAGTAAACCAACCGCATCAACTCGAATTCACCATCAGGAGGGATAAAGCTAATGGTCCGGGTAGCATCAAAGTCAGTCAACCTTACACATTGATGAAATCTACAATCATCGAGTTCCACTGCATCGGAAACCCCCCTTTCACTTTTGTCGATCACCAACTTGTCGTTTAGACCAAATTTGCATTCCGGGGTGCCGGACAGATATGCACGCATCTGAATGTGGCCATCTACATCCGCACGAAGAACGTTGCCTTCACTACTTGTTCAGATATATAATGGCATGTGAGTGGATATAAATCTTGCCTTTGGCACTCATGCTCAAATTCACAACCTCCACAACATCGACGAATGCTTCGTTTTTCTTGTACTTCACATCACCACGACGCCAGCTTGTTGTTCCAGTGGCTTGACTTGTTATTTTTGCAGATTCCTCCTACAAATTACATCGAATTCAGTCGTTCGTTGTTTATAGATGAGATCTCACTCACCGCAGCGATTGCTGTAGACACCACACTCTCTGTGGTGATATAAGTCTTCAATGTATCTATCTCACTATTCTGTGGATAGCCAAAATCGTTGATTTCTGTGGGGGGTCAATAATGAAGATCAAGAATGAAGAATATTTTTCATTACCATCAATCAGTTCATAAATCACCACGAAATTGTTCTTGATGGACTCCTCATCTACTTTTCCAAAATATGCTTTGGCAATGTTGATGAATCGATAACAGAATTCGAATACAAGTGCAGCATTTGCATTAGTCCTGTGGGGGTTTGGAAGGTGTGCGACAAATGACGGAATTAACACACTTTGTCACCGCAACAACGTAGAGGTTGTTTATCCTGACGTGAAAGAAACTCGTAGATCCAAGGGTGATGATTGGAGACCTCACGTCACTATTTGAGACTACTTGGATGCGGAATACATCTGCAATGGACCGCCTGATGACATTGAGTCGAAATTGAACAGATGCTTAGGAGTGAATGAGAGTACTTGAAATCTGTTCTGTATAGCCTTGATATCAACACCTAACAAAAGTCGATCTAGTGCGTTAGAGAGAGCACAAAAAAGCCAGACCCCACCTCCCCCTTCTGATTAAATATGAAAAAAGCCTGGGTTCATCTGTGTTAAGCTTGCCAGAGATATGAGGTGATGAGATGGAAAGTATACCGAGATCATAACAGCGATGCCACGTCACGCCAGAAGTTTCGTGAAGACAATCTTAATCTTATATTGATAACAGGAAAGACGATTACGGCTGGCGAGAAGTCTCAGCTTCGTTTTGATGTTGTTACTCACACTTTCCCTTTTCGGGTCACCGTGACACTACCGTGTGACAACAACTCTGCGCTATCATCGTGGCATCTAATGCCCAATTCTTTGCGCGGTAGCGATGAAAACATTAGATTTCATGATATGTTAGGATAAAGTAATAGTAGGGGACATATCAAATGGGTAGTATAGAGAATTCAGAATTTTTTGTCAAATCAAGGAACTAAATGATGTAAAAAGTAGAATACTGTACGGAATACTGTACGAAAAAACTAAACTATGAGCAGAAAATGAGCGTATAGCAATAGAAAACACACTGACATAGCAGTGCGAAAGTGCTGAGGATATGTGTGTGGAAAATGTGACATCTAGGCAGTGTTGTTTATGTCGTTGTCAAGTTTTTCGAGTTGTTTATTGATTTCATTTAATGAGTAATGGCGGAGTTTACTGCAGACTGCTGAACATTTGTGTTGTTCAATGAAATCTCTGAATCCTGCTAGTCCATGGTCACCAAGACCAGATTTACTAGGTCATAACAAGTTTGATTAGCAAGTTAACTCAGTAGAAAGTATCAATCGCTTACCCAAGTGGTGTATGTGTCATTGGATCAAAAAGTGTCATGATAGTCTCATGACTACCATTAGGATTACGGTCCAATGAGCCTAATAAATCTTTTTAGTATGACCTAAATTGCACTACTAGTACCGAAATTACCTTGAATATCTGCAAACATGTATTCACAAGCTGAACTTTCAATGACAAAATGGCTAAATGCCATTATAGTTGCGCCCAGTTTATCTGAACAATTTCGCATTCCAAAAGTTCCAGAGTATTTGTTGACAGCAGATGAGAGACGACGAGGTTCAACAAGATAAACTGCAGTAACGTTATGTAATTCATCGTGTTTGCGTCGTGTTGCTATGCTGACTGGTGCCTCCAATTCATCTTCAGAATTGCAAGGATTGGCATCCCTCACTTCTTCATCATTAACAGCAGCAGCCTCGGGTTCATCAAGAACTTTTATGATGAATCCATCAGAGATTTGGAAGTCTAGAAGAAAATTATGGAGTTAATGATAACGATACAGGAAACATAATGTAAAGCTTACCTGCTATCTCTACACCTTTAACCTCTGCTTTTTTAGTAAATAAAGTAGAGAAGTATTCCATTCGCTTCAGACGGATTAGGTCATTCTTGAGGCATTCAAAGGAGGCTTTAAGTGTAATCCCAATGCCTTGTCCCTTTCCAATGTTGACTAGTTTCTTCGCAACATAGGATTTGTCATCCATTACAAACTATGTCTCTGGGTGAGTAACGTTGTGATTATATAACAGTAACACTGACTGCAAACACATCTTTTGTCTTTCCGCGATCCGAAGATGACAGAACTATGGGTATCTGGTCAATATACCCATATTCTACTGTAGATGCATCCGAAAAGATAGGTGTGCCATTGGTATGGTTGATTTCACATGAGAGACGTGTGAATTTCACCAATTTCAGATCTTGAGGCTGTGGTTGCGTCACAGCTATAGATTCCAATCCTCTATCTCGCTCAAAAGTACTTGTAAGTGGTGTGAAGTTCTCTCTATCTATTTAGAGATTAATGTCGGAATGAGTATATAGGCAATGCAGTCACAACTCATAAACTTACTGCTGCAAAATCGTTTGTTACTGCTTCGGCCACCTTTACCTGACATTGATGTTCGGGTCCCACGTTTAGAAGAGGTTACTTGACGCTTGCGTTTTCCGTTACTATTACTGATACTCATAGTTGATTCTAGCATGGATGACTCATCATCTTCCCCTTCGCCAGTTCTTTGCATAAACTTCGGTTCAATAATATTAAACTTATATTCCTGAAACTTAGAAGTGAAATATGCTTACCCGGTCCACATGGATAAATAGCTCAACTGAAAATGATGATCCTCGGTTTCCCTTTGACATTCCTGAGGGAGGAACAAGGTACATGTCCCGTAATCCATGTTGATTATACTTATTGTAAAACTGACGCAATGTTAGAGTTTCATCCCCAAGTGGCAAGGCTAGATTTTTGCACATGCGCAGTTCAGTCTCACTTCTATTTTATGTGAAAAGTGAGATTTGAAATTATAAAATTGGATGGTTTTGACATACGGTTTCAAGTCTGCAGCATGAGTTTCAGTCCATCGTGGATTAATGCTTCGCACAATATATTCTTTCAGTTCTGCAGATAAGAAGTAAGTTGATCATTTATATACTAAATTGTAGAACTTGAACTTGCCTAAGAGTGTCATAGACTCAGCAAATGGCTGGCAGCATTTTCCTAGAATCCGATCAACTGAATTTGGTGCATTACTTCTTCGACATTCATAGCCAACTGCAAATGTAGGTGCTGATATATTTCGCCCTCGCAGGCTCTCAAGCTCTGTGGCTGGTGTTGCTGGGCCAACTTGCCGGTTCAAACGGCAGTCCAAAAGTTCTTTTCGGCGAGTTTGCCCTGCTAAAGTAGGTTCGTCTATTACGCCATTCTCTTGATGTGCTAATATTATAAATAGTTGATTACATCTGAGCCTGATGCAAATATCATAATTGAATAGTACGTACCAAGTCTTTTACAGGTTCCACAAGGGTTGCTAACATTGGTTCCACTAAGCCCACATTCGAAACATTGTTTGAATTTTTCCTTTAGATTCCATTTGTGAGCTCAACATAGTAAATGGACAGGTGACAGAGTGCGAACCTTGATAAAAGCAATCTCAGCATCAGTAATGCTATTCTTATTCAGCTTTTTACAAAGCTGACAGAGGATTGCATCCATTTGCATACGTGGAAAGACTGTTCCACATCCATTTGCATCATTATCGGGTCCACCACAAGGTTGAATGTTTCTCTGAGACTGCGACATGATTGTTGAGGTGGCAAGAGTTCTGCTGAAGGTCTCAGCCGATGGAAAATTCAGATTTTATGTGTGTTTGAGTTTGATAGATTATGCAAGCACCAAAAAAACTTCATATTTCAATGTACTACTGACTACGTTATTATAGTGATAGAATCTCTACTATAGCTTCGAAAATATCCCATGCATTTAAAAGTGTGATAATCGGAAATCCCAACTGTGCTAAGGCATTATCTGCTTGTGCCCGAAATTCATCATCAACAAAATTAAGTACTTCAGCACGACCTTCCATACCACCTAGTTCTTCACGAAGTTGTTTAACAAGATCAAGACTGACTGTTATTGAACAGTCTCGTGCATTAGCGCGTGCATTTTCTGGAACCATCCAGACATGGCGAGGTGGCATTCCACTTGGCAACAATTTCTCTTTTTGCCGCTTCAGAGAATGATTATTCCAATATTCACGGAATTCATCCAAACGCTGCTGTACGAGAGGTGGCCACAGCCACTTAAAAACCTGACTAAAAAGATCTCAGTAAAGAACCGGAAGAAACTAGAATATAGTAACATACACATGCAACCAGTTATTTGGATTGAGTATACCCGCCTCTTTTCCAGTGAAGAGCACTTCCTTGATGCTATGACCTTCACCTTGACGTTTCCACCTCCAAAATGACTCAATTGGGGTGTTATGTTTGCTTTGAACTTGAATAGCAGTTGGCCATTTTTCAACCATGAAATCGGGGGCAGCATGAAGCCTAAATTCTCGATTAATAAAGTGAAAATACAAATAATGATTTAAGTTGGCTTACCGGAGTGTTTCATGACAGCGGATCATGTCTGAAATTTCAGAACCTTTATCTGTTGTAAGTTGAATTGGAATACCTGATTTGCACTATATTAACAAGTATCATAGAAGCTGGAGATAAAGTACTTACATTTATATAGTTCAACGAAGTCTAGAAAAGCATGTCCAATAGCTCTTGATGTGCGGACATTAGGAAGAACGCGCAAATAGGGTACAAAAGATGAGAATTCATCTTTAAATGCATAGAGTGGAAGTGAGAGACCATGACCCATTCGGAGTGCTTGTTCTGCAAGCTTCTCATGCCCATCAGAGTGCAACTGATGCCAGGGTCCCAGGCAATCGAGTGGGACACGCTTGATCATGTTACGGTTAGAAAAACAAAGGCGTAGATTGAATTCAGGTTCAAAATTGTCATGGAGAATCTGTCGCAAATCATCGCTAACACAATATAAGAAAGTTTAATGAAAACATCGTAGCAAACTAACATACCGCTTCAACAGGATGCCCGTATTCGCAAGGCGTTGTCGAACCTGTGCAACACCCCATTTCCCAGCTGTATCATCAGCCTTGATGTCAACAACTAACTGGATGGTATCTTGCAAAGATGTTTCTTGATTTTTTCGAATGCTTTTTATCCCTAGTCTTTTGCGCAACCGATATAGCCCTGCTCGTCTGAGGGAGAAGTTAACATCAATAGCAACACCATGCACAGGAATACAAACTTAATGTATAGGCCGAATTCACGCTCCAATCTTGCAAGTTGTTGTTCTGCAGTGAGACCGGAGCCATTGTTTTCCTTTGCATATTGATTGAAGGCCACTTGAAGCTCCTCATCGGAAGGGTCTACATTGCATAATAAGTACAATAGCATGTATAAGGAAACTTTTCACGTACAGTTTTTCTCGCCCCACTGGTTACTGCCTGAAGATTTGGGCATTGTGTTGAATAGATGCCACGATGATAGCGCAGAGTTGTTGTCACACGGTAGTGTCACGGTGACCCGAAAAGGGAAAGTGTGAGTAACAACATCAAAACGAAGCTGAGACTTCTCGCCAGCCGTAGACGATATGTAAGTATGTGGCGGGAGGTTAAGATGCTTAGTTGTTAATATTATTATTGTCAATGTTACCCCAAGCTCGTGACTCCCTGGTCTGGACACATCTTCATAAATTCGCTTGAACCTCTAGAATTGAAACTCCCACTAAAACCATCCCATTTCATAAATGAACTATGCACACCTTTCAACGTTCTCTCTCTTATGTAGTATTTCTGGACTTTCTATGTTCATATTCTGTTTAGTGTTTAGTTCAAAGTCAGTCGATTGACCAAAACGTCTATGGAATTTCTATAAGCATTACAATGCCAAGAATCACAGCTCTTGAGCCAACATCGTCACCAACGAGAATAATCGGAACCCTGAACGGCCTGATCACACAAATTCATGCGCCTAGATGACTTTGATATCTGGAGCGTTTTTAAACTTGACCTTCTCATGTTTTCTAAAGTCATCATCCCCAGGATTCAGGTTGGTTACTAGCCAAACAGTATCCATGGATTTAGACAGACATGTTCGCACGAACCCGCGGTAGTCCCATAGGCTGTGTGAAAACTGGGTACCATAGCCACGGCAAATTCTTATCCACGCGTTCTAACGTTGAAAAACTCATAAGTCAGTTGGCATCAGACAATTCACTCCCTGCGTCACCCATCTCCAAAGATCACCTATTAGTTAGCCACTAGTTACCATGGCTATCAAAACACATACCTGGATTTCTCTCTGGTTTCTGATTACAGCTCCAGTGATTATCTGGGATTTCTCATACTGTTTTATGAGGTGAGTACATCTATTTTTTTTCACAACAACAAAAGTGCTGATTCGGCGCATATCTTGGGTAGACCGCGTTCTATGAAGGTAAAATCTACACACATCGTACGATTCTAGTTTGCATAATCAAAAGTTCAGGGCGGGGACCTTCATTGGATATGGGAACCTTATGGACTCTATGAAGAAGTGAGCGCATCTGTACTCCGTCCTTATAGAACCACAAATTGACAATAATTCAGGTGGATTATGTACGTTATGAGTTAGTTGGTAAATCTGGTTCGAGATGAATCTCACTCCTGATTCAAAGATCTATGGTCCTCAAGCTTACGAAAGTGGAGATGGTTTTACAAATGCACAATGTAACCCTTCCCCCTCATTTCACCCTACAGAGTCGATTGACAATTTACGATAGCCTTGCTCAATGTGATCGAAACTGGAATGAATATCCTGTATTTATATTTCGCACACGTCGCGAAGTGGTCCCCAGCCATTATCATAGGCTTCGCATCTGCTGTTATGACACTGTCGAAGACTGTTTTATACTGGGCTCAAGAATATTTCTGCGGTTTCTGCACCACCAAGCAAAATAACGCCTTCAGATATATTTTCTTGTGGATTATCCCAAATGGGTGCGTCACTATCTTTATTTCAGTACTATAATATGAATATCAATGCATTGTAGTCTTTGGATTGTCGTCCCATCTTTCATTGTTGTGCAACTGGGAAAGGATTTGATATCCGCACTCAATACGACTCCACAGAAATCGTCCAGAGCAGCTCTGAGTAAGAGGGATTGATGATTGCGTAACAGTTCTGCAAGTATAAATGCTGTTTATATCTCAAGTATATATTAAATGTTTATCGTCCATGTCTCAATATATATATCCACGACACTCTTCTGACCCACACTCGCAAATGTGTGCTCCGGATGGAATTTTCACTTTTCCCTTGCCTTTGCTAGCTTCGACACTTGGAGCAGAGGGATGGTAGTCAGTAGTCAATTCAGTCTTCGCGTCGATATCCTTCAATGCAACAAAGGCAAGATAAGGAATGTTCATCTTGATGATTACTTGGTAAGTAATGGTAGCCAGAAAATACATAACTACAACAAACCTCTGGGATGGTATCAAAAATCACAGAGTATGTTATCATGTTGGGAGAGCACGAGTGACTGTGATTATTCTGAATAAGCTAAAGCACCTAGAGTGTAGAACAACTCACTTTATAAACCGTGTCCAATTACCTGTTGTCAGATTAGTTCGTATAGTTTAACGGCATGATAGATTTCAGGTTATTTACCACAAGCTTTAGCATCTACACTAAACTTATTTTCATCGTTCTCTTGACTTGTCTCTCCTACTGTTTCGCTCCCATCGAGATCAAAAACGTACTTGGAATCACCATTTCCCGCATATTTTCGATGGCTTGGGACATACATGATCCTACCGTTTAGCAGACATACGAGAAGGCTTACATGATTGTCCTTTAGAAACATACATAAGCATGATCGTAGATGTACAAAGTCAGAGACATACCCCGTATATAACCCAAGTACTTTGCCTTTTCGAATCTCCTTCAACGTGCGTACACCCCATCCATACTGTCGGGTTTTGAAAATCTCAATAGGGATATCCCTTGGTCGTTGAGCGACACGATTAAGGACATTTCCAGAGGTTACAATGACAATACTTCCCATCACAGGTAGCGAAGTGTCAGAGAGTAAGATTATGAAGTAGTGTGAGGAATGTACCCGATTACACTCAAGAACCTCTGTACCAGGAACGACATTGAAAGCAAACAGGCCCTTGGGGTAGAAAATGTCAAATCTAACATTAGATGTATACTCTATAAAATCTATTGACCTCTTTGGTATAGGCAAATGTACGCTTTCCATTTAGGCCTCGCAGTTCAGATGCACTCTGGCATTCACAGGAAGATGGTTTACACGATTCGCATGAACATCTGGTGTAGAAGCTCTCATCTTGTACCGGTCTTGTACCCTTAGAGCTGATATAGATAATGAGGCTATATAGCAAAGTATCGAGGAGAGAGCTCACAATTTATACTCGGCCTCAAGATAACGAAAACCCGAAGGTACCCATGGGATTTCTTCGTCGTCATATTCGTTTGTGATAATAATTTCTGCGGCCCCTGAATTTCTTGCAGCTGCGGACCATTCTTCTTGTGTTTTTCGGCGTCTGTGGCATTTAAAAGAGTTAAAATGTCCTGTACAGCAAATTTTGTAAACCTAACCTGGAACGAGTGATGTCCCTAGATGATTTTGCATTTCGGGATGATGAGAGGTTTGATATTGTGGAGCCAGATCTGAATGATACCGGTTTAGTGGGTGGGGAATATAAGGAAGACATTTCCGTTGACAGTTCTTTGCTAGAATATGACCTCGGTTCCGAGTATAAGCTAGCAGCAGGTTGAGGATAGAATACTTGCGGCGCGAGGTATTGGTGATTCTGCGAATATCATCCTACTCGACTGGGTCCGCACCACAGTTTGACGAAGACCAGAACGCGAAGGTAAAGGTAAAGGGGTTGGATCATAATCTGTCCTATCATCCAATGGCGGGTCTTTTTCATGCAGGAGCTTCGCCATTTTTTGGGGATTGGTTTCAGAGAATGATCGTGTACGCTTTTTAACAGTAAGTTTATTTTCGTATGCTTGTGCACGGAGTCTTGTATTCGTATTGTGGATATCTGTTGTTGTCCACACATCTATATCCATCGATTGTAAAGCTTGCTTTTTGTCTCTCTTCCTCTGTCTGCTTAGCCACCTAAATCTGAAAGGACATTCATTGTTGTTTAATACCCACGTATTATCAGTACCATCCTTCCGCTGCCAATTTCCCCATCGGGCCTGTCGCGACTCGAAACGTGAAAAATCATATACTAATCATGAAAGAATATATGTACCTCGAATCTGATGGTCGAAAGCAAGTTGAGAATGAAATTGAAACCAACAATGGAACGAAAAACGCGTACTTAACGTTCCCGTAGTAATCAACCTCTTCACCATAGATCTCTACCGGCCACTCGCCATTCTCATCTGCACCATCTGCATCCTCGAAAGGTTCTTGCGGGGACATCGACGCACGCCAGTACTCGTCAATAGGTTCTAGTTCATCCACCTCCGACTTGTTTGAAGTATCCGAAACGGATTCGAAGTCATCCACGCCAGAATCGTCCTTCCTGCCAAAATAATGTTGAGATGGCGCGATCAGTAGTAAAAGAAAAATGCCCTCACATATATGGTCTCATTCCGGACCTAAGATCAAGGTTAATGTGTTGTCGAAATTTCCGTTTATGAACGTTGAACTGACCGTTTGGCGCGATTGACACGATTGTTGGCTTTGCTTTAAACTCTTTAAACTCTGTTTGATGGCGGTCCGGCTGTTCCGGTGATCTCAAAGTTCAACGTTCAGACTCAAGTCACAGCGCGAGGATAGTTACTCAGGTACAAGGTCTGAGATCTGACCATGTAAGTATGTGCAATGTTGGTTATTTTGAAGTAACTGATATATGTGTAGTAGCCAACCCCGTCGGGTATATCAAGCATCATGCATCACCAGCTACTAATTCACATCCACGACCACTACGGATCATCTACGGTCATAAAAAAGAGTGAGTCCCCCACAAGACTATGGCAACACCGCTCCTATTTCTGGAGCAGTTATTCCAGCTATAACTGGATTGAATGGCCAACCGGCACTATATGCCGCAACAACTCAGCTTCAACTGTTGGAATTGCTACTTCATACTCGGCACCCACCACATCGCCCGGAGATATTGCCTCACTGTTCCAATCCTCTCTCTCATTCGCCGCGCTATATGAATGGCTCAAGTTCTTCATTTTCGGGAGCACTCCCGAGTTTACCACCGGTTGGCTTTTTATTTATGCTTTAAATTATATAACTCTTTTTACATCACTGCCGCTCGCGTCACGATGAAGATGCGAGTAGCTGCCATGCTCTTCGCTGAACCATTCGTTTATCTAGGTTAAAATACTATCCTCGCAGTCTGGATGATATTTTGGTTGAGAGAATAAATTTCATGGAGTTAGTATGCAGGTTGCTCCCGGAGAGCTAATTTGCTAATAGTTCTTTGCCTAGAAACTGCAAGGGATTTGGAAATCAGTACACTCCCCTATGCAGCTGATACATATGCCATCATTGTCCCTGGTGAAGAAGGGTCTGCGTTTCCGACGCAGCTAGTTGGGTAGAGCGGGAACTTGGTCGTACCGCCGACGTGAAGCCGAAGTCATATCATAAAGGATAACTTTCTAATGGGATAGTCTATTTTGCCATACTACTAATTTTATAAATGGGATAACCATGAACGGCCATATTCGTATACAATTCAATCTGTAGGTATGGCGAATCACCCGGATGTCCCTCTAGATTTTTCATGAGCTCAGTCAGATTCGAAAAGAGGTTCGATCCGATTCAGAAACTATCTACAGGCTAAGGGCCCTGCTCTTAAACAGCTACAAGACTCATTTGGCAGCGAACATCATCAATGAGAAAATATTCATATATAATCGAACCTCTCATGTATTCACTGGTCTTAATCTCAATTGCCATGAAATCAGTTGCTCCCCTGTTCATGAATGATCAATAGGAGACCAGATATCCAGGTTGTGACGACAACTCACAGTTTGAACAACTTTTTTTCCTCCTGGTTTCGTAGGAATTGTGTATTCCGGCCCCCGGATTAGATTAAACAACTTTCCCTCACCACCTACAAGGATAATATTACTAGAGCCGACACCTCGATGAACACGACCTATTCAATACATTGCTTCTAGTCCCGTTGAGTCATCACTGGGATCGATGGCAAGGTAGAGATGATACACCATGTTGCAAGGCAAGGAATAGTTGCTTGGCGGACCGGATATTGTATGAGGACTCACCTCTTATGGAAGTGCAACAACACCTTCGTAAAATCATCGTACTGTATTTTAAATTGGGACTGTACAATATACATACAGTTATTCGTAATGACATCATTTCGAATCCAACTAGCCTTGCTTCTGACGCTTCGACGATTGAGGGTCATGCTGTTTGTCGCCTGTTGTAGTCGGAGGCCCCGGACGCTTGATAGGAGGTAGAGGGCAAATTGTGACGTCCTCTAGCTCCTGGACAAGGTCCAATATAGCACCAAACTTGGAGTGAATCTCGGTAAACATTTCTTCATGGACGGTGTTCCCTACCAAATGGGCCTTGTAGCTGTCCAGGAGTAGCATCCTTAGTCCGCCAAGTATACGTAGATAACTTTGGAACTGTACTGGAAGAAAATCGCGGCTGTCTTTGAATATTAAATTGCTCATGAAAAAATCTGATCTTCTTTTGCCCGCGATATGCGAAAATAATCCCTGCGCAAAACTGTGCTGTTGGAGAATTGCCTCGGGAATATTATCGAAGTTTTGTTCGGGGCAGTACCATGCTAAAGACCACATGCCAACCCACCAAATTGACTCCAAGTCGTGAAGATAATTATGAACCAGTTCGGGTGTATCCACCGGGTTTCCAGATGATTTTAGATCTGACAAATCTTTAACGTTCCATTGGTCCAAATTCGGTCCATCAAACATATATCGGCCGGCTTCAATCTCGACTGCCATGAAATCAACAGTTCCCTATTCGTGGAAAATCAACAAGAGACTTGCTATCCAGGTTGCGACAACTACTCACAGTTCGAATCTTATGCTTTCCTCCCGATCCCTTAGGAATTGCATATTCCAAGTCAGATAACTTCCCCTGGTCACCTTGAAAGAGAATATTGCCAGGGCTGATGTCTCGATGAACATATCTTTTTCTATACATTATTTCTAGCCCTATAACATGTGTTGAGTTATCACTGAAATGGGTGACAAGATGGAAATGAACCTTCTACAGCATGCTTTAAGGATAGGAATAGTTGCTTGATGGATCGGATCTTGTATAGGGGTATGCACACCTCTTTGTAAACGATACGGGTGTGGACTTTCTCGCTAATCTTAGGATATTTAATTTCAACTGCCTCAACTGATGAGTTTATCTGGGATGAGCCAACACTATCCGAATGATGTTTGTTCGAATCGAATTTTAGGACAGTTGGTTCAGCTTTTATTCTCAAATCAGGGTGTGTCGGAGATTCCGAGCCTAAATTAGTAGTGTGGTCATCCCTGCCGTCAATAGTGACACGCCCATACGCAAGGATGGTCAGAAAATACTTTCTCTCCTCATCTGAACATCCTTCGAGAATTTTTTTGAGAATGTCGGCTTCGTTAGGGCGATCCGCATCCAACCATACATCCTTGAGAACAACTGGATCCCCAACAACCCCCCCGTTTTGGTCCAACAAACGAACTTTGAATACTCGAGTTGCACGACCGCGGATTGCGTCAGCGGAGAAATCAGACAGGACATCTTCTGTGCGATAAATTTGGGTTGTAGTGTTCCCATTATCGTCCCTTTTGTGAACCTCTATGTCATATGCCCAGATATTTCTTGCAGATGTTCCAGGGCCGCGGATAAGTTTCATGGTAGGGTCCCATCCGAGTTGAGTGGTAGTAGCAAGGGACAACGAAGTGACCAGCCGAATGAACTTCCTGGGTTCCTATGATGAATTAATAAAAAGTACTTACTATATGTGGCCCAAAACCAACCTTCATAAAATCAAACGGAGTGGATACCACAACGAGACTCCGACAACAAAACCACAATCTCGTGTTTGAATCTTCAATTGTAATACCAAAGGTGTATCTCCGGCGTGGATCATTCCGCATGATATGCTGCAAGCTCCATAGAATCTTTGCAGCATTCTTGGGGGGAAAAAATGAGTCAAGTCACGAACAAACATCATGTCTTCCCCACTCACATCGTAGAGATTGTCTAAAGTATCTGACTTTTTATACTCCTCGGCATAACCAATATCAAGCCAGTCAACCTTCGATGCACCGTCTACTCTGCAAAGAGATGTATTATAAGGATGGGCTTTGCTCAAGTGACCGTATCCATCAGGACGGGATGTGTTATAACGTGTTGATTTTGGGCTTTTATTAGGCTCGCTGCAATAGTTGAGCGTCGCTGTGTTGACATTATGGGGATCGAAATAAACCGCATGTTGAAGTATTTGTTCACGTATGTCTTTCAAAGGAGCGAAAGTCTCTGTCTCGTTTTTAGGCGGTGAAGTGGTGAATTTGGACCACCCAGTTTCAGGCAAAAGACAACCAGAATCTAGCAAATTAGACTCTGTCTTGATGACATCGACACCGTTGTACCTGATGATATGGTCAAGTATGTACTCCAATTCAACTTGTGGCACCGATGAGCCTAAGTCTTCAATGACAGCTTCACGAGCTGAGTTCAGTTGATTTGATCGATAGGAAGAGTGATGGACTTTTTTATGTTTTGAAGTGTTTCCTGTGAGCTGGCAGGTGCTCGGTCCGTATTGGCACTCATAGTGTGAAGTTGAAGGATAATTGCAACATGATAATCTGAACAACGTTGTCGTTAACATATTGTTTGTCGGCCAAATAGTGACCTTATAGGTGATAGCATATATATCATGAACACAAATTTCTATACAAGTACAGTTATAGACACTACTTAATGTCCAGAAAGCCTGCTTCTGGCGCTCCGAAGATATGCCATGTTGTGAAAGTAGTGGGCAGAGATTGACATCCTTTAGTTTCTGGGCATAGCTCAATATAGCACCAACCTGGAGTGAATACCTACGCCGATGGAGATTCATCCAATCAAGAATCAACTGACATCCAGGTGGGCACGCCAGGTCTGATCCATAACTATCTTCATGACTTGGAGTCAGTTTGGTAAGTTGGCATGTGGTCATCAGCACGGAGCTGTCTGATTGCTTAAGCCTTTATCAGCCAAAGTCAATAGATAGAGAGTGCATAGGGCTAGCTTCCACGAATCAATTTCCTGACCCGATCTGAGGCGTATTTGGTTGAATAAAAATGATTTGGTGGTCTGCCCTATGGTTAGGAGCTTGAAAGACAGGCATGAATAATGGATTGGCAAGATGTAGTCCCTCGAAATTAGATTAGACGGCTACTCCTACAGTTCCCAGGTCATTCACTGTATAACTAATACTTCTTGGATTTCTTCTTGTGTATCTATATGGCAGTGGGGTAGCATTAAAGTTGACTTAACCTGGGTGTGCAAGGGAGTATACTGCTGCTTGTTCATTCGGTGACCTTGCCAGCTAGAGCAGCAGCTCGTGACATGCCTTTCAACCTGCTCCTGGAGCCGAAAATGAGAGAGTCAACGTGCTTTATATAAACGATGCACATGAATTCGAACATATTAATATTATGTCACTGTGTCCGCACATTGCAGAAATTGCATCGTCATGTGATCACTACTTATGAAATAGGATATCCAGAAATTCTGATAACTAACTACCTCGCAAGCTACAACCATGAACTCCCCACCAGATCCTGGCTCACCTTCACTATCTACAACCTCAACTGAATCTCCACCACCGGAGGAATCTGGCTTCCAGCCAACGCCAACGAATATCATGAACATTGCTAACCAGTTATCTCCATCCTTTTCTGGTGTGGGGGGTTCATCGAAACGCCGTCTACCAACGGGGTCTTCATTCGCTGCATCGGTCTCAAATCGTGATGCTAAAACTAGGAGGCGTGGAGAGCCTGGAAGAAAATCTGATTTGCGTGGTTGGGAAGGAGGTAAGGAAGGGGGAAAGAAGGACGAGTTATTAGACCATGCCCTAGTTGAGTATCTTCGCAGTGGTGAGCATTTTTTGCTTTATATTTTTCTTACCCTTGAGTGCTCACAAAACGTTAACATTGACAGAAATTGGGGATCCGTTCCTATTTTGAGTTACGACTTTGTGTTCGCTTCCTTCCATTCATTCAATCCGACGGGGTAAGCTACGAGATATACAGAATGGCTACTACAGCTAGGGAGTCGCACTTCCAACAACTTAACAATCGACGATGGTTGTATTGAGAGATGTTGGTACACATGGAATAACATCTTTGTAGCCATAGCTGATTGTTGAACTTCGTTCGTCTTCATACAGCGATAGCATATGATACTTGTATGGTCCAACGGTTGCAATCACTTGCTATGACAACCTAGACGTGAACAACTAGAAGACTGAGTCTTTCTTTCTCAGTGAAATGAGAGCTCCGTATAAGTTCAACATGTTTACCATACTGTAACGCGGAATTAATTGTGTATGAGTACTGTTATTTTCAGACACTGTTCTAAGCCCAAAGAGCCTTGCTTCTGACGCTTCAAAACTTCAACATTGAGAACCATGCTTTTCGTCTGTCTTTGTGGGGAACGTCGGATGCTGAATAGAGGGCAGAGGGCAAATATTGACATCCTTTGCTTTCTTGGCAAGGTCCAGTATAACGCCAAACTTGGAATGAATGTCTATAAATAATTCCTCATTAACAGTGTTTTCTGCCAAGTGGGTCTTGTAACTCTCCACGAGTAGGGTCCTTAGCCTGGCAAGGATACATAAATAACCTATGAATTGTGGTGGAAGAAAATCGAGTTTCTCGTCGAATGAGACTGTGTTCGTGAAATCTTTTTCCATTGTGCACGAAAATAATTCCTGCGCAGAATAGTGGCTGTTGGAGATTTGACTCAGGAATATAGTTCTCTGCCGGGCAGCTCCATGCTAAAGACCACATTCCAACCCACCAAACTGACTCGAAGTCATGAAGATAATTATGGATCAGATCTGGAGGACCCGCTGGGACGATAAATGATTCCGAATCTTCAATGTTGTATCGGGACAGATCAGGTGCTCCGATCCTGTATCGATTGACTTCAATTCCGACCGCCATGAAGTCAATTGTTCCCTACTCGTAAATAAGAGACCAGATATTCAGGTTGCGACGACTACTCACAGTTTGCAAATCATATTTTCCTCCTAATCCCACAGGAATTGCGTATTTCAGGTCAGACAATTTTTCTGATCACCTATAGAGATAATATTGCTGAAGCTGACGTCTTGATGAACATAACCTATGCTATACATTATTTCTAGTCCTATTATATGTGATCAGACACCACTGGAGTCTATGACAAAATGGATATAAATCTTGTACAGCATGTTGCAAGGCAAGGAATAGTTGTTTGGTGGACGGAACATTGCATAGAAAACTATACACATTTTGAAGGTGGTTATGGCCATGTTGTGCTGTTGTAACCAATGAGATCGTTGAATATGATGCGAAGCAAATGCAGGCAGATTCTGAACAGCTGTTCCAGCTTCCAGCTCTGATTTAAGTATCCTGAATAAAAACGAGTACATCGGAGTTTCCGAGTTGAAATCAGTACCATTTAACGTACCCGATGTGACTACATATACAGATATGCATACCTGGTCCGTATTACGATGTAATGAAAGTGAGCAATCGACAACAAGAAAAACTTGGACCTATCTTGCGCGGAGACCAAATTTGATACAACATAATTCATGATGAGGTGCGCACTGATCATCCCTGCCACCAATATATACTTGACACCTTTTCTCCAATATATAATTGCAATATTATCTATCATTCACATGTAAGAAGCATCACCACAACGAAAGGAACACACAAAACAACTACAGAGTAAGTCATACATACAAAATGTCCTAGTAGATACAAAACAACATCAACTCAAATAACCTCTAAAGTGATGACTTTCGTTTTCTGACAGAGAATATATGACTCAACACTTCCTTTCCTTTCCGTTTCGGTGAAGATCGTAAAGTGTGAGTTGGCCGTCTTTCGGATATGTTGCTTTGAATCCTTCTCATCTCGACTCCACGTTCCTCTGTTATAAAATCAAACCCTCGCTCTCTAGAAACGATACCAGTTGACATATCCGTCCTACTCGCGGATCGCAGGTCAACAACAGACGGTATCCTGTTTCCAGGATCAATCGAGATAGAACTTCTGTTCATGGGAAGCCTTCTCTTAAGAGCGGTCAATCCAATCCCATCTCCTGACGAAGCGGAGTACTGCGATAGATCTTGATTAGGGTTTTGCTTCTTGATGTATCGCACAATGTCAAGATCGTCTGGCCTAAACCCAACCTTGTATGCTTTCGCGATAATCCTTGGTGCGAGCGATACGACAAATGTGATCACTAAACCGAACCAGAAGTATGCAGAGCCAAGGACCAATTCGTCGTTTCCGTAAAGATTCGTGACAGCATATCCTGGTGCAATTAAGGCGTATATGATCTATTACAAACTGTGAGAATATGCTTTAGAAATGGGGTTTATACGTGCACGAACCGTGAAGATCCACACGACAACTGTTCCGATGAATACGAAGAAACACAACCAGTAGGTCCATGCAGTGGCAGAGAGCCCCGTGAATGTATTAGCCACCATCACCCCCGAAATGGCCATTGTCTGTGAAAGCCATTAGAGATCATGACGTTTGTTATTGGGAAAGAAAATACCGTAGAGAACTGCTGTAGACGTGTATCAAAACCATCGCTACGTGCAGATGTCGAAGTGTATGTGTATAAGATAAGGAAGAAAATGATCACAGACTATGGAAATATGTATAAGCATCAACTCAGAAGCAGCAGTAAACAATACCCACCTGTACTATTCCATCTATAATGTATACGAAGAAGTGTTTCAATCCAAACCAATGACCCTCTCGTCCAAAGTGGTATAATTCGGGTAATTGCATTAGAACTTCGGCATCTATAATAGAAATATCAAAAGGTGGCAATCTTGCATAGAATGAATATACAAACCAAGTATTCGGTCAAAAAGACCTATTCCAATAACGGCTGCAATAGTCCATAGCGAATTCCAAAAGAGGACGTAGATATAATCAAAAACGCTATCCCATCGTCAAAATGTAAATTTCAGACCGATTCAAAACAATCAAACGTACAAATTTGCACTCCAACCATCATAAATTTGGAACCACCATAGAATACCAGTGGGCACCATATTTTTATAGAAAAAGTTCAAAATCCTGCACGGATATATCAGATCCGAATTTCTGATCTAAGGAGGATGGACACTTACATGGTGCCATTACGAGCATATGACCAATGTCCATGAACGAGGAGTAACTTCTTCAGGAAGCGGAACTAATTGATAGTCAGATTCTACCCCAGAATATATGAAAATAGAAGCCTACGTACCTGTGCAATGGCATAGTCTGATGAGTTCACAGCTTGAAGTCCCTCTTCTCCAGAAATACCAATGCCAACGTCTGCAGCCTAGGTAGGATGAGTTGGTTGAAGTGAAACAGACACTCATAAATCAACTTGCCTGGATCATACTAACGTCATTAGCTCCGTCCCCGATTGCGAGTGTCATTGATCCTAGTCCGTCTTTGACGAGTTTGACGATCAAAGCTTTTTGCATTGGTGATACTCGACAACATATGACTCCCTCACACAAAGTAGCGAGATGTAAAAGCAAACTTTTATTTTCTTCGTCAGCGAAGGCCTGAGTGATGTCACAGTCAGTTTCACTACCGGCCAAATCTAGTCTCAATACATACCTCAAGTAGAGCTGCTCCATCAACCACAAGTACAAAGCCACCTGGTCTGTCTCCATTGTGCGATCCGACAATCGAGGATACATCAGTACTCATACGATGTAAACGGTTTCTGTCACGAGATTCCATTGAGCTCCGTGCGGAACCGGCTCCTTTGTTTATTGCTGGGATATCCTCGACTTCCGGGAAGAATTTTTGGATAGCAGCTTTGATCTGTTCGTTCACAGGACGTGGTCCGCCGCGGACTATGATAATGTTCGAGTCAGTTTGGATCAGGTTAGTACTGCGACCAATGGCTGGTAGACATTTGTCAAGTCAGAGAGTTATGCATATAATTGTTCACAATCGTTGTAGCTCACCAACGGCAGTCTCCAATTTATCTCCTGTAGCCACCCAGATCTTAATGCCTGCTCGTTTCAGATCCGCGATGGTTTCTGGTACACCATCTTGTAGACGATCTTCGATTGCGGTCGCACCTAGCAAACGCAAATCTTGCTCTAGTTCATTTGAAACTCTTTCAATTGCTTCTTCACGATTTTCCATAGCTATGGTAGCTTGATGATAGCGTCTCGACCATTCCTGATAATCTTCCTCTGTAAACTCGTGAATACGAAGAAATAGGATAAAAGGATAGATTAAGTACCTTTTAAAACCTTGTATGCCAATGTCAATGTCCGCAAACCATTATTCGCAAATTCGTTGAGATGCTTCTCGGTCTCTGCTCTCAGTCCATTCGTATCTCCCTGAAGCCGTTCGAAAATGACATTATCCGCTCCTTTTGTGAGCAGGAACAACCTGTTATCGCCTTCGTCGAGCTTGCGCAGTACCACACTCATTCGCTTTCGAGCACTGGTAAATTCGAGTATATTCAACAACTGGTATCTTTCCACATCCATCGAGAAGGGTGTTTGTAGAGACAGGATATCTTTTTCGCGACCTAAGAACACATAACCAACGTCTGCGGCGGCCTGAACAAGAGCGGCTTCATCAGGCGATTGAGCCCTATATTCTATTTCTCCAGTTACTGGATTGTGTGCTACCAGGACAGTATGACAAAGACCAAGAACAGTGAAAAATCCGTTCAGAAGTCTAGCATGTAGGGCTTGTGAGGAATTGGGGTCAACTATAGCAGCTTCTTCGAGGTCACGTTGAAGGTTAGAATCTTTGAAATGGACAATTTCGGAATTTTGCGATTTAGTGTCTGAATTGACATCGATACGTGAGCTAGTGCTGGGCGGCGATTGCGTCTTCGCTGGCCAGATATTAATAGCTATAGGTTCTTGGTCAGGCTTAATAGGAACTTGTTTGATGTCGTCGGTTTCGCTGGGAAACTCCGGATCACCACAATATGCTTGGCCTCCGATGGAACATTGACGGAAAACCATAAGATTCTAGAAAAGAAGGTTATGAGCACCCGCACCGGCAGGAGCGTAGAAACACAAACCTGAGTGAGAGTACCTGTTTTGTCCGAAAAAATGTATTCGATTTGGCCGAGGTCATCGGATAAGTTCCAACTTCGTGGTATAGTGGGCCTATTTGTTTTCTTGTAATAAATATCGCCGTCCAGATAAATAAACGCCGCTTGACAGGTCCTAACAAATTCAATGGAAATATAGAGTGATATAGGAACGATATCTTGGAATCTGAGTGGGGGTGAGTGACAAGTCTCCAGAAAGATTAGAACAACACTAACGTTAGTAGAGCAAAGATGAAAGTGATTAATCCATTAATTTTGGGGTTATCATCACTGTGATTGTCACCAAATAGCCATGGCGCGCCGAGAGGGTAGTAGTGTTCCTCGAGAGCGGAATCAACGATAGCACACACAGTAGCTAGTACAGCCAGAATGACCAAGTTGGATATTCTGGAATAAATTCAGTTGGCGATAGAAAATAAATATAGGCTGACATACACTTGAGGGTTCATTTGCCTTTCGACCTTGCTCCGTTTACTAGGCGTACCACCAGAGTTCATGACAATTTTACTGTCGAGTCCAGTGAAAAGAACGATACCGATTGCCCAATCTGTATTTTTGAGGACCGTCCCCCGCAAAAATGTCATCGACAGATCAACAGGCGATGTCTCGTTTTTAATAGTGACATTAGCGTTGAGCCTGTACATATCCGTGTCGGGTCTGTCACATTTGATTACAATTGAATCTTGTGAATTTGCACATTCACGTGCATTCCGCAGATGTGTAAGGGCAGGGACTCCACTACGAGACTTGAGATTGGTCTCCCCATCGAGATTCATTGTCTCTACAAATGCAACATTGCCATCCTCAGACGTGGCACAAATGAGGATGTCGGCTGGGAATGATTCTTTGTCCATAATTTTGACGAAATCTCCGACTTTGACATCCTCCCAGAGGGTCGTTTTCCAGTAGGGCTTCTGTTGACCCTCGGTACCTTTCATATCGTAGTGGTCGTAATCAATATCAATGTCTGGTTCTGTCGGGTGGTTATGCTTTTCCCCATGGTGCGAGGGTTCCTTGGCTTTATTTTGGGGAAGTATGCCCCGTATAAAAGTTTTGCTTTTTGCCTCTGTTAAATTGGGATTTTTGAAGTTACCTCCTGTAAGAACCCGAACTTTGCCGTAATTAATCTGTTTATCGGACTGGTGTCGTTTGAAATCTTCGTAGCCATCTTTGAGAGCTGTTATTCCAAGAATGACCAACAGAGGTAGAATTGCAACTCCAGCTGCTATTGTCGAAAACTTAGGGAAAAACTGGGTGATTGCAATTCCTAGGAAAAACCTATGTTTCCATTGTCAAGCATGGCATCGGAAAGAACTTCAGTTGGACGCACATATTGGCTACACGCCTGAACTGCTCCATCAAGTTCCTGGGCAAGAAGGTGATGATCGTATATTTGGATGTTATGACTTGATTCGTTGCATATGTACATCCTGGCTTGACCTTGCCCTTGGAGTCAAGACAGTCGGCGGGAAGAGGGTTATTTACATAGATGGTTCGTGGTGGACCAGGTTGGCGCTTTCTTGAGAACAAGCTTTCTACAGAAAATTCAGAAAGCCAGGAGAACCAAGGACCTGCTCGGGACTTCATCGCGGCGAGAGGAGCTGGAGGGCCTATGATGAGCTACGTTGAGGGAAGGGATGCATAGATGCGAATCAGACGTACCGTGTCTATCTCATAACTCGTCTCGGCAAGGCTTTTTTTGGCGCCAGGTAAGCGATGAATCAGCGCAGCCCCCCACATACGTGACCGGAAGCATGATGGCCATGGAACCAATAGTGACATTTCAAATGACATAAGGTTCATGAGATGATGATAACAATAGACAACTACACATCCTCGTCTCATAACCGGGTCTATGGTCGGAGATGTGCCCGTATGCCATCTAACTGTCATCCAGAATATGTTGAATATTATCAACTTTTCGTACGGAATTTTTAGGAAACTCGACCTGCAGGATTATGTGTGGCTGTCCTCATACTGAAAAGGCAATTTCATATGAAACGTCGACAACTCAAAACAGGTTTACACGATAATTAAATAAGTCATAAATAATTACTAATAAAGTGAGCTAGATCATTTGCAACCATATGGACACACGTCCAGACATGCCCGCGTCCTGATGGGGTTCGGCCTAAGCTTTTCCTATTTCAGAACATCCTCGACTAATCGATAACCCGAAGGCGGTACCTTGCGTGATGGCCATTTATTCTCATCCAGTGACTCTTTCGTTTCGGTGGGCAGTTTGTTTCGGGCACAACACATCTTCATCATCATCTTTATCAACACAATCTTGATTGGGTTGCACTCAGCATTCATTCTTCATCTTCCATAGATGATCCGATTCCATTCATTGCACTAGCGCTCTTCCGCCGTTTCTTAGATGTAGCGGGTGATATTTTTCGTTTCCTTTTAGTAGGCAATTTCTTGGGGTTGTTGATGTCTACAACCTTACAGATCTCCACTGCAGCATTGGCATTCAGAAGAGAATCAAACCAAAGCTAAAATGTGCATTAATAGATTATTACCAGAACCAGAAATAGCTTAAAACACCTTCTGATTTTCCTGGGGTCTGTCACCAGGGCCTTTGACCTCGACAAACTTACAGATGCGTTTCTCGGCGTTCCAGATGATCAAGTCGGGTCCACCGCTGCTCCTGCCTCCGTAGTCCTCACAAAACAACTTACAAATAGTAGCCAGAGATTCACCGCCAAGACACTTTGCGTTGCACATGGTATCAGCATGTATCACACTGACAAGCGAAAAAATGTGCCAACCTCTACAATATCCACCAGATCTTCCCTTTCACAGATGTCCCACCGCAGCCCGATGCACCAAGTATCCTTTTCCCGATATTTTTCATCATGTCGGACTAAGATTTCTTTTGCATGGCCGGCTCTGATTGCCTCCAACCGCACATCAATGAGATTTTTTCTGGCGGGATAAAACGAGTCCTCGAACATATCCAGGGGTGCTGTTTGGTATGGAGTTTCAAATGCCCCACGGACTTCAGAGAAAATGATATCCCAGAAAAGAAGCGCATATATTGTAGTGAGGATTCGGGTTTCAGAATGAAACCTAAGGACAATTTATTGAATATTGTTCCAAAGAATCATGAAAGGGCAGTTATTATTACCCTTTGAATCCCAAATCTTCATAGTTTTGCAACGCACGGGTTTCAACATTAACTTCTTCATTGTCTCTTCCACGCCAGATCGACTTGCCCTTTCTTGGTGGGATGCTTATCGGCTGTTCCTAAATGATTAGTTCGAGTCTACAGAAGAGAGAATGATATAACCTTGGCTTGTACGCCCCCGCCAACAGGAGAGTTCTCTTTACCCTGAGCGAAATAACCATGTAAAGTAGGTTTTGAACTCTCTGCACGAGGGAAGACCCTCTCAGCAATGATAGTAACTTCTTCTGCTTTGCGCAGTTCTCCTATGCACAATGTGACCTCGTCAGGGGGTATACGGAGTGTTTTCTCCAGCCTGCGCAGGCGCCGAAGAAGGCTCGGACGCCAAACTAAATATATTCTATAAATGCGAAAAAATATCATAATCTAAATATGTACGCACATAGACCCGTATCCTCATCCTCCAAAGCCTGCTTTACCCCTTCCATGGCCAAGAGGAGAATAGAGTAATCTTTGGCTCCTCGAGGACCAGAAAGATATTCCATCTGGATGAGAGCACATCGCTGATACCAATGTGCTCTCTTCCCGCGTCTCCAGATTCTTTGTGCAAGCAAAGACTGCAACACGTCATATTCCTTTTGATATTCCTTCAGAGTCGCAAGAGCGTTGGCACCCTTGCAAACTAAACGAGTATAGACGTATCCTGTATAGTGATAATTAGTGGCTATTGTTCGATGGGCACCAATGAATTGAGGTCGTGCCTGGTTCAAATCTCTCTAAACCAGGAGTTCTCTGAGGAGAAGACACAGGCCGCGCTGCAACAAGTTCTTGCCACTTGGGGTATATCAATTCATAGAATATATTTTGAATCTTTTTAGCTTTTTGCACGTTCTCACTCTCCGGAATTTCTTTCTTGTCGATAGTTTCTTCGACTTCTTCTTCTAATTCCTCGGCCTTTGTCTTTCCCTTGATATCTGGAGTTTTGGCCACTCTAGATGTTGCACTTCCCGGTGTCTTGAGTGGAGTTTCGGCAGTTCGGTTTGGTCCAGGTGTCGACGGAGTCAACAATTTCTCTTTCAGTATGGAACTTGCAGCTTGTGGCATTGAGTCTGCGATTTCGTCAATTTTTGCTTCCAACTCTAAGGCTTTCTCATAGTCAAGTAGCTCTTCTCGAGTTGACCAAATGGCCGAGTCACGAGTGTGTATATATTCTGGGTATGACCGTTTCTTGAAGGAAGTAAGAAGGGCAGGAAGGAGGAGTGACGATGGATGTTCCGTGCTACGATAGGCGATAATATGAAGACGTTGAACAAGTCGATGAAAGTCATAATTGACTCTGACGCATTTGCCTGCTTTACGATTAGCACATGCACAGCTATATTAGAGGATGGATATTATGTACCGAGTTGTTTTAATGCCATCTCCCTTAGCCTTGCCTCCTGTGATTGCTTCATACTTTTGTTACTTAATTTTCGAGATATTCTTTGATTTATCGAGAACTGGAGTTGCCGATGTCTCACTCCATTCTCATTTCTCATAGACGAGAACTTGAACACACTCTGAGTGGATGCATTGCAAAGAAGAGCCGAGATCAAATCCGCTTTCTAAACGACATTCAGATTGGTGTTAGGTGGTGAGGCAGCGACAACTTACATTCTGCTTCAAAGTCTTGGTCTTCGTAATTTTCACAAGATCTCGTAGTTGATCCAGCCCAAGCCGACCGAGGATTTCAGATAGCGACATCTTGGTCTCGTCCTCACAAAAATAGCTGAGATTAAGCTCTTCAGACAAATTAGCATCGAGTAGTGCTTCAACTGTTTCTTCTGGTGTCGGTGTGGACGTTGTTGGTCCAGAGCAGGATGAAGAAATGGCTGGTAGTATATCTTCCTCATCTGAATCTGACGTAAGATCAATGATTTCAGGTCCACTCCCTTCTTTCTGTATGTCGAGATCAGCTTCTACTGTGTCTGTATTGGGATGTATGTCGAAGGGCTGGCACAAATCCGCAATTGAATGAAAAAGCCCTTCTTCCCCAATCTCTTGCTTGTATTTTTCCAATGATGAAAGTGGGTGCCATTGGTTCGGTTTACGGAGCAACAAACGCGACAAACAATAACGCGTATTGTCTGGACTGGATCGTTAGCCAATACGCGATGTTATGCATGGAATTTGCTTACAAGAAAATTCTTGAAACCTATTAATGATCTCCAGTTCTTTTTCATGGAGAAGGTGGCTCTCATGAGTCAGCACGATACGTACCAACTCTGTTGAGTCGCTTAGCTTGTGACACACATTCTAGATAACCCAAAACCTACCCTCGAAAACAAGCACATATGAAGATGGTCTGGTTCTTATCCCATCTTCCTCCTGTAACGTCCTTGACTCGGTATCTTGCACTTCGAGCTTTTGCTCTATTTGAGAGTCATCTACGGTTCCGCCATATATAAGCTGTTGTATCAAAAGTCCCGAGCTGGAGCCGATATTGGACATTATGTATATTTTAGTGTGGTTTAGTTATCCAAAAAGATCGTGTTAACGAGCGTTAGGTAGTAATGTCGTTGTTTCCTGCAACAGGAGTTACCCCGGGAGTGTGTCAAAATGCATGCATGTGGTGATAAGCCATGTGTGACGGTTCGTGTTTTGGAAGTGACAAGTCGTGTGTTTTCAGGTTCTAAATTTGACTCACACTTAGCATTGCCACCGTACATTGTGTATTGTGTCAACGTGCAGAGTGGTGGTTTCTGAATGACCTTCAAACTTGAACGCGTGTAGGTAGGTAAGTAAAGGCAATTTATCAATTTAAGCTTTGAGTTTAACTTTAACTTTAAGCAAAACTTCAGATCTACAATCAAAACGATTTCAAGTGTGTTGCTATGTTGCCTTCATGTATCCCCCGTTTCTAGCATTTAGAACGCGTTACTTTATCAGAAGTGTCTGCAGCAGTAGTGCTGTATTTTTGAACTGATAGGAAGCCTATCATGACGCGGCGAGTCCTTTATTTCCCAGAATCTCAGCAACAGAATCTCAGCGATACGTGATTTTTTCGACCCCTCATGTATTCAATCATCTGCTTCTATCACCAACAAACGTTTTGGAGGCTGACAAGCTTGAAGAGCTCAATTTTGACTCATGTGTTGAATCGACCGATCACTCCAGTTTCAAATTTAGGTGCTCTTATCCATGTCATCCTCATGTGCTGCCAAACGATGTCAGCACTTTCCCGCCTCAATAAAATTTCCGCCCATGGAGGTCTTAATCTTCTCATTCGTATTTCCGTCTTCAGCTACATTTACACGCTAATTTCATTTGCCAACCAGACAACTCATCAATCAAACCCATCATCACGATGGGACTCAAAGCTCTCACCTCCCTTATACGAACGCTCGTGACAGCTTCCATTCAAAGCTGCCAAAGTTGTTGCATGTACTGCAGTTGCTTTAAGCGAGCATGTCGGCGATCCACTTCCCCCTGAATGGAAAAGATACTTTGGTTGTGAGGTTGGACCTCTTCTCCCAACCACGATGCCCAAGCCTGCCACACCTAGCGTGTTAGACACTGTCATTGCTATCATTCCGAAGGTGTTGCTGCTCGCTGCATTTGGTGCAGCTGTAGTGATCATGGGTACCGAAACCCTCATGTTCGAAGTGAAGATCTATGTTCTGGAGGTCGTGGACAACGTCTCAATCCGCGGTTTATTATCAAATATTTTCAGAAGGATGGAACCCCAGAATTCCCCGAATGACAAAGCAATGCCTTTGTCCATCCCAGATGAATCTATCGGGATTTCATCAGCTGATTCCTTCCAGAACAATTCAGTTATGTTCAAATTTGCCTCCGTCCCTCCCATTATTACGCCTTATCCCCTAATAAACTCCCTCCCACAATCCGATTCCTTCCAGAGCAATGCATTTATGATCAATACTGCCCCAGTTCATCCCGTTATTGCGCCTTTCCTTATGGCATGCGGCCCCCCATGGGCCCCTTTGCGTATTACTTCTAGCGATTCCTTCGGAGATCATCCAGATCTCCTACCTACAAACTCTAGAGGAATCGAATATGTTGGCTTCAGTCAATGCCAAACTATTCGACCTATTACACCCGCAGAATTCAAACGACTATCCATCAAACCCTTGACACCAGAGATGAGATTACAACTCAAGATATAGAAGACCGCTCCAGATATAGAAGCTACTCCAGAACTCCGTCGACGATAGAAGTCACATTTCTCAAATTATAAACAAGATTTATCAGTCCATCAAGCACAGAAGCACAGAATCAGAAGCACAGAATCGTAATCAGTACCTTCGGACATATGCCCGCTTATTTTCTATTTGCAAGATTGAACGAACAAAAAAACGAAACCCCCAAGGTCGACGATAGGTGCCAATTTGGAACAGTATAGATCTTAGCCTCATACTCCACTCTACCTGTATGTCTCTTGTTACTAAAACGACAACTATAGCACTATATCCTACTACTTGCCTGCTTATATTTATGACATATGTACAACCACCACGTAACTGCAACCAGTATATTTTGGATAATGATAAAACCATCGTACAGCCCAGAGTTACCTATATTAAAGGTGGGAGAACATCCTTGTAATGTAAGTTTATCACCACCCTTGAAGCTCCTCACAATCAAACTATACGATAGCATTAAAGAAGCTAAACGTAGCCAAGAAAAGAGCGTACACAATGATGTGGGTATTAAACAAAGGCTGACCAAGATATAAGAAGCGGACAAAATGTATGCTGGTTCAAGATAGGTCTTGGAAACATCAAAAACGCAAACGAGTGGTCCAGAACGTTCCGCGGAGATAAAGTAGATGGTGAGACGGGACTATTGGTAAAGGGTATATGTAGCTAGATTGGTGGCATTTAGAAAAGTAAGAAATGTGAAATATCATTGCCACTAACATGTGTGATCAAACCATCTACTGCTGCGTTGGAGCAGGCCGTTGGTTGACACCTTCTTTCAGCGCCAACAATTGCTTGCAGCGGAAGTTTTCGTAATGGATCATCGCGGTACATTCGATGATATCTTGCAAGTGTGTCCTGTCAAAGTTTCAAAATAAGACATGCTGTCAGGATACACCCAGATAACGTACCGGGTTAAGAAGTGTTGAAGTTGAGGGAATTCGCAGTGTGATGGGTCTTCCACATTGACAACTCCCCAACGGTTCTTGCGTCCTCGCACAGATTTACCATCAATGATCACATTACTTTCGGATCCAACAACAGCGAATGGGATCATGGCCTGTATCGCCTCATTTGTTAGTAACTCAGTTCTAAGCAATAAATGCCGCACTTACATGGATAGATTGATTTAACGCAATTTCATCTTCGTCATCTTCGTCCATATCGTGAGGATATACACGGATCTCATTGTACTTCAACTCTTCACGAATCTAAAACCAGGTTCAGAACACTAGACAGAAAAATGACTAAAAGTTCACCAACTTTAATTTTGAACCTTTCACGTTCCTCCAATGTTAAACTATCACTCTTCGCAATAACTGGAACAACGTTAACAACTTCGCTGAGCTTTTTCATCACAATCACGTCAATGGGAGACAGCGAGTGACCAGTTGGTTTGATGAAATAGAGACAGCAATGAATACGTGTGTCTTGAATAAAACGGTCTCGCATTGCCGTCAGCTCTTTCCTCAGATACGCGCTGTGCTGGTCTTTGATGTATTTGATGATAGGGTCCCAGCTAACATAAACATGAACGGTCTAACGCTGAATGGATAACAATATAAATGAGCCTCACCATCCTTCATTATTGATCTGGTCGCCATATCCAGGAGTGTCAACAATATTGAGGCGCAGTTTCACACCATTTTCAACAATCACTAGGTAGTTCCATCAATGTAAGAAATTGTTGTAATGGAAGAGACGCGTGAGACTCGCCATGAGAGACAGCTTGTATCTCCGTAGTCTGTCTAACAGGTTCGGTTGCAGCGAGACGTCCTTTGGAATCGATTAGGTGAGAAGCAAAAATTGTGTTAATCATCGTCGATTTTCCCAGACCAGTTTGACCTTGGAACACCAATATATATCAAGATGATTGATGGACTAAGACAAAGAAGACGTACCAACAACAATAACATTGAATTGGAATCCTCGCTTCAAGAGCTTGTGCTCAATTTGCTGTGTAATCGTGTCAAAACCGACATAGGAATCAGCGCGGATTTCTTCGACAGTCTGTTCGGACATTTTTTGCTACTGAGTTGCAGCTTGATCCGGTTTGAGCCTTTTTTTCAGGAGCTATGGTCTCAGGAATACACTCACTGTAGGATATGTAACGAAAAAGACGAAGGAAAAGAACGAGCGGAAAGGCTAATAAATTTCGAACGACTTGCATCAAGCGTAAATTTGGCTTAAGTCAACCAAACAAACATATACAAAACTGTGGCGTGACTTCCAAGCTATCAGTGGCGTTAGTGACTCGATGCTTGCTTGATACCACCTTTAAAATATTATGGAAATTTAGTAGTATCAATTGTGCTCATCTATTCGAAACATATATTCAAGCTTGTCAATTTTTCTATTATTTTCTCGTAACAACCGCAATATTGAATCAATCTGTTATCGTATAACCCTTCATTTCACTTCTTATTGTATATTTGCCTACCGCTGATTGCCATCCGACCACGCTTCTAGTTTCTTTTGGGCGTCACACCCACAAACGAGGACATTGGTCTATAATTCAGTCCCCAGCCTGGAAAGAAATTGACAAAGATACTCAGCATAATTTATTCGATTAAATTTACTGAAGGCGAGGAGATGAAGATAAAAAGGGTATCGAAAAGGCAGCAAGGAGAACAAGTGCTCCAATGATAATCGCAGGGATATAAATGGAAGGCTCGTTTGGACGCGGTTCCGATTTGCGAACATTGCGCACAGGATAAACCGTATCATCTTGAACTAAAAGCACGTACCCAATGGATTTGAAGCCGTGTATACTGCATACAACTAATCAGCACTCGATTGGCCTATTAAAAAAATTAGAGATAGTTACTAGTATCCTTCAATATTTTTCTTAATCTCGTCTTCTATTCCTAGAGGAACTCCGGCCAGAGAGAAACTGACGCGAGTCGAATCCGAAGACTGAGAGAGTGTAGTTGTCAATTTTCCTTCATGACCTAAACATCGCGTGATTAGGACATTGACCATGCACTTCAATAAACTTATACTTTCCTGTAGGCCATGTCGGGCTTTGAAGAGACCAGGTCTGAACGATTTCGGTAGGTCGCGATAAAGACACGAATTTTCCTTTTACACCTCCGCCGAAAAGAGAATATTCAGATCCGACTTCACCGGTTGACTACGAGAACAAGAAAAGTTGCCGAGAGAGCGGTAGAATAATAACGAATGAACGTACCTGTGCGGGAGCCCTAGTCCACATTGAAATTTTCTGCTGTTCAGTCAACAGTCCATAAAGGTCGTCAGCCGATGCTTGGAAGTTAGCATCAACTGTGACGGTAGTTGTGTTGACAGATTTTTTCTTTGAAGGTTTGATGCCTTGAGTTTGCGGAACCGATGTGGATGCGGCAGGGACACTTGGCGCTGGTATTGAAGGAGGTGCTGGTGTACCGGACCGACTTGGATCGGCGCTGACAGTAAGATCTTTTCCGTGCGTATCGATGATGGCAGCAGGGAATTTTGAGATTTTGGCTTCTATGGCAGAAGGCAGACGCGACTTGGCTACATCATACAGCTCCAAAACTTTTGGAGATGGATCTGTACGAAGATCCCAGTTATACTGTAATCCCCGAAGCTTGCTTAGAACATTGACATTAGCTGAAGCAAGTGTAAGACTCACAACAAACTCTGACAGCCCATCACAGACAATTTCATGAGAAACCTCTGGTATCGTAAGCTTCCCCTTGACCTGCAGCCCATCAGCACCTGCGCCAGTCCAAGTGATATTGACTTTGCAGTCAAAAATTGTAATTAGCCTAGAGTTAAGATCCCATGAGTTTCTGTAGCACAGAAGCGTGGCATTGAATACTTTGATTTTCTCTGTCCAAGTTCAACATCTCCATCTGCCTCGACCTTTGTAATCGTTATTACATCCTCCTTTCCGTCGCCATTCACGGTTAAGTCCTTCAGTTCACGCTGAATCCAGTCAGTACCCCATTGAGTGACGTTCTTATTTTTCCAATGCCAGTTCGCAGTCGAAGGAGGAAGTGCCATGATTCTGGATTCTAACAGGCAGTTAGGAACCGCTCAGAAAAAAATAATTGTAGAATAGAAGAGCAATGAATGTGAGGGGAACTCAAATGATAGATCTGGAGAAATTTGAATTTCTATTTGTTTGCACTTTCTCATAGGCGACTCATCCACGAAGTTCTAGCACTTTCTTTCCTATAACCTTGACTTCTAAGACTAACCACTCCTGGTACCAATGCAAGTTTTATATACCAACAAGATGTCGTTATCTATCAAAATGGTAATTTCTTAGGAACTTTCTAAACATTACTCAACTAGCATTGTACCCCCTCACCACATCTAATCTAATGAAAAACAGCAACGTCTTGTGATATCTTGCATAGCCTCAACCTGGACAATAGACATCTAGACATGAGAAGATTTGAAGTTGAAGCACTTGTGTCCGAGGAGGTAGGTGATAATTGTATCGTAAGGGTTGTGTTACTCGTCTAATCAAGCTGACAGGAGGCAAATCATCACAAACCAGATGTATTGTATCATTTTAACAGGGAATATGTTCGCTAGTTCCGAACTTGCTTCATGCTCGAAGTCCACATGGAACTTTGTTGTTCTACGAAACTGTATGGGACATATTCAACTGAATACGAATCTCTGTATTCAGCTCGAACCAACTTAGGCTGCAAGGCCAAGGTCAAATTAAAATGACAAATGCCACCTGTTCCTCCATTCCCTCACATGCTGAACATTGTCACATTCTCTTCTTTACCCCTAGAAGACGCTAGCTTCGTCCTTCAACATGGCTCATCTTCCTCTCATCTGGAATTTCTCACCGATGCCTACTCTCACAGGAGCGCAACGCCAAAATAGCCCGGTTGCCTCGTCATATCCGACAGTATCCAAAGTTGTTACAGCATGTGGATACTTGGGTTCATTGCATACACCACACTCTACACACGCTCACCTTTGGACCACGCCCTGTTTCACTTTTTTTTTCATTCCATGAGCTTAAAATCTCTATCAAAATCACAAACCAAGATTTGATGCCCAGGATGATGCATTGGATAATAGACGCCCTCGTGGATATCTCCATCAGGGCTGTCCATCCATTTAACCGATTCAGTTCCCCCCCAATTCTTTTTTGCAACCCCCCGGAAGAAATTATTGGGTGAAATAAGACCAAGATCTGCGATCCGCGAACATGTGTACTAGGAATTACGATGAACATAACGTTCCGAAGAGGAAAGCAAATTCTTTGATCAAGTGTCAGGAGTTTTTCTCTCGTTATGATGAGGCAATCCAACTTTTCCGCAACCGAACTAGCAAGAAGTTCGGCGGTAGCACAACACGTCAACCCATTTTCCGCTATGTATGTCAAGGTCACAGCTAGTGGTCACACTGTGAGCTGTCTACAATATTCACACCGTAATAGTTCCGGACACATCCAACATGCTAACCGTGCCACCACCATGTTGCATAGAGCCTCGATGCAAAACTGACGTGCGCACTTGGATCTGGTGAGGTGAACGTTAAAGTTTCTCGTTGTATATTAATAATGACCTTGCAATCAAGTACCAGCTGTCCTCTGTAACAAATACTTGACATCCGTCTATGAGGTCATTGATCGGCTTGCATATGCATCTTCCGCTGAGTCACGGCCTCTCATCGCCCGGAGTATGTGTTTACAACGGACTTGCTCCGATGTATAAATTAATTATAGCCTCCATTCTAAAGAAGTGCCAACTTATGAATTGACATGATAGATGAGCCTCATTTTAAAGCGTTAAGTGATTTAGAAAGAGGTGACATATGAAGATCGGTGAGAACCTTGTGCCAAACCTTTTGTCCTCCTTTACGAATGACATGAATTTTTGTCCCCCATCCCCAATAGGAAAATATTGCTTCGAGCTGTCTTGTCGGTCAGATCATAGATTCCTGCGATAGCGTGTGCCTCTCTTTGCATAAACTATACATCATGGGTTTTTTTGATCCCGAGACGTGGTAACCAATATTAATTCTTTGCATACATGACAGGCAAGTCGATGCATCAAAAAAAGAACTCGAGGTCAATGAAATGTATAAGAGTGGATGTGATCGTTCAGAAATTTCACTACTTACATTTCCCATTCCAAGCTCGAGTCAACATGTTTCTCAGACAATTTCTGATGATGGTTCTCGATTTCGTTCTGACTACTTGTTACAGCTTGTCATGGTGGATATGGCATGGCAACATGCCTCCAACCACACCAAAGATCGACACAGTTGATGAACCAGCTTTCTTCATTCTCCCTGACCTCATCTCTCACTGTACTTTTCCGATCTCATATCACCCTGACGGGGATGAGGTTGCCGAACAGTCTCTGAGGTGGATAACGTCTGGTTGCCCTCAACTGAATACGAAGCAATGCCTAGCATTTCATGGTCTCCAAGCAGGCGAGCTAACAGCCTATTGCTATCCCACTGCACCAAAGGCCAGACTTCGCATCATATCCGATTTTATGAATTACCTATTTCACTTGTTTGTCTATTTCGCTTGTCCTCTTATCACCAACTGATTGCAACTTTTTATAGAGATAACATCAGCGATGGTATGATGAGCAAAGAAACAGGAGCGTTGGCAGATACTGTTATGAATGCTCTTTGGGTCAACGATCGATATATACCAACAATGAATGGAGATAAGGAACAGTCAATCCAAGAACCTAATCCAGGCAAACTTGCCCGAGAGTGCGAAAGCTGTCATTAGCCCTTCTTACTTACCGGATTAATATGATTTCCAGTTTCTGGCAACGTTGCATCCCCGGAGCAAGTCCAGGAACGCAAGCCCGCTTCAAAGAGACGTTGGGTTTATTCTTCGAAGCCGTTAACATACAAGCGCACGCCCGCAGTGACGGTGTCGTTCCTGACCTCGAATCTTATATCGATATACGTAGGGACACTTCAGGGTGCAAACCATGTTGGGCACTTATTGAGTAAGAATGAAACTCCGGATCGTACATTAAACTTATTTAACTTCGACAAACATCATAGATACGCTTGTGATATCGATTTCCCAGATTTTGTCATCGAGCATCCAGTGATCGCGTCACTCGGCCAAAAGACGAACGATTTAGTCACTTGGTCTAACGTAAGTCCCAACTACAGGTGATGGATTATTTAAATAATCTTGCTTCCAGGATATCTTTTCATACAAAGTCGAGCAAGCCCGTGGAGATACTCATAATATGGTGGTCATTTTAATGCTTCACTACGGTCATTCACTCCAAAGCGCGATTGATTACGTTGGAGATCTCTGTGCTCAGGCCATTGACGGTTTTCGTGAAGACAAGGCAAAGTTGCCTTCATGGGGACCAGAAATTGATGAAATGGTTGCTCAGTATGTACAGGGTCTCGAGAATTGGATGGTTGGGTATAATCCCTTCTATTTTTTTCCCATTATGACAGTTCTCATATGATTCTCAGGTCGCTTCACTGGAGTTTTCAGACTCATCGTTATTTTGGTGCTGACGGCAAAGTCATCAAGGAAAACAGACTAGTCAAACTGTCCTAACTTTGAACATTTGAAAAATACCATATTTGTCCACCACAATGGATATGATTTTTATCTTTGCACATTTCAATGGATGCGTTGCATTTCTCTAACTTCCCTTCTTTACTTTTATTTGTTGACTTAAATTCAAGCGTAACAAATATGTACAAAGGTGTTTTTAGCAAATGAAAGATAGTATACACTTATATTTCTATTAATTATGAATTCAGTACTTTGACTGATTATCTATATGATAACCTGTGTACATATATAATTCAATATATAAGTATATATTGCCTGGCCAGGTTAGCGGCTTCAAATGCTCCCTAAAGACAGTCACTGATGATGTAAAGCATCATGACGTCATTACTAGTAAAGGCTGCACATATAACTGAGGGAGCAACCGCAAGGGCTCCGACAAGAACCTTCTGCCCCAACTGCATTAAGACCAATATGAATGCTTTGTATCGCCCATTTTTGAGGACTGTGGCCTTTCGTCGCGCATCCCGTTTCACTTAGGTGTCCACCACCCTTGATTCGACCCACTATTTATATGCTGAACGCAATCGTCCCTCATACCCGGAATGTAGCTAGTACAGTCTCCGGAAAGCCGGGAAGTCAGACTCTGGAGCATGCAACAACCAATGTCAAAGAAGAACTAGGAAATTCAGCATCCGATCTCGCAAAGGTCATCGCCGGAGCAAATTTGACCCAAGATTCTATCTCGCCAACCGGCGCAGAATCGTTCGTAAGTGATTTGTCATGAGTAACCGATTGCAACTAGAGCATGCATTTACATGTTTAGTTTGGGATAACAAAAAATGTTGCATCCAGTGTTCCAAAGCCCGTTTTGGCTTTGGGACTTGCAGGTGAATATATGCGCACAACCAAATTTGGGGTCATCTGAAAAACACATAACAAGGTGGTTTACCATACTTGGGAGCATCTGCAACAACCGTTTATCTCGCTTACGAAGCTGGGCTGGCTGCGAAAGGGATATCTATCAACATAGATCCAGGCGTTGCTCTTACTGTTCTTGACGAAGCGCTCAACCTACAGGTTACGTATGGGGCTGTAATGTTATCGTTCCTAGGTTAGCGACCGCCGATTGCAAAATTCTGTGTACTCATGTCGCTCGCATTGTAGGTGCTCTACACTGGGGAATGGAAATCGCCGGTTATGGTGGACAGAAGGGGTATGCACGACTCGCTTTGGGAACCGCACCGATGTTGGTGGCCTGGCCTACCCTAGCAATGCAACCGATGTTAGCCCTCGCTATTCAGTGGTTCGGTTACTCAGCATTGTGGTACGCTGATTCAAAAGCGACTATCGCTGGATGGAGTACGTGGTTTTCCAACATGCATCGAAACGATTGATTAAGAAATGGTCAGCTCCTAAATGGTATTCACAATACAGGTTCTATTTGTCAATCCTTGTTGGTACTTGGTAAGTGAACTGAGTTTTCTGGAAGCAAGATCGAATTCCTTATCGTAACATAGCATTGTTGGATCTCTAGCAGGGACTTCTTACTGGGGACCTGTTGCTGGTCATGGATTTATCACGCATGACCTTGAATATCTTCGGGAGGAAAGAAAAAAACATTTGCAGGCAAAGCAGGGTTTGGTTCCTGGGAACGTTGAAGCTTTCCCAGCAGACGAGAAAGCTGACAGGTTTACCGTAATTCACAAAAAGGTTCCTCAGGAAGAGTCAAAGGAGTCATAAGTTGTAGTTGGCTTGCCAAACAGCGGCCAAATGTGCATAAAATAAGGAAGAGCCGTGATTGCGACGATTTTGTATGAGCATTGTATAATATTAATTGTATGTCCTGCTTACTCTTAAGTTCATGGATATCGTTGTACATAAAATAGGCTTATCCATAAAAGTCAATTATATTGGCTGACAGGCGTTGTGTTGAAACATTGAAACAGCTGAACACAAATCAGCCACCATAAGTCAACCTTGCCCTGGGAGATAATAGAATTGCTGGTCGCTATGTACAGCGAATGGAGTCATCGACTGGCTTGGCCGTTGCTAATAACGCATCACCGGTTTTTTGGATATGCCAGTTAATAAGATAGTTTGTAGAACTTTGACCTTTCAGGTCGGATCATCTGAACGACACTATATGGTCATTTTAAGTGACACTAAGTAGGTGTCGCCGTCGCTTGGTGAGAGCGCCAGGTAATGCCGGCAACAACCGGACCTATCATTGTTCCAGATTCTATAGTGGGAGCGGTGCATTATAAAGTATGTCAAATCATACAATCAGCTAAAGTGCACATTGGTTCCTCTTCTTCGTACTGTTTTCTCTGTCTCGTTTTCTACCTACTTCACCATCGACATTCTTTTTTTTCTACACCGCTTTTTGGATTCAGGAATCCATATTCCCTATCAGGAGTTTTACAAGCCAGTTGACCTTGACAACCCCCCACTTTCTGCTGGTTACCTGTTGCAAAATCCGACCTTTCAAATTCATAATCAATTATGCCTGCAAGATTTCACCGTCGTCTATCTGGAGAGCTGGGATACTTGAGGAAGCGGGCCCCTTTACCTCAGAGGATCCCGAACGATCCGAAACATGAGGAGGAAGAGGACGATCCTGACAACGATAGTGAGGATGAAGACAGACAAGGTCATGACCGGGTTAATAACCCACTGGCAGGTGGATTGAGTACCTCTGGAGGTCCAATTACCATCACCGTCACAACTATCACTCGACCTACTGTTACGCCATCGCCAGTCATTAGTGTCGTCCGTCAAACCTCTACACCTGTAACTAGCTCGTCGTCTACAAGAAACGTCATATCATCTACAACTACCACAAGTTCTGTATCAACGACTGCTGCAGCAGTCTCTTCTGTGCCTTCCGTTTCTCAAACATCTGTACACTCCTCTTCACTCACTCCTCTTACGCCCTCTCCATCCGTTATTGTCAATGGGGGAAGTTCTCAGAGGGATCAATCGGGGTCTTCCAAACGTTCTCTTTCGTCTGGCGCGATCGCAGGAATTGTTATTGTTTGCGTCATCATCCTTCTTGCTGCCTTAATTTTTGGGGTGAGAAAACGCTTTATGCGCGAACGCTTGCGAGCCAAAGGGTTATGGATCCGTTCTAAGGGGCTTGACCCCATACATGATTATACTGTAACCCCATGGGAACCAAAGACACCTTACGCTGGTTCTGGTTCAGAAAACATCTCACCACAACCCGATGTATACCCAGTGGACACTCGACCTGCACCTCCACGTCCTCAAAATGATGCAATAGTAGCACGTGTTCCAGTGCCCCCTCTCCTGGAGACGCCACTAAGATCTCCTGCTGTTTCCTTTGGAAATGATATGTTCAGACAGTCTGGAGAACAACGCAGGGCGACGAGGGCACTTTCCCCCGTGGTTCTCAATTCAGCTCCCCCTTTACCCTCCCCTTTCATCTCGGTAATTAAATGCACATTCATCCCTTCTCTCCCTGATGAACTGTCCATCAATGTCGGCGAAACAGTTCGTGTTTTGGCGGAGTATGATGACAACTGGGCTCTTTGTGTAAATAGTAACGGGGAACAGGGAATGGTGCCCATTGCCTGTTTAGATCGCGGATATTCATCCTCGGTCAGGGATCAAATTGATATTGGAGGATCAAGACGGGCTAGTAGCCTTCCTTCCAATGGCAAAATGTATTGATTTCATTGTAAGTAACCTCCGTGCATTTCTTTCAAATTACTAAATTCTCTGTGACAGGCGTATTTGTAATTATTTCCTATCCCTCCTTTTCCATCATAAGTTCCGGTAAAATAGGTACGAAGAGTCGGTGTACGTAAAAACGTTCAGCACTTATTCTATGCAACCATTGACTGGTCTCGCTTCTGATGGCTGCTACTTGGTCAACCTTTTTAGTACGTAGGTGTACGAATAGAGATTGTATTTAACAACTTCTAACGGACCCTTGAATATTTGAATGTCGGCATATTTTTCCGTTTCCAAAATTTTTTAGGACTAATGAAATCAATTGTGCCCTTGGCGAAACATGGGCATGTGAGTAATTTTAATGTATATGTCAGGAATTTCTCATCAACCTAGTTGGTATTCTGAACTTCTTCAGCATATTATCACTTCAAAGTGTGTTTTCTCTCTCTCTAACATGGCTTCTACTGATGGTGTCAATGTTTGTTTATTATAGCAAACTCGTGATATGCCATTCATGATTTGTGCTCAAAATAATTTAGGGCTCAGTCAGAAATCGGAGCGTTCCTGTCAAACAGACACTGACAGATGTCGGAACGGATTTCGTAACGTATCCAAGGTACGTATATGTCAACATCACGAATGATACGATACTGACAAGCATTCCCTCAGATATCTAGTGTCTGTAAAGGTTGTAAATCGAATGAATTGTGAATATACTCCAAGATTCTGCTTACCTGTTGCCGCATGTCTCTCGTACCTTGGAATATGATTGCAATACAATCACCTATCCACATAGCTAGTCTTACGGCAACGTTGCGGTCGAGAGTAGGCAGAATGCTGGAACGCATCTCTATAGGAACGAGTTTTATTGTCGTGGAATATTCCGCTCGTCAAATGATAGCATGTCAATGGAAAGGGTTCTACTTGAATCTTCCGGAGCAACTGGCTTGGTCGACGGTGTTGTGATTGCCTGATTTTTCTGTCCGATTCAGCCCAAATTTCTATCATCGCTTAGTAGATTGCTGCTTCACGATCTATAATCTCGCAACACACAAGTCTTGTCGTCGGCGAGTCTATTAAAAGCGCTGTCCTCGCTCTGATTGTCTTCACCCGCGGCATGGCTCCTGCATTCCAATGTTGTGAAGTTTTTCTCAGTGCAGATCACTCGCCTCCCAAACGCAAATTCCACCATGCAAGGCGGCTGGGGACAATGCGCCAGAGATATCCAGTTATACAAGAAAGGGATGATGAAGACAGTGACGACGACGACGAAAGTAGTCCAACCTCCCAGCCAACGTCGAAACCGAACCCGACACCGAACCCGACACCAACACCAAACTCGACACCTGCACCAAACCCGACACCGACGCCCAACCAGACACCAAATCCAACATCAACGCCTATATCAACAGCAAGGCAACAATCGTCGTTACCCTTACCACCATCTTCTTCCACTCCAACACCAATACAATCATCTACATCTTTCTCGACATTTGTGGCTGTAAACTCTCCAGTGTTCCCCCCAATAGCTAACATCTTCCGTATTCAATGCCACAGTTACAGAGACCCAGAGAACAGGTCCAACATTAACAGCGCCCCTGGACCCAGCAATATCAAATACGATTTCAGCGACGCCCCTGCCAACAGATAATTACTCGAATTCAAGCACGCCTGTACCTGAACCTACCAGTCTTCATGGGAATGGACATTCTATAGGTGCAGGTACAATTGTTGGCACCATCGTTGCATGTTTTGTTGTGCTATTTGCTGCCCTAGCATGTTTCTTTTTCAAGAAACGACCTCGTGGTTTTTTGCTGAAAATCAAACGACCGTGGGCCCCGATACCGAGGACCAACCCATCAATTACTGGACCTACTATCAGCTCCTTTGAACCACGAGAGTATACCGGGAGTACGTTCCATCTGTTCCCTTCCATGGTAAGGGATATGATGTCTGTCACCTCCCATGATCAAGGCCCCCTACCTCCTCATATCACATGTAATATCCCGGTTGCATCAGACGTGCATAATGTCACCAACAGTCCCCAAGCAAAGATTGTGCCACCCAAGCTGGGATATGTTTCCATGTACAATACTCGCTCGTCTTTGGATATAGATGTTATCCCCAGGAACATACCAGATACAGCAACCTTCTCAGATCGATATTCATTCGCAACGATAGATTCTTGTATGTCGTTAATCAAAGATGACTTGCCTCGCACAGTCAGTAGTCAGCCTTTCTGCAGCCCCACGACACCCGAACAAGCCCACGTCCCACACCATAACTACGATAGATCTCCGACATACCCTATCGCTTCTCCTTCGTTAACGTCATACAGGATGTTTATGCAATCCATACCGGAGAGTGTTCACACAACTAGTACAGAATAGTAACTTTTAATTGTGTGCAGGTACAATTTGTTTCTAGTAGCTATCATGCCCTAGCGAACGAAAAGTACGCTGACTTTTTAATATAAAGAACATTCACAATGTGCTCGGACTTATGCACTTGTATATATAAATATGTACTAAGGAAACTGTCATGGATGTCCAGTAAAAACCAAGTTTGTAGACAGTCGGTTCAACGCTGCTGTCTAACACGAACCTCTATCTGAGAATACAATATAAACCTCGTCGATTCAATACTCAAAACTGCCGCCTCAGGTTCAACCGTTGGTGGGGAAGATGGTGGGGCCACAGAATACTTTTGTCACGTGACTGTTAGTCTAATTCTGGATCTTTGATTTTCAAAGCAGTATTTCGATTTCAGCCTTAAAACTCAGTCTGGCTACAATGGATTCATCCAGCCACGACGATAAAACCCCTTCACATCTTGCTATGAATGACTTACTCAATGGCCAAGATGATTCACAACTTCAGGCCTATCTAAAGCTTTCGGAATCCACGAGGGCCGTCGGTTCTATCCAAATTTGTGAAGGTGAGCACAACTTGAATGCGGGAGGCGAGTTATCGATGTTAAATACAATTCTACAGAATTGGCATTCAAACTTCTCTCATCTCTGCCAAGATCCCGCTTAGCCGCTTTTCAGAGAAGGTTGGCACCTTTGTTGCAGTTTGACGTGGTTGGAGTGAGTCAGATATGTATTCAATTACATGCTCTTACTAACAAATAGCGAAGTCTTTACCAACAGAGATTTCTCTTCAGATACTTTCATATCTGTCATACGAGACACTGCTGATATGTGCTTTGGTCAGCAGACGGTGGAAGACTTTAGTCAATGACCAAACCCTCTGGAAAGCGTTGTGCGCATTGCATGGGTGGCAATGGCGCTCGCCATTACGAACTGACTTTCGTCCTCCCGCACTGACTCAAGCACATGTTACGCGTTGGGATGATTCTGACGACGAAGGAATGGGTAGATCAGACGAGGAGGATGTAGTAACGCAAAATCCAATTAGTATTATTGGAACAATTGGGACACCACCTGGTGTACCGTATAACGACTCCGGGATTGCATCGACTTTTGACGCGTCATCTGTGTTCTCTGACGTTGTAGAAGGCACCACTGACGACCCGTCGGTCCCGCCAGCTTCTGGACCGAGCCTAAAATTTTCATCCCAAATGCTGAAAGCCGATCACCAATCCTCCTCAATCTTCACTCCGAGCCCAGATTACAAACTATTACACCAGACGCATATCCGTTTGCGAAACCGATTTCTTTCTTCCTCATTCCGTCTTTTCGCGCTTCAAACTCGTGGATTACCAGCGAACTGTCACACAAATACCATTTATTGTCTTCAACTATATACATATCCTTCAACAGGTCGTCAAGTGCTATTTACTGGATCGCGAGATAAAACAATTAGAGAATGGAACTTGAGCACTGGTTTGGTGGAAAGGATAATAAGTGGTGTACATACCAGCTCGGTACTGAGTATATGCGTATATAAAGGTAATGTTGCCAGTGCCGGGAGCGACCATCGCGTCGTATTATGGAACCTAGAGAAGAACGAGCCTGTCAAAGTTTTATCCGATCATGAAGATAGTGTGCTATGCGTTAGATTTGATGATGAGCGATTGGTGTCATGTTCAAAAGGTAATGTGATATAATTTTTGCCATTTATCTGTATTCATTTTGCATAGATCACACTATCCGCATATATTCATATCCTGATCTCAAGCTTCAGTTTACCCTAGCAGCGCATACATCAGCAGTAAATGCTGTATCTATCCATAAATCATTAATCGTGTCAGGGTCAGGCGACCGTTCAATACGTTTGTGGGATGCTACGACAGGAAAACTAGTTACGTACTTTCGAGAATCATCATAATCGAGGGTGAGTCGTTATTCTTCAACCCCTCTAAACATGAAAATAATTGTTAGTAGTATTGCATCGATAGACTTCAAACCTCCTTTCATTCTTTCCGGATCGTCGGACAGACATGTCCGCCTGTTCAATATGATCACAAACCAAGGCTGGTCCACCTGTCCAGAATATGATTCTGTGTCTTCTTCTGAAGTTGCAAATTTGCCATTTCCGTTACCAATCGCTCAAAACTCCGGAGCTGTATGTCAGTCATGTGGGACTTCAAGAGGCCCCTCTTCCCAGGGAGAGGTGCCGAAAATTAGACATATGCACAGCAATCTTGTTAGAACTGTGGCTCTTGGAGAAGATTTCGTTTTTAGTGGAAGCTATGACTTAAGCATCAAGGTATTTCAGAATCTACTTATTAATTGTACGGTTACCCTGACCTAGCGATCCACTTCATAGGTTTGGGATAGGAAGACTGGTGATCTGGTCGCTGACCTGAAAGGGGGACATACTGGAAGAATATTTTGTGTGGGCTTTGACCGCGCAAAGGTAAGTATTTACGGGATTTTTGTGGTATGGGGTTATATTCATAAATCTATTTAGGTCGTTTCATGTGGCGAAGATCAGGTTGGTGACCAACATCTCTGGAAAGATTTTTTCTTTTCGCTAACGCCTTTAACAGAGAATCTGTTTATGGGACTTTGCACATGGCATCGATACCAACCATATGCATTTATAATGCACTAATCCTATGTATATCAAAATGTATAAACTTAATCGATAGTATGTGTTGATGTATTGCTTGTTCTGATTGACGTTAGCGACCTGTCCCGATGCTTTATGGAGTTCAACCTTTGCATTAATACCCACTTTACCGAGTAGTTTTGCAAAATGCCTCAAATGGAGCAATTATCTTTCAAAGAACCGTAGAATTGAATCGATATAGAAAAACTCTCAACCCTCAACATCAGCAATTATTTTGTCTCCGTTGACTTAATAGACTCCGGAACCGAAGCAAAGGTATGCGCTAACCTTTACTTTTCAATTTCTTACTCACAAATATTAGGAGGAAGAGTCTTGCTTCGAGTTCAATAGTGAAGCAGCGTCAAACTAGAATTAATACTACAACTCATAAAAATAAATAAAGACTAATTTACGATGCTCTCTCAGTTTGCTGCGGCGGTTATAGTGAATGGAGGGCTGATAGTTTCCGGAATCACCAAACACTAGAGCCCCAGTTAGAGAGCTGAAGCAAAAAGTGGGAAATAACGTACGAGTGATGGTGTATGTGCCAGGAGTGACGTCCGGGATGTTCACGTCAATGTGTCCGTTGGCAGCACTAAGGTCGAAAGGGCCACGGATTGTTCCAACTATGGAAGGGTCAGTGCTAGGGAATAGTAGATGGCCAATTCACCGCTTACAGCCCGAAAGTGTTACTCGGCCGCCGTTCGAAACGTTTATGGGTTTATCAGAAGTATCCCTATAGTAAGTGATTTTATGAGATGATGTTACTAATTGGGAAAACGTATATTTGTATACCATACAACGGTTTGGACTGTACCAGCTTGCCAAACGGTGTTTGCGTTGGGTACTAGGATTTTGGGATCCCAGACATCTTGTGCAGATTTTGCAACAAGATTGGCTGGTGCGGCGCTGACCATGACAGCGAAAGACAAAACAGCTGAAGCGAAAGATGTCGAGAAGCGCATATTGACTTGATTAATATAAGTTGAGTTGGATTGCTTCTGAATGTAGGAGGACTTGGATGCTGTCCATTGAACTTTGTAGGTCGTACTTATACTTTCTGAGAACCGCAAAGTACATGTATCAAAGATTACGCTTTGTAAACCATACTTATTATTCCCAAGAATTCAGAAGACCGACGCTCGGAGGCAAGAGTAATAGTAAGGACCGAAGCAAGCAAACAATTGTAATGTTATACTTCCTCAGGCGCATTTACCGCGGGTTTATTGCTTCCTCCCGGGTATAGAATGAATGATCAACTAACAACAATGCCCTTGGAAGTGATTTCCTGATGATTTTCTGACGCCCACATGTGTGTCAACGATATATCTAGCTATCTTGTGCGGGATAGATCGGATATGTTTGATGCCCTGATAGGATGGAGAAGCCGTAAAAGTCGGTCCGATGGCATCACCAGCTATTTTTGTACCATCCTTCTCCACCGTAGTCAGACTCATATAGCAACTTAACATCATTTCGTCATGAACGGCAAGTAAGCGTAATAAGGCGATGTGTGCGTTGAGATCCTTCTGGCCACTGTAAATGCGAAGAATGTCCTATTCAGGATAATCAATACGCACCACTGAACTAACCGGCCAAGACAGTCCGTCTGTGGTAATTTATAATGATAGAAATCTAGAGTTGTAATGAGAAAAGTCTGTAGGCGTAGTATGTCATCGAATAATTTATAACCTGATGTTTGAAGAAAGAAATCGTTCTCCTTAGAAAACGAGAGGCAAAGCTCTCACGCGAGACCCACGGACTTCTGGCACTGGTTCTGGAAAGAAGCCTCCCTGCAATTGAACACGTACGCGTTTCACAATACTTCACGTGTGATTGAAGATCCATTGAATTTCTGTATCTGATATGGAAACTAGCCCTTGTATAATAAATCTACATTGCATAAACGAGCCTTCGAGCAGCTTGGCCCGGATCTCCAGAGGTTTCGGAGCAAAAACTTCAGTAGGGCTCGGCGAGGGTTGAAGAAAGACTGGGCCGGTATACGCTCTTGTACTACTGGAGCAGGGGATAATCACGGTTCCTTAAATGCGAATCATTCTTCCCCAGTCACTTAGTCAGACTCCAAGCTGTGGGAAAATAACAAATATCAGTACCAATATGGTAATAAGATCTCCATATTTGAGCAATGTCATTTGATTAGGCTGCAGTTCTCTAATCGCGAGGCTTACCAGATTTTTTAGAACCAACGGAATGAGCAGTTGAGCTCGGCAGACTAATAACAAAATGTTTACAGTATGAGAGACTTTGGGTAAAAATAACGAGCAAGGTAATATAGTCCGACAAGATCAATTGAACTAGAGTACGAATATGAGCGGTTCTTCACAAATATCTCCAAAATTCCCATGTACATTCTAAGCAACAATCTGGAAGGGAGGACTTTGGTTCCCGGAGTCACCGAATACTAAGACAATGAGCAAGTAGGTCAATACGTGCAAATAAATCGCATTGAAGCTTGCTTACAAGTAATTCGGTATGTCCCAGGGGAGACGTCCGGGACGCTAACGGTTACATTTCCATTAGCTGCAGCAAGATCAAACTCGGGGCATATGTCTCCAACTGAAAAAAGTTGTCAGTAATAAGTGTATGACCAGCAAGCTGACGAACGTACAGATTGATAACACAACACGACCCCTGTTAGAGACATGTTTAGGCGCATCTGAAGTATCCCTAAAGCAAAATATCAGCGCTCAGTCGGCCTCCTGGCTAGCGAAAACACGTCCTTGTTTGGCGAAAGGATTTTTGGTACCCAAACTTCTTGAGCACCCCTAGTAACGAGATTTGCTGGCATAGCACTAGCCACAACAGCGAACGACGCGACAGCTGAAACGAGAGAAGTTGAGAAACGCATAGTTAATTTGTTGGTTTGGGACTGAAAGATGACTGCAGTGAATGTAAGTTGAGACGTTGGGTGTTATTGGTATTGGTTGGGCGAAAAGAGCTGCATTTATACCAATTTTCCAAACTAAGCATCATAGCACAGTTTGGTGACTTGAGGCCTAGCTTCAAACCATCCTAGTGGCAAGTGATTCTGGGAAAGCTGTGATATTGCACTCAACAATGTCCCAGTCTCTAGCCGGACTTGTGCTGGGCAGAAAGTAATCTCAGTTGAGAAGTTAGTTTGATATTAGCTGATATTGCTATTTATGTTAGTCACTTTTTTCGGGAGGTGAACTACATAACAGTTTGTTGATGTACTAAGATGTTACTATCATTCAATTTAAATGGCCTCGCCGAAGCGAAAATGTATCGGCTCGCATTGAAATCAATCACCCGCAGTACACAATGTAGCATTAACTTAATGAAATGCTAGGTGCTACAGATATGCAGAACCGTGATCCTGGCCACGCAGAAATACCAGTGATTATTATTTCATGTAAACGAGTCTTTCAGCTTCGGTAACAACTATTATATTTTTGGTAAACAGAAGAGTGTCTGAGTAAATGACTGCAATGAAGGAATTTAGTCCAACGGGTTGTCATCATCGCAATTCTAGCAATAGAGGAGTCCAAGGAGTCCACGAAATATGTTCATAGAAGTCCTTAAATCAAATCAGTGTTCATAGCGTACATAGCATGTTAAGCAAGTATGCTGAAAGGAGGGCTGCGATTTGCTCCATCACCGAACATTAAGCAAACCAGTTAATTAAGTCAAGTTGGTATGTAGAAGATCAATTTGTCACGGATAATGTCAACTGAAATGAGAAATATCTTGGGAATACATTATATAAATTCGGCTGGTTATGGGCGTATCGATTAAACTGAGGCATGTCATATCATTTATATGCAAGCACTTCAGTCAATGTTCACGGATATGCAACGCCTGTAGCTCCGCATACCTCATGAGCATTTGTGCAGAGTGCTTCACCCTCCTCGAAAGTCAACGGGCAAAAATACCCAGTAGAATATACCAAATTGGGATGATTGGCGTAAACTTGTGGAATGAATATACCGATCCCTCGCCCGTGGAACTTAGAATATATCTGGTCGTCTATAAAAGTTCAAACGACAGCCGAGAAGCTGAATAGGCTGATAGCAGTAACTCATATAATATTGATAACCAGAGTGATGTAAGTTGTATTTATTCTCGATGTTTGGTAGACAATCACAAGAATTTGTGTCTTCACTTCATAATAAATATGAGAGCAACTCCACATACACAAAACCGGAGTTACAACTATATAGCCAGGGTATCCGATGGTATACATAATAGTTTAGTATTTTCTCTCGCTCGGACAGATATTGTATTGAATAATGACCTACAAACACTCTCGTCATGCGAACCTAACGGACTTTTTCTTCTTCTGTGTGTCAGCCGTATGAATAGAAGAAGCTTTGTCAATGGAGTCCTCATCCCGAACCCGCTTTATAGGCAATTGTTGGTTCGAAATCATGATAGGAATCTTGATCACCAGTTTCTTGGTCTGGTTTTCTGGATCTTTCCGCTGGATGTTTACAAGAGGAAGGTCTATGGTTGATCTCAACTCCGAGTGGACCTCCATGAAATTTGGGTTCTACAAATGGTGAACACCTTGGCTCAATGCAAAACGTACAAAAAACACTAACCGCGATATAATGACGCATTCCGACATCCTCAAGTACCTTTGGAAGCTTGTCCTGGTTGCCTTGTAATATGTTTCGTCTTTCTACCATGTTTTCTTCAGCAGTTCCACGTATTGCAAGGGTTTTAACTATTTTGTAACAATATCAGAGAATTCCATCAGAAGATTTTGACATTCCACTTTACCGGTTATAGGTCTTTGTTGTCCTATACGATGGGCTCGCTATGGACCGAGATTTAATAAGTGTCACATGTCGACTCACACAAGGCCTCATCTCACCTTGATCGCCTGGCTCTCCACGTCAGCCTGCCACACCGGCTCGCAAAATATCACACGAGAAGCAGAAATGAGGTTGCTGCGACCAGTCAGTCGTTACCCAGAGAAATACAAGCAAACATTCCTCACAGTCCTCGGGCTCCGTGCTTCAGTTCCATGAGAAAAACACGGTAGGTTTCGGATGTTTCAAACGTCAAAACAAGTTGCTCTCGGAATTGTGGCGGGATCTGTGTGGTGAACCTCAAGAACTTCACTTGCAGAAGCTCAAGAGCTTCGGATACATGCGCCAGTGACAATGGAGACTCAGAGAAAATAAGAAATTTCTCCTTGGATGAGTATTTGGCAACCTTAGTATCAAAAATCATGATCAGCAGACTCTAAGATAAAATAGGGTACCAACTTCATCAATGATATAATTGACTTTGCTTGATATTGACGGCCCGATGCGAATCTTTGACCATTGGGAGTTAGAAACCAGCGTCGAGAAGGTATTACTGTAAGTATGAGATCCTTGGTTGGCGAGTGGTGGAATGTCATCGTCATCGTTTTCTAGGCGCGCCATTGAAATATCGAGATCCTTTCGCATAGCTTGGAGCGTCTCTGGAGCAGCGGCTTTCCTATCCGCATTATCGAGTGTTAAGTTTGCAGTACTTTCTTGATGAGAAGATGCTTTACGACCAGCTTTTCCACCCTGTTTTTTTGATGGTTTCTCATACGAGTGGTGTGGCTTTTCGTATACAGCGACCTCAAGATCATGGACTGAAATAAGGGGACGTGAGAGTATCAATCCGCGAAGTCTTAAAAGCCGATCAGCATGGACAAGGCATGTCGTGGATTGGCCAGTGATCGATCTTGATATAGGCATTCGAGTCCATGCAGCGTACACACTTTGATTGAGATTGTATACATGGTATGGTATGTCTTCGTGAGTTTGTATGGCCCTCCAATCTGGATCTTGCGCCGCTAGTCGACTATTTCAAATCAGAAAAAAAACTTCAACGATGTAAACGAAGAATAATTTACATGTGTTCAAATGCCTTATTGAGCAGCATGATGTCTTCTGAGGTTGCATGTCGCTCGAGCGCCCGATCGAAGTGGCCTTGTGATTCCCTCAGAAGTTGGTCTACATTGTATAGTCCGTTATCAACCGACCAAAACATCAACCTGGTATACATTATTGTGCTGAGTTCAATTCAATATTTGCTGAGGCTTACTGTGACATATTTTTGACAGCCAACTGTAGCATAACTGCGTTCTATTCATTACCACGACGATGAGATTTAAACAGTATAGAAGAAAAAATCTTACAGATGGGTGAAACAAATAATCCTGCAATATTGTTAATCATATTCTGCAGAAGCAAATATGGAGATTACCTGGTCTCTGCGTTCGGAATCAACAGCGTTTATAGCAATTGTCGCCTGCATTGCATTGTATGACTTGATTACGAGGGGATGAAGATCCAGTAGGACCGATTCATGAGTCACAGGTGGCAGAATCACATCCTCCTCTACATCCTCTATTCTGTCAAACGTTGAATGAACGTTGAGCAAGTTGGGGCTTAAATCATTGTATGAGCCTCACCGATGCCTAATCATGATCATTTCCATCACCTGTGTCAATATCTGGATAGCGCCAGGACGAGGTCCATGAGGGTCCAACAAAGGCTCTGTAACATGCGTATACACAAGTTTTGGGTCTGACGCAAACTGAGGGACTGCAATGAAATGTGTGATCATAATTCCTAGTTTGTGAAGATCTTCACGGTCGTATTTTGTCCACACACGCAGATTTTGAGAATCAGATCTTGACGTAGAAGACGATGATTTGTCAGTAGAGGATGTCTGCGATCCTTCGTCAGATGAGAAATCTGAACTATTTCCATTGCCCGTATTCTCAAGAGTTACTCTAATATCGTTGCTCCCGAAAGACAGACCAAGCAGGTTAGTGGTTGGTGTTCCTGTAACGATCCATCTTCGCTCAACGCTTAGCATTTTTGTAAATGGTGTCAGTACAGTTGACAAAGTAGCAGAAACATGGCCTTCGTCGATAACCAGTCGTTTCCATCGTATGCGAAGCAAAGAAGAAACATCCGGGACTTCACATGTACAATCTGGCAACCTTAAACCTGGGAAATACGGGCAGGTACAGTTCGTAGACAAGTGCAATTTTGATACATCCCGCCGACGAGATTCCAGGCTGAACCCTTCAGAAGAGGGAATCATCCCATTGGACACAGACCCGGATATACATCAGAAAGGCAAACTCACTAGTATATGTCATGAGAACGACCTAGGTATCATTAGTGATGAATGAAATAGCTAGTTGCGATACTTACATCATAATCCGAGGCGAGTACTCTAGCATCTGGCATTACTGTCTTTGATCTCATAATTAAAACCCTCAGTGGGTACTCGCAATGCTTTACAATTTCTCTATCCCATTGGCTCAAAAGATTGGCAGGAATGATGATGAGAGTCGCGGACGATAAGTAAATCCTCCGTGGGTGTAGTGTAACTTTCCTTCTTCGATCACGTTCTGTATTCGTAGGTTCACCTGGATAGTGATTATAGAATGGAACATTGTGATGAAGAAGTCCTCCAACTGGAAGCGAGTTCACACTATCTTCCATCTCTATTCTCTTCATGTATTTCTTCATCCCTTGTTGTGTAGAAGTGTTTGGTGTAGTAGTCACAGGTGTAGTTCGATTATGATGTAGGAGCAGTTCTACTAGTGAGGGTACGCGATGTGTATGTGCACTAAGCTTTTGGCTACCACCGTCAAATCGTTGGCGGGCGGTTATGCAATCAAGGGAAGGGAAATGCTTGAAAGATAGAGGTGTCAAAACAGGTCTATCGTCCATAATCGATTCTTCTGGAGTAGGAAGTTGATTTATTGTAGCGAGTATTAGAGCTAGGATCATGACAGTTTTTCCAGTACCTTGTTTTATAGAAGTCAATATCACTCCCTTGAACCGATAATGTATCCAGATACCTAGCTCTTCACAAAGAATTCCACCTCGACACTGAGCTACCATTGGACGCTCTTGCAATATCTCCATAGTCCCTGGTTGGAGATAAAATGTTTTATTATCGATTGTTGTAAGAGAGATGAATAAGGGGTCTGAAATGTCACTACGACCGAGCTCCCTTCGCATCATTGCAGCTACAGATTGACGCTGATATTTGTATAAGTAACTTCGCATACCAAGGCCGTCAAGATTGTCAGAGAAATCCAGTAAACGGGTACTAATGTCTTCCCAGCCTGGGACAACGCCTGTGGATGGCGAAGGAAGCTCACTGTAAATCTCCGAAAGACTTCTGCTATCCTATAATCGAAAGATGGTATGAATTCTGCAGTATATGTTTGTTGTAACATAACAGTAGGAAAAAATACCTTGGTGTCCGGAACGAAAGAGACTCTCCTACCACGACGTACACCTGTCCAGGTATTGACATCTTTGTTAATCTCGGGAAGCAACCTTCTAAGATATCGACGTGCAGGCGCCAAGATACTCTCTTTACGCAGCCGCAGTTTCCCTTTGACATTTGCCAGGTCATGTGGAATGAGATATATCCTTACAAGCAGCTCTGTCCCTCCAAAAATCCTCTGAGTCGCAGATATGAACTGGTGCTTAGCGAGAAATTCCAGTTGTTGACATAAAGCAGCACTTTGGTTATCCTGCAGTTGTCCGAGAATCGAAGTGCCCCGAAATGTGTGCCAACCATCCTCGGTGTGTACATGGTCACAGAAAGCTTGATTTGCACCAGGAACAACACCAAGTACGACGGTTCCCACAGGCAAAAGCTTCCCAAGGGCATAGGCGGAGTTCTCTTGTGAGGCACCTGTATACAGCTCTTGATGTCTGGAAACGTCCTCGAGACATGCGGAACAACACGAAGGACACGGTGGAAGCATTGGAACCAGACCCGTTTCTAAGGGATGAAGAGGTTGAGAAAAGCAAACATGGGCGGGAGAGTCAAACGCTAAGCTCGAGCTGTTAAAATCTGAGTTAATTATCATTCCGGAGCCGTACCGCATCAAGCCACGTGACACACCAGACACGCTCAAGTCCTGCCAATTTTATTTCCCCAAACCCTCTCAATTTTGTGAGTTCGCGTAAAACATCGAGCAAAACCAAAACCAATGATTACTCCCTGTCTTACACGATCACTTGGTCAGTCTACAAAGGCTCTGGGCTTCCAAGTCGCGAAAAGACCTCTGTATTTTACACGGCTACAGTCTACTACCGCGAAAACAACTTCGAAGCAAGCAGCAGCAGAAGTTCCGGAGACCCTAACATGGCCGCAGTATCTGACAATCAGAAGAAACAAGAGGCGGTGGCAAACTGTACGTCTTCGACCATTGTATATTCTACCTACGATGGACTTACAGTCATTAAGGCGCTCACAATTCCTTGTGCACTGTTTCGGCTTTGGAGGGGGCGTATTGTATTTCGGATCGCTTGAAATAGATCCGACAAAACCCATCATGGTCAGTTTTCACATCATGCTTGCCCCTGCTAGACAATAATGTCCTCATAGGGAATTGACCCATTCTTCTTCTACGGTATTTGCACTGTGGGTTGTGTCGGTATGTATTCACCTTAACGGTTTCTCGGTTTCTCGTCCTCAACTACAGGATAGGTGCTGGAGCTCTTGTTGGTCCTCCTATTGGCTCTGCAATATGGCGGTTCACGTATCGTAGTTCTCTCCCTGCAATTGATGCTCGAGACCGTGAATTCTTCAAGCGCATTGCCAAGAACCGTGTAGATGCTACTCTTCAAAGTCCCACACAACCTGTACCCGACTATTATGGTTTGTCAGAGAAACAACTACAGTTTCTTCTCTTCGCTAACTGCTTATCTCTTTTCGAAGGCGAAAAGATTGGCTCGTTGCACCAGTACCGACAGGTAATGAAGTGTATATTCAAATATTTTGATAAGATAACCAATACATATTTTTACAGTGGCTTCGTGATCAAGCAAAGTATAGACGTAAAGCCCTTCTACCCGAGGTGTGATTACTATACAAAATCATTGTACACATAATCGTATATATCAGAACTTTGGCATCTCATTTGGGCTGGACAAACACACGTCGTTGCTACCCCCTATAAATTAATACCTCCCGTACTAAAATGTGTTGGATATATGAGAAAAGCGCACGAAAATGTAGAGCACCCTTGAAAAATACTATCTTGCAACATAACCAGTCAGAATAAAAGTTCATCAAATGATATCTACTAATTGGTTGGAAACAGCTCTATACAAAGATCTCGCACCCTCAGACGGGATATAACTACCAAGAGCTGTAGTAATCAAAGAATCCACCGTCTTTGGCGATAATGTGCGCACGACATCGCCACCAAGAGTGTACATCGCCTCTGAACAGATCGCTTTCTTCTCCATTGTCGTGAATGGCGTAAACGGTAGAACAGTTGTTACTCTTGACACAATCGAAGCCTTGAACAAGAAGGTAAGTACCAAGATTGAACATGTTTGAAAAAGGGACACACCCCAAGACGCTCGGAAACAAGTGGTCGGAGTAAACCCATAAGTTCCACATACTCTTCCCTGGACATGAGTTGTTCAGAGTCCTCCCGCACAGTCCGGTATTTGAGGATCAGATCATGTCCAATATTAGACGTCCCCAGCCAAACCACATTGCTGACATCCACATGTCTACTTCCAGCTTCGAAAGAACACCGACCAAGCTCCCAAGGCATCAGTAATGAAACAAGAGTCTTTTCATCCTGAGTTTTCTCGATTTCCTGGTATTAATGAGTTAGAATGACGCAATAAGATCAGTAAAATCACTCACGTCGAATACAACAACACAACGTTTGCCTTCGTTGTTGATCAAGAACTCAGCTAACGTACAGCTTGTGGGTGTCTGTTGTTCAAATAGTTAACTTCGTCTCATAACTGTCAACAAGAACTGGCGTACATCGTATGGGCTCATTGAGTAAGACTGCCACAGGTCATGAGTAGATCGCAGAGTCGTCATGTTCACAGTATGTGTCGGTACATCCAGCAAAGCGCCGACTAAATAACAAAACAATGTCAATTTTCTTACTTTCATATGGGAATACAAACACTTGCATTTTCGAGCCAACAGACTTTTACCATGTCCACTGGGTCCTATAAAATGTCGTATCAAAACCAGAAACAATCAATACAGATATATGCACACATACCACAGAGCAACACAACAATCGGAGTGGTAGAAAGCGCTCTCGAATGCACGTTGAGAACCCTGAACAACTGTTCGAGGGCACGATCTTGACCAACTAAGTCGTATCGGACACGAGCGAGTGGTCGGAAAGAAGATCGATATATGAGAGCAGAAGTTCTACGGGTGTGTTGCGCATCTGCCCGCTCAACGTAATATCTACAGTCGACAGTTAGAAAAATAGAGAAAAATCGCTATTCAGAATTCATACCTTGTAGCAGGATCCATCTCTTCAAGTAATGACTTCTGAAGGTGCGTTTTGTCATTAGCATCTTGGGATAATGTGGTAGCCTTCTTAGCAGGACTCCTCAAAACACTAGGATCGGCTCCGAAAGCTAACAGCGTCTTCACAATCTCCATTTTATGTGTCAACTGATTATTCGTCATTGCGAACATCAACGCAGATTGTGGGCCGACCGCATCATTCGGTCCGACATCCCCATTTTCCAGAACTTGTTTCACTTGCTCGACATCATCACTGGCAATGGCGAACATGAGCGTCGGCTTAGGCGTGGCGATGGAATAGAGGTGTTCTGGTAAAGGGGGGATGACGCTATGTCTCGAATCGGGGACGGTTGACAAGGGTCGACGAATTGTTTCATCCAGTGCTTCATGATTGATCATCTCTTCCTCTTCATCATGTCTGAATTGAGGCTCAGAGAGTCGACTGTCCGATCGATGATACATATCTTCGGGCTCATGATTGACTGGATTTTCCCATGACGTGGAGATAGGAATGGGGGCAGACATTGGTTCGGAAGATGATTCATGATGTTGGAACGAGTCCGTTGATGGGGGCGCAGAAGAATTTTGTCGGTGAATGAGAGTATTACGTATATGTTCTGGTATAAGAGCTGAACAAGGTGATGAAAGCTGATATTGACAGTCAGAATTAACACAATCTAACATTGCATAATATAATCACCAGAGGATTGTTAGATATTGATATGCCTGATGATACACTTGCAGATGAGATAGATAAACGATGAATATTTCCTGTAAAGTCATGTTAGTAAAGTAGCCAACTGATATCCGAAACATGTGTACAAACCCTTTTGATGATTGTGATTGGTATTGCGAGAACTATGACTAGACATGCGAGAGGAAATAGGAAAACTAGCAGAAGAATTCGAATTGATCAATGTAGACTTTATTAGAAACAGAAAAAACATTTCAGCAACCAAGAAAAACGCAGACTTCACCCAGAACATACCAATCTAAGAGGCTTCAGACGGCCAGCGGCTGAAGTAGGAGGAGTAGAAGACCGAGTGGGGCATTGTGCGTCTTTTGGCGACAGATGGGATGTAGATTCATGCATTGTAGAAGAGCGAGGAATGGATCTGGAAGCACGTCCAGAAATGAGTGAGGACCTATTTGTACGACCCTACAAAAAATGTTAGTAATTATACTCCACGGGAGATGTAAGCCAATCTCACTAGCACAAAAGAGTTCCTAAACCCAAACGGGACCTTTTTCGAAACTTCGACAACCTGCTCATCAACACTTTGATTTAGAGAGCTAGTAAGAGATGGTTGTCTAGAAAGTTCAGCGGAAAATGGTGACGCGCGTCCTTTAGACAATGAATCTAGAGATGTTATAGGTGATGATAGAGATGTTGGTGAATCTGCTGTGATTGTACCAGATCGTCCTCTCCGTACCGGTGGAGGTGTAAATACGCGCTCGCGCAAAGAGCTAGGGGTAGACATGGCCGAGCCCTGCCGTTGATTGACAGGGGAAGGAGTGTTAACAGAATTCCGGATCGAGTTAGAGATCGATTCCGGACTTGCAAATTCAGAATAAGTATCATAAAGAGAATTTAGGGTATCATTAGCAGTAGGTGCTGGACGGGTGACTGTGGGAGATCGAAGATATGCTAGTTGTGCGGTGATGTCTTGAGAAGATATTGTATTATCATTATCATCATCTTCAAGAGGACCAGTGATAGCTTCTGGTGAAAGAGAGGTTTCTGAGTCGGCCTGAATGAGTGTGTTTACGAAGGACCTTGTCGGTTCATCCTCTTCAACTTTTAAGTTTGCCGTGAAGGGTGTGTCCAGGTCATCATCATCAACAAAGTCTACCTCAGTCGACATAGGGGAATCCAAACATTTTTTTTCAACTACTATCGAAGGGCTCTCAGATGTAGGCTCGAGATTTCTTTCGATGATTTTCTGTGATGCAGGATGCGACCCAAGGAAGACGGCAGTTAACCCATCTTTGTCTTCCCATGCGGAAGTTCCACCAAGAGTATCTTGTGCTAATTCATCGGAGTGCTTATCTTCTATGACTTCAACTCGGTGTGGAGGGGGTGGATTCGACAAGTCCGCCACTAATGGTTTAGGTTGTACACGGGCAGTATTTATCTCCGTTGGTTCAATAACTGATTCAGCAATTATCGAGTAACGGTCCGTCGGAGAATCCAGGTCGAAAGCCGAGATAAGACCTTCACGTTGGGGAGATTTCGAGATTGGTGATGAGGTTAATGATGGCGAACGATTGTTAAATGTACCCAGACGCGGAGACCTTATCCGAGCTGAGGGAGAACCAAATGGTGACGCAAGAAGGTCAAAAGTAGAATTCATGACTGGACTTCTTGGGGGAGACATTCTGAGCGGATAGGGTGTTTTCCAATTATCCATAAACCCGGAATCAAAGGATTGCATATCCTCCCCAGTACCGTCTTCATCGTCTACAACGAAAGGGATTAACCGAAGATGTGATAGATCAACTGGCGACAGGAGATCAGGAAGAGTTTCAGGTGCAGTGACAGGTTCACCGGTATCAGGAGAACTTGCTATCGTGCGAATGAGCGGACGATCATTGTCAGGGTTCAAACTGTTGGAATGGTAGTTGGAGTGATCTTGATGGCCAAAGTTCACCTCATCAAGTCCTGTAATCAATGGATCACTAGAAAAGCTGGAACTTCCTTTAAGGGGTGATGGCGACGCTTCATCTCCTAATGCCGAGTCTCGATCATCCAGAGGGAATGTATGTTCCTGCACAGACTGGGCTTTGTTGGTCACTTCCTCGAAGTCGTCCTGTACGTATTCATCCGTAGAGAGGGGTTCATGCAAAGGAGCGTTTCCAGAATCTGATGGGGGGACAGGTCGCTCGGTGATAGTAGTTAAGCATGGTCCGAAAACCTCTTCCTCCTCGGTATCATCCTGGATATTCTGGCTTGTGGGGAGAACATGAGGAGTCTCATGCGAGAACCAATTCACGGAGTCAGTCGAATTGTTAACTGGTTCGGTGGTGCTGAACTGCGGTCCAACTTCAACAACTTCCTCTCCATCTTCTTGTATAAAGGAATCATGAGGAGTATCACGAAAAAACCAATTGTCGGAGTATGATGAAATATCAGACTTTCCGACGGTATTTAGATGAAGTTCGGCAGCTTCTGTTTCTTCCTCGGGGTCGTCTTGTATATATGAATCTGTAGAGAGAATAGCAGGAGTCTCATGCGAGAACCAACCCCCAGAGCGAGTCGGAGTATCGGACTGTTCAGTAGTAGTCAACTGCTGCTGAACTTCTTCATCTACGGAGTCATCTTGAGACGTGTCATGAGAGATCCAATTATCAGAGTCTGTTGAAATGCTAGCTTGTTCTGAGGGAGTCAAAAGAGATGATGGGAAAAATTCTTCTTCTTCTAGGTCGTCCTGTATATATTCATCGGTAAAAGAATCGTCTTGCGAAAGCCAATTGCCAGAGTCGGTTGAATCATCGTCTGTTAATGGTTTGCACAATGCAATATCTTCATCTTCCTCCTCGTGGTTCACCAGTATAGGATCTCCTTCAAAAAGTGGATCATGCGAGAACAAATCACTCGAATTCGTCAAATTATCAACCTGTTCGTTGGTACTTGGAAGCCCTTCGGGACCTTGGCCTTCCATAAATTCTTCTTCTTCCTCTGGGTCATCTCCAATAACATCTCTCAATGCTAATAACAAGCCAGATAATCGTGGTGAACGTGTTGGTGAGCGAACAGAACGGGGAGAGCTGATTGTAACCAAAGGAGGTTTAGCAGGAGTGGATGGGTCACTTAACGACCGCATGGGCTGCTGTCCTGCGGAAATGCCATGTCTTGTACCCGCAGCAGAGCCAGGATGCACGAAATTACAAGAGTCACCGAATAAGCAGCGACCTTGTTGGTAATATGGACATGGTCGCGCTAGAATGTTTGAATATAAATATACAATGAGGAAAGTAGAATGAAAGCAACTTTACACTTTATTAGCCAAGTAGGTTGAGACAAGACCATTATCAGGCATTGAGCTGCTGAGATGCAACGCTAGCCTGCAGGTTACAGCCCGAGGAATGGAGATGAGGGTTTTAAAGAAGAAATTTGAAACGAGAGACCCTTGAATGATCCTGTCAAGTTTCTAGCGAAGTCAGCTTTCACTTTGACAACTCAAACCGAACAACAATCAATAACCAGTCACAGCCTGTCACACAATATTTCAAAAAAACATTAAAAATAACCGTCTGTATGACATCTCGTATCACCCGTACCCCTCGTTTAACCTTGTTCTCCGGTCCAAACTGCTCTTTGTGCGATGTAAGTCCTAATCCTAATATCATATTACTTGAATTTAAAATATCTAGACTGCAAAAGCAGAACTGGCTAAAGTTAGACAACAAGTGAGTTGATATCCTGTTCAAACAACAGTTACTAGAAACTACGTCTTAGCGATCATTCCAACTCGATACCATCAATATCCACGATCAAGGTCAAGAGCGGTGGAAGAACAAATATGTGTATTGGATCCCTGCTCTCCATCTAGAAGGGAAAGAGATAGCAAAAGGCCGGTGGGACTCGCACATTGTGACTCAGGCGCTTGACAAATGGGAGAAGCAGGTGGAGGAGAAGGCGGGGGTGGAAGTGAAGGACAACACACTACCCAAAACGTAGAATGGCTACCCTACTTTGTTGACACTACAACCAATACGAATACGGGTTGGGACATGAGTGGTGTGTATGTGCGGCATAGCGAAGAGATCCTAGGTGAAGCAGAAAAAGAAGACAACGCATCACTGCCAGCATGGAGAACGCAGAGTCTATGCTTCAATTGCGGTTATCCAGATCACACTGTTTCATCTTGCCCAGAACCAATAAATCGTGAAGTCGTCTCTCTATCTCGAACACTCCGCCAATTCCTCCAGGAAAACGAAAGGTTAGCAAATTGGAAGAGAATCCACGTCGTTGAAGAATGGAGGCAACAACGCCTTGAATGGCTAGAAATTCTCCAACCCGGTAAAGTTAAAGGACATCTCCTTCGCGAGGCTCTCGGCGGTGAAGACGGGGATTGGGAATGGCTTAAGAATATGACATGTTGGGGTTACCCTCCAGGTTGGATTGGAAAAGACGACCCGAGGAATTTAGTTCGTGAAAGAATATGGAATGAGGATTTCGACGGAATAGACGGCCTTTCTGACGATGAGCTATTCCTTATACATGGAGACGACGGAGATATCGAAGAGGTCTCATCCAAAAATATACAAACGACTTCACAGACTCCTGAAACGCCAGGATCGACCGATTCCGTCCCTCTAGAGTCGCACAAAACTGAACAAAATACTAACCCTGAAAACCACACGACGAGGTGGGCTCAATACCCGAATACATATTTCAATTACGAGCTCCTCCCAGTATACAATGGCTTATCTCTCCCCGGAATGGAAAAGCAAAATCATGCAATTGGTTCTTATAGCTCAACTTATACATCCAACAGACAAGACCTCTGGCAAAGAATTATTTCAGGAGAGAATTTCACATCTGTCATTGACCCACCTGTTCCACCACCACCATCAGAGGAACCCCCGCCTCTCCCTCCGCCATCAAGCGCACCGCCACCGCCGCCACCATCTCCCCCGCATGATTCCGGTAATGAGATGGATATGGACATGTCCGACTCTGACTGACCTATTCGTTTCAATCCCTTTCGCCCTCTCTTCTCCCATCATGTATACATCAATCATAGCCGTTCAGTTGCTTAATATCAGAAGTACTAGCAGTGACATCAAAGAACCATTTCTTACTCCCTAATCTCACATTGCTTGGATTTCATCAATTGTTCTATTCAAAATTACAATATGTACTATATCATACACATCAGGATGGGGAGTAATACACTAGATTGCAGATATAATGATATATCATCCTCGTCGACTATGAGGATGATTTGTATAACAGCTAAGACGTTGGCCAAACGTCCGCATAAACAAGAAGTGAGAGGGGGGTGTGGAAGAAGAATTAAAGAACGTAAGGGAAGTCAAAGTCCATTTACTTTAACATCATGTTTCATCTTCGTGCAATTTCGACGTTTGATATAAAGAATAGTAGGAAATCCAGTTCCAGTTTCTCTTTTTTGACAAGTTAAGTCTTTGCGAGAGTGAGTTACTCTTGTGTCAAGATCATAGAGCAGTCGGACTAGACTTGAATATCGGAGTTTGCGACCTGTCACTGTGTTGCGATTCTACCTGGGCGCTATCGCGAAGAGAAGGAGACGCAAAGCTTGAAGTTGACGATACGCTAGACGCATTTCTCGTCAAGTTCGCCTTGGGTGTTGGGGTAGCATATCGAGGCAATGATTCGTCTGGACGTTGCAACAGGAAACCGCGAAGCCCAGCAGCTTTCTCACCCTGCCTTCCAAAGCCATATCCAGCTTTCTCCGCTGTAAAACCACTCTTTTCTGAGGTCGAGTATGCAGGATATTCAACATTGTGTTTGCCTTCGTCGCCAGTGAACATATTAGAAACGTAAGAGGGCGTAGCGTTCACGAAAACAGGTCGGTTGTCGGACGAAGTAGGTAAGATACCCTTTGCTTCTGCGCGCCAGGAAGTGATAGAACGTTTCTGTTTCGCACTCTCGCGGAAGATGAGCCCCAGCAACATATTGACACATCCAAGAGCGAATAAGAAGAATGCAGAGACTAGGGTAAAGTCGTCAACATGATGTGAAAGTATTTGGGTTGAGATCCTGTCATGTAACAATTAAGTTAATGCGAAATGAATTCGGACGAAAAGGAGGACATACAAGCATTGGAAGATGCCCAAAGCGCCAAGACCGAATTGGGAACCAAGGACAGGGAAATAGCGATCAAAGAATGATAATGGCCAGCTGACTTCCGAGACTATACAGAATACTTGTCAATACGGACCGAGAAACAATAACAGCAGAATTACTCACGGAATAAGATGACACTCTGGAAAATAATCAAAAGGCTAGCCACAACAGCCCAAAAGACACCAGCAGGTTGATTGGGCACGGTGCTGCCTCTGTAACAAGGAGATCAGCAAATGAACATGTGAACTAATGTGATAAGGACTAACTCAATGTAATCGCAATCAACCGTGGGCATTGTTCCGTTAACCTTGCTCGCTTCAAAAGCATTAACAGCCTTGATATTGCAGACCATCACAAAGATGGTACTCGAGAACACGAGGATGAGGGAAACAATGCTCAAAGCACGGACGGCATTGAGGCCCATGAAGTAGACTGCATAACAAGATCAGCAATGGTTTCACCACAATGTCAGGAAAAGATAAGCTCACTAGCACGAGTAGGAAGCATTGTGATATAGAAATGAAAATGTGAAGAATAGATAGGATTGTGAACCGAGTGATATTAAAGATCTTGTAGCACGTCGCGTGTTAAGCAGTCGATATCCCAATCGTAAAGATTCTGTCTAGACAGGTAAAATAAAGGGTGTCCCAGCACCAACAAGAAAGAGGAGTAACCAAAGGAGACTCCTGGTGAGCTCTTAAAGCTTACAAAAAAGTAGGGGGGATTGGAGGTTTGAAATGAAGAAACAAAAAGGCAAGTGGCTCTGAATATTTAAGTAAAGCCATATTTGGGATGCCGTGAGATCCGTACGCAAACTTGTGGCTGTTTGGGAACGCGTTGTAAAGGTGTGGACAATGGCGGTCGATGTGTGTGCATAGCATAACGACTCGAGGTGGACTCGAGGCCATTGTTCTCCCTTTGTTTGTACATCATTCTTTAAATCACGTGGTCACATCATTATAGGGTTGGCATATCGACCCTTTATATTTTCAATTGCTCTTCGAAATGAAACCGGGCAACTTTTTATTGTCTTCCAAATCATGGATTAAATAACGACGAGTCAGGCAACACATCAACCGTTGCTTCACAATACTTTTAAATAGTGAAAATGACTATCAAGTCCGCTGTTCGATATATTTGGGTTCAGCGAAGGGTTTGATTAAGGGACCAACGTCATTTCTAATATCAACTGTCCCCAAAATTATGTGCTATGTATATCATCGAGAACTCAATAAAATAATGCAAGCAGAAAAAACGAGTCCAATGACTAAATTCACTGTTCAGTATATGCAGGAGGAGCAGGGGAAGCAGCCGATGATGAACCAGCACCCTCTTGATACATAGATCCGTCCAAGTGAACAAGATGTGCCTTCTCATTCACAGGTCTAGGTGGTTCCAAAGAGCCGGCGGAGGACGTTGCAGCAGGGGTATAGTGTTGTTGTGATGCAGGGCTAGTAGCACCAGTTGAGGAACCGGCAGGCTGATTGAAATATCCTCGACTTTCTTCTGGTGTAGGGTTCATTGTAGGTACGTGACTACTATTAGCAACAGGGAACCCGGGTGCAGCCCAACTTGTGCGCTGACCAGAACCAGAAGTCACACTTCCCGTGCTGAGAGAATGAGAATGGTTAGGAGGTGCCGGGAATACAGCTGGTTGATTAGGTTGAACGGCTCCATTTCCAACTGAATTACGATGCGAGAAACCCGTGTTGGCATTACTGGTAGCCATAGCAGAGCTCACAGCAGGATTATAATGTGAAAGGTTGGGTTTATGTTCGTGTTGACCAGCTAGAGGTACTGGGATTACGGAAACCGGACCTGGACCGTGACCACTGTGCGCATCGTAAGGGAATTGTTCGGTTTTGGGTGGATGGGTTGGAGTGGGATTTGCAAACATATCGTCGTCAAAGACGCCGTCCCATCTATTCCTCCTTTTCCTGCAAAGATAAATGACTTGTTTTAGCAAAAGAAGGGGTGGATATGAGATGAGTCACATACATGATAAACCAAACCAGGGCGGCGATCGCAAGCAACCCAAAGAATCCTCCAGCGGCACCCCCAACAATGGCACCAATATTGACAGAAGATTTGGTACCCCCCGCCTCTGTATTCTGGGGGTTTGATGACTGGGTTACAAGAGGTAAAGTGGACGTGACAGTCACTTGTGATACGACGACACTACCATCCTGCATAGTAGAATACGATTGGCTGGTGTATATAGATGGAGGGGGTGTGTAGACAGATACAGATTGGGAAACTGTGTCAGTGGGACGCGTGATCGAGGGGGTGGTTACACCTCCACCTCCACCATTCTGAGGATTGCTACACGATGAGCCATACAAGGTGCTCAACTCCGTTGTCGTAAAATCGATAGCTGTGGTGATCGTCACATCAATGGTTGAAGTCGTGCCTTATCGTTATAGTTGGTGAATAATGGAACATAAAGGACTTGAATATTGAACCCACCTGGAATGGTTATGACCGTCGTTTGCGCCGAACAAGTCACCGAGTCCGTTCCAGTAGGACATGGCAGTGTGGAAGTAATCGTCTCCGGAGGGACGGTAGTAACACTGGATGAGAGACTAGTTGACAAGCTCTGCGAAGTGATGACATTGGTGCTCGTCAAAGTCGGGAATGTGAGGCACGATTGAGCCATGTGTTCGACTTTTTTGCAGATGAGGAGACTACAAAGACTTTACAGAAGTCGATGGCAAAATACGATTTCACAGAGGGAAAAGGCCTTTGCAAGAGAAGCACTGAAAGGCTTTAAATGACAGGACGTTGATGAGAGTTTGGCGAGAAGTGGGGAAAGGGGGTTGAAAACACCGCCGCGCTACCGCATACGAAAGAAAGAGGATCAGGGATAGGCAAAGCCTCGATATGGAATATAGCCGCCCTATCCGGATTTAAAAAAATAATTGGCTTAGTTCAGGGCAAATTTACCAATCTGAGCATTGAATCCCGTTGAAAAACATCCAGGATTGGGAACATCAGAGCAGATTGGATGGATCCATAAGCTCCAATCGTCCAGTGCAGAAAACAGATAAATTGCAGCATGGATCGTTGGATGCCACCGCGTGCCATGGCCGAGAGCCAAACAAAAAAAAAGCGGTGCAATTCTTGTAATCGAGATCGCCCTGGTTCATTGATCGTTCTGTGTCTCAATGTTCCGCTCTGCAATCATGAGGCAGTACTCCACCATATCTCCTCCCTATTTCTTACTCGTGGTACCCACCTGCAGAGCATGAACGGTGTCCCTCTCTGAATCAAACTTGGTGTGGGCTGATGATTGTGCCAAGCCTCTGAGCCGGTTTCCAAGGGTTTGAAAGGCATTTGATAAATGCCAAGATTTCCTATGCTTGATCAAGCAAAAGTTTTTGTTCGAATCAAAACATCCAAAAAGGGAAACTGTATAATATTGCAACTCACAGGGGGAAAAAACCAAGTTTTATAAACACAATCAATATCACAATTGAAATCCCATTAGTTTACCAATATACAAGTAAGAGCTTTTAATACGATAGTAAATATCTGTAGGATAATAAAAGGTAGGAAGGAGAGTGGGTCCAAAAAAACGAGCAGAAATGGAGCATTCTTCTTTCAAGGCAAAAAAAAAGATCAAAAACGGCAATCGTATGAATACAAGTTTTACTGTGCATATGGTGGCGTTATGCTCACCTCATCAGTCTTATGACGCTGTTTTTAAAACAGGGATTTTCGTATGTGAGGATGGTGTCGCAGGCGGTGCATTGTCCACCTCGGTCATTTTATATTTAGTTCGACCCTCGACGATCGTTTGCGTCTGTCCAATATTTGGAGGCAGCCCCTCGCCAATCTCTTCTTCCCACACACGTCCTTCCTCCTGTCCGCTGTCATTCGGTGCGATCACGGAAGTCATAGGTCGGTTATTCGTCATGCCCGTCACTAGTACAGGATTCTTGGTGGCGCCCGCTCCCGAGTCTTTCGATCTTCGATTCCCCTGCGTATCGTTCTGCTTATCCTTCTCTGCATCTTTGTTAATATTTCTGTTCGAGACCTTCCTCCATATATGTTTCCCAGCACCTTTCATCATCCTCCCTATAGCTAGAAACGGGTCTTCAATCTCCTCATCCCCTGAGCCGCCGTTTGCCTCCCGCATGTGGTAAGCTTCCATTTCCTCCTGAGTCCACATAGGACTATGGGTATATTCGGGTCTCTCATCAAAAAAGCTTTTTCTTCTTCTCATGAGCTGCTGGCGCCCTGCCATTCCTAGTGGAGCAGCTGAACGCCTCTTACGTGGCCCCATTTTTGGCAGAGGGGCAAAAGTAACGGTCATATTTGGAGCGCTTTGAAGTGATGTACATGATACTGATTCTCTCGCATTGGTGGCTTGAGCAGTCGTGGAGTCTAGGATACCAGTAGGTGAAGGGGTAACTGAAGAATAGGGTGAATTGGTATCCGTGGGTATTTCGATTGCAAGAGATCGAGATGAATCTGAATGCTCAAGCACGGAGGTCGACATGGTTTCGTGGCGAATGAATGAAGGTGGTGGATGGGAGATGGAATGGAAGGCAACAAAGTATTCCAATCAGATTCGGATCCGGATTACGACGCTGTGCAGTGAGAACGGTTCGAGGTTATTGTTGATGACCTTGATAGAAAGTAAGAGTTCGTGATGATATTATAGATTGTGAAAGAATGAAAGACAAAGACAAAGAGCACTGCTCTGTTCCGGGTGGCATGCAAGAAAGAAAAGCTAGGGAAGAGACCTAGTAAAGGAGAGGGAGTAATATAAATACAAGACACTCCAACCGGATGTTGATAAGTCTACGCCATGGCTCACAAAGCCGGTCAATGCCGAACTCTTCGCTTATAATTAATTTCTTCACTTCCAATCTTAGCCACAAGGCACCGAACAGTTCTCATCCACATTTACATTCAATTCCAATCCATATCTTCTCATATCAAATAATATCTCTTCCCACAACACGACTTCATTGCATATGTTTCTGCCACATGCTGCTCGTCTTTCGTAACACCCGCGATTTCCTTCTTTTTCTACCCAAAAAAATAGGACGGCACATGACCAGTTGCGCCAACGCCAACCATGGTTCTTCGGCAATAAACAACCTTGTATGTTTGGGTGTCCTTTGTACGGTGTTTCTGTTGAACACGTCAATCCCAATAGGCGCGTCCGTGAGCAACGATCCCATCTGGATCCCCCAAAAAAATCCAAGAGCGTATTGTTGCACAAAGAGCATCAGCAAGGGTCTTGCAAAAGTTCTTTTTGCTTTTCCCTGCGACGTGATCAGAACACCGTAACACCGGATTGAGTACCAGTATACTGCGATTTCATATCATCCATATCAGCTGCTTCATCCTGGCTCTTATAGTCATATTGAGATAGACTGCCAAGATCGCTTGCCCCAGCAACTGATGCAGAACCAAAAGAATTGCGGCGCCTAAGACGGTCACTTTGAGAATAAGCGATATTAATGCTACTTGCGCGATCTCCATCAATAACACTGCTGTTATCCGTAACACTGGGTCCAGCATCTTGAGAGACGATCGAAGATGCATAACTGTACGTGCTGCGTTTCCCGCCGTTAGCACCGCGCGGGATGCTAGGGCCGAATGGTCCTGGAGCACTAAACATCGGAATACCAGAAGAATATGTAGCTTGCGATCGAAGAGATTGCACATCGGATGGAATATACCCCAATGCATCATGAGTTCGATGGTAGAAACTCGCATCAAAGCGGCTCGGAGTTCCAGAACGACGACCAAGAGCTTCGGAAGAAGATTAGTACAAACATGACATAGTACGTAACGTTGCAACATACGATCAGTCATGACACCACTTGAGGACGTCATATAGTCACGGGCATTATTTTCATGACGACGGAATTGGTCCATAGACTTGACCAACGAGCGACGAGGTTTACTGAATTGTATCATGCTAGGCTGTAAATTGCTCAACGGCCCTTCGACCAAACAATTCTTCTCCTTGTAATGAGTAAGCAGATAATGCCACAGTGGATGCTAATTTTAAATAAATGAATTTTTTTAGACATTGAAACGAAAAAAGGATAGGAGGTACCTTGCTCAAAACTTTTGGGTTTCCCAAAATAACCACCCCATACTTGGCACGAGTAAGAGCAACGTTCAATCGACGGGGGTCATTCAAAAAACCGATTCCTTGATGTTCGTTGCTTCGAACACAGCTAAGGATGATATAATCCTTTTCTCGACCCTGGAAAGCATCCACACTAGCGACTTCAATTTCTTTGTACAGATCTTTCTTGAGAGACCCATTGAACTGCATATAGTTGACGATATACGAGCGCTGGCCTTCATATGGTGTGACAACACCGATCTGGCCGGGTACGACACCAGATTTAAAGAATTTCGTAACGATCTTTTCCACATTGGAAGCTTCCGTCCTGTGAGAAGAAAAATTTCAAAATTTGCGACAAAAAACTATTATTGAAAATAACCCACATACCTGTTCAGGAAAGAAGTTCCGCTGCTTGAAATTTCTTCTTGACCAAGATTCTGATAAAAAAACATGGGGGTATCAGGAACAGGCCACGGGAAGTCAACGTTCTTCCTCAAGCGCTCAGGTGCAGTGACACCATTTTGCAATGTACCCTCGTAAAACATATTCGATGGGAATTCTGAAAGGCAGGGATGCATGCGGTATTGAACCTGCAGACGAATGGGTCTATTTCCCAGCACCACAAGACGCTCGAACAGAGACTGGGTCAATCCAGCACGTGCAGCCTTCTTATTCATGATGACTGGCCCAAGTTGCTGTGTTCAACCATCAATATTGCTATAGGCTAAATTAAATGCGCAGGTACGTACCTGATGGTCTCCAACGAGGACGACTTGTTTGCACCCGAGCACCAGAGGAATCATACATTCTAAATCATGAGATTAACAAAAATAGTCGTGAAAAAGAAATGAGGTGTTCCCATTTACCTGGCTCGGCCGCCTGAGTTGCTTCATCAATCAAAACTGTCCTAAACTTCAACTTGCTAAGCCTCGGATCTCCTGCACCAACGCAAGTGCAGCATATGACATCTGCAGCACTCAAAATCTCCTTCTCACATTGTCGGATCAACGTCTTGTACTTCCGTTCATCATTACTACTCAATTCTCCTTGTTCGTCCCTCAACATGATTAGTTTTTGCAACTCCACATGCGTTGTGCTGTTTGCAACTTGTTGATGCAAAGTCAAGAATCCGACACTGGAATCCAGTGCCTCTCTAGATTTGGCCGTGAGACGGACGACTTTAAGACCAGTGGAATGGATTTTCTCTGTAAGCTGATCGACGGCAACATTAGATGGAGCGCAAACAAGGACTTGGCCTGGATTCATTTTCGCTAGATGATATACGATCGAGGCTGAGGTAACAGTTTTACCGGTACCAGGGGGACCTTGAATTAAGCTGATAGGCTTTTGTAGAACGCTTTTGACAGCATACATCTGAGAGTGATTGAGCTCAGGAAGGCCAGGAGCGGAGAAACGCTTGGGCATTTGTGTGCGCAGCGCTTGTGGTTCAAGTTCATGACCCAAGAGTTTATGATACTAATTATATTCAAAATTTGGCAAATTATCTCACTAAAATATGAACTTACGATGTATCCACTAACACTCTTTTCATCAACAGCGAACTGTTTCATGGCCAATTGCATCCTGTCGAAACTCGTAGACTTCCATACAAAGTCCGCAGCAAAGTTATGAGTACAATCCGACGGAACACCCTCTGTCCTTCGCAATTCCAATCCGATTTCATCGGATACATCTAGAAGGAAAGCGTAGAAGTATTTTAGTGTTCAGACTCACGATCGAGAACATATATAATAATCACTGTTCGGAATCTTAATGACATGACCAACACCCTCCCAAGGTTTATGCAGTTCTCCATTATACCTCAACCTTAATTCGTCTCCCACGGCGAGTCGCACTTCGCCACTTTCAAGCTTAGGGAGGCCAAACCAGGCTACTCGTTTTTGATTCAAACCTAAATCCCATCTGACAGTGATGTCTGTCTGGGTTTGACTTTCTTTCAATTTCTTATCATAGTCAGCTTCGATTTTGACGAGGGGACCGAATATGTTTTGATATTGGTATGCGTCTTCATATCGCAACAGGATGGGCTGAGGTTCATCGTCTACTCCGGGTTTCTCGAGATCTTCGAGAGTAGCATTAGCGTTGTCTCGCCAAAGATCTTCTAAGCGGTTGATTTGAGAGAATGAAATCTGTCTCGAGCGGAGTTGTTCCGTTTCACTGGGAGGCTTAACGAGCCATGACAAAAAGGACCTATCATCAATCAGTGGCGCCCAAAGAGAAGCGTTCCAGGAGATGTCCTTAGATATAGCTGCACAAGGTTGACTATGGAGTTCTTAGAGTTAACGAAATGTGTTCGATGACCAAAAAATTAAGTTCGTACCGGCAAAGCAATACCACGACCGTATCACTCTTGGCAGGTATGAAGCCTAGCATAAACACATTTTTACTCCCGCAATTATAACATTCGGGTGTGGTTTCTCCTAAGGGGCTTTCCGCGTGCAAAATAACTTCTTTATGCTTAGCGCGGACGAGATGATTTACAATATGAGATGCCGAAGTATTTCCACGAGAGTTGCAGAACCACTTCAAACAGATCAAGCATTTCACCACAGATGCAGGAGAGTGGATACCACAATAGCTATTCCAATTTATTAAACCTGTTAGTTGGACCGAAGTGTAATTCACTAGATCAAGAACGAACCTGCATGCGTGGGGAGGTAAGTCAACTGCAGTGTCATCCTTTAAGTCATCCAAAACAGCATCGAAATCCTCATCGATTCCAGTGCGAGTCCCATTACGAACATGCTGATGGTTCGTTTGTTCACGATTCGCAGACCCGGCATTATATTCTGAAATGGAAAGACTTGTAAGGTCGACAGAAGACGCATTGTCTTGGGTGTTGGCAGTGTAAACCGACGAAGTGTCGTCGACAATACCTATTCCGCCATATGAAGAAGCGGAATCATATTGAAAATTATCAAAAGTATCCATGGAATGAGTATAAGAAAGAGTGGAAAAGTTCAAGTTACAAAGATTTCACCAACTCGAACATGTCCTGCCAAATACAGGGACTGCGCCATACTGCTGACTCAGACTATCTTTATTTCAGTCACGTTCACTCTCGGAGTGGTGGCACACAACATATTCGACCTAATTACTCTTTGTCCTACACATTTCAGGGAAGATGCGATTTATGGAAGATAGATGAGCGCCCAAAGAGCCCACTAGCATATTTGTTCTAACGCCTCTTCTCCGCCTTTGCTGTGTCAACCCGAATACCCCTATCGGAACACCAGCCAAACATAAGTTAGCGGGAGATCCCCGTATTTTTCCCGGTTCAAAGGCTACATGCGACAAGAATTAGGTCAAAGAGCACTTATTCATTCATCAAACCCTGGTAGCGACAGACATGGATAAACACAAATCGCATATACGCCCTCTATGCAAGTGTGGGCCACTCAAATAAACGCTGGCCAGAGGAAGAATATATGACAAACCAGAATATACCAGGACATATGCGTGCTCTCACGGCACAATTCGACGTCCGAGGAATGAATCATGTCCTTTTCAATTTCATCCAACCTAAGGGCTCAAGTGCATCATCAAGAATAGACCATAGGAGAGACAGAAGAACAAAGGTTTGCCGGGCCAGGGAGGAAATCAATCATGAGGATCTGAAGACGAGAAGAGGATCGCATTGTTCCACAGAAGTACAAATTATCACTACTTTTGGTAATTAACAGAAGTACAGAGAGAGGCTGAGTAGTAGGGAGATAAGATGGAGTACTTGGCGTTTCGAAGGCTGGGTCCTGATAGTAATATAGACGCCCCAGTGATATACGTCTCGACAAGGAATAATGTCCCCCCACATCTCCCAAGAGAGTCAATAGCACCCAAAAGGAAGGAGAAACACCAAGCGAAACCTACATCGTATTGACTGTAGTCCCACAATGAAATTCACCTGAACTGACACCCGTATGTCAGTCGGACGAAACGAATAATACCCATCTCAGGATTGGACAAAGATAACCTTAGAGAAATCCTTTTTAGAAGTCATCTGGCAACATCGCCCCGGAGAAGCACGATCAATAACACTTATTTCACAAGTCACTATCAATCCCTAGGATATCCGTTCTACAAGTGTCGCAGCCCAGTTCTTTAAAAGAGTGTTTTCTCGCTGAGCCAATAAGTGCTGGGCTCAGCTGCAAGCCTTGCTTACTCAGGTGTTTCAGAAAGCAAAACCCCTCCTGGAATAGATTTTGTGCATCGCAAGCTTGCGAGACCTAGCCCTCAAGGTATACCAATTGTGTCAAGGATTCGGGCTATGCACTCGCTTCTAGATTTCTCGCCAATGGTCCTGGCAGTTACTTGGTGCTGTGGCTCCACATATACGATTGCGATCACAGAGGTTCTTCGGACGCCCACCATAGCCACATTTCCATCAGACTTGCCAACTTCATGTTCTTTGAATGACACAATCAGACTGCAAGTAATCCATCATGTATCGATATTCGAGAATGTCGTACCATTTGGAACGTCATCTGGAGCATCCAACAAATGATCTGGCGCGCTAGCAGACTTGTTGCACTCTGCCTTCCAGCCTACTTGAGTATAATTTGGAGTGCCACATTCATCCTTAACAAGATGATGATAGGTAGGAGAGAGGTGTCACACTTGGAATGGAGTTTCAGGGATTTTTTTGTTATATTATTCGTCATTACCTCTGTTCTCGTATACCAATATAGCAGATGGAGCATTTAAAGCAGTCCGATGGGGCGTAGTGGTAGGGTATACATGTTGGTTACGTTTGTTCGACTTTCACAACCGTGATATGTTCAAATTATTATGTTATTGACTCACTGTAGAGTAACAACATTATACTTACCCCGCAGAATGTCAAGTAAGATGGTGGGACCTATGGAAATGAACGCCTAAAGAACTTCAGACGAGCTCACCCTCATCACCACAACTCAGTGCGAATCCAAATAATAAATTACAAGGAGAGGGACGCCAGTGAGGTTGGATTGCTTTTATTTATTCATGAAAAAGACTAGCAGCAATGTATGCGGATAAACACAAATCATACATACACTCTCCACTCTGCTCTACAAGGGCCGCAAGGATAGACTCACTCAAACAAATGCCGACCAGAGGAAAGAACATATGACAAATCAAAATACGTCAGGATGCATACGTACTCTCACGGCATAATTAAACGTCCGGGGGACGGGTTATCCGTTTCGATTTCATCCAATCGAAAGGCTTCACGAGTAACATCATCAGGAATAAGAGCATCTGAGAGACAGAAAAACGGAGGTTTGCCGGGCTAAGGGGACGTCACAAGACACAAGACATAAGATAAGAGGCTTGCATTGTTCTAAAGATGTACAAAATATCACTGCTTTCGTAATGCCCAGAAGGGCGGTGAGAGATATTGCGAGACCGGGCAGTTTGGAGATAAGATGGAGTACCTGACGTTTCGAAGATGGGTTCTAATAGACGCCCGAGCGAGATACGTCCTGACGCGTTTCGCAAAGAGTAAGGTCTCCTCAGAATCTCTAAAAAGCACCCAAAAGAAAGAAGAGACACTAGGGAGGGTCGCAACTCACATAGGACTGATTGTAGTGCCACAATGAGACTAACCTCAACTGACGCCCGTACGTCAGTCGGACGAAATGGATAGCGCTTATCCCGGGCTGAACAAAGATAGCCATCAAATAAATCAATCATACTCTTCTTAGAAGTCATATGGTGGCATCGCCCTAGAGAGCAGGATCAATAAATACTTCCTTTCACAAATCACTGTCAGTCCCAGGATATCCTTCCCGCAGGTTTCATAGCGCAGCTCGTTAGGAGGGCGCTTTCTCGTTGAAGCAACAAGTGTTAGGCTTAGCTTCAAGACTTGGTCATTCGTGCACCTCGAGTGCATTTGTTTTTTTTTCGAAAGCAAAACCCCTTCTGGAACAGCGACGGTACATCGCAAACCTGCGAGACCACCCCTCGAGGTCTACCAATCGTTTCAAACATTCAGGCCATGCAATCGGTCCTAGTTTTTTCGTCCGTTCTCCTGGCAATTGCTTGGTGGACCAGTTCCACTTATGCGGCTCCGATCCCAGCGGCTCTCCCGACGCCCACCACAGCTACATTTCTTTCAGATTTGCCAATTTCACGTTCTCTAAGTGGCACAATCAGCTCTCTGAGCAATACATCATGTAACGATATTCGAGAATGTCGTACCATTTGGAACATCATCTGGAGTTGTTTGGCGACCATCATAGCCTGTACCTGGGTCGCAATTCACCCAAATGTTCCTGCCGAAGAAGATTCATGGTGGACTGTCAATATACGCCGATTGAAGATCATGGTATATGCGATAATCGCACCTGAGATGATAATGGTCTGGGCATTACGCCAAGCAATTGGCGCATACACAATTTGCCGAAAACATAAAGGTAAGTGTGAGAAAAGTTCATGTGAAGAGATATTTCGTGTTGACTAGCATCTTACAGAGAAATATGGTTGGACAAAGATGCACGGATTTTTCGTCCAAATGGGGGGGTTCTTGTTGTACGAGGGAGATTCCCCGTCCCATGCTCTCTCTCTCAAAGAGCTGGAGGATTTAGCTGCCAATGGTGTAATAGATTTTCCTCGGATAACGAAAAAGGAGATCGAAGACCGCAGTAAACGTGATTTATTGTCCAAAGGACTTGCAGTAGGCCAGACTACTTGGTTTGCATTACAGTGTCTGTCCCGCGCTATACAAGGTCTGGCGATTACCGAGCTCGAACTTGTTACATTAGGTTTTGCGGTCCTTAACGCAGTTACATATGGATTATGGTGGCACAAGCCTATTGATGTTCAGTCCGCCTATCCTGTATATGCGAAAAAAAGTCAGAGGTCCAGTCGAGCGTACACGGAATCTGAGCGCCCACGGTCGGATGACCGGTCCATCGCTTCTGCTACAACAGAAGTAGAACAATCCGTTGAGGTGGACAATGCAAACTACGAGAAATCCGAACGCGAACCAGATCAGGAACGGCAGCGCAGAAGGGAGCGCGGTAGAGAAGCAAGCCGTAGAGACTCGAGAGGATGGAAGCAGTCGCAGTTCATTCGGCGGCTCAAAGGCAAATTTCGCCGCATACAGGAAGATATTAAGATGGCATGGCATCGTTTGGTTCCTTTGGGATACATTCATCGGCACACCCAATAGATGCAATGATACTGCCTTTCATCCGATATGTTCTCCTGCGATGCAAGAGTCGATCCTCGAAACCAAAGTGCCCACATTCAACGCCGCTCGACCCGCCTCCTTAGGCCAACATGCCTCGTTATACATTGTCTCCGCCGTGCTCGCTATCATTTTCGGTGGAATCCATTGCATAGCATGGAACTTCGAGTTCCCTTCAGACCATCAAAGAATGATCTGGCGAATTAGTGCACTTGCTGCACTCTGCCTCCCCGTCTACCTGGGCGTAACCCTCGGAGTACGTACATTCATCCGCACCAAGACAACTATAGGCAAGAAAAAGGAGATGTCACCTTTGGAATACGGTTTCAGAAATTTTTGTGTCATGTTATTCTTCATTGCTCCCGTTTTTGCATATTTCGCTGCACGTCTCGCATTGTTGGTGCAAGCGTGCATGTTGCTGGCCGATCTACCAGAAGGAGCATTTAAAGCAGTCCAATGGTCCATGTATATTCCACACTTTGGATAGTGTGGAGTGGTAGATGGCACGCGTTTATCACGTTCGTTCGACTTTCACAAATTTGTCATGTTTAAAATATTGTGATACGGATGTATCTGTATCAAAAACTGTATGTTGATATACGGAATGAATCAAAATGAATAGGCCTTACAATGACGAATACAATCCCTCTGTGGTTGAGACTGTTATATGCTCTCGGCGGTCGGGTGTGGGGCCGACAAGACGCGTATAGATTCACATATATGTACCGTTTCTGGTTGAAAATATGATCTAGTAAAGTTGCAAAAAACACAAGCTGAACACGGTTGGAAATGGGATGGCACAGTCCTGGCGATGCATTGGTTGGAGTTATGATGAAATTCAACCAAGATCACGAAAACATGTGACTTGTTTGATAAAAAATGCGATGGATTAATAATTCCGTTGCTGTATTACATTAAGGCGCTAAAACAGAAAAGTATTCCAAGCTTAATCTATGTAAATATAAACCAAAAAAAGAACTCCACAGAGGAAGAAATAAGAGAGTAATTCAAAAGACTAAACGAGGTTACTGTGTGTATGTATAGAGGACCGTAGAATCATTTGATTGTTTGATGGGGTATTCAATTCAGATTTGTGGTATTTGAAGAATGGAAAAACCAGTCACAGAGGAATAGAGATAGAATTGAGCGTTGAGAGTGATGGCCTTCGGATTGGATGAGGTTTGGATGATTGTTTTGAGAACATCAAGTCGTTTCAGTTGAAAAAATGGATTCGAATACGACGCAAGAAGGGGTGAGGGATCCATGAAGAAGTCATCGGAACGTGAAATTCTAAAAAGTCGTCATTTTTGTTGGGATCTTGACCAAGAACCGTAGGTCGAATGATAAGAATGGTAATGTGCTAATGAAATTATATATATATGTAGAATGTGAAATTGTCAATGGTGAAATTAAGTTTTAAGGAAGACTAAATGAAAAAGAGAAGACAGAGGTCGCCACCAAATCTTCGTCATGTTGGTCCTCAGATGCATAGTTCTAATAGGCTAAGAGTTCATGCACATGTTGCACCAAAAAGGTGGAAGAGGTAGTGACGACAACGAAGGGATAAAATGTTTGCTGATGACGTTGAAGGCAATCCAAGACCCGAGACCGAAGATAGGACACAATGCGAAGAGTTTTTGATAGGAAAAAGGAAGCAAAAGAATGGACAATGGGAAAAGAAAGAATAGTAAAAGGAAGGTAGAAACATGAAAAATCCAATAAAAGGTAGAACCATGAATGCTCATCTCAGAGTCATGAGTTGTAAGACATGAAACATTATCACCTAGTCAATCAGAGACCCAATTAATCCCTCCGCCTATGCGCTTCGTTCTGCTCCAACTCAGATGGGGTTGGTGAAGGTGCCCGACTGGGGAACGGGGATCCATACGGAGCAGTAAGATACCGTGGGGTATCTAATGTTTCACCAAGCATAGTGGCAGAAGAGGGTGTTAGACCCTGAATTGTGTGTGAGGGAAGCAGAAACCCTGACGGGCCATTTGATGAGATAGATGATGACGGTGAGATGGATGGACTATGAGGGTAAGAATGAGTCCCAGGGGTATTATGAACCGGAGAAATGTTTGCGGGATGCAAATAACTACCCACTGGTGGGGGTAGGAGTGTAGTCGGCGAAACAGACGGGGACAGTGAATGAGGGTGCATATGCACAGCCGAAACGTGTGAAGGCGGAAGACCATCATAACTCGGACGCGGGGATCCGTAAGGGGTGGCTCTTGGGGACTCGTATGGCGTGGCGTATGGAGTTGATTGCTGCGAATCGTAAGGTGTCGGGTACATTGATGCAGGTGAAGGTACGCGTTTTTTCTTCCCAAATTCCCCTAGTATTGGAGCGTCAGGTGCAATACCATTCTCTTTTTTGGCTGCACTGGCCACTTCGGCTTGTGATTGAGGCTGGTTGTACATCCATGTAGCACTAAGAACAGTTGACGCGCCGATTATGAAAGATGGGGTAATTTTGAAGTCAAACAGTGCAACAGATGCCAAAAACGACAGCACGATTGAGAGACTTGTCGCGAAGCCTTTGAGGATATTATCCGAGTACTTGATGACAACAGCGGTAACGAGCCCCCCGAAAACTTGGATAGCCACAGTTGCCCAAGCCCAGCCACCAAAGTTGCGGAAAAGATCGCGCAGCATACCACGTGAATCCGGTGGTGAAGCGGAGCAAAGGATGGGAAGCAAAGCGGGAGCTAAAGAGAAAAGTGAAAGTTGGACATTACGTACCCACAGGTCTGCGCGTGAACCTTTGAGAACCATCTCGAAATAGACCCCAGCAAGTCCTGAGGTAAAACAAGCAGCCGTGACCGCACCAAATCCACGCAGCGGACGCATGACATGTACGTGATACTCATGTGCGCTGCCTACTTGTGCCGGAGCACTGCTACGCGAAACTCCGGACGTTTGGATTTGAACAATACCAACACCAATGGCGAGGAAGAACAAAGAAAGCCATTTTGTGGAAGACAGGCGACGATGTAGAAGTGCAACGGAGAAAGCGGCGGTAGTGAGAATTTTCATCTGATATGTGACCTGGAAAGATGCAACGGGAAGGTTACTTATCGCAACGAACTGCAATGAATTCTGAATCACGTAAAGCATTGCAGGAATCGAGAGTTTCCAGCAGTCAGGACTAAAAACTTCGCGTGTGACAGAGACTAGACGGTGCGACCATGGATGTGAAAGGAAAGGTTTGCGATGGCGTATGTAGTCTGGCTCAGGAGGGGCTCGTGAGAGAGCTATGATGAACGAAATGGCACCCTTGAGAAGCTCATTGAGAAGAACAGCAGAGGCGGGAGAATACGAGAGAGATGGCGGGGTTGAGACGCGAGAATAGTGCATCACGATAGACAGGGCAGCATTTTGCACTGCTAGGGTGACGAGACTGTAGAGTTTACGGGTAAGTAAAAACACGAGTAATGGGCGAGGTGTACATACGATACGTATTTGAGAGGTAAACCACAAATGGTGGGTGAGGCTTGAACGTCTGCAGACTGTTGGGCGGCGGTTGGTGAAGAAGCTGATTGCGTGACAAGCTTCTCTGAGCAGTGGACGGTAGAAGAGGGGAGAAGCGGAGAGCTACGTGGACTAGAGTTGGCAGAGGACGAGGTGCGTATAGTTGGGAGAGGTCGGTGGTGCATGTCTGAGAGAGAAGGAGAAGAAGCAGAGAGACTTAGCGCAGACAAACGAGGATGGCGCATATGGGGAATACGGAGAGCTACAATGGATATGTTGATAGATAAAGAGAGACTAGAAGAGAAAACTTACGAATATAATAAGACGATAATTTAGGAACCGTCGTGTTGAGCGACGGCAAGTAGGTAAACGACAACGAAGGAGACAAAGAGTTGATCGTTGAGCAACTTAAATCTAAAAAAATGACAAAACCATTTGCGTCTCGTCAGGTTCGCTCACATTCCCACGGTTATGCATTCGGACACCCGTTGTTAAGCATACTCGAGTATATACAAGACTATCAGATCTAACTATCTAGCTACCACATTGCCCTGTCAAGCATAGATCAATCAGTCATCTTCATTTTCATATTCAAAAGGCAACCCCTCTCGTCTGCAGACCTCAGCCTCGCCTTTATCTCTCCATCCACACCCACCAGCAATTGCGCCCATCTCAAACAGAGAACGGGATCCCAGAAGGATGGGGTGTGTTTCTTTACCAGGTTTTTCGTCTTTGGTCTGCATACTTCAAGGCTCCCGGAAAAAAATCAACTCACATTGTAATCAGATAAACTTGAATAGTATAGTAAATAACAATGTAGAATAGCTCCAGGTGATCCTGCGTCCTCACCCCTCAACCAGAGGGAGGAGCAATCAGCAAAGATTGTTTTTGAACATTCCTTCGAACGAGTTCCTCTTCGACGCTTGTCTGGGCCATCCATCCCTTCAGACAATACCAAAAAGCAAAATAGCTCAGGGGTAATGGTGCACGACGGCGGAGACAGACAGCAATTTGAACGTCGTTGTTTTGAATTTAAAAAAATTGTTGTGTTTACCATTTATATGCATCGGAGTTGATAGTTCAAACTCCGCACAACTTACCAAACATCCCAAAAAAAATTATCGCAAAACACTGAGCACACGATGGCCGGTGCTACAGTGCCAGCATCTCCTTTTGCAGCGCTGCTTCGGAAATCTCGTTTTGCCTCGTTTGACCCAGCAATCAGGCAGACTTATACAACTCCACCCGCAGGTGCGCATCGCGGCGCTTGGGGACTTAAACGTCCACTCGCACTACGGAAGCGGAACGCGTTTATCACCCTCGACGCATTTGAAGACCATGCTCATTATGTACCATGGGAGTCCGCGGAAGATCAAGTGCGCTTCGTACGCCGCGTTGAAGAGATGAACCGTACCCCTTGGTTAGAGTCTCGGTCTGCGTGGACGCAAGGCCTTGGTGAAGCGCGTACGGTGTGGCAAATAGACTCCGAATTTGCACCCGCAAATGAAGAGGGCAATATACCTAAGGATACAAGTAACGGACAGCTCCCAGGTAGTGACATACCACCCATTCGTGTGGATTTAGCAGGTCTTGGAGAGAACGGTCCTGGTACATACGGTTCGAGGAGGGGGACGGGTGCTGTCATGCCGAATCTTGAGTCTATGCGTCCTAGAGAATTTGCAAGATACCTCCGTCGCCTGCGCACAATGAGACCCGCATTCAAGGAGTATCTTGCACAGAAGGAGTTGCAAAAAAAAAATTCTACAGATAACCTAACAGAAACTGAAAAGGATGGCAAGGCATTGTACTCACTTGCCCAAAACACAGCTACCACATGGCACCGTAACTTTATAGCCCAGCAGACACGAAAAGAATTCTCTAATTCGGCGGAATCCCAACCCTCACGACATGTCCGTATTGCTCCCCATCCTCACCCCAACGGTGGCCTACTCTACTCTCACCCTTCCCAACTTGACAGCTTTTTCCATTCGCGCCCGCAACCTGGAATTATCCTTCACCAAAGCTCTTCCTCACCTGGTTCATTCAGCTACCGCTCACATAAGAACAACAGGGATAGCTTTATCGCCTCCTTTGGTGGGCTCACCGCAAACTTGGATCGTTCACATGTGGGAGGTGCACAACCAGCCTTTGACTTTTCTTCACAAAAAGGTATACACCCTAATGCCGAACGCGGATTCGTCAAGATGCGCTTAATTCCGCAAACGAGAAATGCGTTCACACTAGAAGAAACCCCAAAGGTTGTCGGACGCGCTCCGCCTATTAGAAATGGGTCTGGCACCGTTGTAGGCACTGGTCCCGGTGGACGGAAAGAATTGGACGGCACCCGGGTTTCCTTGTCAGTGAGAGTGGAGACATCAGAGACCAAACGAGGGATGGAGAATCCTTATTACCCTGGATCAAGGGCGTATGTGGCTGCACAGGCTTCATTAAGGAGGGGTATGATGCCATTAGCAAAAGTGCCAATCAGGAAGACGATTACTGGCGGTGGTGGAGGGAAACGGAGTCCACTTGATGAGATGGGTATCATTGCACAGAATAGAGTGAATCAGCAGAACATCTTGGCGACCTTGCAAAATCTGGGCAGGAGAAGTGCTCAGAATGACCAGAGTGGTCGTAAAGAGAAAAAAGAAGATAGGGATAAAAAGCCGTGATTTATTGGTTGCCGTCCTTCTGCTTTATAATTTTTTGGGAGAGTTGTATTGCGGACTAGAGTACCCATACAGTAGCCTCCTTATGCATCATAATTCACGACAAGATCTTTTAAGCAATGCGTGATTTACTTATTTTCCGTAAACGGTGGAAGTGATACGCAACCATGCAAATTAATATTCTATGTTGTAGGAGGCGGTTGTACCAGCGCCCTCAATGCTTTCATTACATCCCCACCATTTTCAGTAAGCACTCGTTCAGCTTGTACACGAGAGATTTCGAATTCGGACACCTTGCACAAAACATAACTAAGATCCGACAGGACGGCAAAGGAAAAATTACACACAATTAGATCCACGTCCTCTCTTTTCAGTGATGGGTCCGGACGATGCACTTTCGATGGCTGATGTGCTGGACGATCAAGCACCCCTGTTGCGCGGAGTGCGTCTTCGAGCTTGCCCTTAGCATAAGAGAAGCCGTCGGAGAACTACACATAATTTTTTTAGGAGTCAAGTTGGGAGGTAAGTCGTTTTTAAGTTATATTTTCATATTTATGAGAATCGGAAGGTGCACACACGTTTACAATGACCTCTGGTTCTGGTCTGCCGTTGGTACGAGACATTTTAAGGGTGTCGATGCTCTACAGACAATAAGTTTAGATCCGCGTCTGCCAAGATGGTGAAGAATGATCATGTGACATTTTATTATCTGCGATAACTTTTTCATCATCGTCGTTACTTCTTGCGACCAGCACCACGATTACATTGTAGCTCCCTGGCTTGGGCGTCTTAGCCACGAGATTGATTACTATCTAGCGACTTACTCGAATTCAATACCAAATTTGCTGGTGGCGTCATATACATATAGCAGCCCAAAACATACTCAAAACATAATCCTTATATTTTACTTACACCGTGATGGTACAAGGAACTAAAACAGAAGGTACGCAGTGATTTCGCCTTAGATATTCGAACGCTCACTTCCACCTCCGATTACAGGCCCCTCACAAGCCGAAATCCTCTTGCGCGTGACATCCGGAATTGCGGCTGAGCTCATCAAAGCTCATGACGCGGGGACCAGCATCTCACTCAACGAGTTACGGGCACGCATCAGCAAGAAACATGGCTTTGGAGGCGTGCCGCGGCTGGTTGATATTATCAGCGCGATACCTCCTGAGTACCGTCCTGCTTTACTTCCGAACCTGAGGGCTCGTCCAATACGAACTGCCAGTGGGGTGAGCGATCTTGTCTCTAGAAATGCATGACGTTGAAGAGGTCAATGCTTATATTAACTCTCCATAGATTGCTGTTGTAGCAGTCATGTGTAAACCCCATAGGTGTCCTCATATTGCAATGACAGGGAATATATGCGTGTTCGTCTCTTCGCAATCCATCCACTGTCTATATGCTGACTTTTATGTGGCAGATATTGTCCTGGGGGACCAGATTCCGATTTTGACTACAGTACACAGAGTTACACAGGCTACGAGCCGACAAGTATGCGCGCGATACGTGCAAGATATGATCCATACGAACAGACACGAGGGCGTGTGGAGCAGTTAAAAAGTCTTGGGCACAGTGTTGACAAGGTTTGTTCCAATTGTGTTCGTCCAAAGTTGTCGGTTGTAATGAGAAACAATGTCAAGGTGGAATTCATAATTATGGGTGGAACATTTATGAGTATGCCAGAAGATTATCGTGGAAAGTTTATTGCGCAACTGCACAATGCTCTGTCTGGATTTACGGGGACAGATGTTGATGAAGCTGTAAGGTATGTTATTTACAACTGTAGTTTTGAATGTTACAAAATAAACAATGTTCGCAGGTACTCAGAACGGAGTAAATCAAAAGCTGTTGGGATAACAATAGAAACACGACCAGATTACTGCCTACGGCCTCATTTGAGGTAGCTTAGTCGCTTGAAACATTATTCATGGCCCTTTTCTGAGCATTTTCTCAGTCAGATGCTGCGCTACGGCTGCACACGTCTAGAAATTGGAGTGCAATCCGTTTATGAAGACGTCGCACGCGACACCAACCGCGGCCACACCGTACGGGCGGTTTCAGAATCATTCCATCTCGCAAAAGACGCCGGGTTTAAAGTTGTCGCACACATGATGCCTGATCTACCAAATGTCGGGGTGGAACGAGACTTGGAGCAGTTCAAAGAATACTTTGAGAACCCTGCATTCCGCAGTGATGGATTGAAGATCTATCCTACATTAGTGATTCGTGGAACCGGGCTGTATGAACTTTGGAGAACTGGAAGATATAAAAATTACACCCCAAATGTACTCGTGGATGTAGTTGCCAGGATCCTTGCCTTGGTTCCTCCATGGACTCGGGTGTATCGCGTACAGCGGTAGGTATTCAAGTGTTCGATCAGATGAGATGTAAATTCTGGTTCTGATTCATGATGTAGAGATATTCCACTTCCTTTGGTTACGAGCGGGTGCGAGAACTCGGGAAATTTGCGTGAGCTGGCTCTCAACCGCATGAAGGACTTTGGAGCAGTCTGCAGGGATGTACGCTTCCGTGAAGTCGGGGTGAGCAATTTAATATGCTTAGAAAGAAAAAAATCCCGTTGCATCTTCTATTATCTCAGCTTCGAATCCTTATTAACTACGGTTTTGTATTCTGTCTAGATTCACGAAATCCACCATAAAGTCCGACCAGAATCAGTGGAACTTCTCCGGCGAGATTATACAGCTAATGGGGGATGGGAGACCTTCCTTTCGTACGAAGATCCAGAAAAGGATATCCTCGTGGGGTTACTGCGGCTGAGGAAGTGTTCAGAAGAGGGTACTTTTCGACCTGAGCTGGTGAGAAAGGAGGGCGAAGGGGGGTGTAGTATTGTAAGAGAATTGCATGTGTATGGAACAGCTGTTCCGGTTCATGGGAGGGATCCTACGAAATTCCAACATCAGGTGAGGTTGATTTGGAGCTTACTAGCTCCCCAATTCTCTTTGCTAATTAGAAAAAGCGATGATCTTGTATTGACTTGAATACATTCTTTGACAGGGATTTGGTACATTGCTAATGGAAGAAGCTGAACGGATTGCGAGAGAAGAACACGGGAGCATAAAGATTGCTGTCATCTCCGGTATGTGATAGTTCATTCCCCAACTCCCCTTCCCTTCATCTGCTTCCGAGACACTGTCTACCCAATTAACTGCGATTGTTGGGGTGCGCTGTCAGGGATTTTGGTTTCGTATTAGTTAAGGAAGCAATAAGCCATATTTGCTAACACACGTGGTCTTTTAGGTGTTGGAACTCGAGATTATTATAGAAAGCTGGGTTATAAATTGGATGGTCCCTATATGAGCAAGTCTTTGATATAACGTGAATGTTTTCTCTTTGATGCAAACGTTATTATTGGTAATGATGTACAGCAGTTTTTGTATACTATTATAATTGACGTTGGAAGTACAGCGTGGAATTTGGTCCCAACCTTGGGCATGTTCTCGGAAGAGGCTTCTTGTCTTTGTGATGCCAGCCCAGTCAGCAGGAAGGTTGAGTATCACATGCAGAATCCACTGTGTCGGACCACATCGCCAAAAATTTTGGTTCACGGGTGTTTTTCTGCTCTTTTCCCGCTCCAAGGGAGAATTACTTTAACAGCCTTCTTGGTACGAAATTCCTATCAACGGTTCCAGGTTGATCAAATCGTTCCTGAATATTACAAACAACATGTAATTAGTTTATCTGGATGTACAATGTGAACCTCATGATATTCCATACCCGGTGTAGTTGTGTGTTACGTCCTCTACCAGCCATCGAGCTTCAAGGACACATTCTACCGTCTAATTCCACTTACACACCCCTCGCGTAAACCACTTAGGTACTACCATCTTCCATAACTAGAGTATGAAAATTTGGAAACACAAGTTCCTCTTCAACAGTTCTGCGTACCACATCTTGTACAAATCGTTCCACGCGAGCAACGTTTTTTAATACATGTTTATCGGCCTGCCCAATTTCACTTTCGATATATATGGAGGGCAACAGGCGTTGTCCTGCTGGAAGTGGCTTTGCTGGGCGTCCTATGGGCATGCTTATGTGAGGTGGTGTGTCATAGTCAGCATCGTGGTCTTGAGAATTCGACCGAGAAGGATTAGCAAGTGAGGTGCCAGTATTATTAGTAGTATTATGTGGGGCAGCTGGTGCAGAGCTACTCCCGTTGCCAGATGCTAAACTAGAGGATGATGAAGAAGCAGATCCACGATTGAGTCGCTGACCTCCAGCGGCAGGCCCGTAAGGATCAAGGTCATCAAGAATACAAAGGTGCACACGACGCCGTGCTCCTTCATACGCAACGGCGAGTTCTCCAGTGAAAATTAACCCTGTCACAGACAGTTTTATGGGCAAGGACATGAACATGGGTGAAGGATAGTTAATCAAAAGGCATGTCGTCAGTGTAATACGCAAGTTTGAATGCCAGTTTATGTGCAAGTGCAGTTGGACATTGGGGAGCGCAGGGGGAGCCTCTTCCTGGTGCTGCTCTGTTTCCTCTATAGAATCATATTTTGCAGCAGGTGGGTCTGCAATAGATGAAGAAATGTGTGGATCTTTTTCGGCTATCGAAGGACTCTTCAACGGGACATGACGGTACGGGGATGAAGGCGACGGACTACGATACATGGGAGAGTGCGGGTGCGGACCACTACCCCATACAGGTGGTCGAAAATGTGCAAAGCTCGGGGTGCCTGTGCCAGCACTCCATATATCTGCACCTGCCGCGCCAGGAGGCAATCCAGCTGCTGCCATACCCCTACCCCCATAACGCACGTGTGGTGGAAGATACTGGTGCGCAAATCCTTCCGCACGACTCGCAGCACGACGGGACACCCACTCGAATCCTTCTTCGTCATTCACACCTTCCGTCACTTTCACCCCCTCTCCTGAATCCTCATCCTCATCGTCTTCAAGAAAGTCGCGGTATATATCGCGCATGTCAATGAGTTCTACATCTGGAGGCATGGACCCGAAATCGAGGGAAGTCACCTCAACCGGACCAATAAACGAAGGCCGCTCAACACTTGCAAGCTGACGGTTGAGGACATCGACGAGGAAGAAGGCGAGCTGAGCATCGAGCTTGCTCCATTCGAGGTCAATGGACATGATACAAAGAGGCGTAATCACATGACTTGGCTTGGTTCGATTCATACAGGAACGTAGATAGCACATTCGGACCTGTCATCCTCGATCCTCAACTATATCTATCTATATTTTATTCCACACCTATTATTGTCTTATCCAGCTGCTCGCTCGCACGCATGTTCATTGTACACCGCATACCACGGCTTGGTTATTTGCCTATGCCCGCCGTGAGTACTAACTTTTTCTGGAAGCCTCATTTCGTCCAACCAATCAACATATCAACCCTATCTCGGAACCGTCGAGCTCTCAAATGAGACCATATGGCCGTGTGGATCGGGTGATGGTCTGCACGCGCTACAAGAAGTTGTTCTCGTCTCCAAAACAACGGAGAGCGAAGAAATAAACACTTCAAGCGTGGTCCGATATCAATGGGTGCAGTTATCTCGGAAATGGCAACATCCGGGTGCAAAATGTCGACAATACCATCCAGATACAATGTTAAATCCCAATCAGACGTTAGTTTTTCCCCGGTAGACAGGAATGGAAGGGCTGCTAATAAATCTGGGGTGAGAGTATGGCAGGAATAGAAAGAACTGCCCAGTTCACACAAGACGTCACTTAAATTAGGGGTATTTATTCCCATTAATGTAGTACATGCTGTTGGCTCGTGATAAAGCGACTGGTCGAGCTGCCAGGGATGATAAATTGATCTGAGAGGAGTTGCGAGATCGTGAAGTCAAGGGGTTAAACCCATTCGTACTGTCATCTATAAATGCGGGTGAAGGAGAAGGAGCGCGTGACAGTGAGGCATGCATGTATTGACTGGTACTCGCAGAGGGGTTAGACATCGACATGGATCGTGACGGGGTCGAACGTATGGGTGGGGTCGTTAGTTTTGAGGAACTGAGACCCGACACAAACGTAGATAATTTGATTCCGTTGGGTAGCATTTGTTTCAATGATGGGAGCCATCGTTTATTGTATGGATTGGAGGGTGATGAGTGGGTTCCATTGGTGTGGCCGTTGGTACCAATATCTATTCCTTCCTCTAATAAACCATTATAATTATATGTATCACGTCTTGATGCCTTGCGTACGGAACGTAGACAGAACGTACGCAGATGTCTGCGTATAGGATAAGCCAGTAGACAAATAAAAAAGATCATGGCGAGTATGACTAGTAAAGGGGAAAACCCAAGTGATGGCCGGGTCAGGGAAGGCGGCAAATGTGGACTGATACTCTCCTCTAGGCCTTGTAAAGATAAAAATGGGGGACGTATCGGTTTAATTGGTGACTTTGAAAGATCTTCAACGTCGTCAATAGGGTCAACAATTGGGCGGGATGTCTTTTCCAGAGGTAGAACCTCTTTGCTAGCCTCTATCACCATTTTACCGAGTGTCCAGCTGATAGCAATATCACCGACAGTGTCGACAGATTGGAAAGTTGGACCACCTAGACCCTTTTCTTCAGCCTTTTCCGCGACTTTGTCGCCTTCAGTAGTGTCATTGCCCCCAGGATCGACAAGTCTTGGCATCCCGATGCCTTCATGAAGTACATTCACTATCCATGCGGCTTTAAAGCACTGCATCTGTAGTCTAGGTATTTCGACTTTCGGGCCCCATACCCCAGTCTTCACCACCTGGCCATCTTTCACCACCTCACCATCCCCACCTAACCGTTGAGAAGCTCGGGACAGTTCATGTTGTTCTAGGATGTCTCTCCAATCACGTTGGCAAAACTTAGCTGCCGCACGTTCGTACTGGACATAGTTGTACGCGCCACCAAGGTTAAACACGTGCTCCGAAGAAAACCAATACTCCGAAACACCAATGAAATGCGACACGGAAAAATCTATGGGTGGGACGTGCACACCATTCATCAAGCATGGCGTGTCCGGGCAGGGTGCAGATTTGTTGAGTAATGATGAAGCTTGTCGTACACACTGCTCAAACGAGCCAGTCCCAATAAGGTGATGGGGCGTACTTGCATGTGAGTTAGGCTGAGTTGAAGATGATGCTGGCGTTTCCGTTAACGTGAGGTCGTTTGGAAGACAAGGGTCTTTGACGGTATCCGATCCTTTGTGGTCGGAAATGAGCTTCCCCACATATCGTTCCCTAGCCTGGTTGGTCCCATATCCTAACCACGTCGTCACAAACACTTTGTGGCTGATCTCCTCGCCGTTTAATAAACGTAGTCGCACGTCCATAAGATTGGTTGAGTTGTTTTGATGCTCAATGCTAGGTTCGAAAGCAATTTGCGTTGAAGCACCGCCCATGTCCAAAAATCCATAAGTTGTCCGGTTGTGACTAGAGCTTTTAAAACCATCCATGAGGTAATTTACAGCAATCCACCCAAACAAGCCCTCTTCTTCTCCAGTAATTATCCGAACGCTAGAACCACAAGGGCCCGCAGCGGTGGGGTCGTCAATTTTGAAATTAGAGTGTGTAACAAGAAACCGACACGTCTCTTGTAAAAGTCTTGCTTGTTTTTCAGGAGTGAGAAGGCGCATGCCAGCAGTTGCGAGTAAGAAGAGAGGTGTATCGTGCTGCCGTGATGGCGGGACATGTTCTCTAGCATGGTGGAGTAGAGGACGAAGATATGCACCGACAGACGTTGGATCATCTGCCAATGATGAAAGACCTACCCACCATTCCGTAAATGGGGGTTCGACTCCATGTCCTGAGCTATAATCATGGCAACGCACCTGGTTCAACTTTGCTATACCATAATTCATCATCCTGAGTACCTTTCTCAACCTTAGGTAGTGTATGTGCCAATGGACTGTTCTTGTCAAGAGTGATGGTTCTGGGGTCTGTCCAGCTATAAATTTGTAGCCTCGAGCCAGACGAACCAGCGTCGATCACAATTCCAAAGTGACGACCTGCTAGCCATGGGTCTACCACAGTAGGAGGTGGCATAGCTCACGGTTGTGAAATTCGGAATTAGCGAAAAGGTCCAACGAAATAGTGCAAACGTTTCATTTACAATATCTCTACAACAAAGCCACGTGGCAGATGTCCTCCCTACGCTATATTTCATAGAAAAACATAAATTGCTATCATTCCTGATAATTAAGTACACCGATACTCCTTCTTGGCCTTGAGCTCGAGTTTGGAGATCTCGACACAACATCAGGTCGACTCTCGTTCTTTTTCGTACGTCTCTCCATCTGCCTCAATTTCGAATTTCTCAACCGCAGAACATCGAAAACAAAATCCGTTTCTCTAATTAGCACCTCTCCTCTGTCATGTAGTGCCTGTTCCTCTTCCTGCGAAAGGAGTTCAACAGAGGTGCGTTCACCTGCGCGCCAAAGTAGGATTTGCAGAATAGCTTCCGGTAACAATACGTTAAGGCAATACTATATCTTTCTGTTGATTTTTAAAAATTCCAGATATAAAGATTGAACGTACGTCAACTTTCTCTACGCCTGCTAAAGCTTCGTACGCTGCACAGCGGTCCTGGTAGGGAGATGTTATATGTCCACGGCAATGAAGTTTCTCATCATTATCTCCCATAGATTGAACCTTAAAGATTGGATTGTCAAAATGACGTCCATAATAGATAAAACCTAGAATACACACCTCAGAAGTATTTGGAGATCTGGTGGTGTCCGACGGAAGACCTTGAGAGGAGGGTGAAAATGTGTCCATATTGGTAACAACTGATGATCGTTCTACAAGAGTATCATCGACATCATGGAGAGCTGTGCCACATTCTGGAAGCACATTGCGCGCTTTGATAGGTTTGACTGCTCCATCCTCTCCATCTTCTACAATTTCAACATCTGGGTACTCCCTAAGTCCATCTCGCAGGCACCAATGGCTTAGGTAATTTTGCAGATCTGCCACCGAACGCGGGTCCATTGTACCCCTTAAACCAGCTGCATCAACGACAGCTTTGCGTCCTTGGCCACCTTTAATGAACATATCGTGTTTTAGTCGCGCTGGATGGTATTTCTCGTTCAAAATGGCATTCAAGACAGGTTTTGTATAAGAAAATTGAGTCCGTATATCAAGATCAGCAAAATCTTCCGGTGAAGGTGGTGGCTTTTCAGGTACTGGACTTGGAGATCGAATGCATTCTGATCCCTCTGGTACTTCTTCATCATCGTCATTTAAAACATCTGCATGCGAGCTTTCGAACACTCCCAGCTGTATCTCATGAGAAAATGTATGCCGAAAGAAAACACTTCCTTACTTTACAGGTAGCGAACTCATCTTGGTCGCTAGTATAGAACCAGCTTCTGGGAATATCTTTTTCTGTTTTGTCAAGATATAAAACATGATATTTCCCTTTCTGCTTCCTGTTTTTTGGGGTTATGTATGCCATGATCTTTGCTGGCCAATAATGCAATGAATTTGGTCCGTCGCGTGCTAAAATAGGCTCTCCAGGTATCTGGAGATCATAATCGGCAGGTGGGGGGCTCCAATAACCATCTTCTGAATCTGAAACATATTTCCGTTTTCCTTTTCGTTTTCCTTCATTTGGTAGTATAGGTTCGCTTTCACGGGGAGCTGGAATTGCTGCAGGAGCAGATGAAGAGGGGAACAGATTAACAAAATCAAAGGCTTCTCCAATGTCAGGCATGTCGTCACTATTGGCATCTTCGGCCTCGTTGTCCAACATCTCCTTCACCGCATCTTGCCATTGTTGCTCAATGTTATACTTCCTCTTCTTCTTGGGAGATGGTTCCAGAGTCTCTATTGGAGGGAAGAATGTAGGACAATGATATCGTGTGCGACCAAGTGCATCGAGTTTGGAGAGTACATTATGTTCAGACGGTTTATGTATCGCTATAGAGTTGTCAAAGCAGAATAACTTGACATTTAGAGGGATATCAGTTAGTCTTGGGCTAGTAATCTGTTGGAGTATGCACGGATTAACCGGTGAGCCCATTTCAGAACCACACTACATATAAGTAAATCATACCCTTCCCGGCCACCAAATACCGCGACCATTCAAGTTTGCACCATCTTCTAGGTTAAATGCATGTGCCCCCTTCTCTTCGATTAGTACCCAGACGAAAGTTCCTAAGTCCGACACATCCCATGGGGTAGTGATATTGTGTGATTTGGAAGCTGAATGTGGGCTGAGATGCCACAACTCAGGCCGTGGTGGCTTCGGAGTAGTAGGGAATTCCGGCCATTCTACAGCGCAACCTGGCTGAGTCCGCTCTTTCAGCAACACGAACGGTGAAGTGGTTGGAGCATCGCCAAGACGCGTTGTAGTGCTGTGTGGCGCAGAGACGCGTGACCTTTGAGAGAGGGAGCGCGGGCGGGCAAGTGTGGATTGTGGTGTAGGGTGGATAGCCTCTTGGTTCAGCGACTTCGATGGAGTTTCAGGATGAATCTTCGCGCCTAGAATTTGCTTGCTCTTTTTCACGCTGTTCTTACCATACTTCCTAGACTTCCCTTTGTTAGACCTCTCAGAATCAGAATCGCTCGATGAGCCTAATTGCTCTGTAAAGCTAGCGGCGGCTTTTGTTGCAGCTTTACGCCGCGAGATGAGCCGATCAGAGAGTGAAGATTCACTCATGATTTCCAGTTGTTGAAGACTCAAAGGGGTGACATCTACCTGGAAGACGATGTGAATATGTTCGCATCAACAGGTGCCGCGAGCAGAAGAATTGCCAGCAATCACAAAGTTTACACGTCTCATAAACAGGTGTCACGCGCGGCCCGGCTATGCGACCCATTCAAACGAAAGCTGGCATCTTCTAACGAATACGTTACTCCAATTCATGGTCTCTTATTAATGGTAGGGAAATGTCCATTGGAATATCGGATCCGATGACCGTCGACACAAATACAATCCTTGAGAAAATCTTATAGATCATAGGGCCTGGATATGAAATCAATAATATCTCAAGAATATAAAGCGGTATCCATAAAAGTACATCTTTGGTTAAGAGTTGTGATAGAAGGCTGCATAAGTTAGATGTGTATGATAGAACACCCGAACTCGTTAAATCGATGGTATCGATTGAGCAGGGCAGATAAATGAATCAGGGTTAATTCTATGTTCCAAGAAACATAAGTAGCTGCCAGCTTCATTGATCCTTTCTACTCGCTGCATGAATTTTTTTTTGTCCCCATCCGCAGGTCTACGAGCCCTGTTCAACTACCCTGGGTCGAGCTGAAGCTCCTGTCGAATGGCGCCTTTGCAACTTACGCCCGCCCGCCACTGATCCTTTGGTAGAACCTGGAGATGAAAATTTCCCTGCAAAGCCGAAGAGGCGCTGGAAGAACGGTTTCTTCGGACCTCGAGGTGATGTAGGCGATTTTGTGGTCGATGTCGCTGTCATAATTGATTGTTCGGGGCTTGGTGCCTACAGGAGTTCATTATAAGGGTCGATCACAAAGAAAATCAGACATCGGGACGTACAATTATGTGGACTTTTTGTCCGGCAGAGGGAAGTACGTAATACGTGCTGCCAGTATTATCGCTTCCCAGCGACGATGAGGACGAGGAACGACGTAGTCCTGATGCCCCAGGTCTACTCATAGATAATGATCTGAATCGATCGCGCCCTCTTGGATTCCTGTCATAACCTGTGGAATGACTTTGAGGTATTCCTGAAGAGTACTGTGTAGCGCTAGTAGGAGCATATTGCATAGGACGAATAGGGGCTGAGTGACTGTATACCACCCCATTGGGCCCCGTTTGGGGAGGGTGATGCAAGATAGCCGGAGGCGTGTATTGCGTCCTGGAATGATGAGAAGGAGCGTAAATTATTGAGGGTGGATAATGCTTCGGATTAACGGGACGGTCGGCATGTGGGTGCCACGTGGGATGGTGAGGAGGGGCGAAAGTAACCTGTTGGCCTAGCGTTGGCACATGTGAGCCATTTCTAGTCCGGTTCGGATGCTGTGGCGTAGGTAAAGGCGGAGGGAAGGGTACTACCTCAGACTCGTCGACGGCTTGCAATTCCGACATCATCCTTGGTAAGGATTTAGATCGGGGTTGATGACTAGAGGCTGTTGTATGAACATCTCCGTGGGATGGCAAGACTCGAATCTCCTCAGGAGCACGCAGCGGAGATTGTTCTCTGCGAGAATCTTGCCGACGGGAATAAGAACGTGAAAGTGGCGAGCTGCCATGAGATCCAGTTCTTGCACGTTGATTAGCATTATATGAAAGGGTTTGTGATCGAGGGGGGTTATCACTGTGGTGTCCCCTGGATCCAGCGTGCGTCATTCTACGTATTGGAGTTGAATGTGGAATTGGAATGTCAGGCCTCCCATCACTGTAGCGCAAGACCATTTTAGGGGGAAGAGAATGTGAACTTTCTGCATCAGATTGCGGTGACGGCGGCACGTAACCACCCAGAACAGAAGGAGGGACAGACGGAGAGTAAAACTCATTTTCGTTAGGCGAATGATGCTGAACCCAATAAGCAGTCCTTTCACGGGCAGTCATGTATTCGCGAATGGCCTGCGACGAAGTAGTGTACTCAATCATACCTTGCTTGCAACTCTGATGATCCCAGTCAATGCCAGTGTCGGGAGAATGAATGGACGACGTGTGGAGAAGAAGGAACCCAGGGCAGGGCGCACTACGGTCTTATAGTCTTGGGAAGAACGAAGCGATGCCAAGTTACGAAACGGAGCACTTTGCGGGGTTTTTCATCCATCTCTTGGGGTACAAAGCAACAAGAATAGCTTGTTGAGGATTTGGTCCAGGGCTTACACAGATTATCAAAAGTTTGTCTGGATAAGATCGGAACGTGGGCACCTCGAGGTCAATTTGGCAGGGCTCTGCACCTGTTTCAGTGAGGGACGGTCCGGATTCTTCCTCCCTACGGCATTAAAAGGACTGAGAAACTTGTGGTTTCGTCTAGATGTATGATTGCCGTTGCTTAAAGCTTGTTTTATTGAACACCTTGAACAGACAAACCTGCACAAGAGTACTTGTTATTTGTTTGAAATGAACCTCTGGAAAAAAAATTTGTTGAATGTGTCCAAGATGATTAATTACGTTTCCACGGTCTCATCCGCAATTGTTATCGCGCCTTTGGCATCAACGCATGATCATAGGATGAGATAAATCCCACCCATGGACTTAAATTGTACAGGATATAGAAGATGATGTATGAATTCATATCACATCACCGGCCCTACAAACTTCCTAAATCAGTACTGTGGCCACCTGTCTTCGCCAAAGGCATAATTTGAAATAATCACTTACTGTTAGACTGAAAAAGGTCTTTCTAACACACTCACAAACTACTACATGCGCGGTTACATTGTCATTGCGCAAAAAACAGAATAAGCATAAATCGTCGTACTTACTGATGAAACACTTTCTTAAAGGAAATATTACACAGATCAGTTTTTAATCTTAAAATTTTTAATGAAATGTCACTCAGCTACTCGCGGATTAAACAAGATTGATCATATTCATACAGGCCATAGCATATGACAAGAGCTTCTTTTGACTTCATGTGAAGATATCCATGACGAACATTTTGCCGTGATGGATACGTGAAATAATCTCAACGCTTCGTAATTTTACGATTATTTTGGCTTCTGTGAGATTTCGACACAATTATCAGGGTAGTTCCTCGAGTTCCGCGGCAGACAACCAAAGCATAGTGTCAGGGTTACTCCTACCACGTACTTGAATTAATGTAAGAGGCAGAACTCTGGGTACTTATACCGATTACTGGAGAGTAAGACAGCACACCGACAATATTTTTAATAAAGCTAATCTGCCATACACACCGCAAAGCAATCAGCGCAGCAAGCAATCAGTCATTATCCAATGCAACGAACCACCCTTAGCCCTCAACAAAATTGAATGCGTCGTATCGGGAAAGGCACACCTGCACCATAATTAGTCCAGTGGTTCCACCATACAGGATGTGAGTCAAGGGATAATGCGCCTTTACTATTCTCTGGTTAGTTAGTCAAATGAGCCCTTGTCGACATTAATAAGCAGAGTTGTTTGCGGGGTTCAAAACTCAAAACACCTGCACAAGAATCTGGAAGTGATCCAGGAATATCCGCACCATGCGCCTCAGATATCTTGAAAAGATTTTTGACTATCCCTTGTGACAAAGAGGTCCTGTGGTATGCATTTCTGTTTAAGCATTTGACTCCAGTTCGACCATGCTGTTCGTCTATCCTTCTTGATTGATCAATACATGTGGTTCTGGAGAAGGTGCCTAAACAATACAAGCATAGAAAAGGTCCAAGGAACTAACCGTACACATTTGGTTCCGCTTCACTTAAATCATAACTATTTGTAAAAGTGATGACATGATGATTATTGACCAGATCACTCGTGCGTCTGAAAACGCATTCCTTCTTGTTTGCACTGACGAATTTGATGTTGGAACTGCCTGTTGACTGGTTCCATCTGATCGAGTCTGGGTTGGTGTAGGATAAAGTGGCGAAGAATTTTGCGACATGGTGGAGCCCAACGATGCGGTTGATCTCAAAATGGAGGTAATAGTCGTGAATTGGCCGGCCTTCGTGGAGAATTCAGAAGTGGATGTTGTCACAGTTGCACTGCCTTGGATAATGATGGATGTTACGAAGTCTGTCTGAACGGCAGTGCTTCCGCCACCAACTATTGTACATATGGCAAACTCATGTGAGAGCGAGCAGTCATAACCAATCGTAAAGCGGGCGATAGAGTTGGCATATGTCAATGAGGCGTCATGAGGCCCTTCCACTAGAGTAGCTAACAAGATATGAATCTCCGAGCCACACAACACAATGCATGGGTGTGTAATATATGGCTGAACTCACCGGTTCCTATGAAGTCTGGGCCGCTCGCCGTATCATCGCTAGCTTTTTTTCCTTCGTGCAAAGCCCAAGTTGTCCTTCCACCAGGTCCCACGCCGATAATATCAGCACTCACAGGCTGAGGATCGAAGCCCGGTATGTATAGCGAAGTCTGAGCTTCGACATATACAGAAGACAGTGTTAACTATGTAGAATGAATTAAGCGAAAAGCAAGAAGACGTTAACCCGACAAATACCAATATAATTATTTGACCTGACAGACACCCCAGAAATATATGCCTAAAGAATCTCATCTAATATTAGCAGTATTTGGACCACTGTCGTCGCGCCTAATAGCAAGTGTTTACAATTTATATGAGCTTGTCGAACTTTGTAAAACTAAATTTGAGACACTTACACCACAAGGCAGCCATGCTAATGGTGACTAAGCTGATTATATTTTGACACATTCATTTGGGAACTCTAGAGGGTCATCTGTATACCACCAACCCTCAATGAAATTATTCGTTGATATTCGTAAGGCATAAAGACATACAAAAAGGAACAAAAAAGAAGACAGCTCGCAGGGTACAAATACACATAATAAATTTTAACTTCCATTCTAGTTATCAAGTTTGATTCCGTCTGTTAGTTGGTTATCAAATGCAGCATTGATGCTTGTTTGTGTGATAGCATTTTGTAAGCCGCCGGTGCTTCGAGAAGGAGTATTGACGCCGGATTGCAACGGCGAAATCCCGAAATGTGGTGTGATCAATCCACTGCCTCCAGCTCCGAAAACGAAGCCACCGCTAAGGCCTTCCATGCTGTTATAACCTAAAAAAGCAAAATTAATACTAGGAATATACAAATCTCGTAAAAGGAACTAACCTGGAACGAGCATACTATCCCAAAAACCACTACTTAAGATATTCTCCATTGTCATGCCACCTAGATTATCCTCAGAAGGAGCTGGAGCCATGGTTGGAGGGAAAGTAGAGATGTCTGCCACAGGGCCCATCTCGCCATCGAACTGGAACTCGTTGTTAAGCGTTGAAGTATCGGTCCCATAGCTGGGCGAGTGTTGCCCATAACCAGGATATGGTCGCAAATCACTGTTGAGGTTGTTCTGTTGTTCAACTTCATTTTGTATCGAAGGCTTTGTATCTCCATTGGTAGTTGCATTTGAATTTACAGACTCTAACTTTGCTGAGATCAGTGCCTTTAAAAAGACACTGTAAAGCGCTGGCGTATGGGAAGGGTTGGCAGCAATATTTTCCAGGACGTCAGCTACGTCCTTCACCAATGACAATGTGTGTTGCTCATTTTCCAGAAACGCTTGGAACTCAGGACGAACCAACTATTAAAATTTATTAGTAATGGTCTCCGCATTAGACATGTTACGCTGACCTTGAGCAAGCTCAAAACAGCATAGGATGTTTGTACAAAGTTGGAATCCGGTGCGTATTTCATGGAACCACCAGGTCCCATTTCGTCCCGAACAAGGGTGGCACAAGCAATGGCCGAAGAATGACACCTAGCAAAAAAGTGACCAATGTCCATAGGAGCGCGTTCCAATGCATTTTGAAGACCGAAGGAATTCAAAACAAGCATGGCATAATTGAAATAGAAGTCCGAAATAAGGGGCTTGTATTTGCAAGCTTCTGGGTTATCGACTGTATATGCGGTGTGAGGAAATGAGCATGACAAAATGTTTTCATACTCACGATTCCAATAACGCGGATGAACCCATTCTTCTCTCCATGACAATATCTGGGCTTCAAAAGTTTTGATAATCAATAAATAGTCGCAATGGACCATTAATCCGGAGGGCGAATCCGTTCCGGAATACAAAAATTCCAAGCTTCTTGAGAGAATCCTTTGCAACTCCTAGAATATATATATATATAAATAAACTGGCGAATCCTAATAGGATTCCAATTTACATACCACGTATGCAGCAACGGAAGAATCCGATGGAATGGCGACAGGAGAATGTAGCCATTGATTGGTGTGGCGAATAATGTGGCTGGAAGTTTATCAATTCATTACCATTGGTGATTTGTGACGTATGCTTACTCTTCCTTAATCGAGTGAGGCTTTCCCATCTGGGCGCTAAAGCTCCTGTCCAGACAAAAACACAACATCCAAGTTCGTTCCCGGTTGTGCACTTCAATGTCACGCGTTTTTCCTTCCTGAGTATCCTGGCTTATTACGGCAGTTTTGCGATGTAAGTTTAAATCAGTTGCCATCCTAGTTGATACATAATTAGACGTTGTTCAACAAAGAATAACAAGGTGCTCACCTGATCGCCATTCCTAATAGAAGCCAAGTTTTATCTTGTTCATATCGCTCAACAACCCCACAACCCCATAAGGCGAGAAGAAGGTACGCTTGCACTATCTCCACTGATTTGTAACCTTGAGCAGGCACGCTGAATGCCAGCTTCTTTGCTAGTTCTGTCAACCGAGGGTGCAGGTCTGGCTTAGCAGTATAAAATTTGCTTGCGATTGAACATACTAAGAAGAGTTAGAATGTATATCGAAGTAGATAATGGTATGACTTACTTGTTGTCAATAGGAATGGTGATCGGGAGCAGACAAGAGATGGTGTATGAAATTTTCGATCCAACAAGTTACAGTGCATCTGTTGGAGTGCTATGAGATTGTGCATACAACTTTGACTCAACTCGACTAACACTTATATGATCAAAATAACTGTTATGCATGATAAGTAGATGCCAAAAAAAGAGCGATAAAATACTCACATATTGAATAATGCTACAACGTCTTCAGTTCCAACAAAACTTAACATTTCTGGTTGAACTTGTCGTTCAATGTATAGTCTTCGGAGGGGCAGAATCGTCATGGGTCCTTGATTTTTATGAGTAAAGAGAGGTGGATCTCGGAACTGTAGTCAAGCTTACCTGGTTTGAAATAGTTGTCACTCGCAACACCTAACGGTTTTTCTGTAGATCTTGCACTCATGGAGTTTGGATGCGTTGATTGGGCTCTTCGATTTGCCAAACTAGCCTCAGCAAGTAAGCCAAGAGGGTTTAAGGAATTATCAGGAAGTGAGTGTAGCTTTGGTGATCCTGGTAGCTGGGAGTGCTGATGATATGAGGAAGACGGAGGGGGTGACGGCGAGGCAGCGATGAGTGCCTGGGTAGTGGCCGCTTGCGCTGAAGGAGAAGGAGAGCGCGACACCATACCAGAGGTGATTCCAGGATTGCCGATGGATCGTAAGACAGTATCAAGGGTGCGTTCCATCTTTCTCAAAGAACGAGTGAGTAGTTCATGTTTCCTAAATAATGACGAAATTGAGATACAAAATTGTGAACGACGAGGTTGTAACCTACTTTGAGGAACGTTTTCCACGATTTGATTCTTCGAATATACATTCGTGGTTACCAGTTGAGCAACGTTTACATGGGGGGCCATGTTCTGCTCCAACGCACTTCATCTTCAGTCGTCGACAGACTGTGCAAGCTCTGAAGAGGATATTAGATTCTAGCTCTATAGACAAGTAGATGACAACGAACCTAGAACCTCTCGTTGGTTTGGCTTTGGTTTCCTCTTTCTCTGCTGATGGACTTTGAACATCGGATTCTTCATCCTTTCGTGCTTTCTTTCTGCTATCATTGACGGTACTGTTGGAGATTGAAGAGGATGGCCGTTTTCCATTCATGTTGGAAGAAGATGGATACATGTGCTCGGTGGGAGGAGTGCCGATTGTGTCGGAGCCTTGAGAGGAAGGGGATGAATAGTTTGGAGGCAGTGACAAGTGGTGGGGAAGGTGTGTTGGTGGTTGTTGGTAACTAGAATAATAGGGAGGATACAAAGCTAGGGCAGGGTCTATTGGAATCGAGGGCGAAGGAGGTGGTTGCATAGACTGAGACAAAGATTGATCGTGGTGGGACATTGAGTAATCCTGCTGGTGTGATAAGTGTAAGTGGTCAGGATAAGGCAATGATGAAAAGTGGTGAGAGGGTGTAGGATAATATGATGAATAAGCAAAAGGTGATGGAGACATTGTGTCGCGAGGGTATCGAGAAGGATGCGGGTATAAATGCATGTACAACGGACAGACTATGGGTGCGTGTCTCGTATATAATGATATGCTCAGAGAAACCAGGATCTTAAAGCTAAAGCGCCATCCTTTAAAACAAAAACGCGCAGACTCACGTGTATGAGATAATGAGTGGTTTGGACCCTTTTGATGTGTTGGAGAGCACGCGTTCGCAAGCAGATTGAGTTGAGAATGGTCTACCCAGTCAGGATGCCTGAGAAACAAGAAGCCGTACAGATTTGCAAGATAACTCAAAAGCTGGGAGATATTTACACGCCAAAAAGGAAGCTCGGAGACAGATAGGAATCTGATACCGCGATGGGAGGCCGAGCGCTGTGAGAAGCTCCTAGATACGTCCAAGTTGAACAGATCTACGCCGCGAACAGCTGTGATATGTCGGTCTATAACAAAGTTCGGGGAAGAAAGGGCGAACAGGGGACGAACTGCATGACTGATTTTTCGTGAGTCATGTGCCCCTGCAGGACCATGCATCTGTTGTCTGCCCTGAGAACTCTCCTCGAACTCCATCACCTCGGCCGTACAGTACATACACCATATGTTTTCTTCTGTTTTATTGTCAAATCTCGTAAACCTCGCATCCAAATGTTTTTTGCTATAACAACACCCTTTCGTTTGTGACCATGTACCACTTTAATAGATTATCGACTGCGCATCATGAAGGCGGTAACTTTCTCCCACATCAGGCCATAAAAGATACTTCAAGTCACTCTAATCATTATTTTCAGTTTACAGCTCTACAATGATCCACTCACCCTTGCAGAAAGCCCACGCTTGTAAATAAAACATTCCCAACTTAGATTCTCACTTTTGGGGATATATTCTATTTGGACGAGGTCGGATTGACTGCATCTCGAACGACGTTCCCTGCATCTCCTGTCACTTGCAAACCACAATTTTGGGCCGATCTGTCCTAACACTGGAAGAACAACGGTACCTTTACCGTTCTTTCTTCAAAGTGCAACAGCGTATCTTTTTTTAAACCCATCATCCGTACTTCCGGGCTGGCGCAAATTGAGTTTAAATATTTTCATCGAGGCTGTCTACCTACTTACATACGTACGTTTGACTTGACTTGACCCGTTTCCCTGTCGTAGAATTTTTTTTTTAGAACTGTGCCAGTGCTGCATTCCTTCAAGTCTGAGTGGACCCGAAACTTCTGGTTGTCCCCTCTCAACACGATTATCCTAATCAGTCTTCAATGAATACTCATTAGCATGTGCCTACCCTCTCATTTCCGATTTCTGAAATTGGTTACAAGCCCCCGTGTTAAGCAAATAGAGTATGACAGAGAAGTTTAAGTTTCAGACTTGGCATTTTCCTTGTTGCATGAGTTGCTACCTGACCAATGTTACTAGTGCCAACTTCTCAAGCAACAGAAAAACCAACTTACTACACCTTTCATCATTTCTACTCCCCCCCTGGACTACGTGCCTTAGTTTGTTAGTGCAGATTTGAATATTACAACCTTCCCCACCAAACTTTTCGATTTTTCTATGATATATGTGAGAGGTAGCATTCGATTGCAACACGCAAATTTCCAGTTCCCTTCCGTGAAAGTTTACACCACCTGACCGTGATATAGATGTTTTCCCACAACCAATATCGTATTTTTCCTGGTTTGTACATCATATGGTCATATCAGAAACAGATTGGCACAATGACAGAGACTGCGGTGATTCTTGATGCAAGTGTAAGAGCAGGTAAGCAACCTAGTCAGTAACAGGCCATTCTAGATTTTTTCGTCAAAAATATCTAACGTTCCACCCAAGAGCCGATCTGATTCATAAACCAGCTGTATGATCTCAGTTGATCATCTTACCGAGCGTTCCGTTGACTACGCTAGTGTAGTGTACACTTGGTTCAAACAATGCGCCCGAGTCGACGGTTGCAACATCAGTGAGGTAATACTGATATCATCAACCGCGTCAAGCAACTCCTAGGACGATAATACAAGTTTCGCTTGAATCTTATGGCATCCCGAATCTCTTCCATGCTTCAGAGGAATAATAGCATCGGTTTTCCAAGGATAAGCAGTTATCTACTATACGGTGTCCCCGACAAATAGTTTAAGATCAGCAGGTCATCCCTTGAAACCCAATAGAGCTTCATTAGCGAATCGATCTTGGTAGCATGTATTCTGAACCCTTCCCGTCTATTTAAAGTGTACAAGCTTACCGCGTATTATTGTATTGCATAGATAGTCTCTTTCGCTGCATTATCACCGTGCTTGCCGAATGGTAAGTACACGCTGGGTGACGGATTTGCGATTTTGTCTCCTGACGCGGCAATGGTACATGTGCTCAAGTGCGCTTCTCATTTCCCCAAAACAGGACCTTGGAAAAAAACCAAAGTAGGACAACCTCTATCTTGTCTTAATCTCAGGGCAACGATACTCCGTCGTCTTAAAAGGGTTGATTACACCTTACGCCGTCGTCGTTTACTACTATGAGTGGTGGAAATGGTAAGCTGCTGCTTTGTTAATGAAGGGGTGAGATACTAAGTCATTATAATTCGAGGGTATACATGTCGACATTCCAGATTGTACACATCATGCTTTCTTATGGAGCCCTTATCTTACCACTATGGTTCTTGTGGACATGATGTATTACAAACGATGGCTCATTTTACGAAAAGGCGCGTATAGTGTGTCGGTGGAGAAAACCTCCTCGGGTGTTAATCGGGAAATATATATGTCGGTTCGAAACGTGTCAGCGCGGGCTTGGAGCTATCTGCCAGAGGTTGATGAATTTCCTCCATAACGAAGAACAGACAAACGTGTGCTATACGTTACACGTACTGACCCGACAACTGCCCCTAACAGCACTCAGGTTATTATTACTCTTCCAATCCTATTCCATGCCGGAGATTATTATTTTAGTATTCATCGGACAACTTCACCCTGTCTGATTCACTGGATTTTTGGACATCGCTCTTCTCACGCAACATACACCACCATTTTGCCAAACATGTCGTGTATTTAGAAGTCTCTCTTATCCTTTTGAAGACCTAGGTGCGATCGAGACGTATCGCAACATCATCATGCGGGTCTCTTGATAATGTGTAACCGTCAAGATAGAGTCCTGAGAAGCGGGGCGTCGGAGTATCGTTATCCTCCGATCAATATCGAGTCGCTTAACTAGTGAACTCACTTTTTAGGAATTCTTCAAATGAATAAAGTAGAAAAGTGTTTATTGCCCTTGCATTTTTGCTGAATTCACGAAAGCTAATCGCGATCGTCCTGATATTTCATTTTGCGTCCATCTATTGCTTGTTGTAGCAGCGTCATTTTAATTCTCAAGTGCGCGTACGCACACGTATACACTCGGTTAGTCGTAATAAACGCATGACGTTCATGGATACGAGAAACAGCATTTTTAGCTCAAGATAGCGAGCCACATCGACACATGTGTGTTCCAACGTTATCAGAAAGGGTAAGTTTTGGATTGTGGAAAATCTTTGGAGAGCATATGGAAAAGTCAAGATAGCAACTCATGTTCTAATTGTCGGACAAGGTTGCCATTTGGCGCTTCGAAGGTATGTCCGCTGAATTCTATTAGGTAAAAGCTTGGTTTAACGTTAAAACATTAACGTACTCTAACGTGCCGCACTGCTTAGTTTCACCGACCAATTCCCTGCATCCCTGCAAATCATGTATTATTATGTTTCTCCGAAGTATGTAAATAACTTGCTCTACGCGACGAAACACTCTGTAGCAAGACATTGTAGATACTGGGCGAGGATTATGGTCTTATTCCAAAAGATTGGTATGTCAAGATAGCACCACAGACTGCGGATTGATGTTATCGCATGGAACACAAAAGAACCACTTTGACTTGCACACGAGAATATTCTGGGATCAGTCGAAACCTTGAGGTCGCACCATGATCCGTGTCACGTAAGATATTATAACTCAGGAAACAAAAGCTTCCCAGACACCCCCGCCCAATACCTTGGGTACTCAACTAGACTGAGCGGATGCCTCGGAACGCGATGAATGCTCGCTAGTAAAATTAGGGCTGTGACATCGCCCTGCTCGGATTGCTCCCCAAGAACTTAACCACGCTTAAAAGACGTTTCGCCCGTTTACCTCCACACTGAACGAGGTCCAAATCAGTCAAGTACCAAGGCTATCTCCGTCAAAAAAGGTCAGAAGTGCCTTTATCTTTTAGGAGGCCAGATACCATAGTTATGGTGAGGGAATCGGAGTCGTTACCTCTACGCATGTGTAACTGCCTCGCGTGGCTCTGGGAAAGGAAGGTTGTGAGGACTGCCTCAACCCACTCTTAATGATAGCTTTTCTCACCTGTCAATTGGAAGCGCTGACTCCGAGAATATTTTGCATTTACGTTGATTATCAAGGCACTATGCACGTTTGACACTCTGCTATAATGAAGTGGTGGCTAGGCAGACAAGACTTGATAAAGGACAATCGCCGTTATATCCTGTTATTTAAGGGCATTTTGTCTGCCACATCGGCATCAAGATTTGAACGATAAGATGGAGATAACTAGCCATTATGAGGAAAGAAAAAAGATTAGATATCATGGGCTTCTGATACTGAATTTCCATCGCAGGATATCGCTCCGACAAAATCGTAGAAGACTGAATCCTTCTACATAACATGCGAATAAGGAATGACGCACCAAATCACATTGTAGTTTCAACATAGTTGGTTCTTTGTCATGAGATGTCAAATGTAGGATAAATTGGGTATATCTAGACAAATAGGTTTTTTAGCACTGCAAGGGATCAATTTCTGGGGTTATTAAAGGAAATATGAACAATGTACCGATAAACTGGAACCTCGACATTTCGACATTGGTCCTCTTGTTGGATAGGTGTGGGAAATCGAACTGAAGCGGTACCGCAACAGCGGATTGGATCATATAGAAGGCTCAAAACCAAGATATATGGTGCAGTATATAATTGGCTGGGGGTAATTGTGACCGATGATTAGCATGCGAACAAGGTATTTGAATAACAAGAGAGATGCATAACCACTTCAGCTAGTTTTCTCCCTCGACAGCGTCGCTCGATTCATGTCGAAGCCCGATATTCCCGCATAAGGATATGTTGGAGTTAAGTCGCGTTGACATCTTCACAAAGAGACTCCGTCCACGTGGCGGCAAAAATGGTGATGAGAAGTTTGAAACTACATTTTATAGTTGAATGTCAGCGGTATCAATTACCATTACCCGACCTGGGATTGGTTCAGCAAAAGGTGACAATCAGAGACAACACCAACACATACATCTATAGCGCCACACAATATCTGTAGCCTCAGGCCACGAAATGAAAGGTTAATGGACTGGTCGTACGAGGCTGTCGGGGTGATAGAATATAAAGATGTACCTAGATGACTATCTACTCATTGCATTTTCCAAAAGACTTGGATTTATCATGTTAAAACTGTTTCGGCTCGTTTAGGAACTTACCAACTATAACAAGCATATGCGCGTTGCATCGGATTTCCGGACGAAAATGGAAAACAAAGATGTTCAATGAACAATGAATATGCCGAAGTTTTTCAGGCGAGCTTCCTTTCGTATTCAATATTGATATATTGAATCACAAGAAGCTGCATAACTTGGAAGGCATGGGTAGAAAATTCGAATGAATTTCAAGACAATATCGTACCTTCCTTCTATGTCCCTCCGGAAAGATCGTTTAGCTTGGAGGTACACCCACGAGCATGATTGTGAACCGGCGTGGCAAAATGATTTGAGTAAGTAATCTCACGAGGGTTTTTTAACCTTCAATAACATCTTGAAATGGACCTTGGGTAAAGATCAGCAGCGAACTCGGATGAAATTCCGGCTCGGAAGCAGTTCAATCTTTGTTGTTGCTGACTGTCAATTCTTTACATAGATTTTAGAAACAAATATTGGAATGGCATGGGGCAGACCATGCAACGGATAGCCGACGTCAAAGCTTTGGTTTGAGCTGAAGAAAGGGGTGTGTTTCGAAGTACTCCACTGGGGATAGTGCGTGATCTGACATAAATTTGGGTTTGTCGGTTTGTTGGGTAACCTGCATGGGACAGCAGGCGTCTATTTCCTGGGGGAAAGTACAGAGTCATGGTAACTTGTGTGATTCAAGATGGAACAACAAGCAAGCCGTCGGCATTACTCGTCTATTCGTTATATGTGATTTGGATAACCTTGACCACATACGTATGGCAGTTTATCAGTATGTCGGCTATCCATTGTTGACGTTTACACGTCCGGCCAAGTGATACTTATTGCGTTAGAATCTAGAAATTATGATTTCAGTTATCAGAACAGTTTAACATTAAATATAATGAGGCACAATAAACAGAGCATCAAAATGCAAGTGGGCGTGTTGTGATTGGAACAAGAGAACATTGTACCTGTAATAGAAATAAAATGGGTGAAAATAACTTACCTACGTAAGACTTACTGCGCTTCAGCAATGCGCAGTATCCATAGTCTGTTAAGACAAGCGTGTGATAAGGATGTTTACCACTACAGATGACAGGCTCTCAGCTTACTAGTGACAGTGGCTAGGAGAATCATCAAAAACGCGATAAATGAATCGACGGATGGTGCTGTACTGGGCTCGTCTAAAAGCACGAAAATATAATTGATCTCCCGGCTATATACACAATGGTGTGGTGTAGGGCTGGGCATGATATATTTACGGCGAATTCCTAAACAAAGGAGAAAGGGTTTAACGTTGAACCGTCAACATCAAAGGGAGTCACAAACACTTGCGTTCTACACATGTTGTGGTCCGACACTGCCAATCTGGTGCCTTATATCTTGATTACCATAAGAGCCCTGGAGATTAATGAGTACTTAAGGTACGAAGCTGAACAGTCTAATCTTCGGCACGGAGTTGGGATGGAATGGTAAGACATCTGGGGGAAAGAAAAATGACTGCATGGGTGAATATAAGGCCTTTCAAAATTCATGGTTTCGATTTGCGCGATTGTCGAGATGTTGGTGGGCATTACAAGTACCGCAGCAGCGAGTTCGAGCTGCGGAATGCGAGAATGGGTATCATGGCACGGCAAAAAATGTGTGGTAACACGTATATATTGCTAAAGTGCTTATAGTGAGAAATGGCACACATTTCATTGGGTTGTGGAAATGAATTGTAAACTGCGCAATCAAAATACTTGGAGTGCAAACTGGATTCACGACCGGAATCAGATTATCTTAGACATCTACACTCGGGGACTCTAGGCAAACATCCAATGGTGAAGGTTTTGTATCAAATTGAGGCTTGTAATGAAATCATACCTTGAAAACACAATTCAAAGAAAACGAAAACATTGCAATATAAAAATATCACACGAGTGTTTGAGCTGATGACAACCGGCTGACTCTGAACTGGTTTCGACAATCAGAATAGACAACACAACCGAGAACATATACTACGATGAGAGTCTGAATGAGGAGGTACAGTTGAAGCTGAAGAATTGGATTATTGCCGTGCTTTGTTTTGTTGTTTCTGAAAAAGCAAACTCCGAAGCTGAATGCCTCGCGGCATGAGCTGTGTGACTCTTGTTCTTATCCTTATCCCTTCAACAACAATACGATGAGCGTCAACCATCGTCCTTCGCTGGTTCTGCAACCCTCAGTGAGCACAACGAAGTGCGTTGTAACCGATTATTCTGGATCTTTATGCTGACCGAAGTCTTGCAGGGTGGTGACCACAACTACGACTACGACAACTTAATGCACCTATCCAATTACCACCCTTACCTCCTCCTTCGTCTCCAAAGGATCCAAAGAACTACCCTCTCTTGCATGCAAATCTACCCCAATCACTTCGTCAGTTCCCCCTCGTGTTTCCTAACGGTGCACGCGCTACGTTTCATGATGGCGACGGTGGTGGCGAGGAAATGCAAGAAGAACAGGAGGTCGTAGGAGGTAGTGGCTGGCGAATGTTGAAGCGAGATGAGGTGTCTGAGGATGGAAATGCTATTGGACTATCCGAAGCTGTGGAACGATATGGCAAAAAGCGAGCTCATAATAGTGATATCATGATGGAAGGCGTTGAAACTACCTCGGGCCTTAATGCGAGTGCTCCCCCTCGAAAGAAAGCTAGGGCTGCACCTCTTCCTCAAATATCAACTGTAAATGGTGCTGCTCCCCTATCGCCTTTGCCGTCGCCGCATGGGTCTCCACCACCTGAAACTATCTGGCCATCAGCCCCACCAAGTGGCGCATCTTCCCCTCTGCCACAACCACCTCTACAACCTGACCTATCGTTAACCACCTTGTTGACCCTTCCAACCCTTCTCACTCATTTTACAAGCCTTCCGGCGCCTTTGCAATCACATTTCCTTCTTACCTTGCTACGACATTCACCACTTCCAGTTCTTCGGACATTGCACTCCGTCCTAACACCGACTTTAGCACGCGACTTCCTGACCCTTTTACCCGCTGAACTAGTGTCCCATATCCTCAGTTTTCTTCCATTCTCAACACTTGCCCGAGCCTCTCGCGTCTCTAAAGCGTGGCGGGCTATCATCGACTCTGATCCTGTACTCTGGCGGGACTTACTCAAAAGCACCAAGATATGGTTTGGTGGGGAATCAGAAAATTCATTTGCAGATTCTATCTATGCACGACGCCGACACGCGCAGAGGGCACAGTCTCGTATACATAATCCACTCCCACTCCCCCACCCTTACAAGATTTTATTCAAGTCAAGACACCTTACACGAACGCGTTGGGTAAATAACTTAGAACCCAAACACGTCTCTTTTCCCGCTCATGGATCATCTGTTGTCACATGCCTTATCTTCTCTCACGGCCGTATTATCTCTGCCTCAGATGATCACTCTATTCATGTATACTCGCCTGTGACAGGTGAGCTCCTTCGATCCCTGAAAGGTCATGAAGGAGGCGTATGGGCTCTCGCAGCTAGCAAGGATACTCTTGTCAGTGGCTCGACGGACCGGACGGTGCGCATATGGGACCTGGCTACCGGGCAATGTACCCATGTTTTTGGAGGACATACAAGTACTGTACGATGTTTGGCTATAGTGAGACCAGAATGGGTCGACGTAGAACACGAAGGGGGTATCATTACAAAAGAGAAATGGCCAAAAAGACCATTGATAGTGACAGGAAGTCGAGATCATTCTCTCAGAGTGTGGACATTACCGAGACCGGGCGAGGCAGAATATAGATGCTTTGGGTCTGATGATACAGAAGTCGACCCAACTGATGTATGCGTACGTTATTCTACCTATTTCTCTGAGCTTTCTTCTGATACACACTGTCAATAGGATGCAGAAGAGAATCCGTATCATCGTTTGCATTTGGAAGGTCATGATCACGCTGTGAGAGCTCTTGCTGCGCGTGGCCGATTATTGGTTTCTGGAAGCTATGATTGTACCGTCCGTATTTGGGACATCATCACTGGTAATTGCAAATGGGTTTTGGTTGGGCACACTCAGAAAGGTATGTGTCTATGCTACTGATTATCTTTATTTATCTAATCACAATTTGTAGTCTATAGTGTTGTGCTGGATCTCGGCCGTAAGCAGGCATGTTCAGGTTCCATGGATGGGACAGTCAGAGTATGGAATCTGCAAACAGGGCAGTGTCAGCACACCCTCACTGGCCATACTTCGCTTGTAGGACTTCTTGGACTATCACCGTCTTTTCTTGTGTCTGCGGCTGCAGACTCTACGCTCCGCATCTGGGACCCTGACACAGGTGAACTGCGTCACGCACTTGCTGCTCATCCAGGGGCAATTACTTGCTTCCAGCACGACGAATTCAAAGTTCTGAGTGGGTCTGATGGTAATCTCAAAATGTGGAACATTAGGGATGGTACCGTTGTCAGGGATCTTCTCACAGGCATCACAGGGGTCTGGCAGGTGGTTTTCGAAGGGAGATGGTGTGTTGCTGCGAGTAACAATAACGACACCACTGTTCTGGATGTTTGGGACTTTGGTAATGAAGATGATGAAGACTGGCTAGGGGAGCCTCCAGGTGGCCTCTACGATGAGGACGGATCTAGTGAAGACGAAGAAGACGATGTAGACACTGCGAAGATCAAACGCATGTCTAGTATTGAAGAAGACGACGAGGATGAACAGGCTGATGTGGACGCTATGGACCAGGATCTCGTTCCTTCCGAATCCGAGTCTCTGGATATTCCATTGCAGAATGAGCACGGGCGGCAACACCGGCGCCGCGGTGGTGGAGATATCGATATTGATGATCATTCCCAACCGGACTCTGATACCGAACCAGCGGGTCGCGCTGAAGGCGTGGAGTCATCACGATGGGCATCAACCACTACAAATACCAGCACCGACACAACAGTACGACCGATGTACTTCCATAGTAATAGATCGGCCAGAGGTAGTGGCATGCCGGTACCAGCAGGGCGTAGATCTATGATAGGAGCTGCGGGACCGTCCAACGCCGCACCTCGAACTCTCCCTTCTAACGATGAGACACCTACACGACCGCGAATACGAAATCACGGAGCTCGCAGACGTTGAATTTGTTGTATACCTTATCAATTGTAATCGTAGTGTGTAGAGTCTACTTTACCGCTATTCCCCATCATCCATTCCCATTTCAGGTATAATCACTTTTCCAGGAAAATATTAGTCCCTTGTGCCACTCTTTCTCTTTTGTGAAAATTATTGATTTGATATATATCATTTCGCTCCATATTTTGTGATTTGACTGTGTGAACACCGGCGCTGTCTCCTAGAAACATAAACCGTGTCATCTAGAATGGTTAACCCTTGCTAAAGTGAAGACTACACTGTACTGAGTAAATAAGTACACGTGGCGAGAAGAGTTCTGAATAAGTCAATATGTACGCTCTACTGCGCTTCGGCGGTAAATGTCCCACAACATATAGTAGAATGCGAGCAATTGGCTGGTAGCATGAAGCTCGGCTATATAAGAACTCTAGATCCACTGGTAGATATCGGAACACTCCGACTATATAATAGACGTTTTTAACTTTCGCAGCAACCAAAGGAGAGAACACAAGAGGACCTAAGGCGATGATAGGTGTCTCCCTCGGTGCCGCTGTTGTATGCTTCCTTTCGGAATCTATGTCGGGAACTGAATGAAGCACTTTGTGAGAGATGTCTCTCACGTTCAATTAACAGGAAAACAGTTTACGAAGCGCGAGAATACATGAAATCGAACAAGTATATCACATCAAGTAAAATTTCTTGCAAGTATACCGTTGTGAAAATTTGAGTCTAGAAGGTCGAAAGGCCTTGACCCAATGACTTGGGTCAAACCACTCTTCCTTTGTGAATTTTTACTTCTTCACGTGGTCTATTCGATCGAGAATTACTCAATTGTACTTTTTGTCTCGTGAGGGAAGAATTATACGCACCGATCCTGTGCATCAACAGCAACGGCACCCAGGCGTTGTACTACACGCATTCCCGAGCTAACTCGGCCGAATATCGTGTGCTTGTTGTCGAGATAAGGCGTGGGTCCCAGTGTGATGAAGAACTGGGAACCTGTCCAGGTGGTCAGATAGTTGAAGATCTCACAATTTCATGTAGAACCACTAGCCATTTGTGTTAGGACCCGAGTTTGCCATTGCGAGTATTCCTGCTCCCGTGAATCGCAGTTCGGGATGAATTTCATCTTCGCTGCTGTATCGTCAGGGACTGTCTAGATTCATTACAAAGTCCGAGTTGGCTTACAACTTTTGTCCGTAAATACTTGTCCCACCCCTCCCCGTTCCAGTAGGATCACCCCCTTGGATCATGAAGTCCTTTTGTGGAAACAAAAATTGGGCCCTTAGCCTGCAACAGAATAATTTACTTACAGATATTATGCGATGAAAAACAACCCCATTATAATATCCTCGTTTTGCAAGTTCTGCAAAATTTTTACATGTCTAGAGTATAATGATCATTGTGTTAGCCTTACCAAGTTTCCAACTTTCGAGATAAATAATATTCGCACCCGAGGTGCATGATCCCAATACAATTCAAGCTGAACGTCTCCAAGACTTGTTTCGAGAACTACCGAGTCCATTGGGGTTCTATACTCTTGTGTCGTGTGCTATGCAAGCAACTGTAAGATTGGTTTGTTCAGGGTGTACTTTGAAAGCCAGTGACCGAGTTAGACGTTTTCAAGGTCCCGTGACTACTTGTCATCTCTGCCACTGCCAACCAATAATTCTCGACTTGATTCTGGAATCATGAGAGCAGTAATACAACGCGTTATTGAGGCGTCTGTTCGTGGTAAGATACATTTAATGTCATATTCCACTGATCCAGGATAATCCTGAATATTGTGGCAGTTGATAACGAAATCGTTTCGAACATCTCTCGGGGATTGGTGGTTTTGGTGGGCATCGAAACAGGTCAAATTATTTTAATGGCTTGACTCACTATACTCACTGATGACAGGACAGATGATAGTGAAGTAGATATACATATGCTATCGAAGAAGATGTTAGTTCACATATCCTCCGAATTTATTTTTGCCGATTGCCTCCAAGCTTTCTCTAGCTCGGGGAAGCATCTCCCCCTTGTCAACATTCCCCGTACCTAGAGCTAACGTTTGGCATTTGTAAATTTAGCCTCTCCCTACGTGTCTTTTCTGATGAAGCGAATCCTGAAAAGTTCTGGAAAGCAAGTGTAAAAGACATAGGTGGCGATATTCTCTGCGTCTCTCAATTCACGTTGCTGGCAAATACTAGCAAAGGCAACAAGCCAGATTTCCACCGAGCAATGGTATGTAGGTCTTCACCGCATTATTTCTCCAAGATCAAAACTCACGCTTCAATCATGGACAAGTCAACTGAGCCATCGCGGAAGCTTTACGCCACATTTCTTGACCATCTCAAATTGCAGTACAAGGCAGAAAAAATTCACGGTATATTCCTGTCACGTAAACATCATAACGATTAATCAAATGGCCTCCTCAGATGGGAAGTTTGGCGCAATGATGAATGTTAGCTTGACAAACGAAGTAAGTTCTGACTATTCCATACCTAATTTAAGATTCAGAGCTTGTGCACTATAGGGTCCTGTGACTTTCACTCTTGATACTCGCAAGTTCATATACATCGATCAGCAAAACAAGGCTAATACCGAAAGTATTGAGGCTCAGAACTTAACTGGAACTCTGCCGAATAGTGGCCTCCTTGAAGTTGATAAATGACAGAAGCTCTGCTAAGTGTGAAATGGTATGTAGGTTGACATTTCTTGAGTCTGTTCATTTATTTAGCGCACATTTTCTTGTGGAGGTGATGGAATAGATATTAAAATTTACAGCCTAGGCTGTCCTCCGATACTCCCGAAAACTACAGACATTACGAACATACCTATTTGAGCCGGTACAAGAATAATGTACGTTCCCCGCGGAAGTCAGCAGTTCATAGTAGAATCATATGACCCCTATTCCATTCCCAAATATGTCAGAAATTCGATAGATGACCATCAAGCACCCAACCTCAAAGAAAGGCTTGATGTGTCTATCCTGGGCCGCCCCCACTTCAATGGGTGACATGACAGCGCGGCTAAGGCACAACCTTCATTCAATACTTCACATACTCCAAACCAGGATCCGAATGGAAGCTATGTCGACAATATATTTTATCCAGACTTTTGTTGCAAGGCGAAGAATAAGTGTTAAATTCCTCGCCTAAATAAGCAGTATTAGCCCACGCTCGACTCGCCCGCCTTCTACAAGAGTCGCAAAGGCCCACAGATCACATTGTTAGCAGGACGCGCAGCAAGTCACGTCTCTTGAAATCTAGCTTCTAACGAGCTTCTCATAACTTCTATAATCTCGTGTATTCAGTTCCCAGCTTCTCAGCCTCGATGCAGGATATTGTATTACTACTTGGTTCGGTGCTTTTGCTTATTTATTTCTCGATAAAAATAACTCATCGATAAGTCCCGCGAGAATCATCATTCCGGTTCTTCGGGTCGGGAATTACAATGCAGTTGTTATATGGTTGATCCAACGTTATTTCCGCAGCAAAACACTTCAAGAAAAAAAGTCTCAGTAAAAAATGAAACATCCAGAAACTATCGCACAGGTGTGATCATATGATGTATTTTTTTATCGTCATTAACGTACCTGCAGGCACTGTGCTAGCAGTTTGCGTTTGCAACATCATTTAAATTTATTTTTCCAAAGATACCAAAACTCCTTTCTACATCGTTCCCTTTCCAATTCTGGTCATCATATTCGAACGCATATACGGATATTCTGGATGCTGAAACACAGTTTAAACTGCGCAAGGCTGATACTTCATTGGCTGCTGACGGCACAGCTGCATTGTTTGCGGCACCACTGGACGGAAAACCGGACCTGATTTACCATGCAACATAGATCAGCCGCATGTACTCGGGGGAGGTCAATTTTCTTACTCCGTAATAATAATATTCTTTCCTGGACAAGCAGCTTGTAACGCTGGAATGACTAGCTTCACCAGAAAATCTCCTGACTGTTCAGCTGTGAAGCCACCATCGTAGTATGCACTATTGTCAGGGACAAATGCTCCAGAGAATTTATCAATTTTTATCATGACAAGAACTCACTGCGCATTAGCTCCAAGGAAGGCTCCATTGCAGAATGCTTTATTATCGCGCACCATGACCCATGTATGGGCAGTTGACACAGGCGTTTGTATTCCGGCTGCTTTGAGGGTATCTATTGACGAAAGTTGGTTAAGTATGCTCTTTCATCAAACTAGGTATAGGGAAAAAACGGACCGCTGACGGAATTGACCTTTCTCATGATGCTCTCGGGTGAATCTGCGACCTGAAATTAATATTCAGCAAATGGTGCCTCAATAATACCTAGGTGACTGTGAACCTCGTTACCGACAGTCAATCCAACATATCTGTTCGCACCATATTTTGCGTATGCTTGTTGGAATGTTCCCACATCCGCGCTATATGATAGATTGAGCCTGATGATCGGACGTCATAGACGTAAGCAAGAGCATTTACTCGACAGAACTATCACAGGATGACATTGTGCCCTAGTAGATTTCATCATTAGTACATCACTGGAGGCCTACAAAAACCTGAGATATAATATACCCCGCAAGATATCCCAGCAAGAATAGTCAGATCATTCGCAGCCGCAGCTGCTGAAGCGAGATCCAATGCGTTGCAATCGAACCCAAGGATTCGGAAAGACTTAAATCCGTTGCTCTTGGCGTCGCTGGCTAATTTGTTCCACTAAAATAAAATGTTACTGCTTCTAATACATATCGGCCGTAGGTTGGCTATACTTACCTCATCTGCAGTGCGACATGTGTATGATGAAGCCCCTCCTATACTGTTTGATGCAGTGATTCCAACAAAGTTCATCCCAGCTAGTACTCTTACGGGGCCGAGCAACGTTACGACGAAGGAATATTTCATGATGTTTTGCGGGGAACCTACGTGAAGAATATCTCTTATTAAATAAGACTCATATTAACAGGTGAAACCCTTCACCATCAATCAAAAACCCTCCGCAATTTCAGCCTCCTACCTGTCGCAATTTTGTTGCTTGTGTTATACATGTCAACAACATCCTCCTCAGGTATTGTTTCATTGACATAATAATAAGCATTTGTATTATCGTATGAGCCTAGTTTCACAAGTCTTTAAAACGATTGAACAGATTGATAAAAGTCTTAAAATAGATGAATCAAGGAAAGTCTGGCTTTATTTAGAAGGGTATCTTTGCAACCTCAAAGTGTACGACGATATGCCCAGACTATATCTAAATACGAGAAGTGAGGGATGTTACAGGTGATGAAGGAGTTCTAACTGATGTGTCATATTTTGAAGAAAAAAAAAGGAATAACACTACACTTGAGCTTGATTCATTCTTGGGTCCCGATTATATATCAACAAGCTGGTCTTCTCGTTGCGCGATTGTATTATCACTTCTGTTGATATCCACGTCTTCTTGGACAAGAGTCTCGACACTGTTAGCATGTGTGTCATGGGGTCGGAGTCGTACAGACATGATCAATATCAACGCGATAAAAACGTTTCCAGCTGAAACCAGAAAGATCGCACGAGGAAATGTTGCAACAGTGCTCGCATATATTGTGCCATATATTGCGGGTCCAATAATCTCGGAACTATTAGTTAAGTCGGCGTCAAATTTCATACCAGAAATTTAGCATGGATATCGTACCTTATTGCTTGAAGCACACTCATAGCCCCAAAAAGTTTCCCAGTTTCATGAGTGCCAGATGACCGCATGTACAACGATAATGCGACAGCATGGATAGCGGGGCTAAACCCGCTGCCCATGGAAATTAAGACAGTAGAAAAAACGAATAACACGGGCGTTAAGAAAGCACCCATGAGCGTATATGCAAGGATATCGACAAGTAGGGACAAGCGAGCAACGCCAAGGTCAAACCCGAGTGAATGGACTTCTTTTTTCCTTGTGAGGGGATGAGGCGTTCCTTCATTATTTTCGCTAGGATCAATTAAAGGTTGTGTTTCAGATGGCTCTGCTGGGGTTTCTATTACAACGTGTTTTGGTTTGATGACTTTTATCATAACTAGAAGAAATTTAATAAACGAAGGAGTTGTTAAAGTTGAGTGCCAACCTGGGAAAATTATCGCGAGGAAAGCAGCACGAGAGGCACCAGCGATACTAATCCAGTAACCGAGCTAATAGACATTAATCAGTCCATGACAGCAGCTGACGATTATTGATTTGTTTAACTTGTTCAGTTGTCCATCCAAATGTTGCGGCAGCATATTGAATTTTGTAGGGGATTGAAGACTATAGAAGCTCATTACTTCTAGACTGCAACTTGTGTCTGACGCTACTTACTATGAGCATACAACCAAGTCCAAACGCTACGGTTATGAACATCAAGTTCCAGTCTCTTCGAGGCTTTTTCAGAGGATTCCCGTTCTGTTCATAAGTAGGTAGGAGGATCGATAATGGGCTCAAGAATGAGAATATCCTCTGAAGTTTCGCTAATATCATGGCCGCATGGTTATCCGCCCTTTGCCTGGTCAGATCTTCCGTTCTCTGAGCGTGCTTTCTTCGAGAGAGTTCCATGTATTTTTTAGATAGAGATTCTGGCATAATGAACCAGATATAAGGAATGATGAGTAAACGGAAAATGACGGCTAAGTAGAAGAGAAGCAGTGGTTCGCCAGTAAACCTGATAAATAAACTTCCTAGAGTTGGTCCGATAGCCACTCCCGTGAAGATGAGACCGAGATTTAGAGAAAACATTCGGGATCTATAGTATAACAATTCATCAGACTTATCGTCTTCCGGGACATTTGATAGATTCAACTCACCTGGATGCTTCAGGAGTAACATCAGCTATGTAAGCATGCATTGCGGCCGACGCTGTTGTCATGCCTTACTGTAGAGAATATTATAAGCGACACAAACAGAAGGAATGACAATCATTACCTCCAGCACATCCTTCGGCAACAGCGCCAACAAGTAGAAACCACCTTCCACCAGGGACGTATTTCGGAAATGAAACGACGGAGATCAGGGTCAGCTCCACCACGAGCGACCCGAGTACGGTAATGATCAAAACAGTACTTCTACCATATCTATCGGAAAACTGGAGGAGAGGTTATAAGTTTCGACTGGAGAAGACGGAAGATATGCGTACGGAACTCCACCAAGAAGTTGTAATGCACGACAAGATACCTTGCACACTTGCAATGACTATATGAGGGAATAAAAAACGTAAGCAAGTCCGTTCCTAATTAAATTCAAGGAGAACATTTGGGGCCTGGTATGCGCTCATCCATGTAACAATGACGTCGCGGTAGTGACTCTGCTATCTATATGAAGGTGTAGGGTACACTCACTAGCGATAAGTTTCGCAACAGTAGCTTGTACTGTCGGATTTGAGGCACACGGATTGTGAGGTTTCTCATCATGGCTAGCATCTTGATCTACTGGCAGGTCTGTAGAAGAAGCCCAATATATATCCGAGTCGCGGAAGGAATTATTTGGTGGTACGGGTGACGTCACCACTTTCGAATGAGCGCTCAAACCAGCGAATGATATGGTCTGCGTGGGATGTGAGAGCTGAGCACCAGGCTTGTATTCTTCACAAATGAGAGTAGTGTATAGTTGTATACGAGGTGCATTTATTGCGGATGTCATTATTGTTAATAGCGGCATTGTACCCATTAGCCTACCACCACATGTCAGACCAAGAATATAAAAATTATCAAATATTTACATACCACCATGGAGATGGTTTAAGCCATGCTTTCTTGTTAGGTTTGTTGCGAGAACCTCTATGGGTTGATGCATCCCGCGAATGACTCGGAATCTCATGCAGCAGCGCAGCGGCATCCTCACTGGGAAGGATAGGAGTCTCTGGTTGATCTACAAGCGTGATTGATGCCAAAGTCGTGTGACTTGACGTCCTAGGACGAGAATGTACACTTGAGGGCCGGTTATGAGAATCCGTCGACATGAGTGATAGCGACAAGCTTGGAGAGCAAGTATGGCTGGTGCTGTCAGATTCAAATTATGGATGGGAAACACCTGGGATCCACACACATCATTGTCTACGATAGACAGTAATTACTAAGCTAGAAGCAGCATGGACACGGAATAGTTCTGAAACAAATATATATAGCGTCATAGGCTTTAGTCAGCCTTATCTTATCGTCCTCCATTAACGACACCCGTATATGTTGGGTTCTAAGCAAAACTCATGGAACTTACATTATCATCTCAGCCACATATATAGCTCCGAATAAATTGCCTGCAGGGCTTCCTGTTCTTCCGATGGCTATGGATAAGGTACAAACAGCCGGCGTTATTCCAGAGCCCACACTACTACCAAGGTGAAAGCAATATATGTTATGGGTGTTGGAGCAAATGCCATTAGCATGAACTCAATCGCGATAGTGAACGATGATACATAAGCAGCGGCCAGATCGAGGAGATATCCGCCATTTCGTACTCTCCTGTTTCGGTATATTCGTCGAAGCAATGTATACAACGCTGGGAGACAAAGTCAGCAACGACATCAGAAATCAAGGTTGGGACAAACATGGAAGAATTACTGTAAGAAAAACGGCGTTGATACCCATGAAAAGACTGAACCAACACCCTGCCTGACGAGTATAAATTTAGATGACGCTATTGTTAAACTTTTCAAAGCTTGCCTTTTCCGATGTCCACGAGAATTTTAATATTACATACTGCATCATGAATGGGAATGAGGTCTATGATGTATAAGATTACCGCAAAAAATCCACAGTGGAAAGAAATCTCACAATAGAGAGGGCGAAACTTCCATGGGACAGGGTCAGAATAAGAAGATTCCAGTTCCTGCTAGGTTACTTGTAAGGATCTGAGCTTGGCTCCGCTGCAGGTAACAGGATAGCCAAGGGCTGTAAGAAGAAAAATAACTTTTCTACAACAACCGCGAGAATCTGTGAAGGTCTGTCTATCCTTCCTATAGCTATCTTTCTGTCCATGAGTCTGAGTTTATATCCATGTTCAGCCGCAATCATATCTGTTTTTGACAAGGACTCGGGTGTTATAAACCGCCAATAAAGAGATCCCACGAAGGGAATGGCTGTTGTAAAGTAAAATGGTAGGAAAAGGCGGCCAGTGGAACGATTTAACAATCCGGTCAAAATCGGACCAGCCGCACCTCCACTACAAGAAAAGCCAATCACCAAAGAGTAGTACTGAGATCTGTACATATGAGTGAAGCTGCCACTGTTAGAGTGAAAAATAATACCTTGTCATTTCGGTCGAAACATCAGCTAGATATGCGTATACTGCGACTGAGATAGAACTCATTCCTATGAGTAGACTCATGTTAGTGACTGAAAATAAAGCAGGATCGAACTCCCAACCTCCACAAATTCCTTCCGCAAATGAGCCTACAAGGACAAACCACCTTCACCCGGGACAATATTCAGGAAACCAGGCCAGAAGTAGGTGCACAAAGCCAGTGATAGCAAGCCCGATCTTTAGTACGCATATGATAGTGGTTCTGCCATAGCGATCTGAGAGCTGTAACCAAGTGTTAGTATCATGACAAGAACCAAAATATTTGCGCAGGCTCACATAACCCCACCAAGAAGTTGTATATGCTTAATAAAATCATGATCAAAATGGCTTGGGTGTAGATGGCTTGGGCATACAAGCTATTACTTTCGAGACAGCGCCTTGCACCGAGGGATCACAGTAACACTCGGAGGGCAGAAGGCTAGGATTCTTGTAACCCATCTGAAGACTCATCTCAATGGCATCTTTCTTGGCATTAGACAACAGGTTTGAAGGCTTTATGCCGATAGTCTCCATACAGACCACCGTCGTGAGGAGTTCCATACAAGATGCAATTACGCCCATGGGTACTGTTGTCACAAGTGGAATTATGGCTAACAACCTGTCAAGACTTTCAATCATTGGAACAGATAAAAGGAAAACAAATTGACAGACCACATTGGTGAAGGCATTTACTTGGCAGGTCCGTGTCAGATCTAGGGGTCTCTAGAAGCAAAGCTGCAGTCTCATCGTCCTCATTATCCCAGATATGTAGTGTAGAATCTAGAGGTTCGACATGAGTTATGTGTGAAGCCACCACCTGGCTCAGAACGACTGTTGGAGGGAGCGCGGAGGAAGAGTCGGATAGGAAAAGACGGACTTCTACATTTTTACTAAATGATATATGATAATTATAACATATCTTGCTGAGTGTTGAGAGCACACAGTACTTGTGACTGATGGATGCTGTGCTGTGTGCTGTGTACAAGTGTTGTGTTTTGTTCGCTTTACGGAGCTTATTTGTCTCTTACCACATCGTTATCATTATCGTTATCATTATCATGGTCAGTGTTCATGTTTTCATGAATAATTGCAAAAATGCTACAACGGGAGGCGACCTAGTCTCAAACCGTGGAAATACCTCAGTCAATCAAAGACAGTCTTCGCAAATTCAGATTTGCTAGGCGCAACGCAGGCAATGCAGCTCTCGTTGTCAAGATCAACAAAGCCAAGTTGATCATGGAAGAGGTAGAGCAATTCGATAATATCTCTATCGATGAACTCGCAGAGGGTATGATGCTATATTTTTCGAACATTTCCATCCTTTCTAGACGGTAAATCTAGAATTACCGGAAAACTCTCCTCGATATGTCGTTCTATCCTATGAATTGAATCACCCAGATGGCAGAAAGTCATTCCCACTTGTTTTGGTTAACTGGTCCCCGGTTGGAAGCGAGATCGGCATGCTAACGCTGCATGCTAGCGCCCTATTGAACTTTCAGACGACAGTCAGCTTATTATTTTTGAGTTTCTTGAATTGTTTGACATATCTATTTTTGTTTTAAAGGTTGATGTGAGTAAGGTTATTGAAATTCGAGACGGTGCAGAAGCTTTGACGAGAGAAGCTATCGACGCGAAGTTGCTTTCATCATAGTTTATACACTTTGCAGCTATTCACGAAATTGCCTCGCTCTCAAATTGTTTTCTCATTTAATTTGAACTTGAAGTGACTGATCTTTTGTGGTCCCAATACTCCTGTATCTCCTACACAACAAGAATTTATTCTCGTTACTAAGCTGTGCTCAATTCAATATTCTGCGTTTACAAATACAGTGCGATGTAGACAATTGTTACAAAAGTGCCGGCATATGTATAAAAGATTTAGTTGGCTATATTTTAAGCATCTGGACAGGAGTACGGAGACTTTCATCACGATACGCAGGGTAGAGCAGCATTATGCAACTCCATCTTCAGTAAGCGTCCACTGCAATATCAGGCTTGCTCCGGTAGATTATCTCGTTCATTTACCCGGTCAAAAAGAAAAACTTTGGATCAAAGTCCACATTGCAAAATGCGAGAAAATTTCTTTATTTTCAACCTCACACAAACTAATGCGCTCTGATTGATAATATATAAGAAAAGTGATGTGGTGTATGACATAAGGGATGGTCGATAATGTACGAAAAAAAAATTGGTCGAGTGTAAGAATTTGAGTGACCATACTGAACATACGATTACCGAAAGTCTATGGGGGAGGCACACAAACAAGATTAATTAGATCTAGCAGGTATTATTTAAACACAAATTCTTCATGTGAAAGAGAATATTGAACTTACATATTGTGAAAGCCATCGGAATCCTGATACACTCGGGTTAACCAGAGGTACATAATGAAAATAGACTCAGAACGCACCCTCTCCATACCCTTGTCTCTGCACGACCGAGCACATGAACAGTTCAATGGGACGAATATCACTCAGAGGAACTTTACCCTGTTTCGTAAATCACAAGAATTGAGCAACCAGTAAACAGTGCACCAAAGTTGGTTAATTCACCTTGCCAGTTGTTTGATATAATCCAAGGTGGTGTCTGAGCTCTTCCTCGCTGACGGCGCCTGGGGCATCAATTTTATTTCCGAGGACCAAGAACGGAACTTTCGAGAGTTGTTCAATGGACAGAAGGGCGTCAAGCTCTCTCTTCGATTCCGGGAAACGTTCAAAGTCGGCAGTATCTATGAGGAAAATAATCCCATCTACTTCTGGGAAGTAGTCGCGCCAGAGACGACGAGCTATTTAGAAGAGGTTGAGAATCTAAACACCTGTACAGCTGGAACATAACCCACCTTGCACGTGGCCACCCAAATCGTGGGTAGTGAACTTCACGTTTCCAATTGCCAGCTCTTCAGAAGCTGAAGAATGAAGGTATGAATAAATAAAATAAATCGTTTGAGGCGCACAACTGACTTGGATGTTGTGTTGGTTGTAACGTTGCCAACCTGTCATTCTTCAGCATATGCAACAATGTCTGTGCGAGAGACCAGCTTTAATGTGTGCATTATTTTCTATATTAACAGAGACTTACAGTTTTTCCTGCATTATCCAAACCAAGGAATAGAATTTTAGCGTTCTTGTGCAAAAGACCTGTGTCATTTTTTAGCTTGAAACATATTCCTCTCATCAGTTAAGTTACTGCTTACCCAGTTGCGCAAGAACATCCCAGAACCAGTTGATGATGAACATTGTGAATAATATCAATTACGAGTGTAATATGAGGGAAGGAGACTCAGGCAAGGAGCGAGCAAATATGAAATGACACGGAAACGTGGAACCAGCAAAGTTGTGTGACATGTCACATGGAGCACAGCTACGCAACTCCGATTATTTCTTCCAAACAGTTCGATGTTGCTTATCTTGTTTCATCGTACTGTAGCTCTGTTACATATAATGATTCTTTGCGTGAAGTAGGTACCAGCACTAGTCACAATAGCTAGATAAGCAAAACTGCATTCTATAGTCTGTAGGAAAGGTCTGACACTCATAAACCACAGAAGACAGGTAAAACGAGTTCTTATACCCGGCCAGCATTGGTCTACGCTTCACCTAATCGCCTTGCCAAACGTGTTGATTGAATCGTTATGGCAGGCACTGTCTAAAAGGTTGCGATGAAGAAGAGTCGACGAACAAAATAATTTTTGTGGTCATCGTATTTGCAAGTATTTACAGTAGTCATGTGATGAATGTAGCATAAGTAAAATATTAGACTAGGATACAAGGTCGTAGTGGAAATTACATATGTTCTTCGATCCAAGTTGTCAAGGACGAAAGATCTTGGGCGTCATGCTTCTCATCATCAGGGGAGCTTTTTTGAGGAATCACTGAAGTGCCGAAAAACTCGACTTCTCCACCTTCCCAGTCATCGAACTTGAAGACATTATTCGCACCATTACCGCATTCTAGTCCTCCCATTTCTGTCCCTTCACCCTCCTCCCCTAATCCTTCAACAGTTACGCCTTCAGCATGTGATACACGACGTTTTTCCAGTTCACGCTCCAAAATTGTCTTAACGCGATTTATGGCAAGAGTATTAGAGCCCGCAGCTGATGATGATAATGTAGTTTTCAACAAGTCGGATTTGTGAGCAAGGATAAGCAGAGTGGGAATTTTGCGGGAAGGAGGTAGGGATGTCAGCGCATGAAGAATATAGTGGAGGTGCCTGGAAACATAATCAGCAAGCTGTGATAAACAGATTTGAATGTTCGTACTCTGCGACTGCAGGAGCATTCCGAGATATTGTACTTGAATCAACAACGAATGCAATTGCTTTCGCGTCGTCAATGTAATCCCGGAATTGGTCTCTGAGCCTAGGATGTCCTGGAACATCTACTAGACGAACCGACATTTTGAGTGAGGGAAGCGATAAGTTAGATGTATTAACTTGAAGAGAAGTGTGTGTTGGTAGTGTATGGCTGTATGCGAGCTGTTGCAGGTCAGACAGTCTTACTCCAAAGGATAAACTCAATACTGACCGAAGTTAAGATAGATGTTTTTCCTGCATCTGGAGGTCCAAGGAGTAACAAAGAGTTTCCTGAGAGTTTATTCTTCCGACGGCTTAGGATAACAAGAGCTAGATACTCATCTCCGTTAGTATACCATAAATCAACAGATTCACAAAACTGACCAGCAAATAAAAGTAACGCAACAGACAGTGACCCAATAATCAAGGTCTGTGGGGTAAAAGACGAAACGACTGATACAACCTCGGGGCTTTTTTGTGGTTGTCCGTCCATTTTTTATGTCGTGTCCCAGACTTGATTGTGAGGTTCTGCGGTGTTCATAAATCAGGTGGAGCGCTGTCGGTTGGAGTGTGTTGTTGTTTGAAACTGAAGGCCTTGCTCCACGTGCTACAAAATTTTGATAACGCGAACTTGAATCGCAAAATTGTGGACGGAAGTTGGCTCTCCAGTTAATGTAATATCTCTCGAAAATTAAAGATGGATGATCATTCGAATGCGCCACCTCGCAAACGCCTGCGACAGGACACACTGGGATCTAGCAAGCCAAAAGAGCCGCGTCTTTTTGTTCCATTCCGCGCATTGGGACTCATCACAAATCACATTCCTTTTGTGCTTCAAACACGATCCCATAAAGGCGCAGTAGATGGCCCAAGAATACACATTCTGACTTGTTTGGGGAAAGCATGGGCATTATGGGAAGGAGGGAAAATGGGACTACTCTTTGTTGGTATGTATGTGATAACCTTCCACTCCGATGGCATCATATCAATCCTACGTATTTGCAGGACCTGACGCCCCGGAGCAGATAGTAAGTTTGGCTATGGATGGCGATGCCGTTTGGGCAGCATCTGGGTCTCATGTAATAAAATATCTGCGGGGAAAAGAGGTGAGCATGAGTCCATGGCTAATCCCTGAGAAATGTTATTCATTAGTCGAATAGATCCTGCGAGTTACCAACCCATTCGCAACTAACCTCTCGTTTATCACGATATTTGGCTCAAAAATTCTCTCCCTTACAGAAGATGGGGGTAGACTGTTAATTTGGGATACTAGTAGTGGAGGTTTGCATTTTGAAAACGTCGTTTCTTATCTCTGGATTGAAACGAGCCACAGAATTCGACACCACAATACAATTCGATCAGGAATTTACTGCAAACTCCATTCTCCATCCTGCTACATATCTCAATAAAATACTCGTCACGAGTAGTCAGGGGAACATGCAGTTGTGGAATATTCAAACCAAGTAACTGTACACGTTTTTCCAAGTAAAAATAAAACTAAGAAGTATTGTAGAACATGCATTCATAGGTTCCAAGCATCGAAACTCCTCTCCCTGACACCTGGTTTAAACTTACAAGAACATGGGAGTGCCATAACCGCGTTGACACAGTCACCAGCAATTGACGTCGTTGGCGTCGGTTTTGCATCTGGCGAAATATCCATATACGATATCAGAGCAGATGAACGACTCATGCGTTTATTTATGGAAGGCGGGGCCATTCGATCTCTCGGCTTCAGAAGTGGTATGTATTTTGGTCATAAAGATATTACAGTTCTTAAATTTCTGCCAGATGGAGAACCAATCCTAGCATCCGCTTCGTCGGTTGGACATATAGCACTGTGGGACCTGAATTCTGGGGGGAAACTGCTCCACATAATTCGTGGTGCTCACAATGGTGCAATTTCTACTGTGGAATGGGTTCCAGGCCAGCCATTACTGATAAGTTCAGGAGAAGACAACAGTGTCAAGGTCTGTGTATTGTGGTGATTCAGTAATATTTCTTAATTTCCTTTTAGCAATGGCTCTTTGACTCTCCGACTTCTCCACCACGCCTGCTCAAGTCTCGTTCAGGACATCATTCGCCACCACACCTGATTAGATATTACGGTGAAGATGGAAAACAACTTTTGACGGCCTCTATGGATCGAAGCCTTCGTTGTACTTCTGTCGTGCGAGACTCACGATCGTTCGAGTTATCTCAAGGTAACTTATTTCCGATGATAATTTGGAATTTCTGATTGAATTCTGGGTTGTAGGCTCAATTGCCAAAAAAGCGACTTCGTTGTCTATTCCACTTGCGTCATTGAAATACCCACCCATAGTTGCACTGTCATATTCTTCTGCCCGAGCTAAGGACTGGGATGACATCTTGGCTGCACATTCGGATGAGACTTATGCTCGGACATGGAATATGTTAGGGAAGAGAGTTGGGAAGCATAGCTTTGGCTTTGCCAGTAACTCAAAAACCAAAGGAAAAGAGCAACTAGGATCAGTCAAGGTACACACAATATTCGAGTTTGTCCTCAAATACTAACCACCATGACACTTCAGGCTGTCTGCGTTACTGCTTGTGGAAATTTTGGTCTCGCCAGTTCTTCCAAGGGCAAGATTAACATGTGGAATATGCAGTCTGGCATACAAAGGAAAACATTTGACGTGGGACCTTGCCCCACTGAAATCTTGAACAGATACCCGAACGCAGGAACGAAACAGTCAGAGAGATCCATAACCGGTCTAGCAACGGATTCATTAAACAAAATTGTGATAGCAAGTACGCTTGATGGAAGTATTAATGTGCGTAAAAAAAATTAAATCAGTGATACCTAAAACTGATGACGCATAGTTCTTCAATTTCCAAACTACAAAACTAGAGCATACGATATCTCTTCCTTCTTCAATAGTTTCCTTATTATTGCATCGGGACAGTGGGCTTCTGGCTGCTACCTGTGATGATATGGTTGTTCGCATTGTAGATATCGAAACTAAACGAATAGTCAGAGAGTTAGGAGGGTTTCGTGGTCGAATATTAGACATCGTAAGTGCCTTTTTATCTATTTCCCAGCAACAATTAAATGAACCCGATGTACAGACATTCTCTCCCGATTCCCGGTGGTTGGTCACAACTTCATTGGATTCTATAATTCGGACTTTTGATATTCCTACTGGTCGACTCATTGACGCATTCCGCACCTCGAGTGTGGCGATGAGCATTTCATTTTCACCATCTAATGATTTCTTGGCTACGTCTCATGTAGATAGTGTAGGGGTGTTTTTATGGTATGTAACTATCAATGCTTCCGTGAAGTCAATCATTATTTATCATCCATAGGGCCAACCGTGCCCAATATGCAGAAGTTTCATTTCAGGGTATATCTGATGTGGATGAATTTATGGATGTGTCACTCCCTTCGATGCAAGGGATAGCAGAAGATGCAGGTTAGTACTCTATTCAACATCGTTATGATAGTGGTTTATATCAATTTATGACCTTAGCAATCGATGCTCTTTCTGCGTTGACAATGAATGACGCCCCACCCAACGAATTTTCAACACCACCTCAACTTGATGGCGAGTTGATAACCCTCACATTATTACCCCGAGCAAGGTGGCAAACACTCCTTAACTTGGAAGTTATTCAGGTAAATTCTTTTGTTCCTTCTGAGCCGTCTTTCCATATAATTTTGATCATGCAGCAACGTAACAAACCGAAAGAACCTCCAAAAGCACCTGAAAAGGCTCCGTTCTTTCTACCTACGCTGCCTGGCGTAGATACTCGTTTCGTGCATCAAGTTAAGGAAAAACAAGTGGAAGGAAAGAAATCCTCACGACGTTTGGATAAAGTTGCTGCCGTCACAGAAAGTGTCTTCCATAAGAAGCTCGCATCGGATGATCCTGATGGAGACTGTGAGGGTCTTTGTTTGTATTCAGAACTGTTGGACTAAATGACCTGTTCTTAGATGAAAATTTCTTTAGTTTTGCTAAAACGTTGTCACCAGCGGCCCTCGACCTGGAATTGCGTTCACTAGTGACTCTGGATAGTTTGAAACTGTTCATGAATGCATTAGCAAAACGACTGCTATCTCATCGCGATTTTGAGGCGGTACAAGCTTTTGAAAACGTGTTTCTGCGTGTTCATGGTGATATCTTGGTTTCGAATGTCGAGTTAAAGGATGACCTGCAAAATTTGATGAACGTACAGCGAGGGGAGTCACAGAAAATCTTAGGACTTATGGCCTCTTCTTTGGGTACTCTAGGATTTGTGAGAGATACAATGTAAAAGTATACTACACGACGATTGTATAGACGAGTATCTATTAATTCCAAAATGTGCTTCTATGAAATGGTTATTATTAGCGTTTAGCCAATGAATATAGATTATATACATGTGAAGCGGAGCCACAATGAAGGGTTTCTAACCCAAGTAGGAAATCTTAGGCTAGACTTTCTATTGCACTCGCCATCTTAAACTTTGTTCAAATCCCCAGCGACAGGATGGGCGATTCCGAAATCAGTTCATACACGTTGCAGAAGGTCTTACGGACCCCACAACATATATCATCTCTGGCATTCGGGCATGGTGGACATCTATACGCAGGTTCAGGTCCTCAAATTTTTTGTTTAGTAATCTTTCCGGGCTGTGACAACATTCATCACTAGACGATGGTTCTCTACGCGTTTATGATCTGTCGACTTTCAAAGTAATCAAGGCCATCAGGGGATTAGGAAACGAGATATCTTCCATCGTATGCATAAAACGACCTGGTTCTGAGTTACGCGATGCATGGATAGCTTGCGGAAGATATGTGAGGCCCAAAATAATCGCAGAATTGATCCGTTTCTCAACTATTTCTGCAGATCATGGAATTTTCAATTGGACTCTCCCAAGATGATACAAACCTTGGATGACGCTTTGAAAACCGTTGAAATAGAATCTGATGAAGAGGATGTATTAAACGAGGTATAGAGTTTCTGTTAGTGTAAAGAAAACCACACGCTCAAAGTCCTCAGCTAAGCTTGCTACAAATATAAATAAAAGTCATGTCGCGTTCAGCATGGACTCTGGAACGGTAGGTGTAGTCGACCTTTCTACAAGTGTCGTAACAAAAATGCAAATAAAGCATACCAGCGTATGTAATACGATCGTTTACATGTGCCCACCTAACTTTTCGCACAGGTGTGCGGATCTGTGAAGTTTATTTCAGATAGACCTCGAGAAATAGTGAGCGGTGGATATGACACTGCTTTACTTCATTTTGATTTCGTGGAAGGCACTCTATTGACGCGAAAAGAGATGGGTTAGATGCTTCGGCCTTCTTTCATGCGTTGTGCATATGGCTTATAACTTGAACAGAACCAAATATTTCTGAAGAGGGAATTTCGCTTGCGCCATCATTTATTCTGTCTACTGCCTTGTCTCCGAGTGGTGTCTTTGCAGCAGGTACCGCAGACGGCCGGCTGTGGATTGGCTTTGGTGGTGAAAAAGCTTTGGAAAAAAAGGGAAAGAAGAAAAAGGGTAAACAGTGGAAAGGTCTCAACAGCGAGGAATCTCTTTTAATAAAGGTCGCAGAAGGTCCCATTGTCGGATTGTGGGTATTTCATTTTATGATCAGACCTCATCACGTTAACGAGCGTTCTGTAGGGCATTTTCTAGCGCACGAATTCTAATAACGTCAACATTGCTCGGAGTCTTAACAATATATAGGTTAGATTACGACGTACAAGGAGGAAGCGTCATACTAAAGCAATTATGGCGGGAGGAAAGCACTGACATTGAAAAGGTCAATGCCGTAATTATAGAGGACAAAAGATTTGTTGTCGGAGGGTTCTCAAAAACGGGGGAAGGGATTATTGAAATCTGGAGACAAACCCTCACTCCACAACCAAGTATATCAGAACCGAGACCTGATCTTTGATAATACTAGTTGTCCATACTCCTACTATCGCTTCCCTTTTTGTTCTTCCATCTCAATCTCCAACTCCCTAATCCGTTGCAAATACGTTGCTCGAGTGACCTTCATTTTTTCTAAATATTCCTCGTCAGACAACCTGCGTACACCTAAAAACGAGAGAAATTTTTGCGTCGCAGACTGTCCATTTTGTACAGATGACCCAGAATGTTCGTGGTTCACGGTTTGTGGCGGTCTTGAAATATTTTCTCTTGACTGGAATATGTATTTTAGTCGTATGATTCCCATTTCATTGTATGCCAATTGTAATATGGAACATATTGCAGCAACTGTCAGAGCCCCTGGCAGCACTGCCCTTGGACCCGCTGCTTTCGACTGAGTAACTTGTTACCCCAAAGCTATGAAGAGACGCACATTTGAACCCACGAAGCAGACCACCAGTCATTGCGCCACTGAGGCTACTATCCAGTAGGTTGTGTGTTCGGAGCTCAGACCAAGATAGTTTGTTCATCGGATCACGCGCCCCAACGGATTTGATATCGAAATCGAAAGCTTTCTTTTGTTGGGTTGGCAATAATTGCACCAATGATGGCCCTATAGCATATTCACGAATACCTGAGGGTGACAGGTTCAGAAAACTTGATAAACAGAGACAGAAAAAGCGCACCAAAAAATGTTGCAGCAGTAAAACCACTATTCAAAGCAGCTGTTCCTGCAAGCAATCCATAGTTATGTTGTCTCCTAACAATTCCATATAAACCAGTCGCAATTGCGCTAATGCCAGCTAGAATAGATGCTCAGATATATTCAAAGCAATATTGTCTAGAAAGAACGGACTTGCATGTTATGATAGTCCCTTGAACCACTGTCCATGTAGCGGACCCGTCCATTAAATAAAAATAAATGTGTAAATTTTGAATGAATTGAGGTAAAAGTTCGGGAGGCTGTTGCAATACATGTCCAAACAACCTTTCAAGTTGGAAATGGTGATGATACACACCTTGTTATAGCTCTCGTAAAAATGGCACCAATGTGTTGAACTTTTTCTTCTTTTTTTCGTTCATATTGACTCACAATATTCACAGACGTGACAAGTTTACGATTCACTCAAAAGCAATTGTATGCCAGGATGTTGAACTCAAGGGTGACATAACAATCGGATCAGGTCTGCATCCTAACATAACCCACCCTTCATAATCCTCAGATTCAAAAACAGGGAGCATAGTTCATCCTAAAGCTACGATTTTTGCAATTGCTGGACCCATTGTTATTGGTACAGGGTGCATAGTTGAGGAAGGCGCCATTATTGTGAATAGGTTTGCCCTGTTGACTTAATTTCATTGATGTATTCACTGACAAAGTTGGATAGACGGAAAGAGGTTATGCGAATAGGCGATGACAATCTTTTCGAGATAGGGTGCCGTATGTATCATGATAAAATGATTCCGAGCTTCTAAGACGATTATATTTCTTCAAGGTGTCGAATGCCCCACCGTGGGCGACTTTAATACCTTTTCGACGCGTTCAAGAGTCCACCACACAGTCCGGATGTCATCTTTCTGCGTTATCGGTGCAGGATGCTTGTTGGTTCCCACGGAGGACGAAGTTCTTGATGATTACACCGTCGTTTATGGCCCTGCCGCAGACCGGCGAACGTGGAGCGGACGAGGTAAGATGCAGGAGGCAGACTTGAGGAGGAAGCATGCGGAATACCTGAGAGAAATGTTACCCAAATTTAACCGAGTAAGACGGGGTGATGGAACATGACTAAATATATGTTCTACTAAATCATAAATTTCCTATAATAAAACGTATAGGTCATTTATGTAAGTCTGTATAGACAACTGGATACGGATTTGAAGTGAACTGAATTACTTTGTTAGATCCAGGGCTATTAATTAAAGAAAACGCCAATAAACATATCATTGTAAATATGGTTTATGTCTCAACGTTAAAGTGTTCAAGAAGTAACTCGGATGAGTATTGGCTAGAACTCTGAAGGCCCAGCGATCGGCATATGTCATCGTCACTGAAACAGGATCGTTGCTTTCAGACTCTGGCTACGGGAACTTGTTCAACTCGCAGAAGATATGTAGTAAGTCAATCATCCTCTACAAAGTAATGGTACAAAATCAATGTTTAATCCAGTCAGAACAACCTAAAGAATGCAAATGAAGGTCAAGTACCAAATGTCCCAGAATGATTAATTAAGGTGCATTAGATCTTAGGTAGATTTAACTCGGAATACTTTGAATAGTACACAATATGAAGCACGTATATCACATGTCACGCGCGCACCGCCGTGACTTCATCACTTCAGCGATATCGATAAATAGCTAAGATAGCACTCAGTGTGCTTCAGCTTCAGAATAACCTTGTGAATACTGGATTCAATGTCGGCAACTCTTCAATCTCCAAAATCGATAGATGATCTGAAATATCTCCTGCGGCATGATACCAAAGTCAAAGTTGCTGGCATGTCCTGTTATCTACTCGTAATATTGAGACTTACACAATGGAAAATTAGGTGTCGATGGTACGTTCTCTTTTGCGAGTACTTGGCTTTATGCGTGCTGCAACTGTTTGAACAGTGGATGGGGTTCTTCGTGGCAAAATCATGGTACTTAGTAACTTGTTTCTATATATGATTCTATCCTCATTGACTTGATATTTATAGTCAAAAGAGAAATTCATGAGCGCAGCATCATCCGATGGTTTCGGTTTCTGCAGTGTAATCTTGTTAGTATTAATCTCAATTCTGGGTATTCAGTACTGTTAACCTTGATCAGCGGGTGGGACCTTCACGATCTTCTATATTCTCGAGAACTTCTAGTATCCAACAAAGCAAACGGATACCGTGATATTATTGCCTATATTGATTTATCTACGTTTCGACGGATACCCTGGGAGGATGACATCTCCTTTTTTCTCATGTCTTTCTATGACCCACATACCAAGAGAGCTTTGCCCGTAGACCCTCGTGGTATCACCAGAATTACAATGGAGCGCGCTGAGAAGCTCCACCTGCAGTGTTACTCGGGAGTTGAATATGAAGTGATTGTTCTTTGAATCATGGTGGGTGTATCTACTCACTCAGATTGCACTCAAAATGCAGTATTATAATTTCAAAGGTGAGATTGTGTTGGGGCTAGAGAGCACCTTCGAATTCTTTGCTTATAGACGAATAGAAACTGCACAATCAGTAGCACAGAAGAATTTTACGGCTTTGGAGCCACTCACACCAGGAAGTGAGTCGATACATCTCCAACTTTGCTGAACCAGACGAAATGAACGACTATGCAGTGCATGGTTATTCCATGTTGCGAACACAACTGAACAAGGATTATTTCCGCGATATTTTTGACTACAGTGTCAAATTTGAAGTTCTCATCGAAGGGCATCGTACGTGTGATTGTATCCACCAACAATCCGTAAAAACATGATTGTATTTTTGTAGATACTGAAACTGGCCCTGGAGTTTTTGAGACAGCGCTTGCATATACTTCGGCATTACGAATGGCGGATAATGCCGTCTTGTTCAAGTATTTGGCGAAGTCTATCGGCATACAACATGGCGTCATACCCAGTTTCATGGCGAAACCTTGGGGAAATGTATGTATAAATCAAATGTCAAAAAAGTAATAACTCATGTTCAAAACTGACAATCAGCTGCCGGGATGTAGTGGGTGAGCCGTCATAACCGATGTATCTACAACTACCAATGACGTTGTGGCAGTCATACCCACGTCTCACTACGCAATGCGTCAGGTAATAACATATTCGCGGTCTCTTCACCTGAACTAGAAAGTGGAAGAGAAAATGCAGCATACGATGATACAAAGTATCTGAGTCAGGAAGGGGAATGGTTCCTTGCGGGAGTTCTAGATGGAATTGCCGACGGTAATCAGCTACTCCTTTCCATTACTGCATCTGATAATGTTCCCTAGTTATGCCTATGGTGAGTATTATTCTTTGTATTCCTGCTTTCAGAAGGCCAACGGCAAAGGGAGATTGTGCCCACAATCAATGGTTACAAGCGACTTGTTGGAGGTGAGGCATTCTGGGCCCCAAACACTGTCACCTATGGATATGAATCTCGGGCTGCCTCAATTCGAATTATTTCCCCGCCTTTATGCCCTCCTGAAGCAACAAGACTTGAAATACGTATCCCTGGGGCAGATATGAATCCTTACTATACTATCAGCGCGATTTTCTTGTTGGGATTGAGAGGAATTGAGAAAAAAATGATGCTATCAATTCCACCCATCTCTCATTTTACACCGGAGGATAAAAAGAATGGAAAGGTGTGTGTCCTTTCCGGTTTGGATTTGTCCTGTTGACAAAACATTCTTAGATTAAAATGTTACCAACGTCCTTGGAAGCTGCTACTGAACGAATGATGCGACCGGACAGCATCGCTCGGGAAGAGTGTGTGTTCGGAGATGAGTTTGTTGAACACTTTGGTGGGACGAGAGAGCATGAAGTGAAACTTTGGACCGAAGCGGTCACGTCTTGGGAAGGTAAGCTCAACGCAGCTCAGTCATTCAAGAAAATTTGATTCAATACCCACATCCAGTGGAGCGTTACCTGGAGCTTGCATAAGGTAACTAATTTCTAACTAGTTTTCCTTGAACATTAGTCCGCGGACTACGATAGAGCACTTCCTACCAATGATTGTCCACACACCTTAGAGCAATTATCGCAATGTTATATTCTCACCTTTGCGCTGGTGTGGGTGCCTTTATATCATGAATCATGGTATTACTTTCATGTTTCGGACTAGCTTTATCATTTGTACCCAGAGGAAGTTACCCGGTCGTTTATTACCCGTGGGCAAGCTTCCGTATCAAGTCCTTATCGATCGAATCCTGAGCTCCTGTAATATGGAATACAGGATTCCATAGCTGTGTGTCTATATATAGGATATGGCTATTCCTCATGCGCAGCAGGCACTAGCTTTTACAATTGAAAATGTTTAGGTGATTGTGGCTGCATAAGCCCGATATTAGCGACTAATTTGATAGGCTATTAAACCAACTGAGGAAACTTGGAACATCCTATAGAACCATACAATTAGCATTTGAAGTGTCAGTGCGTTCTGGTTATTACATACATGCGATATCTTCTTTGGCATACTGCTTTCCACGATGAAGGATGGAATGCTGCCACCCGGAGTACTGGAGGTGGCCATGGTCCATTCGATGTTACCATTTTCTTGCTCTAAGATTCTTTCGACACTTGCATAACGCCCCCTGACACCTTTTTCTTCTAGTTTCTGGAGATCAGGTTCTGCACTGAGATCAATCGGAATTGAGACAATGATTCTGTAAGGACAATTGTCATTATGCGAAGGAAAGGGTGGAAAATCGGATCAACAAACGAACCCCATGCGCGGTGAAGTTTCGTTGAGATGAATCATCTGAAGTACTGTGAAAACCCTCGGGGAAATAGGTGGGGTGAAGGTGTAATAAAGAGTCCAGATTTCGGATGTAGGTGTGATTTCCTTCACTTTCGTCACTTTACGTATCTCGTGAATGAATCTCCAAAGAGCTCCATCAATGAGTTATTCTAGAGCAACCGAAAAAATACCCACTCCTTCTCGTTAACGGGTTTGTTTTTCGCGAGTTTTGACCATATCTGGTCAAAGGTTATCTCTGTCGGCTTGTGCTCGCTTATACGGCAATGCCATGGGGCACCGTCTCCGGGCTGCATTGCGCGACTGTAAGTTCTAACTTTGCTGAAGAACGTTTTCCCTTTTTTCCACGCTGAAGTTGACCGCATGAGTTCCATGCCCTCTTTGAGCAAATCCTCCTCATTTGGTAGCTCTAGTTTTTGTTCTAGCATAAAGCATTTGATGATATCCGAGTACACATACCGGACGGCTTGTAAGGGGTAATCGATATGAGAGGACCTGTGTGGGGCATGGTTCTGGAGGGTGAGAGTAGTTGATGTGCCAGTGGGTGGAGGTAATTAATCATTAAATAGAAAACTATTTTTAGAGTTCCAAGTCTTCTACTGCAAATTTAGTATTCAACGTTATTCAACCATCAAATACCGGTCAGCTTGGTTCCGTCTTCAAAGTCGTGTTGTTGAGATCTACAAGTCCACAATAACGACTGCGTCCCAGATTGTACTCATCTCTTGGTAACACTTCTCCACGCTCTAGCACCACACCAACGAACTTGCGCTCTCCCCGCATCCACTTTTCTTTATAGAATCGTACAAATCCAGGTGCAACGGCATATATTGTGTGATCACGTCCCATTTTGACCTAACGACGAATTTCAGGTATTTCACAAAGTGATGTTGATAAAACCCACATGTTGACCTGGGTGGAATAAAGTACCACGTTGCCGAACAATGATATTACCAGGAATTACGTATTGATCTTGAGGCGTGGTTTGGATACCAGTATTGTGATAGACGAAAAACACGCACCAGAAAATTTTTTTACACCCAAACGTTTCCCTGGTGAACCGCCATGATTGTGGACAGTGCCTCCAGCGCGTTTTGTGGCTGTACGAATCGAACCTTGTACAAAGTGGGTTGTCGGAACAATATGTGATGAAGACAAGAAGAACAATTACCTATAAGTGAGAATGAAGACCTGGTTGCGTCGATACAACGATTGAGAAAGAACATGACTATTATGCAGGAGACTTGACAAAAATGAGAAATAGAAAGGAGCACGGGCCTTGTCGGCTATCTCCGAGAGAGTGATTCATAACAACAATTTATACAAATATCCACCCTTAACCTCTGTTTTCTGCAATCAAAGCTATCCACTTTATCCCTCCTCCACTTTCACTCTCCAATACACACCCCCTTTCGAGCAATATGGTTCTCCTTGTAACCTCAGATAACGAGCAGTTCACAACTGAGAAAGAGATCGTCGAGCGTAGTGTCCTCATCAAGAACATGCTTGAGGGTAGGCGTCTGACCTTCCCCAACCGAAAGTTCTTATGTCTTACCGTGTTTTCGCTAGATGTCGGCGAATCTGACCAACCAATTCCTTTGCCCAATGTATCATCCAGTGTCATGAAAAAGGTGTGTTCTGGTTCCCAGAACGCCACACAAGTCGTTCCTAATTCCGGTCTTTCTTTCAGGTCTTGGAATACTGTGAACACCATCGTGGAGAGCCACTCCCATCAGCGGATTCTGAACAATCGCAGGACGAGACACGTAAACGCACGACAGACATTAGCGAATGGGATCAGAAATTTATCACTGTTGATCAGGAAATGTTGTTTGAGATCATCCTTGCAGCTAATTACCTTGACATTAAACCATTGCTGTAAGTGTTTTTTTCGCTAATTCAATTCGGTTCAAGTCGTATCAAGCGTGTTTTCATAGTGATGTCGGTTGCAAGACAGTGGCCAACATGATCAAAGGAAAAACCCCTGAAGAGATCCGTAAGCTTTTCAATATTGTAAACGATTTTACACCGGAAGAGGAGGTGGGTACTTATTATGTTTCTTGCTTTTTCGTTGACTTACGTTTATATTCATACGCAAAGGCACAAATCAAGAAAGAAAACGTAAGTTGGTTCACTGGTATTAACCAAAATCGCTTAACAATCGAAATTGTAGGAATGGGCAGAAGACCGATGAACATGATAACAACTTAGAGATCCACTTTTCCCTCTGTTGTCTTTTGTCCAGTTTGTATATTATCAGTTCAATGAGCATACTGGTTCTGTTATCATTGATCCATTGAACTGAGTTCTGCTCGACACTTTTTAAAATTATGCTTGGCTTGTGTTACGGATGATTGGTTCACACGACTGAATTGCTTACATAATATTTTACGGCACCCACAAAGTCAAATGGCCTGTGTTCTCGACGCCCAATATCAAAGTTAGTTTATGTATCTGCCACTCTCTACATTCAAGGCGCTGTCAATTCGTTATCATCGGACTTGAGTCCACACACACTTATGCCTCACATTCCTGATCTTCCTGGAGACCTGGTGCCTCGGCATTCCCCACAAGAGCAGTGGCTTAAAAAACACGTAGCAAGGATATGTCAGATGGATCACGAAAGGTATCTCTAGACTTGTAGCAATTGATCAAGTGGCGTTAACCCGGCTGGTTCTTGTTCCAGATTTCCGGGCAGCCAGCCTGTCAGTTTCGGTGTAAAAGATCTGGCGAAATTAGAATCCCAGGAGTATGCCTTTGCTTTGCTTTCCACCTTTGATGTACCTTACTGTTTGCAATTTGCAAGTTTTTGGGTTTGTGAGAAGTCGGATGGTATTCGAGTTCTTTTGTTGGTTGTGACAGATATTACAACCGAGGTTCAAACGGTTTTCCTTGTATGTTCTGTGATTTGGCTTTGTGATTATAGAATGATCAACCTTGTTCAAGGTTGACCGCCATAATTCCTACCGTCAGCTAGAAGGATTGTACTTTCCTCATCATGAAAATCCTGTCAAGCCTCTTCGGAACACCCTTGTTGATGGAGAGCTCGTAGTCGACTTCAATCCACAGACAAAAAAGGTAAGGCATTATCGCTTCCTCTGGATCATATCCATTTATTTTGCCTCTCCTAGGAAACTGTCCGCTTTTTAGCATTTGATTGCCTCGTGGTTGATGACCAGAATGTCATGTCCAGACCGCTAGATAAGCGATACGGGGTTGAGTATTATGGTCTGTGTATGCGCCATATTCTGACATTATACCATATTTAGAGAATAACGGAGTGGTTTTACAAACCATATTCAAAGATGATGCGCGATCATCCACAAATGGCGGTAAATCAGCCATTCAGGTGTGGTTTTAATCTACTTGTTAGACTTGGTGAATTTATATACAATCTAGCATTAAAGTGAAAGAAATCGCTCTCTCATATCATGTTGAGAAAGTGTTCTCAGTCGACATTCCAGCTCTTCAACATGGCAACGATGGCCTCATATATACATGTGTTAACACGCCGTATACACCTGGCACGGATACAAACATGTGAGTATGGCAATCATGCATATATTATACATACATTAATTTAATTACAGTTTGAAATGGAAACCCCCTTCAGAGAACTCCATTGATTTCAAGCTTATCCTTCGCTTCCCCCCTTTAAAATCTGATCCTAAAAAACCCGATTTTCGCGCCAAACCGGTATTTTTATTATATGTGTGGTGTGGCGATGAAAGAGGTGTGCCCAAGTATGAAGAATACGATGTCTTGTATGTTGACGATGATGAATGGGAAAAGTGAGTGTTGTTTTTACAGACAGAATCCTATCTCATTGCGAATGAAGATCTACTGTCTATATGATGCGAGACTGATGTTTTTCCCCTTTCCAGGTTAAAACTATCGGGTCAACAAGTTGATGACCGTATAGTTGAAGTTCATTGGGAACTTGCACAAAGCCGGTGGAGACTGATGCGTTTTCGCGACGATAAACCGAATGGGAACCACCGCAGTGTTGTTGAAAACATCATACAAAGTATCGTAGAAGGAGTGGAAAAAGAGGATGTGTGTGATATCTCTTTCAAATTACCCGATTTTGCAGTGCTAAATTTGTCGTTGTACGATAGCTCCTTGCAAAATCGAATACAATTCGAGGGGCGTGGAAAGCCCGACACTCTCAGCCCCAACAACCAAATCAGCCAAGTAGTTCCCAAAATATGCATCCACCGCCACCTCCCCAAAAAACTCGCCCACCAGTTGAAGCTGAAATACGATATGGTCGCCTAGCAACCTCGCCATGGAGCAAAGTTGGCGGACCTGCGACGATCTTTGGTATGAAAAGATAAATTCTACGATGCCAGAACCACCCTGGGTCACCAGGTCATTACCAATAACTTGCTCCACTGTTCATATATTTCAGCAGCCCAGCTCTCGATCGTGCCTGCCTATGCTTGTATACCGTCACAGGGGCTTTTTTGAATGAAGTGTACAGCACATGATATCAGTGTACACAAGAGGGGAAATCGCACCACCTGCCTTATGGATCGGCCACATCAAACACACATTCAGGGGACAGGAAAACAACACATTTTATTGACAAGGTACGGAGAGGTGACGAAGAGCTGCAGGACCAACTACTTTTTTGGTGTAGGTAATTAGTTCATTGGAACACAGTTGGTCTGCAGACATGCAGATGGCCAGAACGAGAACAGTAGCGAGCTTCGTGAGATGGTCGTAAACACCGAGAGTAATTGTGTATAGCGGGATGGGAAAGTGAAGAATGAACACAAGACAAAAAAGGAACAGAGGAATGCATATCTAGTCGTTACAATGGATAAGAAAAAATTTGATACTTGACTATTGGTACTGTGTTGTGGAAATTTTCATTTCAAATTTCAAAACAAATATGTAAAGATGTTGGAATAACAGACAGAAAGAAAAATAGGAGGCATATGAGCTTGTCCGGAATATGCGACGATGAATGTTGAAATGGTTATGAAATGGTTAGAAATGTGTGAATATGAATGTATAAATGACGAGACTGATAGATGGATTTGTGAAGCGTCGTACAATGCTATTATGCAGGATAAACAAAATCAAAAAATAGAATTTGCATCAAATTTTATGAAAGCATTCGCGACCGATGAGATGATCGTTTGTCATTTTGCACCCAGGAAGGTTGCGCAAGGAACACATAGTTCCGAAGAACTCCTAACCAAGAAATAAGAATCAGCTTGTCGCATGCTATTCCCCTTTCCTTTTTGGAACACAGCTTATGGAAGAGGTGTTTTAGTTGAAGAAGTTCGGAGCAGAGGAGAGGGGTGAGATGGCATAGTCTGCGTAAATCATGGATGGCTTCGTCTTGTGGAGAGACAGGCAGTCAGAAAACGTATGAGAACGAAGGAGAGAGGAAGGAGCAGTCGCGACGCGATTGCGCTTGGGGATGTGGACGGTGGGAATAGCACCCTGGTTGAAACCTGTTTCCACATCTGATACGCCGGGGTGGACATCATCGAGAACGAAAACAGAGGTCCCAGGAGTTGACTCTAACGATGAGGACCCTTTAGAGTGATGTCTACTAGTTGGCGTACGAGGAGCAATAGATAACGTTGCGAACTCTTCGGTAGGCAGCGTGATCAAAGTCTAATATAAGCGCAAACAATCAGCAATGATATTTTGAGGACACAAAATTTGGCGGGGATCGCCAGTGAAGATAGACAAACCTCCAGTGAGCTGGGGACTAGTTCTGAGATCCAAGGCAAGGATGCGGATGGGTATCCAACACCAGCATCAGTGCTAATGAATTCCGAAACAGCGCCCTGCCAATCGCTTATGACACGGTTGCGATCCTCCGACTCGTTGTCAGTGGCGGGGTCACATTGACCGTCGGTGACTCTCCACCATTCGATGTCGGCAAGGACACGTCTACTGCTTGTCTCTGAGCCTGACGAACGTCTATGACCATGACCTCGCCTCGCAACATTACTGCTGCTCGACGAATGATACGGCGACGAGCGAACGGAGGGAGATGACGCAGTGCGACGAAGAGAGGGCATTGGAGTAGAGGGTAAAGAATGAGCAGGACAGCTGCCTAACGCAGTGCCTTCAATGTGAGGGAGGGAGATGGGGAGGACACGAAGGAGGCTGAGAATCTCGATTTTTGTTTATATAATTTTTGAAATGTGACATTTGTGAAGAACTGGAGGTTCAATCCACACTCATCCATCATCGACATCAATCATACTCCTCAGATGTCCCAGCTGTCTGCAGCACACAACAAACATCCCCTACAATAGCCACTGCTCACTCTGAGCTTTATCCTCGTATAATGTTTTTTGTGCTCTTTGGTATAACAACAGATTCCCGCTATTCAACGTGGTGCACACATTGATGACAACCAGCTAACAGTACGGCATACTCTCACGCAATTCTCTTGTAACTTTTTTTCCTTCTTCTCCTGTTGTCTCACTTGTGCATGTCATCGATGTATCACTCTTCGCATCTCCATGACCCCATTGTGCAGATTCTAAGTATGTTTTGCGTCTATCAGACTGACTTTTTGAGTTAGCACCAATCCACTCGATCATTGCATCTGCACATGATTATCACGATTTCCAATACGAGCGCTTGCACTCCCAACTCCTGCCGTTCATCTATCCGATATTCATGTTAACAGCCTGGGTAAGGTCCATAGATAAATCCTAGGCTTGAGCACTGATTTGCAATCACTAAACATTTGATTGCTTGTTATTGCATAACCTCTCTTTGCAAGCAATCTCAAGATCAAAGACTTCCTTCCCAGATGTAGCCTTCTTGTAAAGCGCCTTTAGGCATGCTTGAGTAATTCTTGCACAGGCTGGGTTATTGTTCTTTTCGCATGGTGAAAGGTACGGATCAGTCGCGTAAGTCAGCGGATACGTCCGATTACAGACAGCTCTTTCATTAATCAAGTCCACGTCTGCCAAAGCGCGTTTCCTTCATTGGATCCACCTACACTTTCTTTATATTACACTACTACGCGTAATGACGCGTCGAAGTTGGCGTTGCGACGCGTCCTGACCCTAATCGGTACTCACTGAGAGGACTGTAATTGTCTGCTTTTTCGACCCCACGCACAGACTTGATTGCCATCTTTGATCGTTTCATTTTTGAATTTCACCGAGCGCTGCATGCCGCAATTTGATTTGTTTCTTCCCATTGGTTAGATGTAATGCTGGGTCATGGCATTCGCGGACTCCCGCGAGAACATGCATCATTTTTGAGCACAATGGACTAAAGCTTGCGACCATCAACCCATCAGATCCTTGCATCATCCTTTCCAACACCTTTTATATCGGCAGAAAGATTACTACATATACGACAGTGTGGAAACACAATGAATAGATCACTTGTGGAGCACGGGAATTATGCATGCAATCGTAAAGTCAATTCCCGCAACATTCAGTTTTGAGCAGATATTAAACCGAGACCATGCTGTGCTTCTCTTATCATTGTAACTAATAACCCTTAGTCCAGTAAAGCTTGGAATGTCGCACATAGGATCAGGACCAAATCCACGCGAATTAGCAAATAAGCACAATCTATATGGAACCTTTCATGAAATGGTGAATGTGGCCAGGAATAAGCTTCTTGACCGTATCAGAGAAACGGCCCGGGTGGTAAATGCAGGCTCTATGCCACAAGATTTCCTCAACCGGTAGTCTTTTCCGAAATGGCAGCCCCTTTGGTTCACAGTGTGTTTGGGACCATGTGCACTTGGAGAACCTGATCTTCTTTGGAACACCTGTGACGCCATGTAGGCAGCATCGAAGGTTCACAGGTCAGTGTACGCTAATAATTTTGTCGGATTAGACAGCGGGATAATCGTAAAAATATTGGTAGATGGAAATATATTGAACGGTGCCGTGCCTGGCATGTGTACTGGTTGATGATATACTACATGTCGCCGGTCGTCATAAAATTGTAATACCATGCCCAGGTTTCGTGTGAGTTGAGGTAGATTTGAGGCCCGAGTTATTTTTAATTACGTAGTTAGGGGTATGCAGAACACGAGAAGGACTGGTCATAAGAAATTGATTCATTCCACAGAATACAGTTCTGTATCTTCGAAGTAACAGAAACGGCGATAATTGCGGAACCTGTTGTGATGAGATGGGGTGTTCTGGTGATCACCCTGTGCAGAGAAAAGCACTGAAACAGTCCATCAGAAAGACTTCGGTAAGATGTTTATCGTGTATGTACATCTTCTGTGGTGTGCTGCTGAGAGAAGGAACCACTGCCACAGCGAATAGGGCCAAGTTGTTCCTGAGAAACGGGACGTTTCTTCTCTACGATTTCGGTCGAGATAGCCGGTAGGAGATTGGAAGGATATTGATATTGCGATTTTCTGTTGTACAAACTCAAATGGTGCACAAATCCAGCTCATAGCACGGATAGTTAAAGGTTGTTCGTATAACCAGCGAAACTCAAAACATTTCGAAGATCTAGTCTATCTGTTGATCATCCTTTTACCGTGCTTCGGCGATAGTTGATATATTGAGGGAAGAGAAAGAGTACGATTATGCGAAGCAGGCCTGGTAAGAAGGTAACAATACGTTAACACCATAAATCAGGCTACTGCGGAAAATTTGCACACATACGATAGGTAGGTTAGTTCCGGTGGATAAGGAGCGCTGTTAGAGATCTGACAACTCCTTGCAGATTTCGGCTGCTTCAATGAAAAAAGCAGCGTAGTTAAGATGGTAGAAAAGTGGAATACACCACGAAGATCTTTCATTGTGGCCGTGTTGATGATGTGATCTAGGACATTCCCGTTCTTCCTGAGACCGGACATAGTTCTGCAATAGAAGTCTGTAAACAATGAAGAAGAAATGAAACTGTCTCTTCTCTTTGTCACGTTCGCGATAAGCAAGGGCTGCTAAGTCAGCTTTAAGAATTTCCTGATCATTGTTGGAGGCGAAATAAGTTGACAAGTCAAGGTGAGACATGCAATCAATATGTTAGGGTCACAGAGACACCCTTTTTTTGAATGGTAGGACAGATAATGTGGCGCAATTTGTTACGAAATTTTAGAATCCAGAGTAAAATGACACCAGGCGTCGTGACTGGACAGTGAAGACCGTGGGGAGCATCTATCTTGCTATAAGCCAAAATGTCAATATCTTCCGTTCGATATGAAACCAGATTGTTCATGTGTAAAGACACGCTACATACAAGTAGTTGCTGGTGCTGGTGGTTAGAAATGAAGGTATTTGTTTCTGCTTTGCAAAACATTATCTAATTTCTGCAATTCACTAGGCGAGTTATCCGATTGACGCCTGCCATGCAACGCACGATGTTGCTGCCTCCATATTACCCCCACGATATCCATAACACAGTTATCGATTTTCTTGCAATAAACTCAATCACAAGACAACTTTTACCATCATGTCAGGACAATTCAGGATCTTCTATGGCGCGGTGGTCAATCCAGTCTCGCTTCACGAATACCACCTCATGCCCCACTGTCTGTTGGCAGTCCTTGGAAACGGAAATATAGCCTGGATTATTGGTCATGTCGAGCCTCACGATCTGCAAAATACCTTGGCAGCAAAAAGTTGTCCTAGTGAGGACATCATTTTATTGAAGCACGGTGAATTTTTGATACCTGGATTCATCGATACGCATACCGTAAGTTGTAGATCGTACTTATTTGAAGTATTTAATCCCTACCAACCTGTACTAGCATGCACCCCAATTTCCCAACATTGGGAGGTAAGTGTTTATTGAATTCAATGGTCACTGTTCAGATCCTAATCGGTTTTTATAGTGGACAACAATACGAGTTGATGGATTGGCTAGAGCAAGTCACATTTCCAATGGAAGCAAAATTTGCTGACCTGGATTTTGCACAACGAACGTACAACTCGGTAGTCCAGCGATTACTCGATTGTGGTGTACGTCAATACAATTTTTATTGTTTCTTTTTTCTCAAATTGTTTCCCTTAGACTACAACATGTTGTTACTACGGTTCACTTCATTTGGAGGCATCAAAGGTTCTTGCAGATATTGTAATCTCGAAGGGTCAACGCGCATTTGTTGGAAAATGCAACATGAATCGCGATAGTCCTCCCACATACATCGAGCCCTCTACAGAACACTCCATTCAAACCACGCTTGAGCTCATCTCATATATTCGAAATCTTCCAAAAGCACCGACAACTGATGCAGCCTCGGGAACCAACGAACCTTTCATTCAGCCAATTCTCACACCCCGATTTGCAATATCTTGTACCAATGATTTGTTACATGCTGTGGGGGGGATAGCCAAATCTGATGACTCCCTGCGTATCCAAACGCATATATCAGAGAACAAGAAAGAGATTGAATACACTCTTGAATTATTTCCCGAAGCAAAGAACTATGCGGACGTTTACGATAGATTCAACCTTTTGACGCCTAGGACGGTCCTGGGTCATGCCGTGCATCTCAGTGATGATGAAGCGCATTTGATAAAGTCTCGTGGATCTGGAATCAGTCATTGCCCAACAAGTAATTTCAACCTGCGGAGTGGGGTTGCTCCAGTAGGGAAGTACCTAGACATGGGTATCAAAGTTAGTACCGTTCTCTGTTTTGTGATTTCAAGTTGAAGTTGTGTATTAAATATATAGGTCGGTTTGGGCACGGACGTGTCAGGCGGATATTCTCCCTCGATACTCAATGTGATACAAAATGCCAGCATTGCATCTAAAATTGTTGCCATGCAAGCACCCCCTTTGGATACGCCACTTCCTAGGATCTTTGAGAACCGCCAGCTGCCAATTTCGGCTCTACTTTATCTGGCGACAATTGGTGGAGCGGAGGTTTGCGGATTGCATCCACACGTTGGCTCATTCGTCCAAGATGCTAGCTTTGATGCTTTATTGGTCAGCACCCGTCCAGAAACTGGGGCTTCCGGTGTATGGAGTACAGATGCAAATGCAAGCTCACCTGGGTTGAATGAGAAAAAGGAGGACTTGGCTGGTATGGTTGAACGATTCTTGTTCGGTGGGGATGACAGGAATATACGACGAGTGTATGTCCAAGGCCGTGTTGTCGGTGGAAAAGAGTCCAGGTGAAGGGAGTGTAGGTGTATTTTATAAAAAGGCAGGCTATGTTCCTCACCCTTGCATAGGCATGATTTTGAAGTACGTAGCTCCAAAAAAAGCACGTCCACTCTCATGACCTAGTTATGTTCACCTTGCGGTGTCCATGGCCGGAATACTAGTTGAACTGCCGTGGAAATACATCGCGTTTTGGCATAATAGTCTTGTCCGGTAGTGCTAGCGTTTTAAGATTCAACGTTCAGCGTTCAACGTTCAACCCCAACTCTAAGATGAGCATGATCATTATTGCACTTGATTTATTACACATATATAGAACGTAGTTGGTCGAATTCAGCTAATTGCCCCAATCCTGATGAAATTCTGATAATTTAAAACCTAAACTCCCTTAGGCCGTATGCCAATTTGGATATGTCTAGCTTTTCACGTGACGTCCGCGAACTTATTAGTACTTAGGAGTCATGTGACGTTCCAAAAAAAATTAAGCCTCTGATCCCTGTGTAAAGGCATCAGGAAATGATGGGGCAACTTCTTCTTTAAGCCAATCCTTCCATATGTTTTGGTCGATATAGAACTTGATTGCATACGCTTAAAACGCTACATGCAAGGAGCTGGTAATTGGAAACGATGTTGTTTGTTTCTGCTTTACACGCCGCCGAAACATTGTCCGAAACGTGGGATCTTAAGCTTGGCCAAAGGCATGGCACCCATTATCTGATATATGCAAGCAGACAAATTATCCGATTGACGCTTGCCTGCAGCGTACGATGGCGATTACCGCCGTGATAAAATAGTTATCGATTTCATGCAATGCTTCCAACCCCAAGTCAGCTTTTACCACTATGTCAGGACAATTCAAGATTTTCTATGGCGCAGTAGTCAACCCAGTCTCGCTTCATGACTACCACCTTATGCCTCACTGTCTGTTAGCAGTTCATGGGAACGGAAATATAGCCTGGATTATTGATCATGTCGAGTCTGAACATCTGCACAATACTTTGGCAGAAAAAGGCTGTTCTAACGAGGACATCGTTTTATTGAAGCACGGTGAATTTTTGATACCTGGATTCATCGATACGCACACCGTAAGTTGTAGAATTTCATTGTGCTTATCTGTGGAACTAGATCTAATCCTACCCATTTGTACCAGCATGCACCTCAATTCCCCAGCATGGGAAGGTAAGTGTGCATTGAATTCAGTAATCACTGCCCAGATTCTAACCAGTCCCACTAGTGGACAACAATACGAGCTGATGGATTGGCTAGAAACAATTGTATTCCCAACGGAAGAGAAATTTGCTCACTCGGATTTTGCACGACGAACATGCAACTCGGTAGTCCAGCGATTACTTGATTGTGGGGTAGGTCGAAAATTTTTTGTTACTTCATTTTCTCCTCATATCATCGCCCCTTAGACTACTACATGCTGTTACTACGGCTCACTTCATTTGGAGGCATCAAAGATTCTTGCAGATATCGCGTTCTCCAAGGGTCAGCGTGCATTTGTTGGTAAATGCAACATGAATCGCAAATGTCCTCCCACATATATCGAGCCTTCCACCGAACACTCAATTGAAACCACTCACAGGCTCATCTCACATATCCGAAATCTTCCCAAAGCACCAACACATGATGCAGCCTCTGGAACCAACGAACCTTTCGTTCATCCAATTCTCACACCCCGATTTGCAATATCTTGTACTAATGATTTGTTACATGCTCTTGGGGAGATAGCTAAATCTGATGACACCCTGCGTATCCAAACTCACATATCAGAGAACAAAAAAGAAATTGCGGAAGTTCTCGAGTTATTCCCTGAAGCAAAGAATTACGCCGATGTTTACGATAAATTCAATCTTTTGACGCCCAGAACAATCCTGGGTCACGCAGTGCATCTCAGTGACGATGAAGCGCATTTAGTAAAGTCTCGTGGATCCGGAATCAGTCATTGCCCAACAAGTAACTTCAATCTGAGAAGCGGGGTTGCTCCAGTGGGCAAATACTTGGACATGGGTATCAAGGCTAGTGCCTTGCCATGTTTTGTGATATCAAAGTCTGAAGTTACATGTTAAATATATATAGGTCGGTTTGGGCACGGACGTATCGGGCGGATATTCCCCCTCAATACTCAATGTGATACAGAATGCCAGCATTGCATCTAAAATTGTTGCTATACAAGCACCACCTATTCAGGGACCACTTCCTGGGATTTTCGAGAATCGTCAGCTGCCAATTTCGGCTCTACTTTATCTGGCAACAATTGGTGGTGCAGAGGTTTGCGGGTTGCATCCTCACATTGGTTCATTCTTCCAAGGCGCCAGTTTCGATGCTCTGGTTGTCAGTACCCGTTCAGAAACGGGGGTTCCAGGAGTATGGAGTATAGATGAAGAGCCAGTCCCATGTGAGCTGGATAAGAAAAAGGAGAACTTGGCTGGTATGGTTGAACGATTCTTGTTCGGTGGAGATGACAGGAATATACGACAAGTGTATGTCCAAGGTCGTGTTGTCGGTGGAAAGGAGCAAAAATGAAGGGGAATCTAGGTATTCCGTAAAAAAGGCAGGTTCAACCCTGCATAGTCTGAAGTATGTAGACCCAATGAAACTAATCTGATTCAAGTTTTCTTTGAAGTGTTCATGGCCGGAATATCGGATGAATCGCCATGTAAATATCATTGCACCCGATTTACAGCACCTAACGCCAGTCTACCTTGTTAAGGACATCTTGCGTGTAACGCTATGTAGTTGATAATCTGACAGGTTCTGGAAACTAGTGAAACAAGTCCAACGAACCTGTAAAAATAGGAATATGCATTGACCGATCACCGGACCTCACGAATATATGTCTTCACGGTGATTGCCCAACACACCATCTGCAAAGAATAGATAATTTTTTTCTCATTGTCATACATAACTTCCAACTATCCGAGGAGCCAAGGCGTTCTCTTGCATTCCCGTGTTAGGCTAACTTTACCAGATCTGCCTGCACGAACTTTCATCAGGATATTTCGGTTTCGGTAAAATACTGAAGCTAATGCCCATTGGACGTTGAGCTCTAGACAAGCTTTCAGAGATCTTTTGTGTATTGACAATCTTAGTTAACTTGTTATTATTTGATTGATTCGAACTTTTGACTTTTATTTCTCGAGTCACGTGATTATCGAAGGATGCACCCCGCTCTGCTTGGACTAAGATGTAAAACGAGCCTTGTAAATGGTCTTGGAAAGGCTATCACTGCTCATCGTTTTCCTCATCCCCCTCCTGCATTGTGCTAATGCCACCCTAAGGTTTGTACCAACCCTTGTATACCGCCCTCGCTCCGTGGAAGCTCTTCATGACACCCGTTTACGTTCTTTGCGAGAAGCAGAATGTCCATTGAATCCGCTGGAATGGGACCCGGTTACAGTTCGCGGACCTGATACGAGTGATTTGCATACGTTGGCACAACTTGCCCGTATGTCTGGGAATGCATATTCTATTGGTCCACCCCAAAAGAACTGGTACGATCTTGATGAGGGCTGGAACATTGTGGGTATGATTTGAGTTCTACGCTTTCCCTAAGGGCTGAGCTCTATTGGGCTTAGAGTTTCCCATTTGGTTGGGACGCCGATGATGGTTTCCGTGGGCGGGTATTCGAGGCTGAGGACAATTCAACTATTGTTCTCGCAATCAAGGGGACAACTTTGCAAGGTCCAACAAGCAAGCTCGACAAATTCAATGACAATCTGTACGTGTATTCTTGGCTCATATACTTTGTAACTATATGCTCATTAGAGTAGCCTCTTTTCGTGCTGCTGCGCCCGGGTTGACATAACTTGGGTGTTTCGTACAGTCTGTGATTGTTACTCTTCTCACTGGAGGTGCGATGATACCTGCCTTTCCAATGCACTTGTCGAAGATAGTCTTTTCTACTCTATTGGCGTTGTACGTTAGTTCTTCGTAATAAATCCTACCAATACTTACTAGGTATAGAACCTAATAACGGATCTACTTGCACTCTACCCTAGACGGAATATCTGGCTGGTTGGCCACTCCCTCGGTGGCGCCTTAGCATCCCTACTTGGAGCAACATTCGGTCTACCTGCGGTCGCTTTTGAGTCCCCTGGAGAGCGACTCGCAGCCAAGCGGCTCCATCTTCCTCTTCCTCCACCCGTCCCGTTAATAAACGACCTCGCACCCCTACATAAGCAGTCTACCTCTTCCTCCATGCATGCACACCTGGCGATTACGCATGTTTACCACACGGCTGATCCTATTCCACAAGGTGTATGCACAGGTCCATTATCTCCATGCGTGACCGCGGGATATGCACTAGAGACACACTGCCATCTTGGGCAAAGTATCCTGTTCGACACTGTGCAGTTACTTGGATGGTCAGTTGATGTAAGAAAACATGTATTAAGGGAGGTCGTGGGATTGTTAGAGTTGGAGGATGTCGATTGGGGCGTCGATCAACCCGATGGTCTCCAGGATCAAGGTGGTAAAGGGAAGAAAAAGGTACCCCGACCAAGAATTGAAGATGACTGTGTGGTGCGTGCTGCATAACTCCTTGTACTTCCGCCGCTTATATGTGCTCTAGGATTGTTATAAATGGGAATTTGGGCACTTTAAAGACAAGGATGGAAAGAAGTTATAAATCAAGATATATCTATTGGAGTTCGTTCTTCATTGTAAATTGTGAATATTATCCTACTACTATGTATGACCTTAGAGATGTTCTTTTATGAACTATAACCATTGATTCACTCAATCGATCCACCTCATACCGTCCTGTGCCTCGAATTCCACTTATAGTTCTTCGCTCGCCCATCCCCGAGGCTATAGAGAAATGTCTTGTCGCTTTCCCTCAGTTTGGCGGTGAGCCACGGCCGACTTAATGTTTTATACTTCATTGCACTAACATCCTAGGCTCAGATTCAGAAGGAAAAAAAACCCTATTAGATACATCATGAATCCCATGATGCATATTACTTTGTACCATCGAAAATTGAGGGAACCAAGATATGAAAAACCTTCTAACAGGAAATGTCGGCGGGCGATGTGCTAGGAAAAAAAGCCACTAATCGGGGTATAGAACGAAGTCGATGTCCTTGAATGTAGTGAAAAGGAAAGAAAAAGGAAAGAAATATAAATATGCTTAAAGTATAAGATGAGGGTTTCGCGGGAATTCTTATTGATACAAATGAGGGCCTCGAAATTGTCCCAAAAAAAAAGATGTGAATAAAAGACGAAAATAGAATCCATCATGAGGAATAATGAGAGTCCATTTTCTTGTTACTTTATGTTACTTACACCAACTCGCTTCCACCTGCACCAACACCTGCTCCCATACCGGTGAGGTCAATGAACCGAGTTACCCGTTTCATCGCTCTCGAACTCTGCACCCATTCTTCATCCTCATCATCACTTCCCGCTCTCGCAGCATGTGCATGTCGTTCACACAACATACGCCCGTCAACTTCCCAGTACTCTTTCAGTGTCTCATCACAAGCTGGGTATCCAGGATGTTCGCAAGTCATATGTTCAGGGTGGTACCGGTCACCAGTGTGAGATACAGCACATGGGCCTTCAATTGGCTGTCCACAACGTGCAGCAGCACAGAGCGAGTCGTTAGCTTCATGGTAGTGGTAGGCACAAAGAGGCTTTCCATCATAGACATAGAAAGTCTTATCTGGGAATGGTTTCTAAGTAGAGATAGAAGATGCCGTCAGTAACTTAATGAAATATGGAATATTAAGGAGGCAGGGACGAACATGGCATGTATGGCAATTAAAACACTCTTTATGGTATTTGCCTTTAAGCTGTCCATCGGATGACGAAACAGCTTGCTTCTCTATCGGTAGATTACAACGTCGACACTATAACAACAATTTAGTTGGAAACAATGAAACTCTCCAAATGTAAAGGACATACCTTTGGTAAATACATATTTTTCCAGCACTTTTCACAAAGCACACCACCACTATCAACCTGTACCCACCTTCCATCATCGATCATATGAGAACACCTTATACAGACTTTCGGTTTCCTTCTGCGCGTGTTGATCGAGGAATCCAAAAGTCTGTGTTCGGTAATTGGGCTAGTTTTGGACCTTGTAGGTAATTTGGGTGGGCGTGTTTCAGGTGATTGCAGTCCTTGCACGGTTTTGCTTCGCCTCGTCCTTGAGGGAGATCCTAAATCTATGATCCTATCTTCATCGGATGACATATTCTCAGGATCTGCTTTGATGAGTTCGTTGATGCCAACCATACCAAACGATCGCTGGCTTCTTATCGTTTGTCTTTTCGATAACCCACTTCGACGGTCGGTACGGTCGGTGTCCGATGTACTTTGAGAGGTGACTTCCTCAAGCAAGGTTTCCATTGCTAGTTCCAATGCACCTGATGCCGATGTACCACCAGTAATACCAGAAACAAATCCTTGCCGGGTGTCCCTTGAGTAAATGCTGCGACTCGCATTGCTGCTGCTACTACTACTTCCACTGGCACTCCTACCAACTCTACCTCCGCCACCTACTCCAGGGCCACCCAGTTTAGAATACGCACTTGGTGGTGTCTGGGAAAGCCCGAGTGCATGCGCAATCTTGGAGGAATTACTGCGCGCCACCTTTCCTCCATCATCACCGGCGCTCGAGTTTGATGAGACTTGTGATGATGAACTATTCTTTCTGTACATACCCGACGGCGCGCCGGCTTTGATATCCTTACGTTCATCAACATGATCCGATCGATCTGATGTCGATTTAGAATGAATATGATGGGTAGGTGATTTAGGCTGCGGATTGGGTGAGATGAGTGATAGAGGTGGTGGTGGATTTGCTTTAGTCTTCAAGCTTGTGTGTTTCTCACTTATGTCTTCAGAGTCGGAACCATCGGCATACGCTAAGCCACCCTCGGATTCAGGGCTAGGAGATCGCACTATACGCCTGGTGTCCTGTCGTGATGCTATCGTGCTGACACTAGTCGACCTGACAGGGCGATTGACGCTATTGCCAACAGAGGCTTTTGGAGAAGTACTGTTGCTTTTCTCATTAGATGGTGTGGGGGTATCAATATGAGTTCCTGGGAGTTTATGTTTCTCCAAAAATGGTAGTCGTACAGATGCCGCAAGTGACACCTGTGCGTCGGTCTGTTGTTCATTAGCCAGACCCTTGTTCGGTGCGGAAAATTGCGTAGGGTCTGTAGACCTGACACGGTTCGGCGGTGACGGCGTCCTAAGGATTTTAGTTAAAATAGTGGATGGAGGGAACTCAGTCTGAGGTAGAGGAGAAACAGGACCCGGGGAATGAGAGGAATAACCTGAGCCTGCGGACAAAGGTGGTGTAACCGTGGCTACGATGAGAATCAATGAACTTGATAAACAACTCATAAGTAAACCTTTACTCACTGCGCGAGGACGGCATCTAAATCAAGAAAGCCAGGTGCAGCAGCCCGACGGATCTGCGGTGGAACCCCGGAAATGGAATTCCCAGGGACCCCCACAAACATAGCAGCACGGGCAGCAGCAGCGAAGCCACGCCGTCCAACACCTGCCATACCAGCAGCACCCCCAGACTTTGTGTCGATGTCATTCTCAGTTGGAGGAACAAATGGAGACATCTGACGAGGAGGACGATCTCTTGGTGCAGGAGATGGAGTGTTGAATCGGGCAGGCATTTGTCCTGGTCCTTGAGGGTTGAACGAATTCATAGGGGGGCCATCCCTAATACTAGAAAATGATGGTCTTGATGTCTGTGGGGGGGGCTGGCTAGGACCAGCCGGTCCGGAATTTGAAGCAGTGCGAGCACGAAATTGTGCATTCTGTTGTTGCTGCTGCTGAAGATCGCGTAGATTGGATGCGGACCTTGGCGCATATAGATCTCCAGGGCGCGAGTTAGCTGGTGCAGGGGGAGCAGCGTTAGGGTCTGCGCGTGCCAGCGGACCAGATCTGTGGGCAAAAGGGCCAGACGCCGAAATATTCAGTTTTGGTCCGCCAGTTGGTAGCCCGTATTTCTGCTGAGATTGTCGCTGAGGTGGAGGTTGCGGGACTTGAGGTCTTAAAAGAGAAGGAACGGAACGGGAAGGAGCGGAATTCATAGAATTTACTGACTGTGCCAGACGGCTTTGCAGTTGATTTGAAGGAGAGGAAGTTGATTGGCTTGTTGGGGACTTCGAAATGGTTGGCATGGAAGGTGGTGGGGGACAGGTGTGGTCGCCGAGGTCGGCGAGAGGAACGAGTTGGCTGCAGTTTGAACATTTGACAGTGGGTAACAATTGGGATATACGTCCTGGAGCTACAGCAGGTGTAGGATTGAGCATTGTAGCCATCTCAGTGGCAGGTAGGCTGAAAGATAGTGGTAAAACTTGTTACGGCCAGCGTGTAGGTAGGGTAGGTCCAGGGTCTTGAGTCTTGTCGTCGCTTGAGGGCTTGGCAAACGTCAGTCGGGAGGACTGTTCGCTTCCTGGATATGTAAAATCAACGACAAGCAGCTAGATGATTAGAATGGTGCAGGAGAGAGCCATAAGAGATGATAGTATGAGAAGAAGAAGAAGGAAATAATTGATGAGAGAACCCAAACTGGGTTACAAACCCACATGCTCACTGCATCTCCCGCCTTTATCAGCAATAAGCTTGATTGTTGGCATACAACGCTAGAGCTAATGGAGCTCATCAGCGTTCTGTCCATGCGTGTAGAAAATAAATTATCCCGCGATGATCCAAATGATGGGATTTCACAATGAATTGAAATACGTTTTCGTAATTTACGGTATCTCGCTCGCTATTCACGCTAAACAGTGAGCTCCACGGTCCAAGCATCCAACCATTTCCTTTCATTTCCGAATTCCTATTTTTCTGTTTTTCCCCATTCCGAGTTGTCCTTCTTATCTCCTTTTTGGTATAATCCATCAAAACAGATGTCCCCCACATCGATCCCGTTGCTTTGCTTCTTCTTAAAACGAAACCAACCAACAAAATCCTCCCCAACAAGTTTCACCATTGCCTTGTTACCTATAAGAAAGCTCAGGCTGTTTGGTAACCCACGCGATGAAAGCGCTTCTTCCCCATCAATCCATCCGGAACTACATGTCAGTGTCTAGGGAAAGTATTTAAAGATCCACAATCCTACTACATGCAAAGGAAGGAAACAGTATTGACGTCTGTTAACAGCATATTCTCATCCCACAAATTATGACTGAACAATACAAATTAGACCAACTTGAAACATTGGATCACACACTCTATAAAGTTCCAAAGTTTCTGAATCATCCCCCGAGCCATAGCAACCGCTTCACCCCATACTCCATTTTTGCATACACGCTCGTCATGCGTTGCGCTTCGGTCAACCTAGGTAGCGAATAATTAGCGATCCCATCCTCTCACACCCCAGTCCGAAATAAAGGTAATAGGAGACTTTCAGAAAACGAGGACTTACCCGACCACATCTTCGCGGATGACAAAACCTGACCGTACATTGCCCAGGTCCTCACACGCTTGTTGAATACTTTCCACGATTGAATCAACAGCTTCCCAGCATGTGGTAGCATTGACTAGCTCATCAGATGCCTCAGAGTATCCACTCGCTGCGCTAGACGAGCGCCTGATACGTGCAAGGTCAATAGGAAGTACCTTGAACGCCGCGAATGACATATCTCCTGCGCCCGCCGTTGATGTTGAAGCTTGGGCACGCGGTAGGGAACTCTTTCCTGTAAGACCAACTGCCTTCGCTACCTTGCCTAGATTCCCCGTCGAGAAGGTAGAAGATGATGTGGGTATCTCTAAGCTATTCCTGACTGAGTAACTCGTGATTCTGGATTCTTGGTTAGAATTCAGCCAGGTCACTGTAAAGCCTGCATTTTGTTCTGGATCGCGGCTTGCCTCTTCTAGTGGCGAGATTATATATGCACCTGCAATAACGACACTTTAGGACTTGTTACGACAGGTCAGACTTGAAGAACACACCTTTGCTAATTTTGACAACATCTCCAAGTGGTACACGGGTATACAATTTAACTTTTTCGAGAGTATAGTCGTATGACTACGTCATATACTCCGTTCAGCTTCATAGCGGGTATATTAGACAGAAACTTACTACAATATATAAAGCTTTTACAGACTAGCAAAATTAAGTAAAGTTTTAGGTGGTGAATGACAAATAAGATACATACCAACAGCACAACCTTCTCCTCAAATTTCAACCCGAGTTTCTTGTTCAGTTCCTCTGGTGAGAACAACGTCCATCCCGACAAAAGCCGTTCACCTTCAGACAGCACACGGGACACTGAAGTTGCAATTGCTTCCGTGCGGATTTTAGATATCCTGATCAGATCTCGTGGATCGGTTGACTGAAGCTTTAACAAAAATTCGGAAAAGACAGTGATTGTACGGCTTCCAAGCATAAAATCAATGACAGCTTGTGAGAACCAATCACTGAATGTTGACGTGTACATCCTGGCCAATGTCACGAATTAGAAACAAATGGTATTATTTGATGATCATGATGCTTACCTTGCCAGCGAATTCACGCCATCATTGAGCATACCACCCAAATCACGTTTCCCCGTTCTGTTATGCTTGGTATTAATTTTAATAATTTAACGGACGGACCATACCTTGTAAAATCACCCTGCAACGGAAATTGTATTATCAGGTCCGAAATAACAATACGAGTAGTAATTTACCTTCAACGCCGAAGTCCCCGCACTATGCACAAAATCAACAATGGTGAGTCCCAATTTGTCCACAACAACCGAATGAAATGTCATTACTATGCTTTGCTTATCACATCACCGTTGTTCGCCCAAACTATAACAATTCACATATAAGGAATCAGCGAGAACATAATAAAATATCGAACAAGTTGTACCATCATTGAACACTATATCAGTTTCCGATCGGCCAGCGCTCGAAGGACTCAGGAGTGCAACAGCGCTGAGCTGTTTGTTAAGCACATACCGCGCAAACGCCGACTAGTAGAATTTTTAAATCAGTATATGCAAAGGACACATTGACAGCTTGCTGCACCTGTACAACATTCGTACGATCCAGACAATCAATACAGTTTACACGAAATACGCCTTTCTGCTGCGAGAAAATGACGTTATTCGAAATCCACATATAGCTATTAAATCAAGATCAGAATCATACACTGGGATCTTGTTTGACCTACCCTTGTGCTTCAAACGTCCTTTCCATACTGTTTATAAGCTTTGAAATGTTTTCGTATCTAGACAAATTAAATCAGTTTATGATTTATCAGTGTGTTTCTCGCCGCACTTCATCCCTTTAGTTTCGTTATGGAAATCGTACTCGCAATAACTGAATGCCGATAAAATCAATAAACGGTATCTTATTTTAGAGTTCCTCAATACTCACTGGGCATCTTTCAAACTCAGTTCATGCATATATTCTCTATATCCTTGTGTGATAGCTCCCTCTTTACCATGTTGTTCTGCAAGATTAACGATAGTCTGCGTGAACTGCATTAATTCTATATTTCTTAAGACATATTATAAACCTACAAGGGGTCCGTATCGGGGTATCGTGCGACTAAGGTGTCTTTTAAGAGCATCTAAATTCTGCTCATGTGTCCTGTCCGCAGCTAGCACTGGTGGTGGTTTTAACCCATAACCAGTTTGCGTCCAGAATAATGGAACTGTAAACAATAAACTTTAATCCATTTCATAGATTGATGGAGGAAGAAATAACGAACTAGAACCCCTAATCTGTACGTAGCTGAAGATATTATCCTTGCCCTCACGCTAAGATACTACTGAGCAATGAATGGACCCAATAGGAACAGCAAAATCACCTCAACCCGCATAATCGTCTCGGTTTCGACAAAATTCGCTACGTTAGCACCTTCATCTATTCCCCGTCGTTGATAACGTAGCCCAGCTCGATCTCTCGACCTCCTCGAGATGATGATATAGTCCACAATAATATTTGTGTCATGTGTATTACGGTCAGGTGGAATATTGAATTGGGCAAGTTGGAAGTAGCCCTGCATGATAGGTAGGACGTATGAATGAAGCTATATACCCAAAATTAGTTAAACATGAAAGAGTAGAGTGTTATAATACGCACACCAGCATCTATGAACGGTTTTGATAGCCATTCATTCCACCAGAATTGTTTGTCTACCCGCCGCCAGAGGGGTAGCGTCGGGTATGGCTCGGCAGTTGTAGATACCTTATCGTTTTCATGGATATCATTAGCCCGAGCCCCACTTTTCTCTGATAAAGCACCGAGACCGGCAAGGAGGTCATGCTGTTTTTGAGCTTTAAGGACCTGCTCTTGTTTGTGCTGCAAAGAACGCGTAACATCTTCGCTTTATGTTAACACTTATCCCACAAGTAAGAAGGTGGAAAACATCCTCTCACCAAAGTTATATGCAAAATACATATCGCCCTTCGTGAACTCTTTTATACACTCTCGGATGATTTTATCCTCAAGTTCCGAGTGTCTCTCCTCATCTGTAGAAGGTGGAGGAGCCGTAGTAGCTAATATGCTTTCTAAAACTTCCGAAGGATCCCGTTTTCCTTCTTTGATAATCTCGTCTAGAACTTGTTGTTCTTCCGCGATGGCCTTTGCTTCGCTGGTTGGTAACAGGTTATTAGTATCTAATGCTGGTGGGGAAACGGACGCTCGTTTCGAGATACGATTCCAGAAAGATAAACGGTCAGCAAGAGTTCTATTTATTGGAGATGTAGTCGAGTTTTCGGAAGATGGTATAGAAATATCGGATGACGAGGATTGTGGGGATAGACTAGACCTTGGGTGCTCGTCTTCACCAGGAAGAGAATATACCGTCTGATGGGGTGTCATAAGCCTGATATCTGGTTCTAGGGTAGATTGGACATGAGGGGAAGTGTTTGCTGAATGTTCGGCATCATGATCATCTGGCTCCAATTCTGCTTTTGCAAATAAAGATGGACGTGAAAGTGTAGCATTTCTTGCTGCGATCATGGTTATAGTCTTGCGAGCCCGACCTTCTACAAGCGGGATGGCAACCACGTTCCTTACGCCATATACAATGTGAGAATCATCGATAACTATGCGTACGAAGGTAAGCCGGAGGAGATCAATCAAGACAATACAAATTACCTGTCCCGACCTCACTGCGAGCAGTGATCACAAGCAAGTATGATCCTATAAACACATTTGAAAATCGAGGCTCGGTCAGCACAACCGCACCAAGCCCAAAACTTAACACTCCACACAAGACAGAAAGGAGGGAAGAGGAAGGAATGTAGATGCTAACCAGAGAACAACTCCAAAATGCCAACTATTCCATATATAACTACACCAGTTGTCCAATCCAGGTTCTCGTGTGCACTTATCTCTCCATCACGGACTTCTTCCACCCTCCCAGCTTTACCCCACCCTATACGTACATGGCCGTGTTCCGCGACATAGTGGGGCGGTTGAGGACGTATTAGCAGTCCATCAGCGGTGGCCAGTAACGCTAAATGGTCATGGGGACAAGGATGTGGTACAGCTGGGATAACATCCTTAGGTTGGAGACCTGGGGAATGGTGTGCGGCAGGGTTGAGGGCTATGACACTATGGTTTGGGCTTGGAGAAGACTTAGGTGGAGGTGGCGACGGAGGGGTCTTAGATACCCTCGCGAAAAAACGCTTCATGGTCGTGTCGGAAGCAATGAAGTGGATGGACACTTCAAAATCATTCACTGACGTCGATCGGTGTCATAACTTGCCTTATTGGGTTATGTTGCCGTCACGGTTATGTTTAAAAAAACCGAAAAAAAGTAATTAAAGTAAAAACACAGAATTTGATAACATCTCAAAGCACAGGAATAGTCTCAGCAAATGATACAGCTAGGGTTCCAGATAGAACTCCGATAAAATTAAGTCCATCTCTATAAATTTAAATATCAGGATACGAATCGTGGCGGTAGGTTCTGGGTTTCCGGAGACTGCTGTGTCATAGGGCTCTGTTGTGCTACAGGACTAATAGGCTGCATCATCGGGCTCGGTTGTTGCATTCGTTGCTGCTGTGGCTGTTGTGGCTGTGGCTGTTGCTGTTGAAACGTACCAATATTCTGCGCTCCACCGCCATCACCTTGCGTCGAGTTGGGTGCAAACCGCGAAAAGAACGTGTCCCATTGTCCTAAATACAGATAAGGTATCTGCGTCAGGACATAGTAAATTAACCAAATGGAACTTACCCCAATCAAACATGCCTCCTGGAATACCCTCCAAGAATCCAGTGTCAACCGTCGCAAACTCCTGCAATGTCTCATTCCCTTGTGGCCCATCAAGCACATTCATCACTTGTACATTACCCTGCAACGACTGTGCTCGTTGATTCATTGCGGGGTTTACATTTCCATAACTTTGCCGTCCCCCACTAGGCAGTGGCGTAAAGTTAACAAGTGCTGGCGTTTCATTCTGTCCCTGTCCCTGCCCTTGCCCCTGTGGTAGGGACTGTGGCTGTTGACGTTGCTGACGAGAATTATCACCATTACCCACTGGCGACCGCACCGCAGACACCGGCGTCATCATACCACGGCGGTAAGAAGCAGAATCCACAATGGGGGCATGACGTGAGCGATCACCAGGAAGCGGCGGCGCAAACGAGGACGAGGAAAAGAATGTGCGTTCAAGGTCATTATGGTTCGCTGGAGCAGAAGAAGCAGAAGAAGAGATCGCAGCAGGTGGCAGCGCCGCCTCACCTTCTGAGCCGTCATCCGACAGTGATCCACTTATTATTATCCCAGCAGGCACATCCTTAAAATCCTCTTCACGACCTTTTGCATTGCCATGCGCAATGAATACTCCCCCACCCGGGCGTGTCGGATCTTTCTTGTACGTGAGCCCTACAGGCTGTTTTGGTTTGACACCGCCTGTAGGATTGAGTGTTGGTGCTTCGACAGGTAAACTCGGGCCTTGTGTAGCTTCGTACAGGAGGGCGATAATCTCGGACGTCTGTTTGTTACGTTAAACCCAAAAAGAATCGCGTTAGCCAAGGATGCTGTGAGGCCAAACGCCTGTTCTAATATGTGGAATGAGACCGGCCTTGCGTCTAGCTGACATATGATCAGGCGATATTGCCCCTTCCCATCTTCTTACACAATCACGTAGCTTTCGCAGTTTGGCAGCTGCCTCTTCATCTTTCCGCCGAGCCCACGTATGATACTATTAAAAGTATCAAATCTATCTGCGAGGAAAGAAAATTCGAGAACAGCTGACCTGGACGAGGGCACAAGATGTTGCTGCATAAGCAACTAGTAACCAAACATCATAGATATGTTCATGGGCATCAAGCCAATCAATAGCTTCACCCGTCAACGTCACAAGTTTGCTCCATTGTTCGACGTTTAGGCCAAATTTGAGGTGGGCAGGGCATGAATAGCTAATCCTCATAAAGACTCGCCAAAACATCATACAAACTGACGCATATAGGAAATGCAATAAGCCTAAATCGGAAAGGTGATAAGACGATGATTATGCAAATTACGGTTATATTTCATACCAGCGTCCCGAGGTGTATCTACTCCTCGGAATTTTAGGTGTTCAGGAAGTGAAGCTTTCCAATTTTCAATGTCATCGAGTAATTGGTATAACATCTCGTCTGTTGCTATTATCAGCCCGGCAGGTCTGTGAAAATAAATTGAGCATAACCACAATGTTACAATCAATAAGTCATACGTATATATCGTCTTCATCACCCGACCAAGGATGACACTGAGACGCACGAGTTCATCCAAGTACAAGTCATTGTGATCCCCAGAAGATGGAAGCCGCGCATCGCAGTCCTGTACATCAATCATATATGGATGACCGTATGCAAGGCTCGTCCTAGCGATCAATGGATAAACCGTTAATCTGCTATGGATATAGTTTGCTCACCATCTGTCACATATGAGACATGCACCCCAAAGTCTGCGGCGCAGTTCGATGTCCTGTTTCACAGATTCTGCTCTATGTAGTCCAAGATCTTGGGCCTATAGTGTATTATTCATCAACAGCGAGCAACAAAAGACTACAAATTCCTATACCATCCGAATTGCTGAGCCAAGACGTATCCATAACGCTGACAATGCGCTGGAAACAAATTGAGAATGGCCGTCTCCAGCCATACATAAAATCAACAGTGCTTGTACATTCACTATTGATGCGGTTGATAGGACATCTTCTGCTTTGATAATATTATTGACCGCATATCGAATTGAATCGAATATTTTCTGTGGAACCTCTCGCCTCGCTGCAGCAACAAGGCACATGGAATATAATAGCATTGGCGGGGGATTCTGCGTTGCCAGGAACTCTGCCTGAGTAACGACTGGCAACATTGGCGCAATATCAGTGAAATATGCATTGATCAGCGATTCGATGACATCCCGTTCAATATGTAGTTCGACGGGTTTGGGCAACGACAGTTGTTGTTCATCATTTGCCGGCTTTTGAACTTGAATAAGTCCATCACCCGACCGACTCACTTCAAATTTGTGGTTATACCGTAGATCATAATTTTCATATATCCGTGATGAAATTGACGCTTGAGAATGAAGTAAGTGAGCAGGGTACGTTGGACCTATACCATTACATGAGATAGGAGAAGACCCAAAGATACACAAAGGGGGTTCCAAGCATATAATTTGACGTACCAAATACGCCGATATCACGTTTCGTCTGCGATGATTCTGCATGTGGAGATGACACAGATCTAGAAGACTCTGCCTTTTCCTTATCAGCAGCCTCCTCTTCTAGTTTTTTCTTCTTAAAGCGTGTTTCTGTGATTGGCAGGAAAAATGTACACTCGAAGCCATACTGTTTGCAATGCTGGCAAACTGGAGGCTCCTATCCATCAAGGTCAATAGCCTGCCACTGCAGTGGTAATGTTCCTCCTAGCTTACCGAGTCGGCCAAAATATCACACCTAATTTTGCGACTTCGACATGAGTCGCAGGCGCGTTGCTACGTAGCATTTTTAAAATAATTATACAACAAACACACGGTGTAAAAAATAATAATTCACTTACCGTTTTTGTACGCTTCTTGAGATCAGCAAGGGCTTGCACTTGGGACTGTTGCTGCACAGACTGGTTGCGTGCGGCATCACTCGTGGTGGCCTCCTCGTCCGAGGCTTTGTCTCCAGGCTTGGCGCGACCCGGCTCAGATCTTCGTTTCCGTTTCGCCCCTGTAATCGGCATGGGTGATGGCGCAGCAGGGACTGGGTCCTGAGGAGCGCTAGGGCGCGGGGGCGCGTACATCATCATGGGTTGAGGGTACTGAGGATACGGAGGGTAGCCGTGGGGCGCGTAAGGGGGCGCGTGCATAGAGTAAGCATACTGTGGATGGTGAGGAGGTATTGGCGCGGAAGAAGAATTTATTTGTTGGGGTTGTGGTGGGTACGCTGACTGAGGATGTTGCTGTTGAGTAAAAGGTGAACCGTTAATTGGATAACCTGGGTTCATAATATAGGGGTGAGGGTGGTATGGCTGGTAGATAGGGCCGCGTGGTGAGTAGATGGCGGGTGGGGAGATATGGGAATGGTTTTCTGGGTAACATAGGGTGAGCAGGAGGAGGAGAATAGGGAAGGGCAGAACTCACGTTGTGGTATGGGGGATTGGTGGAAAGGCTTTGGATCGGCTTGTTTCCTGTGCCGTGGCTTCTTTGGAGCAGAGGACGGCTTGGGGGAGGCAGTGGTCGGAGTCGGCGGCGGCTGGTTGAGCGGCAGCGGCTGAGTGATTAGAGCAGTGGCAGGAGGGCTTGGGACATGGTCAGGCATGTTGGTGGACTTGTCCGGAGTTATATGATTTTTTTTGTGGAGGCTTTGGGTAGGCCGCCGGTCTGACCAACTCTCTTCCGAACCCGATTGTCTGCTGACTAACAATTCAAACAACCCAAGTCAGTCTCTTCTCCCCTCTGCCCCGCCAATATAACTCACCGTTTAATTCTCCTATCCTTCTCCTCTTTCCTTGCGTCCCTGCTGATTACCGTTCGTTGTTAGCGACCTTTTGTGCCTTGTTTCTCTAAGCGTGGTTGGCTTTGTAGGACAAGCTACTCCGTAATACCTGTTGTTTGCCGACCTTTTTGGCAAACCATGAAGTGCAATGCCGAGTCACCCTAACCCCCATGTAATTTTAAGCTCCGCCTAAAGTACCAACCCAGCGACTCGGACAGGACGATCTTCTTTCTTTCGCAGATTTCTATTGGCCTGACAAAATTCACCCGAGAAACACCCGTACCTGCTCCATGGAAAATGCTGACATCGACCCGTCATCATCGTAAAAATCAGCCAGTCACAACGCTTTGTTCCAGATCAAGAATGTCGTACAATGGCTCGTGTTACCCCTCCTTGAGAACACCAAGTCTAATCTTTTTGGCTTCCATCAGCTTATGTCATTTCTTTTATGCAATAACAAGGAGATCTAAACCCAAATGCGTCACAGGAACCGATATAATATTTTGTTTTGCGATCCACCGGCGGTAGATTGTTTTAACCTAAGAATTTTCCTATCTCGTATATGTTAAGTGTACAAAAAGACCATCTAACCCATTCGCTAGCCATCCATCTGCTCATCTTCACAAAAAGGGATCGGTTTCTATTCAATGTTTCAGCACTACGGGCAACAACGATCTCATCCGAGACCTGTTCAAAAGAAGGTTACGACAAACAAGCACAACCATCCTAGCCAATCACTGCGGTTCATTTCCGCTTCCTCCTTGACCCCAAATCACACGCAGCTTCAGAACACTCCCTGCAATCCTCACACAACCACATGACTGTGGAGCCCTCACAGTATCGCAATTAAATCAATCTCCATACAGAAATTCGGTTTGATGCCTCTTTGAGGCACCGAAGAAACACTAAGAGAATAAAAAGCTCAGCACTATCCAACCCTAATGCTTGTCTCAACAGGGGCTATTGTTTCACGAAAATTTACTAATTATCATGCCTGCTCTCGCGGTCAGTTGGGGTATAGAATGTTTATACGATAATAAGGTAATATAAATTTCTTTTTGGTAAATCCAAAAAGCCTCCCGCGTCACCATCCTGCAACCTCATACCCCCCATAACAATAAAAATCAAAGAGCGCAAAAAGATAGCGATATAAAATATAAAGCAGTACACGTTCACCGCTCAGCGTGGGGGTCTCGTACCCCGTGGGCAGTACCATCCCAAACATTGTCGATCAATCCTGGATTAATTTCGCGTTTATCTTCGGTTGCGATTCCGGGCCCATTTAACCAAGAAGGTCCTTGTGGACGACATAAAACAGCAATGATGTTGCGTCTCGAACTGCCATGGGAAAATGGATTAGGTGGCGGGGGCCCCGGAACCAATGACTTGTGCGCCTGATTCCGTATCTGAATTCCAAGAAAACACGAGGGCATTAGCGGGCTATTTAACAGGGAAAAAACAAACAAAAAAAAAGTGGTGGGTGCGGTTGACCAAATGTAGGAAGAGTCTCCAAGGGTCGCTAGAAGAACGTCGTAAAATGGAACAATGAACACTCAACATACCTGTTCAATGGTGGTTATATTAAAGAGCAGTAACTGGATAGAAAGCACGCAGGGTGGAAGCAATATGTTAGTGATCACATCATGAATAAGATGATAGGTTTTACAATGGCAAATTGATTGCAAGTAAACAATAGAAGGTGAACATATGAACATACCCGCAAATGATAGGAAAGCAAGGCCGCAACTGGCCATATGACCGCGATGGACAGACAGAACGCCACTGCACTGCCCGCCCCCCTTCGAAGGGCATGTTTAAAATCTAGATTTTCTCGCCTTGTGAGGAAGAATAAATGCAGGGTCGATGTGCATATTATCAGAATCAGAGTAAGCGTCTGTGAAACGAAATTGTTAAATTATTATCCAGGAATTCAATCAAAAATGCTCAAAATAAACTTACGGCCGACATCAACAACACGAAAAAGTACGTGTAATTACGTCGTCCGACACAATTATTCACCCATTGACAGTGGTGGTCACAGCTATCCACGCAATTATCACACTACCGATACATATAGCGTAATGGTCAAAATCTTACCCTGGTCTACGTCGAAAAATAAATTCATGCTTACCATTTTACAATGACTAGAACGCGGCGGCCTATAAGTCTTGCAGGTTGCACAATACTTCACACGGACGCTTATTTGCCAATTTAGTCCCTTGGTTATTCCTCTTACCAAGAGAATGATTTGAGTACTCACACATCACTCCGAACCTTGAGATCTCGAGGCATTGGCACACGAATGCCGTCAGATGGCGATGTCGCGGGGTACGGTGGGTCTGGATCGAGGTTGCGAGGCAAAATTCCCGGGTCACACAGGGCCTGAATAATACATGAGGTTCAGTCAGGTTTCATGAAACACGGAATAGACTATCCATAAAGAACACGTACTGTTGCCAGCATGCTCGAGATTGTTAGCAGCGCCATGTAAGCGCCAACACCAGCCACTGCAGGACTTTCATTGTGCCACCACCATACACACGTTGTTGCAAACCATACACCCGCTATAGACAATACTAATCCAAAAGATGCAATGAATGCCCATGGTGAGTCCCCGCCTGTGAGTACTCGGCCGCCGATTAAAAAAACGGTTACGAGAGGGATGGAGCTGGTAATTCCGTATAAATTTCCGTGTTTTCTCATCGACTCTTGGCACGGCTGAAAGAGGGGTAGCATGGTTGGGAGGTACATGTATAAATGAAGGTTCGGGGGATGCAGAAGGGGCAGAGTGAGCTGCTGAATGACGTGATGCACTCACGCTTAAGGACTGCCCAGTGTAACGCATATGTGATGGTGGATGTCTGTAGCGCGTGGGTGACACTGGAGAGTTAGGATATGATAATGTCATTGCTTGTTCCTCGTCACTCAGCTTCCTCTCAAATATGACAGGTCTTTCCTCGATGGAATGAGAGGGCATATGCTGGGAGTTTGAGTTTGTCACTCTCCTCATTGAGTCAAAGCTTAAACCACGGCTTAAACTAAACACTTTGTCCAGGCTATTTCGCATCATGCGAGTAGTTGAACGCGTTGGTGTCGGCGGAGACACCGTATTCGAGCCGCTTCTGGCACGAGTGGGAGAGGGACGCGAAGACATATTAGTTGGCTGCCCCCCGATTGGTAGCAGAGGTTCACGACTCTGCTTCAGTCGTTTTGAAAATGAATATGGATTCTGGTCTTCCATCATGGATTCAGGCCCTCCAATGATACTTTCCGCAACTCGTTCTTCTGAACTATTCGGCCCGTTCTGGTTCCCAAACTGAGAGAGCTGAAATTGGTCACCATCGCCTTGCGTATGGACCCCATCCGAAGAAGACGGAGAAGTTGGACGTGAGTACTGAGGGTGGTTGTTCGGACGAGAAGGGTGAAAAAAAGATGCGGATGGCTGGATACCACCAGCATGTGTCGAGCTGGAATGAACTGGAAAAGACGTGGGGTAGCTATGCATCGGAGGAGAACTTGGGCGGTGAGTGATGGTCAGACTACGACCAGGTAGGGTTGGACTGCTTGGGCCTGCAGTACTGCTAACAGTGACGCCGACAGGGGGTCGCTGGGACATCGGAGCGCTGAGAGAAGAAGGGAGAGGTAACTGGGAACCTAAAGAGTTGCGAGATGGAAGAGAAGCGGTTGCAAAAGCCTGTTGAACGGAAGACGAGAAGGGTAATGAAAGTGGTGGAGAGGACATGATAGGCAGTGTTGATAAAAGGAACGGCGACGATTTTGATTAATTAGAGCGCCGAGGTCAACGGTTCTACTCTGCAGGTGCTGAGACTCTCAGTCAGAACAATTTTAACTTCCACTTTAGGTAGTTAGTTCCCACGATTATCAATGTACCACCCGGTACAATTTATCGACATCGACGGGCTCTATATACTTATTATACCACCTACATACAATAACTTGCTGTGTTTGCTGTGTTTAATTAAGCAACTTTGTCGTTCAAGCCTAGTTTCAAGTTGATGTTTTGTTTAAATGAGTGAAAGACATCATATTCATGATCATGTTTGAGTCTCTTGTTCCTAACCATGCCCCAATCTTCATTTCCCACTTCTCCAGAACTTGTTGACCGATCTCTCCTGATTACCTCGCTCACTTCATTGTCTGCACCCCACTTCTTAGCACCTGTCATTGGATCAGCAGTTCTTCAAACACGAAAACGACTCATAATCATCCTCTTCTCAAGGTACTTTAATGTACAAAACAGCTCAACTTTGACCAGTACACAGGCTGTTTCACATACTGAGTATTGGAATGAGGTTCAATCACTCCTTACCTTCGTCTATGTACATGCTACAAAGGTAGCAGAGGATGCAGGCAAAATACTCATGGACATCGATGTCCTGCTCAAGGGTCTCAATGAAGACCTTCCCGCAGAGCTTGGCCATGAGGTAGATATGGTCTTTCGTATGACAGGAGGTTTGTCCCTTTTGCCAGAGTACATGTGCTCTGACTTGACCTATTATATAGACACTTGTCCTGTCCCAATGCCAGAATCGATCTCCTTCCTTCGACATTCATATCTTCATGCTGGGGAGGATCATCCCGATTCTAAGGATGTGAGCAAGGAAGCTACACCTCTGAACACACCCGCAAAGCCCCCATTATATCCTGTTGTTGCACTTGGTGGTACATTTGACCACCTCCATGCCGGCCATAAAATATTGCTTTCAATGGGCGCTTGGATAGCCAAAGAGAAACTTATTGTTGGAATCACAGGTGTGGGCTGCTTACTACCCAAATATCGCGCCAAGTGTAAATTGAACCTTAGATGACACGCTCCTCCAGTTCGAAATCAAATAGGCATGTGATGGAGAATCTACAATACCGTATGGACCGCGTGCGCAGCTTCCTAAAACTCATCAAAGAAGGGCTGGTATATGATATCGTACCTATCAACGACGTCTTCGGTCCAACCGGATGGGATCCTAATATTCAAGCTCTCGTCGTCAGTAAAGAAACATTGGGTGGAGCAGGCAGCTAGTGAGTTACTATCCACCTCCCAGTACAAAATAACGTGTCCTCACGCAAAATATAAAGTTGCATCCCACAGAGCGTCACACAATCTTCCTCCACTGGAAACATTCGTAATTGACGTCATCTCAGCAACCTCCGCTAACCTTGATCATGAAGACGTAGAATGGTTGAAAAAGGCTAAACTCAGTAGTACTGCTATCCGGCAGTGGATTGTAGATCATAATAAACAAGAAGAGGAGGAAGATGAATAATTAGTGTACTTTTGAATGTGATTGCTATATCTGTTACGGATGTATTTTAAGACGTTACTATGTACTTCCATCCCTCATCATTACTCCTTATTAAATAGATATCAGTACTCTCTCGACATTTGGATGTGACGAAAAAATAAAATGTGTGTATTTTGACGGTAAGATACAGTAATGCGATGTACAGGGACTTAAATACGAATGAGAAACGTATCCATTCCGTCCGAATCCGGAGTTTTTACAAAAGCTGAACTTCTAATCCCGCATCTAGAGCAAGGCTATTGAGTCTAGCAAGATTTGATTGTTGTGGTTTATTGTATGTGTTGAACCCAAATTCTAATAAACGCAGACCTCCAGGATGGTTTCGAAGTTTCCGGTGGGTGTTATGGGGAATAGAAAAAGGACAGCGGGACGTAACGATATCAATAATGTCCCGGATATCCACCTTGCAATAAGCGAAACTCAAATCCTTCAACTTCGGTAACCAATCAGGTCGGCTTTCAGAATGTACAAGCAAATCGATGAGGTCGCGCGTAACTTGCATATCCACTAACTTTAGGGATTCGATCGAAGAAGCTTCTTTCAGGATCTTTGAAGTGAAGATTGCTGGAATTTCTCGAAGAGAGAGCGTTTTGATAGAGCATGAAGATCGTTGAAACAAGGAGAGCAATGATTCAACATATCTATCATAAGATCTCTCTTCGACAAATACCGTGAACAATTCCACATCGGACAAACTGGGCAGGGTCAAAGCTTGAAGAACGTCGCAAACGCCATCTAGGTGTACAGCAAGCTTCAAGGTACGGAGGTTTGGCAAGATGAGATGTGTAGGCGGAGCGCCTGTCAACTGTCCATCGAATTGTAACGTTTCAATCTTTGGCGTACACCGTAGAATGCAAACAAGAGCAGCAGGTGTGAGCGAGACTTCTCCCAGATGTAAGGAGAGTATTTGATTCCAAGGAATGGAAATATCGGATATTTGGTCTCGAGGATTGATCAATTGGACGTGTGTCAACGAGGGTGCCTCCGCAAAATTATGGGCTCCCCCATTTCCAAAACGACACCAATATAATGTAAGAGACCGTAAATTCCTAAGATTTTTCTTGACGCCTGGCAAACGAAGACAACTTGTATGGTTGATGGATAGCTTGGCCCATCTATTACTGTTGGACACCAATTCTTCGATTACAAGCAGAGACCCACTCGAATGAGAAGGAAGTGAAGTGACAGAAATGGTGAGAGGGTGTGGGTCGGATGCCTCCATGCAAAATCGAAGTCTTTTCAAGATGGTATCAATCGAGATACTCCCTTTTGGTGAAAATCTTGACAGCATGTCTATATGGATATTTGACCACAGTCTATGATGAGAAAGTGCCACGGAACGCCAAACGGCACAAACATGTAGCAAATTCCATATAGAGTGAGTCCCACATACGCTGATGGGGTGACCATCCAAGCAAAATTGGAATATCTCGCCCAATAATTCAGGGGGTAACTTCCGAATGGAAGTCAGAAAGCTGCGTTGGTGTGACGCAAAAGCTTGTAATTCCTGACGTCTAAAGTGGAGATCTCTAACAACGTCTTGTAACATCTCAAGTTCGCAATCCAGAGACGCAACACCCGCTTCTGCTTGCTGTATATTGTCGAGTATCGCAAGTCTATCTGGCTGAGACGGACCGAAACTTGATCGGAGTAGGGACACTGGGAGACATTTTGTATTCATTTGATTTTCTGGCCCCAGTTTAAATTTGGACGTAGAACACGGATATCTGCATTAAGGGTTTCATTTGATATAATGAGTAAGACAGATCCAAGTCATTTACCTGTCAGACATTGCTGTATAAGAGAAAGTGTATATGAGGATGATGGTAAGAAGGGAAAGAATAAAATAGCGAACTACGTGTGTTGCACGACAAGGGTTAGTAGCAGTGCTGGCCTAGTGCTGGCATTACTTCGGTCGTCTGCGCTAATAGCCACGATGCCACCACACAACAACTCTTGGGGTCCCCTCTTCCTCTTCTTGATCAATAACTAAACTTGAACATCTACCACGTTCCACGCCATGAGCCCGTACTGCCTTTCTACATTTAGTCTTGTTTAGATTTAGCTTGATCGATGCCAGGACATCTCGAGGTATTTTTGTTGGCTTGCTTCCCGTGCACGAAAACGGTGTGTAACTGTCAACATAACAACATCATGTCAATGATCGTGCATTCCGGGTTGTGCGTTTGTTCCTTGTAATCCCTGGTATGGTTGACGGGCATAAAATTGTGAAGTCAAGATGTTTATGTGAAAGTGTAGCGCAGTCATTAGTGCGCTTGAAGATCATAGTCACACGCATCGCTTGTGCACGGTATCCACACTCCGAGAGGCTGTAACACCGGGCCTTATTATTACTGCTACACATACAATTGGTTTGAACTCGATATTCTTTTTCTCATCGAGCTCCAATATTACTACAACCTTCCATCTTGGCGTGCTTGTTATCATGGAATGAACAAAGCAAGAAGTACACGCCCAGACAAGACTAGCCAAAGAGCCATCAGACTGGTGTATTTATCCTATGATACGAATTCTTATCTATTTTTCTTGATGATAAGGCGTTAAAATACCCTCTGATAAAATTTGGAACCTGTGAACACATATGGTATTCTTCTAATATTAAGTTTATATTCAGTTCTTTGAGTCTAGCTAGGTCCGAAGGATGAGGTGCTTTGCCGGTATACCTAAATTTCCGGATACTTCCACATGTGTTAGCAGAGTGACGCGACATTACAATATTAACGATAGCTGGGAACCTTGTGGCCATAAGACAGATGTCGAAATCTAAAGTCTGTAGATTTGGTAAAATTGGCTTGTCCTTGTAGAAAGTGAGTACTCGAGTAGGCCGATCAGAGTAGGCGCAATAACCATTCCGGAGATTTTAGACTTTCATTGAGGGGCATTCTTTCAAGATCTCGACTATGACACTTTGGGGAATTTTCAGGAGTTGAAGTGTTTTGATGGAATATGAAGACCGTCGAAACAACAAAAGCAACGATTCTGCATGTTCGGTATAATATCCGTTGTCGTGGACATCCGTGTACAATCGTAGCTCGAACAAATTTGGCAGGATTAACGCCCGAAACATACCGTAGACCTCTTCCCCAGTTACAGTAAGTTTTAAAGTATGGGGACGGGGTAACACCAAATGGGGAGGAGGGTTTGTGCGTCTATGACCAAAATAGCATTTCAAAATTTCGAGGTTTGGAGTGGATCGCAGCATCTCAAAAGTTTTCACGAGGCTGGCAGTTGCGCCCAAGTAGGGAGAGTAGCTGACTCCAAGGAATGGAGTCGATAAGTGAGTCATGGTATGGGGGATTCATTAGGATAAGATGCACCAAGTTTGGTGCATTTTTAAAACGATGTATAGTGCTTTGAGAAGCAAAACAAAGATGCAGCTCTAGAGATTGTAAATCTGGAAACCCATTCCCAACCTCCCTATAATGGATACTGCCGTTACAGTCGAAAGATGCGCTAGCCCACCAGCTAGAGCTAGATAATAGTTCTTGCACTCAAGGATCGACAACGTATGGATGAAGCTTCCAACCCCTGCAGCCGATATTCAAACGGTGGGAGTCTTCGGGTTTTGGTACGAGAATATATCAATGTATTGACCACAATATGCCAAGTGAACGTGCTAAGGCATGCGCCGGATAGCACAAATTTGGAGCAAATTTCAAATAGTTGCGTCCTTGAAAACCTTAATTGTGCAAATTTCCAAAGATAATAGGAAGATCTGTCCTAGTAATTCAGGTGGTAACCCATGAACGGGAGCCAGGTTATTGTGCCGCCGTGCCATAAGCAACCGCAACTCCTGATGTCGAATAAGTTCGCTGTCTAAGTCTGTAGAGGTCGGAGAACATTTAGATCTAGAAAATGTTCAGCGACATGATATATGAGCAACATGATGACTGACTGGGCTGGACTATCATGCTTAGCCTGGACTTGGCTGTGCTGGAGTGCTGTCGCTAAATCATGCCTAGACTTGGCACCTGGGTGCTGAGAGAAGAATATTCCCACGCCGGTTTCAATTTGCTAGGCTGATACTTACACCGATACATAACTATATGCGCATTTGAATTTTGTATTCTTTTCTCTCCGCTGTCGTCTGCTTTTACACTCAACCATGATATATCATCTGCCTCTCGCACTCTTTTTATCCCTAACTGTCTTTACCGAATTCACCTGCTGCCGCATACCAATGGCCATCTCCACAGTACGATACCCTAGAAGGTTACCTATATGAAGGTCGTAGAAGCGATGGTTCCAGTGTAGCATCTATTGTGCATCCTTGTAGAAAGCGGACTGGCACACTTTCTTCAATTGCAGCTGAATGGTTACGTTTTGTGAGTTCCTATTCGTTGGTCTGCTTCCGACATTTATCAATGATCCCAGGCCTTTCATGATATGTCTACCCATAACGTAGATGATGGCACTGGGGGTCTTGACGGTTCCATTGTCTATGAACTAGACAGACAAGAGGTAATGGTCCATTTTTCATTTATCAAAGTTTCGTATCCTCAACTGCCTCTTCATCAAAGAACTTCAGCTTGGGTTTCAATCAGACAAGAGACGACTTTCAGAATTTTGCAAATAAATATGTTTCTCGTAAGCAACATTTAACTTACACCAGCTTAAACCCTCAACCTGTTACAGGAGCCGATGTCATCGCTCTTGGTGCTGTGTTTGCCGTATCAACATGCAGTGGTCCCATTATTCCATTCCGTGGTGGACGAGTCGACGTGTACACTGGTGGACCAAGAGGCGTTCCTGAACCCCAGCAAGACCTTCCGACACTTACCGAAATATTCAGAAAGGAAGGCTTCAATCAAGCGGAGATGATTAAACTACTCGCTTGTGGCCATTCCATGGGTGGAGTTCGAGATGCAGACTTTCCCCAACTGGTGCCAGCTGGTCCTACGCCTGGTGTCCCAAATATCATCGATTTTGACACTACCATGGCTTTCGACAATGCTGTGTTAGTCTTGATTTTTCATCAACTCAATTTTCGATTTATCGTAATTATAGTGTAAATGATTATTTGTCTGGCACCACGCAAAACGTTCTCGTTGTCGGACCAAATGCAACTATGAACTCCGACCTACGAGTATTTGCAAGTGATGGAAATGTTACAATGCGCAGGTATTAACTTAAATTATATGAATTTACTGACATCTGATACCATTATCCTTCTAGCCTCGCTACCGCAACTGTATATGCTTCTGAATGTCAAGCTATCCTTGAACGCATGTTAAACACGGTTGCCAGTAATGTCACCTTGACGGATGAAATTACCCTCTTACCAGTAAAGGTGTCAAATATGGCTCTTACTATCGAGAAGAGCCAACTGGTTTTGAAAACTACCTTGCGTGTTCGTGCTTCTTACTTCTTTAAATCTCTAACTTTTAACACGGTATAATTACAGCTTGCACAAGCCACTAATTCCACTGTTAACAAGGCACGCACTGTACTCATGCTTTGGTGTGACAAAAATGGGGCAGATGCGGACTGCAGTAAATCTTCCAAGTCAGCTGCTCCGGCCTCAACAGTCAATGAGGACCCAAATATTTCTCCAGTCACACTGAAGCTTGGGTACTCCTTCATCACTTACAGCTTTGTTGTCCCAGTTGATCCCACGCAGTCTGTATCAAAGTTCTGGTTCGAAGTTGACGAACATGATGGCTCCACACCTACTACATACGACAATGGAGGAAACAACTATGTTGTTTCGCAGGATCAAATTTTATTCATTCCAACTTTGAGTCACTCAGAGAAGCGCATTGACAATGCAGTCACGAAAGGGTATACAAATCGTGACGGCGAGACATTTACTTCAGTGTACACTGTTGTGGCCGCTGTGAGTGATACGATACGTAATTTTGGAATGTCACTGATATATTCAAACGGCTAGGTTCGCGATGGGATCAATCCTTCCCGCGTCTATGTAGATGCGTTTGATAATTCCAATCGTGACTTTGCTGAGCCGCTGAATAAAACTATCGATCTTACATTGAACTCGACGCTGACGCCGGTTATGGGATATTCGTTCTACTCAGGTGTCGTTGAAGATGTCGGTTTCCAGCTCACACTGGATTTCCATGTTGACGCAGGGGAGAGCACTTTCACCGATCCCTTCAAAGCGACGACTTTCCTTGATAATACTCCATTTGTTGCACCCACTAATGTCACCTCGACTTCTGGAAAACCAACTTCTGCTTCATCTTCAATCCGTACCCTTGATATATGGAACCATTCCGGGTTCACATCTATGTTTGGTCTTTTGTTTGGGATTAGTTCATGGTTGGCCATATGGCTCTAAAATCTTTACTAGCTTACTTAGGAGGGGAGGTTTTTTTCTACTGTTGCTGCTTCATTCCTAGGAATCATGGATTTCGTCCTATCATTGACAGAAACTGACGGACTACTGCTAAATTTAAAGCCTAACAGGATGGACTTTTTGAATATTATTTGCATTAATATAAGCTACAATTCGTGTAGAAAACTCCGGTCATATCACTCTCATATATAGTATATAGAAGTGCAATGTATCAAGAGTGGAGAACTATAGAACAATTGCTATCTGAGTTTTTGCTTCTAGAACTCGGACTCTTCAAACTCCGGTCCACCACAATCTTCGTCCTTCAACTCTTTTCGGCAAGAATGAACATGGCTTCCTTATACCCACACATGGTAGGATTATTAGACCTCGCGGAGAATCCGTCCTTCTAGCCTTAATTGTCGGTGTTCCATGCCCGAACACATGGTGTGTATCCAAATATGCCTGGCTTTACCGGAAAACTAACCGAGTAACAAATCTTTGTACTGATTCATTCTTTTTCTCACAACGTATAGTTTAATGACCTTGGTTCTACAGGGTACCCTTGTCTCAATCCTTCTTTGACTAAATGATACGTGAGTAAATTATATTTGTGCATACCACGGTTAGATATGACCCTTTTTGCCTACTTAGTAGGTCCGGCTCCCTCATTCTTATCTATCACTAGGCCATGTGTGCACATGCAGCCGTAGCTGATTAGCGAAAGATGACCGCATAGTTAATCAGTAATAGCAGATCCAATTCATACAACCATAAGTTATCAGCCGAAGTAGTTGATCCTATGGTGAAGAAAAATTGTATCCCTTTCCGCGGTAAGTTCATAATTCTGAAAAGAGAACTCACCTGTGCTTAGCAGCTGCCCACCGGTTTGGTTCCGTTGTAGATGACCTATAATCGAAGGGAAGGAACGCAGATTGTCAACTTCCTTGAAAATCATCAGGCCAAAAATCCACATGGAACCCATGAGCACTTTGACGCGTGTAATTTTTTTTGGGTGTCAAAGGGCAATTTCAATGGAAAGAAGGCTAGAAAATGTACATCTTCTGTACATCTTCTGTATACCTTGATTGAATACCGTGGAGTAAGTCCAGTTCATGTGGTTTCGTGCCTCCTCTGAATAATCTCGACAATTGATTTTTTGACATTTCGTGTGCCAGATGAGCTTTTTGCATTTATAGCCGGGTACCCGACCTGGTACTTCGTGCGATTCATACCCCTTGTCCAGCTATTCCAAAGATATGTATCTGCTTAGGATTTCTTTGATTTTGCTTGCTTCGTCTTTGGCGACGCTTGCTGCACCGTTGCCACGAGCAATTCCGACTCCTGCAAGTGCTTCAACTGCAAGAACCTACCTATCAGAATGTAAGTTGTGATGTGAAGGAGATCATCATGCTTGTAATAATTAACTCTTCTGATTAGTGGTCGTTGCTGTTGATTCAAATGTACCAGCATATAGTCGTGACCTTTTCAAGACTTGGGACACTAGCAAGTGTTGATTTTGCAGTCCAATGATTAGCGTAATTAATGTTCGTCCTGTTGTAGTTTCTGGATCTTGCGATACCCGGGAGAGTGAGCCCCTTCTTGCCGAGCATTCTTTCCACTGCTAACATTTAGTATCAGCTGTTTTGCAACGAGACGGAACCAACGTTGTTGTTGACAGCTCGTGCGCACCTAAATCTGGAAACTGGGTCTCGCCATATGACAATGTAGCGACCACATTATCCTCCGATCTTGACATCGTCAGTGATTTTACTTGATATCATGTACTGTCCGACTAAACTGTGATACAGGACCATCTTGTTCCCTTGAAAGAGGTTACCATTTATTCTAATAATATTCCTGGTAACATAATCTAATGATATTTTGTCTTTGTAGGCCTGGGTTTCTGGTGCTAGGGACTGGACTCCAGCACAAAGAGAGGCCCTAGCTAATGACCTGGTTCGGCCACAGTTGGTTGCAGTTACAGACAAGTTGAGTTTATGTTTCTCGATTTGATTGAATATGATTGCTTACTCGATTGTTACTTTATTAAGCCTGAACGAATCGAAAGGTATTAAATAATTTCAAATAATTTGTTAACCTTGCCGTTACTTAAGATCGTCTACAATGCAACAATAGGTGACAGAGGTAAAGGAGCTAACCTCATGAGATCATCAGATAGCTGATATTGTTTTATTTGTAGACCCCGCTCAGTGGATGCCACCTCTCAGTAGCTACAAATGTATGTATGTACGTGCTTGGGTGACAGTGAAGCACTTTTATGGTTTGACAGTGGACTCTGCGGAGAAAGCAGCTTTGACGAGCTACCTGGCGGATTGTTGAATATATCTAACAAGTGTACCATTTATAAAAAGACATGAATGAATGAATTTTGTACATAACGGAATTCGAAATGGTTGAGATTTATAATTTCGGTCTTAATTTAGATCATTAACCGGGTTTATACTCCATCTCATCCACATTGATTTCGGGTTTAAGCCCTCTATCAGTCTAACTCCCTTCGTCTGTACATTATCGCCATGGTACGTCAGTTAATAGTAACTATAACTTAGCCATCTTGCCAGCTCACAAGACGTCCTGCCTAGTATGCAGATGTTGAGGCCCTAGTCCTTTCAGGTGACTTTTTCAACGGAAGATCAGGAACTTCGTCTCCATCCCGGTCTCCCTCTCCAGACCAAGATCCTGGGTGGCACGATGAGGAACTCGAGTTTAGTACAGAAGCTCAAAAACGGAGGGAACGAGGGTTAGACTATGATTCCGATGAAGAAAGGCGCGATGCCATGAAAATGAAAGAGGCACAAAGTGAATCTGTAGGAATGGGTCCAGGAAGAACTGGAGTGAAAGGTGTAATCCGTGATCGAAATGAAGTAGCAGGCAAAGCGAGAGAGAAGAAAGCTCGCGAAATGGAGGAAGTCAGGAAGATAATGGAAGCTAGTAATCTCGGAGGAAAGACATATCTAGAGGAAGAGAGAGAAAAGGCTGCTCGGGGTGAAGAAAGGGTTGACGAGCTCATTCTGCGCGAAAGCTCCAAAGCAATGGAAGACAGACGGGACGTGTTTGGGCACGCTAGGGACGGCAAATTCGGCCACCTTCGGGAAGTGGGTTCGAAAGGTTTTCTAAGTGCAGTAGAGCAAGAAGAAAAAAATGTATGGATTGCATTACACATCTATGAACCGGTATGCCAAGTCTACCTAATCGTTACTCTTTCTCACCGACACTATATCTAGTCGTTGGAGAGGTGTTACCTATTAGACGACAAACTAGCGCAACTGGCGCGCACATATCCTGATACGAGGTTCCTCCGTGCTCGAGCATCTACCCTCGGATTTGCTTGCAAGAACTCATCCTCTTCAACGAAGTCAGGAATCCCAACCCGGGTATCCAGCATGAACCGTGATGAAGATGATCCGTATGGTGAAACCGAGGAAGATCATGATGAAGAAGAAGAAAATGAAGGTGCCATTGATGAAGACGATGTGGACCTGGACATGCTTCCAACTATGCTTGTCTATCGCGGGGGAGAATTAATATTCAACTGGGTAAGAGTTGATTGGGAAGCTGGAAGAGCTGATATTGAAGATTTGCTGATCAAGTGAGTTGATGCAATTTTACACCACTTTTCATCTTTCAAAGGTCGGAAATTGACTTTAATTAGACATCATATTGTCCAACAAATCTCAATTCTGGGAGGCAGGAATCTTGTACTACCTTAGCGACGATGAATCTGACGACTTTGATCTTATTTGGAGTGACGAAGATGACTGATGATATAACAACCTATCCTGCTCCAGACTTCTTAAACACATCACATTTGCACATAGCAACCTATTCCTCACCATGATACTTAACAAGTCAATTTAAATACTCTTTCCATGAACATACCAAATTAGTGAGTTCAGTACGATTTCAGGTTGTGAAATTATTCTGATGTATTCCCTAGATATAATCTGAGGTTTTAGTTGGGATAGTTATAAGAGCTACGATTTGGCATAAAACAGTACCACCGAAATGAAAGTAAATAAAAAATTTATCATTGCAAGCTTGTCTACCCGGTACCGTAATAACGAGATGCCATAGGCAAATAAACGCAAATAAATTACACGTGACCACTACATTAAAAATTCAACGTTGACAGTTTCTGGCTCTTCACTCATTTCTTGGACTTGCACTATTGTCCCCCCGCGATGTTTTTCATATACTCCGTCGCAGGAGACTACCGCACGTCCTAGATGTAGACTACCCTAGCTGGAGCGCACTTTCGCTGTGAGCAGTCAATGTATGAATACTTTGACTTGGAGTGGAGTTCCTTACCAAGGGTGGGACATCTTTATATATTGATCTTCTGCGTAGTAGTGTGAAGCAATGACAAAGGGTTGGAGCAAGAACCCCCCAAGTTCTTTCGAACTGACAACGTGCCCATCTGCAGATATCCCTGTCACTAGCAAGTACTGTAGCTTACTCTATTGTCTATGTGTTCACTGAGATTTATTCACGAAAGCAGGCCCACTACCTGAAATCAATATTTGAACTTAAGGTCAGCTGTTCGTGTCAGCGTGTGTTTAAGCATGAACCATCTGATAGATAAGCGCTTAAGTACCTAGAATGTATGCCAATGGAAGCCTGACCTCACCGCCGTGAACAACGGCTATGTAACAATTGGGATGGTCCTATCTCCGAACTTTCTTGCGTCATTGTGCTTCCCTATTATTTGATTGCATGAAGTCGTATGCAACTCTTGGAGCTCGAGTTTTGGTAGGGCCGCTTAGTCATTGATGTCGGGCGTTTTGGAATTCAAATATTCACAAGTTACTTAATAGTACTTGTGTATCTCGCCTTAACTATTTCTGAATTCACTGAACCCATTTTATTTCAGTCCTGTCACCACGTACCTCATATAACTACATGAAAGACCAATTATTCGATTCATCTGTCTCTATGAAAGAAAGAAACGGAGGCAACGATGGTCATAGTGCCTCGGATAAGCTCGAAGGCCCCGAGTTTGCTGAAACTGCGGAACAAGAGAGCGTAAACAATCTACATATCGGGTTATCGCACGACCAGACATCAAGAAAATTGAAGGTCAGTTGATTCCGCAAGCACAAAGTTGTTTTTACTAACTCTGAATATTTTTAGCAAAGGCACATACAACTAATTGGGATCGGAGGTCAGACAATCCCCTACCAAATGACGATTATCAATTAAACATTACATATTTAGGGACTATCGGCACAGCGCTATTCGTACAAATAGGTTCTGGCTTGACGAAAGGAGGTCCAGGTGAGTACAGACACCAAGGTTACCAGATGTTTCCAAGTTATCGTAATCCTCAGGTAGCTTGTTTCTCGCATTTACGATTTGGTCTACTTTTATCCTGGCAATAAACAATTGTCTTGGTACGTGACGTCCATTTTCTCAATATATTTCAGAGGTCTAAGTACTTGCGTCCGACAGCCGAGATGGTAACTTGGATTCCCATCTCCTCACCCTTCGTTTGTCGGAGCACAATTATACGTAACTTGTTAATACTGATTGGTTAATGCATTAGGTTCGTTTCGCCGACCATTTCGTCGATCCTGCTTTGGGATTTTGTGCTGGAATCAATTTCTTTATCTTCGAAGCTGCTCTGGTTCCATTTGAGATTATCGCGTTCAACATAATAATCAAATTTTGGACGGATGCAATACCGACTGCGGCTGTCATTGCCTTTATGCTAGTTTGCTACGCGTACGTACCAAAATTTCAATAACCCTAAGTGATAATTAATGCCGCATAGTTTTTTAAATATTTTCGCGGTCCGTTATTACGGAGGTATTCACTTATTTCATCAAATTTGAATATTACTGTTAACGAGGTTTAAGAATCCGAATTTTGGCTCTCTATTGGCAAAGTTATTCTAGCAGTCGGACTTATTGTATTTACATTTGTCACCATGGTCGGAGGAAATCCTCGGCACGATGCTTATGGCTTTCGCAACTGGAATCGTTTGTTATACCTTCTGCTGCTCCCACCCCTTGTTCACCTATTTCATCAGCCGCTGCTATTCCTGGAGCTCCATTCGCGGAATACATCAAAACAGGCTCTTTGGGCCGTCTCCTTGGCTTTCTCGCCTGCTTCATCCAAGCATCATTCACAATCGCTGGACCAGATTACGTTGCGATGACTGCCGGGGAAGCAGAGTTCCCGCGGCGTAATTTGCCTACAGCATTCAATAGTGTGTTTTACCGTTTGACGACATTTTTTGTTTTCGGAGCTTTGTGTATCGGGATCGTAGTCCCATATTCCGATCCGGATCTCTTGCAAGCGATATCTAACTCTCGTCCCGGTGCAGGAGCATCTCCATACGTCATTGCGATGCAACACATGAAGATCCAGGGGCTTCCACATATAGTTAACGCTCTTGTCCTTATTTCCGTTTTCTCCGCTGGGAATGGATATGTTTTTTGTTCAAGTCGGACTTTATTTGGATTAGCACTTGAAGGAAAGATGCCACAATTCCTAACGCACTGTACGAAGAATGGGGTCCCGATTTACTGTGTAGGGGTGACCCTCAGCATTGCTCTCACTTGTCCGTATTTTCACCTTTGAGAGTAATTTAATCCCTGATAATATTTCTATAGCCTTCCTACAAGTTTCAAATAACTCTGCGGTGGTGTTTCAATGGTAAGTGTTGATTGAATCCAAAATATAGATATCTTACCTCAGGCAAGGTTTGTGAACCTTGTAACGGCCTCCCAGTTGTTGAACTATGCAATCATCTCCTTCACGTACCTCCGCTATTACCAGGTGATTCTCACTCATTTTTAGTTACTGGCAGTGGAATAACATCCTGCAACAGGCATTGAAAGTGCAAGGCATCTCCAGAGATACTCTCCCTCACCGGAGCGTCTGGCAGCCTTTCTGCGGGTAATATCTCTCTCTTATACAAAGTTGCTTCTTGTTTTCTTAAATCAGATAGGTATTACGGACTTTGCGGGACAGTGACAATGGCGTTTGTAGGGGGCTATACAGTTTTCCTCCCTGGGAAGTGGGATATAACAACATTCCTTTTCTCCTATACTATGATTGGTGTTCTACCTGTCCTTTTCATAATCTGGAAAGTTCTTCACAAGACACAGGTAAGTAGGACTTATATCTACGTCTTAACTTTTCTGACATCTGTCTCTTACAGTGGCAGAGACTTGAAGACATCACATTTTTTGAAAAAGAAAGGCGGAAAGTAGATATTTATGAAGAAAGCTTGGATGAATGTTACTTAGCAAGACCGACTTTGATAAATCGTGTCCGGAACACTTTTCGTTAAACCTGGAATTCTTGACTGTGCATCATATGATGAATATACCAGTAATCACTTGAACAATATCTTTGGATAAATCTAGCGTCTGTTCTATACACATGGAAGAGTACTGGTTTGGATGTACTAGCGATCCTTTTTGATAGAACTTGTTTATTTTGTTGCTACAGAAATTAACATGCCAATGATATGATCTATGTCGAATTACGGTTTTCAAGTCGAACATCGTAACCGTAACCATGACCTGGAGCACCAGGCACATTTCCAGGCCCTTCATAATACATCTGGGATACATCGTAGTTACCTGGATTTGCAAAAAAAATGTTACATCCGCAAAAAAAAACATGGAGAGCATAGAGCTTACCAATGAATTTCCATCCATCTTCTTTAACGTGGTATAGGTTACAAGTGTTACCTGAGAATGCATCACGATGACCAGCAGCAAAGATGCTACGTCGGCCCAATTCTTGTGCTTCTTCGTCCGTCAGGTCCCAGTGGTAACCCTGGTCAAGAACACCATACGCAAAGGTACTTCCAGACCCAACTGAAAATAGATCACCCTTCAAGCGCGTACCATCAGAGTCAACGTAGAATACGGCTGGACCCTGGTTATTTATAAGATCTCATGGAACAGTGAATGCTTTCAGAAAACTTACTGTCTTGTCCCAGCCGCAAATCATTGTACCCTGAGAATAGTTAGAGCGCGCCGTACGTATTTTCATCACATTCAATAAGACATACCATACTCAGACCCATACCCTTATAGCTATATACCAGATTGCTCAAATACTTGCTGGCAGCAGACACCGATATACGTTCACGATTTCGGAGTTCATGTAGCCTGCAGTGTATTCCGAGATACGTCTCCCAATATTGGCAATCAGCTATTATAGCGATAAGTTATTGTCCTCATATGACAATAGTAGTCATTATGACATACCAGCACCACCAGCCATTGTGCCCAGAAGGAATGGGTTTATCTCGATGACCTTTTTAACAGTCCCAGAAGCTGGAATCGTAATGAGTGTATGCCGACGAGTGTGAGATGCCTACTTACCAATGTAGCTTCCTGCAGTAGCTCTTGAGTCGACTGCAACAATAACACCTCCTTTGAATCGGAAAGCAAGGGTAGTTGTACCGTGTTGTATCTTGATCTTACAATTTGGGTCGGCGTGATCGTCAGTGTGTAAGCGTAGAAAAGTTGTAGGCTAAAGCAGAGATATTATAGTTAGTAATCACGATATTTTCGATTGCACAACTTACATCTGGAACAGCAGGGACAAGGAAACTTGGCACGCCCTTAGCTATGTTTCCAAAACCTGCTTTTGAGCCCCACGCAGCGTCGGAGAAGTCGTCATCGTCTTCTTGTACTCCCCTGAGCGTGCCTACAGCATTTGTGGTTGAGAAACGGTCTATGAAGGTATTCATGATGTTGTGGCTATATTATCTTAAGCTTAAGGTGACGCGGCCGCGTTAAGCGTTGCGCGTTTAGTTGACGATTGATTGGCTGAGGCATTGGATTATAACAAAAACAACACTTAGATCTAATCTCAATCTAATCTCTTCGTTATCGCAAATACACCTTCCAATGTGTATTGAGTTCAAGTGGCGAATACTCTATTCAATGTGTTTATTTCATGTACCAGTTCAATGAGCTCTTTAACCCGGATGAAATTTAGCTAAACAATGATATCTCTATCGATCTGCTTTAAATTCCAAAATCGACTCAAGCATAGATATCGCTCTAAATATTCACCCCAACTACGGAATCCTAAAAGAACAACATATTACATCTAGGCGGCAATAATCAAAATCGATCAAGGAACATACATGGTCATGGATGATTAAGCGCTGGGTTATCCATACAAGGAATGAAAGCCCGCAAGTATTTTTCAATATACTCGTGCGGAATTCCCTGAGCTTCAGCATCCGCAATGGCCATATTCATTCTATAAACATATTCCAGCCGGGGTTGAGCTTGAGATGTTCGCCACGTGTCAATGTAGACCAGGCCATCGATGACCTCTGTGCCGCCTAATGGACCGGGAAAGGAAGACCGTTTGTTGCACAAGTTCAAGGGAAGATATTTTTTGGCATATGAGCCAGATTTGACTCCCTCGTAGATGTCAAGTTTAGCCTCGTCCTCTTCGTTAATTTCATAGACTAGGCCGTAGACGATGTCTCCAACAGAATGAATGATGTTAGCATAACCACGTTCATTGATGATCCAGCGCCTGGACATCATGAGTATGTATGCTGAACCTTATTGAACCTTACCTACCAGTCCTTGATATGAGCAACACCAACGAGTTTATTCTTTGGGCAACGACGGTTCATCTGATCAATCCACAGGTTACTCCCAAAGGCGAAGTAGAGTGTGGATTTATGATTAGGAAATGTGCTGGCCATTCGGGAGGTCTGTGTGACAGTGGTAGGCGGTGGACGGATGGGGGTTCTGGTCCAGGGTTATATCATGTCCGGTCAAACGGTTCCGGTCACAGTATTAATGGAACACCAATTTGCCACCTGCAGGCAGGTTAAAGTTGTAACAAAATTGAGCAGCTAAGTGTGGTCATTACGTAATTGGCAAACAAATTTCGCATTTCTCAAATTCGTTGCTTCAACCGAACTTCATTCGAACTTTATTCGACCAAGGATCTACCGTGAGGTCACCTTTATACACGTAAAATGTCAGACTCCCGCGGAAAAGCCTGGCCTCTTGCCGATGCTGAATTGACCAACTCTGTAAGTTGGTCAATGTCTGTTGATCAGATAATTTTATACTCAAAACTTCTCTAAAGATTATGGATTTGGTGCAACAGGCTGGTCAGTATAAGCAATTAAAGAAGGGTGCTAATGAAGGTGAGCTATTTCAGTTTTACGCAAATACTTGGAAAGATGCTTAATTTTGACTGAAATCGCAGCAACGAAAACTCTTAACCGTGGAACTGCAGAATTCATCATCTTGACCGCCGACACTGAACCTCTAGAAATTCTTCTTCACCTTCCGCTTCTATGTGAAGAAAAGGTGGGTGATTCTGTTGTTCTTGCAGGCTAACCATATTAACAAGCGGACGGTGTTTTGTAGAACGTGCCTTACGTCTTTGTTCCATCAAAAGCAGCACTTGGACGATCTTGTAATGTTTCGAGACCTGTAATTGCAGCCAGTGTCACCACTGGTGAGACTAAAGAGCTAGCTAGTCAGATCAATACGATTAAGATTGCTATTGAAAAGCTCCTTGTATAATTTGTACGCGGCTACCAAATAACTTTTTTTGCGTAAATATATAAAATTCTGAAAGGACTGAAATTGCTGAGTCAGCGTGAGATTCTGATTCTAAGTTTGCGGAACCTGTTTGGCAGATGACTGCTTTCTTTCTTCAACATTCTCTTATACCATGTCAGGTATCTGTAGGCCACGTCTCGCTGAGGAGCGTAAACAATGGAGGAAGGATCATCCATTCGTGAGTTTGCGTGTCCCAAAATCAGGTTGTACAAATAATTAAATTATCAATTCAGGGATTCTACGCCAAACCTGCAAAGGCAGGGGATGGCTCCATGAATTTGATGGAATGGGAAGTGGGTATTCCAGGTAAACAAGGCGTGAGTAAGCTTTTGCTTGTAGTCTGGTTGACGCGTTCAAAAAAATTTGCTGTGTTGTGCTAATAAAAGTAGCCCGCGCCTGTCAGTGGCAGGTCTGCTAATGGCACACTGCGTGAATATATAATGCGCATGACTGTAGCTCTGTGATTCGAACTAACGTTCTATCGAATTCTAGACGGCATGGGAAGGTGGGCTGTACAAACTTGTCATGAACTTCCCGGAAGGTAACACTTCCTTTTGAATTATATAAATCATACGGTACTAATAATTATGAGATCTATTAGATTACCCATCGAAGCCACCTAAATGTAAGCTTTCCGATTGGGTATATCTGAATTGCAGTGAACTGAGGTTGGCCGTGCCAGGCAAATTTAACCCACCCCTTTTTCACCCAAATGTCTACCCTTCTGGCACAGTTTGCTTGTCTATTCTTGATGAAGAGAAGTCATGGAAACCAGCAATAACCATCAAACAAGTATGAAGTTTGGACCCCAAATTACAATTCACATTCACAGGTTTTATGTCTTCATTAGATTCTTCTGGGAATCCAAGATCTTCTAGATGACCCAAATGTAAATGACCCTGCGCAAAGCGATGCATATACGATGTTCAAGTAAGTAAATTATGATTATGTGAGGTGCTCCGTTTGATGACCAAACCCTGTCTGCAGAAATGATAAACAAGCATACGAGTCAGTGTTGTTGATTGTTCTTTGTTCATTGAATTCATTATAAGACTTGGTAGACGCCGAATTCGACAGCAAGCACGGGATAATATTCCCAAGTAACCATGAGAAATAGGGCGATGTCTGTAATTTTGGAGAGTCGTACGAGTATCTGACATGTGTATATTGAGAGAGTAAAAACAAAAGATATTTTGAATAATCACACCCTTAACGCTGTTCATATCCGAAGTTCGCATATGTCCTTAATACTTCTTCCTTGCTTCCACTTTCCTTCACTCGTCCCCCTCATCCTTTTGTAAAGGCCTAACCATGGCTGAACTTCCCGTGCTTAATGTACATACTCCGTCAACATCCTTTGCTCTAATTCATTCACGTGCGTTCAACAACAGGCCCTGATCACATTTTCCCTTAGGATCCTAACAGCCCCTTAGTGACACAGGAATCTCTTGCTTCGCTATTCGACAAGCTCTCCCGTAAAATACAAACCGAATACTGTGGAAAATATGTAGGCCCCGGGTGGCTTAAATACGAGTTCAACGATACAGTTTGGAACCTCGATGACGGCAAGTTCATATTCACATTGTTTCTGGACCTTACCAAGACTTTACTCTACATTCAAGAATCCGACTATGCAATATTCACATGGCGACAACAACAACAACAGCAGCAGCAGCAGCACCAGGATGAGCAACATCACTATCGGCCGACCCGAAAGTCCCCCAATAGCCTCCATCCTCAACCCATACCCTGCCCCCGCCTCCAACACTGCCAGCTGCGCCTCCAACACCGACTTTACATCTACACGATCCTGATGGTACTCTCCCCATTCCTCCTCAGTACCTCAACCCGACGTTCTATGTCTTTCATTCCCCTCGTGTAAGCCCACCCTCTTCCTAAACGCTCCCCGGCACCTTCTCGCGGATCTCGCAGGAGTAAAGGACCAAAGGAAACTGTAACAGGAATAGGGCCCCAGGCTGTACCAAAGTTCAAGCAAGATTTCGAGAAGTTCCACTCTGAGAATGGGGTGCGTACCGTGATGGGCAGTATTGGTCCTGTAAAAGATGGTACGTTGTTTCCGTATATGTTCTCAGCACTCCTCTTTCTTATGAATTGCTCGAACATACAGTACGGATGCTACTAAGGGCTGGATACCGCCATGTATATATCTCGCGCAAATTCGCTCAGAAACATGGCTTCATACCGGCAGATGCTGCTCCTGGGCACTACGGTTATGGTGGACTTGTCAACATAGGAGTGTGGCCGATCACGCTCACACCATCTTCCTCATCTTTACCCTCGTCAATTGACCACACACAACTTCACGCATCTGCCCCTTTATCGAGATCTTCACGCTCAGCATCACCAATCCTCAAAACTAACGGCAGCATACTTGGTAATGGTCTAGTCAATGGAATAACCAAACAGAACTCCTTAAGAAATAAACCTATGCGAGGGATAGATATGCATGATGCCCATACAGGTCCAAAGCCAACGATGATTCAAGTGTATCTATCTGAAGAACCACATTTTGACGTCGTTCTGGGCCGTTCTTTCTTCGACAAGCGACAGATAAGGACGAGCAAGCTAGACTTAACAGACGTGGTATGTCTAGACACAGGCGAGAAGATCGAGTGCGAACTGGTCATTCTCAAGGATGGCAGAGGCGAGATTGTCACTGTCACTTGATCATGGAGTTTTTAGATTTGACAGCCCGAGCGTGGGTTCATGATTCTTAGATGTGTGGATGGGAGAATGGACCTCCGATGTTGTAGTTTAAATTTTGTCAGCGCTCATATTTCTTTAATTGTCCATGCTATATGCACGAGTTAATCAGTCTTCAGAGTGAATAGAACGGGGGTTTTATATTGCGTTGAAAATATGGGGCAGCAAATTGAATTAGCTATGAATAAATGCAAGGTTGCTAATTATGCGAGTTTGTAAATGCCCGAAAGTTCGATGATTAATAGCATATACTAAGATTACCGCAGCTTCATGCGTTCAGCGCGTGTAGCCTGTTCGGTTTTGTCAGAATTTGGACCGACTTGGATGTGTTATATTTCTCACCTTTCGTCTTTTCTTTAGCCTAAGAAAAGAAAATGATAAAGATGGTCAGCTATCAGTAGGAAAGCGTACAAGCCAGTACACTTACTTATGCTTTTTCATCTTCTTTCGTCGTTTCCTCTTAGTGCTATCCATCAACACTTCCTCCCATTCCCTATTCCACTCTTCCTGTAGATTCACGCGATCTGGCTCTTGATTAACATCAAGCCCAAGACGTCTGAGAGTATCTTCCCATGCTACAGTGGCGCCTGCTTTATGCATCGTCAAAGCTCGGGTGAGCTGGCGGGCAGCCTCGGCGTCGGCGTCAATAGATGTATCGGGTGATACGCTTTCATGAAAAGATGACTTATTATGCTCTTTTTGTTGTTGTTCTAAGGCAGAGAATAGAGATGTGCCAGGTGGTACAGAATGCAGGATTGATGACGGGTGTGACAGGAGGAGAAGCGGGCGGTGTAGGGAGAAAAATTCATGTAGTTTGAATTCTTTGGATTTGATCATAGGATGTAGGTGGTTATGGAGAACTGGCTGGTTGGAATGTGTGTAGGCATCTGGGATGTGTGAAGCAGAATCATCGCTGGTACTGTTTGTGCTGGATGACGATGGCGACGCAGCTGCTGGACCCGAAGCGTTGGACTGGGGATCAGCGACACCACGAAGAGTGCCTTCTGTACTTGAAGTATTCCCGCTCACGATAGCGTCTTGTTGTGCGTCATTCTTTGGGTCTGGATTTGTATTGTTCTTCGTGGTGACTACTGGTGATTTTGGAGGCTTTGAAGAGTTGAAGTACCTGCCACCACCTGGTTTTGAAGAGAAAAAAGAGGAGTAGGACCTGCGTGCGGCAGGACGTAGTAAGAGACGGGAGAGGAGAGGCATGTGTGGCCCAGTACCGCCCCGCTGTTGACTGATAAAGCGTTTGGAGAGAGGCTCGGTTCGTCGGTTTAGAAAAAAGAAACCACGTGATGCTTGATTGATGACCCACGCTGGCTCCGTTTCCGTCTCCGTTGTCGATTATCAACGTTTGTAAAGCAGCGGAACGCCTGATTGCACCTCAAACACTAGATAAGCATACCATACCCCGTACTTTGCTCTGATCTCTATGGGCACAACCCACACTTTTCTCATTTCACCGATGCTACTTGCGCTGCTCGGACTACATTTACGCGACTATGCTCCGTCGGCTCACCGTTTATCTAAATGGTCAAGTGTGTAATGGAATTCTGGTCTCCCTGTTGTAATGATTCGAACACGGAATACATATGCTCACAGTGCCAACACGATAAAATATAGGGCCATCACTGGGTGCCTCAGTCAGCTATCATTCACTTTGTATTACTCTTATGCTTCTTCTTGGAAGGACCATACACTTGACAGCAAAGCACCTCGGCCGAAAGAATATTTATCGATCTTTCGAAGTACGAGTCCCCGTCTTCTATTCTTTCACGCCCTCTTCGGTTTTTACTTATACCCCTTCCCATAACACAACTGCCGCCGCCATGTGTGTTCGTTTCTGGGCCTCGGGAGTCCAACATGGCAAAAATTGAGATAGAAGACTGTAAAGTACAACCACAGGTTTACTGAGGCCACACCTTCACATAAGGTTTATACGGCATGATCATGATTGATATGATGTCTAGATACAAATCAAAATGTAAGGTGAACTTAATCCAAACATGTTGACATTGCAATGGTCTCCTGATATGCGCCAAAACTTTCTGATATTCAATGTATCAGATATCGACAGGAATGCGCATCATTATCACCGCTTGACATATCTAAAAGATCGATAAGGGTGATGTGATCAAATTACATTTTCAATGCATAAGTAGGTCGGTATCTCGATATCTTGGAAGCAGCTACCTCCTTATGACAACCATCTTTTTAGCTCTCGATTAACCCCAGCAATGTATTGATTCATACGGCCCTTCACGGATTCTAGCTTGCTTGTCCGGAGAAAACTCACGGCAAACTGAAAAGGGATCCATTCCTAACTCGAGAGATATCAAACCCACAGCCATGAAGAAGATTTATCATACACGAGAAGACCATTCCAGAAATAAAGACTGTAAAACTAAAAGTATCATAGTTGCCGAGATCAAAGCTCGATGGTACAGGCCTGTCTGTAAATTTATTCCCGCTACCTTTAGGTAAGGGGTCTTACAGTTCACTAAATTTCAATTTTCCTGTCATTTCCCATACAACACGTGTGTTTCAGTTCCTTCTCACTCATCTTCCTCTTTTTTGGATGTCGTATACAAAGTTCTACGTCATAAACCAAAGCTGTATGTAGTATTCCACTGCGATTCATGATGATGATGTTTATTGGGTTTTTTGGAACAGATGATGTGGTTAACTTTGATGATTTGTCGACGATGTTACGAAAGTTTTCCAAAAATTAGAAAAGATGAGTAACCATGTTATCAAAAATGTTGCTGAGCGTCATGGCTTAACTTTTCTGAGGTCATCCAGTACCTGTCTTATGAAAATGCGTTTACAAACCAAAATAACTGATGAAAACAGCTCTAATCATGACATTAAATACATGATGTCCCAAGTCTCGGTCAGGACATTAGTTTATCATTAAGTCGAAAATAATGTACCTCACTACGTAACTACTGTACGTACAATACATATCACGAAGATAATACTTCCCAAGACACCGACAAAAACTGTTGGAATCAACTAATATACCGCAAGTAGTGGTACCTCAATGTACATCGCACTTCAACCAGAACCCAGAAAATAACCCGTCGGTAGCAGGCGCTGCCGTGCAGAAAGGACGGCCTTATGGGATTATTAATATATACGGTGTCTTACTGTATATAAATAACGACTTCCTGGTACATGTGCAAATATCATTTCATTGAACTGTTATTCATCAACCAACAGCACCAATAATCTCATCACTCAAACCGATCACTTTCCTAAATCCGCCGTTAAGCAACATTTACGGAATCATAATCACAAGTTGAGTACTATAGTACGTTAAATTCAATGATTTGTTATCATTATATGATATGTATCGAGTGCAGCATTTGATTTTTGTTTTCTAATCCCTGATATCCGTACATAGTCTCCGAGTCTGTTTACAAATCCCTGATACTTCCCAGAGTTTGGTAAACATCTACTGATCTTGCCATTCATATGACCCAACGATAGCCGTTCGCCCGACAACCGAGCCCTGGTTAGGAGCAAGTATCGTCATCTTCTTGCGGGGAATATCAATGTTGGTCCTGAGCGCCAAAAATGAGTAAGTCATCTCGTATAAGTTATTTTAGACACATACACAATAAGAAAACCAGTTACAGTGAGGTCAAGTAGTTCCTCGTCGTATCGCTCGTTCTCGTCCGGATCAGGAGGTGCCAGCAAAGCAAGAACTGCATTCAGTAGTCCGGATCCAGGCAAAGCGGGGTCTATAGGTACTGGCTGCATCTCGGATACAACCCGGGTCGCCCCAATTGGTAATGCAGAAGACGGAGCCATCGTTTCTGGAATGTGATTATCAGAATATATATATGGAACAAAACAAATATGCAACTGACCTGCACCTATTCTAAATATCGATAAGTCGCTGAAATTAATCACAGTTGATGAGGGTGAGAGGACTACATCTGTCAGCGCTTCTCCACCCAGAGTCCCATCTGTTATCCCGGGTGGTGCTTTTATTACCTGACCATACATATACGTATGGAGCTGATAATTATGGACCCTTTCCCGGTAATTGTGGTCTAGTTCAACAACCTTGAGAAACGTTGGTCATGAGGTTATTGTGTTTAACCGAGAAGAGTGTGGACACATACACCACCTGATTTCGGGATTTTTACGACTGTGTGGTGTTTACTGTATGTGCGCTGCATCTCGACATAGAGTTTTTCATGTCCCACTACCAAAATAACATTAACTTATGCACATTACATTAGCAAGGACCAATAACAAGGATTTTCTTTACAAACCTCTAAATGCGTCCACACACGCTTTGATTAGTTTTTGGCGTTGTTCATTGCTCCCTGAACCTGCTGCGAATGCAGACGGAGTATCGACGATGACTCCAGAGACATAAACTGAGAGGTTATGTACAGATTTCAATGTACTGTACTTTTAACAGAACAATGACCAAATAACTAACGTTGTGAGTTTTGTTCCAATCTGTCGTTAATGTTTTCCCCGATATTGCGTATTAATCTATCCATCAAGAGTATGTTTTTCTTGGCTTCTGGGTGTCCGTACCAATAAACCAAAGGAACAAGTGCGTTGGACGACATCGCCATTGGGGCAGAAGTTGCAGCAGATCCCAAAGGGTTTGCTGGTGAATATGTCGTGATAGGACTGGACACCGGCGCTACAGATAGTGCTCCTGGAGCGGCCCACCCACCCTAAACAAAGAGAAACCAAATAGGTTGGGAATAGTTCACGAGGTATCTTATATTATAATGCACACTTACCTCGCTTGGGTCAACATTCACAATGAGAGGCGACCAACCTTGTCCAGATCGTACTGCATAGTTTGCAAGGATTTTACATACAGTCGTCTTTCCCGAATTCTCAGGTCCCAATATGAGAACTCGGGGTGGGTCGTCAGGTGCAGCGGGATTATCACCTTGGGGTGGGGAGCCGCGCTGTTTCCTTAGCGCACGAACTCGCATCTGTTCAAATGCTATATGTAGATTAGCATAGGGAGCCATTGGTGTTTCGTCAGAGATGTATTCCGTTGAAGGATGACCTGTAACGTGCATACATGGCACATTAAGGAAAGCTGTATGGTCCAGGGGGGGTTAAGAACTCATCTCAATAGTGCATCCTTCCCAAGTGAACAGCGCAGCCTTGCATTCGAAGCCAAACAAATATGTTTTGCCCTCCACGAGTTCTGCTCCAAAAATTTCTGCGGTACCATGCAAGAGCTGTTCGTATGTAAGGGTTTGATATGTCCATTTGAAGGCGTTCTAGATACGAAGATAAAATAAGATCGGAGGCATACCTTTATTGCAAGCGAAGCTCCTGGATCAAGCTCGAACCTGTATTCTGACTCCGGGTCAAGAACCCATTCTTTCGTTTCAGAGGTTGATTCTTCCTTCGACATTGATCTTGCACCTAAAATGATAACTGAAAGCTGAAAAGTTAGTAGTAGCTAACCCACTGTGAGCGGGGGCAATATGGTCAAGCGCTTTATAACTTGCTTCAATGGCAACAACCAATGAACTGGTCACTCAATTCGGACAGTACGCTGACTGCGATGAGGGTCATAAGCATACTTAGTTGGAAGGAAATAACCGCATAAATGCAAACCCTGCGTAAAGGTTACAATTCCACGTGACTCTGAAGTTTAATTTTGTTTTTTTTTTCAGCAAAAGTTAGTGCCAAACAGCAAACACCGCAATCAACGGCGTCGTCCTTCTGTATTCATTAAACGTACTTAACTGCACGGATGGTTTTGACTTGAATAAATTGCTAGTGATGTGTATCTTGCTTCGGACGCAATGTCAAAGAATTACAAAGGTACGTTATTTTTGCATTTGTATTTGTAAATTTAGCTTTCCCCCATGTGGGCGCCAGCTGCGCCATGGCAAATCACTCCAAACTCATCCAAGCAACAAGAACACAGTGTTACCAAAAGGACGACATCATCGGGGTGAAGGTCTGACAATCGCCTGTCATTGAAATAGCCGCGTGGAAGGGCGTGGAAGACGGCATTGGCTACTATGCGAACAATCAATCTCGAACCCAAATTTAACTGCATAAAACTTATCGGTCAATAAAGCAGTCCTTCCATCAATTATATAAAATCTCAGGTTTCCCAGACCTTTCCCCTTGCTGTCTTCCTTCCTAACAGCTATGGATTCCTCCAGTGAGCACTCTGAAAAGCAGCACACTCACCTTCACACACGTCACGTCACTGCCAGTGATGTCGACGTCGCTGCAGAAGTTGCACCTGAAATGGATAAGCCAATTGATCCTGCAGTAGCTCGGCGGCTGAAGTACGTCCTTCGCATTACTTCTAAGCTTATAGTGTTCTCTGATATTCGCTCCTCAACAAAGATGGAAGATAGATTTGCACCTCATGCCCCTGATGTGTCGTGAGTCAACGTCATATATGATATCTTCATTCATGTCCCTAACATTTCCCTTCCAGTCTTGTATTTGTATGTGTGATAAGCGCTTTCTGTTTCGTACATCGCTCATTGTGAAGAAAGAATGGTATTCGCTGACAAAACCACCTTGGGACAGTCAGCAGTTTTGGGAATCATGTAAGCTCCCCATTATCACCATAAATCGCCCCGCTTATTCATCTGACAGACCTGGCGCCCACCTTAACCAAAACCAATTTAACTGGCTTGGGACAATATTTTACCTCAGCTTCTTGGTGTTTCAAGTTAGCTTTTTCTTTGTTACCCAATAGTCCATTACTGATGGATTCCAAAGTATCCCCAAAATCTCGCTTTGCAACGATTTCCGGTAGGGAAATGGATGAGGTAAGTTCATACACATTATCTAACCGAAGTTTGGATATGACGATATTCTTTTAGCATAAACATTTTCATTTGGGCTGTTGCACTCCTGTCTCATGCAGCATGCAAATCCTTTGGTGCACTTTTTGCTGTTAGATTTATCATGGGGGCTTGCGAAGGTAAGGTTGTTTATTGTTCATTGGGTTGTTCCACTCACGTCTTGTTGGAACAGGCGCAATAACTCCCGGGTTTATGATCGTAACATCAATGTTCTATACTCGCGCAGAACAGACTAGAAGGGTTGGTTATTGGTGTAAGCTGTCCCCCTGTCATTCTTGTAACAGCACGGCTTAACTGTTGACACAGTTTTAATGAACGGACTTGCTATAATATTTCTCGGCTTCGTTGCGTTTGGTGTATTGCATGCAAAGGTCAGTCACCGTCCCCTTTTCAGTAAACATAGAAGCTGACTTCATTTTATAAGACTACTAAATTCATGCCTTGGCAATGGTCAGCTACTTGAAGCATATGACATAATTTCCTTTCTGATGAACGCTGCAGGTTGATGGCAATAACTGGCATAATCACGTTTATCACATCCATTCTCTTTTGGTAAGTGGCAATGTGCACTTCACCTCTTCTACAAGTACAAGGATCTTCTTACACTTTCCAAAAATAGGTTCTTCTTCCCTGACTCTCCTACAAATGCAAAATTCTTAACGCCAGAGGAACGGTCCCTTGCCGTTCTACGGATCAAAGGCAATCAGTCGGGTGTAGAGAATAAACACTGGAAGAAGGACCAGTAAGTCTATCATGGGTATCACTGGGCAAACCCTCTTATAGGATTCGGTCCATTTAAGATTTATTGAAACCTTCCGTGATCCAAAAACCCTTGTTCTATTCTTATTTGCTGCCATTGCGTAGGTTTCATTCGATGTCCACTGATTTTACAATGCCCCCTGACGATAATTCCTTTGTCCAGATGCGTTTTCAACTCAGTACGCATGTACATTTCATTGTACAGAAACGATAACTGACGATCATCCACAGTTGAGTAATCAAAGACAGCTTATTATTAATGAGTTCGGATTTACGCCCATTAAAACGACCCTGATTGGATGTGTTGATGGAGTTGTTGAAAGTGCGCAAAGACCGTTGAACTCCTTGTTTCGTTTCTGGACTAATAAAATTTTTGTCATCTAGTCCTTGCCATATGGCTTTGTGTTACCCTTGCATCCATTCCTCGCATAGGACGCGGGTTTGGCGGTGCAGTGATGTTCATTCCCGGGATTCTCGGTGCCATCCTGGTTATCACACTTCCGTTCCACAACAAAATCGGCCTTTTGTTCTCGTATTGGATATCTAGTAAGATCAAAATTTAGGTGTTTCGCGGGTTGAATAATTGGCTAATGACGTATCTGCTTAGTTTTCTCCATCACGCCTTACCCGGTGTTTCTCGCCTGGGTCAGTCAAGTTACTGCCGGTCACACAAAGAGTATGTTTTGATTTGACATGATACGTCGCGCGGATCTAACTAACCGATATCAATAGAAGTGACGACTAACGCCATTGTTATGATCGGTTATTGTATCGGAAACGCTGCCGGTCCATTTATGTGGAAGAAGCAGTATCAGCCAAGGTAAATCCAAATGACGCATGTATCAGATTTCCAGGTCTAAACGTTTGGATTTCAGAAATCGGATTCCTTGGATTGTTATCGCTTCAACTTCACTTGCCTCAGGGATATTGATGGTGATACTCCGATACATGCTTATATTCGAAAACAAGAAACGCGACAACGAGCCGCATGACGACACTTATGATGACGTTTTCCTTACCCTGGAAAAGGAAGATGGAACAATGACTGAAAAGAAAGTAGACAGAGTAAGGTTTCTCGTCTCAGCGCATAATCATCCTGCTGACCAACCTTGTTTTCACAGTCATTTTTGGACCTTACTGACAAGCAAAATCGGGATTTCAGATACGTTTTCTAAAAGCACTATTTCTTGCATATATAGTTGAATGTTAGATGATAAAAAGATCATGTTTTGTATATACACATTATCATAGTAACTACTATTTCTATCTATAATTCTGCACGTGAGATCAGAAGGTCCCGGTCAACATTCGGCCAGCCTTGTCATTCTTTTTTGTGGTTCTCAACGCCCCATTGCTCTGATTGGCGTGTATGGCATATGTGGGTTTACCTATAACAAGCTTGAAAGCTCGGCCACGTAAAATCAGCATGTTCATCTTATAACTACTGGTGCGTGAATCCGGGATCTCATACAGCAATTCTTATCGTAGAAAATATCGCGAAAGAGCAGGTGCAAGCATTTTTTGTGCTTAACTTGGTTCATCTGATTTCAACGACGTTAAAGAACATTCTTTTCAAAGTCCCACTACAAAATTTATTTCATGGGTTAACAAGCAATCTAATATCATATTTCCGGCAAAGTTTTATCGACAGCTAATTTACGCATCAGGTCAAGACATAGCGGTTGTAGTCCATACTTATAAATTGACGTTGATCGGGGTGCATTGGAAGACGATGACACCATTCTATAACAAACGAAATCAGTCAGGTTTTCATGCACATAGTGGTACTTTCTTACAGCGCTGTTCTGGTTGCAACAAACCGTTTGTTGCGAGCACTGGTTGCCTTGTATGCCCAAACCAGTAATGGGAGAACAAGAACCAAACAAACTCCCCAACGGCAAGGACAAACCAAGCAAGCCAGCAGAGTTCGCAGTTTGCTAAAGAGGCTACGTTGGTAACAATATGCAATGATGAGTAGAGAAACTACCTGTGTGGATTCGTCGCAGCAACTCAAAGTGCCGCTCTGGCAATACGAGGGTTCGGTGGCAGCGCTTGGCGAAGCCTGAGATGCAAGACGTGGTGAGCAAAAAAATATGGACAGCAATTACGTCTAACAAGACGTACAACAGGACTAGCAGCTGCCAACAAGGGTAGGCAGACAATGAAAGCTGAGATGGTGCTGAAGAACATGATGATTGAGGAGGAATTCACGAAAAGACTTTCAATGAGTGGTTGACTGGAGTGTCTGAAGTTTGCGTATTTTCTGCTACGTTTTATACTCTTGCAGAGGGTCTTAGCCAGGCTGAGTTCTAGCCTTACTGCGTGGTCATCGGCCCACCTACTGGCAAAATTCTGAAAGAGGAGAAAGAGCTTCTGATCATGAAAGTTGAGGTCGTTCTGGGTAAAATTTTTAAAGTTTCGTAAAAGCTTCTTGGGATTGTGTTGCAAAAAGAACAATCATTTCCGTTCATGATAAAGAAAAACAGGAAATTTGACATCTCTTGCATCTCCGGGAGTAAATCGTGTTTCAAAGCAGTTTGTTGACGGATTATCCGAGGAGCTCAACATAACCTGGGAGACTACAATTTAACAATGACTACTGTATATAGGTCTGCATCAGCCATATACTCAACGGAGTTCAGGAAGGTGGCGTACCTATCGAACAGTCACGAAATATTCCTTCCAGATGATACGTGGTATGACTCAAGTGAACAGTCCATGTTTGCTTAGTAGCAACAACAGCGGCACATCGCGGACGACAAATAAATAAAGCGGAGTGGTTTGATTGAGCTAGCGTTGGAAGATCTTCGAGTGTTCGCCGGGAGTTGTTTATGGGCAGCAACCAGCCTTCTTCGGAAATCAGGTCATTTAATGGGTAACTTCCTTTCCATAAATATCATAAAGTATTGGCGCGAGTTTAAATCCAAAGGCGCGGGAGGAACTAATCACAACAACCACAGCACAATACATTGCAATTACTGCTCCTTTGCTAACACAGAGAGACCTACATTTAGCCATATCATAGAAATGTACCAACTTTTACCGGTTTTCGAACGGCAGCCGAGTTACCTTCGGTGAATTTGAACGTAACCCTATACTTTCTGTCCACATTTTTACGCGCCGCGGCTTTGGAAGTGCTGATTGACGGGACGGTAATAAGTCGTCCAAAGAAATCAGTTGGAGGCTATGTAACAATTTGGCGTTACATGACAGGGAAATAAGTGGAACGTAGGAACGCACTTTGTCCGCGATATCTATGTGGGCCGATTTTGCACGTTTGTTTGGATGCTCCGAAGCTTCGAGACTATCCGCCTCCAAGGAATCGTTCTTTGAAGGTGACATTTGCTCCACTTGAGCAGACCTCGACCTAAGATCTAGGCATCAACAACTGTATCAAAGATGGCCTGGGTAGTCACATACCCTGACTTTTTAGCTGCCCATACCGAGTTGCGGTCATTCCGTTTCTCAACGATGTCGGCATCTCGTGCGAGTAATCGTGCATCAATCTACAACAGTCAGTCAAGATCTCACACGGTCTAAAGGGTATTGGATTTTACCTCCTGAGCCACAATATGTCTGATTGCGTATCGTGACACTGCTATGTCCACAGCCCGTTTGGCATCATATGTAACAAACACATCGATAGGTCTGATGTCCCGTTAGAAAATGTTTTGACTATATATATCAAATAGAACTCACGGATCTAGTCGATATGATAATTGGCCATCTTCTGACCTTTCTTGAACAAAGCGAAGTTCTAAGGAGGTCATAATATCGACTAGACGTGTCAAAATCGCTTTTTCCTCTGGTCGGATGACTTGGCTATTTACCTATCAGGAATGTGAGTGGCACAATAGAGTAGAAATTGACTATTCACTGACAGGTCGGAGAGGTGGTGAGATAATCCTATTGAGGTATGGTGCGAACTCTAATTGAAGCGTTGGCGTATTGACAAGATACCTGAAGTGATGTGCAGCTGGAGTTTGCGCACAACGCGATATGGACTTATATATCTCTTCGTTGGTCCGAGTTAATTGCAAATTCTATATGCACATGAATCAAAGTCCTGTTGAGTATAGTAGATATGAATGCTCACATCCCAGTCAGCTTGACTTCTGTCGACTCTCTGCCCACCCCTTTCCTGGAAAAGAGGATAAAATGGAACGAGGAAGTAGGGAGTGTATTGGTTCAAAACAAACTCCCCTGCAGTGTACATCGCAGAGGAGAATGTATCATATGTCACCAACCATTCATTGGCCTTTTCATACCTAGAAAAGTTGGCGTCGAACTGGTGAAGTGTAGCATAGTGCGCAAAACACCCTGCATGAGTCAGTAACTACTTTTTGAGGTATCATGAACTGCGTCCTTACCTATGGCAATCCCAATTTCTCGTCCACTTGCGTCAATTTCATGGCTCAAGCGAGCTACGTATTTTCCTTCTTCCTCAGCACTGAGTGCGAGTTCCTTGGTTCGTTTTTTGGTCAAGGGGTTGAACAAATCATTCAAAACTGAGGTGACAGATGCATCAGCCTCTTTCATGCCGGCGGTTGCACCACGTATCATTGTTTCTGTGACTTCTTCACTGCGAGATTGTATAAACTATATGCAGGTGTTAATTTCATGCAGGAGGGTGGATAGCCATATCTGAAAAACCTGCAAGGTGTTCAAGCATCCCCGCAAATCGCCCTTCGCTACGCTGACCAATGTACTGAGGGCACGGTATTCCGTCTTCAACCCCTCCACTTCACATATTTCCTGTAGACGCCTGACCGTATGGACATCTGATGGTCGTGTAAATCGAAGCTGATAAGCATGAGGGCGTAATTTTGCTAAAGAAGACGCATTATGGTCGTTACATATACATATTATTGGACGAAGAATAGGCCGTTTTCCATCAGGAACTCGTTTTTGTCCTGGGCGAGCTATATCCATATAAGTATTATCCGAATCCTGTTGTAGAAATACAACTCACGTTTCTTTCTAGGTTTATCAGATGTCAGTTGTACAAGTTTATGAATAAAGGTATTCGACTAAAACCCGATGAATGCCATAATCAATTCGAGTGAGTACAGGATGACATACGCTTTCGCCAGCTCCAGTGGCACCGTCTATCTCATCTATTACCAGTAGAACAGGCTTGGACCTACCAACTGCAGAGCCGGACTCCAACGCGGGTCTGATCCTGTCGTCTATAATCTGTCCAGATCGAGCATCGCTTTTGAAAATACTAAGGACAATGATTGTGTTATTTGAATTATGACTCACCTTGCATTGATTTCCATTACCTCGTATCCTGCCTGGCGAGCTATAACATGCGCCATTGTCGTTTTACCAAGTCCAGGTGGTCCAGACAAAAGAAGTAGCTTAGAAAGTATCTCAACTATCTGATTTCGGATTTCGATATAAACACAAATCATACCCTTTGTCGTGGCCTGTGGTATTCATCATCTGGATTAGAGTTTTCATCTTCATCTCTACTTCTTTTTTTACTTCTCCTGCCAAAGACACACCAGTCCCATTGCTTCACCCAAGCCATAGCCTCCCTAGCCACTCTTTCATTGCCGATTAGTTCATAGAATCGGTGAGGTCTGTAACGGTCAACCCATAAAGTATCTTCTACACTTTTTGACCCTTCTGTTTGCAAAGCTTGAATAGAAATGCGATCCCTAATTCAGACTCGTCAGTAATTTGGATCCGTAGCTTGGCAACACTTACTCCTGGCGTAACCTTTCAGATGCTTTTAACGACAGTTGGTCCATGAGGCGATGAATTGGGACATCGAGAAGATTTCCATATCGCCCAGACGAAGAAGCAGAAGTAGATGTCTTGAGTATACTAACTCAATTATTGAAAGTTTGATCGTCAACAGTTTAACTCACAATCCCAGAAGACTTGGGTCTCTTCTTCATGAAGATCGTCTTCCCATCAAAAGTTGTAGCACGAACGGAAGAGCGCGGGTAGGATGCAGAGGTTGTCGCGTGCAGATTTGTTTTAGTCCACGAATTTGCAGAAGTACCAGCTATATCGGCTACAGATGGTAGATCATAGTCTGTTGAATCTGTTGTAGGGTTTAGAATGCATTGGGGGGACTGGTAGACTTGCCTGTGTCATTAGAGAGAAGGGCTGTTGCGGTGAATTCTGAGCGGGCTAAATAGCTGTAAGTGTTGGATAATGAAAGTAGAGCCCTTTACGAACGTGTTAATGTTACAGACGCGCTTTTAGGAAGATGTCCTGTATTGTGGTCAATAAGGAAAGGTAGAGCGCATGCATACTATGACACACACCGTGTATGACTCGTTTCACTAAGCCAAGACAAATCTGGGTTGTTTAGTAAACCAGTCGCAGAAAAGAGAGGTGGGTTTGCGTCACTGTTAGCTTGCACAAGTGTCGAACTCGAAGAGCTGGTAGCAAGTAGCCCTGTCGCGACAAAGTCGGACATTGTAGCACGAAGTCTGGTTGTCGACACGACGCGAGTGCGATGATTTCGTGTGACAAGATCGCGTCGAATAGCACGGGATTAGTCTGTCACGCTTGAATGCCGTCTTATTTTGAAACGTTATGTCCAATGCCAATGGTAATCTCACAGACTTGAATAAGGGAAGCCAACAAGGTACATCAGTATCTGCTAACTCAAGCCCATACTGTACATCATATCTAAACTCACTATAACTAGCGTTCCGTGCTCTGGTGAATTCCCTCGTACCAGAAACTAACAATCTCGGAGACAACCTACCACCTGATGTTGCAGAAAAACTAAAAGACAAAATAAATGAACTAATTGGAGACAGTGGACAACAAGGAAGCGAGCATCAGCATAATGACAGGGGAGAAGTATGTCCTTCTTAAAATGTAAAACGGTATATTAAAACACTTATAATTGCAGCTTATAAATGAAGAGGGTTTGCCGATTATAGAGATATCAGAGCCTGCGTCGAATGACAACTCACATGAATCTGAGTCTGCTGCTTTCACTGAAGATGATACCCTAATACCACTGTCCAACTTCTCCCAAAGTGCCAAGTCACGCCTGAAACAGCAGAGAGACCGGGTACTTGATATGCTCGAGGAAGAGGAAATTGCTGAAAATGCAAGGCATGAACAAAAATTAGCGATGGAACTGGAGGAGACTCTACAAAAACGCAGGGAGGCGGCTGCCGATGCTAAGGAAAGGGAAAAGGCTGCCAAAGAGTTACAGACAAGGATGGGTAAGGCTTTGCTACGTTCTTTCGAGAAAGAAAAGGAGCAAAAACCCGCAACCAATGAGACCGAAGAAAAGAAGGAAGCGCCGCTCAAGGGGAAATCTGTGACATTTGCTGATTCTCCAGAAATTACGAAAAGCGAAAAAAAACCAGGAGACGTAGCTGTTGACTGGGGTGATGTGACTCCTGCTAGACTTCGCTCGCCAAATAAGCCAACCTTAGTTGCTCAAACCCAATCTGAGAAACAGCCGATGAAAATGAAAGTCGTCGAACGTGTCCCCGTTAGGAAGAACGCCACAGCCCCTTTAACTAGCATCCCAAATAATGATTTCGACTCAGACGATGAATCAAACCCCTCCCCGTCACGTTCCTCTGACGGTTCTCGAGAATCTAGCCAAGACTCTGAAAATGAAGTCGAGGAAGATGAATATGATTTTGATTTGGCGCAACATCAGCGTGATATCGCTCTGAAGTATTATCAGAAACGGTCCGAGATTGGACAGGAAGCAGCAGCGGCTATAATGTCGCAATCGCGCGATGACTATGTACAAGTACGTCTTCAACTTCGGACCATTACTGATAATAACCGCGTAATATCAGGATACATCTCTTGACCTCCCAATAAATGACGCCTCAAAACCGGCTATATCCAAATTTAAAGCAGGCCGCATTGCCTCAGCATACAATATGTCTCTTCCATCAACATCAAATCAATCACCTATTATTCCAGCTTCTAGTGCCAAAACCATACAACGGTCTATCCGCATTGGTGAACTAGATGCTCAAAATCGCCTCGTTGGGGGTGAAGATGATAGCGCAAGTGAGGAAGAACTCGAAGGATTGCATGAAGTAATGAACCTGTTAAAACGAGGGAGTCTATACAATATAGGACCAGATGGGAATTATATCCACACCATACCTCCGCAACCCGATCATCCTTCCAATACGACAACAGGAAAGAGTAGAGTGGATAAGCAGGAACATTACCGCTCATTCTCGCCCCTCAATCGTCCGCAGACTTCAAAGTTCAAAGCATCTCGCAATCGATCGACGCAAAATCCTGACTCACCCGCTCCTCAATCCGCAAATCTCACTCCAGGTGGCAACCCAATTTCACAGTCGCCCCATATTTCAAGCAAATCCTCTATTGAAAACACCGTTACGGAACGAAATAAACCTGTAACTTCTCAGCAATCAGGGGGCCATGGATCCAGGTTACATACAGCGGCATCCAATAATGCAGAAAACCCCCAGCCCGACAATACCACGATATCTTCGAGAGATCCTATCATTATAACTTCACCATCCTATTCGCCAGCTTCAACATCTCGACGTCTTGAAAGACCTCCTGCAATAATGTCGTCAATTGTTCAAGAGTCTAACAGGTCCTCACCATCACCACAAAATAATGACCGAGGACCCGTAAATAAAACCAGGATTTCCAGATTTTTGTCTGAAAGACAATGAGTTGCAATGCTGAATCTTCTCTTCATACACTTCAAGCACAAGGATACATCTGTCTGTATTATATCATTTTCCTAGCTGTATAAATATTGCGGCTAAGCTACACATGGATTGGGTATTTGTCATAAAGAAATCGAGCATAAAATAGAAGTTTTAACGTGGTTAGTGGTGGCACCAAATGTTCCGAATATATGAACAACTGCGCTGTCACCATCGCAGATACATCGAAAAAAAGTTGTAACAAATGATCGATGAAATAGACAAAATCTGAGTTGTATACATGTGTACGGTATTCAAGAATAGAGGCAATCAAAAATATGCCATTATCTATCATCGATGAGCGACCATCTCTTCAAGTGCACCTACTACTTCAGACATGGTAGGCCGGTCTTGATGTTCTTGCGCCCACATACGTTCTATGAGATCGACAATCTCGGGACACCATTGCTTTCGTATGCCAGTGAGACTTGGTCTGAATGACTCATGAGAAAAAGTAAAAATCAAGTACAAGATTAATCAACGACGCACCGTTGTCTTTTCGCACCGACAACATCATAGATAGCGTGTTCGTTCATACCCTGTCATAGGGAGTTGTTGAATTGTTGATGAAGGAGATTATAACGATTATTACATACCTCCCAAGGAAATTTCTTGTTCGGGAGATGCCATTGGAGCATCTCCCAGTATACAAGTGCACAGGAGAACACGTCCACCTTATGGTTATACTTTGGATGGGCATTCCAAAGTTCGGGTGCTTGCCAGTTGACAGTCCCAACAAGACTTCGCACCATCGACCTTGTAGATTGTTTTACTTTAGCAAGACCAAAGTCAGCAATCTTGGCCGTCCCCTTCGCTGTTATGAGGATATTGGATGATTTACAATCCCGATGGATGATAGATGGCTTCCGTGTGTGTAGGTATTCGAGCCCACGCGCAATATCGAGCATCATTGTCAGCTAGACATCCCCGGTCAGTTGCTCCGTTGATCCGAAGAAAGCCAGATTACGCACCACTTTGTATAAGGACGGCGCATTCACATTACGGATATAATCAAATAGATCACCGTTTGAACACAATTCGCTGACAATCATGACTGGTGTTTCTTTGGTGTTTTCTGGAATACTAACACCGAGCTGGGTTGCTGTTCAGTATGATCCACATGGTCAAGAAAAGGGGTACATACGAATCTGACGATGTTGGGATGATCAAATCCACCAAGAAGCTTCAGTTCTTTGATATCCACTAGAGTACAAAACATCAAAAAAAAACTAAACTCGCTTCAAAATGTCGAACACCCACTTGCGCTTAATTGGCCTCTGAACTCGGAGATCGCAATTCTTCGGCCCTTGAATTTCCCAATGAACACGTCTTTGAAACCTCCACTACCAATCTTCTCGAGTTTCTGTAGTTTCTCCGGTGGTATTTCACGATCTTCTAGGCCAAGGCTCTCGAGATCTAACTCCAGTTCTTGATCACCATCCTTCTCTTTAGAAGGGACAGGGGTTCGCGGCTCATCTGTGTGGGTACGTTCTGAACGCAGCAAGACTGGCGGAGAACTGGTAGAATTTGTTGACGTGTCGACCTGCCTCCTACGACGCTTGCGTTTTGTTGTAGATGTAGATGACGGGCGGACGGTACCAGATGACGATGGTGAGGAGAAATCAGCAGCTTGTCGGTCTCGCCATTGAAGCAGAGCCTCAGCCAATTGGGGCTTTGTACCGATAGGCTCAAGATCACGTGTCGCACAGAGACGCACAAGGTCGTCTCTGCGCAATCGGACCAGTGTTTTTGCAGTGGCAACTGTAAGATCAACTAAAAAACATTGAACATATAATCAGATACATTTATATTGAACGTGGAGATACTGACCATCATCATCCATAGGTTCATCCTCATCAGTTTCTCCGTCAACATCGGGATCGACATTTGCAACTTCTTCTGCCTGCTCACTATCGCCCGACTCATCTTCATCTTCACCGATATCTTCTTCCATGTCAATGTCTTCCTCTCCAACGATCTTGCCGTTCCTCAGCTTACGAGGTTCTACTGCAATGGTTGCTTCGTCATCATCGTCCTGCTCTTCATCGTCCTGCTCTTCATCGTCCTGCTCTTCATCGTCCTGCTCTTCATCGTCCTGCTCTTCAGCGTCACCTTCAGCCTCTTCCATGTCGCCATCATCCTCTTCCATGTCACCATCATCCTCTTCACCTCCTTCGCTTCCTCCGCTATCAACCTTCTCTGTATCTTCCTCATCACCCTCATCCTCGTCGTCACCATCGCTGGATGCTAAATCTCTTCCATTTCGCCTGGGTCGTAGCCGTTTCCTAAGTGGAGTTCGACGTCCTATCGAGACAGGTGGTGTTACAGATGCAGATGACACAAGTTCATCGACTTCTTCTGCTTCTGCTGCCTCGTCTTCCCCTGCTTCTTCTGTATCTTCTGTTTCAATTTCATCTACCAGGAGCTCATCTTCTTGCAGCTCATCTTCTTCCTCCTCTTCACCTTCCTCCTGCTCTTCTTCCACTTCCTCTTCGTCGTTGTCGTCTTCATCATCGGTCTCCTTCAGACACCCAATTTTTACTTTAGCTTTGCGCATAGGAGTAATCCTTAAATGTCTCCTTTCGCTATCAGAGTCGCTCCTATTTCTGCCTTTTTTCGTCTTAACATCAGAAGGTAGAGTATTGACGTCTACGTTTTCCTTCCCTTTGGCCTTTTCTACAACCCGGTCTTTGCTTCTAAGTCTCCTCGGACTTGGTTGACCTTTTGTTATCTTTAATGCTTTCTCTAAAACCTCGAGCTCCGTCAGGTCACTATCTTCTTCGACGCCCTTCCCTTGTTCGGGTTTATTCTTTTTTGAGCCGCGTTTTGAGGGGCTTTTTGGCAAAAGTTCTATATCTTCCTTGAATTCCACCTGCTTTACTCTACCCTTTCCTTTCAAATCTTTGCTGGTTGGTGTCTTTTGATCATCAGGGAGGGTATGAGAAACATTACGTGATCTCAGACGTGGTGGAGAATGAGTGGGATTGGGTGCATTGACGGAATTTGTTGGTGAGGAACGATTAGATGTTCGTCGCCTGGTTAAATTAGATTAAGTTCTGCGACAATACATCAATGATTTACTGACCTCACGGTCTTGATTCCATCGACCTCTACATGAACTGAGGGCTTCCTATTAACTGGAAGGGGGCTTACAACATCTCCACGGGTCAGGACATTTCCCATGGATAAGCTGCGACCCTTCAATGGCCGGTTTAATTTGCTGAAATCTTGAAGGGTTGCTCGTCTTCTGAGACCATCACCTTTTGGTCCGTATCGTGAGCCACCAGCGTCCGTTTCTTCATCTCCCGCGACATTACCATCATCGCTCGAATAATCTGAAGAAGCACCGTCGATCCTCCCTGGAGGCGACGAAGGTGGAAGCTCTACAAAGTCATCCCGTGCAGCTATGATTGATTCAATTATCTCAGACTTTGTGAGTAGTTCTGCATCATCAACAAGGCCTGTTAGGGTATACAAGCGCACAAGGTCGATCTTTTTGAGGCGATTAAGCTGATTTGATGATGCGGAGTTAATGAGAAAGTCATCTGCTGTAATGTCATATTGAGAATGAACCCAAACGAGTCATAAATATAAACATGACATACAAGAATCGTCGTCGTCGTCGTCCTGTTCATAGGGATGCGTATTTTCATCCTCGTCTACCGACTCTGAGTTCTCCGATGTTGACCACTGACCGGGTGTGTCTATTTCCATTTCACTTTCCTCTGAGCCAGAGTTGGAATCCGAAATGTGATATCTCCTAGTCATAGCCCCAGTATCCGACTTTTGCCTTTTTACGGAACCTCGCGTTGGCCGCCCGCTGTTATGCGCGTTCTCATTAAGGCTCGTGACGCGTTTTCTCTTGACACCGATCTGCCCATAACTAGGTTCACGCATACTTGCGTCTTTATGTTGGCTATGTAATTTAACCAAGAGACGCGATGGTAGGCGGCGGAGGTTAAGGTGGAGAGGAACAAGCACGGGCCTGGGGTCGGTCGGTAGTGTGGAGGAGATTGACCTAATTGACGCGTGGGAAGAAATGCGAGATGCGGCGCGTCGCAAAGAATACTTCCTGCGACTAGTGGGGGAACTGGTCGACGATGAGGAAGGCCTATGTTGTGGCGAGCGTCGATATGCCATCACCTTGGATTTTCAAGGTTAAGCGCACTCCTTCCCTTTTGGCCAAGGAAAGCGTAGGCCGATTTCTGGAGACAGAGTGGGCTAAAGATGATTGAGGTATAATGGTGATAATTCGAAGAGGCGGAGAGAGACGTGAACAATGCGAAGAACGATGGAGAGCAGTTGTGATTTGTCGCTGTCGTCGACGTTCAAGCACTCTCCTTTGTTTACAGCCACAATCCCAACATTGACAAGCAAACTCAAATATAAGTTGTGGCTTCATTCATCACATGATAAAGCTTTGTCATCTGCTTCCGTGCTTTGGTGATTTGCCACTTATCTATATCATTATCATCCACTGTACCAATACACAATTATATAGGTTTATTGGTTGTATTTCCAACGTTCTAGTCGAATATATGTTCTCTTGTCTTAATGACATTTCAAACCCAAAAGTAATGCTTTGTGCAATGCTTTTTATGTAACTACATATTCCAAAATTATTCGACACACAAACGAATCGCCGAATTTGGGAATGTAAAGCCTGCCGCCAATTTCAGACATTTCGTTGTTATTCAGGTATATAATACTCTCAGAAACGCAACTCGCCCTTTTTTACGCACCGAAGATGCTGCTAAAATTCACCTCTGCTGACATGCTCAATACCACCCTCATCGATGTTGTATCTGGTGAGGTCGCATATGACATAGTCACCAATTTGCGGCCCGATACCCCCGTATACACAAAATCACAGGATTCATCAATCAGATCGTCCTCTGCCGGCAGCCAAATCGGTTCTACAAAAGCTTCTCCTAAAACACCTAGGACGACAAGTTCACCTAAACAGAGGGAGACACGGATAACAGATGCAGAAGGAAACCTTATCGCAGGCATTTTGTGGACAGGACGCCATCCGAATATTACAATAGCAGACGAGAAGATAGGTGGATTGACAGAATTTTTCGGGTCCAACACCGTCCGCTTTATGTGAGCCATTATTTCTTTCACATCTGAAATCCAACCTTACATGAAACTCAGGCCTAAGATCCTCGTCATACCAACACGTTTTGATACAGAACTTATGTGGACCGCTTCTTCACATTCTTTGACCTTGATCAATTGCGAAACGGAGACTGTAATGGGGGAATTTCACCAGAACGCCATACGAATCCCCAAAGCTCTCAAGATCAAAAAATCAAGACCATCTCTCTCAACACTTAGGATTGGGGTTGGCTCCACAGAGTACTCAGATTCCCTCAGCTCTCCCTCCTCATCCAGCTTCTCGAGCGCTTCATCGTGTGCATCTCCATCTAGCCCAAGCTCATCCCTATCCTCATTGTCTTCAACGCCCCCTATCTCACCTACTAAACATCGAACTTCCACACCCTTTCCTTCTGAGGAATCTGCCTTCTTACAGACTCATGTACCTGGATTGGGTGGCAACTACCTTGAATTTGTATCACAACCTCTGGCACATGATGTTGAGATCATCAGTGAGTTGTTCTGTTTTTTACAGCATTAGTGTCATATAACTTATCATACTTCATAGTCTCATTCATCATAGTGGAAATCCTTCGACGCGGCCGTTTCAATCTAACTCCATATAGTTTCGATAAGCCAAAACTATGGCAGTTAAACGAGACCAAGGACTACATTGTGCAGCGAATGAGACGACATACTGTCTGAACACTTGCATGACCTTCAATTTTTATTGACATTCCGCTCCTTTTCGTAATTCTTTGCGGGAATGTTAAGTTATCATATTGTACCAGATACCTAGACTCTTAGTTGGGTTATAGCCGCTATTCACACTTTTGCACTGTATTATTATATGGCATTCACAACGACTTATGATTTCTTTGATGATATATCCATTAGCACGAACAAGGCAATTCCTTTGCAATTGGAAAGATTACTTAAAGTTGTAGGCCTAAGTTCGGATATCCTGTGCAAAGATATCACATGATCTCACGCGTTTGCTCACCACTCTGACTTTGAGCCTGTCTTGTAAGTACTTAAGTATATCATCCTAGTTATAATGACAATGCATGGGATATGAGTGACACCACCATAAAACGTGTCCGGGTTGCCACGAGACGGATCGAATTAGATTAACTGACTCATTAAAACAAAGTAACTTGAATATTGTTGTTTAATTACATTTACATAAAGCTAATTGACTCGTTTTGACTCATAACATAACAACTAACATACACATTTGTTCAACATGCAGTCATTATCACAGCCAGGACTCTTACACGCGGAGTCAGTTGACTTGATATGGCACTCTGCGTTCATCTGTAGCCCTGGTGCTTACCAGTTTAAATACACTTGCTTACTTTCCACCTAATCCAACAACTCTAGTTTTAGTACAATGCATTCAGTAACTCTACGATCTTCGTCGCGCCTCAAAGCAAAGGCAGAACAGAAACAATAGTGACCTCAAGACCCCTGCTATCAACACCGATGAACCCAAGAGTGACAACAGAAAGCAAGCAAGAACATCTGCTGATGGCCTCGTTTCAAGGCAGTCAGACACCAAAGCAACCGTCGTAAGATCAAACAGGATCCGCGGAAAGACAGGGAGACTCGGCTTTATGGCTGAGATGCCTTTGGATGTTTTGCTTGAGATTTTTGTCCACTTACAGCCTCAAGATGTTGTCTCTCTTTCAAGGACAACGAAATCGCTTCGTCAGTTCCTGTTCTCCCCTATGGCGCGTTTGGTCTGGAGATCTGTGAGTGTTATGGCGCTGAGCTCACGAGGCTAAGCATTGAAGCAACGTTTAGTCTGTTGCCCATTCAGATCCTCCTCTTCCCATCTGTCCTCCTGACATGACATTGGTCCCTTACATCATGTTACTGTTTGGAAAACACTGCAATGTGAGTTATCTTCGATTGTGGGGTAATTAAGAGTATTCTTAACAAAAACCCCCCATACAAGTTTTGTGCTGCACCAAAATCTTCCCTCTATTGGGACCTTAGAGTTCGGTGTTGTGGAAGATGTCCTGACAAAGAGTAGAAATATACTTTTCGTTCACCTGCCTTGACATTGACGTTTTACGTTTTTAAAAGATTTGTTCTACTGAAAGACGGAAACCAAGACCTCCGGAAAATCATACCATCCACATGGACCAAGTGGGGAAATATCTCAGGTCGGTGGAACTTCATCACGTTCATTATATGTTTGATTGAAACATGTTGATAGGCAGAGTGGTCCTCAGAAGGGTGGTCCAATCAACTGAACAAGAATTGAAGAATCTCGAACATGATAAAGCAGCATATGATATGTATGTTAACGAAAGGGAGAAATTGGTCGAGGAAATGCAAAAAGTATGAACCATTTTAATGAACTAGCTTTCCACTGTCGTTGAATACTTTATGCCAGCCAAACCAAGTTCGCTACTGGGAATGCAAAAACAAGATGCAGCGCAGGGCTAGATTGACTTCATTACGAAACGATCGTCGAGAAGCGTGAGTCAGACTTTAGTTCTCGTTTGGGTTGACACTTACATTTGCCATTTCACAAAGGATCTTCAGAAGGTTATCAGAAGAATCTGGTCAGAATCTAGTTTTTTTCGCATAATATCAATATATCTTATTTTATTTTTTCGTAGATACTACAGATTGGTCAAAGGAAATGTCCCATCTCAGATCACAAGGATACAAGTCTATTCAGGGTCTGAATGTTGCGAAGCTGCTCACGGATAGAGGTATTTCTTTGATGCCGCCTGGTCCAATACTAGCCATTCATTTTCATTCGTGTCAAGATTGGGAAAATATCCGTCCAAACGTTATCGCCTTTCTGGAAGAGAAAAGAGAGGACCATTTGCGCGAAGAAAGGAATACGATATTCAGAAGACGTTTCTCTTTCTTACAAACCTTTCATGAAAGTGTTTCCAAACAGCAACCAAAGCCTGTCATCTTCCCATCAGCTGCTGATTTGTTACTATCTGAAACCTTCTATAACATTATTTTCAACACTCCTCTGGATGTAGACGTCAATGAAGCTAGCTTTGAAAACACCGAGGACGCTATGTTAGAGTACTCTCGCACATTTCGACAATCCCAAGATCAGCAGCTCATCTCGTTGATTCCAAAGAAACAAGGACGAAAACGTAAGGCACAAAAGAATATCTCTGATGCTCAATCCCTCCAGCTTGCTTCTACTCTATTTCGCTGTGTTTGGTGCAATGAAGCTCTCTTCTACCCGAGGGTTTTAGTCCATCAATGTCTTCGGGTACGCCATCAAAAGAAAGGAAACAATGCTCGTGGAAACCTCCAATATAAACATCCTATCCCACATCTTGATGCGATTTACGCGGTCCCATGGGGTTGTGACAGTCAAATTTCTTTCGATGATGAGGCCTCTTTTATTGCTAAAGCAATCATCAAAACCTGTAATGAAGACCCAGAAACCGTAACAGTTTCCCATATGAATGACGCTGCCTGTAATGGAGTCCGTGTAGAATGTACGAGATGCGCTCATGAATCCCGAGGCAGATTGGCTATGACGTGGAGTTTCGCCGTAAGTGAATTTTACTAACGCTGTAATCTGATAACTGACATATGGAGATCCCCATCAGATTTCCCATGAAATTGACCACCATAGTGGAGAAGAAATCACGCCCGTTGCATGGAAACTAGTAACCAATCCTAAAGACATGGCCCGAGTCCAGCGTCAAGAAGCAAAGGGCATGAAACGTTGGACTTCAGCTGGATTCTACTGTATTGGATGTGATAGATACGTTTCCGAGAATGAGTTTCTCATGAGGGACCACGCCGAGTCGTGTCATACCAGGTGAGTTGTAGAAGAAAAGAAAGTTGCTTCAAGTTCGGTCTGACAAAAAACCAGTCAATCGGAAAATGGACACGCAGGCTACTACCGACCACTCGATATTTCAATAAAATACCCTCCTTATGCGGTCCGAATACCCTGACACTGTAGCAATCTTTGTACAACTATTTAAAGACATTTGAACGATCCTCCATGTAGCTTTTATCTCATGTTTGACGGACTATGATGATTTCGGGAAATGTTTCTATATCGTGTGACATCATGTGACTGGAATAAATTTTGATTTTGTATTTCAGTGAAAGGGAGATAACACAGAAAAGCAGATCTCCTAAATCTACAATCATGGTCAGCACATATCCTTCCCCAACAACTACTGCCGGACCACGGAAGAATCGAAGAAAAATTACCCGTAAAAAAGTACAACCACGTACACCCTCGTCACAAAATTTAGTCGACGACGATGAAGAAATGCATGACCAAGAAGATGCGAGTACATCTACTCTGCCTGTTGTCACTCCAGAAAACTCGACAACTCTTCAACCAGCAGTATCAAATGAGGATGAAGATTTAATGATTGATACTGATCCTACATCACTACTACCACCAAGTTCTGCCCCTGCTTTTCCTCCCGTCGCGCCTGGTGCCGATAAAAAAACTCTTAAATCAGAGACTAGACGTATACCAATACCTCCTCATCGCATGACCCCTCTTAAAAAAGACTGGGTAAATATTTTTGGACCGCTAACCGAAATTCTGGGTTTGCAAGTGAGAATGAATGTGCAAAGACGATGTGTTGAGGCACGAGTATGCATCTTCTTTTTTTCATGGTATATGCGAGTTTCAACTAATTTGTTGCATCTCATATAAGACATCAAAGCATACAAAGGATATTGGAGCTTTGCAAAAGGGTGCTGACTTTATTAAAGCTTATGCGCTAGGATTCGACGTAAATGTGAGTGAATGCTTTTTCATAAATCTAAAACCCATCTCACCCCCAGAAACAGGATGCTATTGCACTTCTTCGGCTTGACGATCTGTATCTAGATTCTTTCGAAATCAAGGATGTGAAAACACTGCAGGGCGACCACCTCTCAAGAGCCATCGGTGGGTTGTGGAATCAGACTACTGCCTATATATTTCTGGCTAATAGCAATTATCTATCCATTCAGGTCGTATAGCAGGCCAGGACGGTAAAACCAAATTCACGATTGAGAATACAAGCCGGACACGCATAGTTCTTGCAGATACGTACGTCCATTGCATTACAGTTTATCACATACAGTATGAATATCATTCATTTACCAGGAAAATACATATCATGGGTTCCTTCCAAAATATCAAGATCGCTAGAGATGCTATAGTTTCCCTTATCCTTGGATCACCCCCAGGAAAGGTTTACGCGGGACTCAGGACTGTTAGCACGAGGATGAGGCAGCGTGCTCTGTGATCTTCTGATCATATGTAGATTAATCCGTCAATCTTCTATCTAAACGGTACTCATCCATCCATCGCTCATGGAATACATATTCAAATTGTGTTCGGCTCTAGTATTAGTAAGATGTATGTATAGTATCGTGAATAGTTAGCATGATCATAATATAGTGTGTATGGTATAGCAGATGTCAAAATGGAGCCCGATAGCGATGTTACTGTACAAATAGAAGGAAGGCTCCTACTGATCAACAGCAGTTTGCTTCAATACGCTAGTATGGAATATGAGCGCATACTACTTTGAAGATGTAAGAGAACTCACTTCTCTATAACTGCTTGTTCTACAGCAGGTCCCTCCCCATCACCAACCATTATCCTTACACCTTCGCTAGGTACATCATCCACAATAACAAACAACCATCCGGGACCAGGAGAGTAAACACCACCATTTGGAGGGCCTGTGACCGATAATACATCTTGGTTCGTAACTGAATGTTCAAGGTAAACCATGCGCATATTCGCATGAACCGCATGGGTTACATAGCCCAAATCCATAATAGCCACTGGTGTTCATAAAATGTCATACTCGGGACTCGAAGAACCAAAGATGGCATACCTTGAACTCTAGCCCCTTCTTTAGTGGGTGCCTTAAGTTTTATCTGATAGGTTTTGCCATATTCCAAGTTGGGAGGGCTAGCAATGACCTGAGGACGATCCATACTCATGTATGGTGGTGCAAGCCATTCGACTCGATACTCCGTCCCATATTCTATTTCGCTGCGGTCCAGGTTTGGGTTGCTCCCAGCAATCATAACAGTACCAGATGGTGTCAAGGTAGCAACACTGTGATACAAACGAGGAATATTGCTCTTTGGTATTCCTTGCGACGAGAACCTCTGTCCGACCGCCGCATTTGGTGAGTATAACACTGGACGATAAACCGGGTGATCGGCATTGGATGCCCCAACTTGATTAAGGACATTTCCGTATCCAGATATTCCAGAACCGGCACCATTAACGATGACAACTTGTCCAGTGGGAAGTAGGACGGCGTCAGCCATAGTCCTTGCTTCTGGCATATGATCTACCTGCCACCCGGCTGCGATGCCCTCTTCCGTCAGCAGCATACGGGAGCATTGGGTAGAAGCCACATCTTGAGAGGATATCTTGTAGCTTGGTTTCTGATCGTCAATATCTGATCCGCCGCAGAGCAAAACTTCGGGAGCAAAATCATTCTCATATGTTAATGGAAGGAGAACACCACTTCCTGTCATCGGGTACGTCATACGGACGCCATTAGGGATTCGAGGGAGCCTGCGTTCAGTGTTTGTAACCCAGTCATAGATCATAGCATCTTGATTTGCTGCGACAAACAAGCTACCAGAAGGAAGGGAAAATACGATAGGAAATAGATTGGAGCCGAGAGTAAGATCAAGGAAAGGCAAATGGATCGGCATACCATTAGAACCATGTATAGACTTAGGGGGGTAGTATTCAATAGTCGGATTGTTGACGGTTGCGTTGTTAATCCAACCACCTTTCTTGGAGCCCCCGATGATTATTACACTACCGTCGAGTAAACGAGTCACCGTATTGTACCACCGAGGACTTGCCATCCGGATTCGAGAATGATTTTCATACATATCACAATTTTCTACGTCCGAGGAGAGACACGGATGAAATAAGCGGATAGCTTGCATCCCGTCCATATCGCCAAAATCAGCAGAAGCAGTATGATCTTGGATAACTGGATTGCCTCCAACGTTGACGAGAGTGCCATTCCCCAAAAAAGAACCTCCAGCACAAAATGAGTTTGACTGTAAGTTGAGCGGTTTAACCGAGTGTGTTTTAAGGTTGTACAGTGCTCCCCATGCAGGATGATCGGATACAGTCAAAGGATTGTGTTCGACTTTGTCCACTATCAGAGCATGGGTTGAAGATATTATAGTCAGTTGCATTGCGTTGACTCCCGTGGTACCTCGTTGAATCAAGTTCCACTGGGGGCTAATCTTATCTCTGGAGAGGGTTAAGTCTTTGATAGAATGCCTCCTTTTTGTTGGAGGGTTTCCTCTAGTAACGACAAAGGCGTCTACGTCAATCAGAGAGCCTTGAGAAGGTCTGTTCACAATCTTGATTGTATGCTTTCCATAAGGAAGTTGATAATTCCAGTAAAGGCGTTGCTGCTTGAGAGGAATAGCTTGAGCAATGTAGGTATTGACTATGGCCAGTGGTTTTCCATCGATAAAAACAGTAGCTTCACCATGATTTCTGTTTTTAGAACCGAACCATTCAATACCTGTGCCAGTAAATGTCAATTTCACTGCAGCGTTCCGCCGTGATGTTGACCTGGAGGATCCATGAACGTAACCTGCGGAAAAAATTTCCCGCCATTCGCCAATATATGTTACAAGGGGAGACGCAGAATCAAATGATTTAGCACCGGGCGGGACATAATAAGGAGAAAAGACAGAAGGCGTTTGTGATCCTGGAGTTGTGTGGCCGTTCCAAGCAGATTCTTTTGCATGAACAAGAAATACAAAGTCCAGTGCAGTGTTTAGTAGAAGTAGCGAGCGGAATAATGTGTGGCAAAAGGCCATCAAGGTAAGAAGAGTAGATGGGAGTAAGTGGTTGAAGAACAAAATGGAAAGAAAGAAAACATATGTTTGCTATTGCAACAAAACAAACATTAATACATATCAAGGTATAATGCTTAACAACAACAAGGAATAGATACTAATACAAAAGTCGTATATGTAACCCATGAAATTCTAATTTGTATTCCAAGAGTTGTGCAAACCAACCGTATCATCAGTTCCGTTCACAGGGCTACTTGATCCGGTTCCAAATTCTCTTCCATCCTTTCCGTTCCTGTGAACAACGCCTCCTCCTCCTTTGCCTTCCAGAGCTCCAAGGTCTACACTCAACGCTTGACTTTGTTGGTTATCTGACCGTAAATCCTCCAGATGCTGCAGGTATTCTTCATTAACCCCCCCTGTCACATACTCCCCCGTAAAAACAGAACAATCAAAATTATTGATTTGTAGGTTCAACTGTCTGACGGAGTCCACTAGATCAGGCAGAGTTTGAAAAATGACGAGGTCTGCTCTAATGACTCTGGCAATGGCATCTTCATCTCGTCCGTATGCAACAAGCTCCTTTCGTGAAGGCATGTCGATACCATACACATTTGGATATCTACAGAGCTATGTCGGGAAATTTTTTTGTTTATGACCAAGGAATAACTAACCGAATAGGTGGAGCACAGCTAGCGACAATGACCTTCTTCGCACCAACGTCCTTCGCCATCTGCACTATCTCTTTTGACGTGGTACCCCTAACAATAGAATCTGTTGGGAGTTATATCCAGAACATTAGGCTAGGTAGAATGAATTGCTTTACCATCAACGATCAGAACGTTTTTGCCACAAAACTCTAGTGCCATAGCATTCAACTTCCTTCTCACATTTTTCTTCCTATGAGAAACGTCAAAGATGATCAAACATATCCAGAGATGTATCGAACCTCAACTGCTGCCCGGGCATGATGAATGTCCTTCCAACATACCGATTCTTAATAAATCCTTCACGATAAGGTAGTTGTAGTTTTTGTGCAAGATTCAAAGCAGCGACTCGGGATGTATCAGGAACCTAATACGACAACGTTTTGTTAGAGTTTCAGATATCCCAAGAGAAATAGACATACAGGGATAACGACATCTACGGATATATTTGCTTCCTTTAGGACGGTTCGAACTTTTTCGGCAAGTGCATCTCCCATCGCCATACGGCTACGGTAAACGCTGATCCCATCGAGCACAGAATCCGGTCGTGCAAAGTAGACATATTCGAAGATATCGGGTGCAAATGTAGCTTGGGGTGCTACCTGCCGACGTGATACCTTCCCTCTGGTGATTATTACAGCCTCACCTACGTATTGGATTAGTAACAGTGTGAAAGACTTAATGGATGACGTGCCTGGTTTCACATCCTCCCATTCTGTAAATCCACCGGCATCGGCAACAACACTTTCACTCGCAAATAGGTAATCGTTTCCTGTTTCCGTTTTACGAATACCCATCCCAACAGGGCGTATGCCATTCGGATCTCGAAATGCAATTATCCCGAATCCTGCCAGCATTGCCACACAAGCATAAGCCCCTTTACATTGTTGCATCATGCCTCCGATGGCTGTAAAAATATCTTCTTCATTGATTCGGAACTTCCCCGTCTGTTGGAGATTGTTCGCAAAGATATTAAGAAGTAGCTCAGAATCCGATGCTGTATTTATATGGCGATGTGCTGTTTGATCCATATACTGCATCAAGGAGGCTGTATTGATAAGGTTGCCATTCTGAAGCAATTGTGATCAGGAGAATTTGGAGAATGAGCCAAGCGAAATGAACTGACGTGGGCAAAAACGATTCCATATGGTGAATTGACATAGAATGGCTGAGCCTCGGCATTGTTGAAGCTTCCGGCAGTGGGATATCTAACTATAAAAACAAATCAGCACGTCGTAAATTACAATGGTGTATACATGAAAAAAAATTCACCATGACCCACCCCCATTCCACCAATCAACTTCGATATGGAGTTTGCATCGAATATGTCTCTAACCATCCCATTTGCTTTGCATTGATAAAAACGACCCTTCGGTCCACATGTGATTATCCCACAAGCATCCTGACCACGGTGCTGTAACAACGACAGGCCTTCGCAGATCTCTGCTGCTGCATCAATGTTAGGATCGTGCTGAAGAAGACCAAGGATTCCACACACTACGATAGTTAATGGACGCTTGAATTAATGAGAAAAAAATGCACTTACTGATGGCTGTCCGTTTGGAAAAGCAACCCGGAGTTGCGATAAGATGTTAACTGGGAGTAATCATGGAGATTTACTGTAATGATCCTCGCCGAATGCAATTACTCCAGCCAATCAAAAGGCTTGAAACCAAAGATTTTTTACTAAGTTGAATTTACGTAACTCCACTTGGTCCATATCATCAAAGAGTCTACGGAAAAGAATACGCGGTTGAACGCGGTATATATTCTTTAAACTACCTATTAGATTTTAGTACTGGGTGGCATAACAATGCGGCTGACATCGCCGTGATTCTACAATCCACAAAGACCAAACAAGTATAACGGGGGTAAGATGTGGATAGGTGATGAGGAATAAGACAGTGATATCTATAGAAACATGCAATGCGCGAGATATAGGATAACAGGAAGGATGAACTTCCAATGCAAACGAATCCATTAAATAGCCAGGTGGTAAGTATGAAAGTCAGACAAAGCCTTACAGCTTCAGTTGCTTAACTTTCTCCCAGTTATACTCGGGGTTACCGAAGTGACCGTATGATGCCGTCTTGCGGTAGATGGGTTTTTGGAGATCAAGTTCTCGGACTGGCAAAGCCATGAGCTCAACTGGCATGTCAGATATCAAGATAAATCTCACCAATGACACCAGGTCGGAGGTCCCAGTTCTTGTTGATGATAGCAACAAGCTCTTCATCAGTCTTCTTGCCTGTTCCATATGTATCCACATAGATAGACAATGGCTCAGCAACACCAATGGCGTATGACAGTTGCACAAGTGCACGACGGGCAAGGCCAGCAGCGACAAGGGACTTAGCTGTGAAATCGTGACTTAGAGTGATATCCATGGCAGCGAATAACGCAGCACGTACCAATCCAGCGAGCGGTGTAAGCCGCTGAACGATCGACCTTGGAAAAGTCCTTTCCTGAGAAAGCACCTCCTCCATGAGCACCCCAACCACCATACGTATCCACAATGATTTTACGACCAGTCAAACCAGCATCTCCCTGAGGACCACCGATGACGAACCTTCCAGAAGGTTGAACCTGAAAAGCTCAGATGAGACATTATAAGACATGAAATAAAACGAAAAAAAAACTGACGTGGTAAATGGTTCGGTTGTCCAACAACTTAGCAGGGATAACTTTCTTGATGATCTTTGCGATAATTTCTCTGCGCAGTTCCTCTGTTGAGATCTCTTCAGCATGCTGAGTAGAGATGACAATAGTGTCAACACGAAGGGGGATGGTAGCACCACCATCTTTCTTGTACTCGATAGTAACTTGTGTCTTGGAATCAGGTCGGAGCCAAGGAAGGGCACCGGTACGACGAGCGACGGCCATCGCGGCGTTCAATTTGTGTGCAAGCATGATAGTGAGAGGCATATATTCCTCAGTCTCGTCTGTGGCGTAGCCAAACATGATACCTTGGTCACCGGCACCATGTGCCTCGAGTGAACCATGGTCAAGACCTTGCGCGATATCGGGGGATTGCTGTTCGATAGCTACAAGAATGTTGCAAGTCTTGTAGTCAAATCCCTTGTCAGAGTGGTCGTAGCCGATCTCCTTGATGGTTTCACGAATGACTTTTTGATAGTCGATTTTTGCCTTGGTTGTAATCTCGCCAAAGACCATGATCATACCAGTCTTGGAAGCGGTCTCGCAAGCAACCTTGGACGAAGGATCTTCGGCAAGACATGCGTCAAGCTTAAAGAATATTTTAGGGTATTTTATTGAACAAAATACACTTTACTACTCACAATAGCATCAGAGACTTGGTCACAGATTTTATCTGATGTTGTGGTTAGTATGCTGTAGTTAAAACATTAAGATGGGGGAAATACCTGGGTGACCTTCACCAACGGATTCTGAAGTGAATAAAAAGTGACCAGGTGCAAGGGGAGCACGAACAACTTTTCCGTTAGCGGTCATGGTACGAAGAGATGGAAGAGGTGAGATGGGGGGTTGGATGGTATAACTTTTTTTAAACAAACTCGAAAGTTTTTTTATACTTGTATGTTTATGTCAGCAAATCAGAAACAGTCCATATCACGCCATCCCATGCTTGGCTTTTTTTTGCTTTACGTTGTCTGTCCTTAAGCGTTTGATGTAAGGGTTACCATCTATCATACTTCTTATACTACACATTGTTTACGACATGAGTATTACATACATTCATTTCACCAATTTATCGAAGGCCAACACCCAATGGATCTGTATTTTCCTGATGAGATGTATCAAGAGTATCCTTGCGGACAGGATCATTATCATGTGTCGAAACCTGATTTGCCGATGCTATCTGGGTGCCGGAAGTAGCGTTTATTTGAGAGTAATTGGCTGGAATTGAGATTGTTGGATCTAAAGGGAGGGAACTCGAGGCTGAGGGTTCATATAGCTTGTCTGTTACTGCTTCCCTTGGCGGTTGTGTTAAGCTCCAGGGATTTTCATCAAGAGCAACCTTGGTTTGTGCGTTTTCAACAGGGAGTGACCAAGGGTTGTTTAACGTCAGTGCAGCCAGAGACGTCGTTGGCATTGGTTGTGTCCCACCTTCACCCCAAGTACTAAGGGTATCACGACTCCGCAACTCCGCATTTCTATCATAGCTTGCTTCAGAAGGGCCTTCATTGTTTCTTAAATCCCTCGCAACACCATTATAAGCCTCGTGCACTACAGAAAATGCAGCAGAAGCGTTGGAAGACAATTTCCCCCAAACCGATTTCACTCCACCTAAATCGGGTGTTTTCGTGCGAGACCAAATCGGAAGGGATGACTGCGCACTAGGAAGGTTTGAGGGTTTGAATGGAGTTGGTGTAGAAGGGGACGAGGAAATCAGGTTTGGGCCGTCATTGCGTTGTGGAATGCCCTTAGTGATGTCAGGTACGGACGCAGAAGGCTCACGCAAACTCGGGGAGTTACTTCTTAACGGTGATTGACGTATTCCAGGAGATCGTGGCGGCACCAACGAGCCTACAGATTTGGTTGGAGACTGGGACAACGATGTGGTCGAAATATTATCAAAAGTGTTAAGAACTTGATCGTCTTCCGCGCCCTCGATTGTACTTGTAACATCAGCACCAGGTGTTTGGTTTGGGATTCTAACCCTTCCATTCATCTCATCATCCGTGCGACCATAGAGCTCGTTCCAGAAGCGAACATCTTTTGGATTGGGAAACAGGACACCCATATCAGCCTTTGGAGCACGACTCGTTGGATCATCGAGGCTGGGATCATAATCTGGGTTGCGTATTTGCTCCATCTCTGACGGGTAGTTGAGGAAGTCCCATACACTGAAGGTGCGCTCGCATGGTGGAGGTCCTCTATCACTCGAACGTCGCTCGCGTTCGGTGTTATATAAGAATGTACCAAACTGGCAAGAGTACAGATGATAATACAACTTGCGTAAGAACTGTTCATTGAATTCGAAACGTTCAGGAAATTGCCGCTGAATTTGACGCACGGCTTCAAGGAATTGGTGGAATATTGGGCTGGTCTCTTTGAGATGCTGCTGAGAGGCGAATCGGTTTTGTACCGATGCGAGAAAGGCCTGTGCTGCGTCTGCGCCACCACTAGCACCGGTGTTTTCTGTAAGCGAAATAAAGAACTTCTCTGAAGAAAGATGACCACATCTATCAAGGAATTTGTGGCCATATGAGATCCAGTCCTTCTCAATTAGGATTTCAAACCCGCGTATGGTGCGATAAAATGGATCAAGACAGAGTTGGGTTATCGATGAAAGTTGTGATGTTCGATCCCAACCATCAGAGCAGTGGATCAGTACGTGTGATGAGTTTATATGGATATTCCGAACAATGAGCACGGTTCCTTCTAGCATTGCAGATATATGTCTGAGCCAACCTGAACGACGTAAAGCTTGCCTGTCCAAGACAGAAAGACTAGTTATCATTTCAGGTTGATTATTATTAATGCTTGCAGACAAGGCGTTAGCCTCCCGTAGCGCTTCAACGACTTTGGCAAGAGATTCACGCATAGTGTGGATGTGATCGATTCCAAGGTACACTTTCTTTCCTTCTTTGTAATGCTCCATATTTTCTGTCCCAGCACCTTTAGCTGTATTGGCAACGGCATTGGCTGTAGGTCGTGCATCTATGATAAGATTGGTGCAGGTTGCTCCGTACACGGGTGTATTTGAAGCACGAGATTCAGGTGACCAGTGAGTTTGAAAAATCGCTTCAATAAGCTTTTCGTCTTGGATCGACCTGTTCTGTGTGATACCAACCATTGGTTGGCTTGAACGTGTAATGCTTCCCTACAATTTATTTGAACATAGAGTAAACAGTAATCGGGAACAACGTACATAGTTTGCCCAGTGCAAGTATGTGAGGACGGGTATTCGATTCTTGCTTCGATATTTGGAAGCATACTGTAAAGTTGCATCACTGATTCGGGTCGGTACAACAAGACGCGATGGGTAAGTGGGACAGAACTAAAGTTCCTAAGGCTAATGATGATTTGAGATTGATAGACTGGACGAGGAACCCACAGAGTATTCCTTATTTAGATCAGTAAAGCGCCAAGCTTTACTACGTGTTCCAACTCCCATTCGCCCAAATTCGTCACGAGGAGAATATAAAGACCAGCCGTTGCTCGTGGGTAAGGCAGGATTTGGTGTGTAAAAGAACGCGTAGAGTTGGTTTACAGAAACTATTGTATGTCTCAAAAGGGGACAGCAACTCAGGAGGGTCCCATAACTTACTGGCAACTGTGAGCTCCTTTATGCTCTCAAATACATCATTAGCATCTACATCCCTGTTGAAAGACAAAGAGAATATTTCAAATGTCCTTGTATGAAACGTAAGTGGGCTTTGGCCTGACAAGGTCTGGGGCAGACGAGTGACCAAGGATATCAGCGGGTAAGGAACCTGTTATCATCAGAGTAAATTCTTGCAACTATCACGCTTCTTTGATACCACAAACCCATATTTCCTTTTCATTTCCTCCCTCAACGTTGTAAATGAGGTGATGAGCCGTGAGATGGATAGTACCGATGAATGTTGTTCCAGTTTTCGTATAATGTACCCCCTCTACCTGTATTGCGAGATTACATTGACGTGGTCATTGATACGAACGGTTACATGCCTTGGATACTCGAATGGCGTCCATATATCCCAGGTAACTGACTTTATAATGTTTAGTACGAATTATTGACTTGATTACCAGACATTTGCATAGCTAGCGATATAAACACGTGACTGAGCTGTCTCCTTTTATGTAACTTGTCACCAAATTGCTTTATTCGATATTCAAACAATCCAGGCTGAAGCTGTTGCATGAGCTGTGTACGAACGATAAGGAAAGCACAAGCGATGAGCTTGAAGCTCTCACATCGCCTTGCACAGTTATTCTGGAAGATTATCACTGCTGCATTGATAACATCTTGTCAGAAGAACTTAAATGGTGAAAGTATTTAAATGTCATGCAAAATTTCACAGATCGATAAATAGCGCTTTTATAAATTTTGCAACACCACCATTACATTCATTCAGACATCTCCTGTACTTGTAGTAAAGTGTTCAAACAAATATATATAAAAGTTCATTATTCAAAAGAGACCAAATCATTAATCCATTCAAAAGAGAGCAACCAATCCACCAAGAGTAACTAATCCTGCCAGAATTCCTCCGCTAGTCAAGCTAGAAGCCCCACTGGAAGATGAACCACCAGATGAGCCATCAGTAGATCCATTAGTTGAACCACCACCAGCTGTTGGTGAGGTGGTAGCCGATCCAGAAGTAAGAGATCCAGAAGCTGAGGAACCGCCCGCTGATGATGCGCCTGGTGCAGCAGACGAGCTGGTGGCGTTTGTAGTAGTTCCGTTTTGTTGAATGGCAGCAGCCTGAGAATAATATTCAGTTCGGTCCCATATTTAGTAATCATGAAAACGCACTAAGAACGAGTCATAGGTCTTGTCTGCCGTTGGGTTAATGGCAAAAACCATTCCCTTACCACAATGTCTGAGAAATCATGCGTTAGAAAATCTACTACCACAGCTGTTGAATAATACGTACCCAGGCTGTGCGCAAAAGAACCATAATGGGTTAGTGTCGTTAATTGTTACGGTGAATGTCGTTGGTGCAGAACCATTTGCAATGGGTTGGAAGCCAGAATCAATGCCGCCACTGCTAATACAGGGTGTGTCAAATGAAGATTGGGTAACAGTCTGTAGAAATGTTCAATTTTCTTTGCCATGGTCTCCGCAATTATATAACTTACGTGGTTCTTAGAGACACTGTCAAATAGTTCAGCAATGAATTAATCCAACCAAGTAGAATATACATACAAAGATAGTTGAACTTCGTCTCCCATAGCAGCGACAACATTAGTGGGATCGAAAGTTAACTGTTTTGAATTTAACATGCTTTCTTCTGAGCAATAGGACTAAGAACATACACTCTGGTTAGCACCAACTGTGACGGTGAACGTAGCAGCAAGGGCCGGGGCTGCCATTGAAGCAGCTAAAGCGAGCGGAATGAAAGACTTCATTTTGGAAAATTGCGAGGCTTTTTTATAAGTCTTCGGTTAATCAAGAAGATTTGCAATGGAGGAATAGAAATCACTCTACTCGTTACTAAAGACTGTCTGGCAGTGGTGGGTAGGTGGGAGTTCAAGTTGATGAATACTTCAATTCGATGGATGCCTCTTTATACAAAATAGATTTATGGTAACAACCCGTTCGGCTTTTGTATTTTTGACATTCGGAATCTGAGTGTGAAACACAAGCGCTAGTAAAGAATTTTGATGGCCCTGCATACTTAGAGGCGATGATATTGCAATTTCTGTACGTAGCATGCGACTAATGTAGTCGTGTAGAACAAACCATCTATCGGTCACCCCCGTGTGAGCCCAGAAAAGCACCGGATTTGGGTGAAAGAGGGTATGGATCCATGATAACCGGAGATATCATCTGTATTTCATTCTTGTGTCATTCTATGCTCTACCAGAGAGCGATGAGATCCATTTGTGTTCAGTGATGGGATGATCAAAAATTACAAAATTGATTCTAGAATATGCAGAATCTATTAAAAGGCGGAATATAAACATTTTTGTTATTTTTTACTCACGTTTCTATTGGTTCACTTGTGGTGCATACCCCCCAAGGAGAAGGAGTAGATAACCGCTGGTCCACATTCTGGCTTAGCGGAAGATCGTACCTTTGTGTTACATAGCAACAGAAATTTGATTTTCTCTATTCGCGAAAATATGTCCGACGACCACAATTTCCTTTGTCTTGGCTCACCAACTCATGTGGGTGCCGTGGCTGTCGTACGATGTGTATCCCATCCAGTGATATCATGATGTAGACAAGAGACTGCTGTGCTGTGCATCGAAATTCTGGCAGTTGATAGTGAACTTGACTGTCAATTGGAAAGGGTAGCTAAGGAGGTTTTGCACTAACCGCGAGAAAGTGTGTCATCAATTCATTTCACAAACAAAAGAGAATAACCCCGCGTACGCCGACATTAGCATCCATGGCCACAGCATTGAACTTTCGGTTTCTGAAGCCCTCTGCGACGTTACTATATCGTACTGCGGCCGTTGCTAAACGGTCTTTTCATAATACTATACGCCGAGCCGTTTCATATCCAAATGCCTCTCTTGAAGTAAGCCGTTCTTTTCCTTTCATAGTCGCTGTAACAAGGTCAATTGTATACATGGGCGTAGACATTCAAAAAGGCTGTTGGTACAAAAGACCGCCTGGTGATAGTAGATTTTTACGCTGAGTGTGTTGAACAAATTTAGCGTTTGGTAACTATGCTGATTTACATGTTTATTCAAGTTGGTGTGGACCTTGTCACCAGCTGTCACCAATACTAGACAAGATAACGGAAGACCCCAACAAAACACCAGCTGGTCTTCCAATGGACCTGGTGAAAATTGACACAGACACAGACGACGGTGTTACTCTAGGTCAAGAGTACAAAGTGCGTACTTGAACTATTTTTGAAAACTCTGGTTAAACGATTTGTGGTGTAGATCCATTCGCTCCCCACTGTCATTGCTTTTAGAAATGGTGAACCTGTGGGCAAATTTGTTGGCGCACTGAATGTAGCAGGAGTTGAAAGGTTCCTGCAGGGGTTGTGACTCACACGAGTATTCATTTGTAGTTCTTTTGAGGAAAGTTGTTCTTGGAAGGAACACTTCCAAAATATATAGAATGAGATTCCTAATTCCAAATAGAACTTGGGATAATAAACCATTTTTGCATGGTTTATACACAGTATAACGTATGACTACAGCTACAACAGGATGCCATCCAGTCCAATATGCGTAGACATATATTCGACAACCAGACTATAGGTATATAAATTCAATATGGAGGTCGTCGTCAATGGCAAAAACACAATTTGGTACGAAAACGAAGAGGGCTCCAGTAAGAGATGAGATGAAAAAAAAAAAACTCGAAAAGAAAAGGAAAGCATGATAGAGGTCATAAATGTACAGTTTTGAGGAGAGGGTGGTTAACTTATGGCATCCACTTCACAGGCATCTACGAGTCCGTCTGGCGAGGTGGTTGCCTCCATAATAAGAAAGAAGATCGACCGACTTGAGGAGACGAGGGGACAAGCTGGACAACAGATAACAGGGGATAAAGTGTTTGCAAGAGATGAATACTGATATGGTCACTGGATGCTACAACATTTATTGGAACTCTGTTGCCCATATGGATCTTCCCCTCTAGAAACAGGTCCCCAGACCGAAGGAACCTAGTGATATGAGTTAAGAATTATGCTAGAACCAACACCGAATCATGTGGAGAAGAGACATACAAGATGGTCCTTTGTTGTTTTGCAGTAACTAATCAAGCTGATAGAAGGAAGAAAAAAAAATATCAGACACATCCAGGCACCAGGAGAGTATTGCTTACCTGGCACTAGCTTCGCTCACTTTTAGTTTTGGTCTCGCCAAATCCTCACGCAGTCGCTGGTTATGTTCCAGCAGACGTCGGAGTTTGAGGTCAGACATTGATTGTCGGCCACCAGCTCGAGAGCTCATTGTAGTGAAGGAGAAGTGGGTGACGGAATGAGGGTATGTAATGCGAGGGAAAAGATGTGCCTTCCTGATAAAGGGCTATCCGAAGCACGCATGTTCAATTAAAACGGGCATGTGGGTAGAGTGAAAGAAAGAACGCTCACCGGTATGCTTATTCGGATGGATCCTCTAGGCAAGGATTTTATGGATAAGTGACTAAAGAACCGTTGGATAGAGACTCGAAAGGACTCGAAGGCTCACACGAGACGAAGATGGGGACAGATGATGGTTTGCTACAGGCTTTTGTTAAGCAAAGATTTTATGACAGGTCAGCCTTGTAAGCCAGGGCATGTGAACAGGGTACAAACTTCCCAATCGAGAGTTCCCATCACATGTTTTATTTATCTACTATATAATATTTTATCGCAAATGATACGACTTGGGTCCACTCGTTACAGTTGGGTGTTTTCACCAATACGAGATTTAATGTAGCTGTACTTGTATATGTAAAAAGAGAAAATTTGAAACATAGCAATGCAGGAGACAGCACCCAACCAAGAGGAATGACCGAAACAGCAATGGGACCAAATAGAAAAAGAAATAAGAAAAAAAAAATGTGCCTCCTTATTTATATGAACATCCGCATGAAGGATTGGGAGTGCTAGAGGACAGGACTACAAAGATCAAAAAGAGTGTGTGGATTTGGGGTAGGTATCAGTATAAAACGGTATAAGCATCTACGGCTTGGCAATCGCTGGTCGAAGATGAATGGCGATGATTCACCATAGGAGGTGTCACTCAACAAGTCCGGAAGTTGGCTTGTCCCTCCCACCGCTTTTCCGTTCGTTTCAAAAACGGATGGGGTCTCCATGAAACATAGCAAGGGGAAAACAATCACATTATCAAGCAACCACATCCCTGAGTTGGAGGCGCGTACGGATCGTCGCTCTTATGTACCGGACCCCATACTGAAGGCACCTGGAAAAAAAGAACCATAGATTAGAAACATTTATCTTTCACTGCCTCTCCTTTCATCGCGTTAAAGCTGCGACTTGAAAGACAGAAAATTTTCAAAAGCGTAATACACCTACCAGATGATCTTTTGTTGTTTTGCAGTATTGAATAAGACTTTATTGAGAGTAGAAGATTCAAAATGAGATTTTTTTATTCAAAAAAGAGATGCTGCCTTTCACACACCTTGCACTAGCCTCACTAACTCGAACTCGAGGTCTTGCCAAGTCCTCCCGTAACCGCTGGTTGTGCTCCGTTAGTCGGCGAAGCTTGAGCTCCGACATTGATTGCTGCAGTGATGGTTGAGGAAGATAGCATGTGTATAGATGTGGGGGCGTACCTTGTGTGGTCGGGTACTCATTATCGTTCAACGATTTTTCGGATTTAAGGCGAAAGCAGGAAAACCGACCACGAATGTGGAAGCTATAGGGGCAAGACAACAAATTTAAGTAAATCCAGACATTCAATTTGCGAGATAATGAGGAGACTTGCACACAGACCTTAACCAGAACAACGAAACTCGGAGGGGCTTGAGAAATAGAAAAAGCACAGAGCACTGTCACAATACAACCGACCAGGGGTCAATATCAGCGGAGTTTGAACATTACTTGATCACTAACGGCCATGGCCCGAACGACCGCCACCGACAAAGGTTCTCCTTACAGGCACCGCTTGTGGGGCGAGCGCCCTAATTCAAGTGAGTCAGACCATCCAGAGGCCTCCAGTAATGTTCCGAGTATTGATTCCATCCAGCTCTAAACCGGGACCAGCACCTCCCGAGTGATTCAGATTTTGCGAGACCGGCGCGACCTCGTGTAATAGATCAAAATATCCCACCCAACAACGGTGCTTCCATGAGGTCTCACAGGAAGTTCTCCAGTCCCACCCGGAAGAACTCGCGAATCTCTCACACCTCTCACAAATTGCGCCTGTCTGATCTTGCCGGAGACACATGTCATGACATCGGCTTAGATACTGCTCTGGCAAAAAAAGACACGGACAGTGGCACCTTCATTTGGGAAGAGGAAAGTGCACTGCTTTCTGAAATGATAAATGAAAAGTTCGTGTTTAAGCTTTAACACATTGATGCGCTTACTTCCCGTAACCATGACTAACCTCTACAGTCCAAAAGAAACGGAATCCGCAAGGCTATCTGCGCTTGTAGAATCTCTACAGGTTCCATTTGGCCTCCAAGGAGACAGACTCAAGAGGGAGATAGCACATTCTTACGTTCCAACAGTCAATCATGTCAGAAGTATTTATCAAAAAATTGAAGCGAGAGTGGATGTTCCTTTCAAACAAGGTCTCCATGAATTTGAAACAACGAGCAGGCAATTAGAAGTGAATGCGATGATGTCGCGCGACAAGATATCCGAAGCATATAAAGCTACTAATGTTTGTCGAACTGCATATATTTGCATCTTCTAACTTCTCGCACCTCTAGCGCAAAATAGAAAAACTTTTCGAGCAGTTGCAAGATGCATATACCCAGCGTGACGCTTTGTGGTATCAGTTTGAAACCGAATTCAATGATATAGGTGACATTTACGTTTATTCTTGGCTGCAACTAATAGATAAGCTATTTATTTCTAGTCAGTCCAGTCATTGACAGCCTCAAGGCCTCTCCAGCTAATATTGAAAAGACTATCTCAAGATTGGAGAAACAAAGTCAAACTCACGAAAAGGAAAACGATAGCAAATCTTTCGAGAAAAAACTCCATGATGTTCTGCTCAACTTCTGACATTCTAACCGGTTGAAAGTGCCTTTTCTGGTGTTCTGGTATCTACTCTTCCCTGCTGGTGCCTAGGTTTCAAAATCCCAAGTTCCCGATCTGGACATTTTTCTGACGGCTTAGTCTTGCACTCAATGTGACCAAGTTTGGATGTCCCTGATGTCGCACTTCACGACGTGATGTGGAAAGCAACTGTATGAAATCATTAATCAGACGATAGACGACGACTCCGAGCCTGTAATCAGAACGGTTGACTGATGTATGAGAAAAATGACATGATGCGCGCGCGGCAGTTTTGACTGTGTAATCAGTATTCTCAAGCATGTTGAGTTCACAAGTTAAAATAACACAGCCACGACTACGAATCCACGAGTCAGTGATGTTTATCAATGTAATCATAAAAGTTACATTGATATCGGTGATAATTGAGGAGAGTCAACTATCGCATCTGTTGAACTAACGTAACAACTTATGGAACATAATGTGTATCAGAAAGATATGAACACTCTCGTCTTGTATCGAGTTGAATGTTATGCATATGGATCGTTACTACGGTGCTAATACTCTGGGTCTGCTACTGCAAATCATGAGTAATAAAAAATGTGGATCTAATAGTCTTGGTCCAAGATCCATGAGAACTCCGACTTTCACCTGTATCAGCTCGGTCGGCTCATAATATGAAGTTGAATTCTAACTTATATCGCTTAAATTTGAGGGAGCAGGGCGCTATATAATTCATTTTGTGATCGTTGTGGAATATTAGAGTATGAACGGAATCCGGAACCTAGAAGAATAATTTGGTGATTTGTGATTATAACGCCATTCCTGGATCCCATATGTGCGTTGTGTGTTCCTACCTGCATCATGTATCAAGGCCTATGACTATCAGGGTGAAGTTATGAATACCAGTGATGTGGGAAAACTTGCGGAACACAGTGCTGGTGAGACCGTGAAAGGTGCTTTGCTGTTATAATCTGAGAAGCCTTACTATTCAAGCATCCTGGCATGATGCAGAGAAAAATTACATGATGAGGAACTGTGATGCCTCGAAGTTAGTCTGATGGTGTTGTATATTTAAATAATGCGGCTTAAACTCCCAGCTGGCGCATAGTACGTTATTATAGTCCTCGTTCTGACCACGCAACTAATGAGAAAACTAGATAACTTCCTCATCAATTCTCTAGGCCTCACGAAACTCCCGGAGTACCTTCCAACTATTATAACATCATTTCTGGGTTTCCTCTTTGTTCATCTTATTCTTGCACCCGCTTTCAGCCAACGATTCTTCCCTGCCACGTATGCGAAGTTGAGCAAGTCTGGACGTCACACGTGGTACGCGTCCGTTTTGTTATATTTCTTTCACGCTGCTTGGCATGACAGTTAATGAAAACACAATTTATGTTTTACTTACCTTGGTCTTTTGTGAAGGGCAATCCGTGTGGTCTCGCAAGTGCACACCCTCATAATTGTGCCATCTGCATTATGGATGCTCCGAAATGAGAATCCTGAAATTAAGCAAAACAGATTGTTCGGCTGGGACGACAATGCAGCTGTTGTGCACTCTATATCGCTTGGGTATCTCAATCTACTTCTTATCTCTTATCGATTATTGTAATTCTTCTTCCATGGTCCTAGGTATTTCATTTGGGACACATTGGATGCTACTGTTAATTTCACAGACCTGGGCTTTGTCTTGCACGGGTTGAGTTGTTCGATGGTGTATACTCTGACATTTGTGAGGCAATTTTGCAGTCTACCCGTTATTGCTATATTCTGAATGGCTGGTATGCCTCCGGCTGACATAGAAACCTTCCGTGTCCTATTATGCGACCCGCTATCTGCTTTGGGAGGCTAGTACCTTCTTTCTCAATATCCACTGGTAGCTTGGCACTCGTGATTTGCAGTCATGGATACCTATTTACTGAGATGAGTTGATAGGTACTTTGACAAAACCGGAAGAACAGGGTCTACGGCGCAGCTTCTCAATGGCCTTGCTCTCCTCTTTACCTTCTTCTCGGTAAGGCTTGTGTATGGATCCATTGTGGTATGTAAAATGGTTTGAATTTACCTGATTTTGCTGAATGAGGTCCATTGCTAGTCTTTTAACTTTGTCAACCTAGTTCTTCGGAATATAGATTCCATCTCTCGACTTAATGTTATTATTTTTCTGTCCGGAAATATCGCTTTGAACTGCTTGAATATCTTCTGGTATTTTGGAAGTAATGCTTCTAATATTCAATTTCTAACACACACACAGGTTTACAAAAATGATCCAAGCTTTGAGAAAAAGATTCACAAAAAGTCCTGGACAGAAGACACCGTCCAGAGAAAACGGGATAAAGACGTAGCTGTCTTTGCGATATCTTGCTTGGAAATAGATTTTTATTAGACGAAACAGGCGCATTAACTTTCAATGTGGAACGATGATCAATGTCATATTATTTCAATCAAATACCTATTGTCCTTTTTTATGTAACCACTACACCGAAAATGCAGCTCTGACAATAGTCCGCACTCTTTCCTCCCAAGCAACAAGGTTCGCACGGCGTGAAACTTCTATTCGGACATCGTCGTGAGCATACAAAAGGCAATGCAAATATGCGAACAACAGCGCATCCAAAGGCGTTGCTTCCCTATACAGAAAGGTTGAGAGGAGTGTATTTGGTCATGGCAATTGGGCTTACGTCGATGATAAGAACCACTTGTCGTCCCCTAATCGCTCCGAGAGAGATGCTATTGCTTCACGGTATTGTGAGAGAATAGAAGCTGTTGGAACACGCGTGCCAAAGGAAGGAAGCAGCGAGCTCATGTTCGTAGCAGGAGGCGGAGGCGGAGTCAGGAGTATTTGTAAAGGATTACTTGCACCTTTGATAGAAGGACCAGATGAATAGAAGAGCAGGCTATGTAGGTAGGACGGTTTTGGTTGAGCAATTATCTATATGGAATGGAACCGTCAAGGATAATTGGAATCGAATATAACACCCTACATACTAGAGCAGCATGAACGGTACCCTCGAGTAGTGCAACCCATGCACGGCTCTCGTCTCTGGTTGCCTCGTCTTTGTAGCCTTCTAGTAGATCACCTCCACTATAGACATCGAGGTTTGCATCTACCCATGTTGGGATCATGTGTGCTGCTAGAAGTTCACCATCCTCAACACCATCTATTAGTTTCTTGACTTTTTCGGTTTCAAGACTTTCAGACCATGGGACATGAAGATTGGGCAGACGACCATCTATACCGCCCTCTGGCTTGACGTCGTAACGTACTGCGATGTGGGTAAGGCCGCGTAGAGCGATATATGCTTGCCATTTGAGACATTCTACATCTGCTGAGAGAACATCGGATTGAGCATGTGGTGGATGTACCCATAGCGTTGGGGTTGATATTGGAACCTTTGAGAGAGGAACGATAGGTGGATAAGTCTTGAGAGGGAAGAGAGCGAAGAGACGAGCGAGAGGTGGCGGAAGATTTAGTAGAGCAGACATAATTATACAGAGTCAAGGTTATCGTTGGAACCACCGCTAACTTCCTAACACTCATTTCTCATGTCTGACGCTTCATCCACGCCTTCAAGACCTCATTCACCAGTCAGCGCTGTCCCAGAGCTCATCTCAAAACCCCGTCCTTATAGATTCAATTGGGATACAGCTTCTCATAGAGGTCCAGAAAGTGTATCGGGAACTACAGAAGGTCGCGGCGACTATTTCAACACACATCCACCTTTGGGCTTCCTCAATACCTCATCCACCTCTTTAGATCCTAGTGCATTACCTACGGAATGGAGCAGTTCACGACATGGATTTCACGGTACATATAATCTCAAATGTGCAAACCTCCGAACGACTACTAATCCAGTGACATAGCAATATCGACTGTACTAAATAACCCTCATAAACGCCAAGCACCCCCAAAAGCTCACTCCGCATTGCCCCCTACACAACCTGCGGAACTCCCTCGTGTCCGTCGTAAAGATTTTGATACTTACCTACGCGCTATTGCTTCCGAGTGGGATCGTTACGAACGTAATGTTCAACTTGGCCGGGAAGGACAAGCTCAACTCGACTTTGCACAGGCTAGACTGAGCACTTCCAATGAAACTCCAATAACACCTCTTCGCACTGGCCCCATACCGAAAGTACAGGGCAGGGACATACCCCCACTAGACTCTGTTCCTTCCGTATTTTTTCAAACAAACTTTAACCTTGGTGACCCACGAACATTTAATGCAGTTACTGAACAAGACCCCACATCTTCCCTTTCTCTTAATGCAATCACTACAAGTACCGAAGAACTTAATGAGCTATTCTCAGTCTCACATTTTGCTCCGTTACTCGAAAATTTCTCCCACTACGCTGACACGGTGGAACAACACCTCGTACGCGAGATTTCATTACGTTCCACATCATTCTTTGCTGCTCTTACGAATTTGCACGACCTGCAAGCCGAGTCGGAGCAATGCTTAGACCGCATTGCGCGTCTTCGTGGCCTACTACGTGACGTTGATGTGAATGGAGCGAAACGAGGCCTTGAAATGGTACGTCGTGAGTGCAAGATGGCGAATCTTGCACGTGTGCGTGAAGGTGTGCGGATGGTGGGGAGTGTAGTGGAGATGACTGGTGTAGCGCGAAGCCTTGTAACAGCAGGTCAATGGGGGGAAGCATTGAATATGATAGAGGAGATGGAGCGATTATGGGAGGTTTCTGTACCTAATGGGACGACAGGAGTAGATGGCAAGGCGGAGAGTAGAAACGGGGTTGAACATGGGCAGAAAAATTCCTTGGTGCTACCCGCGACACCAGAAGAACAGGAAGACGTGGACGAAAGGACACCTATCCAGAACGACCCGAAAGTTCGGAAAATATCCCCTTCAGATCTCCCTCTTTCCTCCCTGCGAGCTTTTTCAGCACTGCCAAACCACTTGCGGCTGCTGACCTTAGAAATCGCTACTAGTCTCTCTTCTGAACTTGTTTCTATTCTCAAAAGTGACTTGGCAGACAGGATAGGTGTTCTTGATGGGAGAAAGGACCGTGCATTGGATCAAAACTTACGGGATAAGTTAAGACCTCTTTTAGAAGGCTTGGTTAAGACAAAGAGCTTGAAGGAGGGTATCCTGTCATGGCGAGAGGTAGCACTGCAGGAGGTTAATGGGGTGATAAAAAGGGTACATACTGAATTTCGGCTTCATTTGGTTAGAACTGATTTTTCTCTTGTTTCAGCGCCTGGATAACTTTGACCTTGATGACGACAACCCAAATTCCACTTCGCACCACTCTTCCGCCTCAGAAGGACGGTTAGTGTCATCCTAATCTGTCACTTTTGCATTGAATCACGAAGTATTACTTAGTGCTGGCTTGGCCAATCACATGCGGGAAATGTCACAGTCTGACTTTATGATCCTGATTCAGGGTGTTTACAGGAGCCTTCTCAACGGTGTAGAAGGCCTACAATCTCAAAGAGGAGTGATCTCAGAGGTTCTGGAGACGATCAAGTATGTGACCTCACCTCGTGATTTGGGATTCTGTCTTAATTCTATTGCAGATTACAAACACCATCTATTGCGGCAGCAACACCTGCTCTTGAGGAAGAACTTACCGACATTCTCTCATCAGCTGCTGAGCTGTCAAATACACAGGCTGCCAAAGTGATTTCCTATCGCAGCGAGCAGCATGCGGCGCTGGAACTACCTGATTTCTTGACATTCTTTAACGATTCGTGGACATTTGTGGTTAAATGTGAGGTGATTTGTCGGAGGATGATTGTTGGTCTGCGAGGGACGGTTGTCAATCAGGTGAGTTTTACCCACCTCCTACTCCTGCTTTCGGATATCATGTCTTGAGCTAATTGGCTGAATTTTCCTAGGCAAAAAGCTTCTTGCAACAATTTCATCAAGCGCGCCTCACACGTTCTGCGAAAATTGTTGAAGACGAACTCTGGAAACTATCCGATGTTTCTCCGGCACTCCAGCACATAACAAATATTCTCATAGACTCTGCAATGCGCGACTCACCAGAGCTGATCATCAAATCTGAAGATACGGTCTTTTCCTCAGCATCTTCTGAGCCTCCTGCCACATCGTCGGAGAATGGTACTTCTAGTTCCAATCAACCGTTGATGTCGCCCAAGGCGAATCACACGTCAGTTGTTGAACAAAAGAATAACGGAACCTCTTCGGGTGGTAAAAACCATCGCCTACGCATAGAGGAACGGACCTACTATATGGTAGCCGCAACTGACGCAGTTCTTACCCTTCTCGTGGATTATCTGAAGATCATCGTGAATGTTTCATTACTTACGATGGACACGATGAGTCGTGTCATTGAATTCTTGCGAGCCTTCAATTCGCGGACGTGTCAGGTTGTCCTCGGGGCTGGAGCCATGCGCTCTGCGGGGCTGAGAAACATAACAGCAAGGCACCTCGGTAAGATGTTATATGTTTCATTTTGTAGGCACCGAGGACTAACAGTCTTATGTTTCCTACTTTTGATTTCCATGTCATCATTTGCAGCGCTAGCATCACAATCTTTATCAATAATATCAGAGCTGATTCCTTATGTCCGAGAGATGTTCAGAAGGCATCTTAGTCAGAGACAAGCCGTTATGTTGGTAGAGTTTGATAAATTGAAGCGGGTAAAGTACCCCACTTTTTCATTTGATCAATGACATCTTAACCCGCTCCTAGGATTTTCAAGACCATCAGAATGAGATCCATACGAAACTCATTTCAATCATGGGAGATAGGTTGGATGCACACATCAAAACCCTGCAGGTAGAATGGTATCTTCTCTAATTTATTTGTGGTGTACTGATGGTTACTCTTGTTTAGGGCGTAGACTGGCACGTGCCAAAGCCAGACGGTGGTGTCAATTCTTACATGGAGGTTCTGGTTAAGGAGACAGTCACCCTGCACAATGTGCTGTCGCGTTATCTGGCAACCCCGATTGTTGAGGTGAGATTCCGTGGGATTCTCTCCCCTTCTCAGGAGAATCCGAGGATTCCTGGTGCAAGCTAAAAATGTACATGTTCTAATCCCGCGCATTTGTTTCGTCATTATAGTACGTGATGACGCAGGTGTTCGCCGCCATCAACCATCGGTTGTCAGAGGAGTATGGTAAGATTGAGCTCCCGAATCAGGAGGCTAAAGCACGGTACGTCAGTTAAGGGACCAAGGTCATCAGACTCATCGTTTGCTTACATATACTCCTTTCCAATTTTGCGACTTTCACAGTTTGCTAGCGGATGCACGTTACTTGCATCAGAGTCTGTCCGCACTGAAAAATGTCACTGCGCCTACTGGGATGTTGGAAACAGTTATTACAGAACTTGGAATACCGCGTGCGAACCCCGCCCCCGCGGTGGCGGCGCCCACTAGAAGCAGCTCCCTTAGTACTAGTGCAAATATGCGCTTGAGGGGTTTACTTTCGGGACGTTCCAATACCCAAGCGCAAGAGCGTGTGTTACCTGCGACACCTTCAACACCTATACAACCGCAACCTCCACTGCCGCCATCCCCTTCTGCGTCAACACAAGCACTGAATGGGTTGGGCTTGGGAATCGAATCATCTGCTAGCGGAAGTAGTCTAGGGATCTCGATGTCACCTCAGATTCAATCTCAATCAACATTGTCTCTCCCTCATTCATCTTCTCTGACTTCTCTGCCATCATTACCTTCCTCACCACCTCCTTTGCAGTCGACGCCACCCTTCAGATATTCGACACCACCTACGACACGCTCACCGCCACCCCCCGCCAAGTCGCCGCCACCCCCTGTAGAGAAAGAGAATGTGATCGGATTGAATAAAACCGGTTTTCGACAAGTAGAAGATGTCCTCCCACCGCTCCATTCGGAACCGGAGCATATAGAGGACACAAATATAGAGGGTGATGCTAAGGAGACGGAAACGGAGGAGCAAGGACAAGTAAATTTGCCCGTCCCGCCTGAGAAGATTGATGCGTAATCTACTTCACTTCTCCTCGGGTTGGTAAGTGGAACCTTGGCTTTGGCGGTGGAACATTTGGGGTTCCAATTGGGTGTTGATATGATATTGTCGCTTTGCCAAGATACTATATACATAGTCTAGCGCTTGTAGTGAAGCTTGGCCTCTCCCAAATCCAGCATCATGAGCTTACTATAATCAGTGTAGTCGGATGCACAGGTGGGTAGAGCTTTTATGCATTATAGATTTCTGGGTACATATACAATATCAACGATACTTATCAGAATCCGAGTGGATGTGAATTGAGGCTGTTGGTTAGTCCATTGAAAAAGATTAAGGGTTGTCGTTTGAATTACCACAAGGTAAATTTTTACCAGGTTTAGTTTTATGGATTATGAAATTGGGGTACTAACGTTATCAGCTTGTGAGAGTCAACCACCGGATGCAGTGCAGTGCAGTGCTGTGCAAGAAAACTTTGTCTTCATTTTAGTGCACATATGGGATAGAGGCGCCCCTTTGTCACGGGGACGGTATACAGGATACTACAATCGCTTTTGTCAATATAGGGAAACACCATATGCCTCCCGGGGATTACAACGGACCCCGTTTCAAAGGATCACGCATGTATATGTATAGCGCACTCTGGGTGTTTCATTGTCAGGTCTTCCGGGTTGCTGCAACACATTTCTAATAGTGTTACTTAGTGTTCTTGACGTGGAGCCATTTTAGCTATATCAGGCTCTTTAGCTGAATTCAAGTAAGGGACACTTTCTTTCTTTTTGAACCTCTGATAAAATGTATTTCTGGGTCTTTCCCAAATAATCCACCTCTGTTGGAAGGACTGTTCTTATCTATTTCACACCTATCACATTCGTATATAGATCAGCTAGACCCGGGACATGTATGATCATGCGAAGGAACTTTTAACAGACTTTTTTGAAGACAACGGCCTAGATTCCTTTTATTTATCTACTTGTCTCTTATCAAACTGACATAGGTTTAAGACTCCGCGCGCATTACTTATCACCGATCGGGTCCTCGTTCCTAACAACTACCAATAATTCACATATGTGAAAGGCCCTTGATGGTTTAGTCGATAATAGGAGTGGAGAGATTTTAATAAAATTTTCTCTGTGGAAGTTTTTGGAGAGAGGAAGATTGAACAGAAGGCCGAGAGAACATATTTGAGGATACCCCGGGAATTGCGGGGTTGCGTGACAGGGCGCAAGTTTGTGAGCCAAGGGCACCGATACTATACCAGTTTAGGGTAAGAATGTGCGCCTGCCGCCCCTCGCCGCCACAAGTGCCTTGCGAATGGCCATTGTCCTCTTTGATACACATGGCTCATATCGGATATTTATATCATATCCTTTGATTATTCTACTTTTGGGAAGAACATTCAAAACAGAAAATTCGTTTTCGGAATCGGAAGAATGGAAGGGAATTGAAATTATTGGAGGGTCACATTACACACTAGCAACTACATTACATATCCTAGGTTTCCCAAGTAAACTTTTTATTTCTTTCTTTTCGCTAACTCCGCGTACTGAGTATGGCAAATAAATATATCTATAGACAATCGGTCAGGACTATTTCTGGAGCGGTTCTAGTATCTTCAAAGAAGGCCGTCGAGAAGACTTTTGATCGCTATGTGTGGGTCTCAATGTCATAATAAGGGTGATCCACAGCTTTCAAGCTATGATGTGGGTTGAACCGAAAAGAAACTGCGGCGTTTGCCTTCCGAATGCCACACTAGGGCGCAGCTGACATTGTGGAAATATGCCACTGGCAGATAAAGTCATGTATAGTTGGGTCTGATGGTTTAAATTTAAAGAACTTTTTACCTGTTCAGAATTCCGTCGCTTTATTGGTTTTCGGACCAAAGTTATGCTTGTGTACTCAATGTAATGCTATGAGGCCGTAATAAACACATGAATGGAACCGAAACTGCATTAGAAGGCTCCTAGTGAATTTTCTCGAAGCATTACAAAGGGTGAATACTGGGGGAAATTGATCATTATAAATTGGTTGCCGGTGACTGTGACTTGTGAGAAGGGTTAGGTACGGCGTAGCGTGGAATCTCAGAGGGGTTGTATCACCGAGTCTCACAGTTTTTGTCCCAAGTTGTGCGGGGTCAGAGGGGAGTTTTGATCTAGACACACCTTGAGTCAGTTAATTTCGAGCCTGAGAAGATACTGTCTGACATAATAATTACTTTGCTGTGAGGGTACTCGTGGAGAGTAGTTGTTAGGCGACTGGGGAGGTCTTGATTCGTCAGAGCACGCAAAACTTACGATGAGCACAAATTTTTTTTGGTTCGAGATTGGTATGATTGGTCGAGGATTCATGTATTTGGTTGACATCTGATGTAGATGTATGATGGCAAGTATAATAGTACACTGAATCAATTCAAGAGTTAAATGGAATGTGACCAGGTGGTTCTGTCGGAGAAATAGAAACACGATATTTTGAAAATGACATAGCCTCCTATATAAATGCTGATCGTACATGTATTTTATTTATTGCTAGGTCAGACAGGGGTCCTAGATCTTCATGACGACGGACAAAACAAAACATTGCAATGTGTTGACAACATCAGCAGGACAACAGAGCACGCCCCGCTCCAAAAAAGCGTTATCATGTCTGACGTCACAGCGCTCTCCTTTTGATCAGTCACATAATAAGTATTTCCGATTATAATAAATATATATATATTCTACAAATAGCAATAGCAATATTTCTGTTGTAATACGTACAACAAATGTCTTCAATTTGAACTGAGATAGCACAGAAGGGAAGGTAGAATCTTGAGGATAAAGGGCTACATTGGAAGGACAAGGATAATCAAAGATCGCCACGCTTTGTGGTCATGTGTGGGCAACATCTTGTTATGCGAGTTGCTCTGCTCATATTGGTATGCTATTGACAGACTTAACCGGGACAAGGAAGTTCGCGAAAGATACAAATGATGAGCAGAACGTGGCAGACATTCACGCCACACGTTTGACTTAAGTTAGTGCAAAGGAGAGGAGTGAAATAACGGGAGCAACCGAGTCATCTGATGAAGTGGATAGCTGGGAATGGAATGAGCGGCAAACGTGTGATGCGGCGCGTGCTCTGAGTAAATAAAAGAAAATAATATTGAGATTCTGTGACAGTACCCAACAAATCTGAAGAGATCTGAGAGTCACATGGTAGTCACGTCATAATAGTCACAGAATATCCTTAAATCGAAAATCGAAATTTAAATGTTCGCCCTATATAAGCCTCCACTCTTCTCCTTCTCCTACCCCGTCGTTATTCCCTCCTCCTCCCCTCCTCACCATTTGCTGCTCCTTGCTCCCTTTCTCATGTTCGAGGAAGTCTGTCTGGTTTGTGGAAAGCACCTCCACGATGATGGGTACGCTTTCACTCTTTCACTCCCCATGTATCTCTCTGTACCGACTTCTTGTCCTCACTTTCCAGACAAGCTTATTGTAGCGACGACTGCCAAAACATTGATTTCTCGTCTCCTTCTATCTCCTCTTCCAGCAGTGCCCTTTCTTCCCCACACCTAGGGTACACAGCTGGTGGCGATGTTCCTGCCCTAGTACCCTCTGCTCTAGGCAATGCACTCAAAGACTACAGGGGCCGTGACCATTACTCAACGTACTCATCTTCTGCATCATCCACCTCATGGTCTCTCCCCACAGACGACGAAGAAGAAGATCCTGCTCTAGCTGTTGGTAGCGATCGCAGCATGCACGATTCTGACTCATTGTATGAGGGAAGCTCAAAATCTGCTAACCAGGTCTGCACTATGAAACCCTCGGGTCTCTCTTATGCCCGCCGTCCATCAAGTACAAACTACCGCTCTACTATCCCTCACCCTCAGCGGCGTCTGTCCTCCGGCTCGCACTCCGGACACGTGCGTGGTGTTCCGCGAAGTGCGCCCATTCATTCATTGTCTTCACCTGAAGACGATGACACTTATTCCGATTATGGATCCTCATCTCAAGATATCACCGATGTCGACGACTTTGAAGCCCAGTTCGAAACCGTCCCAAAAGAGATACCACTTGTTAACAAATCAAAACGTAACCGGAACCGTTCTAGCCTGCCTGCCTACTTTTCTCTTTTACAAATGAGCTCCCCTACCAACCCACGTTCCTCCCCTATGTCATCTTCTTCTGTCAACACAGTTGCGCGTCTTTCCCCTCCTACCCCAAAATCTGTCCTCTCAACAGGACTTATTCAACCCCTTGAGGAACCTATGACTTCTACCCTAGGTACCCCAAGAGGACGTCGACGAGAACCCGGCGACTCGAGGTGTAGTCGTCGCTCGGTCCACTCTAACTCCCGTTCCCGTTCTCGAAATTTTGAGCCCGCAAAAGCGACACACAGCCCTCGAATCCGCGACAGACCTCTGGATGTGCATCTTGGCAACAAGGGGAGTGTGGAGCAAATATTTGACTGGTCTTCTGCCCCTGGTGTTCCTTCTCGAGGTCGCACAGCCGTGCGCAGAAACAGCTCACCGCCACCGAAGATGCTATCAGGTGCCGAGAATACAGGCCACATTGCAGCAGCCATGAAACACACAAACGTGATGTATGACAGGTCCATCTCTGACAGTCACTCGCGTCCGAAAATGCGGGGTCGAATTAGAACAGAGGAACTGGAAGGGATCACATCGCTAGTGGGTGCGCCCGGGTATGGTGTTGGACGTAGCGGGCTTTTGCACCGTGAACGTGTGACCGCCCATTCAATGCGCGTGCCCTTGTAGCGACGTAGCCCTCTGCCTATCTGCAAATTTCAGAAGGATTACTCCACTGGAAATTATCACATCTAAAACGTCCTTGGAAGAGGACCCGCAACAAAAAAAAGGTTTTCCCAATTCGGTCTCAATTCAAAATAATCGATTCTTGATTTATAATAGAAAAGGAATTCGTTCTTGCATCTCCCGGAAATCTGCATCTGCATCACTACTGTCCCCACTCTCTCGCTCGCATCAAACATCAACCTGTTAAACATATACGACACTTCGTTATGTATCCTTCGCATCGTCTTTATATTGTTCTGCAGTCTTTCTTTCTTTTTTACTACCTCGTGTCACGTAACCCCTTCTTTACCCATCATCGCTTGCAACGAAATTACATGAAAATTGCAACGCATGTCATTCTTACGACTGGCTCATTTGTTCAAACCCAGTCATGACTTCTCTATCGTTACTTTTTTTTTTCCTGTGGAAAAACCACTCATTACCAATATTGCACTGCACTCAACTCAGAATTTGGTATTTATAAAAAGGCTTCATTCATCTACCCGCATCCACATTTTACGACCTCATATCATCAGCATTTTGTTTCATAGCCACTCAACGCATGTTTTCGGTTACCCTTACGCGCTATTCTCATCGGCCCCACTACTTCTAAAATCAATCACATCATGGGTGTTCGCTTTCACATGTCCTGTCTTCGAAAATCCTGAGTACGACAGCCTTACCCTACCTATCACCATGTCGGGATTTGAAGACCACTTCGATTTAGTGGATTAAATGGTGTTGCGTATGATTATGGTTATGTATGTATGCTTCGAGTACATACAATCAAAAGAATACATTACACCAAATTAGTGATGTGACACCAAATTGTGAATAAGAATTAAAAGAAATGCTTCCAGATGCCTGTCCATATGCTGTGGTCTGCACGGGACCGATAGTTAAATAAAGTCCCCGAGCTCTTGGCGTGACTACCAAGAATTGAAATATGTAGACAGCTTGAATTGAAGTGATTTGCAGGTTAATTACTGGTATATTTATTTCCTTGTATTGGAGTACCAAAGGGATGGGATTTACGGTGCATTCCGCTTACACCTGTCAACCGTCCATCGTTGTTTGTGCCTCAGACTTGGACATTTGAAATTTAAAGACAAAAATCGATTGCAATGAACGGTAAGGTCCGTGGAAACGGTCCCCCTCGGTTTGGATGTGGATAATCGTCGACATCAACTATTCTGCTTTAGAGAGAATACTCTGTGCCGCAGCTGGTGCTTAGGATTGATGGATTTGCACATGACCTGATCGACATTGAGCCACAATATTGATTCCAAAATATGCATCGGGTTGAGCATGAACGTTACATTGAACGTTGAGATCTGACACGGGACTTGGTTCTTTCCGCCATTTCAACCTCATGACTGTTCGAGAGGCGTCGCTGAGGCACCCACAAGTGTATGACACGCATCACTAGTATTTTGCAGTGAAAAGGCCGGAAAGAGAATAGCCCGAGTCTGCCAGATCATCGATTGCAAATATGAGCTTTTCTCATGAATTAATCGATGATAACGTTATAACAAAAGGGAGGTTACATTACATAGCGATGTGATTGATTGAACTTGTAGCTTGAAACATGCAATTGTTCCATGTTCTGATGCTGGGTGAAGTACTTGTAGTGATTTAAATGTATTTAGAACCAAGTAAAGACAAGATGGAGATAGCTACACCTGAAGCATCCCTTTTCGGTTGGCCCGAGCCTTGGACTGTTGGTGTGCCTTGGCTGTTTTGTGAGCAATATTGACTCAAAGATGACAACGAGATGTGCGATATCGGCTGTAGTTTAGTAGTACCTTGTAGTGTGGAAGAGAAGCTATAACAAAGGCAGCCTCATTGCTGATGGCGATGGCAAAGTTATTCAAGTCGTGCGAACAAAGCATGCGCGGTGAGGGGAACGCGCTACCCTGAGCGACGGTGACCTTTGTCTTTCTCTGTACATCCAACATCTTTCTCTGAGCACCCTGAAAACCGTCGTCGTTGTTGTTGTAGCCGCATTCACCGCCGCTGTTGCCGGCAACTCTGAGCGTCATCAAGTGAAGAGTTAGCATTGAGCACGACCATCTCATCATCTTGTCCCTGAACGTCCACTATCACCTTTCGCCACCATTGATTCTCCTACTCACTCTCACCCTACGCGGGACTCGCTGTCCTCCTCGTCCACCCCTCCCGCTCACCGCCATCCTCCAGAACTCCGTCTTCCCTCGAGCACTCCTTCTCCTCTCCCTCCTCCTCCTGCTACTTTTTCCCCACCAATCAGCCTTATCCCAGCAACACGTTCAAGAGCCACTCTTGACCTCAACTCCTCGTTAGACCAGCTCGCTTCTGCGCATATCGGTGAGTTTTGCCGTAATCTCCCACACCCGACGGCGTCTCTGCGTCTGCGGGGTAGGCATGCCTATGACTCGTGACTGACATAACAATCCTTATTCTTCACTCCTAATCGTCCCATCTCGCTTCAGACGCTGAACACCTCAGAGCACGAAAGCGACAGCGCATCGGCTCGCCTACATCGTCTTCCCTCCGTACCACCACCACGTCCTCTAGCACAACCCCTACCGGCAACATTGCTTCCTCAATCGATCACCGCAGCAGCACCCCGCCGCACCCCCGGAGTCTCATGAAAGTCACAGAATCAGATCAGGGGTCAATAATGTCCGGTTCGCCATCCTTGACATCAGATGCGGGTCCCTCGTCCGCGGTGATGTTTGATGGCGTAATGAATGGGCATACGAATGGAAACGGTTTCGTAGCTCCCGTGACGAACGGTTCATCGGGAACGAGTGCAGTCATGGGGAATGGCATTCAGAAATACGGCAAAGCCATTGCGAAGGTTAATCTACCAGGCAGTTTGTTATATGAAGACTCTTTTGTAGATAGGGAAGAGTTTATTCGTCTTGTCATACAAAGTCTACGTGATATTGGTTACATGTACGTATATTCTCTTCCATCACCCTTTACTCTTTTCATCCTTTCATCCTTTACATCCTGCTGAATTGGTTTATAGTGAATCTGCCGCGACATTGGAGGCTGAGTCGGGGTATTCATTAGAAACACCTGAGGTCTCACAATTCAGACAATACATTCTCGATGGTATGTGGTCGAAGGCAGAAGCTGCGTTAATGCATTTGGGTGTTGAAGATGATGATGGCCTTTGGGTAATATTCTTTCATTTGAGGTAGAAATGCTTGCCTGTTACTCATTTTATATGTCAGGATGCGAAATTCCTGATTAGCCAGCAGAAGTATTTAGAGCTCTTGGAAGCGAAGAAGACCACCGCGGCTCTACACGTTCTGCGGAACGAGCTTGCACCTCTGCATGTCGGTCCAGACCAGCTACACACGCTATCGAGGTTTGTACCAGTAATTCATAATGCCTTGTAGTACGAGCTGACCATGATGTGTACAGCCTTATTATGTGTTCTGAACCAGAGGATCTTCGAAAGCGTGCAGGCTGGGATGGCGCATCTGGCACATCTAGACGTCGACTTCTTGATAATCTTCATCGTTCGTGCTTCGTTTTTCGATTAACCATTTCTCATTTCTTGCACTAGACTGCATTCCATCATCCATCATGATTCCCCAACGTCGTTTCTCTACTCTCCTTCATCAAGCACGTGCATTTCAACGGAAGCAATGCGTGTACCATAACACACCATCCTCAAATTCATCTTTCTCGCTCTATACTGATCACCAATGCAACCAAGCCGAGTTCCCAAGGATCACTACCACTATTTTGGAGGTTCACACTGATGAAGTGTGGAATATGGAATGGAGCCATGACGGCATCTATCTCGCTAGCGCGAGCAAAGACCAGACGGCAATAATATGGAAAAGTGGGGTGGGTTTTTGGATCTACTGCCTATAGCTTTAACAAATACAGTCTAACTTGCCCCGTAGTCTTCTTCGGAGTCCGGGCCATCCCAAGATTGGTCACCACATCATATCTTGAGAGATCATACATACCCAGTCGGATGTCTGGCGTGGTCCTTGGATGACTGTATACTCCTTACAAGTGCCGAACATTTAATCAAGCTGTGGAATACCAAGGTGGGTGCTGTTATCAGATAACTACTTTCATAGAGATAACACTCTCACTCATTCAGACCGGTGTCTGTATCCGAACAGTCGAAGAGCACAACGATATTGTGACCGCTCTCTCATGGCTGCCAGACGGATCAGGTTTTATATCTGGTGGTCTGGATCGCAAGATCATACATTGGGTAAGAAACAGTTTACAAATACAGCTTCTCCGTCTTTTTCGCACTAGTTTTAGATATTGCAATGCTTGTTATTCCGGTACTCATAAACTCGGTTTTAGGACGCGGATGGAAAGGTGCGAGATTCATGGGGGACCACGGGCATTCGGGTAACAGACTTGACCGTAACACCCGACTTCACACGTCTGGTGACTATCGGCATGGAGCATCCTCCTAGCCTACCTGCAGTTGAGATGGCAGCCTCAACGAGAACTGGTGGACAGTCCGGGGAAGCGACAACTCAGGCTGCCGGTGGGAATCCGTTGCCTTCGCACACACATAAAAGCGCAAACAGGATGATTGTCTTTGATCTGGCTACAAAAGCCACACAACTGTACGTGTGCATGTTCTTCCCTTGATGATATCTTTTAGTCCCATGTCTTGGCATGCGGTAATTGAAAACAGAGTTTTGACATATCGATCACTCATTTGTGCAGGTCCATTCGATTGGAAGGAGAACTCACAAGTGTTAAGGTGTCACAGAATTCACAATATGCACTAATTAACCATTCACCTGACGTGAGAGAATTCTTTTTGAAGCAATGACTTTTCTCACTGTCTTACAGGAAATTCATCTGTGGGATCTTAATGCAGGGCGACTAATCCGCAAATATTCCGGACAGCGTCAAGGAAAACACGTTATCCGGAGTTGTTTCGGGGGTATTGATGGCAATTTCGTCGTCAGTGGAAGCGAAGGTGCTTTATGCATCGTCTTTACTGCGTATAATCGATCTGACTTTTCTTCTTTACTTAAATACATTAGATGGTAATGTGTATGTGTGGCATCGAGACACCGGCGTGCTTCTGGAAGTCCTTCCAGGACACGGAGCAGGAAGCGTGAATTCTGTTGCGTGGAATCCCAATAACGAGCGCATGTTCGCTTCGTGTTCTGACGACCGTACAATCCGGATATGGGAGGCTCCCCGTTCGGAAATAACATCGTACCCTTCTGTCCAACATTCTTCTACCTCCAATGGAAAAGGTAAAGGCAAAACACGACAGCGCTGGGATGGAGATGGCGTGGATATTGGCTCGGGTTCAGACTCCACGCGGATGTGAAACTTTGCTGCATTTTCACCAACCGCTGGCTTTACCCTCTGCACACACGTCTCTATCACCGGGTCCGAACCACTGGGCCGACGACTTTTTCTTCCATTTTCTAGCATTTCAGATCATCTAACAAACTCGATGTTTCAAATTTTCATTGCACATTCTCCATCTCCCATTCTCACGCTGTTTTCTCTACCCCGCTTACCTTGCTACACGCCATAGTAAATTTGCATAGTTACTACAAATGCCAGTTGATCCAATATGGACCTGTGCTTTCGTACATCAGAATAGATAGATTATTGGGGTTATGTACCCTTCAATGAAGAAATATTGACACTCACAAAAATTCCTTGATTTGGTTTCTTGTTCATTTTATAAAACCAGGTGACTACACGACTATGATTGCAATTAATATCAATGCTTACTTCCGACGAAATCATGATCTTTGTTACAATAAAACGGGAGATAAATGATTCAAAGCGTGGTTACAAATCTTATCGAGGGAAATACTTGACCGATTACGCATTGGAAGTATCTGATGTTCAGATGTATTTCTGTCAATGATGCTCCCAGGTTGTACATCGATCGCCAATAACACGATAGGGATTTCTGGAGATAGAAGAAGCCTGTGTATTACCTGATATATATACCTTATGATACTAATTTTACACCAGAAACACGCATGACACTGAGATGGGTATTTCAATGTGGGTGATTCTGCGATTATAACGGCTACAGTTCAGAGCGGATCGAGCACTTCTTCCGTTCATGGATCTACTGTACAGGGGAACGATATGAGATATGATAATGTTGAACAGATCCGGAATATAACAAATAAAGAGCAAGTGACGAAAAGCTGGTGAGTAGCAACCTGGAGCAGCCTTAGAAAAGATGTCAGTGCTATGCAAATAGGCGATTATACCGGACGCTGTGAATATGCACGATGCTTAGGGACAAATAAAGAAGCCATGGGATCTCTCTTTACAGCTGATGGGGATTTGAGCGGTCGTGGGTCTGGAATACTTGTAGGTCTAGGGGGACTTGAGTGTGGAGGGTTTGGTGAAGAGCCTGCTCTAGATGATGGACTGCCTGCGGTTGGTGTTGAAGAAACCAACGGACGGGTACTTGATGGTGGACTTGATGCAGCAGATGGTATTCTCCCAAAAGAAGACAACACCGTTGATGATGGTGTAGAAACTGGGGCAGAACGTCGATGCACAACGGTGTTAACAGTCACTCGGCTTGATTGACCCAAAGGTGGTATTGATGGAAATGTGGCATCAGGAGATTGGGTTAGAACACGGTAATTTCTTCCGGTGGGCATAGGGGGGAGAATGCGTGCGTTATACATCGTTTTCTGACGTTTAGCAGCCTCTGTTCTGGTTTTCTGAAAAAGAGACTTGCGCTGCGCACTTTCTGACCCTGTGTAAAATACGTAACTTTTCATTGATGGCAGAACGGATATAGTGCAGACATGATCACGTACATGTGTTCGTTTTCGTACGTTTGGGAGGCGGGACACGGTTTGTTATTTTAATCTCTCTCTCTTTCTTACGCTCGTCAGCCTCTAAACGCTGAGAACGTAATTTCGATCCCACTGCTTCAAGGCGTTTTGCTTCCGCTTCCTGTAGCATCTAATATGGTACTGATGTATAAGTTGCACATTGATGTAGAGACTGAACTTGCGCACAAAGTATCGATCTTTCCATGACTCTGGTTCCTGACTGTCATTCGATGGGTAACGCTCTACTGCCGTTGGATATTTTCGGAAACATAAGTCCTGCCATATTTCTGGTGATTACTTTGTTTAGCCAAATAGGCTGCGGAGTATCAACCTGTGAAAACTTGCCAGGTGTGTCCCTTTGTAAGTGCTACAGACGCGGAGTAATTTCGTAAGTTTTTGCAAATTGACAGTTTAGCTTTTGTAACGTACAGGAGATGCCTGCTCCAGACGAACAAGTTGGTCGGAATTACACCGCTCGAGGATTGGTTTTACGATTGGGTATCTAAGCTCATCACCAAAGCTGGTAATTGCTATATAACCCAATTCCATTAGTTTGGACACAGATGATACATGGGTAATACACACAATCAACATGTGCAATTGCAACTAAACGCATAAGTTAATTAGCGCCTTGGATACACAACTGATGACTTGGAACACACCACGTTGGCACAACTGTACAAGACTTGGTATACAACGATTTGAATAGTCAGTCTCGGAAGTCATTGTACACGTCTCAGAGGAGATAAAAGTAAATGATAAGTGACGCTTGGCACTGCTGAAGGATGTGATGAAGGGCAGCGTGACATGTGTGTGTGACGGTAGTGTGACGGCGCCACGTTTTGTAAGAAGGCACCGGTTACCTAAAGAGGCTTACTGGGTCCAAAAGTACCAAGGCCATGGTAAAAATTGTTCCCAATCGTTCTGCTTTCTACAGTACGTACAATAATATAAGATTACAGGCTAATCTATCGTCATTCATAGGTCAAAACGGGTAAGGACAGCTTAATATGCATCCAGAAGCTTATATAACTAATATTATTTATTTTTAACATTGCACGAGCCGCAGTAATCTATTTAAGGTGGAAGCTCCCCCGGTTGTATACGATGGTATGATCAAATGTTTAATTGGCTTCTTATCTAGAATCTTGCTGGTCAGCCACCGTGCTGCCGCAGCGCTCTCTGGAGCACACTCTCGCGAATGCGATGGCCGAAACAGTGGTCCTTACGATAATCTGGTTGTTTTAGTCATGGGATGGTATGTTATTTTAGTTGGAGCTTCTTGACGTATATCTAGTCTCGGTTACCAATAAGGACAAAATCTCTCTGGAAAGCCAAATCCATGTTTGACACCCTTACTCCCACTCCCATCTGGCGGAACAATCACCTTGACACGTGCTGCAGATTTCCCTTCAGGATATTTCACAGGGGGCCCGTACCGATTCCTTGTCCTTGTACCCACCGTCCATGGTGAGCGCGGACAGTATGATTAACCCACATCCGTTCATTCTCTCCCGTTTCTGTACCTCTCGGTAAATTCGGGAGTTTTTCCACGACTCCGGCGCTTGGAGTTTATCTCCAACGATAAAAGAGCAGCACATATGGCTTGAGTTTCCTCGTAACAAAATATGCAACAGGCTACACATCAACGTCTACATGTTAGAGACGCGCATGATGCTCACGCCGTCTTCGAGGCCGTACGGCAAGGCTTTATGCACCCTGTTGCAAGAAGATTAAACGAAATGGAACGCGCTACCTTTGTTCGTTCTGGTGCCATCTTCGTTTGGTTCGAGAGCGATGACGACGCAGGACTGAAGAGATGGACAGGTAAGAATTTTGGTATTCTTGACAGCTATACGTACCAACCGTTATATTAACAGATGGCCGGGTCTGGGGACAAAGTCGTATGCGCGAGGTCTGAAAAGCTCCATAATCTACCCCAGGTTCATGCTGACTATACCCTGTAGCCATATCTTTTTTACGATGAAAAACTACCCTTTGACTCCGCGCAAGGGGCAGGGGACTCAACCGTCCGGTACGATGTATTTTCAAAAGTTTAAAATCAAAAAGACCGACAATCTCCTGGTTTAGCTCTCCTACTTTTAGATTTGTCGACGGAGTATCCCGGGGTGGTACTCCATCTTCCGCGCTATCACACCAAGACAGGTCTGCACACCAGCACTCTGGATTAGTAAAACAGGCATATTCGGCTTGGGTATCACCAAATCAATACACACGACCGCAAAAATGGCATCTGACAGCTTACTTTACCTATGCGGATCTCCCCCACCTTCCTACTATTGATCATGATCCAGTGCTACGGAAAATAATTGTACCACCCGGAATATATCGCAGTGGTAAAGCAAGGTCCAGAAGCGATGATGATGGCACGTTCAGATTAGGATCGAGTGGACCTCCCTCACCGACAGAAATTTCCCCACATGGAGATCGAATTTTGCCTTCCTTGCCATCTCTCCAATCAACCCTAGGCCCCCACCATCCTGTTCTGTCTCAGCAACGTGCTCATGGTACTCGGTTACCCGAAGACGAGAGGGTAATCCAAATGTTAAATTCACGACATGTTCGGTAGCGAAATGAGCTATGTAATTCTGTGCCCAGTGGGTGATAATATTTCGCGGGTGGTGGTGGATCTTCGCGGCATTACATGAGTAATTGAATTAGAACTAAATAACGTGTAGTTACTAATGCCAGTGATTAATTAGCACCATCAGGATAACGCAAGGATAAAATTGATTCATAAGCTCATTTGAAAAGCCCAACAGTCCCTCTGGGGTTATTTCTGACCTGTTTTCTAGGAATAGACTTGACCATGCTGCTATATATTCTATACTCCTTCGAGATCCAGAATGACTGGGGAATTCTTTTTAACTCGAAAGGGGAAGAAATGGTAAAAATAGGTGTACCGAGGACATGCAATGAGAAAAAAAAATAGCCCAATGCTCATTTCAGTAGGGATATGTATATTTGTTGCATTATCGTTTTTGAACTTCACAGATAATCAATTCACTAATAGATACAGGCGACTCCCACCTAACAAGATAGCTCTCATGGTTCATAATCTATGATAACCCATAGGATTTCGAGTGGAAGTACTCTCTCACATCTCATACAAAACCCACAGCCTGGGTGTGAGGGAGTTGACTGTGTTAACCCGGTTGTAACTATCTGATATGATCGTCACTCCTACTTGAGTTAACAGATAAAAAGCAGCCGAGAGACAAGTCCACAGTGTGCGAATAAAAGCACTTTCGTGTTTATAGCACAATGTGGGCGCATGCAATCGGAAAATCGGCTGGAATTTCCGGATATCGTTATACTAGTTTTGCTAACAAGACTAAAGCGATCCATATCTGAAAAGATGAGTTAGAGCAGTGATAGCCGAATCGAATTTGCCGCCTAATACATTCTAGAATATATTATCACATATGTTACATATGACCATTATTGTTATGAAGTAGCGTACTAGAGTAAAAATATTGAACTTCCTAGTCTTCTTCGTCGGATAAATCTTCCGTAGCATTTTGCCTTGCTTGCGCGGTCATAGCACCTACAAGATCATCTGATTCACCTTTTTGAGCAGCTAACCTTTGTCCTGCAAAAGAATGATATGCTATTGTGGATTGAATAGTGATGAAAGATGTACTTACGAATCAGCGTATGAATCGCCTCTTGGGTTTTTCGTTCAAGCCTGCTCATTTTCTTCTCCATGTCGCGTTTGAGGTCCCAATTAGGCCTTTTTGGTGCAATATTGAATATATCCTGTAGAATATTCTTATAAAGGGGGCGGATAAAAACGACAATGATGGACCGCACCAGTTCTTGGGCTCTTCTCTGTTCATCTTCAGCAATTATCTGTTCTGCAAGGCCTTCAACGTCTTTCTCAACGGTATCTTTCATGATTTCGTCATCCTCCTGAACGCGTTTTCGCAACGTGCGTGATTCTGGGTCAAAATTACGATTCTTAATGATTGGATCTGGTGACCTTTGAAAAACTAGCGTGAACTTTGAATTTACACAGAAGTGGTGCAGCACTCACCCATCTCCATCTATTGCTTCTCCAGCTTTCCTCTTTTTGAGTGCTAGAAGACGCGCTTTCCGCGCTTCTGAGGCTTCTGCGAGAGACATAGTTTAGTGTACCAATTCAGAGGGCGTGAATGCACAAAGTGTAGACATGCTGACTAATCACATTGCCGGACGGTAAATTTCCAGTGTCAAGTTCGCCAAAAACTTCGTTCTTCCTAACTAACCCTAGTGATGCCTGTCTTCCTGTATTTCAATAGATAGAGAAGGATTGTTGCAGAAGCTCGGTGGATTTCGCAAGAAATATCTGCCAACCATGCTGTTCTCATGCATGACGTTGCAAAGAGCGTGTTATCGGGTGTATTTGAAAGGTCCCAGACGTGGTAGGGTACAGAATTTCGCGTCCTCGTCGAGGTGGTGCGGCCCCAAGTCTATTTCGATGGAGGAATTCCAGTGCGACGTCATTAGGTCCCGTTCTTTGACTTCATTAAGAGTTTAGACCCTAATTCTCGCCATACTGCAGAAATTTCTCTATAATTGCTCACATAGGTTATATTGCAAGTGAACTTCTCAAGCAGTACAGCTGACCGGAAGCATATAGATCATGGCAAATCCACGCTTGCAGACAGGTATGGCCTCCTCATACCATATACGTCATGAATTATGATGTACTTTGATGCAGATTACTCGAAGTGTGTGCAGGTGCCATGTGATTATGACTTCCAATGGACTGACGTTCTCTCCAGTTGACAGGTACAATCCAGAAAAAGCAAACGGGAAAGAATGAACAGGTACTAGATAAACTTAAGGTGGAACGAGAACGTGGAATCACAGGTACATCTTTTGAAATCTATCAGAACTCTTTACTCAGTTACAACAGTGAAGGCCCAGACTGCAAGGTATTGTCCCCGTTGAATACTAAAACATCTGTAGCTTACGGTGTCGCAACTCAGCATGATCCATCAATTCAATGGGAAGGACCATATGCTCAATCTTATTGATACTCCAGTGAGTATCATACGATTCAATTTAGCTAATTCAACCGAGTTATCATGCTACAGGGTCATGTGGATTTTGCATGGGAGGTGTCTCGCTCGCTCGCTGCATGCCAGGGTGCGCTTCTACTGGTGCGTGGTGCGCGTGTGTATAGTTTGAGATTCTGTTGAGACTGAATGATACACTTTAGGTCGATGCAAGCCAGGGTGTCCAGGCGCAGTCTATATCGGTCTTTCACATCGCGAAGGAAAGAGGACTCAAGATCATACCAGTGTTAAATAAGGTTCGTTGTTTCCTTTCTTATCAATAGTCAATTTCTTACCGGTAGTTCGCAGATTGATCTTCCTGCCGCGCAGCCTGAAAGAATAGCTACACAGATGCAATCTACTTTCGGGATTGACCCGGAAGAGATTCTTCACATATCTGCCAAGACTGGCATAGGTATAGATGCAGTTCTAACAGCTATAATTGAACGCGTTCCCCCTCCACCTTCTCAAGATGGTGCACCTCTCAAGGCCTTTCTATTTGATTCTTTGTTAGTAATTTTACCCACTCATGCTTCTTGAAATTGGTCGAATGGCAAGTTCTTAGATACGATAGATATAGAGGTGTTGTTTCATTAATAAGCATTCAAGATGGAATTCTTCGGAAAGGTAAGCAGCCGGGTTTTGATCATCCAGTGTCATTCTGACGATTACACATAGGAGACAGAATCATGTCTTCGCACACTCGGAAAAGATATGAAATCACCGAACTTGGTATTATGCATCCAGAAGAGACTCCGACCAAAAGCCTCCATACTGGCCAGGTTGGATACATCGCGTGTAACATGAAGGACTCAACTGAAGGTGAGATACGAAATGCCATTTAAAATTTTGGTGCTTCTATTAATTCTTTCCATGTAATGAGCCCACATTGGCGACACCTTATTTCGTCCTGGAGAACTCGTGGACCCTATTCCAGGATTTAAGCCAGCCAAAGCAATGGTCCTCTTCTTCAACGTTCTTGAATCAGCTCAATACTTTTTCTCACACTTCACTTTAGGTATTCGCTGGCGTTTTCCCTGTAGACAGTAATGATTTCCCAAAGCTTGAGGAATCCATCAATAGAGTAAGTGCCCAACAAAATTAATTTATCTATAAATACGTCCTAGTCGTGCTGCTTAATCTTGTTGAAAGCTTACCCTGACGGACCGAAGTGTTACCGTTCAGAGGGAGTCCTCATCTGCTCTAGGGCAAGGTTGTCGTCTCGGATTCTTAGGCACGTTACACATGGATGTTTTCCGGCAACGATTAGAAGATGAATATGATGCCAATGTTATAATCACCGCTCCAACGGTTCCTTATAAAGGTACGAACTACCATGAATTATTATTAGTATTAATCTGACTAAAATTACTAGTAATATACCATAATAGAGAAATTTTAGTGAGCAATCCAACAGAATTCCCAGATGTCCTGGATACTGCGGCTAGGGTAAAAGAAATCCAGGAACCTATCGTTAAAGCATCGATAATTGTCCCAGAAGGTAAGTGAAACCCAGAAGTCGTTTGATCATGACTCACGTGGGTATTTTAGAGTATTTCGGTGACATGATGGATTTGTGTTATTCACATCGGGCTCAGGAGCTTGAACATCGCTACTTGGACTCTGGAACGGGACAATCATCACGGATTATTTTGACATGTATCATGCCATTAAGCGAAATAGTCACAGATTTCTTTGACCAACTTAAGAGTCGCAGCTCTGGATTTGCCAGCTTTGAGTGTGTTGCATTTCTGTATGGAAAACTAACTCTTGCTAATCCTAATTTGCTAATAGCTATGAGGATGCTGGATATCGTAAAAGTGACTTGGCCAAGGTAACTGCTATAGATTTTATTATGGTTATGTTATCGCTGAGGCGCGTGTAGATGTCCTTTTTATTAAACTCGAAGCCTGTGGATGCACTAGCAATCATTGTCCATAGATCAGCTCAAGAAACCATTGCACGTCAATGGGTAAAAAAGCTTCGTGAGTAATAAATCTAGACTCCTGTATCATACTAATGTCTAGCATTGCACACAGATAGAGTCATTCCAAGACAATTATTCGAAGTTCCCATACAAGCGGCCATTGGGAGGAAGATAATTGCAAGGGAGACATTGAATGCCCTGCGGGCAGATGTGACTGCTGGTTTATATGGCGGTTCGTTCTGTGTGATTGTTGATACATGGGAATTATGACTGATGCTAATATACCTTAGGACATTACGAGCGAAAACTTAAACACCTCGAAAACCAAAAGGAGGGAAAGCGGAAGATGAAGAAAATGGGCACAGTAGAACTTCCTCAAGAAGCGTTCTTCGATATCCTATCGAAGAAGTAAGAACAATACCTACGCAACACATGAACATATCTAGCATACACAAGATATAATACACTTTTATTATAATTCATTATCTTCGTCGTCATATGTCTCTTTGAGCAGCCTAGGAGATGATCGATGAGAACGTCAAAATGAATCGGTGTAGAAACTGACCGGTATATAGATGATGGTGGATGATCGCCACTAATTAAACTGTTAACTTTACTGAGGAAGAAGCCAAATTGAATGCGACACACTCATTTGTTATAAAGGCGTTGATTAATTCTGGTCGGACATAATCGTAATAAGGGTTCACAACATCGACTTTATCCACCAAGTCGCCTTCATTGAATCCCAACACATCACTCGGATTACCAAAGTCCAGAGCACCATATTCATGATATAGGTTCCATAGGGGTGTTAGTTTGAATTGGCCAGCACATACAACCACGGGTGTGCTATGTGCGCTCGCAGCGACTGCGGCTATTAGTGAGCCTGAGATGGCGAACATCCCACCGTTAGCTAATATAACATGAGCACCCAGGATGACTTTGTTTACGCGGGACATCAGAGCGAATATTGACGAGTCTGGGACGAGGAATGTGGAAATCCCAGCTGAGGATAGTGAGGTGGCCATTTCGCGACCGCCATATCTACGCAACGGTTAGAGGTTGATAGTATACACACTTGTGGATTGCATACGAGGGTGCTGTCTCGGCAACAATGACAGTGTAATTCCGATGATGAGCGGCTGCTTTCAGAAAAGCCTCTACTGTTTTTGACATTCCGAGTGTTAATATAATTTCACTACAACACACTTTGTTATATGAATCTGCTGAGTAGGAGGGTAATCTTACTCAGAATGTATGTGATCCTTTGCATTTTTTGACACATTATCGTACACGGTTTCAAGTTCATCCAGAACATCTTGTATAGCTTCCATTAACACAGGCTTAAGCCCCTTTGCAAAGGAGTCCGGATCATCTGGATCATTTTCTTTTAATGTTCCTCTATTTTCTGCTTTAGGAAGTGGAACCTGTTTTCTTGGTTGTCCTTGCAGAACGAATTTAGAGATTGAGAAAGATTGTTTTGTTGCCACGGCAGCTCCGTTAGTCGCAGTATGGTATTCTTCTCGGATGTGATGCAATACTTTTCGAACGGTGTTGCCAACAGAATGTTCTACGATATGTAAATCATGGTCATTTTCCACTGTCGGAAAAAGCAATCAGATGGGACACAAGCCTTTTGGCTGAGCTTCTACAAGTTGTCTCCCGACACTGCGTATGATCTCCACTAGTTGCTCAAAGTTTGCGAACCGAGCTTTTGAGACCACCTGCCGCAATACGAGGAGGGTTTCCAAAGCAGTTGCACGAGATCCGACTAGCTGCCTGCAAATCTGGTGCGTGAACAACCAAAAGAATCGTTTGTGTTTTATTTAAGAAAAGTTTAAACTGACCGTCGGCGAAGTTTTGAGGCCAAGACCTCAACGGCCCTTTGGTTTGGGGAACGAACTTGAACTTCTGGAGTCATACGGAGAATCTGGGCTATTGGTTTTCGAGGTTGAATTTAAGACAGATTAATAGCGAAGTGTCGAGTGTATCCGAGTCATTCGTTCATTGGTACTCGATCAATGTATCCCGATAAGGTTATCAATTTCGACCCTTTCCTTTGATGACACTGTACATTCGTTCTAACATATATAAAGTACAATTTATATGTACATCTAATGGCCATTGCCTCGGGATACGTGCCAGTCCAGTTTATCAGCCCACTTGGGAAGAAGCTCAGATATTTGTTCTACATCTTTATCTCCTCTTCCAGATAAACACTGTAACTTTACGTTAGTGGGTGTAATCATGTTGATCTCATTTAGACTTACAACTACAATGTCTTCGTCTTTAGACATAGTCTTAGCAAGGCGCACCGCTTCCCAGATCGCATGCGAAGATTCCAACGCTAAGGCATCTTCGTCAATAGGAGGAAAAATAAATAACTGAGAAAAACCGCACCAGGAATGATGCCTTCTCGCTGCGTTAGCATTCGGAAGCCACGTAGAGCCTCCTCGTCAGTCGCGACGACATATTCTGCCCGTCCGGAATCTTTGAGCCAAGCATGTTCAGGTCCCACACCCGGATAATCAAGTCCGGCACTGATTGAATGGGTTTCGATGATTTGTCCAGCACTTGATTGTAGAATATATGTCCTGACACCATGCAACACCCCAGGCTGTCCCATTGACAAAGTCGCGCTGTGGCGATCACCATCAGTACCTGCACAAGGATGATATAAGTTTATTGCTAGTAATCATGATGTCATTAAATTGCTCTTACCTTCACCTCCAGCTTCGACACCAATCATGCGAACATTTTTCTCGTTGATGAAATCATAGAAAGTTCCGATTGCATTACTTCCGCCACCAACGCAAGCTACGACAACGTCCGGAAGCTTTCCACGTGCTTCTTTCATTTGTTGTTTGATTTCTTGGCCGATAATTTTCTGGAAGTCTCGCACGATCGTGGGGAAGGGATGAGGCCCAATTGCAGACCCAACAAGATAATGAGTTGTTGCAAGGTTCGTCACCCAGTCACGCAAGGCCTCGTTCACTGCGTCTTTTAGGGTACAAGAGCCCGAATGTACAGGTATAACCTAGATAAGCTCGTCAGGATATGACTTTTTTCTAGCAAACGAAGGGATTAACCTTTCCACCTAACATCTCGATACGGAAGACATTGAGAGCTTGTCGTCGAACATCCTCAGCTCCCATGTAGATGATACATTCCATGCCAAACTTGGCGCATACAGTTGCCGTAGCTACACCATGTTGTCCAGCACCAGTCTCAGCAATGATACGGGTCTTGCCAATCCGGCGAGCAAGTAGGATCTAGATCTGGATCAGAACCCGGACAGCATCAAAGGTAAGAAGATTGTCTGACCTGCCCAATTGCATTATTAATCTTATGTGAACCTGTATGGTTGCTAGAAGTACGTGATTGAGCGAACACATATCACGGGGGAAAGACTTGGACAAACAGGTCCTCTCGTTTGAGCCAGATTTTAGCTCCACCAGCATCTTTCGTCAGGTTCTCTGCGAAATAGAACTTTGACGGTCGGTTCATGTATCCATAGTGTCCTTGAAATTCCTTCAGAAATTCTGGATCAGCCATGGCAGATTTATGGGCTGCTTCCAGTTCGGCAAGACAGTCGACGAGGGCCTCTGGTACATACTGGCCACCGAATTGACCAAATCGAGCAGGTAAAACTGTAGGGTCTGATACCGAGTTGACGACTGGTGGTTCTTTATTGTTGGCATTGAGTGTTGGGGTTGAAAGTCGGGGAGCGGGAGGCGATCGCACTCTAGCTGGTTGGCCTTTTTGACTGATATCCGCACAGTATGTTTCCACATGTTTAGCAATTTCGCCCTTTGGAGCATTTTTTATCACAGATACCAAGCGACTGCCTATAACAATACCATCTGCTCCTGCGTCTGCAACGGTATTGAAGTGTTCGCGGTTAGCGACACCGAAACCAACAGCTAAGGGGACCGTGGCGTATCCGCGCACTCGCGCAATGATGTCAGGAAGGGCTCGATTCACAGCAACTTTATCTGAAGAGCCAGTTGTACCCATCTACTAGCACTTAGTCACTTTGATTAGGGGAAATTAGGGGGAAAAGGTCACCTTGGAAACTACATAGATGAAAGTGTCCGCAATAGACGCAAGGAACTTGATACGATGCAGCGTTGTTGATGGTGCAATTAAAGGAACATAAGAAAGGCTTGGAGTTGATGAGGGTCTTGATTTTGAAGAAGTATGGGTGAACTCACTTTGATTTTGTACACTTCTCTCGGAAAGCGATAGCTTCTTCTGGAGGAAGATCTACCATGATGAAACCATTTGCACCAGCTTCAAACGCGTCTTGTATTGCTTTGTCTTCTCCATATGCAAGGATAGGATTATAATATCCTAAAAAAGTATTCAGCAACCTAATTCAGATGCACAGGAAACTTTAGGGATTACCCATCAGAAGAACTGGAGCAGTGAGACCCTGTTTACGGGCTTGTCTAAGTTGCTCCAATACTACTGGGTAGTCGATGTCATTTTTAAGCGCTACCTATTGAGGGACATAAGACTCTGACTCATGTACGGAAAAGCGTAATACATACTGTGTTTGTCTCTTGGATAACAGGGCCATCTGCTATAGGATCGGAGAACGGGACACCAAGTTCGATGATATCTGTACCACCCGCTTGCATCGCCAGCAGAATTGGAACGGTATCATCCTTGGCTGGGTAACCAGCGGTTACGAAAGTTATCAAAGCTGGAACGCCCTTTAGGACGCGATAAATGAGAAGAACGTTCTGTATACTGTATTTGACTCTTACTTACCTCCTTTTTTCTCTGTTCGAATACTGTTTTGAGAGCTTCCATGGTAGTAAATGGGATGTGGGATGTGGTGAGTCACTCCAGCTCAGTCCTATGGGGCTTTTGTAAATTATCTGCGATCTGAAGATTCTATACCAAATGCGATCATCAAGGCACATGGCAATCGATCAAACCAAGTTTCGCGCCAGCAAAAGCAAAGAATATTATTTGATCAAGCCACATATGCGTCTTTGATTCAAACCACACAAGTTATCTAAAGACACCGAAGTGTGTAAAGAACCCTACTGATAATAATGGAGATCTCACCGCTCGCAGACGAGTCTCGAGTTCTCGTCATCTATACAGGCACGATAACTGCTTACAGCTTTTGTTAGGTACAATATTATTGAAAGTGTATTTTTGTAGGTGGTACCATTGGAATGCTAGTCGGCCATCAGGGCTACGTTCCAGAACCATACTTCCTCACGGAAACTCTTAGAAGTCAGAAACGTTTCCATGATCCCTTGCAAAACTCCCTCTACTCCAATGCCGGCTCAGTTCAAGGCTTCCGGGAGTGGAGTAGTGGAAGTGGCAGCTCTAGTCCACATGTCCCAACGACCCCTACCACTACTGTTGCGCAATCTCTGGAGCAAACTTTGCTTGTGCGATCATCTCGACCTATAGGTCACCCAGGAGCGCTGTCGCCAAATCAGAAGTCAGTCAGGGAACACTCGGAAAGCGTTCAGATTTCTGAGAATATTTATGAAGCATATCTCCCCAGTCTAGTTACACCTCGCAGTGCAGTTCGCGGTGGAGCAGGGAGCAGATCAGTTCGGTATGCAATTTTAGAGGTAACAGGCAGAATTATCTTACAGGTAGGCATTTTGTGTGACCAAGTGTTTATGTATAGTGGAATCCTCTTCTTGATAGCAGCAATATGGATATAGAAGGTAACAAAAAAATCTATTCATCATTTCTAATCATTGATCTAACCAAACACATAGACTGGATCCGTATTGCGATTGAAATCGAACTCAACTACACTTTCGACGCGTTCGTGGTTCTTCATGGAACCGACACTATGTCTTATACCTCAAGTGCCCTGAGTTTCTTGTTGGAAGACCTTGGAAAGACGGTTGTACGTACAACCCCCCTATTCATATCATTCTGCATCTCTAATGCCCGGAATCAGATCATCACGGGCGCACAGATACCTCTATCTCAGTTGCGAAATGATGCAATTGATAATCTTATGGGCGCACTGACTATAGCCGGACATTATATCATTCCAGGTATGTGTTTGCAAAGCATTGATTCCCAGCAGCTCATCACTGCACTGGTCAAGAATGTTGTTTATACTTCAATCACACACTGTACCGTGGTAATAGAGTATCAAAAATGTCATCATTCGATCTAAGCGCGTTCAACAGCCCTAATTTTCCTCCACTAGTAAATGGTATGCTGTATCAAACAACCCACGCCGTTCGCGGACTCACCAAAAGATAATTATACAGTCGGGATAGATATTGTCGTAAACTGGAGTGATGTCATTCGGCAAACAAGTTTACGGAGGTTCAAAGCTCACCGACGTGAGTATTTGGGATCATTTAATCTGAAACTTGATTGAATCAACTAATTAATCCTAATAGAAATGAGTCCTCACGTAGGTATGTTCAATTCCAATCTCATCAAAAAAAGTTGCACTCAACAAAATTAAACACTAGCTACACTACGCCTATTTCCTGGTATCACGGCAGCCACCATCAAAGCATTTTTCATGCCTCCTATACGTGGTGTAGTCTTGGAGACATTCGGCGCGGGAAATGCACCTCAACGCCCTGATATCATGCAAATAATCAAAACAGCATGTGACCGCGGTGTAGTAGTAGTCTCGATCTCGCAATGCGTCAAGGGCTCAGTCTCAGACGCTTACGAGACTGGGAGAACGCTTCTCCAGGCAGGAGTGATTCCAGGTAGTGATATGACACCAGAAGTCCGTACCTTTCCCTTGATATGATAAGGTCAAATCTTACCCTAAAAAAACCAGTGCGCATTGACAAAACTCAGTTACCTATTAGCGAAACCAGAGTTATCAGTGAAAGAAATCCGCGAGCTGATCGGGATACCACTTCGCGGAGAACTGACCCGCCCATCAGCTAGTGCTACCCCAAGCCAACCATCGATTGAACAGAACCTTGATACAATACAACAAGTGCTATCACAGTTTGTGCGGTTGTCTCGTCCGCGATCTATGGTTCCACAAGTGGTCAGTCAAGGATCTATGACCATTGATCCAGCTGCCCAAAACGCAGCTGCTCCATGGACTTGGACTGCTGCTGAAGCAGCTAAGACTGAGGCAGTACTGTTACCTTTCTTAGTTCATCTAGCCGCCGCCAGAGATGATGTTGAAAGTATGACTTATTGCCTTGGTTATGAATCAAGGGGTAACAATGCAGAATCAACACCGAATCTGGGAAGCGTCGCGTTTGGTATTGTGAACTGCCTTGATCCAGGATCTGGAAGGTCTCCATTACATGTTGCGGCTTTGAATGGGAACACAAGATCTGTGGACATATTACTGCATGCCGGAGCTCTCGTACATCTTAGAGATACATTGGGACATACTGCTCTATATTATGTGTGTAAACCCTCTTCCTCAATTTCTAATGTCTTAATTGGTCTATGGATAGGCTGCACGCGCAACTCACGAAGACGTCGTTGACCTTCTCGTTCTGGCCGGAGCGACCCTGGGAGGGTTCGAGGGAGGATTTGTCGAGCTTTCGTACAAGGAGGCTCTTCGCAGTGGGAACCGTAGGTTATTACGAATCTGGGAAAAATGTGGAATAAAGCCTCAAGGACCTCATGAATAAATCTCGCAAGATACATAAAATTGCGGTTTATTAAACAGTATATGAAATATATCAGAAATAACCCAAGTAAATTAGTATTATACCTATGATTCAACCTCCTGTATCTCGTCGTCGAGTTCTTGATCGCCATCTTTCAATACTTCTACTACATTGTCATTCAAAGTTCGTAGGAAGATCGACAGTTGATCTTTCCCAAACATAAAAGGTTGATTCAGGAATCCTAACTTTGTAACAAAATCTGGCGCTTCTTTATCGAGTTCAAGTGGTAGGTAATGAATATTTTCAACCAATTGACTCTTGCTTGTCACGGGTTCGGAGGAGTCAGGTGCTAGATCGTTACATATGCGTAGAGAAAATGTTAGGCCTGAAGAAGTAAGCAAAACAAAATTTCAGCACAAAAAGTATCAATAATAGCCCTATACGCACTAGCTGTTTTATCACTGTCATTTTCAGCAGCAAATGTATATACACATGTGTATACCCATTCATCAAGGTCCAAATAGTTTCCCGGTTGCATTTTAGCTCCGGTTACAAGCAGATTCGTGAGGTCTTCATACATGGCAATGACTTTCATAATTCGGGGGTCATCACTCCCAAGCGCTCTTGTTATTCCCACTCTTACTTGAGATTGTGGTGTCGCAGACATGCCGCGAGCCGATTTCGAATTCAGGCTTTTATTTCTTTGTATCTCTGCTTTGAGTTCCTTTTGCAGCAATGATTCTGAATACATAAGACAAGATATTTTGTGATTCGGACTCGGAAGCGACCAACCTGATAGTCTTAGCTCTGCAATTTCAGCATCCTTCTTCTCCATTTGCTTCGCCAACGACTCAGATTTGTCCTTCCATGCATTTTTCTCCTTTTCTAGATTTCTCATTTCCTCATCAGCAGCTTCTCGGGTGACGAGGTGAAGAATTGAGCTCTTTCCCGATCGCATAAGTGGGTCTTGTTGTGAAAGGCGATCTGTCAAGCTTTTGACGAGCGCTTCTAGAGCTGAAAAGGGAGAACTCTCAAATAAATTACATGTAGGACAGTAAATTCAAGAAAGGTACCTTGATTTTGAGCTTTACTTTGCTCTGCCTCGCGCCGCATGACTGCTTCCACCTCTGTTTCTCTGATCTGCAGCGCTTCCTGTAGCTGCGCAGCGAGAGACGCATTCCTAGCTTGAGCCTTGAGAGAACACACATTAGCTAATTCAGATCTCACCGGAGGTTATCATACCTGGCGTAATTGATTCTCCAAATGTTGTTCTCTCTTTGTTCTATGTGAAGGCATCTCTCTATGTGGTTGCATAGCCGCATTGATACTCGAGTTGAACTCCTCAACCACCTCTTTGTCTCTTGTGTCTCCCTTTGATTTGGCCTTCTCATTCGTGTCTGAGACATCCACATCCATAACGTCCGCATCAACTTCAACAGCTTTCCGTGCAGGCTTCGCTTTCGCTTTACCCTTTCCTTTAGCAGCAGGTGCACGGGATGGAGGACGGACAGGCTTTGGTGGGAGTCTTTGTACTTCCTGGATTTCATCCTCATCTTCACCATCACCATCATCATTATCCACCTCTACAGGACCATCTCTTGTCTCAGAAACTGGTTTTGCAGACCTGCGCGTTGCAACCTGCTGTTGTGCATGTGACTTTGAAGGGCCAGCTTCCACGCGACTTGCAGGTTTATACTTTTGTTTGCGTTGCCGGGATGGCTGTATAGGTGTAGTTGGATCAAAGCCTCCTGTGTTGCAATGGTCGTGAGGTTATGAAAGTTCGCGGACAGAAATACTAACCAAAGTCATCGTCAGAGTCGGACATGGTTGAGTGACAAGCTTTGTCACAAGTCGCGGTGGCACGTGAGTATCTTAATGCGCGTTGTTTTCATTTATTTGTTATTCATTTACAAAATTACAATTCTACACGCGAACAGCATATGGAGGCGTGGGCGGTAGAAATCTTGTGGTGCATTGCTAACATCACTCGTCTCCTGCCTCTCCGTTTCGGGATTAATGAGACGAGGTGTTTGTCGTGGGTCTTGTGAGTAGCTTGAGAGTGTTCCAGTATCTTGTCCTCTAGCATTTTATACGTGTGTTCCTCGATTTGAGTGTCTACTGGAGTTTCGAGAATGACTCCCTTGAATGGTTCCGATAACAGTAAATCAGCCGGGGTCAGGAAAATGAGTGGTTTTGTTTGCTTTGCCACGAGCCATAAACTACGTAGGTGGTTATAGCGCAATCCTAGAACTAGAAACCTTTCTGAGCGGAGGCGTTCTTGCCTTAGTTGTTCTAGATATTCGATGACAAGAGGGCGAATATTATTCCGACCTAGTTCGAAGCGTCAATCTTGAAAAAAATCGTACTTTGGTCAGTCAGTGGCTTAGGGACAGATGCTTTGAAAGAGACCAATTCCCTGAACCAATCCTCATCTTATCTGGTTTTCAGTACAAGTTTGATATTTAATTAGGATCTTACCTGAGCTTTCCAGTTTGTCGATAACGCTGCGAACGAGTTCAGACAATTATATCTGCGTGGAGGGAACACTTAATCCTGTACACGTTTGTTTTGGATTTTATCCAGTTCGTTCTTATGCAAGTTCCCATTATTTTATTCCCAGTACCTGGGGTGAGTAAACTTCGGTACCGAGTGAGGCTGCAAAGGACCGTTATAATATAATAGCGATTATCATGAGCCAAACAGTCTAACTTTTCCCCTTTCATACAAAAGTCTCCTTCGCTCGTTTTTGAATTTTTCTAATTCATTTCTATCATTTTCGCGTTTCTTGAATTTCGAGCGGATATATTCCACATCAGTTTTCTGAAAGACATTCACTGAGGGAGTATGAGGGTTCTTCTCACGTAAGAAATGGGATCTCACTAACGCATATATCTTCCGTGTTTGATCTTCATATGAGGTATGAACGGGTTCAGGGAGTATGAGTAGAGCTTCTCGGAGAATCTTTGCTATTCGTGATTCTCTGCGCAAGACCACAAAACAATAAATACTATACACTTCATATTTGCAACTGCCGCACGCTCGTACTCTGAAGTCCCAGAACATTGACGACCGTTTCGAGGGGCAGAACTAAGACGGAATAGGATGACATAGTATATATTGGCCATATAGGAGTTGGTGCTTACGTTATAATCGGGACTGCATAGTAGTGCAGTGAAATGGAACCACCATGTCCTACTAGGACATGGTGGTGGTTTTGGATCCGCGTTTTCGAGAGCCTATAGTCAAGGATCGTGCAAACTTAAAGATAAGTTAGTTGGTGTAAGAGCACAATCTTACATAGCGCCAGATGTAGTTTGCTGATGGTGACACAAGAATTTTTCGAAGAAACCTGGTCGTTTGCGAAAGGTACAGAATATCTCGAGGTTCCAAATAACTGAAAATTTCGAGCAGTACTTCCAAAGGAACTTGATTGATGTATTCAAGTTGCCCCCTTCTCCCCTTTACACGTTTCGTAACGACAATTTCGGGCTGCTTCGTGCTTGTTGTGGACATTCTTGCTTTCTTATGCCCTTTGGGAGTGACAGGAGCTTTTGTGTTTCCATTCAATAATAGTTGTTCCGCTTTGGCTTTAAGACGGGAGGACGACCTGGACGCGGTGACTTTGTTCACTTTGTTTCTGATGCGTATGCGGACGATACAACTTCGATTCATAGCGCTGGGACTGGATGCCGGTTGCAGAGTTCGTTGTACTGAGTTGTGGTAAAAGAAAAAAAATTTAAATAGCTACCACTGTATAATCAATTCATGTATGGACAAGTATTGTCCAATTTATCCGGGGCTGTACAGACATTAACTCATTCTGAACTCGAACCGGCCGGGGGCTGCAGGAATATTAGAGTACTGTATGATTATCATTGGAAGAACGGGTCTAGCATGTGATATATAAGAAAAGCTTTGAGATGCGATAAATGAGAGACTATTAGACCAAGATATGCCAAGGAGGGAGTGTTGGGCGTAGACTGTCAAGCTACGCAGGATCCAAGATATCTAAATGTACGAACAAAACAAGAGGCGCCTAGTAATACATACGGATTCAATATTTTAAAGTGGTTGCGAGTATTGATAATTATGTAGTTCCATTATACTACTTCCATTTACATGTACAGGATTTGGCCCTGCACTTACCAGAGATTAAATTATGGGGTCCACATCAATCAACATGGGGCATAAGAGATCTGGAGATTCCTCTTTTCTCCATCCCGGATTTCTCGGCTCAGATAAGCAAGAAGTCACCGCATCTGCTGGACATTTTGGTGTGTAAAGCGGGAGGGGTATCGAATAGTCGATCTTTCGATCTCCATTCTCATCATACAATTGGGAATATGCGGGCAGTACCAACATAACTGTTTCATCGCCAGGTGGTGTTGAGACAAGTCGTGGCGCTGCGGACATCGGCATTATATTTAGTAAGTCGAAAACTGTGCGCACGGCGGAAGGAGGTGGTGGTTTGCGAGCAGGCAGTGATGGAGCAACAGCAACGACTTTGAGTGGTATCGAGAAACTCAATCGTTGACGCGCTACTGAAGACTCGCCATCAAGAGCATCATAGGAGCATGTCATAGATATCGCAAGTTCATGACGGATGGATAACTGTGGGGCCGAGTATGATGGTCGCAAAACCGCAGGTCCTGCCCACGCCTCCGAAAGGTGTACATTTGGAGCATAGCTGCGATCACTATATGGAACGCTAATTTCCATTGTATACCATAAAGCTGGGTTTTCCGCATCGTTAGCGAAGATATAATTGTTGTCAGCCACTTCATAGAGGCCGTTTTCACCGTTAGGAAGAAGAGAGAAAGATCGGGAGACAGAATCGACGGGAGGAGCATTAGCGAAGAGGCCAACATCGTATACGGTGCTGATTGGATGAGGATCGGGCAAGCACAATGTAGGCGGTTGCATAGACCTTGGGGGTAGTGGATATTGTGTTGTATATGATGTTGATGGTTTGTGCCTACAAGAGAATGTAAGGCAAGGAAGCCGAACATGCCATGATGCACACACACCTGTACTTTTCGTTTTGAAGTAGGTCTACACACACTTCCGTCACTCGGAGTCTCTTGCAGTCTGATTCGTCCATATTTTTTGTACGTAGGCGCAAAGTGAGAGGTATCGAATAGTCGTCAAGGCCGACATACTCTGGCACAGCAACAAGAACCTGGATTTTGGATAAAATGTCCGCAGGGATTCCATTGTCTCCTTTTGTGAGGGCAGTAGATGTGGTTGAATTCACGAGAAAGTTGACAGGTGACGGTGTGACCTTTTCGACAGTTGGTGGAGCGATAAATCGCTTTAACACTATGGGCATACTACATCTGATTGTTCTCGTACGAGATCGGAACGCGGCACATAACGTGGCAAGGCCCCAGTTAGTTGGGCCATCGTCAAGGTTGACAAATTTTGCACTAGCATATAAGGTGTATTTCACGCCAAGCTCTTCTAAACCATAATTTGAAGTCTCTGGTAACCAGCCAGGAATTGGGAGGTTGAAGATGACATTCCATAGACCTACAATTGATAAGCGAGGTGAAGGGTGTGGGAGGACACGCTAACGTACAAGGAACGCCGGAATGCTCATTACCTTCGTTAGACAGTTCCAAAGGCTCGCGTGGGGCGATCTCACGGGTGATCGAGCAGAGACGCATGCCGGAATAACCAATGTCCGGTGTGAACATCTCGGACTGACCCTCAAAGTTGAGAGTAAGAGATTTCAGCAGCAGACGAGCGGTTCTGCGCCCGTCGAAAATAGAAAATGGAGACGATAAGGATATAGAAACATGGCCTGAGAGAGAATAAGCAGAACTTTTTGATGCTGATTAACAAAGAGTGAAAGGGGAATATTAGCAGATAAAGCTTACTTTGGTTCTGGAGAGCCATACATGGGCAAGGAATGTGAGGAAGGATGGATGGCCAAACGGACAGACATTGTGTAGAACAAAAAGGGGAGGTAAAGTGAGTATCAAGAAAAGAAAGGCGGGGTATTTGAGGGAAAGCTAGAATGGTTACGAAAGGAGAACAAAAGAGGGATTACTTGAAATAGAAAATGTTATATGTTGTTCGCTATCAAGATCCAGACCAGTACGGACTGGTTCAGACTTCGATTGTACAGCGTTGTAGGCTCGGATAGATGGCTCTGTTGGCAGCTACGAGGGTGAGTTGGCACCGGATCTGCAGATATAAATTAATATAACACGCTAAATCTGCACAGAGTCATCATCGCTTGTCACAGAACAGCCCATCACATGATTATCTGTCACACCGTGTTACTGTCAATGTGTCCCTGTACATTTGACATCGATCCCATTGTTCTTCGTAATAATATACTCGACCACAATGGGATCGTAACTACGAATCTCTACCATACATGCTACTTTTGTTAGCCTCCGTCTTTCCAATTCAGTACTGATTATTAACCCACCGAGTCACTTTTCATGCAAACACTTTAGACACCGCTAGTTCATCTGGACCACGTTGCAGCTTCTTTTTTCTGAGCGCCGCATCCTCCTCTGCGTCCTTACGGTTATTATATTTACCTCCCTTCTCCCTACGCATAGCTGACCGGACCGCCGCCGGCGATATAAATTCTGTATATCGTGAAACATCACGTAAATTTATCATTTTTGATTAACATTATATCCTTCTCCTCGCGGCGAACAATGGCCAGACCACTCACCAGGGTTGGAAAATACCGTGGCGCCTCCAAATGCACCTTCGAATATTCGGATAGGGGTTAACACGAACCGCGGACCGATCTCCACAAGTGTTGTCTGTGGCGGTCCACTCGGATGGATGGGGTCTTTTTCAATAATCTGACGCGTTCAAAATATGATCGGGGATGAGGAAGGGGAGCAAATTTGGCGAATGATAATATGTAAGAGAAAAAAAGATAACAGTGAGTCACAATTCTATAACAGGCCATGCAAAAAAAAAACCACAATGAGGGTTATATCCTTACCTGGTAATTCCTGAACCATATCTTTGAGTCAAGAATTGAGAATGTGAGAATATGGTCAATGAACGGCTTAGCCCGCCGCGCGGTGCTTGGTACCCCAAATATCTAGCGTGAGATGCAACCTGAGTCAGTTTTCTGTTTTTCGAGCGAAGTCAACTGGAGTACCCACACCACACGACGAGTCCGTATGAAGTGCAGTCATGTCCCCAAATATATACGAAAAGAAGAGAAGAAATAGCAAGATCCTCACCTGAACAAATAATTCCTTCGTCAGACGGCCCCACTCTGTATCTTCAAACGCATTATCAAAACTTAAAAGACCCCGGCTCCCACGGAGACAGTTACCCGTCATCTTCAACTCATCCATCGTATGCACGTTTTGCACATGCATTTTTATGCTTGGTCCATTTGGAGTCTTCGCTGCCCATAGATACAGATCCTCATGTCGCCTTGCTTCAAAGTATAAAGTATTGTTACAGTTGTTCAAGTCTGCAAGTTCTGGCAAGAGATGTAGCTGAGACTTCGAGTCGAGCTTCGAGTCTGCAAAAACGAATCCACCCGGTCAATGACATCGGTGGGATAGATTACAATTGATAAAATTACACACCTTTTTTTACGTGGGGCAACAATGCCTCCAAGTCATTCATCAGGTGTCGCATGCGGTGCGTGATTCCTCGTGAAGAGAGTAACAGCACTCTCTGCTTGTTTTTCTTTTTTTTCACCGGAGGCACCTCAACGTCTTCATCGATGTCCATAACCTCTGCCTTTCTTTTCCCCTCAGCTTTGGTCGCATTAGCTTTTTGTGCTTTTAGTATCGACGCCATATTGTCCAAAAGTTATCCAAAATTGAAGACGTCTAGCAAATTGTGGACGAAGAGAAGCCAAGTTGTAATTTTTTTGGTCAATCAAAGTTAATTACATAATAATATTCAGTAAAACAAATAATTTTATTGCTGGAAGTTGAAAACCATGATTCAGAGAACAAATGGGATGTGTGAGCTATGGATACAGGTGGGTCTGGATGCACGCTCATATGCATCTGGCCCGAAACATAGATCAACTGATAGAGATGAAAACGAACAACAGTTATCATATTGATATTGAGGGAGCGACTAAGTCGAATCCACAGTTTAACCAGAAGCAGATTGTCTAAGCTGTTTTTGTTTCTCTTGCTCTAGGCGCTAAACACATCATCAGTTTAGCAGTAGATGTTGTCCATCATGCCTGATACTCACATGATAAAGCAGCTGGACCGCCATTTGTATGTTGGCAGGTTGTCCAGTGATCACAACCAAACGCTCTCCCTCTCCACCAGCAGGAGCTGGTGCACCATTCATCCCAACACCAACTGCGCCTGGTTCCATGATCTTGATTTGACTTGCACTCATATGTCTGATCTCGTTTATTTTGCTACCACCTTTTCCAATAATACATCCTACAAGGTCATTAGGAATATAGATTTGTTGAGTTTGAAGTTGTTGCGGAGGTCCGGCATGGTGCTGTGGTGGGGCAGAAGAGTAGGGGTTAGAATATCCAGGTACGTATGAGGAACCGCCTGCACTGCCCCCGCCACCACTACCACCATATGTAGACCGGCGAGAGTGACTTGACGGCCTGTAGGTCGAGTGGGAGGATGATGGCATACGTTCTTGCGCTTCAATTAAAATATTACCAATATAGTAGGTAGCAATGTGAATTGCATCTGCAACACCAGCGACGCTGAGAACACGCTAGGAACGGCATAAAACTGATATACAATATAACAGTTAAAGAGTCTTCTCACCTCAGTGGATCCAGGAAGCATCCCTTCACTAGCGTTCAATCTAGCACCACTCGCATCCTGAATTTCTTTGATCTTTGAGCCCTGTTTGCCAATAACCGAGCCCATGCGGGAGTTCGGTATCATAAACTTGATTGTTACGGCGCGACTTCCAGGAACTGAAGGAACATCAAATGGTTCATCATTGATTCTCCGTACAATGAGACCAAATGCCTTGTACCAGATCAGTCACGTTATGGCTTTAAACTAGAAGAAATACCTTGGATACTGCATCGAGAGGTCCGCTAACATTAAGAATACGTTCTGGGTTTCCCGGAATACTTTCCGACACCATTACACGGGCACCACTTTTTTCACGAATTTCATTAACGTGAGAACCAGCCTTTCCAATAATAATCGATGCGTCTTGAGTTACAATCAAGCATCGCATATGGATATTAGCGGAAGGCGGTGCTGCAGTCGATGAGGAAGCCTCTCCAGATGTTGAAGAAGTTTTCTTGTCTTCACCTTTGTTGTCAGATTTTGCATCTGCGGTAGAATCATCTTTGACCTTGTCGGCATGATTTGAGCCTGAAGGAGACGAAGCGTTGTCGTCTGCGGGAGGAGCAGTAGCAGAAGGGTCGGTCATGGTTATGTCGGCAACGGCAGATTGAGAAATGGAACCCGCACTGTTGACCTGAGCGTCATCCGAAGAGGATGGTGCACCAGTATTTACGCGTTTATATTGCTTCTGTTGGTCACTGTCGGAAGGAGAACGAGAACGCTTGCGGTTCGAGTCAGCGTCTGGCATTGCCAATTTTTTAATTTAGACAATTGTTAGCGGATTGGGTATGCGGCCAGTTAAGTACGAGGATGAGGCTTGGGGATGGACGAGATGATGGTGATGTTATGGGTCTGATGAAGAGGGAGTAGGGAGGGATGTGAGGGGAATGCGAGGAAGGCGAAGTGGAGGACAAGAAAGCAACAATCACATACCTTGGGTGAGGATGACGAGGAGAAGACGCAGAGAAATAATAAGAAGTGATGGTGGTTGTGAAAGAAGAATTGCTGTCACTTGCGACAAGAACACCAGTATCATATAATACCCAAACATGTACATACACCCTCTAGTACGATACAATATACTCGCAATACTTCTGCCACCTTCGCTCCCAAGCTTTGCGTGCAGCCTCTTTCTCTTTACTGTCCATCATCGAATACTGTCACATACATCAATATCTTCAATTTAACAACTAAGTATCTTCTCACCTCGATACTATCCCGGGCTAATGAACCAAGAGTACTTAACGCGGTAACTTCACTCCCAACTAGAACCTAAATATCCCATAAGTATATGAATTTCTGGAACATGTAGTCCCTGACCTGGAAAAAGTCATACGTCAACCCCATGTTACCAAACACCGACGGGTCATCAGAACACAGTGCAACAGGCACCCCATTGTTCAACAATGCGGGAAGTGGGTGCATTGGCATGGAAGACGTCAATCGCTGTCGGTGCCAATGTTTTAAGTAAGCCCCATTTGCACAAATCATTACCCACTAGAATTTCATTACTACGAGAACAATGGAGAGTCTGAATTAGCTAGATGAAACCACACGCGATGAGGCACATACGATATTGGGCAAACTTCGAGAGCAATTCCCCGTTCCCTGCATATCTCGATAAGCTTTGGATGTTTTATAAGCGAAAACCTGAGATTATTTAGTATGCGTACGAAACTAACTTTCCCGGCACTCACCCATGTCCTATCCTTTTTGTTCCCAGAATGACAGCGTCATACATATTCATGTCCGCCATACTACCATCTCCAAGAGTTTCTCCTGCATGTAATATAAATGGTATATCGACGCCTTCTTCTGCTTGCCTTTGTCGGAAATGAAGAAGGGGGTCGAGGTAGTCAATGAGAGGTCTGTATAAATTCTCATTTCCGACCAAGTCAAAACCTGATACCAATCCAAATCAAACCCTTAATTAACTATTCTTGATGGCAGTGCTGACCAGCTATCAAGTGGGGAAATTCCTTCTTCAAAGCGATACAGTCTTCCATCGCCCATTCCAACTCTTCATCAGAAATGAACTTGAGGGTGCTGTAAATTATCTGTGTTCTTATTTTTAGATCGGCTCATTGCATAAATCCCGAAGTCGTCTATCACCTTTGCACCGATGAATTCATCTTCACGGCCTTGCTTTTTCATTTCATCCTTGACCTCGTTCATCACTCGCTCGAACATAATAACCCACTGTCTGTGATCGATATTGGCAATCCCATCGGCGCCAACCATATATCTAGAAGTGTTTGGATTGAACTGAGAACCGTCAGCATTCAAGAGGGAAAAAAACTTCACCTGGAGTGGAAGTTAATTCTTGGCTCAACATATGATATACCGTCTTCTATCGAGCTCATAAAGAATTCATGAATGTATCGCGAGAATATGGGCTCGAAACGAATTAGGCCCTATGAAATATTTGTTATGCAAACATATGAATATTTTAATGAGACCAACCGTTGATACCATAAACGTGCTCGTGAATTTCTGCCAAATCTACATATAGATGTATCGATATGTTAACAATTGATAAAGGAGGAGTAAACCACTCAGAAGACATACCTTTGCGACAGTGTTGTGAGTTCCATATGCTTCTGCAGGATTGATTGTCATACAACCGATGATCCATCTGTCGAATCCTTCCGGCCCACCAAGGGAGGAATCAAATGTAGCCCTTGCTTTCTGAAGAGGTACCCAGGACCCTGGTGTATATGCAGGCTCTGTCAAGTTTGATAACACAGAGAATGTGTCCGGTGGAAGAGCCGTGAATTGTGGCAAGGTTGATGTTACGTTAGATGGCGTGAGGGGTTGATGTATGCAGATATGCATGGCAGGCTGTTCCAATGCCAGGTTGAATAGGAACTCTGCGTTCACTGTGGCATCAAGGTGCGCATGTAAAAGCGCACCCTTCGGCATCTGGGGTTACAAATGTGAACTCCCGTCCGACGACAACAGACGGTGCTTGAAACACCCACCTTGCAAAGAAGTTTAAACAACTCTGTCTTCATGATGATACTTTTTCCTAACATTATAACGTCCCATATTTGAATAAGCGATAAACTAAAGGGAATGCGTACCTGTTAGGAAAGCCATTCCTGGAAAAATGTTAGGAACAGATGTCAATTCTTCATTCCAGATTGTCTCTGCTTCCTGGGCTCGTATCTTCCTGATGACATTATCTGCTTTGACCTCTATCTCTGACCGTGCTTGCGCGTTTATATAATCTCTTCGTAGGGAGCGATCCTCGGCAATCAGTGCATCTCGTTGCGCTAGGTATGTAGCACGATCAGTAATAGATGAGTCCATCTAAAATGCAGGGTAATTGGGGGATACAACGATGTTTGATGGGTAGTCTTAGAGAAATAGTAGGGAACTGATGCTAGCAGCGAGCATATGTGATATTTAAATGGAAAGCCAAACCAAGGAACGCGTGTATAATACCACGAGTACACACCAGACCAAGTGCTTCATCGGCAAGCGGTCGGCAGGATTGACTATCAGTTGTTTATAGATTTTGCACTAGCGCCGAGTGATCTGGACATGCATACGAGCACCTAAATGCCACATGTACAATGTGGAAGGCTATTAATTGCACTGCCACCACACCACATCCAAGTGGAAACAAAATGCGATCCTCCCTCACTATACGCAACATACATGACTCGTCTCACTAAACCCAACCAGGAGGTGCCAAGAGAAGGTCCATGACAGTTTGTTGTGCCCACTGCTTTCAACCCCTCCCGAATGTATTTGGTAGATAGGGTGGTTCTGCTCGGGTCGTCAGGTGAAGCCCTTTACTCTTTCATATGTCAAAAAGCGACGTTATCAATGGACATCTTATCAGACAGAACTCGTTTTGTTGGGTCCCCGAACTGGCAGTCATGACGCATTTTATTAACATTATGGTGTGGTAAACGGGGCATGCAGGAAACCAAGGATGTGCAACTACTTAGTCGGGCAACTGCATTTTGAATACCCTCTAGCCAATCGCGTATCTTAGCGTGTTAGTCCAATTTGTCTGCGCATGTGGCACTCCAAAATGAAATAAGCAATCGTCGTAAAGCAATCGCAGATCCCTCGATGCCTTGGAATTGGGATGAGAAGTCATGTTTCGATGCCAAAGTTTCCATTGCCATCACTGCTTGCAACGAGGATTCCGATATTGTGACAGCTTCATATACGAATAAGTGATCAGAAAGGGAGTTTGGATCAAGTGTTTGAGGTTCAATCATCCAAGTCGAGGTCGATCCGTTAATGCATGAAGCTTCGAGGTAATGAGAGCATCAGTTGAGATGGGATTTTGCTCGTGCTAAAATTGATTTATTAGATTGGGCACGAGATTGATTTTCACCTAACGAAGAGGCGGTGCCGTTGGTATAGGATGCAGTTGCCTGGGTAATACTTCAAGATGGGTACGAACAAACGTATGCTGTTATATTTGCGATACGATCCCGCCTTCAAGGAGTACTTTCGATGTGCACTGCCATGAACTCCTGACAACTACATAATGATGAAACACGGCCATCTTTAATGTACCATTTTTATTTCACGCCTTCACACCTGTCATAACTCATAATATATCGACTTTAGCACGTGCTGAAGAGATCCAATGGCATCATTAATGCTAGGTTCTTGATTTGTGTTCGTACGCGACTTTATTTCCGAGAAGTTTTCAGAGATGAAGGGCATCTGACACCTACTTACATGGATTTGACTTCTTAGATCCGATATTTTTGACCCAGAGTACCCTTATGAAAATGGTATACATTGTTCAAGTGTTCTGCGCAAGGGTGCTAGTCATCTTTGACAGGTTCTTCAAAACTTTGAAGTCCGTCCGACAATCATTTTCCCGAACTACCGAGCTATTTTTTGTGAAGAGGTAGCACATGACCATGTGCAGGTAGTTCTTCAGCCCTTTCATCACTTGTTCAACACATACTGACTTCTCAAGTTTAAACCCCACATTTTTTCCGTACTTTATCCAGAAAATGAACCATCAATCAATCACCCCGAATTCCTTCCGTAAATTTGGGACAGCCAGAATTTGTCCGGCCGTCGTATAACTTGGACTGCTAGGAGAGATCCCAGCAGATCCCGTTCTTGGACTCTACCATGCTAGGAAGACGATACAAGGCTTTGGCCTTTGCAATAGTTGCAGTGCTCCGTTCTGTCAGCGCTCTCGATGATTTGACAATATATTCGGATGGTGCCCTCGCCCAAGGTTGGGAGAATTGGAGCTGGAGTAGCGATATCAACTTTGCTGCTACAGATCTTTTCAAGGGCACAAGCAGTATTTCAGTGAACTCCTCACAATATGCTGCACTGTCTATTAAACTAGAAGGAACCTTCCCAAACTTCGCAGGATTACGCTTTGATATAGCAGTGAGTATCATTGTTTTTGAATGAAATGAGCTACAGCTGATGTATGCATTGCAGGGCACACAGCCAGACTTGACCATTTCGATCCAGTCTACGGCAGACAATAGTCAATCCCCGTCTATAGCATTGTCGTCAATTAGTAAAGACATTACATCAACTGGCCTCACGTCGCTTCTGATTGATTTCAACTCTCTCCCCGGAACTGGCGTCCAATTGGTGTGTGTTGCAATCTGTTTTTTAGTGATAGAATTTCCTAACAAATTGCCTGGCAGGGAGAAGGAACTTGGGACCGTATTACTTTCCAAGCAGGGGGAAGTGGTGCACTCGTGAGTATTTATTGACAGACATCTCTCCGCCGATGCTAATTATTTATCAGTACCACCTCGACAATGTCGTTCTTGTTAGCGTATGTCATCTTTTTGAACAGCACCTATCTATGCACTGATATGACGCTTTTAGGAAATTGTTATTGCACCAGAACTCCTCAGTGCAGAACCCCTTGGAAATAATGTCATTGCAGTCACAACCAAGGGAAATGTAGATCTTTCAGGCATACATGTGACATTGGGCACCAAAGTAGGCGCGCATCTATCATAAGCTTGGAATAGACCTGACAACGGTGTTGTTTAGGAGTTGAAAGTAGCTAGTCAAACTACCTATATACCAATTGACACACCAGCGAAGTCGATCACGTACCTTACTCTCGCATCGTCGTTTGCGGCAGGGAAACTTGTTATCACTGCGGGAAATGCTACTTTCTCTCACAACTTGCCAGCAGTTCAATATGCAAGGTAAAGGCCTCATTAACGATAATATCCGACCTTGTTTTGACTTGCTTTTATAATCGCAGTATAGTCCAGGCAGTCAATAAACCAATCAGTCCCTATATCTACGGTGTCAACTTCCCAACAACTGCGAGCTACATCGCACATCTTGGCGTTACAATATCTCGCTGGGGAGGGAATGCAGTTACTGCCTATAACCCTTTCGGCGGATTCACAAATGCTGGTAGTGATTGGTACTTTGAGAACCGTGGTAGTGACAGTGCGGATGATTGGCTCGGTTGGGTTAATGCTGCTGGTTCTGATGGGCTGTTGACTATTCCTGCGTAAGTTGATGCTTTAGTACTGATCTTGACATGTTATTGATTATTTTTGCGTAGTCTTGATTGGGTATCCAAGGACACATCATCTTATTCTTACCCAAAATCAGTATATCCCGGTAAGTTGTCCAACAAATCAACGATAACCCACCGTCTGATTGATGGTGATAATGATAACAGACCAGCAAAGGTTTGATCCTTACAAAGCAGATGCAGGCAGTGGTTTGCTCCTGAATGGATCCGTTATCACACCCGCCCCAGATCAAAGGAATGTATACACTGCATGGAACACAACTGCTGCGTCACAATGGCTTGCCGGTTTGAAGAACAAACCAAAGATTGTGGCAGTAGATAACGAAATAGAAATTGCAAGCGGCACACATCAAGATATGCATCCTGAGTGAGTATCATTTCTCATCATGGGATTATGTTTTTTTTTGCTCATCACACTACAATTGGACTTTTCTAGTCCTATGGGATATGATGAAGAACTGTCGCGAGTGATCGAGTACGCCAAGATGGCAAAAGAGACCCTCCCAGATGTTCTCGTTGCTGCTCCTTCAACTTGCTCCTGGTGGTTCTGTGAGTTTTTATAATTCCATTTCTCATCCTCTGAGGACAAAAGAACTGACGAATCTGTGGCGGGAGAAGATTGGACAAGTGCGATTGGCTGGTCAGACACCGCTGCACATGACAACATCGATTTCATCCCTTGGTTCCTTGCCCAAATGAAGAAGGCAGAGCAATCAGCCGGGAAGAGATTATTGGACTATCTTGACATTCATTACTATTTCCAACCTGATACGGGTGCAAATGACGATGCGGCCAAAGCGCTTAGGCTTAGAATGACTAGGAGTCTTTGGGTGGGACTTTTATTTTTGAATTTTGAATCTAAAGTTAATAATTTTAATAAAGGACACCTCATACGTCGATGAATCATGGGTTGGTACAAACCCACAGAACCATCAATGGAATCCATCAGTTGTCAGCCTAATCCCACGTATGAAAACTCTCATCGATATAAACTATCCCGGAACCAAATTATCGATAAGTGAATGGGATTCGTCCAATGATGGTGACTTGACGGGAGGTTTGGTCACGGTTGACGTACTTGGGATTTTCGGGCAATATCAGCTTGATAGTGCTACCTACTGGGCGACTCCGGATGAGTTTGGTCCAGTTGGACTTGCATATTGGCTTTACCGAGGGTGGGTTTTTTTACATCCATGGACGTTGGTTCATTTGCTCACTCAAAAAAAAGATACGGAGTCCACTTCGGTAGCTCCAGCGCTCAAGTGAACCTAGCAACTCCTAAACCAGACACCCTTGGAATATACGCTGGTACAGAAGGAGGAAACAACCTTACGCTAGTGATTGTGAACAAGGACCCAAAGACACCTGTTTCTATGGATATATCCAATGTTCCCCTTGGGAAATATTTTGTTCGTCATTTCGGTGGTGCGGCTGGTGTAGCGAAGTACCAGGTAAGAAATCCTTTTTCATTCCTTGTTTGCCTGTGGAGTAGAATTGAATTTTATGTTGTTGTAGACGACTATGACCTTGCAAGCGAACAATTTCATTGTTGTTCCACCATACACTGCGGTCTTCCTTCAACAACAGAAGTAGTTACATGTACACCCTATTCCTGTACTAGATCCTGTGTGGCTAGCACCAATTCAAGTTTAAGAAACGAATCATATATATTGAACACAATGCACACAACCAAAAGACCCCATAGTACAAGAGAACCAAATTCTCTTCTTTTACAAAAACAAGATAACATATAAAAAAACAAAAAGCGAACAAGGGCGGTTTTACAAGTTCACGTCCATTTTTCACTGTACTGTCCCCGTTTATGTTTTCGAGTTATGCAAAGAGAGAAGAAAGAGTGTTACAAAAAAGACAAACAACACCCTCTCCGAGGCCTGTATATATGTAGAAAAGGATCATAACAAAGGAGTGATTGACGGACTGGAGATAACGGAGATAGGAGATGACAAGATAGGTGTGGCCAGGCACTAGATGTTGGGAATTGAATTGTAGATTGAAGGTTTGTAAAAAATATGTGGAGTATTGGAGCAGGAGTTGGATGAGTGATGTATTTGCTGAACAAACTTTTGACTCTGTGAATTACACCACAGGCAGTCAGCCAAGAAAAATAATGAAGGAGTGAGTCACACGCACAACTATTGAATGGGACGTCCAAAATTCCAACAATGTAATCAGATTCCAATAGTTCTGGCGAATAAGAAAGAAAGGATGTGCTATGGATGCAAAAATTCGATGGAAGTATTAAAGCAGGATGACTGTGAGGGATGATCGATGAAAGTACAAAGAAAAAGAGAGCATACGTATGTAAACCAAAAGCACCAAGTTGTTATACAATATCACAAACTTGGCTTGTGCGGCACATACAATATAAGAAACATGAACGGGAAAGAGATAGTAAAACGAGAAAAGAAAGGAGAGTAGATTTGCATGGTGACGATGATGAGATGAGATTGCAGATAGCAAAAGAGACGGTTTTTTTATAAAAGTGACACTGCCAGATGCTTGTGGGGAAAGGATTGTCCATTCTTGTATATGCATGAGAGTGCTCGCTCATCCTCATCATCATTGGTCGTACAAGTCGTGTCATGAATCAAATATGGAAAACTGAAATTGACCTTTGACTGTTGCTCAGTAGTTGGTCATTCCAATGAAAGCTTGACCGCCTCCTTGATTCTGCGAGGGCGGGCTGGGACTTGAATGTCGTAGCACACTTTGGTGCATCGCCTGGTTAGGTTGTAGAGCGCTTCCAATTCCAATGCCTGCCATTCCCATTCCTGCACCCATGCCCATACCGCCCATACCGGTTCCTAGATTACCTCCCATACCGCCCATATTCATAGCCCCACCCATGCCCATGCCCATACCCATCTGCATTTGCATCATAGGAGACATGGGATACGCGAAAGTCGGGGTGGCAGCTGGAGGTGGTTGGGGTGAGGATGACCCGCTCTGTCCTTGCATCTTTTGCATTGCTTGAAGCTATGAATGGAACATATTAACATGCATGTGTCGGAATCAGGGAAAGAAAGGTGGTCTAACCTCGTAGAATGCAAAGTCTTGTAAAAGCGAAGTGCGTGCAGGGTGTGTATGGAATATGCGCAGCATTTCTTGCCCTGCATCAGGAAGCAACTCCTGAGTGTCCCGGGAGTTGGTCACTGGTTTTCTTTCTTGGGTGTTGCTACGTGGGCTAGTATTGAACATGTAATGTGATAAAATGTAAGATAGCTTACTTGAGTTTGATATGTCGTAGGTTCACGTTGGGGATATCGCGGACAAAGATCCAGCGTACTTTAAACACTCCCTTCCATTTGTCGGATGCCCATACTGTGCTGCTACGTGTGTAATCGACCTAAATAAAGAATGTTTAAATGTTCAAAAATAGTTGGATCTGATGTAACCTACAGGTGTTAACATCTCCGCCATTCCGCAAAAATGTCCACTACGCATCATTTCAACAATCAGACCATTTATAGTTAAATGGTAACGAACATACCTAGCATTTACACTGAAAAAGAGATAAATAGGTCCGCGCCCAGCAGTCTCTTTGAAGGCTTTATCGAGGCGCTTATTCCCAGGATCTGTGGAACTCCAAATCTCATATTTAAGTGACTTGTGAACATCGTCTTCGGTGTATGATTTGATGACAAAATAGCGAGCCTGTGGAGAAAAGGAAGTTATGTACCCGGGTCCCACTCTGGTATATTAAAGAGAGATGAAACGATACTTACAAATTGTGGTCGTGTATCGAAGTTTGCGGGATTATACCCCTTGGTTGCGATCAATGAAGGAACGTCAATTGGGGTATTGACGAATCCTTGTGTAGCAGCTTGTCCAGAAGCAGGAGTCCCACCACTGTTCCCGCCACTCCCATTTCCTGCAGCATTTCCATTTCCGTTTCCCCCACTATTCCTGTCATTTCCATTGCCAGCGTTGCCATTCCCACTGCCATATCCTCGGGACCCGAGATATTGCGCTGGAATGGGGGGAACATTTGGTACTCCACTCCCACTATTACTTCCATTTTTCGAGTGCTGTCCTGATTGCTGGTATCCATACTGCAAATTTGGATTGGATGTTCGCGAGGTGAGCTCGCGGTCCATTTGATCCCATGATCCGCCCGCAGATGATGCACGGTCATCTCGCTGATATCTGGGCTGTGTCTGTTGCACATAAGCAGTCCTCGTGCCCTGTCCCGATTGTGCTTTTCGTTCATCAAATTCAGTAACGAGATGCAACTTGCCCGATCCGCCATTGTTACCGTTTACATTGGAGTGGTTCCCACTGCCGACGTTATTTCTTGAACCAGGAGGATTTTGGGGGGGTGGGTAAGAGGGGTTGAAACGTGGCGGGTGGGCGCTTTGACCACCTGGACCGGTCTGGTACACATCATATCGGCCTGGGGACATGATATTACTGCTATTACTTGCAAGTTCAATAGCGGACAGAGCAAGCTGTACTTCGTCGATGGCAACACCCCCTACACCATTACCAGCCCCACTTCCAGAAAAGGAGCTACGAAAGTCACCCCAGGGAGATCGGACATACTGAGATTGTATCTGCTGCTGTTGTTGTTGCATCTGTTGCTGCTGCTGGTGTTGTTGTGGGGGAGACGGATTGTCGGGGAACTCTTCAACATATTCATATTCATCTCCATCTCCTCCATATGTATAGTCATCCCCAAGGTCAGAGACATTTTCAGTAGCGTCTGGGGCAGGAGAAACATTTTGAGGAGGAACAGGAGCTTGGAGAGTACCTGCGCGCTTAAGACCTTGCACTCTACGCGGGCCGCCAACGTCAGCACCATAGGTGAGAGAGACGTGCCGGCGAACGGCAGCACCTGATCCGGCAGGAGGTGGGGAAGGAATTTGGGGAGTGGCGGAATTGCTGAAATGGGGGGAGAGGGGAGAAGTAGCAGACTGAGCCAGGTCTGTGGACTGTGGTTGCTGGTTTTGGTCCGGAGAAGGGGGCTGGAGAAGGTTATGTGAGATGAGAGGTGTGGTGGAAGAGGTAGGGAAGACAAACCTCTTCTTCGTGGACAGAGTACTCGGCAACGTTCCAAGGCTCATCGTCGCCTTCATGGCCAGCAATGGCAGCAAGACTGTTTATAATTTTTGGAGTCAAATTCCCTGATTTTGAAGCTCTATTTTGGAAACCTGTGCAAGAGATAAACAAAGGAAGAGTTAGAAAAGAAAAAATGCGAACCGCGGTGATAACGAGTTGGAAGAGAACTCTGTCTATGAAGAGATGAAGATTTATCACCAACAGCGCCGACACCACCAACCCAGTCGTGGTCGACGGGCTCGTCTTGATTCCAAGGAGGCTGTTCAGGCTGTTCCTCTGAGATGATTTCCTTTGGAGCATTACGAGCAGGACGAGAGGCAGCTGTGATGGTATGATGACGACGTACACCACCTGAGGAAGGGGGAGAAGAGGGAACAGGAGGTGGTGGATGAGAAGCCATTGGGAGAGACAGTTAGCGATGAGAAGATGAGAATGATACCCTCAATTGGTGTGACTGTAATGTGTCACACTGTCTGGTCATCTCCGTGCAATGCCATGACGTCTTGTATTCCATGGCTTTGCTTCGTTCTATTCATCGTCCTCTCCTCCGTTTCGCCTCTTCCGCTGCCACTCCTCCTCCCCGTACACCATTCCACCGCACTCGTCAAGCCTTTCGCTATGCCGGTCTTCTCGGTCTTTCCACCGTCGTCGGTCTTTCTGCACTCACTGCCGGCATTCTCGTTCACGATGCATTCACTTATTCGGAGAAGCACGTAGACCGTGTTCCCGTCTCTCCCCTTGCCCTCAGACCAGACCGCGGTGGTCCAAAAAATCTTCCTATAGCCCGTGTTCAGGTGGATGACGAGCAGGACGAGGAAAACAAGCTGTTGGCCGCAAAACCAAAACTAGTCATCGTTGGTGGAGGCTGGGGGGTCTGTCGTTTTCCAACTGCATGTTGCACATTATCTAACTTTTATTAGGCCATGGGTGTGCTCCAGAACCTCCATTCTGGCGATTATCACGTCACTGTCGTCTCTACTGACACTTTCACTACCTTTACCCCCCTTCTTCCCTGTATGTTTAATAACACTGTTCAATCCTTTTGACTTATTTTACCCACAGCTGCTGCAGTCGGCACTGTCCAAGTCCGTTCTCTCATTGAACCAATTCGTAAAATCATCGCACGCCTTCGAGGTCATTTCGTCTCTGGCAAGGCCGTTGACTTCGTCATGTCAGAACGCTTGCTCGAGGTTGAAACGAGTTCCCCTACCGGCGAAAAGATGAACATCTACATTCCGTATGCCACTGCCAATTAAAGTAACACCATGTGTATTCATATGCCCTTCTAGCTACGACAAACTCGTGATTGCTGTTGGCTCATCGTCAAGCACGCATGGTGTGCCTGGACTTGAAAATTGTTTCCAGCTCAAGACTATTGGCGATGCCCAGGCTATTCGTAGGCGAATAGTTGGTGCGTTTCTTTAGCTTCCATCTCATCTATGCCCCTGAAACTCCGTGTGCTTGGCAGACAATTTTGAAGCAGCTAGTTTGCCAACGACCTCCGAGGAAGAACGCAAGCGTCTCCTCAGTTTTGTCATATGTGGTGGCGGTCCGACAGGTGTAGAAACAGCTGCGGTCGGCATTTCCATAACTTATTCTTTCATATCCCCCTAACTAGATGCATAGGAGATACATGACTTTTGCCAAGAAGACATTTTTAACTATGTGAGTAAAAGTGTGCCTACCAATATGGATATACACAATGATATGCATTGCTATAGTTCCCAAAAATTTGTAGAGAGGAAGTATCTATCCATGTCATACAGTCACGCGAGCATATTTTGAACACCGTAAGTCCTCACAAGAGTTCTCCTCTTCTTATGCTTACGACTTATTCTAGTATTCCGAGGCCATTTCCACATTTGCAGAGGTGAATATCACCTTGCGCTCCGGATTCATGTTCCATCATCTGCTAACAATCCGCCCTTCAAAAGACTAAATTTAAACGTGACAATGTAGATCTTATCACATCTGCACGGTAAATACAACCTTCACCACTCTCTTTTTATTCGACTTATGCTCGCCTCAGAGTTGCTGGCGTTACTCCAGAACATGTTCTCTACACCAAACAGGGAGATGATGGCACAACGGAACAACACACCCTTCCCACTAACTTTGTTCTATGGTCAACGGGGATCGCAATGAATCCATTTGCGGCACGTGTCTCCAGTCTATTACCCAACCAGGCACATAAGCGTGCTATCGAAACAGATGCCCAGCTAAGGGTGAAAGGCGCGCCGTTGGGTGAGGTGTATGCGATTGGCGATTGTGCAACCGTACGTATAGGATCCCCAGCTTGACTTGCCCTGACCAATTTATTAGATTGAAACATCTGTAGTCAGCCATTTCATGGAGCTAGTTGATGTAGCAGACAAGAATAAGGATGGCAAGATTGATTTCGGAGAGTGGCAGGAGATGGGTAAATCTGCTTGTTTTCGTGTTGCTATCTGAAAATCTCATTAAATGAATGCAGTGAAACACATTAAACGGAAGATTCCAATGACCGAAACCCACCTGGTCAAGGTATGATGGTTCTAAACTCCTCTTTTGGTCACGATTAACGGTTTGTCGCCATAGGTGAGGGAGTTGTTCGAGTTATACGACTCAGACGCGGACAACAGCCTCTCCTTGAACGAGCTTGTTCGTTTGCTTGAGGAGATAGGGAATAGAATCACATCTCTACCAGCTGTATGTAGCGTCATCAACATCAAAATCTCATATCCTCAAATTTCATCTAGACCGCCCAAGTCGCATCACAACAGGGCAAATATCTCGGCACAAAACTTCACAAACTGTCTCGTGCACGATCCGATGAGCACAAAGATGAAGCGCGAACGACACCATCTCAAATAACCCAAACAGAGGCACCTCCAGACCCGCAAGACGAGGTTGTTTCTGCACCATTCAAATACTTCCATCTCGGGAGTCTTGCATACCTCGGAAACTCAGCCGTCTTTGACTTTGGAAACTATTCATTCATGGGTGGTCTTGCTGCGATGTATGCGTGGCGCAGCGTGTATTGGAATGAACAAGTCAGTGCGCGCACTAGAGCCCTGTTGATGATTGATTGGATTGTCCGGTAAGTCTCTTTTATTATCACTGATCATCTCTGTTTTTCTAACTTCTTTATTCAGAGGAATTTGGGGACGTGATTTGTCGCGTTTGTAGAAGAGACTTGCTCATTAATGACTTGTAAAAGATACAAGCCACCGATGTTCATTTACCATACCTAGTCTTTAAATGGTAGAACCTCATAAAACACCTATACAGAAATTTCAGTTCATTTCCTGCCCCATTTGACTGCGTTCGATTAGCAAACTACTGACTATCAAATATTTACTGATACCATTTCCACACCCTCACACCGCCTTTTCGTTTACCTTCTCCCTCCCACTCACGACCCCGTTTCCACACTTCTCGGTAGCCTTTTTCTATAAACAATCCCCGTACGGTGTCATTCCTGACTAGATCCCCAAAAAACATCAAATACAACGGCCATTCGTGCAGCCACAATTCTTGTCCCAACTGTACTTGCCCAGGTAATGAAGCAGGAAACGGTGAAAGAGGGAATTTAGGATCTACGGTTTTTGGGAACCGGTAGGTGATATACTTTATGGGATCTGCGAAGAAAACATCTGTTTGGTCCCGATATTCATCGGCTCCCCTCACTTTCGCAGAGGAGGAGGAGAGGAACAGAGGTGGTTCGCAACCTAAACTCCACAATCGACCACCTAAAAGTTCCTCGCGGTGCAGATAAGCATGTCCGGGTATTGAATGGCAAGGCATTAAGACGCCTATCCCACCAGATTGCAGCTCTTCACGAGGGAGTGAACGGAGGTATGTGAGTACGCTGATTGGGGCGCTGCAGTAGAATAAGATGATGTAGAGAGATACCGGAAGTGTGATCAGAATTAATGTAAAATACTTTTGGTGAATTGGGGGTAAATCCAAATTAAAGCCCAGCATTCCGGTATGCGTCTGTGGATGCGAACGCAAGTGTTTGTGTCCTTTATTTGACGGTGGTGATTTCGTAGGTTTTTTAGTTTGACTATTATGGCGAGATAAGTCGACAAGTGAAGAAGCAGCAAATATATGCAGGAGTGGTAACAATGGGTGAATGAATCTCCACTCCTTATGTCCAGCGAGGGAGTATACACCAATTGTCCATGCAATTGCACCGAACATAGTTTTCAATGCTATAATTTTGCCCCTTCCTTCGTCTTGACGGAATAGAACAGACCAAATCCCGTGGAGAGTGAATGGAAGGGCTGTCGTGCAAATGATCGGGAGCGCTTGTGTTAGATAATAGTGCCATGGATTCGAACCGTAAAATAATGACACTGAGGATAAATTTGTGAGGAAGAAGTTTAGTGGTGTGAACGTTGGTTTCCCGTAATAAATTGAGTCTAGAGTGAACAGTGAGAACAACGCGACAAACCTTGAGAATGTTGTGATATGTTAACTGGAATTCTCTAAAAATATATACATGGCAGCAGCTCACCCAATGCTAATAGCTTGTTTAATTATGGCAAACAGAATTTGGCTATAGTTCCGTGAAGCCCATAGTAGCTTCCCGTAAAGAAATACCCAGATAACAGCGTTGGTTGGCCGTACCATACAGGCTAACGCGCTGAATATCAGAGTTTTCCTTATTCTTGACCTAATTTCGCATCCTTGATTTAGTCTCGTGTGGTGGTATATGGCAGGATAGTATAGGTACCTGTTGAATAACAATTGAGGGCTGGTTTTAGAGCTAGCATCCCAAGGATAATATGCAAATGCGATTGTACATAGTGAGGTTTCCATAGAGTTGGAAAGGGAACGGGATAACGCTAATGCGTGGAAGAAAGATGTTAATGATAAAAGCAGCTGGAAACGTGAAACTCATTATCTTAATGCATTTCTTGAAGCAAGAAATACATACAGCAGTGGAAACATAGTCATTACCCAGAACAACACGCGCCAACTCGCAAAGCCATATATCTGTTGCAGCTGCAAATATTCCATGTACTAATTTCGGTAAAATGATCTAACATTTGTTATGCCAATTCAATAACCCGTCCATATGCCACGAAACCAATACATACACACCAAAAGCCAGTCCCCAATAATACCCACATCCACAAGTCCACTTGCTTTCAAAAACCAGTAAACAGGAACATTAATCGCAGGATATAAAAAACTGCGAATTGGTTTTGGTGTTGACCACTCCCAAGTCAGATGCCCATAGCCGAAAACTAAGTGATGTGCTGGTTCAAGAGATTGGAAGTACTCGTCTGGTTGGAAGAAAGTACGTGTGGAGATGGAAATGAGGATGCGTGTAAGGAGTGAAATGGTAACTTGACGAGAGAACATTACATAGCAGGTTCGTTTTAAATTTACAGTGCTTGTCTCGTATGTTATTGATCACGTGTACTGTACATCTAAGAGGAGAGGATCACGCATTCTGACATTGGCGACAAATGAACGCGACGAGGCGCGCTTTTGCTATCACAAATGAAGAGTTTGCTGATATGCTCCGTATGTGTTTTCCCCCAATCAGATCACGACGAACAATAGGTAAGCTATAAAGATATCCCCTCGCATTGTTTATTCTATAAAAATATTATAACAGGTGTAGCAAATTCCGGTGGTCCAGATTCAACTTGTCTACTATTTCTTCTCAACCGTTACTTGTCAACCATTGATATTGATAATCCTAGGACTCCATCTCCATTCAGTCGCTTGGTATCCATCACTGTAAATCATGACCTTCAATCTTCGTCTTCAGCAATGGCAGACCAATGCGCGAAAATTTCAAAGATATTAGGTGTTGAGCATATGACTGCAAAAATACACTGGGGTGAAGCTCCATTTCCTCAACGACCGCTTCCTGGTAACAAATTTGAACACGTTGCTCGAAACGCCCGATACCATGCACTTTTCGAATGCATGAAAGTTCTTGACACAAATATACTTGCTTTTGGACATCATGGAGATGATCAAGTGGAAACTTCATTAATGCGAATATCCAAGGGCTCTACTATTCTTGGTACCAGTGGTATGCGGCGTTGTAGAAGATGGGGGATGGGAATGGGCAAGACCGAGAAGGATTTGGGATGGGTGGGTCAGGAAGGGGTTGATAGATGGATCGTCCGACCTTTATTAGCATTAGGCAAGGTGAGCATCGAAAATTCTCATACCTAAATTCTGTTCAGAACCTTTGAAGGATAGGATCCTGGCGACTTGTGAAGAAAACGGATTGGGTTATGTTACAGATGCAACAAATTTTCAGCCACATGTCACTTTAAGAAATGCAGTTCGCCATATGCTACATAATGGCCAATCACCACATCAGGTACTGCCTTCTTCTGTTTTGTTTACGCCACCGTAATGAAATATCTACCCAAGGATGGCGAAAGAAATTTACCCAAAGACATTGCGGAAGAACTAGAGACTATCAAGAAGGCTTCATTCTCAGTCCTTTCCGTCGGGGAAAACTCTTCACTTGGACAGCTCCGAACAGCTGTTAACAACATCTCTTCACATATTGAAGATGTTGAACACCAAGGTTTGACTCATTATGTATACTCTTCTCATATCTGATTCATTAAAATACAGCAGACAAAATCTTGGACCGCTGCCGTTTACCATCTCCACCCTCAACATTCCTCCTTTCTTCGAGAGCTCTAAATGATATCAAAAATGAATTAATCCGGCATGTTCTAATCCTCCGTGTGTTGCGCTACGTTTCGCCTTTTCCATGGGGGTCAAATCATGCTGAAGCAAGTCGGAACTCATCAAGTATCAACCAAATTATCAAAAAAGTTTGGCACCCTACTCCTTTCCAGACACAAATCCGGCCTTTTGTTGCTGGAGCTGGTGTGGAATGGACCCCTGTGGTTGTTCGTAGAGGTGACATCAAATTTTTGGGCATCCAAAATTCGCGGACTATGGAGGATCGGGAAACAATTGGGTGGTTGGCATCTAGGCAACCCCCTTTTTCTCTGAAAACTATTTTACACACAGACTCATTGGACTCTCTTCAACACGATGTTACAGAAGCGCTTGCTCAAGGCCTAATGAAATGGAGATGCGGCAACGGACCTCTAGCTCTTGATGTACTTTATGACTGTCGTTTCGTAATACGCTTCGACTTCTCGCGAATCCCTGAAGATACTGCAGCAGCTATCTTGGCACCTTCCACACATGAAAAAATTGTCATTAAACCAAGCACGAGATGGTTTTGTCCCATAGTTGTCCATAGAAGACGGGATTCCGAAACGGTCACTCATTCAAAACTGGAGCAACGTGTTTTTGACCAAAATGAGAAACTTGAAGATCTTTATCAATACTGGACCCATCGGCAAACTGGAATCTCTGTTGACTGGATTACAATGACATGGATCAGACCGCTACATGCGTCGTGATTCTTAGCAATGGACAATCTAAACGTGCTGCACTATAAGTCACATAGCATCACATTCGGGAACGTAGAGTTACGCCGTCGGAGTTGTCCAGGAAATTTAGAAATACATCTTTCCATATCTGGACGTCGAAATATTCAAACCATTGATGTCCAAAAGCCAAACTTTCGACTTGACCAGGATGGGGTCCTACCTCAACCATTCTTGCCCAAGGAATTTTGCGCATCAATTCTAAACCATACGAGAAAGGGACAACTTCATCCAGTTCTCCATGGATTACAAGGACTTGTGTTTCTTTCGAAAGCTTGTCATGGAATCCCGAAAAATCGAGCATGCGGAGCTGTACATTATCGATCAGGAATGAAGTAACCCTAGGACAAGCTTAAAAAATGTAATTACCGCTCCAAGTTGCATCACTGTATGACAACAAACTCGGTTAACACTAGGTTTTATCTATTTCACTGAATTAACTCACTAATTGTGCTAGCTGGTCTACAAAATCGAGTTATCAGAAATAGAATGATTGATACGCATGTATATGCCCCACCTTCCATGGATCATCCTATCAAGCCACCAACCGAACCGTTGTGGATTTTCATTTATCCACTTTTGATCAAAACTGCCTTCTAATAGGAGTCGGGTTATCCCTCGCTTTTGTTCCTGAGTAAGGGGGCTGCTGGTTGGGAGATTTTGGTTGAATTTCAATACAAATGGTGTATTGCGAACGGGTGATGCTAATGTTCCCGTCAGTAAGACGTGGGTAACACAAAATGGTAAATGTGCGGGATTTGAAGGCAAGTGCGGGAGAAATAAGAGCTGCTGGGTTATGGCACCTAGAAAATAAACATGGAAGGCTTCGGGTGTAATCAGGATGCTATGTACTGACCACCCATCGAAAATCCACAAATTGATACCTTGTCCCACTTCAGGGACTTCAGTAGTGCCAGGAGGTCACGAGCCATAGACTCTATTGAAATCTCCTCATCCTTCTTGGGCGAGAATGTGGAATCGCCCATACCCCTGTATCCCAAGTTCAGCTACTCGTAATATTTTTTGGCCGTTTAATAATAATTGCAACACTACCTATGGTCAAATATTAACACTGCACCAGTGAATGAATTATACTTAGCGCATTGTTACGGTATTCAACGGAATCAAATTAAAAGGCAACTCGCCTGTTCGGGCCTCAGCAAGTGCAATAGCTAATCTCTGCCAATCGCCCCTAAGCGAGCTCATCCCGCCAACAAGAACAATTGGGGTGTTTTGGCGGAGATGTTGATGGCCCAGCACTTCATAAGCCATCTTGGCACCATCTTCTTGAACAAAAACGGATGGAGGTCCAATGCCTGACATTTAAATTTTGGCTTGTGAGGGTTACAGTTATGAGCTCGGGTAAGTTGATGTATGTCGGGCTGTGGGTGACATCGCTAAGTCAATGACAAGTTTATATTCTCCCGGACCCGGATTGCACCCGTTCAAACTATGTATGTAAGTGCCTGTCAAACAAAGATTCTTTGTGACTAATTCTTTCTCACTGCACGCGTTCCTTCATGGATGATACAATCCAATATGGTGGTTTTCCCTGGTCAAGTGTTAAAGACGGGTGCTGATACTGCTATCTAAAAATTTATCTACCACGTCATGCCATACCTGGGCGTTGAAGTATTCATACCAGTAATGTCCGAATTTCAGTGATGGGACTTGACCCGGTTTCTCACCTTCTTCAACAAACCGCGCCCATGGGATACACCTGATTATGTCCTAGAACGGTCACACCATCAGGTATGCCGCGCGGCAAAAAAATATCGGCTGAAATTTGAACAACTCACTTCTCCACACTGATATGGAATAACTTGATCCAGTTGACCGTGGATTACCATGACTTTGAGGTCATGAGATAAATTGATAAGTAGATCCTTGAAATCAAATTTCTGCAACTAAAATATAGGGTTTTAGTAGATGGAACTACGATTAAAATAAATATACCGACTGCTGCTCCTTGTTTCACTGATTGGCGAGAATGTTACACATGGCATTTTTAGAGGACCTAGACCACTTACTGATGATTTCAGATGGCCTTAAAAATTATAAATCAGGCTCATGTTCATGTTCATGTGATTTTAAATTTACTGAACGTACCGATTGCCATCCACCCCGCGCTGAAATAAAATATCGAATCTATTGGGATTAGCTTCTATCCACGAGGGATCTACCAAGGAAGCGACGACTTTGCGCGCAATTTCACGCCTCTCTTCTGGCGTACGTTTTTGATTTGTCGGAGGTGGTATACGAAGACCAACCGATGATTGGACAACAGATCTAGTCCCCACGAGGAGAAGATGGGAGATCTTGATTGGCAAATGTGTTGGTTTGGTGGGGTGGAAAGGGAGCACAAGAAATTGTTGGGCAATAACTCCTACCATATCCCATTATTGTGAGATGGATTCGAAAAAAAAATAGATACGAGCATACCTCCCATGGAATAGCCACAGATGCTCACTTCTCGCCATTTGAGGTGAGAGAGCAAGGCGAGAAGATCTCGTGCAAGGAGTTCAATTGTTATAGTTTCATCACCATCTGGTGTCAGAGAGGAGTCTCCTATGCCTCTATGGTCATAAAGCAGCACTAATTATAAATATATGTCAGACGGAAAGCTTAAGCATATATCTGTATGCGCAATAACCTGGACGCGTCTTCATTAGCCTTTCGCTTAATCTTTGATAGTCGCTTCGTATTGCGCTCATCCCGCAGATAAGGACGATCGGCTTAGCGCGACCGATATGCACTGAGCCTAGGACTTCATATGACAGCCTTGCGCCATCTCGCAGAACAAGCGTCGAATATCCACCCGGACTTGTTTCCTGTAGCTTAGGTCTAGGGGAGGAATTGCCCCATCGTCTGCTAATTGGTTCGCGGATCCAGCTATCGACAAAATGGAGGACGCCATGATAAGACATTTTGGGGGTTGATATTACGACCGAGGTTGATGTACTTTGGCCATGATTCAGGTTGATATGTTTTGCCTGCGTCAAGGAGAGCACCCGTCCATAGCACCCGTGAACATTATGGAGCTAAATTTACAACACGGGTGCAATAAATTTTTTCAGCAGCTCCGCGCGATCAACTCTCATTCACCAATCACCACATGAGCAGACCTCTCGGTCCGTTATACAACTATTGCCACAGCAGTATCATGTCAGGTCTAGAACAAGACAATGTAGGGGGCAAGATGTTTATACTACTCATCATTTCTGTAACAAGATTATGTAAAATTCTGGATCGACATTACACCTGCAGTAGTATTCACTTCCTCCTCTGGCGCACCGTCTTAAGTAAATTTGAAGCTGTGGCTTGTCATCTAGGTAATCATGTCAGCTCAGTTTTAATTTTGAGGTGCCGAGATAAATTACCGTGATTTCGCCTCCTTTGTAGCTCCCTTTCTTCTTTTTGTTTTTCTCCTTTCGGAAACCTGCGCCTCTGGTTACAATAAGATCTTGGTGCGCCCGCTGACCATAATCATTTTTAGGTGCGGCCTGAGGTCGTAAATCAACCTTCTAAAGAACTTGTACTTAGGGAGAATTACCTTCGTTTCGTAACTATTATCCACGATACTGTGCACTGGTACTTTATCAGGATCTACTCGTCGGAAGCGTTCATTTGTTGTGTTTCGAGGATTCCCACTACCTGGTTTAATAAACCCTGCTGATTTAGGTCCGGGACTTTCTTCTGCTTTTATTGCGGAGGTTGCAGTAACGATAGCAGCGCCACTTTCCGAAGTACGACGTTTCTTGGTGGCCTGCTGTTTTGCTAGGCTAGATTTTGATTCACTGTCACTTGGTGGGGGTGGCGATTCTTTCTTTTCAACCTTGATTGACATCTTCTTCGGTTTCTGCTTCTTTGGCGGGGATGGTGAGTCTTTCTTTTCAACCTTGATAATCTTCGGTTTCTGTTCCCGTTTAGGTGGCGGGGACGGTGAATCTTTCTTGTCAACCTTGATTGCTGCCTTCTTTGGTTTCTGCTTCTGTAGCGGCGGTTTGATATCTGTTTTTGAATCCGACTCTGAATCCCTACTGGATGGGCTGCTACTGGAAGTGAGTGTACTGCTTGAGTCCCTGATATCTGCCCCAATCTTCTTCAGCTGATCTTTTATTTTTCTATTTTCACTTGATGCCAGACTCGTCACACTAGAGTCGTCTATATGGACAGGTTGAATGAAACATTGAGTAGAATGAACAATCTCTTCACCTGAATCAGAGGAATCGGACGAACTTGAACATGAATCTAACAAAATAAATGCATGACTTATGATCGTTTTCAGTAAGGTATGCAGTAACCTACCTTCCTCTGAAGTAGAATCTGAGTCTGAGCTGGAAGAGGAAGATGAAGAAGATGAGGAAGGAGAAGAGACAGAACGTTTTCGTTTTCGTCCAGAATTTAGGACCTTCGATTTCTTAGGGGATTCGGATATGGAAGATTCAGAACTGGAAGTCGAATCTGATGGTGCTATGAGGAGTTAGTTGTACTGACACAAAGGAAATCAGAGAAAGTATTTACAGTCTTCATCCGATAAATCAGAATCGGTCCTTAATGATAGTATGCTGGTCTAATAAATCCTTCGTGGAGGTGAAAAAGACAACGCACGGAGATGGGGGTGCTCTTATCTTCCTTGCCTCTAGAGCTTCCCAATCTTTAATTATTTCATCTAGTTGAGGACCATCTACTTCTATGTCATCTTTCAAAATAACAATATCTTTTGCGGCTTTCTTGAGGGCCTGTGCTACTTTTGTATGAGAATGCTTCGTCAAGAATGCATAGATGAGGGTGTAAGTCGCTGAAAATTTTTTTAAGAAAGTGAGTAGGGACGAAAGATCAGAAGAACGTAAATCGTACTGGCAAGATTGCCGTCCATGAGGACTTTTTTCGTTAATCAAGCAAGCTTGTATTGCTTGAAAGCTCAAAAGTTTTTGAAATTAAGCGGCCAATCAGTAAAGGGAACAAAATCCCACGGCCCATTTGCTCCCCAACCATGAACACTGCTATCAAAGGTATAGGTCCGATTCAGCCTCAACTCGATGGCTCAACTCTACGCGTCGCCATCGTGCATGCTAGATGGAATAAACCCGTGATAGACGCCCTGGTGGCCGGTGCAATTGCTAAGCTCAAGGAGCGTGGCGTAAAGGAGAGCAACATCGTTGTCGAGTCTGTTCCAGGCAGCTACGAGCTGCCTCTGGCATGTTCAAAGTGCGCAAATACTACTTATCTCCCCGCGTACTAAGTTTAATTATTTCCTTAGGATGCTTGCCGGATCTCACGTCCAATCAGGATCCAACGTTACCGACCTGCTTGGTGGACTGAACTTTGGATCAGTTTCCCCTCACGCAACTTCACGATCAGGAACACCAGCTCCAGGAGGGACTGTCATACAAATGCCAAACCAACCTTTCGACGCCGTTATAGCCATTGGCGTATTGATCAAGGGATCAACCATGCATTTTGAATACATTTGTGACAGCGTCTCACATGCATTGATGAGAGTACAGTTGGACACAGGAGTACCTGTCATCTTTGGGGTTTTGACTGCTCTCACAGAAGACCAAGCACTAGAGAGGGCTGGTTTAGGAAAAGGGGCGGACAAGGGCCACAACCATGGTGAAGATTGGGGATTGGCAGCGGTAGAAATGGGATGTCATATTCGTCGGTGGGGTGAAGGTAGATTCAACTGAAGAGAGACTAACGATAATGTATAAAATAAGCTGTACATGTATGTAACCATCGATACTAGAAGAGTAAATGATTTAAAAAAATGAGACACTGTCATATGGCTGATACTATATATGTGAATCAGTGTTCCTTAGCCATGATGTAACCCCTCTCCTCTCCCACTCTGACACGGCACCTAGCTCGCTTCTCCACAACTCTCATCTCGCGTACTTAGCATCATGAAGAAAAAGGTGAATCTCACCGCAGCGAAGACACGATGCGAAACGAGAAATAACATACGTATAGGTTCTACTCATGGGCGCCTCAGGGAGTGGAAAAACTTCAATGCGCTCCCTCATCTTGTGAGTTTTTGCACATATAAATATCATTATTTGTCTGTAACATCGTTCTTTGATTACAGTTCCAATAATCCAGCATCACTTACTGCGCGACTGGGCGCTACAATAGATGTCGAACAAAATCACGTCCGCTTCCTCGACGACCTCATCCTCAACCTCTGGGACTGCGGCGGACAAGATGCTTTTATGGATTCCTATCTAACCACTCAACGCTCGACTATTTTTCAACAGGTTGGCGTCATGATATATGTTTTCGATATCGAAACACGGGAGATGAACAAGGACCTTGAATATTACCGAGATTGTTTGGAAGGGCTAAGGCAATTTAGCCCCAGTGCTGTCGTGTTTCTTCTGGTGCACAAAATGGATCTCGTTCGTGAACCACGACAAACAGCCATCGAAAGGAAGAAGAAAGAACTACAAGAAGCCAGTGGAGATGTACCTGTATCTGTCTTTGGAACCAGCATATACGACGAGAGCTTGTACAAGGTCTATACTTTTTCCGCCTGGGCTATCCCATAACTGATCATATTTTGTGAATATCTAGGCATGGTCGAATATAGTTCATACTCTTATTCCAAATGCTGCAGTCCTCTCTCGGCACTTGTCCACATTCGCCAGAGCTTGCAGTGCTACTGAAGTTATACTGTTCGAACGAACAACTTTTCTTGTCATTGCCACTTCCTCCGCTCCAACAAATTCAAATACTACCACTGACTTACAGAACGATAACTCGGCCAGCCTTGAAGCAGATCCCCATAGTCTCGAATCTACTCGTTATGAGCGTACTTCTGAACTCATAAAAGCCTTCAAACATTCATGTTCTCGTGTTCGTGCCGAGTTTCATTCAGTTGAGATGGAAATGTACGACTTTACCGCGGTCCTGGACGCAATGACACGAAATACATACGTATTGATTATTGTTCATGATCCCACAATCGGTAAGCGTTTGTACTATTTTCGAACTCAATTTGTTGAGAATTTTCCACACAGAAACGGCAGCATTGAAGTTGAATATCAAAATGGCTCGCCGCAGATTCGAAGAACTACAGGGTGATAGCATAGTGTCGTAGTTGTCATTTTAGCCCATTTTTAATTTCATTATGGGAATATCAGTATACATTATTTATGTCCTATAACCGGCCCTATGATAGATTAACTAATACATATAACATGAAATGAATGGTAGTACATGCGCAAAACCAATACATAACATGAGTGTCAACCACGCAACCGATACTTTGCGGCTTGAGTACCTTCAGGAGGCAAGTAGGGAGTAGAATTCACTTCTTTCTCCTGTCTCTGCTTTGTAGCACTGGCCTTAGTTCCGTCGAGTGGGAACGAATCCACACTAGAATTACCACGCCTCCCTTGCTGCGTATGGGTACTGTTTCTAGGCGGTGTATTTTTCGGCGCCTCGTGGAATGATGGCCACGACATTTCTGGAACAGCTACGTAAACTTGATGTGCAGATGGTTGGGAGTGTCGGGCCACCCTAGAGCCTTCTGCATCTAGAAAGTTTTGCAAAACCTCCTCTGGAGCAAATTCTATATCGTAAGATGGCGACTTTGATCGAGGGTGGCTAGTATTGTTCAAGTCATGATGAGTCTGTTCGTCATCCGAATCCATGGGTGATGAATTCGAATCGCCTTCCCCAAAACTGGTAGCACCATTAGAAATGGCTATCAGATATTGAGCGACGCTGGATTCATCATTAGCCGCCGGAATGCTTATATCCGCATGTTCTCCCTCTTCTGATAACGGATTCAGATGGGATGGACCACTTATGACTTTTGAAGGTCTCTGACTATTGAGAGCCACAGATGGCTCGACAGAGCGCGACCGAGATCTGGTGTTCCTATAAGGTGCCTCTGTGTCCAATGTTTGATTAGATTTTCTTGCACCCCTGCGGTTGGGGGGTTGTGATCTAGTCAATGGCGCATCTATTCTCCGACTTGTTTGGCTTCGGACTTGCTCTTGGGGTACAGACGTACTCCCAGCCCTGTTACCAGTTTGCTCCTGATGGGTTGTGTCCGGTTTGTGTTTCCTGGGCTGTCGAGGTTGAGGATCGTTGGAGGTGGGAGGTGAGGCGTGTGGCCTACGATTTTTAGTTTGAGATCTCGTCCGTCCTGCATCATGAGTTGTGCCTACTTGTTGACTTGAGACCCTTTGAGGCGCAAGATTTATTATGGGTCCAGTGGGATGCACTGATGGCCCAACAACAGGATTTTTTGGAGTTATTGCTTGGACGGAGGTATTTAGCGGTTTGTTATCCACAGATCTTGCCTGACCTTCGGTAGGAAGTATGCCTACCGGACGACGAGCATACCCTTTGATAGTAGGACCTCCTGTAGGGTTCATAGCTGGTACTGGGGATCTCACAACAGGAGCTTGGTGGCGTACTACTGGCTGTCTTGAAGGTATTCGTGTGGTCGCACGGTGCTGTGACGGGGGAGGGTTCACAAGCGTAGGTGACGGAGGACGTGATGACCTCAGCTGAATTGAAGCTCTAAGACCTTCGCTGGACAGACTGATTGATTCAGACCTAACATATATGACTTCTTTCAGCAAGAGAATTGTGACGACAATCGGATATTTTCTCACGAGTTGCCAACATCGTGGGGAGTGTCCTCTGCACCACTATCATCAGGGTCTTTGAGGCGTCGTCTCTTACCGGCTGGAGGGTGGGTTTGACGCTCTGCGCTAATCCCAGTACCTTGTGCACTGGGAACCAAAGTCGTCTCCCCTTCTCCTGGGAAATTGATATCAATCTCCTCAGACTCGGACTCGATTTCAGAGGCTCTTCTGTGACGACGTTTAGCACCTAACCGCCGATCTTGTGGCCAGACTGGTTGTTCTGGAAGTCCTTCTCGAGCAGCAATTTCTGCAATCAAAGGGTCAAACCTCTCAAAATTCTTTTTATAACGCTCTCTCCATGCCGAAGGAGTATGACGATGGACCCAGTAAAATTCAACAGGCCTAACTGTGGACTTGAGATAAACCAGTTCAGCGCCTTGTTACTAAGTGTTGGAAAAATTAGTTACCAATTCTAAAAGTTTCTCGTATATCGAGTTTCCAGTACGGCCACCAGCACCTTTCTCTGGAATTGTCCTGGCTAAGTAGTGACAAAGTCTCTCGTCGTCGTCTGTGGTAAATGGAGTTCGATGTCTGGTGGCACAGTTTGGATATGTCACAAGTTCTTCATAATATAGTTGCTCACTTTTTACCAACCACTCCTCCCATACCTTGTACTGGTCTCGGAGCATGTCCAAAAAAGCGTCTCGTCATACATTTTGCAACAAAAGTCAGAGGTTCAACGTAGATTCTACGCAGACGTTCATCATCGTCTACGGCAAATGATAACTGAAGGATATCGCGCGCAGCATAGTACTTTTCGGTAAGGACCGTATCGGCACCGACTAGAGTATCAAGCACTTTACCGCCATGCTTCTATATGGATTTTAGTTCAGAGATGTTCCTGGACAAAATAATAAGCTTACTTCTATATTCTTCGTAAGTATTCGCCGTTGCGTCCGAGACTGGACGCTCTCATGGATATAGAATCCAACAGGTGTACCATCTGGTCTCGTAAAGATCTTCCTGGTTTCTTCATCTGATTCCTTTGATTCTTCTGATTCTTCTTCTTGCCGCTCTTGATCGTACTCCCTTTCAATCATCATACGCCCTGATTGTTGTTTTCAATGTTTGAAGAGATGTCGTAAACAAGAACTTCAGTAAATTACCAATATCACGTGGCATGTGACTCACGCGCCAGCGCGCGTGCTTTGCGAAATGATGATAAGCTGATGATCGATGATCGATGATCCTCTGCAAATGTAAACCACACATCGGTTATATGTCTAGCATAAATTACCTGCAGCATTATCATTGTTTTCTAAGTACGATACATGACTCCCATTGTTACACACAATATGTACTACAGGCTTAGCTGTTTTTACAGAGGCGACTACTGCTGGGGCGCGAATCTCAGATGGCATTGGTAGTACCTTTCTCCTCAATTTGAGTGCTACTTGAGTTGTGTACCGAGCCCTCGTGAATAATAGAGATTGGGCCGGCTTTCGGAATCAACAGAAAAATCAGTTGCTTGGTGCTGTTTCGATTCGGTTAGATCGGTGGTTATCACATATTTATCAGGATCACTCACATTTGTCGTTTTCTGGAAGCGAAGAGCACTCATTGGGTGCCGAGCTTGCGCCATAGAGGAAGTATTGACGGAGATGGGTATTACACTCTCTCTGCGTTGATCTTGGGGAGCTCTTGCATTCAAATTGGCCATGAGAGCATTAGAATATACTAGCAAGTGTCAGAAAATGTGTCACCATTAAAATTTATAATAAAACCTTTTGTGACAATGAAATTGAAGGGAAGGAAAATCAAAGTATTCGGGAAAGCGAAGTACTGTTGGGGGTTAGATGGAAGGTAAATGTGAGGAGACATAAGACCAACCGTTACTAGATTCATAACAGACATGAGACTGGCAACAAGTCCAGTGTTGACTGCGTATAACATTATTCTGCGGACCAATCTCTGTGTCCTGGAATTTGACATTATTACTGTGAAGTCAATATAAATTGACTTGGACGAACCTGGCCTGCCCTGTATTTCTGTGTTTGTATAGATAGCTGCATAACACTGCGGCGATTATAAACTCCAGTACAATTGTCACTGAATTCGCAAATATCGTCAACCACTGAAATAGTCATTTACAATAATGAGCCATTGAAATTCGGGTAATATCGAACGAGGTTTACCTTGAGTTCAGGTGTGTTCGTCCAAACAGCAAATCGGAAGCTGAGTTTCAGGCAGCATTTCCATGAGCCAATTTGTGCCACCATAAATAAATTCACTTACGCAACAACGACCGCAGCTATAAGGAAATATTGATGTAAGCTTCGAACAGACTCCTGATTCAAAAAGGACTTACCGATTGACAATCCTAGATTGTATGAACACAAAGCTTAAGCAACGCATTGATGAATCAAAGAGATTTGTGTACCGAAACAACCCAGCGAACCCACTACCTGCAATGCGCCATCAATATTATATTTCCATAAACATGTCATTAAATCAAGCTTACCAGTAGAATCCCCAAATAAATATTCTTATTACAAACTACCAGTCCCAGCACCTTAATGAGCTGATGTGGTATGCTCGATGTATGCTAATCGACTTACTGTTCCACGCCCGTGTCCCCAGATATCTGCAAAATTTCCTCTCATTAGTAAATAAAATCATAGCATTATAGCAAGTATCAAACTCACGCATGAGCCATCAGTGCGATCAAGCCCTGTTCATAGATATTTTAAGAAAACCAAGCTAACTTCCGAGTTATGTTGTACTTACACCAAGAGCTGGATCAACCTACAACAGTGCATAAGTTGGTAAACAAATCATGTTCATATCTAGTACTATTATAGAACACGTACTCCGATTGACCTAAAATTATGATGATGATCAGACTTATTTTTGACGCCCGTAAAATTGTGACATACCAGATGATTTTTAATAGACCAATAGGGTTGAAGAAACTCCTGATCACTGTGTTGAAGAAACGGTCGGAACCGAGAATAATTGATATGGTCCTGAAAACACATACGGTAGATATATAACCCGTGTGTTACCAACAGAAGTGATAGGGTATCTACCACCCTGTCGAGTTCATTAGCCCTAGGTGACATGATAAGATACATAGCTGATCCCTTACCATAACGCAGCTACAAAGAGTTTGAGTGTGCGTGTGTCATTTGGATAGTTTGAATAGTATAAGTCTGAACACATATGTATCAGTATTAACATGATTAGTGTCGAATTTATGAATCCCACATATTTGGAGTGTCGTTATCCCGTATAAACTTATCGTGTAGGTTTTCAGCTACAGTATACCACATCAACAAAAACCGAGGCTCACATAGAGGCAACGACTGGAAATTTTTTTAACATGAATATATAGATAACAAAAACACTGAATCGAACTGACCCATGCCAATATAGGCCGCACCCCATGTATTATCCAGACTGGGTAGTTGGAAACTGGTGCTCATTGCAAAAGATATCTTCTGAGGGGGAGATCAGGGGATGAGATAGAAGGGAGTACAGTTCCTGAAGACACTTTGTCCGAAGCTTCACTTATACATTTCATATAACATGGGGCTCAATGGTATTAATAGGCTGTTAGAATCAATTGCAAAGAACCTAGTAACAACACTCCAAAAGGCGGGTGTCAAAATTGATATGAAATGTCTGTGTAGTCAATTGTCACATTGTGGTTTGATGTTTGATGATGAATTGTATCACTTCCAGCTGTCACGGAGTCCAAAATGATTGTTTCAGGTGAGTGTTCCAGGGAATGCTCTGCTTTGATATGGTAGGCTGTGTTGGTTTAAGTCCGCAATTTCGCACATTACGTCGACTTTTAACCTTTTACATACCCCGACTAACAGTAGAAACTCATTCTGCCAAGCGAAGGTGTACAGACTAAAAAGAGTGTTTGTGTACTTTAAGTAGTAGCTTGAAGACTTATGGGGCTAACTAAATGCCAAGGCAGACTCGGAGTAAAAGAATGCTGTAACAGGGTCGGTCCGGTTTGGAAAACTTCCTTTGATCAGTTGATCATGGGTTTTGATGGGGGAGCAAATCAGAAGTGTCCACACCGAACAGCCCCTTTGAAACAGATCGAAAACAAGGATGAGTGATGTGAAGGTATCGCAAAGGATTATAGAAAGGGCGGTACATTCTGTCAGCACGAACAGAATGGAAAAAAAGGCAGGACGCGAAAGAGAAAAGGAGACAAATCATAATACAAGCGTATAGGTAGCATAAATCGAATCTACCAGTGCTAGGTGGGTATCCAATATATGTATGTTTTCTGATGAAGTAGGAGCAATACAATATCTTCTCACCCATATGTCGCAGGCGCAAACTGGGGTTTCACGCAACCCAAACTGTTGTCATTGTTGAAATGTCAAAAAAAAAGCCTGGGAAAAAATAGCTGATGACGCACACGCGAGGGATATGACGAAGTAAAGTGATAAGAGCCTGGGGGATGATGTCAGATTTAAAATTGGAGAGAACCGCATAATTTCTACTGACATCAACCCTTCCATGTAGTTTGATTTACCATCCCTGGCATCACAATTAGTTATACTTTCAAATAATCCCAGAAACTATGAACTTACTGGATCAATGTGTTGACCAGGATTACTGAAACGAATAGAATAATAGTCTTTGAAGGAAAATGGGAAGTTAGAACCAAATAAATATTCGAAGATGTAGAAAAACCTCAAGATTGGCGAAAAATAGGTGCAGCTCATGGCCAGATCTTGAATAAAATAAATGTGAATAAAGGATGATGCAAGATAGGAGGACTTGAGGGCTCACATCCATCCAACGATGACAAGGAGAGGAACGACAAAGGTGGCAATTTGCTGACATGCGCCAAATAATGAACATTAACACCAAAAGGAATAATAAATATAGAAAACTTACGATTGAACTACCAACACAAATAGTTATAGTAAGTTCCATTTGGTTCTTCATAGCCATCCACACAGAAGTAACATGTTCAGCAGCGTTTGCCTTAGAAATATTCTTAACAAATTTTCAGCATTTAATAAAACGTAGGACTGTACCACAATAGGTAACAGAATGAGACCGATGAAAGGTTTTGGGATATGGTAGCGCTCAGCCGTTTCCTCGATTGAAGCAACCACTGTAAAATGTAACTTCACATCTTCTTGACAACCATCTAATAACGAAACTCACAATAATCGGCGCAGAACGAAGTGACTACAGTCACACCCAGCAATCTAAGCACGTGTATAAACAAAAATCATAAGAGGAACAAAGTAACAAACGTACGCAACCGCAGCGGCTACAACGCTCATTCTCTGCTCTTCGGGCTCTTGTTTTGTTGTTGCCTCATACAGGTGAGCATGTGATTTGAGCTAAAATCGCTATTAGAGTGATTGTTCAGGATCATGAAGCCACCTAACCTGAAACCAGAGATATGCACAGTAAACGACCAGCAATGTTATGGCTGTACCCCTGGATATAATCCTCAAACCATGATCACTGGATGGGTCTATCCCAATATTATAAGCGGACAAAAAAATTGCAGGTCCAAATAAAATCTACCTCCAGCTTCAGTTGACCGAGTGCCCCAGTACGCAGCGGGAATGACGAGAGCTGCGGAGGATCAGTATTTATCCTGACGTGAGTGAGTTGATAAAAATCACTTATGCATGCTAAAGTCATCAACTGGTGTGATGTTATTAGGGTTATGCTATTTTATAATAACGCATTGAACCATACCGAACTTGAACTGTTTAAATATATGTGCGTCGGCTAAGATTTTCCACATTCAAACAATTTAGCAACTCACGCTTGAGCAGCCGTCACTTGAAAGTCGCTTTCTTTTCTTTTAAACCCAGCTACACATGATACTGAGAAAGGTTTTTGGGGATAAAAATAGAACTGCTGTGCAAACCTGCCAGAAAAGAGCAACCTAATACGAGAAGAATGTTCGAAAGAATGGATCCAAGCATCTGGACGATGTCAATACGGAAGTGATGCACATTGGTGGGAAATATGGAGGCTTACAGAAGTTTGAACGATACGAATTTCTCCTGATAAGAATGAGTTAGCACACATGCACATGTTTGGAAGCATGCGGAGCACCAACCCTGGAGGAGGGCTGCAATACCGACGATGATCTCGACAGCATTTCCAAATGATGCATTGAGTAGACCAGCGAGGGTTTGACCAAGTTTGGCTGACATCTGTTCGGTTGCTTCACCAAGAAGCTAAGAAACGAGGTCAACTGAGGCTACCTGGTGCCGATCAAGTAGGTTAGTGGGACAACTTACTTTTGCCAGAGGAACGATGGCAAGGAAACTGAACGAAAAGCGTAGAGCAGCATCCCAGTTAAGATTGTGAGACAATATACTCAGGGGTACAAAGACGAGCAGGATGTTAAGGTAAGTTCCAAAAAAGAAGAATTTGAAGGAATTAAGCCAAGAAGGTTCGCCTTCTGCGATTACTATTTTGACTACACGACGTACGAAGGATTGATTATCTTGGGTAGAAGCAGAAGAGCCATTGGGCTGGTGGCCCAGAAGGGGAGTGGACTCTGAGGATACGGATGGCATGATGTTGACAGAAAAGATTAGTTGTAAACGCGGTTTGAAACCCTTTTTTTATTATTGTTTAGTGTTGTATCTTGGCAGGTGACGTCACGTGCACAGTTACTTTGCGTGCCAAGTGAAATCAGTCTGATCAAATTTATTGCACATCAGCGTTAGTTTCTACTCCATTTCTCCCTTGAAGATGCGATACATCCCCATATTGAACAACCACTCCCTCGCCGTCCTCTCCGATCTCTATAATTGCAACCGAAGAGTTCAAACATTCCCATATCACAATCCCTTTTGCACATTTATAACCTTTCTTTCTAATCAGCGTCTTTACCAATGTGTTAATAAACCCCCCATGTGATACAACTAAGATTCGATAATGCTCCGCTTTCCGATGGGGCAATAATGCTGTATAGTCAAGAATGCTTTTGTTCCACCAAGCAATGGCCCTCGCTTTGAACTCGCTATCTTTCTCAATTGTTTCATCTGTCTCTGTAGTCATGCCTCTCGACCAACGTTGCCCCTGAAGTAAGCCCATAAACTATTTTAACACATCAGTTCATGTCAATTCTACTTCCATATATTCACCACACCTTTTCACGCAACTCAGCTTGCTTGACTAGTTGGACACCAGGATGGCGACCAAGTATGATATCAGCAGTCTTTGATGATTTAATGATCCAGATTGCTGTAAAATGGAGTGATCCGTACCTTTGCAGCACGGTCTAGATCGCTAGTGTAGGCAATGTCGAAAGGTATCGATTCCAGAGCCTTGCTTAGTAGACGCGCTTGTTCTATCCCGGCCTCGTTTAGTGTAGTATTCAGCTGACCTTGTATGATATGGGTCCGATTTGCATCTGTCTCCCCATGACGGACAATGTAGACTCGAGCAATGGGAGGCATAAGATTTGATAATGATCGCGGCATCTTTGACACTAAATGATAGCCCTTAACCTTAACCTTACCCCATTCACACACGGATTCTAAACATACAGATTTTTATATAGCATCTACAGTTGTTTCCACAAAAACATTTCAACAGTGCAACAAGGCACCACATTACAACAAGACAGACATTTCTGCTGTTACACTTCGGATGCGATCTTCTGGGAATGAAGTTGGTAGAGCACGGATACGTTGCAAAATTTCACCATTCTGGCTTGCACCCAGTTTATTTCCGGTTGATGCAGCGTATACCTGTATTCAGTGAGTGGTTTTTACATGGAAATGGAATGAAGCAACACACGAGATTCCCGAGGCCAACTAGAGCACGATAAACTGCCTCGGAATCAAGGGTCTCCGATTCCAGTACCTGGATGGCGCTTAGCGACGTGATATAACAAGTGAATGGTTCATACCCGAAGGAATAGCCTTATTAGTATATCTTTGAGAGATGCATCAAGTGGCACGCCAACCGGGACGCATGACATACTATGACGACGTCAGCAATTCATTAATCAGTTTTGACAGCCATACTTACTTAAATAATACAGTTGCAAGGGCAACTCGCTGCATCTTGTTGAGTGAGGAATATAGGACCTGGCTCAATGCCCCCAGAATCTAGTTTAACGGCAAGAATGTAATTTTAGCGCAAGACTTTTGAGCACGGCCACAGCTTACTTGTCCGGTCAACGGTCCATTTATCCGAGCTCCTTCCTGGAACATATTTGCTAGCGTGCGTAGGAGAAGCAAAACATTAGTTTCCCTTGGTTTGGGCAGTGGAACCGTCCAGGGTGCAGTCCATTCTGTTGCTTTGAACATTGCTTCGACAAATTTCTCCTTCAATCCTGCAGATTCGAATGCAGCAGGAGCATATCCAATCAATAAGCGACTCAGATCAATGACTAGTAAATCATATCAAAATAATGCAAATGAAGTGTTAAGATGACAATACTTGGGAAGCGTTGAGAAGGTGGCCAGCGCTCGAGAATTTGCAATACGGCTTCAACGTGAGTTGACGCTAAAGGGCTAGAGGGAGGTCTAGGGGGTGATCCAGTAACATGTGTAAGATAAGAGAATATCTCTTCCACGGCATTATATTCCTCTGGAAACATAACTAGCGAAGATGTCGGCTATCAGAACTATCAGAAAATAGTGGATGTCATGCGAAAAAAGTTCCTACCATCTCACTCTTGAGAACATCATCAAATTGGTGTAATTTGCTTTGCATAGCAGGGATATTGGCCTGCTTGAAACTAACAGGCTTTCCCTATCACGTCATCAGTCAAAAAAAAGGCGCCAATCCAACTAAACCTCACAACTGGTAGAATTTTCGTTGCCGCAGATGATTTAGGTGGTTGAGCAGGGGGTTGGGCAGCACCAGAGTATCTCGAAGCACCCGTAAATGGATCCATGTATTCAGAAGATGGGGTTGCAGAGGAGTTGCTTTGCGGTGTAGCAGTGTAACGAGATGCTCCTGTGAACGGGTCGACATACGAAGAAGCTGTGGCACTCGGTTGTGAGGATGGAGTGCTTCGGTATCTCGAGGCACCTGTAAAAGGTTAATGACAGGTAACTTATGTAGTAAGGAAAGCGTACCTGTGAATGGATCTACATAATCATCTCCGCCTGAACCGAGACTTACGCCCGAGGTATTCTTCTCAATGAACCGAACGACCTCGTCGAGGTAAGTAAGAGGTAAGTCATTCGACTCCAAGAAGCGCTGAGCAGCACTGTAAGGGTTTTCTGCAAACCATGTTAATAAGTATACTTAAAGAATATTCGGGTTTTTTATAATACCTGCAGCGTTGTAAGGTAATTTGAGAGGAGGTACTCCATCCTGGATGTCGACATCAAAAACGTAATCATATTCTTTTCCTTGATACAACTGTTTTCGGCTTTGTCCCACAGCGTCTACCACATCCCCAATTTTTTGCCATTGCGAGCTGACACTATCCCACTAGTTGTTATAAGCAATCTAGTCCGTGCTTGGAGTGGAAAGCTAACGCACTTGATGGGCTTCTACATTTTCGCCATTCTTAACCATTTTAACTTCACCAGACTTCTTCCCTTTGAAACAATTAAAAAATTTTACGAGCTAGTTTAATTTGCGTACCTGGTACTGTCAACGCCTCCAAACCTGGTAGGTCACTTTTCTTTACATCTCCCACTTGCTGAGCAGGAAGAGCTTGGCTAGCAACGTGGGCTTCGTAGTCCTTTAGTTCAGCCTCAGATGCCCATCGTTCCTCTGCAGCGCTGAACACACGGACAACCCCATCGCTAGAGCCACTGACGATGTCTCCGTTTGGCATCGTAGAGACAGCCCATACAGAAATCGCTGGGTGAACCAATATTTGGGAGCACTCCCCGTCTAGCATGAACATCGGTTTGGTGATATGTTCGAGACCGTCATACAGAAACTCACCTCTCCAGATACGAACGCTACGATCTTCACCTGCAGAAACTATATCTCCAGTTGGTAGAACTGACAGGCTGTATACAAATGATGTGTGTCCAGATAAGGTGTACACCAAGTCGCCGCCTAACGTCCAAATGCGAATCTCGCTATTTAAACAAGAGTTCGCAAAACACACATATTACAGCATGCAATTGATATACCTGTCATTAGCACACGATGCAAAGCCGATATCGGGAACAATTGCTAGTCCCCTAACAGCATCTTGGTGCCCAGAAAATGTGTTCATCAGTTTATGATGTGTCCACAGTTTGATAGTCTTGTCTGCAGATCCTAAATATTGAAATAACCTCAGCGGAAGTTTGTAATATTCGGTGAGGAGCAGTACCTGTCAAAAAGTTATCTTCGTCAAGAGCCAACACGGCCCATACAGACTGCTGGTGTCCTTTTAGATCGAAAGCCAGAGTAAAGTTTTTCCACACTTTAGCAGTCCTAGGAACGCAAAGAAAGAGAGCTCGGTCAACAGATATTACAAGGTGATCATCGGGTACTTACTTGTCCCAAGATCCAGATATGATAGTCCCGCCTAGGCTAACATTCAGAGCACACACATTCTCAGTATGTCCAATAAGCGAAAAATCCGGGTTTTCTTTGGGAGACTGAAGGGAAAACACGTTGATCACCGTGTCTTGTCCCCCAGTGACAGCATATCCTTCATATATCTCAACGATCGTCGGGACATGGAAAACTCGCTACAGCCCCATACCTTTCGGCGCATCTGGGGTAGGAGATATGTAAGATACGGAATTGACATAACGTGCTCCAGCCCGAAGAATGGCCTCAGCCTCAAATGCTGAATTAGATGTCCCTCGTTGCCAGGAGATCGCTGTGGTATCACGCGAAGCTGATAGGATGAGCTCGTTGTTTGGAGAGCTAAGTGCGCGGACCTGAAATCACACAGATCAATAAATGAGGATATCAGATATGACATTGCGAAACAAGAAACAAACATCAGAGGTATGTCCTTTCAATGTTGCGGACAATTTATAAGGCATTCTTAGCTTATGACTGAGATCCAGAGATGGATAGAAGGAAGGAATGCAGCAAATTATAAATACAACAAATTCGGATGACCACAAGAACCGGAGTTGGAAACCTGATTCTGTTGGCCAGTTGTTTTCTAATTCCTCCGTAATTTCACCAATTCAAACAGGCTAGACAAGATCATAGATTGTTCATCTTATGTAAAGTGATTCGCTAATATATAGTAACAAAACTGAACCATCAAGTATGTGCACCGCACTAACGAACACCACTGTTGTGATAAGCAAGCAACAGTCGGGAGATACGGCGGTGTAGTCTATGCCTTGCACCATTATTTCATCTCCTGCGAGGTCCCCATGACGCGTTTCAACATTCATGCAAAGGTTCGTGATGAAAGATAAGGACATGGGGGGATGCTGAAATAAAATTTTGAACGGCAGGTTTAGATGTTCACTTTAGGGCAGGTTCCTGACTAGCAATAATGTACACGTAAAATTTGTCAACTTCCACTTCATTCTAATTTACTCCGCCAGGTCTACGCCAGTAGTCACTGAAATCTTGACTTTCTTTCTTGGCTGTAAGACAATGTTGTGCATGACTGCAGCCCTTTTCAATACGTTAGTATACGTTCCTGCTGCTTGAGTCTCATCTTGAGTTTGGGTTTGTTGTTGGGGTGATATGATGGAGGGTCGTATCTGAATATCAGACGTTGGGGCCAAAGTTCCAGCGTGCGATGTACGGCCAATTTTGTTACCGGATTTCTGGAGTAGGAACAATGTAAGCCCCGAATCCCACTAAAATAATAGACAAACTATTTCTGCTAGCCCAAGCATACGGTTTTCAACCGATTGATCAGGGTTAAAGTAATCAGAATATGCAGCTGTAGACTTTGATGATTTATTGAAAACATAACAAGTTTTTCCTGCGTTTTTTCGTAGTTTTGCTTTTCTGCCTTTGGTTTGTGTCTTGCCTTTCATACGAGTTTTTACTTCCGTAAAACCGATATCGTTTGTGGTGCTGCTTTTCTCGAAAATAAAATCTGCCATTTTTGCAAATAGTACATAAGTGATAGTGTTGAGATTTGAGGAATTGGAAAAAAAAAACCCTCTGCTTCAAGTCTCTGTATCAAACGCCGCGCGAGATTATTGTCACAATCTAAAGAGAGAATATTGGTGTTTGGTCAAACTAATTGGACCTTATAATGAAATCACCGAAATGTTTCGCAAACCCTACAGCTGTCTCGAATTTTGTCGTTTCCGCGATCTTGATAGCTCTCCTGTGTGTAAAGTTATTAATTTTAGCTTGCGAGATGTCATGAACATTTTCTATATTACCTAAAAACCGCAAGGTCTTTGAACTTTGCCAGAAATTTGGCGAATAATTCGCCCTTGATGAGCTCCCAAGACAAGTCAGCTCTGACGCGGCAATCGAAGCAGATGAACGACGATGGCATGCGCTTATCACGGGTGGAATGATATCTAAGATTCATTAGTAGTAATTAATGAATGGAATTCATGAATGCTACCCCATGCACCTAACGAATGTAACATGTCAGAAAGAAGCCAGAATATAAGTACATCTCACCTACCATACGTGATACCATCTTCCACAACCACCATCACAAAAACATAGTTCATCCTCAACCTGTACAGCCATTATACTCTCTACCAAGATCGAAATATGGGTACACACGTACCGTCACACCACATTCGCAATCGAGGCCTTTGTCTTTGGTGTCGGCGCTTTCAACTTTGCTCTCCGCATGCTGGGAGGTCATTATTTCATCTGATTCGATACTTTCTGGGACTGTATCATTAGATTGTACAGACTCAATCGAGTCGAATTGCGTCTCTGGATCTTTGTCAACAAATTTGGCAGGAACGTCGTTTGTCATCTTTTCGAAAGTTTCGGTGCTCAGGTCACCTTGAGACTCAGGTTCTCTAGAGCTTAGGTTATTAAATGCTGTTCTCAGTAGTGTCACGGATTCCAGATCCAGTGAAGTATGGGTACTTATTCCTTGTACCTCTTCATGACTAGATAGGAGCTGAGTTTGCTCTATGTCCCCGTTACCAGGGATTTGCTTTACTTTATCAAACTTCCAGTTCCGTGTTAGAATCATGTTGGAATTCGTGGCAGGATTGCTCACCAACTCTCCCAATCGTGTGGGTCTGTCCTCAGCGGCTCCGCTAAATTGTACTTCCCCCCCGGTGCCGGACACGATTGATTCAACAAACCCATCTAGGTTTCTCATACCTATGGGCTTGATTGTCAAATTTGTGCCAATGCTTTGGATCCCAGCATTCCCATCCCGAGTATACTCAGGATCAATATCTCCTTCAGCGTCTTCATCACCAAGTTCTACATTGTCTTCCGCTGACCACACAAGGTTTCTACATTCTGCGTCCTTCTTTTGGACCTCAGCTTCTTTCAAGCGGGCCCTAGCTTGTTCAATCGGAGTTAATGAAGGTAGTACGGCTGGACGATGAGTGGTTCCCGTGAATGTGGCATTTTCATTGTCAGTAGATGATGGGAGGTAAGTTGCGATGGAAGTAACAGCGAGGTTGACTCTGCCATTGAATTGAAGAATCACACGGGAGAGGGATTTACAAAGTTTTTGAGGCTTACGAGTGATGTCCCGTTTCTAACTTTCCTATATTCCATCGGTCAGGAACTTCATCCAGGTCATGAGTCATAAAGAACCATTTGTCTTTCTCGACGTCTCCCTCCTGGAAGTGCGGGGGTTCATAATCAGATGGCGTTTCCTCTGTATAGAAAACTTTAAATGTAGCATATCGTCGTTCTTTTAGAAGGAATCAGTGAATCGCTAACCGCATAGAAACAATAGTCTGCTCACTAGGTAACTCATCCATTTGAGTTGTGGCATGTATTAGCGTTTTTAGCAATGTCTGAAAATGTTCAGCATTTATCACTTAGAGCTCAGAGAGTATTTACTTTGACGCTCCTTTTCACTTCTTTGAGAGTAGGCGCTCTCCCGTTACGCGTGGCTTCGGCCACAGGGTCTTGACGGGATCCAATACCCTCCGTAAGGGACATGTTCTGTAGTCCGTCCCCAAGGCTGAGAATAGGGATAGCAGTTTTGGTGACCGGATCAACATGATACTACAAGAAAGATGAGAAATACTCATTAGATCCACTCTCTACGCTGCGCGGAGTCCATTTACCTGGAAGTTGAATGTATATGCCTCAACGATACTAGATGTGATAATGATAAGGAACCAATTCTTCTGCGCACAGAGGTTGCTTACTTGTTTGGTTCTTTACCGTCCTGTTTGGGCTCAGAATTGCATTGCAAGGAGAATAAAATCAACAGACGTACAAGATAGACTGCGAAGATGAAGCTGCGCAAATATCGTTTCTGGAGGGCATCGAATATGCCATATTCCTGATCAAGACATTATTAGTTAGGTAAAGATTTAGGAAGCACGCGCATATACTAGGTAATTCAAGATTCTATCAGCTTCGTCTGTGTGTCCTCGTGTCATAGTCTGCTCAAGAGTTAACGAGAGCTTATCTGTATGCTAAAAGAAATAGGACTACCATGACTTTAAAGCCATTGACCTGTCCCCGTATGCTGTTTTCATGCGATGAAAAACTTGCATCCGGGAATGATTCATCCGACGTCGTAAAATGACCTATTTGAAAGTTATATCGGCATTCGAGAAGAATGAAATCTGCCCCAACTTTCTGTGAAATTATCTTCTGGTAATAAGTTCCTAAATATCAAGTCAGATTATACCTGTAAATACTTTGATAGCACGCACCTTAAAAAAGTTATGCACCCCAGCCCAGCCTTAAGTAGGGTTTGGACTGCAGCAAGACTTTGTACAGAGGTTACCACTTGGGTTGCCGTTCGAGACTGTTGAGCTTGCATTATAATAGCTTGATTCCTGTTAATTTGTCCTAGCCACAAAGAACATAAGTTAAATATATGTTAACCAGTAAGCTCTGCGTTTTTGCATTTGCGCGATTGGTCACCTGATCGCAGATGATCGCTGACTATGGGCATTGTCAATGTTAATTAAAATTAACTACCCAAACTATGTGCATGGCGTAATTTAATGAGTTCTGCGGAAAAAAACCTTATAATAATCCCAACTTTTCAATCTCAATTGTAAAAGTTCGTGGCCAGTAATTGAGTAAATGCGCAATTTTGCAACCACTTACATGCTAGTTACGGCAGATGTCTAGAGTTTGATTTTGGTCGAGGTAACCTGCAACGCGTCGAATTCACTCGAGCTTGAAGTCTGTCTTGTATTAAATAATATTTTTGTTTCATTACACTTGATGGAAGGCAAGAATGATTGTAATAAATTAGGAACTAGATATGCATTTAAGGAACTTGAAACTTATAAGACTGACGCATGGGAACGTACCTTTAGAGACTGAATACTCAATTATGACTTATATCATGCCCCCGTACCAATTATTGTGTTGATGTGCAAGTCAAACCCCTCGCTTCGTATAGGCATTTCTGGGGTATGGAATGGGTTTTTCATCACGGCATCTGCATAGGCTTCATATACTTTTTGAAGTATGATATCTGCAGTTGTGTCGTTGAGAGATGTCAGGAGCACAAATTTCGTTCCTTCAAAACACTGTCAGATGGACGCGATGGATGCAAGCGATCAAAGAAACAGACCAGTCACAGTCAATGAAACTGACATCTTGAAACTCTCTGCTTCAATCACTTGGACTCCGGAGCTGGATCCATTAGGTGATAGACGACTTGTTATAGCATGAATTCCGTGTAGAGTTCCAGCAAGGACAAGATATTCATTCGAAGAAAGCTGGGCAAGACCATCTTCAGAGGGTGAGATCTTGAGAGACCATCACCAAAGCAACATCAATAAAATTCAAAAACCTGCAAAGTTCCTCTGATAAACTAGGCCTCCAGCTTTATTTATCACCTATAATGCTTGCTTGTAAGTAGATAATTGGAAATAGTTCTTATGTAGTTTATACCCACCCAGAGTCCGAAGATCGTCATTTCATGTGGCTGAGATGTATACGTGGCGAACAACCAATCGAAATTGACGGATTGAATGGACCTTATATATATACGTTTTTGTCAACTTCGAAACAAATTATCGAGTCGCGTTAGTTCTCTCTCTGACTGTGCATAGTCTCGCCAGCTATGTTCATACACCAGGCGTTCCTCTTCTACCTCTTCACTTGGCTATGCTTTCTGCCACTTTCTCTGCAGATTGCAAAACTTGGCAAACGCGACCTTCCTAAATTAACGTCTGAAGAGATATCCGTGCTGGTGAAAATAACCGACCCTCTGAAAAACATGGATCCTTCCAACCCATCTTCACACTTATCTAAGATCCTCATACCTCGACCTTGTAAGCCTGCTTTATAATGACTGCAAGTTGGGAGTTGCTCATAACATTGGTCCAGCTGACACCGGAAATAATACCCTTGTTCGGAATTATATTACCTCTACTCTCAAAGCCTTGAAATGGCATGTTGAAGAAGACACCTTCACAGACCAAACTCCTCTAGGTCCGAGAATGTTCACTAATATCATTGCCACCAAAAATCCCTCGGCCCTGAGGCGTGTGGTGCTCTCTGCGCATTATGACAGCAAACATTTTCCTACATACCCTCAAAACCAGGCAAGTGGACTCTATGCTCCTCCAGCTCTGTGTTGATGGAAACTCTTTAGTTTGTCGGAGCCACAGACTCAGCTGCCCCATGTGCAATGCTACTCGACCTCGCGGAAGCCTTGAACCATTTACTGGAAAAGCAGCAGGAAAGAGTAGAGAACAATGAAGAAGAAGATGAGGATGTGGCAGATATGACCTTGCAGCTCGTATTCTTTGATGGCGAGGAAGCTTTTGTAGATTGGACGGATACAGACTCGATCTACGGAGCAAGGTCGGTCATGACGATATCTTTTGTATCATAAGTTCAACGTTCGTTCAGGTATCTTGCCTCAAAATGGGCCTCTTCATTTGTTCTACCTCACACCAAGCGACGCTTACTGGATTATGCAACAACAGAGATTTCAACCATAGAACATTTGATTCTACTCGATCTATTGGGGGCTCCAAACCCCAAAATTAGGTCCTATTTTGCTGATACCGCTTGGTTATTTAACGCTATGAGATCGGCAGAAAAGAGGCTGGGTGAAAGCAATGCATTTGCTTATGGAAATGAACAAGAAATGGCAGCCGGGAAGTGGACCAGCTTTTTCAGGCCAATTCAAAATGTTGGAGGGATGACTTTCGGCTACATCGGTGACGACCATATCCCATTCTTGCGTAAAGGTGTCAGCGTTCTTCATATCATAACAGAACCGTTCCCTCGTGTGTGGCATACGTTGAAAGTAAGTCCATTGTCCCTCGGGTAATGATGAAATCTTAGTGATCATAGGACGATGCGTCTGCATTACACCTTCCAACAATGCGCAGATGGAATCTCATCCTTAGAGTTTTTATGTCAGAATATCTCCACCTCCACCCTCAAGATGCTAAGCAGCGTTCTGATGACACTGATTATGGAAGGTCAGAATCAGATTTGGTATGTGGTATTATAACTCCCAGTACCATTTCACTAGACTGATCAGGCACACTTATTTTAACCTAAGTAGGGATGACATATATCTGACACTATTCACTGTATTTTTAATAATATTTGGAACAACACGGATCAAATATTAGGACAAACAGAACTTGACGGCCTTAAACTTGAAGGAGGTTTTTGTAATATTTAATAAGCGAAGATGCATCTGTAGCGTTCTTTGTCGGGTAAATACACGGCGAGCCATAAGAGATTCAAAGAAACCTTCTCCGCTTGTCGAGATTGTTCGACCTTCAATCTTGCGTCTTTTAAAAACTGTTCCAGGGCACTTTGGCGTCGAAGAGCTGTAGATTGAACTAGAGAAAACTAGTAAACTTGGGTCACAGAACCAAAAGTGTAATTATCACCATAGGGCAAAAGCCCCAATGATCAATAAATTGGATTTCAAATAAAAGAGCTTACTCCAATCCTTCATAGCGTCCACATTGTTATGTCTATGCATCTCAAGATCAGTCAGCGTCGTATGATAAATCTCTAGAAGGTGATTCATCGATTGCTAAGAAATTGAGGTTCAAGATGTGGAAGATATGAAGAGAATTATTGAAACACTTGTTGAATGTTATGTAACGTTTTGTAATCCTTGAAGTGCTGGTTGTAAGTGAGTTCCTCCGATTTCAATAGTCGTATTCTATCTTGAGCATCCTCACTAACAAAGAGTTATCCTTGCAACCAAACATTGGGTGCATACAGAGTGCTTACAGATGGGCCAAGCCTTCTTTTGCTATCTCTTGACTAGTCAATCTAGCATTTGTAAATATCGCCTTTTTCTCTGCTTGAAACGCAGAGGAACGTGCAACAGCTTCTTTTAGTTGTTTCTCTAAAGATATTTCAGATAAGTCGTCAGTTTCAAATTGCAAAGCACTTACTTAATTGCTCTTGTAGGATCTGGTACGCTGGGCTACGAACAGTTTAATGATCAATGAACCCCAGCAAACAGCAAAGATGACTACTCCTCTTCCGTTTCATCACTGACACTAGTCGCGTGAGTGTCTAATTTAGTCGAGACTGGTGCCGTTTTTGCTTTCTTCGACGACTTTGCTGGTCCAGTGTTAGATATATGCGGATTCTGAGGATTAGAAGAAAAAATCTAAGATGTTACCCATAATTATATGCGTCAGAAGTACTTTATATAAGTTAGTATTACGAAGACTAGAGTTATTAGGCGGAAGACAAACGAAGATAAAAAAAGTGCAATTATCACATACTTCCTTGTGTGGCGTGACGTCACTGCCATGTGATACCCGAACTCTGTTACGCATAAAAATTGAACTAATATATATAATTATTTGTTTCCCATCTAACGTCTGTGATAATGGACTGGTGAGCTTTACACGCAGCCAACGTCCAGCAATTTTACTGATATAAACAGTCTCGAGCTCAATATCCATCAGCGAATACTGGCTGATATAGCTTTAAATGCTGGCGAAGCAGACAACGACATTTCGTATGCGACAGAATTAATCACATCAAAGGTTCAAACGAGAGCAGAGAATAGTGATGGACGGGAGGAAGAGGAACCTAATGGAATAGAACGCGTATATATGGTATGTTTGGCATACCTGACCACGCGTATTGTTTGACTGAATATGAAACAAGCCGTCTTCCAGAGTTCACTGCAATATAGCCTTTGGACAACTTGTTGCTAACTTTCCTAACATATATGACACTGTCGGCACTGTGGTTTCTGTATTGACAGATGTCTTGAAGGACGTTCCATACATAGATTTTGATAAATCACTTTCTTGGAGAGGTGGGCATTTTACTACGAGTCTGATTTATCTTCTCTGATAGCGATTATCAGACTGGGCTCTACCTGACCAGCTCGTGTACTCCACTGTTTCTGCATTGCTTCGTATCTCGGATAATTATCCTCAAGTCCGAGAGCAAGCAATAGCCTCAGTTTTTTCATTTATATCCAAAACCCTCGATCAAATTCGCTTTAGCAGCTGTTAGTCTTGAGCTCATTCCTACCTCCTACTCCCACAACTCATTGTTAATACCACAGCGCTCAACGTCCTAACTCAGACTACTCCTGCTCTACATGGGTTGTATCGCGCCATCAGCTCCACTTCGTCTAAATGGACCATTGAGGAATGGGGTAAACTCACAAAACATCTGACTGAGATTTGTTCTCCAGTAATCATTGATCGTCTTAATCGACTGTTGACCGACATATTACAAAAAGAGGATGAAGACGAAGATACATTGCAATTCGCCCGGACATTTGTCCTCCGTTATGTGGCCCAAGGCCGACCACTCAGTGGATATTTTATGGTTTGCTGTATATTAGAAACGGAGTGGACGGTGCTAGCTCAAGCTCTGACATCTGCAACACCTCATCGACTGCATCATGGACAGGTTTCAGAAGCTGCTGCTGCCAACAAAGCATGGCTATCCCTGAGTCGTAATGTGGCTGCAGAATTGGACATCTCTGATGAAGTGATCCGAGCGTCTTTGAAAGAGACGATAAACTATTCCTTACAGTGTTTCGAGGACCTCCTTGTTCAAATCCAGGAAATGGATAGCGAGCCATCTCCCGATACCTATACATGGGAGACAATGTCAGAGAGTTTGGTGAGTTCATCCCCAAGTTGAAGTATTCTATTTCTTACATACACCTCAGAAACTTGCTTCTGTGTGTTGTATAGCTTTGCGCGAGTTAGATGAGGATCTCTATTCTCGAATCTTACTCCTCTTAAGCACCGACTCCACTATCTCGGAGAACCTTGTCCAAGAGGCCGCTTTGAAAGTTACGGCAGTCCTCGTCCGAAAGTACATATTATTTTATATAACTTATGAGATATGTCTGACCTCTACATTGTAGCTTCCCAATCACCGCGTCCAACACGATGGGCGTTTTGCGTCGATTTGTCATCTCACCACTTCCTCTATTTGAATTTGAATTTGCATCGGAGAGTAGGGCACCTCCACCGTTAGCTGCTGCCGCGAAATGTCTGGCTTTGTGTATCAAGGTACTTTGACTTTAAATCACTCAATTTGGATCCTGCTCATGGTTCGATGCAGTTAGCACCTGGAGACGACCTGGTCATGTCCACAATGTACTCGCTTTTGAATTATATCGCAGCCACCAGCAAAGATATCCATGAACAGAAAAGCCCACAAATGAATCATCCATTTGCAGCTTCTCATGACCATGACGTGTTTCCTTCCATAGAAACAGGCCTCCGGGGCCTATCTGATGACGAAAAAAGGTTAATTGGTATCAGTACCATCTCGGTTGTCACAAGGCTAGCACTCGAATTCAACATGGAGGAGGTAGTATCACCATCACTTCAGATGAATTCTTTCGCTAATCGGCATACAGGTCTCACGGCTAACTGTTTCCATGTTACTACAACGCTTGCGTACCGCTGAGCCCACAGTTGAAGCTGCAATTTCATATAATCTGGTGGACTTGGCACTACTTACACCTCAAAGTTCATTCGTTGACATCATTCGCGTTTTCTCGGCTATTAATCGTTCGGCAAATCCTGATGACCCCAGGTTTTCAAATAATATGGTAATGAATCACTTCAAAGGCAGTGCTCAGTAATAAACACAGCTTGTAGGTTTTAGCTGCTCAGACGAGACTTGCACAAGAGATGCACCTTCGCCCTGAGCTATACGAGACATATCTTGTAGAACTTTTGACCCTTTTTGCTGACAAGGGTGTAGCAATACAAAACTTAAGGATCGCTAATCAATATGTGAAGGTATAATAATTGGATTTCTGCCTTTGATTTTTCTAACCTTTCATTTAGACAGACGACATGATTGAACAGCTGGCGTCTCTATTACTGCCAATCGATGCATTACTAAGTCATGAAAACTATAACCCTCAAACTTCACCTTCTCCAGAAATGATATCTTTATTCAGAAATATGTGGTTCTTATGTGTCCTTTTTCACTTCACATATAAAGACGAGGATAACGAGGATACTGCGATGGATTGGCTAAAACCGACTCTTTCGCGTATTGCTATGAAGACACCATGGATGGTTGTGGAGGAGTCGCACGATGCCATCGCCAATGATGTTGAATATAACTCAGTGATACGTCATGAGTATGCACAAACTGTATGTAACAAGGGATTGTTGCATGTCAGATACTTATTACCTGTATAGGTTATAACAAAACATCGTTCTTGTCTCACAAAGCATATTGCGTTGCGTTCTGGAGACATTCGTTACTTGTCACCAGGGCAAGTGATATTCGTATTGACTATGCATGATATAGAAAGTCTCCGTTCGGCATCCGGGCTCCCATCTTCTTTAGTGTCATATTTCATCAATGACAGTCTCAACAAGCACGCAAGGCTCAGCTCTTGCATGGAATCTGTCGCGGAGAAGGTTAGAAGTTAATAATCATCTTGTAACATCGTGTTGAACCCATTTCTAGGTTATCCGTGGTTGCATAAACGAACTAAACGCAAAAGCTGCTCAACATGCTCTTCCAACGCGTTTATCCTCCGAGCTTCGTGCTCTAATTGTTAGTAGCACACATCGTGTCGCTAAAGCAAGGGAGATAGCGTCAAAGTTCCTTAATCGATTAATAACCTCATTCCCTTCCCTTATGTGTGACCCAGTCCTAGTTTTTGCTATTTTGGAAGTCCTGACACTTCTTCAACGCTCCTGTGAAAACGAGTTTGTGGACGAAGTACGTTTTGGCATATATCTTATTACTTCATTTAATCATCAGGAACAGTACAATCCAATTTATGAATTCTATTCGGAAAGGAGTGATATCACTTTACAAATAACTGACACTTATGAAGTTCGCAATGAAATTCTCGGCCAGTTGAAACGTAATGCCAATAGTTGGTTTGAGTTAGCTTTGGGCCGGGCACCAATGGAACTACAATCGACCTTACAGGTTCGGGACTTCGTTTTTTTTGACTTTGATTAATAACTCCATCCATGCAGAAATACTTGGCTGTCAACCAATCATCCTCGGGGACAGATTCAGCCCAACTTGGTGCCTCCGTCGCAGAACATTTTGGCAAACTAATTGGACCAGTTCATCGCCAGCTCAGTATGTAGTTTGAACTACTAGGCGGAGTAAGACTGACAATAAGAATAGCATCTCTATCATCCTTACTACAGTGGGAGTTAGATGCTGCAAAGACTTTGGCCAGCCAAATCGCAATTAAGGGTTATTTTGCGGGTGAAATTGCAGGCATACGGCTAGCTAGTCGCGAAAGTGTGTTCCCCATTGGCATGTACTAGTGATATACTGAAAACATACAGATTCCGAGAAACTGGAAAGGTTACCTCCTCAAGCCGCGCCATCTTTTGAAATTCAGGCATTGAGAAGGAAAATGTCTTCCACGATGGACGAAATAAGAGAAAAAAACAGTAACTTGACTGTACAAGACTTACGGAGGCTTCTATTTCGTTGTGCAGCGACGTTGATATCTTTGGACGTAGTAAGTTGTAATCGTGTGTTCCTGATACCGAGAACTGACCATCTGCAGTGTGAACATGAATTACTCCACTACCTCGTAGCGCTTCCGTTTGGAGTAGCATCCCCGTCTGCCATTGCAGTCGGAATTGAGGTGTGGACTTGGGTGATCGCGGAGAAACCAGAAATAGAAGTCGCTCTGATGGGAGAAATCTTGTCTGCCTGGTTTGATACAATTAAATGGGAGAAAGGAATATTCTCAACATCATTGAAGTACGTACTATATTTTTCGTAAGATCTTCGTACTCATACAACTGCAGCTATGATGACCCATTCTACCATCCCATCGACTACAGTCCTACAGATAAAGAAGTTATAGATAGAGGAATGACCAATGCTCGGCGCGTCCTAACCCCTCATGCGTTTGTTCTTCAAATGCTCTTCAGCCGTTTGCAAGCCGCACGGTATCACAGACCAGAAGTCATGTTGCTCATTCAGCATTTGGTTTTGCGTACAGCCAGAGCATACAAATCCATCAGGTATGTGTTCATCATCTGTTAATTGATCTGTTTCTGAATGGAAAAAAAAGTACACATGCATCAGCCCGTGAAGCTCGATTCTCATTTTTGTCCTTTGGTTTCGAAACCCTAAAAAGTTCATATCTTGATTCGTACTGCGAGAATGCCCTGCGAGAATGCCTATATACCGTTGCTTATTCGTGGTTTGCTGTCAGCCCCCAGTATGATTCTCCTTGTCGACTTGCCTGCTTAATATTCAAACACTAACCCATGTATAGATGGACATACGGTGCAAATCGCGTACAAGTTTCTGCCGATATAAAAGTCGTATCCGAGTTCCTCTCCTATTTGCAAACCGATGCTATTCGCGGGTCCCCATCTATATCTAGCCTGGCTCCGGTACAGTTGGCTTCTAGAGTTACATGTATGTGTATGTGATCCTACAATCATATAGACACTTATTTTCCTGTAGATTACAAAGAAAAACTACGGAACCTTAACCTTCCGTTGAGGCTACTCACAGAAAACGAGATATTCCGGCTGTCGGTTTGGGCCAACCCAACAAACGATCCAAACAGGGGTGCAGACTTGACTGGAACTACTGAGAGATCCATTTTAGAGGTAAGTTTCTGTTGCATTTATGTTATAAGTCCAACTAACTTGTTGTAAGAATGCCTGGTCAAGTATCATCCGTACTGTGTGGAATGTAGACCCTGCAATTGCCGTATTCTTGGCCGATCGTTTCAAAAGTCCTCTCATTCGCAATGAAATTACCAAACTGGTGCGGTCAAACACTATCGACTCTCTGGACATACCTGAAGCCTTGCCATATTTGGTCGGAGAACAACTAGATCCTCACGTTCGTCGAGATTTAAAGGTGAAATCTAGTCAACATGCAAATTATGCGACATTGACACTGAGATTTATGAAAGTATCTCTTACTCTGGGCACCTGTGCCCCCCGTGATCGCAAATACTTTCTTCGAACGCCGATACAATAATGATGCCCTCATACTGCAATACGCCCATCGAGTGCTTGAACAACATCCTGTTGAATTGACATTTTTCTTTATTCCCCAAATTGTTCAAGCTTTGCGTTACGACGAGCTTGGTATGAACAATGCACCCATCAACGCTTTGGACTAATTGTTTCTCCAGGATACGTAGCTCGTTTCATCTTTGAGACAGCAAAGATCTCTCAACTATTCTGCCACCAAATTATTTGGAACATGAAAGCTAATTGCTACAAGGATGATGCAGCAGAAATTGTAGGTTTCCATCCATGTTTTATTTCATGGCCACTCACCCACAGCAATATTAGGAAGATCCGATGAAGCCTATCCTTGACGAGACGACTGACAAAGTTGTCAAATCGCTTTCTGGGAATGCAAGGAGCTTCTATGATCGCGAATTTTCCTTTTTCAATGAAGTCACATCTATCTCCGGAAAATTAAAGCCTTTTGTTGGGAAAACAAAGGCCGAAAAGAAGGTGCTCCGAGTATTATTGTATATTGTCAGCACACCCTTGACTCAAATACTTCAAGGCTAAAATTGACGAGGAGATGGCAAAAATCAACGTTGATGTTGGGGTGTATCTTCCTAGCAACCCAGATGGTGTAGTTGTAGATATAGACAAGAAGTCGGGTAGACCGTTACAGAGTCACGCCAAGGTCTGTTTTCCTACAGACCAAACCTCTCAAAGATCCTAATGCCATTCATAAGGCTCCTTTCATGGCTACTTTCAAAGTCAAGAAAGAGCGGATCGTTGTTGACACCAATCCAGATGCTTTGATTGATGGTGACGGAGGAGGGGTCGAAACACGAACTGAGTATGATGTCTGGCAACAAGCCATGTTCAAGGTTGGGGATGACTGTCGTCAAGATGTCCTTGCACTGCAAATTATTGCTATGTTTAAGAACATATTCACCAGCATCGGTCTAACGTTGTTCCTCTTTCCATATCGTGTTACTGCTACTGCGCCTGGAGTACGATTCAGTTTACTTTATCCTGATATTTCTTTGCTCACCCTATTTAGTGTGGTGTCATCGATGTTGTACCAAACTCCACTTCAAGGGATGAAATGGGACGTGCCAAAGTCAACGATCTCCTAGGCTTTTTTATTGCTCAATACGGAGGCCAAGATACAATTGCGTTCCAAAAAGCTCGCCTAAATTTCATACAATCCATGGCTGCTTACTCTTTGGCCTGTTACATCCTACAAATAAAGGATAGACACAACGGAAACATCATGATAGATGGTGAAGGTCATATTGTGCACGTTGGTACGTAAATCAGCCGATTGTTATTATGGCGGTATTGACACCCTGCTGCGTAGATTTTGGTTTTTTGTTTGATATAGATAAGTTTATTCGTTCTATAACATTTAGATCTAATAGCTGATATTCCTGAATTTTTTACGGCCAGGAGTGAGTTTATTGCTAACAATACAAAGTTGATGCTAACAAAAATACAGGGTGTAAAATTTGAGCCGAGTTCCTTCAAGCTCAACCATGAAATGGTTGTTTTGATGGGTGGACGTTATTCTCAAGGTTATCAACTATTTCAGAGTCTCACGGTCAAAGCTTTCCTTGCTATTCGTCCATATACGGAGCAGTTGGTCGACACCATCCAACTCATGCTTGATACCGGCCTTCCCTCCTTCAAAGGAGAATCGACGATTAGAAGGCTGAGAGAAAGATTCGCCTCGCACCTGAATGAACGGCAAGCAGCAGAATGGATGATGGGGATCATTCGCAACGCTCATGAGAACGTCAGGAGTACTGCCTATGATGAATTCCAAAGAGTAAGCATTCTTTTTCTTCTAATCCAATAAACCGAATCTAACTGCCTGACATAGCTGCAAAATGGTTTGTGATAGCTCGGGTCATGTATATCCCTACTAACTGTCAGTCAATCAGGTATACCATATAAATAGCAGTATTGTTTGTTTTATATAATATACCCCAGAGTTTCTTGTTTTTTCTGGAGACAGAATGGAATTTGAATTTCTTTGTTCAATAAATTCCATTAGCAAATAAACCTATTTGAGACTTCGGTAATTGTAGAGGTTTCTTTTGTTAAAGGCACTATAGCCAAGTGGTTACGGCGACAGATTCGAATTAACGAATTATCTGTTCCTCTTTGAGGGCGCAGGTTCAAATCCTGCTGGTGTCGATCTTTTTTACCATTTAATGGCAGTGGACTACAAGTGACATATTCTTGGCGGGTTAATATTTCAAGGAGTCCAATTGCAGCTAGCACTACTTTTCGGTTTTTTACAAGTATCTGGACCCTGTGGACCGAACCTATGCGTGCCATTATCCTGTGAAAAATGATTTAAAGCTTGCAATTTGTGACATCCTCAATGATCACTTTTTCTTGACTCAGGACGCAATGTACGGCTCGAACTATAATCACATCAAGCATAGTCTATACGATAGCTTCCACTTCTATCTGGAACTTGAGCGGCCAAGTCAGGCACTATTGTGTTCTGCTGTGCTTGTAATTTTCGCCCTTTTTTTGTCAGTTGGAAGACGGAATAAAAAACATAAGCCTACTACCCGAAAGACGATACCATGCCCCAAATCTCTACACGCTTTGTCCACAATTATTATACCCACTAATTGCGCCTGGCCTTTGGACTACTCGGTCTTACTTAGACATTCAAGTTGCAATCGGTTAAAAACATTAGATATATGCGTGACTACTTTCCTTCGGAATGTCTCTGCTGGACTTGTCGAACTCAGGGACGAGGAAGATCTCTTGTTACTCCTATCGCACCAGCTTCACGTCTATGGATGGAATATTGGCTTTCAGATCGATCTGGCTCTTTGGCTTCGGGTCTTCAAATGGACCGTGTTATCCCGTCTTGATATTTCTCATGTGAGTGACTTCATGAAACTCTCTCCGGATCAGGATATGACACAAGGAGTACCCTTTTCAATCGCGATAGGAAGCTGTAGTGCCGCATATAATATCGAAAGAAGAAAGCCTTAATGCAAGAGAACAGTCAACGTATTACGGACCTCTTGATCGTCAAATGGATCTCAATACAGTGACTTATTCTCATTTAAAGAATGAAATTCAAAATACGTTACAGAATCTTCCGGCTGGAGCTTCGATATCATTCTTCTTTACCGCTCTGGGACCTCGTATAAGATATTTCAGTAAGGAATATATTATGTGCTGCGTTCCCTATCTTTTAAGGAACGGCTCTCTACATCCCTCCTTCAAGTCCTCAAATACTCATTTGGCGTCGTGGCACCATTATATCAACTTGCTGACTTCCAAACGAGAAACAACTGTACTAGAATCATTAACGAATATCACACTTGACCATGCGGAGCACCTGCGTTCTTTACGACAAGACCTCGTTGAAAGAATGTGCATTGGAAGTTCAAGAGGGAACACCGTCGATGACCAAGAATGGCGAAAAGAGAGTTTGCTTTTGGCCTGGGAATATGGATTACTGCTTTCTTGTCACCTTTCGCGTTGGTGTGTTGTGATTCGCAAAATGTGAAATTATACCTGTAAATGCATGCCATTGAATAGTTGAATAATTAGTATGACAAGGTGTCTACAACGGCATCGAGTACTCGAAGGGCGTCTGGAATGTGGAACTTCTCGTATTGCAGAGCTACTGGTAAGCTGGAGAATCACCGATAAGCTGATTGCAAGGTAGCTGATTGAACTCGAACTTACTCCCATCCAGTAACCCGCCTTACTGGTGCATTTAATTTCAGGAAGCACCTTTTCTGTACTTCAGCACTAATTTCGGCGCCCACTCCAGCAGTCAATCCAGCCTCATGGACAATGACCAGGCGGCCAGTGCGGTTCACACTTTCGACCACTGTTTCAACATCCCATGGTAGTATCGACTGGAGATCTATGAGCTCTATTTTTGCTGAACGCAGTGACGTTGGTATATGTTTTTCCAGTGACGGGGCAGGGGATGTCAGCATATGTAGTGCTGTCTCGCAATGGTATACCGGGGTACCCCACGTTAATAGGGTCAGATCAGAACCTGCAACAAGTGTTTCTGCTTTTCCGAGGGTTAGTTCATAGTCATCTACCGGAACTTGTTCAACTGCGCACAGATCAGTAAAGGGTAAAAATTTTTGGTAGAGATAATTGTGACAGTTACTTGCGGAGCGGTATAGGATTTTGGGTTCCATGAAAATCACAGGATTTGGATCACGAATTGAGGCAAGGAGTAAACCTTTAGCTTGTATGGGAGAGCGGGGTATAACAATCTGTTCATAATCAGCAGCTGGTCGCAGCATAAAACTATTATATAACCTTAAGTCCCGACGCTCCCATAAAGAAACCTTCAGGAGATTGGGAATGGTATAGACCACCATGCCCCTGGATAATGTTAACAGGGTACATTTGGAGGTGAAGTGATAAATGATACTGACCACAGACATGGTAGGCGTCCGGACAGTCAATCCTCCGACATTATAAGCACCACCAGAGCGATAGCGGATCTTGGCAGCTTCGTTTACTAGCTGATGACTGGAATTCAGGACATTGTTCAACAACTTGCAAAAGCTCTCACACCTGATCAAAAGCCGGGTATATGTAGTCTGCGAACTGAATTTCGGCAATTGCAGTATGTCCCATTAAAGCCATCCCGATACCAAAGCCGGCAATGCCTTGCTCGGTCAGTGGAGTGTTGAACACGCGTTCACGCCCTGATGATGGTCAGGATGTGTGTGGATAAAGTAATAGTTGCTAACCAAATTCTTCTGCAAGACCCTACACTGTCGATTAATGATATATTTAGTTCCGTGCGAGATGGACTGACCATAGTACACCTAAAAACACCTCCAAAAGCAACATCTTCTCCAAAAACAACAGCATTGTCATCTTTCGTCAGTGCAATGCTGGTGAAATGTTAACATCCAGTCTACGTTGCAATCATAATAGTCACCTCATTGCGTCGCGAACTGCTTGGTATGTATTCATTTTCCGCGTTTCTCGGCCACCAACAATGTTCTTTGTTGGTTTTGACACGTCGTCGTCAATCCATTTGAGATTAGGGGTGCGAAGAGCAGATTCCCTGGTTGTGCGCAAAACTTTCGAGTTTGAAACGGAAGGTAAATGACCACCGGCAGGGGGAGGTTCTACCTTGCTCGAGTTCCATCGACGACGCTGCTAATGATGAGAAGGTGGTGGTTTACATTAGAAAGAGACTTGCCAGCAAACCCGAGACTGTTAGTGGAGCTCTGAGGGGAAGTTTAGTGGAATGCTGCATGTAGTTGACGAACGGACAAGATCCGGGTGAAGGTTTTGAAAGCTGAAGCGCATCACATCAATGGATCGTGGGAAAGTCATTACATGTACGTAGTAATTTGATCAACTGATTGAATGGTCGAATACACCATGGCCACTATCGAGAACGACTCTACTTTTGTTGCCCCAGAAGGTGTATATTCTGTCACAGAAGAGCACAAACCATCTGCTGCTCAGAATCATGCTGTTAATGCTGGTCCTGTAATCTACCCAACGCGTGTTTCCACTATATCTGTCCGATTTCCTGCAACTAAACAGAGTGGTTCACCAGGCTTTGCTCAACTACTTGGCGGAAACAAGGAGACAAAGAAGGATCTTAAACCCCTCAAGGAACGTGACGATGGTGTCAGTCTCTCCAGCAGTGACACCCCAGATGAAGGTGCCGACCAGACAAACCCTGTTGCACAAGAAATCTCCCCTGCGACCGCTAGCATACCACACGAGACTCACACCATATTTTCCTTTCCTAATGCTGGCAAAAAGAAGTCTGCAGTAAGACCAAAGCACAACATGCGCACAACTTCATCTACATTTATTACCCGGATACAATCAGCAGAAGGCCTGAATAAAATCCTGCAGTCGAAGCAAGGAGATGTTACTTTTCTATTTTTCAATGTAGCGAAGAGTTATATATGGGCAGAGGTGGGGTCAAAAGCAAAGGTGTGGACATAGCACTTGCCAATGTTCTTGGCTCTAAAATTGTTGGAACAGGAACCGCTATCAAGGATCACATTTTCTTCATACCCAACATGCCACGATGTAAATACAATGACAGCATCCTCAGAACATTTAGACATAATTGTCGGTTTTAGTACTGGAGATCTGATTTGGTTTGGTATGACCTCACTCCAGTCATAACCATATCTAGTCTATTTACATTTTATCACTTAGACCCAGTCTCATCACGATACACCCGCCTAAATAAACAGGTTTGTTCTTCTCTACCATATCGTGTTTCTATTAAAGCAATGTTATACTAGGGCTCTATAACGAACTCACCTTGCACAGCTGTGCGATGGGTTCCTTCCTCCTCGACACTCTTTCTGGTCTCTCATGCAGACGGGTCCATAGTGGTCTATGACAAAGAGCGTGATGATGGAACATTCACACCACAAGATCCAGATGGTATTCCATCAGATCCCAACGGTTCTGGTTCAGAAGTGGCAACAGCACAAGAGTGGGACCCTACTGATAGCATATACATCACTATGCCACCTTGGCATCCGGTAACAGCCGCAACAAACGGTAATATCGCTGCTGTCGGAAAGTCAGAGAAGGACAAAGCCGCAAAAAATCCAGTGAGTCATTGGCGTGTGTCGCGGCGTGGCGTCCTTGGTAAGTTGGGTCTCAATATCGAAATATTTGCTCTCAACTATGAAAAAAGACTTTGTCTTCTCTCCAGACGTCAAATATGTTGCTGCAATATCTGAAGACGGCTGCTTAAGGGTGATTGACGCTCTTGCTGAGCAGTATGTCCACCAAAATTCTCACTTGTCCATTGTCCGAATATGATTCTATTGCAGATTAGTTGATTGCTATGCATCATACTTTGGTGCGTTAACATGCGTGGCTTGGTCCCCTGATAGCCGCTTCATTGTCGTAAGTTGGTATTTACGTCAACGCCTAACTATGTTTGATCAGTTTACTTACAGACTGGTGGGCAAGACGACTTATTGACTATATTTTCGCCCTGGGAACAACGGGTAATAGCTAGATGTCAAGGGCACTCATCTTTTGTTTCATCCGTTGCATTTGATGACCTTCGGTGTGATGGCCGTACTTACCGTTTTGGAAGTATCGGGGAGGATAACAAACTTATACTGGTTGGTCAAACGGACTATATATGACTTCCAATTACTAATGTAATGAAATTTAGTGGGATTTCTCTAGTGGAGCATTGCATCGGCCAAAACTTCAGGTACAATTACCACTTCATATGTTCATAGATTATGTTGCTAATGATTGCTAGTCAACGCACCATCAACGCACTTCTATGTCTATGTCTTCGACCATCTCTTTGGCCTTCAGACGCGATCGTTCTATGCAATACCTCCCTGCGCCAAGCTCCCCAGATGGCACACCATCCTTTCGATACCATCCAGCACCATCTAGGAATGAGGTTGCCGTAGTTCAGCCGGTATTGGTTAGTCACTTCGTGGTCTATATTAATATGGAACTTAAAATACGCATACAGATTAAACATCTAGAAGGTGACCTCCATACGGTGGTACAGTTCCTTCCGAAATGCATCTTGACGGCGACGAAGAATGGTTTGTTGAAACTTTGGGTGCGGCCCCTGGCACTAAAATCACGACAAGCGAAGAGTAGTCGTGGCCCATTGACTGATGTACATGATCTGATTAATTGACATACCACAACTTACCAGAATGACAGTATTCGTATTTATATAATTTTTCGGTTTTATTTGGATGGGGAAGTTGTATTATTATGTTTATCAATATTATTTGTTAAAGCCATCACCTTTGGAATCGTCCACATAATTGCAGATAGTAACTTTGCCGAACTATGACCATTCGATGTCCGTAGCATTGCCAACCTTATTACCTCGTCAACCAAGATTTCCACTGCTTCTTCCAAAACCACCACAACCGCACCCACTTCCACTACGTAAACGTCGGGTTTATGGCCACCTCAATGCAGTACGTGACCTACAACGTGAGATGGAAGACTTGAGTGATGAAGAAAACGAGCTTGAAGATCTCGTCAGTTTAACGTATTATTCACCCAAAAGAATAACATAATTGACACGTCATGTTAGAGCTTGAGTATACACAATCGGGGATACAACTTCCTAATTCCTATAGGTCGGGCATTCACCCAACAAGAAGAGAAGAACGATGTAAGCAATAGCATACCTTCAAATTTGATGACGCGGTTACTCATTCGTTGGAACAGGCGGACGAAGATACTGATGAGTCTGGCTCTGGACAATCGCGTGGGGCGCCATCCGTTATGGAGGATGATGGAGAGAACGAATCAGGTCAAGATCTCGATGCAAGTATGGAAGACCTTGATGAGGAAGCGGAGACAGATCATGACGAAGTCGGTGAAGGAGAAACAGAAGAATTTGAAGAAGAACAATCAGAAACTCTGCAGTTACAATAGTACATTAATCTTCTAGAACTCTATATCACTATGATCAACCATTAATTACTATTTTATTACAATCATTGTAATATACTTTGTTATCGATCTAGTTCGCGAAACAAAAATTTCCACAAGGCTTGAGGATCCTTGTAATCATGATGTACAATGCTCATGAGCCATCTTCTATCTCGAACGCCCTCCAGTAATTTGCGTTCTTCCGAGCCAGGGCGGTAAAACGATGCCCATTCAGACCAGATATTGAAAGCTTCCTCCTTTATCGAAAAGTTAGTGAATCAAGTGAAAGAGTAAACCTCCCCTAAATGGCTAACCTTCCAAGACAAAAATGATTCCTCCTCGATGATTGTTGTTTGTATGATCTCCTGTCCTGGGAAGACACCCCAAGTCACGGCATTTCTTCCATCTTCTGGAACATTAGTTCGAAATTCTCCCTACATGGTCTTCTGTTACTAACAAATACCATGCTGATTCAACCTACTAACTTGGTTGTTTCCGGCGAACCATTGAACCCAACCATAACCTAATTCCTCGACTTGTTGCTGGAGTAAATCAACATCCTCTGGTTCGCAGAAGAACTCAACGAATCCTTTCTGAAACACATACCCAGCCTTCGGACCCCAGCCAACAACTTCATCGGTAGAACTAGCTCCATCGACCGTTGGTTGGGAGCCAATCGTCCACCAACTTTTAATTGTCATTCTTTCGAGTTGGGGTAGAATCATCAGGGATTCCGGTGAAAGGGTGGTCGGTGAAAACGGAGTAGAGCTGATCTTGCCGTGTAAGTGGCTGAGGAATATCTGTGTCAAGTCTTCGAGCTTTCTAGGGCTACCCCACTGAGCCAAGGCTCCAGGGCTCTGGAGTAAATAGATTCAGCAATACCTTTGGGTTTGAACAACACGACGTATCATACTGATATGGTGTTCCCGCCCCAAGGATCTTGACCACCAAAAGCTGGACTTTTGAAGTCACCGAAACGACCGTTGGGAAAGTCATCCCAAGTTGCTGCATTGTTGAGCTCACCGCGTCCCGCCTCTCCATCTGTCATTGTCATTGTTGCTAGGGTATTGGTGGCAGTATTTGTTGCGGTGGTTGGTGAGATGATAAATTCTGTGGCATCACCAGGAGCTGGCGCATCAGTGGGCTCAATTTCCTTAAAGCAGACTTCAGTAAATTCCAGTAAAATCTCCAGAAACTTACAGCGATGAGTTTGTTGTGGTTTATGGCAGATGCCCCAACCCAATGCAGAGTTTCTAAAATACGTTGTACACTCTTTTCCAGATTGAGCGTACAGAAATGCATCCCAGGAACTCTGCCTTCTCGTGTTATTCTCTGAATCATTTCGACTGCCAGTTTTACACCATAATCTTTGACGAGTTGGTCGTCATGCTATAGGAAACAAATCCTTTGAGTTTCATTCGGTGTGGAGTGGTATAATATCGCGTATACACTTATCAATTTCAATTCTGCCGAGACACTCTCGGGAACCCGTGTGCCACATAGTTTGGTTAGTCGCGCAAAAGAAGAGAAGGTCTGGATTGGCATGATTCCGGGAATAACAGGAACCTTGATTCCTGAAATTTAAATTGAATTGCATGAGAAGGTTGCACGATCTTGTAACAAACCTCTTTCCCTAATTTTATTTATCCATGTTAAAAACCTATCCACATCATAGAAGAGTTGTGTGACAACAAAATCTGCGCCGGCATCCACTTTTGCTTTTAGAAAACCAATTTCTGTATCTTCATCAGCTGTGCTGTCGACATGGCCGTCAGGGTACGCTAGTGAGGGATATATCAGATTTTAACAGTGTGGTTGAGTAATTTGAGTACGTTACCCGCAACGCCAATACAAAAATGCGTCGAAAATTCAGGTGAGGACTGAATGTAAGTTACGAGATCGATGGCATGTGTAAACCGTGGATCTGAGGGTATCCACTCTTCTTGACCTCTAGGCGGATCTATGTACATTTTTTTGTTAGATCTCTGTTTATTCCTGGTCTATGTAGACATACCTCCACGCAAGGCAAGAATATTTTGGATGCCACTATCTTTCGCCATCTGTACTGCGTCATTGCATGAGCTCACGTAAGAAACCAGGCGGAATCTGACGAACCCTCAAAATATCATCTATCAAACCCTCTTTCATGTTCGTACATGTCAAATGAAGTATCGTATCCATCCCATATTCATTCTGGATCAATCCAGCCAAATCGAGACTGCGTTCTCTCGTTGAACCTCCGGCACCCCATGTAACGCTGATTGCAAGCGGATTCAAAGTAGATAGTCGAGAAATCCTAGCAATTAGGTTTTGGAATCCCTAGATGACGCGAAATCAGCTCTTGCTGAACCGGGTGGATGAGGAGAGGTAATAACTTGATCAGTACGTGGAGGGAAGAATTCAAAAGAGAAGAAGGGTCTTGCTTTGTTGTACTGGGAAATCTTATCTGATAGCTTCATTTCCAGCTGACACCAGGAAAATTAAGTTGGTCGTCCAGACCAGCATCCTCATTTGCTTGATAGAGTTTTCATTCTATGTGCTCACGTGATCATGCCGAGTTTGTCAAAATATCAAGCTGGTGGTTTTACAAGGGACATCACCGAACTACAAGAGAGGATGGGAGTCTGCATGAATGCATATGCTTAAGATATAGTTCCTCGGATAATTGTCGATATGTCAACTCACATCCGTTAATTCCTAATGGACGAATGGCGGAGAGATTACCTGTCGTTCCCGAAAGATCGCCCAAAAATGTTAACTCTCGTTGCTCATCCCGAGATATTTTCTTGTGTGAAAGAATAGTGGGTAGTGGCCAACTGGACAGTATTTACAGTTACAATGCTGAATATAGTATGTAAGCCCATGGTCAGATACCAATATTTAGTCGACCGGTGAAGCTTGATTTGACTGAACCTTGAAAGTACATTTCATGAATCAAACGAGCACGGAGTTGATGAATGGACAGATGTCACGTGTCGATGATACGAGGCAACGTTGTAAAATAACCTTAAAGTTACACTGCTCTCCCTCTTTATCTTATTACTTTACTAGCAAGCTTCTTGGCTTCTCACCATGTCGGACGGTCCTGCAACTCCCGTTACTGCGGACTTCTCATCTTCACCTCCAAAACGAACGAAGATCGTTCTACTTGGTGATCAGAGTGTCGGCAAGACCAGTCTAATAACAAGGTATCATTTACGTTGTTTCCGTGGGTATTGATTCTCATATATCAGCACTCTCAAAGATTCATGTACGATACATTCGACAACACATACCAAGCTACAATTGGAATTGATTTTCTGAGCAAGACAATGTATCTTGAGGATCGTACAGTCAGGCTTCAGTTATGGGATACTGCGGGTCAAGTATGTCTTCGAAGTAGGCCATGCAACACATTTCTAACTGCCTGCAGGAACGTTTTCGCTCTTTGATACCATCCTACATCAAGGATTCATCTGTTGCAATAGTTGTCTTCGATATTACAAGTATGCAACTATCCCTCACATGCTTTTTTCATTCTGACTCTATCGAAAGATCGACAGTCCTTCTTGTCGACAACGAAGTGGATAGATGATGTACGTTCAGAAAGAGGAACTGACGTGTTGCTTGTGTTGGTCGGAAATAAAGCAGACCTTTCCGATAAACGGTATATCAATTAATCTGCTTCTAGTTCCGTATTCTCATATATCAACAGACAAGTAACATTGGAAGAAGCCACCGCAAAAGCTACGCAGCTCAACATAATGTTCATGGAAACCTCGGCGAAAGCTGGTCACAATGTAAAGAGTTTATTCAAGAAGATTGCGATGTCATTGCCTGGGATGGAGAAAGACAACCAAGGAGATTCAAATACCAGTATGTATTCTTAATGTTAATGACTCATTTTCTCACTCTTCTGCAAATAGAAATAGATCTTACGAATTCATCAGCAGGCGAGGTGCCAGAAGCTTCTTCGTGTAATTGTTGACAACTTTCTGCGGTGTAGGCTATGGCAGGGATGCAAAAGGGTTTCGAAATTATCCTGCTATGATGTCTCTAATTCATTGTCCATTTAATTGTATATCCATCTCATTTATGCGCGATGCTATCATTTTATCCATCTGAAACTGCATAAACTGCGGAGGTAAAACAATTTCTAGTTGGTCAGTATGTTATCCCTTCTAAGGTCATCTTATAAAACATATGGTCAATATAATTGGCTTGCAACTGTATGAATACGAACCGCTGCATTGACCTAACCTCGATTCATAGTGTTTCCGGCGCCTTTAGGATTCTCGTCTGTAAACCGTGCCCAATTTTCATCCTTCAGTCGTTTTTGTTCTGCCTTCTCTTCAGCTTCAACAGTACCGTCCATTTCAGAATCAATCTTTAGCTGTTCAGAGGAAGTTGGAATTGCTTGCGAAGCAGGTCTAAACAAATCATTGTAAGTAGAGAAGCGGAACTGGAATATAGGTGTAAAACACTTGCCCTCCTCCGGAAATGAATTTGCCACGCTGACGTTCGATTTCCAGATATTCATCGATACTCATTGTTGGTAGATTATGACCTGGTCCAAATACCCCTGCTTGAAGACGAGCTCGTTCTGCAGCATCAGAAGGCAGAATCGTAAATGGTCGCAATGGCTGGATGTCATCGCTGGTTTGAATATGACAGAAAATTGTTATTGCAAGTTCCTTACCTTCCCAGATGAGTCTAGCAGTGGACCTTTTCCATCCACTAAGCTACGGCTTGACGTTGGAACGTCGAGCTTCCACATGTCACTATCTGATTCCCGTTTCTTCCCGTTCCCATCAATACCCTCCAGGGGACCGAGCGTAGGGCTTGGTGGGGCGTTACGAAGTAGTTCCAGCTCTTGGTCCATACTTTCTAGTTCCGATTGTGCTTTGGTGTAGATCAGACGAAGGACTAAGAGGGTTGTTTCCCGAATTATATCTTCAGTCCCTGAGTCCAACTCTTCGTCTGAATCTGAAGGTGAGATAGATATCAAGGAACTAATGAGCTCGAATTCTGAGGGCGTGGAAGTGGAGTCGACAGTTGGCCTACGTCCTGTTCGTTTTTGGATTGTCTGAGTGATATGAAATTATCACTTTCTAATTGTGAACGCCAGTAAAATACCTCTATCCTTGCTGTTAGTTCCTTCTCTTTCTTGAATTGATTTATTTTCAGCTCTCTGCGTTTTGTATGATCCGTCATATTGGAGCCACTGTGACTATAGAGTACTCTTTCGTCTTCTGGTATGATCTCATACGTTTCTAGAAGCGAAAGAAATCTAACGAGGTATGTCTATTTAGACTGACGGGATCAGTGACATACGAAAATTGGGTCACTGTCGCATAGAGATACCTTGATCTCTTTAAGAGAAGCCAAACGTTCAGTTCTGGAAGTAGTCCTCACCCGCCCTTGAAGTTCAGCCATGACATATGGGACAAGCAAGTACGCCAGGTCTCGCGTTGATATATCTTCCAATGTTTCATTTGGACTGAACAGCGATAGCTCGGATATCTTGAAATGCACGTCTTTTATGTCTGTGAGACTATCTTGAATGGTTTCCTAACAATTTTGTGAGCACAAGCATTTGTGTGCAACGAAACATCAGATAGCTCACCTGGGTTGTATCTTCAATTGTAGGTAAGTTATATGCTTTGTGTGCTTTGGATAGGCCTTGAGCATACGTTGCAGAGATAGACATTGTGATGGTGCTGAGCAATACAGGAGTCAAAAGTACTTGAAAGCCTTTTCTAGTATGCTTGTTCCAATTCATCTGATTAGATAAGATCTCCTCAAAAAACTTTGATTAGAATAACTTGTCATTAAACATTACATATTCCGAAAGTCAGAATCAGTAGTTATGGTATCTGGCACTTTATTCAACTATTCTACAGTCCAATATGCATCCAAAGCTGTCTATGGCTTGTCCCGAGCCCGAGAACAACTCAAGCAATAGAAATCTTCCTCGGGGCCAGCTCCGGTGTGGTTTTCGGGAAGGTAACAGTTAGAACACCATCCTCCATCGAAGCTTTGATATCGCCGGCGTTAATACCCTGAGGAAGTGGCAAAGCTCTCGAAATTTTGCCGAATCCCCTTTCCCGAACAACGTAACTATCTTGTTCATGTTCTGTCTGGTTTTTATGTTCGGCAGAAATGTACAAGCGATTGTCGCGAACATCAATATTCACATCCTCCTTTTTGAAGCCGGGAAGCTCGAAAGAAGCTGTAACAACATTCTTTTCCGCGTCCTCATGCACATCCATTCTAAAGCCAAGAATATCAGAACTGTGTTGAGAACAAGGGAGTTGCGCGACCTGCCTTGGTTTTGAAGTTTTGATCAAATTTCCACTGCTATCGCCGTTTCTATGTTGAAGCTGGTTCATATTTTTAGCGATGCGTGTGTTGAACGCCTCATCAAAGAAGCGGTCAAAGACGTAGAAGGGCTCGTAGAAGAAGACGGACATTGAATCGAGAGATAATGGATTTAGAAAGTGAAATTGGAATTGGTAGTTATGTTGTTTGTTGTGTTTCGTTTGATTTCGAGAATTGGAGTTGGGATGGCCGAAACAAGGCCCTTATATACATTTCAAGACAAGAATAGGTAAGATATTCTGGATTTTTCGCGATTCGTAGAGCTGAGGACAGGAATGATACCGCTTTTAGTAGATTGTGGTAGAGATTTCTAGAATGAGTGCTGCATAGTCAAATGAATCAAATAGCGCTTGGGTTGAACACCAACAGATATCTACATCGTATTATGGAGAATAATGATAATTACTTGTCTTGCGTGTAGAGATATCCTTGATGGTGCAATCCAGCCTGAAGGACCTATACATGCCACTCCTAGTGTTCGTCACGTGACACGCTGTTAGTAGCCACATAGATTGTTAGCGTGAGGTTTCCTTTGTCAATCGACGCCGCTTTTTTACTCTGTCTGCGAGACTAACCAACTCAGAAATATCGCGATCTAGAGTTATAACAGCCATTTTGGCGTCGTTGTCTGCCTCTCCAAGATGAGAAACATTTTTGCGTTTCGACACTTTAAAGGGGATGAGTTTAGTCACATTGAGGGGTATTGGTAATTGATCCTCTTTTGTAGAGATAGAAGTAGTAGCTGCGACTGAAGGAGAATCCGCGCTGCTTAGACCATAGGAAGAAAACGATTTCAGATCAGCAGTGAAAAGGACCTGTAGAGGCACATTTTTTAATAGTTATTTTCCAGGCGATAGGGGCATGGGTAACTTACAGAGTGGGCCCAGCCAGCGTATTCTCCCCACACAGACATCAGTTTTGCATTGACTTCGTCATAGAGTTTTTGTGTCATGGTCGTCTTTCCTCTAATAGATCCCTTGAGTCCATAATGTTTGATAGCAATCTGGTGTACATGCGTATCGACAGGAATAACCTCCTTCTGCAACACCGAGAATAAGGAAAATTCAACGAGTTAAAGGGCAGTTTGGTTACCTTATCTAGGCTCATCAATAAAACGCAATCAGCTACTTTTCTCCCCACGCCCATGAATTTCAATAACTCTTCTCTGGCTTCCTGGGTTGGCTTCAGCCGTAATCCTTCGAGCCATCTTTCGGAGGCCTCAGACGAAGAATTGGGTTGTGTGGAGATACCATAAGTATCAACAAGGATATTTGCCGTACGGTGAATGTATTCTGCGCGGTAGCCAAACCCAAGAGAGCGGAGCTTCTGACTGACACTAGGCAATATGAGTGCGGAAGGGGATGGAAATGGATGGTATGTGTGCATAACTGTTGAATCCGAAGGGTCCGGGAGCGTTAGAAGAGCTGGTGAAAAGTACTTGCAAAGGTTTTCCACCATTTTGGTTATTCGTGAAATATTGTTATTAGATGAACAGATAAAACTGGAGTAAATGAGTGAAGTTTGTCATAGTCGAGGTAAACACTTACGATACAAGACTTTCCCAAGGGTCTTGCCTCAAAATACGGATGCCAGAGAACCTGTCTTGGAGTTTGGCAAAGACTACATCTTGGGCAGACCACTGCTGATAGAGCTGTTCGAGATCTACTTCGAGTTGGAAGTAGTCTTTTAGCCATAGGAGGGTTTCTGCATTGCGTGACACAAGTTGTTCTAGGGATGGTTGAGGGTCTGGGAAGACGGCACGATAGAAGACAGTATCATAGGTTTGCCTCAGACAAACAACGCGGTCGCGCAAACAGATGCGGTATTCATGAGATGGGTATAGCGGTAAATTTGACCCCTCAGGTATGGGTGGTAACGCGAATGTCGACCAGCGAAATGACTGACCGCATTTGAGAACTGCGGCCAGTGAAAGTTGTTTAATCGGTAGATGTAGTTTTTGAAACTCTACTGATAACATAACGGTCCGTTAGGTATCCTTGAAATAGAAAATGTAAGCGTGTTCGGGGCAAAGGACGCGACGTGGCTGAGAGTGACCGCGTTTGTGACCCGACCAAGTGCATGATACATGCATATATCATAGCAGCCATGCGCTCGTAGTCTACACCAACCTACACTTGAATAAACCTGGACCATACAAAACACTGACATTCATCTAATATCAGCAACCTCGACCTCTTTAAATATGCCAGACGGCGACTCTTTCTTACCCCGCATCCAGTCGGTTTTTTATTCAATATTTGACGTACGACAGGGTCCCAAGATTGTCTACCAAGTCCCGGAAGGTCTCATAGCAGTACCCCCGGCAGGTCTATCCTTTATGACAGCCTGCAACTCAATACCACAGACTCCATTATCGGAATCCCCTTCCCCCAATGCTGGTTCACAGAGCACCCCTTCGGGCAACAATTGTTTAGGTTCTGGTGGATCCAGCTCGTCGTTAATATCTCCTACCGATTACTACCGCGGAAATCGACTTCCTTCACCTCAAAAACGGTCCAGCTCGTCTCAGAACACTCTTTTCAATTTTGATGATATATCAAAATATGTCATCCCACCCAGTGCTTTGTGCGGGAGAATTGTGATGTGTTCTACCAAACGACATCGGATAATCGGTTTCCCCGTCGAACTCAGAGGGAAGTACCAACGGAACTATTTCAGATACAATATCTGTTTCGTGTTCGAACGTGGGGCAGATCTAAGCTGCTATGAACCTATTGTGAGGAAAGTGAGTCGCGTCTTGACTGCTTGTGAAGTAAGTCTTTCACAAAGCTCCCAGATTGAGACCCTTCTCACCCTGTTTCAAAGGAAGAGTCAGGTTTCCTATCATCACCACAGACTTCACCAATGTTACATGCCATAATTGAGCAATTGTACGAGGACTTGAATTCGTATGCAGAGACTTCAATCCCTATTGATCAATTCAATTCCATTGAGTTGAAAATATTCCCTTTTTATCCCAATCCCCCGACCGTTAAGGACTGGATGGTTCCCCTTGCATTGATAAATCTGTCAAAACGTGTTGAAGACAACTGGGATTTAACCATGGCCAAGGTAACCCTTATCTAAGATCCAAACCCATAAATCTGACTGTGATAGGTGGCCAAATATATAGATGGTGTCAACCATGTCAGTCGCATTGCCCATTTGGCGGACTGTGATATAGCCTTGACGAGACTGGCCATTTCACATCTACTGTAAGATCCGTATTTTCCTAGTGAAGATTTTGCTTATATCCTACGAAGCTACTATCAAGTTATAATGACTATAGACATTTTTCAGTATTCTAATATGTATACTCTCCGCAAAAGTATTCAGTGGCTTGCCGACGAAATTCATGTCAAAAACGAATGCGGTCCTTATGTCACAAAGCCAGGTAGGTTGTGATTGATAGATCCACCAATTCCTTCACTAACCTCTATGCAGGGAAACCTATCCCTGATTGGCCTAAGCTACTACATCTGTATTCTAGATTGAAGCCTGGGAAGACGATTCTAGAATGGATGCAGGCATATGACGTTGAAGAGCTGGGAATCGACGTTCGACGTTTCACAAGTTTTGGTGTGATAAAGGTACAATCGAAATTCTGACCAACCCGCAAATGCACTTAAGCAAAATCGTTTCCCCAGGGATTTCTGAGAAGAATACATCGATGGCCGGTTTATCTCCCTCCTTCACAATCAACACCAGCCCACCTTTATGGTTCTATAGCAACTAGTCATTCATCTGAACCTAATGGTACCGATCACCGCAGCCGAAAACGTGAAAGTATATCAGGTACATCCCTACGTTATCCCCCATTTAACTCCCCAGAAGGTCCTTCCATATTTCGAAACCACTCTCCACAGAATTCTACGACATTTCCCTCAATTAGCCCAGATAAAACTGCCAATGGTGAAGCACCAACTCCAAATAACAACACTCCTATCTCTGCCGCGCACCGATCTCGCCGTGCCAGCGCAGCTGAGAAGATCCTGGAGCAACTGCGTAATAGAGATATCCACAAGGCTGGGGGTACTGTTGTTTCAAGTCCGCGCACCTCATGGATCCACTATTCGCAGAAAGAAGAAACATCTACTCCTAACGATACACCTACACCCACCTTGACGTCCAACGTTGGGCTCCCTGCATATTTACACGGGTATGGGCATAGCCACATACATACATCAACATATGAACCTGGTGCGACTCGCGTGTCAGGGCAGATAGAGTCACGACGGCACTCACTCATCACACCTGCTCCACCTCCGTCACCCGTCATTTCGAAGGCAACGTTAGTCCCTGCTCGCCCACCGCGTTTGTCCCGCTCTCCATCTGCGCCTCATATGTCACAATCTCAAGGTACGGGTGGTCTCGTGTTCCCACATGAACTTATATCTCTCCTGGATGGAGATCATCATACTGACGAGTTGGGGGTGCGGTTTGAGGCTGGATGGCCATTGCTTGAACAGTGGCTAACCGCTATCGGAGGTGGTAAAGGAAATGGTGACTATGGTCGTGTTGCTGTTTTGTATCGATAACAGTGAGTTTGGAAGTTATGGCAATGTTGTACAGTTGTATATATAGATCTATTTGTGGATACAGCACTTTCACAGCAAGAATGTCCGTAAAAAATTCCAATGATTAATTCACGACGTGTACGAAATCCGCAAAGAAAGGCTGAATGGAAGGGTTGTTGCAGTAACTGTAACTTCTCCACCGGACGGAACCAGCTCTGAAACTTTCTTCTCTAGGTTTGGACGAGTGGCCTCCTCTAGTTGTTTGGGTGCCTGTAAATATATTTGTTTTGTAGGCGTAGACAAAGAAGGTTTCTTGACTTGACTATTAAGGCATTAGTTCAACCAAAAACAAAAAAATAAGGGTGAAAGATCTTACATATCTTGCTTTTCAGTCAGCATCTCAATGAGTTCTTCCACTGTAACCTCAGGGCTGAGCGTTATTTCAAGAGCGTCGCCCCCGCAAACCGGGCAGTCGTCGCGTTTCTCATGCTCGAACGTATAAGAGTACACTCCCTCAGTCCCGATAAGCATGAAGTAGTTGTTCAAGTATGCAGCGGAACTGGTGGCAATTTTGAATGCTTCGTTGCAGCATGCAGCTAGGATGGAAGGACATTTAGATAGATTTTGGTGTGACGGAGGTTAACAATTCACCAGCAATGATAGCGTTTGTAGATGCAATTGCAGGGATGATATTTTTCACTACTCCTTGTGTCAGAGACCATGTTACCCCCTCGATCTTGAATTCTTTTGCGCGTGCTGCAGCAACATTATACAACCATCCTATATGCTCTGGATCATCTGTATCCATTTTCTTCTCTGTTCAGCTGTTTGAGTATTACGAATCAAAGGCTTAAAGATGGCTACAAACCACCATGCACGCGAGGCCATTCTAGGACAGATGCCCATTCAATGCAATGTTCAGGCAAGCGAGGCGTATTGGCTATTGTACAGATTGGGAAGGCGGTAGGCTTGTTGAGCATGTCTAACGAGCACTCATAACAAGAAGTGATGGTTGGCAAGATCACGCGCGCTTGTCCTTTAAACCCTGCAAACACCAGATTCATTGTTGACAGCATGAAATTATAGGAATAAGAGTCATATGTACCTTCTGTACCCCCATCAATGAGAGGCTTCAGGCTATCGGGATTCTCGGGATCAACAAGATTGACGAGAGTTGCGTTTATCCATCGCCGTGCTTCCACAGAATCCAGACCGCATATAACGAGGTTGAATTGCATATAGTAATCGTCACCCTTGTCCTGAATCTTACCAAAGTATCTGAGGCATAATTAAGCCACCATCAATCGTGTTTGCTATTAAACCTTACGGAGTGACTTTCACACCAGGAACTCGTTTCATTATGAACTCTGCTGCCACAATCGCCTTCGGTTTTCCTACATCTCCTGGCCTTGGGAAGAAACGGGGAGAAGGCTGTCAGTACAGGATAAGAGATGTCACCCAATCCAATGAATACCTAAACAAAAACTGACGGTTGAGATTACTGATGTCAATGGTGTCCATATCAATGACATGTATATCTTTAAACCCCGTAAGCGCCAGATTGGCGAGAATTTCACATCCAAGACCGCCAGCCCCGATAACTAAGATCTTCGCCTGGTTGCGCAGAAAATCCTTGACCTATGACAAACATATATTAAAAGCTACGCAAGTGGCATGGCAGAGATCGAGCGTGCTTACACCATCACCTGCAAGGAAAGCTGGGTCTGTGCGTGGACCCGGGGTATCAAGAACCTGATCTATGTGATAGTATCGACCAGGCCAGTCTGCGGCTGGCAATGGTGCTGCTGTAACGGACATGGGTTGAGGAATGATTGGGTGGCTGTGTTGATGTAGTGTATTCTTTATTCGTGACATGGGATTGTAAAAGTCTTTCTTATCCAGCAAATACCATTGAACAATATCAATGATAACCAAATCGTACTTGTATCATTGACAGACGCAGTGTGCAGCCATTAAACATTTAATAGACACCCACAGTAAGTAAGTAGTGTCGACATCTATTTAGGCATGCTGATTGCATTGCTACTTACATAATCATAATTTTCGCGACTGTTCTTGCTTACTTACAAACGCTAGCGGCTAGCATGGTACTACAGGCTGCCCCCATCCTCCACTTCAGTGGCCACCAGCACTTTCGAACCAGACTTGTCCTCTCAATTCTCAGTGGAAAGTCAGTACGAATAGACAAAATCCGCTCGGAAGACAAAAATCCTGGTCTCAGAGGTATGTATTCAAAACTTCATGTATTAATTAGGCTCTGACCCAAACAAATTTTAGATTACGAGATTAGTCTATTGCGACTCCTTGAAAAAGTCACCAATGGGACCATCATTGAAATCTCAGTGACTGGTGCGTATATATCACTCTACCGTAGCCTTGGAACGCCATATAAGCAACTTTTTAGGTACTGCCATCCTTTTTAAACCCGGTATTATCTCTGGCGGTGTTGTATTACACGACTGTCCTCTCTCTCGCTCGGTCGGATACTTCTTGGAGCCAATTATTATGTTTGCACCTTTCTCCAAGCGGCCCATGGAACTTACTTTGAAGGGCATCACGACAGATGAAAATGACCTTTCTGTGAGCCTTATTCTATGCTATCTGGTGCACGGCTTTTTGAAAATCTTTTACATCCCGTTAGGTAGATTTGATACGGATAGTCACACTACCCCATCTACAACTCTTCGGTATCTCTGATGGCCTTGAACTTAGAGTATGTGGAATGATTTTTTTATTTGTTTAGGTTAACTGAACTACACTAGATTAAAAAAAGAGGCTCACCTCCTGGGGGTGGTGGCGAAGTCCAATTTTTATGCCCCATTGTTAAGCAAGTGAAAACGTTGAATTTCGTGGAACCGGGGAAAATAAAGCGGATACGGGGAATAGCGTATGGATACTATATTTTTATTAATGCTCTGGGTTTTTGAATAATATTCTAGTCATGCTGTGAGAGTCAGCCCTCAAATTTCAAATCGCATGATTGAGGCATCACGCTCTATACTAAACCGATATATCCCCGATATATATCTTTACTCGGACGTTTACAAAGGCGAAGAGAGTGGCAAGTGTGTTATATTCCTGGCTCTTTTTTTTGGAAACCTTAATGATCCATTACAGATCTCCCGGATATGCGTTAAGTATTACGGCAGAATCAACAACATCTGCTATCTGCTGTGCAGAGGCGATATCTGAGCCAGGCATTGCTCCAGAGGATATTGCACTGAAGGCTACGCGCGCACTACTATCGGAGCTGGATAAAGGAGGATGTATTGACCGCAAGCACCAGCCACTCATTCTACTCATGATGGTGCTTGGTAGTGAAGACGTAGGTCGCTGCCGGATGAGTGAACCAACTTCACGCACGTATGTCTGATACTTATATTCCTTCAATGTTTATTAACATGCATATTAACCCATATCTATAGAGTTCAATTCTTACGTGACGTGCGCAGTTTCTTTGGGACGACATTTAAAATTGTTCCTGCAGATCCCTCGGATTTAAATTGCAGTCAACTGTTGTATTCGTGTTACGGAACTGGCTATGTGAATGCCAATCGGACCCTTGCATAATCTTTGTTGTATCTGCAGCAGATTTAAGATAAACGCGAGTCAGTGCTTGGGTGATGTATTTTAAGTGTACTAGACGACCCATTAATTATTACAATAATAGAACAACATTCGCGATTGTCAGGTCTTGACGTCTAGCTTCCCTAATTTTGCGAAATGTTAAACAATACAACGGAATGAACAAATCTGGTGTACATTTTATCTCCTGTGTTTGTATATGTAAGCAAGTGTCGTACAGGCCACACCAAAGGCAAACCCAACAGCAGACGGTAATAGTTGGCTGGTTTGGTTATGCAGTAGTTCTGCTTTTGTATGACGGATCCCCCCTATCTCTTCTACCATCGGTACTCGGTCTTTCTCCCATCCTTCATCCAACAACCGGCGCATGATAGGTTCTGTCATTTGGGCCATATCTTCCATTGGCCAGGAATTACACAATTCTGTCATCCACTTCATTCTTCTCCTACCCAGTGGGCCTCCAACTCCAGGCGCTCGTTCTTTCAATAAACTCCGCAGCTCTCCAACCCGCTCAATAGCCGCACCCTCCAGACCAGACAAGCTTTTTTGAACGCGTCCACGTATAAGACTCGCGAGGCGCGGTCCATTTCCATTTGTGGATATCATGATCTGCAAAGGGCCATCGCGCAGTTGTGCACCAAAGTAAAAGTCGCATAATTCGGGAATATCAGCAGCATTGACGGGAATATGAGCAGTGCGTGCCATGGTAGCGATGTCGCGGGAGAGCTCGGGATCGTCAAGCGCGGTTAAAACCATATCAATGTCATCCAGCTCTTGGGGACCCTCGTAAAGACGGGGGCGGTGAGTGATGCGATCAGGATGTGTCGATAAGAGCTGGGCAGTACGAGAGTAAAGACCTCCTGTCGGTGCAAGAAGTGTGATATGCGCATCAGTTGTGAGGATAGAGTCAATACGCTGAGCCGCAACCTCGCCACCACCGACAATGAGAACAGACTTTCCAGTAAGCTGCCACGCTATGAGTAGAGAGCCACCACCAATTTGTTTTTTGGACGGGGGTGTATTTGACATGGTAGTCGACAGCGAAGCAGGGAAGAATGCATCTGCCTGTGCTGTCTAGCCCCGCTAAACTATTTCGAATTCCCTGCTCTGTCACTGTACCATTGAATTCCTATTGTCACGTGCATTCAATTTGTAATCTCTGAACTGGTGACAGTGATTGCTGAACATCTTGGTTTCCTGCTTCCAACCTCTTTGTGAAAAAATAACGATTTCTTGAAATGCCACCAAAAGCAGACATTAACAAAGCAGGTTGGGAACAGAGTGAATTCCCAATTCTGTGCGAAACTTGTATGTATGTCCTTCTACTATATCGGCTTGTACTCATAAAATTTCACCAGGCCTTGGTGACAATCCCTTCATCCGAATGGTGTGTCCTAATGCTTTTCTGTGTGGAACTCTCAATAACTCTCTTCAGTCAAAGCAAGAATATGGTCGCTCTTGTGGAACCTGCGCTCGCCCCTTTACAGTCTTCCGATGGAATCCAGGCTCGGGAATGCGCTTTAAAACGACCGTCATTTGCCAAACCTGTGCCAAAGTCAAAAACGTTTGCCAGACATGCTTGCTCGACCTTGAGTACGGCTTACCTACTCAAGTCCGCGACACTGCTCTTGGAGTCCAGAACGAAGCACCAACGAGTGATATAAATAGGGAATATTATGCACAAAATATGGAGAACAAGGTATTTTCTTAACTATCTTGTACTGCTGGCTGGGCTTACAACATCTCTATTGGTTTAGCTGAATGGTGGTAAATCTGGACTTGACACAGTGCGAACATCATCAGCAGGCAAAGAAATGCTAAAACAACTTGCACGAACTGATCCATACTATAAACGGAACCGACCCCATGTGTGTTCATTTTTCATTAAAGGAGAATGCACCCGTGGAAGTGAATGTCCGTACCGCCACGAGAAACCGCAGGACAATGAGCTCTCACATCAGAATATGCAAGACCGTTATCATGGACGTAACGACCCCGTTGCAAATAAAATAATGTCTTCACATGCTGAAACACAAGGACTGAAACCTCCAGAAGACACAACCATTGTAAGTCATTCTTACCTCAACTCATTGCACGAGAAATGTTCATGCGAGTTATTACGAAGACTTCGCTATTCCTCTCTTCGCTTTCTCCATCATCCACAGAGCTAAGTATCCGCACAAGGGTACTTCACTCCCTCCCGACAGTGCAGCCAACACAACTTAAATCTGTTGTGCACGTTGAAAAGTCGCGGTAAGTTCATGCAGTCTCTTAAATTTATTTATACTCAAAAAAATGTGCAATCAAACTTAGCTGTGCGTTTATCAACTTCAAGGAACGCCCTGTGGCCGAGACAGCAGCTCAGGCATGGGCGAATGGCCTAGATATTGACGGCACTCGTGTGTCGGTCAAATGGGGACGTAGTAGGCCGAAGCCAGGTGGTGCAACATCCGCACAAGCATCTACTCCGAGTGCAGTGGCAGCGGGATCATCTTAACGTGCATTCCTGTTAATAAGGCATCATTAGAGATTATGGTAATTGAATACCCTTTTACATCGTTACAACTTGCTCATGTACTTGTTACGCTTAATAAGCCTTTGTCGTGCTATTCCATTCTTGTTTTTCCATCTTGTATTTATGCTATCAATCAGTGGCATGATTTGCGGCATGTAAACCGGGGACCAAGCAAAAGGGGAGAGGTTCCACTTAATTTTTAAGCTTTTTAAGGATGTAACCCCGTGTGGTACAACTGTCCCTTCTTGATCATACTAACGGAGTTCCAGAATAGGTATTCGGTTCTCCATAACGGGTAGCCTCTTGTATGTGCAGATCTTATGAAGTTTAAACTAACCTGACATAATATTGTTTTTGGGTGTAACAGAATCCAGTACAATGTCTACATTACTTCATAAATATCCATTTGTCAAACTTGTGAATCAATTTTTCTAGATCTGTTCAAGTAATACTTGAACATTATACCAATAACCCCCCGGCAGCAAATGCACCTAACCATGCTGCTGTCAATGGTACATTCGAACCAGACATGAGGGCACGACCAAAATTCACTAGTCCTGGTCCAGCTGTCACGTTTTTTATTCGTTATCGGTCCTGCAACGCAGACAGGTGATGGAGGGGAAACTCACGACAGATACCGCACATACCCCACCCAATGCCAAACAAGGCTGAGCCTCCTAGCAGACGCATGTCTACCTTTCCGTCCCCTGGAATAGACCACTTGCCACCCAGGCGAGGTACATTTGGTCCTCGCGCCCAACGATATAGAATCATGGATAAAGGTAGAGCACCTACCGCTAAGCATGCGAGGGATGGATCAAAAGCGGGATGTGGTGGTAAAAGTAAGAACGAAATGACGCGTATAGGTTCACTCAGATTCGATAGGCGCAAGGCCAGAGCAAACTGGACAGATGTGACTAGCAGGGCAAAGTTGCGTAAGAAACTGCTACGGGCGGTAGTACCGGATGATTGTTCATCTTGTGATGCACTGAGGTTGGACTTGTTGTGTAGAAGAGGGGCCGATTCAGACCGAGATGGTGCCTAAAATAAAATGATTAAGAACACTTGCAACAGTGAAAGCGTTGACGCACAATCAAATAAAGGAGGGTAGAGGCGGCAAGCGGGATTGCTTGCGACAGAAGGAGCTGCAGACCGTGTGGTCCTAATGACCAATCAGCGGGAGTGATGGGTGATAGGTTCCCATGCATTGCGCGTGCTGTTATCACCCCTGTGGTGAAAAATGTTGCTGTTGCCATAAAGGATCTGTTGGATCGGGGTGAGTCACATTTATGCTCTAAGAATTTATCAAATCACCGCGGTTTTAAAACCGGGATAGAAAAAACAGTTCATTGTGAAGAAGGAATGGAGTAGGACAAAGTCGGAGTATATGTGTATCCGACACGCATATCCTACATTTAATCTACTCCTGTTCTGGAAGCAAAGTGACAATGCTTCCCTTACCTAAGGGAAAGTCGTGCAAGACCAGCGACCATATGCCTGCATGGTGTGTGGATTTAATAATGAGCTGTGAGCCTCCATGAGGTGATTATCATTCTCACCCAGAGGTACAACCATTGGCCAACTATATGTAGGATAATGCGAAAATCAACATTTTATATTCCGACCGAATGACTGATATAAATTACAAACACACCTGTGAACCAACGCCTGTCAGAAATCCAGAAATCAGAATCTGGGAAGGCGGAAGGTGCGCAAGGAGGGCAAGGCCAGGACCATCGCGCTCAAGATGAGACACAATGGCACCACCAAGGATCAAGCCAGTGACACCCATGGATGCCTCTAAATTGCCGCGCAGGGCACGGTGGACAAAACCGGATATTCCAAATACGCTACCATTCAGTAACACAAGAAAATGAACAGGCACAGTGAGGGTGAGACCACCAAGGAAAGACTGCACGGGGGTGGGTGCAGACATGACTGTACTAGCGGAAAGACAGAGAAGTAGCGATGCAGTGATTGTACATTGTCGACAAGGAGCCTCGTATTTTTTATTTTTATTTTGGTTTCCGTAATTTTGTTTTTCTATCGGAAATCGGGAGAAAATATAAGTGGTTCTGGCATTTGCACGTAGGGTGGCGCGTCACCAGGGGGCATCACATTCCATCTTAGGTATTAATGAGACCTTGGGATCTCACGATAAATTCCATTCAATCTCACTCCCTTACTCGCTTACGCCACTGTCCGGCTCAGCACTTTCCCACGTGACAAACATAGTGCACGGACCAAAGCCAAAGCATACCACACAATCAATTCCCTTCAAATTTCATCGACATCACTCATCAATCTTTTCTTCGTTTTTTTTCTCATCGTTGGCGACGTGTGTGACGTTCTATATGTAAGTCATCTGCTCTTGTCATTTCGAAGTTCCTTCTTCAAGTGATGACTTCATTCTCTTCCCCGTCCTACACGACCATGCCGAGATACAGAGCTTGTCTGTTCGCAACGGACGCGTTCTTCGGATCGCATAGTGTACTTGCCAGTGCCATTTCGTCTGATTATATCAAACTTGGTCATGTTCTGGACATCACAGCTAACCCTCTACTTTTCTCAGGTTTTTTTTTTTGGTTCTTGTGTAAGCTTCCCCATATCCTATCGTCTGTTCCCAAGTCTTTCCATCGCCCAACACGATGAAACAATACCAACATTCGCAGTTTCCACTTTAGCGTCCTCTGCGTAGCGGAGTACTCCCCCAATGCGGAACGTTTATAATCTCCCTCCTTATCGTGTCGAACCCAATTGGCACGATGGAGTGTGGGCCACCTGCTGGGTGCGCTGAACGGGAAGCGGGGGTCGGCGCGATGCGGGTTGAATGACCTTCCTTTGGATGTCTGATCTTCGTACTCTACACGAGTACGAGAATGGCGATGATGGACTTGGGGCTTGTAACCAGAAACATCATTGACTGATTAATTTATCTTCCAGGTGTTCAAATTGTGTAGTTGCATTATGTGATTCGGTTAGAATTGTCAAATTTTGAATGCAGTGCTTTACAATGATTCCCGTTGGCCTTAAGTTTGGCAGGTGAAAATAGTGTTTCATATATAGTCTGGAAAATGTAGTACAAAGTATGAATGACTCGGTTGGATCATTCACTATATTCAGTGTTAGTATGAAGAAATTTAGCATAAGGTCTCCAATGTTTAAGCTAGTGTCTATCAAATAAAATGTCCACTGGTGTCCAAATGTAATACATGATAAAAGACAACGCTCAAGTCATTTGACAGCAAGAATCTATCACGTTGCATTCCCAAGCAAACCACCTATGCTACCTACAGAACCCATCAGACCCTAAAACAATATAAGCAAATGGACTGGATGCAAGAAGTTGATTTACCTCTAAATCCTTTGGATCTAGTGGGCATAAGAAAGTGAACTCATTGGAAATCACTGGTGAAATTGTGATAATCAGAATCCGCAGTCCCAGCTACAAATGATTCACAAAGATGTTAACAATGTATAAACGTCTGCGATCAAGAGACAAACCGTTATCTTATACTTCACGGTAATGTTGCTCTTGGCTCCGCCCAGCGTGCCACACTTTTGTGCAAGGTCTAACAGAATCTTGCCTTCTGGATCCGAAGATTTTTTATAGATGATCTGGAAGGGGAACTGGAAATTTGTGAAGGAATTTGAATTAAAGACAATGTTGTTCTGAGTTCCTCCCCCAACGTCTGTGTCATTGATAGGATAAATGATCTGAAATACAGTAATGAACGAGATGATATTGAGATTGACAAAACATAACAGCTTACTTCGGCTTTTATCGTCTTGAGGTTGACAGTGAAATAATTAGGATTATTCACGCTGGACGCCCGGAGTCAGCTGAGAACTTCTTATAATAAAAATATGTAATTCGCGTACGTTATGTTTACACCTAGGTTTATTGTGACCCCATCTTCCTGTAATTGTATCTGCAATAATTATTATTAACAAATCATCCGTAAACAGTTCATGCTTACAGCACTGCCTTGCTGCGCAACGGTCTGTACATCGCCGATCGTCACTGCAGGAGGGCGTATCCACTATGGATTATGTCAGGAACAAATGGGGATAACTGTTGGTGAATGGGGAACCGTTACTAACCAGAGCCAAAGAGAGCGCAATGCCAAGAATTAGTAGGATAACAATCATGATGGTGCAGCAGCAAAATCGTCCCACACAACGCCCGCGTCCTCCCTGTATATCATGGTGCATTGAGAAACACATCGGAGAGCCAAAGATGATACAAACTTTTGTCCACAAGTTTCCTTGGTGGTCAAACCTGAACGCCTTCAGCGCACTCGCAGACCTATTTGGACATTCTATTATGCGGTTGCCTACATAGTAGCCTAAATATACACACCTTCCTCTCGGTTGATCATATACTGACGGAAACACCTCCTTCCCCCGTGAATTCGCCAGGTTGCGAGACCCGCGAGACCCCAAAGTCCCTCTACCGCGCGTCAAAAGAGCGTTTTGCGATGGTTGCCGTACATGGCTTGGGTCTTGCTCCTGCTGGGGAAATGCATCCTGCTCGTTGTATGTATAGTCCCCTACTGCACCTGGGACGTCGTATCCACCATGGTCGTAGGTCCTATGTGGTTGTGAGTATGGGTTTGGATAGTCGTAAGCCTGCTCGGCAAAGGGATAAGCTCGTGACTGAGACGGGCTGCGATACCGTTTCGGTATGTCGGTATATGGGTCAGGATAAGACATGATAGAAAAGAAAGGAAAGATTTAGAAGATGGAAGATGGTAGGAATAAAGAAAGGAAACGTTGGAGTGGACGCAGCACTGTTGTCAGTTGTCCGTTGTCTAATAACACAGACTTTCCTTATGGGGTTTCAACTACACAGCATTCAAATTCAGAATATTCATGACGTGTCCCAAAATATATATTAACGTTTGTACATAGAATCACTAGCCCTCAGCACTAAAGAACCGTTGCGGCGCCGCACTAGATGATTCAAGGCCCGACAGGCCTGACCGTTGGTTGATAGCAGCTGAAGGAACAAACTGACGGGTTCGTGAGAACGTGTTAGCAGGCGTTACTATTCTCCTTCCTGGCGAGTTGAAACCTGGACCCGGGTTACTGTTGCTCCCTGCCTGCCTTAGCGTTTGCGGTAAGGGTGTCGGGGGCGGTCCCATATTCGTCTGCCTTCGATTTGGGTGACCCATTTCCTGAGAATGGCCTGCAACATTCAAAGTACGGGGCATAGTCCGAGGGTTGTGGCTTCGAACATCCATTCCCCGTGATGAGTTCATACGCGAAGAACCTGGCACAGAAACCTTTTCCTGCTGCCCTGCTAGCGCCATCTGTGGTATACCTTTCTGTTGTTCATTTGTGGATACGTTCGCACGTTTCGTTGGTATAGGAGGGAACTTGAATTTGGGTTCATTCCGACCTTGATTGTACGGGGTTGCTGGAGGTATATACGCATACTGTCTGATTTGAACCGATTATATGCGTACCAATTAGTGTAAATTAGTGCTCGTACGTACTCGATGAACCTGCTCGAAGCTGGCCTAGAATTCTGTTGAGCATTCTGAGCACGTAGTTCTTCTTCACGAGAGGGCAAGTCGTGTGCATGTTGATTTGGAGGCAGTGTAAGTCGGTTCGGTCCCAATTGTTTAATATTGTCATAAGGACTAGAACCTGTTCTCGGTCTCCTAGATCCCGGGTCAAACCTATGCATGTTCAGAGGAATAAAACGGTTATTAGAAAGATTGCAGTACTGTTTTTGCATTGACAACAATTGCCGCTTTCCATTAGCATTGGCAACATCTGCAGTGCCTTCAGTGCCCAAGCCAGTGTGCTGATCAAGTCCTACCCTTTGACGGAGTTGTTCGTTTTCGTTGATAAGCGCTTCGTTTGATCTATATAAATTAAAGAGTTCTGTATTCAAGAAACAAACCATAAAAGATGTTGTATGCATCACTTCTTTAGCTGCGATACATCATGTTTGAGACGCTCAACAAGAACCCTCAGCTGGTGATGCCTTGATTGGAAGTACCGGACTTGGGAAGCCATCATTTCTTGCTGAAACTGGAGATAATGAGCACCCCTTTCGCGATCATTGGGATTGATCACCTTTGCAGCAAATGCAATCGAATCCAGAGCCAAGGGTATTGACCGAAACCACTCTGACATCGGAGCTTCCATCTGCATATAATGAGTGATAAGGAGGATTATAAAGTCAAACATTGATATATTTGTTACCTCTCGTTGCAAAGGTATCAACTGGACATTCTGAGAGCCGCATTGTATGCAACTCTGCTCAGGATCTGGCTCGAATATCAAGGTAAAGAGCGACAGGCTCTGTGAAACAGTTCTACTACTGACTGAGATGGTTATTGCAAATAACATGACCGCATTCTGTAAGCCAGAAAGGTACCGGAGGTCCGGAGTTTAAGGAAAACGGGAGCTGGCATTTCGAGCAACATACAAATGCCCAGAAGTCAAATTCTGCCTGAGAACTAGAAACCGTCGACATGGTGTTTAGTTGCACCAGTGGGATTTGCTGTCGACTGTGATTCGATGATGATTTAAAACAACTAAAGGATGATCAATGGCAGCCTGATCTGTCGGAAATCCGTTGTATTTAGTGAAGAATTTTCCTAAGAGTGTCAGTCCAGTCTGAGATTCCGGGGACCAGGTGGATGAGAGGAAGTTGTAAAGTTGCACTTATTTACAGCACTTTTGTACGTAACGTATATATACACTTTTAATGCGTTCATACGCGTTCTCAGTCGAATTGACTTGTGGACAAAGCCTTTGTCTTTTTAACTCTTAGTTTACAACAATCAACTCGTGTTGGTTCACTTTTATATCTCTATAGACAACAACGACACGTGCAGGTGAATGGTGACATGAACAACAGGCCACTATTACGATCGAAATCTACGGTTACAACCAAGGATTGGACGTTGCAATATCTTCTTGCGTACAGCGAATCTAATTTTCTCTCTGTGCCGAGAGTGTCCGCTTCAGAGGAAAACTTGCTAAAAATTATCAAGGACTACGAGGAAAGAGGAGAGCCTTTGGTTATCCAAGGATGGAATCAACACACTGGTTGGCCCTTGAACGAGTTCAATATCGAATACTTTTGCGATCACACATCTCCTGGTATGTCCGGTGCATCTCTTCTACTCAACTGCTACTAATTTGTCTTAGAAATCTCTGTTCGCAATATCCATGATTGGACTGACAAACAAATTCCTTTTTCAGAATTCGTCAAACTTTCTCGTGCAGCACCTATATTTACGAGTCCAGAAGGTGTGTTTTTTCTTTCTAACTTTGGATTAATACTCAACGTGGTTAATAGAATGTGAAAGGCTGTATGGAAAGGATGCACATTGCCCAGAAGAGTGGACTAGTTGGTTGCTCAACTCAAGCGTAGTTCCTTCTGAGCTATTTCCATTTGGCTCGACTGATCTGTTTAGATACAGACCACATAATGTATGGAAATTTACATCTTGCTCAATCTTTTACTCAAAGAAAAGCTTCAGAAAACTGTAGAGACTCTCATGTGCTACTTGGGGATCGGTGACACCTTTACACCCTGCCATAAGGATCTTTGCGCCTCCTCGGGTCAAAATCTCATGTGCTACACAGAAAACGGAGGATCTTCATTCTGGTTCATGACCGATAGCTCTAGCGCATTGGAAACATCAGACTACTTTCGGAGCTTGAAACAAGAACTAGATCACGAAACCCATGTCATTACCTTGGAAGAGTTATCTCGAGCACCATTCAAGGTTTACATAACGGAACAGAAGCTAGGGGATTTAGTTTTGGTTCCTCCAAGGAGCTGTCATCAAGTTGTGAATTACGGCGGAATCACAATCAAAACATCTTGGTCCAGGATGACTTTGCAAGGTACGGCAACGGCATATTATCATGAACTACCAATATATAGGCGGTTTGTCATTTTTATAAGCATATAGTCGATATCGCTTATGTCAAGGTTTAGGGTCTGCCGTCCAGAAACGTACCAGGTCAAGAATACGATATATCATGCTCTTGTTAGAATGACTCAAGACTTGAAGGCGCCGAAACGGTCTTCTACCTCGATCCCTATTGAATCAATAAATCTCCGAGAGTCAATTGTTAAAGATTTGAACATTGTTCTTGATTTGTTCGAAAACATACTAATCGATGAATATTCTCCCAAATACCATCAAATGGCCTGTCTACTCCCAGAAAAATCAACAGATGACATTCACACTAGACGTTCAACTCGATACTCTCTACTAGATACCTTTCATCCCGCACAAAATGATGTTGGCTACCTGTCATGTGACTTCTGTGGTGCAGACATCTTCCAGAGCTTTTTTGAATGCAAAACTTGCGTCCACGCGCGAAAGGATGAAACCACACATGGAGATGGCTATATTATATGCGCAGGATGTTATGTGGAAGGGAGGAGTTGTCGATGTGAAATCATGGAGGCGATGCAATACTATTCTTTCAACAATTTACTACGAGACCGCCAATCAACTGTACAAGAACTCCAAGCATTCCAGAATATTTACATGCCAGCGAACCAATTTCAATATAAATCAGATAGGTCAGATGGTGTGCTTCCTTATTCACAAATAAGAAGAATATTGATAATATGTAATGCTAGCGAACTTCTTTCTAACATTCAACTGGGCACTTTTCAAGCAGCTTGTGTGTTGCTGGATAGGCGTAAGAATAAAAAAGTAAAGTTTCCAATGAGTATTTCCATATACTTCATATTGATCAAGATGCATCTAGAGCACTGAAGTCAGAGTCTGCAGTGGATGGAAGAAAGAGGATTTACATCGTGTACCACAAATATCTGCAATATCCTGCAAGTTTTGCCACCGTTCAAGATGCATTCTGCATCATCTAACGGAACAGAGAACGCATTGCATTGAAGTCTTCCTGGCGCAAGAGGCAGACAGCTCTGATCAAACTCTTCATCGATGCCACGTGGGTGGTACCTCACGTTTCCTCGCTGGGATGTCAGATTTTTTGGTCTCTCATAAGACAGGATCCCGTCCGAATCTAGCATTTCAATTGGTCTACAATGCAATGAAATATGATGTCTGCAAGCCAGTAAATCCGAAATTCGTGCGAGTAGGTTGGTATGACGTTGAGACGCAGATTATAGATGTGAGCCCCTCCAATGCTCAAACGTATTTAATTCAAGCAAATTTTCAAGCTACGTAGTGATGCTAAAATGGCTATATACTCACCATGGGCTTCCGAGTACCCTATAATAGCTGGTTCTGCCCTAGGCTCGCCAGAGCTCGCAATAAGTGACTACAACCTGTCTACTAGCACAGAGACTGAGTCGGTTGGTAGTGAGGCAAGCAATTACTCCGATAGGATTAGGAAGCAACGAAAACGAAAACGTAGTCAACGGACCGAAACGCCACAACCTTCAGAAACTGCTGTCACAAGGTCTAGTCGGTCCAAGAAGGCCCCCCGAAAGCCGAGAGTGTCTAAGAAAAAGAAAAAGGTGATCTCTCCATAAACATAGAGTGACATGCTGTTTATTTGTTAGATTGTTGTTACTGTAGAGTCGTCTGGACCTACATCGCAGGACGAGTGTGCCTCTGGGTCACAACTCACCCAGGTTATTAGTGGTGCTCATTCTGAGAATTCCCTGCATGCCAATGTCCAGGATGGGCTTGATGGTCCACCCTGCCGAAAAATGCCCTCAAGTACAAATTTTGAAAAACGCCAGAGGAAGATATCAAAGCATTCTGACAGACGGAAATCCGAGGGGGCACCACAGGAAACTGGCGCAATACAAATCTGCGAGGATCCACCGGAATCCCATCATCCATCGAATTTTAGTTTGCCCTATCATGATGCTGCACCTATTTCGGCACCACCGTTAGTCTCTCTTGTCAATCAAGCCGAGTCCACAACAAATACTTCTGTAAGTGAATGTCTCTCCTCTCATTTCTTTTTTGGCTTATTCCTGTTTTCAAGGTGGGACAAAATGATAACAACAAAAATTTGGGCAACGGAATACCAACAATCCGTCGAATGGGTAATCTTTCAGCACGTCTTCTGACATCATCATCTCATGAAACTCCCCAGGTCCTATTTACAACCCACCCAGAAGGAGTACCTTGCCTAGACCTCTTGATAATGTTTGGCGAGATAGCAATATCCTAACCAATCAGATCAACCAACTCAATCAGCCGCGTGTTGATCGAATCGCCCCTACAAAGCCGCATGAACGAAGATATAGTCCCGATGTAGACGAGACTGTACCAGAAAGTGTTGATGGCGATATGGATATTGACAATGGTGCATAGTGTCTCTGTGATGGTGTATCACTTGTTTACAAGAAATATCCAGATATATGATATTGTGGCGAAAGCAACCTTATCTTTTATGTCTTGGGTCTAATAGGAAGTTTAGGAGGGAGATTATAATAGTTTGCAGTTATCTAATTCTTACGAATTATACGTTCATTGTACCAACCAGTTTTAGCTGCAACTGTTGTTGTGGCTTTATTTTTTAAACCAAGTCAGGGGTACCAGATAATATGTGTTCCGGAGAACGATTGTGTAGTTTATGGCGCAAAGGCCTACCTAGGGCTAAGCAAGAGAACGGGATTATGAAAGTGGTAAATAAAGGGTATAGCAAAGGACATAAACGAGCGATTAATATGCTTGAAGAAAAGTCGTGATAATTGCATGATATTCAAGACAGAGCAGATGAATAGAAAAAGTAACGGAGGAAGCAAGCAGACAGCAACATGTTCAGCATCGACAGGTTAAGATCCTCATCAAGCCTGGTTTCGGTGAAGCATCGTCGTGATCGTGTCCATCATATTCAGCGCCATGCGATACCCCAGTATCTCCACCTCTGGCACGCACATTACTGAGTGCGGGTGGTGCTGCACCCACACTTGATACCATAGGCGAAGCGCGCCCATATGGCTGTGCTGCATAGCTATCTTCTGCACCCTCTCGGCCATAGTCATAGCCGCTACCCGGGGTAGCATTCGCATATGGATGTTGTGCACTGGTGCGATGCTGTCCGCCGACGGGTACGTTGACTTGGGCTGCACCAGAGAGGGGTGTAAGTTGGCCGGTGGCAGTGCCCCCAGGAGTGAGAGCATTGGGGACCTTACGTTGCTTTGAACCGTGACGAACGAGTGCTGGTGATGGAGGTATAATATTTCCGCCAGCTTGTGACCTTCTTCTTTCTTCACGTTGGTCTTTTCTCCTGTCAGGTGCAAGGCCGGTGTTTTGCATTTGCGCTAAGATCTGGCTTTGTCCCTGATACAACGATAAGATCAGGTAAAATGTGGATATAATGAAAATTGCAAAGGACTGACAACAGAAGCTTCCCAACCTTTTCCACCTGATGAATAATGAGATCAAATTGAATTTGAAGTTGCTACAATATGATTATACCATTCAATGTGTTCCAATCAAAAATTCCATCATCTATATCGTTGTTACTCTTCATGACTTTGGAAAAAAGTTCCCGGAGAAAGTCGTAATCTGGCGTTTCTTCGAATCCAAGTTTACGGACATAATTCAGGTATATGCCAAATTCCTCTGTAATGACGGAATAAGTGTCTCTGGTAGTTGTGTCTAGCAGATAATATGTTACCAGGGAAACCCTCGCATAGCTCCTTAATAGGAGTCGTTTGTTTCTTCTCGCCGATCTTTTCATATTTCTGCTTGTTCGTAGCAGCCTTCAGTCCTTGCCAGGGCAGACTTCCCCGGAGGAAGTACATAAAGACGTGGCCTAAAGCCTCTAGGTCATCTCTACGGGATTGTTCTGGATGAAAAAGTAGTCTCCAACAAAGTGTTCAAATATGGTCACAATGATTTACGTACCTCTGCCCAGATGGGTATTTATGCTCATGTAGCGCGCAGTACCACTTAAACTCTTTCGTTCTCGATATGGGATATGCTGCTTAGTTTTCGGATCACGGTATTGCTTTGCCATACCAAAATCCACCACGTGCACGACTGCGCGCAAAGAGCTGTCAGTGTTAGACGAGCTAAAAAGAAAGGAATGACACACCATTGGCCCCTTTAGTCCCTGGTCGACCAATCAAGAAATTGTCAGGTTTGATATCGCGATAGATAAGGTTCTTCTCGTGAATCGTTTGTACTCGTGTAAGCTGCAATTGGATATTGGTATACCGACGAAAGGATTAGAGCATCAAACCGACCATCTGCTTTGCTGCCATGCAGACAGTCTTTATTGTAAACTTGCGACCGCACATGTCGAACAAATCCTCAAGACTGGGACCTAACAAGTCGATGACAAGTATGTTGTGTAGACCTTCCTGACCAAAGTGATATATTTGGGGTATGCCGGCTAGGGGAGTATTGAGAAAGATGAGAGAAAAAGGGGATGAATGGACATACGACAGCCGGCAAGAATGCGGTAAGAGCGACATTCATCACGGAGTTGAGGGGCTTCAGCCTTTCTGGGTTCCTGGAACAGAGAGATCAATCAGGAGACAGCTTGGAGAGTTGGAGGTGGTGACGCACAAACTTGATGGCAACAGTTTGAGAGTTGAGTAAATTTGAACCTAGGAAGGTGAGTGAGTGAGAGAGTGAGTTATACGGAAGTAGAGCAGACCCTCGAAAATGACACCAAAGGAGCCTTCACCAATTTTCTTGCCTACACGATAGTGAACACCGACGATGTTTGCGGTTGAAGAAGAGTGAGGATGAGAAGCCATAGGTGCGGGTAAGGATTAGGGCCTTTGCAGGCCTATTAGGATTGAACGTTGAACAAGGAAACGAAAGACAGAAGGAAACAGTAAACACCCGTAACAACCTATATATTTAGTTATTTATTTATTTATTTTACTGCTAATCATTACTCCTATAATTATCAGCATCCCTGCCACAATATTCCTTATCCTTTTACCTCCGTCTACCTTCCGTTGCTTCTCCCATCCTTCGGCTCCCACACCTGAAAACTTTTCCCAGTCCGGTGCTCGTGTTATCCACCAGAATAACGTAACAGGCCCAGGAAATGTCGCAGTCAGCTTCGTCTTGCTATTTCCGCCGACTTGATAGTATGAGTTACAGTCCTTCCAAACTGATGTCGATAGTCGACCTTGCAACCATTCGTTGTACTCATCCGTTGCCTTCTCTGTAACTTCAAAAGAGCTCGCCTGTCCGTCGATAACTGGCTTGACAAGCTGCATAGCAAATGATATCTATTTTTGTTAACAACAGGTCCCGTATCTTAAAACAATATGCAGTCCAGCTCACCTGCGCCTCTTGGCTGAAAATAACGGATGCATGACCTGTAGCAACATTCGGGCCTAATCCCGGCCGAAATGATATTCAGAACGTGCACAGGTGTCAAAAAAACGAGGCGCTTACCTAGAAGGGTAAATAAGTTAGGAAATCCAGGCATACAGGTGCCAACGTATCCGGTTGGTCCTCCTTTGCTTGCAAAGTATTCATTTATCGTGCCTCCCTTGCTTCCAGTTACAACCAAATCATCTGGTGCCTGTGGATACATATTGATACACAGCATTGGGAAATCACATAAACACATACTACGGAGTAACCCGTCCCAAATATGATGACATCTAGTGGGATCACTTTTCCTGTCTTCAATTTGATGCCTTCTTCGACAACGCTATCAATAGCCTCCCATTCAATGTGTACATTTGGCTTGTTCAATGCATCCAAGTATCCTGGATCTAGAATAATTCTCTTGCATCCAGGTGCTATTATCGTCTGTCACTTTCAAGGAAACACGACGATGGCAAAATTACGAACAATATTTGGGAATGAGATTCGCCAATTGGTCCTTTGGGACTTTGCTTTTAATGTAAGCAGTGAAAAACTGGGGTTTCCTTGGTAAATAATAGACAACCTCTGGATCAAGAAGAAAATTTAGCACCTTTCTCACTATTTTCAACAACCAAGTATTCGATTTACGAAAGATAGGGAATGTAATATCCGACTAGGCAAATGCATTGTTAGCTGTAAAGAGAAATAAAATTAGGCTAGTATGGCGTACTCTTGCCATTATAAAATTACGGTAAAAGCGCATGATAAAAGGTATATTTCCGAAAACCCATCTTAGCCACCTGGGATAACCATAATTATTCTAAGTATTCAAATACAAAACGTCAAATATGCAAATGGAATCTGATATGAAATGACTTACACGTGGGACATACCACTGTGGTGTTCGACAAAAGTTTATCAGTTCCACAGAAGGGTCTTCTGCAATTTTGGGAATGAATTGTGCGCTAAACTGCTCGTTTAGGGTGTCGTTGCAAAAAAAACCTTTACGACTCACGCAGAACACCCATTCCCGATTACACCAACTCGCTTTCCTGCCAACGGTACATCGTGTCTCCATCGAGCAGAATGGAAAAGGTCTCCATGGAAAGTATCAATACCACTAATATCTTTGGGATAAAGGGGACCTTGGAACCCTCCTATCGCATAGAACAAAATTTCGGCCTCCGTTGTACTCTGCTTGCCCGTTTGCGAATCCTCTAGTGTCACGCGGTACCGTTGCAAAGGAACATCCCATGCAGAAGACTTGACAAACGTATGTAGTTTAGTGTGTTTGACCAAATCGTACTTGTGCCACAAATTTTCCCAGTATGCACGGAGTTGGGGTTGATCTACATAGTATGTCTCCCAGTTGGGGTTAAGATCTGTTGAGAGGCTGTACCAGTGTGCAGGAACGTCTGAACCACAACCCTTGATAGACTACTTTTAGTACCCTTTTAATAATAGCAAAACGTTGTAGGGGGAATAAGGAATGGTATCTATGATATAGATCACTCACCAGATACGTGTTGTCCTATTCACAAAGTCACATCGTTATAACGACACCCTTAGTTGCAAAAACTCACCCTCCAGGTTCCACCAATCGCATCCGACTTCTCATAAATCTGTTAAATACATGCTCCTAAGAAGGTGAAATTGAAAATGTGTTGTATAAGATTTATTACCGTAAAATTCTGGAAGTTGTATTGTGCTTTGAGACGAATGGCAGTAGCGATACCAGCAATGCTGTGTCGGATAAAACAGGAATCATGATTAGCGGTCAAACCACAGCCCTTTGGTCATAAATAGATTCATTTACCCCGCCCCAACAATGCCTATGTGTGGGGAATGCGGTTTTTCATCACTTAGTTTGACCTTTGTGGACATGACAGTTTGAGTTGAGGAACAATTTGAGGAGTTTCTACGGCTGGCGAGAAGTCTCAGCTTCGTTTTGATGTTGTTACTCACACTTTCCCTTTTCGGGTCACCGTGACACTACCGTGTGACAACAACTCTGCGCTATCATCGTGGCATCTATTCAACACAATGCCCAAATCTTCAGGCAGTAACCAGTGGGGCGAGAAAAACTGTACGTGAAAAGTTTCCTTATACATGCTATTGTACTTATTATGCAATGTAGACCCTTCCGATGAGGAGCTTCAAGTGGCCTTCAATCAATATGCAAAGGAAAACAATGGCTCCGGTCTCACTGCAGAACAACAACTTGCAAGATTGGAGCGTGAATTCGGCCTATACATTAAGTTTGTATTCCTGTGCATGGTGTTGCTATTGATGTAAACTTCTCCCTCAGACGAGCAGGGCTATATCGGTTGCGCAAAAGACTAGGGATAAAAAGCATTCGAAAAAATCAAGAAACATCTTTGCAAGATACCATCCAGTTAGTTGTTGACATCAAGGCTGATGATACAGCTGGGAAATGGGGTGTTGCACAGGTTTGACAACGCCTTGCGAATACGGGCATCCTGTTGAAGCGGTATGTTAGTTTGCTACGATGTTTTCATTAAACTTTCTTATATTGTGTTAGCGATGATTTGCGACAGATTCTCCATGACAATTTTGAACCTGAATTCAATCTACGCCTTTGTTTTTCTAACCGTAACATGATCAAGCGTGTCCCACTCGATTGCCTGGGACCCTGGCATCAGTTGCACTCTGATGGGCATGAGAAGCTTGCAGAACAAGCACTCCGAATGGGTCATGGTCTCTCACTTCCACTCTATGCATTTAAAGATGAATTCTCATCTTTTGTACCCTATTTGCGCGTTCTTCCTAATGTCCGCACATCAAGAGCTATTGGACATGCTTTTCTAGACTTCGTTGAACTATATAAATGTAAGTACTTTATCTCCAGCTTCTATGATACTTGTTAATATAGTGCAAATCAGGTATTCCAATTCAACTTACAACAGATAAAGGTTCTGAAATTTCAGACATGATCCGCTGTCATGAAACACTCCGGTAAGCCAACTTAAATCATTATTTGTATTTTCACTTTATTAATCGAGAATTTAGGCTTCATGCTGCCCCCGATTTCATGGTTGAAAAATGGCCAACTGCTATTCAAGTTCAAAGCAAACATAACACCCCAATTGAGTCATTTTGGAGGTGGAAACGTCAAGGTGAAGGTCATAGCATCAAGGAAGTGCTCTTCACTGGAAAAGAGGCGGGTATACTCAATCCAAATAACTGGTTGCATGTGTATGTTACTATATTCTAGTTTCTTCCGGTTCTTTACTGAGATCTTTTTAGTCAGGTTTTTAAGTGGCTGTGGCCACCTCTCGTACAGCAGCGTTTGGATGAATTCCGTGAATATTGGAATAATCATTCTCTGAAGCGGCAAAAAGAGAAATTGTTGCCAAGTGGAATGCCACCTCGCCATGTCTGGATGGTTCCAGAAAATGCACGCGCTAATGCACGAGACTGTTCAATAACAGTCAGTCTTGATCTTGTTAAACAACTTCGTGAAGAACTAGGTGGTATGGAAGGTCGTGCTGAAGTACTTGATTTTGTTGATGATGAATTTCGGGCACAAGCAGATAATGCCTTAGCACAGTTGGGATTTCCGATTATCACACTTTTAAATGCATGGGATATTTTCGAAGCTATAGTAGAGATTCTATCACTATAATAACGTAGTCAGTAGTACATTGAAATATGAAGTTTTTTTGGTGCTTGCATAATCTATCAAACTCAAACACACATAAAATCTGAATTTTCCATCAGGCTGAGACCTTCAGCAGAACTCTTGCCACCTCAACAATCATGTCGCAGTCTCAGAGAAACATTCAACCTTGTGGTGGACCCGATAATGATGCAAATGGATGTGGAACAGTCTTTCCACGTATGCAAATGGATGCAATCCTCTGTCAGCTTTGTAAAAAGCTGAATAAGAATAGCATTACTGATGCTGAGATTGCTTTTATCAAGGTTCGCACTCTGTCACCTGTCCATTTACTATGTTGAGCTCACAAATGGAATCTAAAGGAAAAATTCAAACAATGTTTCGAATGTGGGCTTAGTGGAACCAATGTTAGCAACCCTTGTGGAACCTGTAAAAGACTTGGTACGTACTATTCAATTATGATATTTGCATCAGGCTCAGATGTAATCAACTATTTATAATATTAGCACATCAAGAGAATGGCGTAATAGACGAACCTACTTTAGCAGGGCAAACTCGCCGAAAAGAACTTTTGGACTGCCGTTTGAACCGGCAAGTTGGCCCAGCAACACCAGCCACAGAGCTTGAGAGCCTGCGAGGGCGAAAATATATCAGCACCTACATTTGCAGTTGGCTATGAATGTCGAAGAAGTAATGCACCAAATTCAGTTGATCGGATTCTAGGAAAATGCTGCCAGCCATTTGCTGAGTCTATGACACTCTTAGGCAAGTTCAAGTTCTACAATTTAGTATATAAATGATCAACTTACTTCTTATCTGCAGAACTGAAAGAATATATTGTGCGAAGCATTAATCCACGATGGACTGAAACTCATGCTGCAGACTTGAAACCGTATGTCAAAACCATCCAATTTTATAATTTCAAATCTCACTTTTCACATAAAATAGAAGTGAGACTGAACTGCGCATGTGCAAAAATCTAGCCTTGCCACTTGGGGATGAAACTCTAACATTGCGTCAGTTTTACAATAAGTATAATCAACATGGATTACGGGACATGTACCTTGTTCCTCCCTCAGGAATGTCAAAGGGAAACCGAGGATCATCATTTTCAGTTGAGCTATTTATCCATGTGGACCGGGTAAGCATATTTCACTTCTAAGTTTCAGGAATATAAGTTTAATATTATTGAACCGAAGTTTATGCAAAGAACTGGCGAAGGGGAAGATGATGAGTCATCCATGCTAGAATCAACTATGAGTATCAGTAATAGTAACGGAAAACGCAAGCGTCAAGTAACCTCTTCTAAACGTGGGACCCGAACATCAATGTCAGGTAAAGGTGGCCGAAGCAGTAACAAACGATTTTGCAGCAGTAAGTTTATGAGTTGTGACTGCATTGCCTATATACTCATTCCGACATTAATCTCTAAATAGATAGAGAGAACTTCACACCACTTACAAGTACTTTTGAGCGAGATAGAGGATTGGAATCTATAGCTGTGACGCAACCACAGCCTCAAGATCTGAAATTGGTGAAATTCACACGTCTCTCATGTGAAATCAACCATACCAATGGCACACCTATCTTTTCGGATGCATCTACAGTAGAATATGGGTATATTGACCAGATACCCATAGTTCTGTCATCTTCGGATCGCGGAAAGACAAAAGATGTGTTTGCAGTCAGTGTTACTGTTATATAATCACAACGTTACTCACCCAGAGACATAGTTTGTAATGGATGACAAATCCTATGTTGCGAAGAAACTAGTCAACATTGGAAAGGGACAAGGCATTGGGATTACACTTAAAGCCTCCTTTGAATGCCTCAAGAATGACCTAATCCGTCTGAAGCGAATGGAATACTTCTCTACTTTATTTACTAAAAAAGCAGAGGTTAAAGGTGTAGAGATAGCAGGTAAGCTTTACATTATGTTTCCTGTATCGTTATCATTAACTCCATAATTTTCTTCTAGACTTCCAAATCTCTGATGGATTCATCATAAAAGTTCTTGATGAACCCGAGGCTGCTGCTGTTAATGATGAAGAAGTGAGGGATGCCAATCCTTGCAATTCTGAAGATGAATTGGAGGCACCAGTCAGCATAGCAACACGACGCAAACACGATGAATTACATAACGTTACTGCAGTTTATCTTGTTGAACCTCGTCGTCTCTCATCTGCTGTCAACAAATACTCTGGAACTTTTGGAATGCGAAATTGTTCAGATAAACTGGGCGCAACTATAATGGCATTTAGCCATTTTGTCATTGAAAGTTCAGCTTGTGAATACATGTTTGCAGATATTCAAGGTAATTTCGGTACTAGTAGTGCAATTTAGGTCATACTAAAAAGATTTATTAGGCTCATTGGACCGTAATCCTAATGGTAGTCATGAGACTATCATGACACTTTTTGATCCAATGACACATACACCACTTGGGTAAGCGATTGATACTTTCTACTGAGTTAACTTGCTAATCAAACTTGTTATGACCTAGTAAATCTGGTCTTGGTGACCATGGACTAGCAGGATTCAGAGATTTCATTGAACAACACAAATGTTCAGCAGTCTGCAGTAAACTCCGCCATTACTCATTAAATGAAATCAATAAACAACTCGAAAAACTTGACAACGACATAAACAACACTGCCTAGATGTCACATTTTCCACACACATATCCTCAGCACTTTCGCACTGCTATGTCAGTGTGTTTTCTATTGCTATACGCTCATTTTCTGCTCATAGTTTAGTTTTTTCGTACAGTATTCCGTACAGTATTCTACTTTTTACATCATTTAGTTCCTTGATTTGACAAAAAATTCTGAATTCTCTATACTACCCATTTGATATGTCCCCTACTATTACTTTATCCTAACATATCATGAAATCTAATGTTTTCATCGCTACCGCGCAAAGAATTGGGCATTAGATGCCACGATGATAGCGCAGAGTTGTTGTCACACGGTAGTGTCACGGTGACCCGAAAAGGGAAAGTGTGAGTAACAACATCAAAACGAAGCTGAGACTTCTCGCCAGCCGTAAGTTTCCCTGCAAACCAAACCATCACATCATGTTTCATATAAGTGCAGTTTTGGCTCTCATGGCTTCATTTTCCCTGTTTACCGGCGAACTTTGCATATGATTCTTTTAAACATATGTAAGAGCTATTGACTAATGGTTCTTTCTGCCGGTGCGGCAAATGTCCAGCGTCAACAATGTTCTCATAGAAGTTGACAAAAAAAGATATGTTATTGAGGGGAGAATGTTAATCGAGTGGTACAGAGAGGTAAAGGTATCGTATGCATGGAAGAGAACAATACGAGCGTGTGATTCTGCCATATTTTGTTGATGGCGATAAACAGCACGAAAGAACTAAAATAATCTTAATACATTGGAATGCAGTACTAACGGAACTCGAAACTGGAGCTTGATCGCTCCGGAACATGGCACAGTGAGAGTTGTTGATAACTATCCAGTCCAAATGTGAGCGATATGCAGCATACATAGAATGACTAGCAACTCACGGTTCAGAATTTTGGTGATAATAGAATCCACTCATTGTGGCAACTGGTGCACTCAATGGGACGACGGATGGCAGGCGTCGTCGCACACTTGAATCTCGGCGAGTTCGGATGGGTGCCTCAGATTTTACACCGTTCGCCTCCGGCTCCATATCAATAGATTCATTGGCAAATGGCTGTAAATTCTGTGACGTTGATCGTGTTGTGGATGAAGAAGCCTGGGAGTTGAACTCTACGCAAACATAGTAAAATCCTTTTTACAGCATGATTAGTGGGCTGTGAATATATGCTGTAATCATTCTCCTGCTTCTTACCTGCAAAGCTCGCCCCATTGATGTCTTGCACCCGGTGGTCAGGTACCAAGAACCGCTCCTTCCACCTCATGAATATGGCACCACGCTCCCGATCATCAATAGTCATATGGGGCTTCCTAGCTTCCTGTTTGACATGCTTGAACGCTGGGAAACGAGACCAGTGAACCAGGTCTTCATGCTCTGTAGCACCCCAGTTCCGCGTGAGGAACCCATAACGACTCCCAATGATTTCAGCGTCAAAATATGTCGTAAGTTCAGGCCAATCATCCGTTAAGCCCCGGATTCGTAGATACCCACACAGGAAAGATGATGCGAAATCGATGTCCTACAAACATGTTTGAAAAAAAATAATTGAGAGGAAGTGAATTATTATATTGAATGCTAACGCACTACTATTGTGACATTCACGTCATAACTATTCCTACCACTTTTTTGGGTCCCTTGGAACGAAGCCCCGGGATATAGACAATGGTGGCCTTGCGAACGTACTCGTAAATGAGTTATGTCGGTCAGTGGATCGGGAAACGTCGTCGATGCCGTTTTCCATCGGGGAGGATGTGTGATGGAAGATAAAGAATTTTGGTGTTGAGGTAGGGAAAATGAAGAAGTGGTACATGTTATAGGCAACAGGGGTGGTTTAATTACATAGGTGGGTGTGATTGTTAATGTTTGTTGGTGTGAAATGGAAGTGTCGGTGGAAGGTGAAGACAGGATAGGAGTGATATTTTGCGAGGAAACTTGTATGCGCCTCGTGCTTTGGATTACGGTAGGCGTATCGTGCCGCATGGTGAAATCACCATCTACGTCGAGATGAAATGGATGGCCCTCTGGAGAAGCGGTAGGCGAGCGTGCCGAGAGAATGCGTTCGCGACATAGAGCACAGACAATGGCATCGGCCTCTGGGAGATAAAGCAAGTTTGCTTGGTCGACTGGGGATTGACATGATGAGCAGAGTTTGATCTGAGACTGTTGCTGTTCCTGAGGAGGAGGATCACAACGAGAGGTATCCTGACCAGTAGGCATGAAGGAGGTATGAGCGCTTAGAGAAAGAGAAAGATGTGGGAGGAACAGAAGGGACGAAGGATGGCTTGAGTCTGGTAAGATGGGCACGTGGTTATGGCTTCGTCAGACACAGTCTCTCTCTCTCTCTGTCGGTCTCTCTGTTTTTCATACAATGTTCTTCCTATTTCACTTCAATAATACTTTTTATCTACTTCTTCAGTCCTCAACGTCCTACTTACTCACTCATTCCTCCTCCTAGGCGCTCAATCCATTTCCGGGCCCTGCGCTCTTTTCCTTATCGGTCTGCATAATCGGGGCTCTAATCTAGGTTACTCAATTTATCCCACATCGGTCTACATACTTGGTTTGCCATGTAAATGAGGCTATGCCTTATACAGCCATCAATCACCATAGCCTCGTCTACAGTCAACGTGATTGCTATCAATGTGGTTGACTAAACATTTCCTTCTCCGTGTAAGAATCTACCGAAGCGACCCGAAGCTGTTCTTAAAGAAGATGTCACTGACCCAACTTGCTATTCTCGGTCTGGGAGCTTGCAGGCTACCTTGGGAACTACGTCGGCCAAACTATGAACCTAGGTACTGTCCGCCGAAATATGCGACCTAATTGAAGAATACGAAAAGTGATCCTATCAAACACCCACAACCATCCCGAACAAACAGCGAAAGTCTTTACTCCCATAAGTTCGTCCACAAACATTTGCTTCATTGTGACTGCATCTACAGGTTCGTCGCAATTTATTATGTTAACAATATCAATTCAGCCCTTTATACAAACACAAAGTATAACTCCGGTCAGGAGTATTGTTCCACCTTAGTTAATTAAAACTTTTAACGGAACTTATATTCAATGCTGACTTTTCTAAACAGAAATTCGTATTTATACATTGATAGACTTCAGGCGCTGACGATTAGCGACCGCAGACGAGCGCCCATGTGCAGAGTCAAAATGATGCATGCAGTGCTTTTCCATAACCAAGTCAACCTAGGCGGCAAATTTCCGCCTACATGCACCTTAAAGCTGTTGACACAGAGCTAATACCAATGATACAAGCCCAAGCCCAACATCTTCCGAATGAACACAAAGTCTCAACGCATCTATCCCCTTTACATAGACCTTGATTGAACTCAAAAACTCTCTGAAATGTTAAGCAGCGTAAAGGGGATCAAAAATAAGCCACACCGAATAACAGGCTTTTATCCAACCCCTCCTAAGTATTATATGGGGTGTACTATACTGTCCGATCATGTTGCCATAAATGAATATACTGTGATCAAAGAATCAGGATCAGCCCACGTTCACAGGCGTCTTTCCACACAAGATGCGCTTCTGTGCGGGAATAAAGGGTGCAAACAGAGAAATGGTTTTAACGAACATCTACTGCCATCAGTATTCGTGTCGTGGCATTGGGAATCATGATGCATAACCCTGCAACGTGGAGGGGCAGTTCCCGAGTATCTGGTAAATTACATATACTCTCCTCTGCATATGTGCTAGCCTACAAATATATCTGATGCACTAACGTCAGTACCAGAATGAGTGTTATTAAAAATTTGCTTCTAATAACTACAATCAAGGTACTTAATCTATCGAAACACTTGATGTGAGTACTTATGTGAAACACTACGCGGTGACAGCAGGTACTGTATTCCATGACAAAGAGGCGCCAATTGGTGACAATGTGCTTGAAAAAGCATCAGGCTGTGGTCGTACGGTGCGACTATCGGATATCCGCGCAGGTTTTAGAATTTGTTTTGGGAACGTCGGATTTTGGCGCCTCGAGAGAGACAGTTAAGACCTAATTAAATTAATAGATCTCTTTTTGCGCATCAAAGAGCTGTTAAATGCGACATGATCAAATTTAACCAGATTTATGTTTCTCTCTCATGAGCTGTTCAAGTGTTCTCAAAACAGTACAGCCCTTACTATTTGCTGGAGCGATCGTGACCGAGATGGTACTATCTTAGTCTACGGGAAGGAACAAAGCTATGATGCCTACGTATACCCGGCAACACATGTCAAGTTTCAGCTGTATATTTCTAGATTGGGAGCTGTAAAACTATTAATTGTAGGAAACATCAAATCGCTAGTATTGGACAGTCCATTAGAGCCGTTCCGAGCGCTGATATATTTATGGGAGGCAGATATGGGAGGTAGAAAAGCTGGAAAGACAACACCACATACATTTTTGAATCTTTCCACCCTGTCAAACGCCATTAAAATCTCCTGCTTTATTGCAACGACAATTACCCAATGATATAGATCCAAACTACATCTATGGAAATGGAAAGGTTCCGAAAGACAATGCTTAACAGTCGTTATAACAGAAGGTTACTTCATGTTTGGTTGTCGCCAGTTGTCGTATTCTTCTTTGGACTTGTGACTTCATCGAAGCTTGATTTCTTGGTAGAATCTACATATTTGGTATCGTGACCTATCTTTTCGTCTTCTCCATCATTAGCTTGCTTCTCTATATCATTTGATTCAGATTCTTTCGTGTCTGGAGTTTGGGGGTTCTCCGATTGTGCGGCGTTTTCGTTCTTGTCACTATCCCGGATAATATTACGTTGGAGAGTGTACTTTTTGATGAAAAGAACTGTATAAACCGTCAACTCCCAACTGGTACGTGTCACACAAACAACCACTTACCCATAACAAAGCTCACGAATAAGAATGGAGTCATTACCAACCACACCATACTGATTGAGCGTGCATACGCTTGAATAACTTCAGCACGTTGAATAGGGTCCTATATATAAGGATCAGATATATTTATGTGGTAGGTAATAACAACACAAACAGGTATCATGTTTAAGTGCCTAACACTTTGGCTCAGGCTGGCAGGGCTTGTGTCAAAGTTCACACCAGGTATTTTCTCAATTTTCTTTTTGAGAACCTAAGATGAATGAAATTTTCGGATTAGTGGATCCGATTTCAATGACCAACAACAAAGAACACACGCTAGAGAAGATAGCTTGTCCAATGGAAATTCCGACTGTGCCGCCTAGAGTTCTGCACTGGATTTAATAAAACCAGCTAAACTAATATAGTCACAGGGACTGTACCGTAGAAAACCAAGCGTGGATGTGCTTGTGGCCATGTCCTTAAGAGGCATAGCTGCTTGCAAACCTATCAGGGGTGTCTATAACGGTGGTTTAGCCGTTTTTATAAATTATGTCACAGTTGACAAATACCTGGAACAGGCATCCAAGCCCTATTGCTGCGATTAATGGATATATAACCTTGACAGCGCTGAGTGCATAGATCAGTTAGAGAAAGGGTTCTGTAGATTATTCTGACATACGTTGACGAGTGGGAGTCAAGCATTATCATCAAACCCATCCCTAATGTGAAGATACTAAACCCTACCCACATCACTGGTCGGTACTGACCTGTGCGAGATACTATCATTCCGGAAAGCGCAGACAAGACGGCAGAACCCAGAGAGTACGACAGCATTCTTTATACGTTGACTAAGTAATTACTACATCCCATATGAAAGCCATGATACTCACTGTATACCCGCCCTAGTTGCCGAAGCCCCCAAAACTTGGAAGTAAAGTGGTAGATAGTAAGCACCTAGACCAGAATTAGATCATTCCAAATCAAAAGACGTTATTGTTACCGGCAAAAAATCCCAACGCATGGAAGAATGTAGTTATCAAAAGAATGCCCGTTGTTCTTGTCTAGAATACAAGGTCAGGGATGCACACGATATACATGATGTTTTTCACCTTGAAAAGGCGAGGAGGTACGATTGGTGACCTTTTAGTGTACATTTCGTTGATAGCACCTGCTACCAGCAACACGCAACCAACGGTCAGGAGAGCAATGGTTGGTTTCGAAGACCCTTAGTTATCCAAAAAGTAAGCCCATTTATATCGTATAGGCGAAAGAAATGCCATACAACTAGTCTCGCCTTCATTGAATCCCAACAATAGGCAGACGACACCTCCTACGATAAGGACCAATCCAACGAAGTCGAATGTTGCGATATGCTCCCTAAACGAACGTCCTTGGTGTGGGTTCAGGTTCAGGAAGAAAAACAGAATGGCAGCAGATATGCCGCCTGTTGGCCTGCAAAATACAGTGAGCAGCTACACACAAAATCCCAAAGGTCTATAGTCGTACAGATTGATGAAAAAACACCTATCACAGATTCTTGTTAGTGGATAAAACACGAATTCAATGATTGCCTCACCATCTCCAAGTCACGTGGTCCGTAAATACCTTACGCAAAGAGATTAGATTATATTCGTCTTACGGCAGATTAAAAAAAGCTAACTCCACCGATAAGAGGGCCGACAACGCTGGTAAATGATGTACGATGAGAAGATTAGGTATTTCAGACATGGAATCGAGAACAAACCTGGCTATGCCCCAAGTGGCTCCAAGTAAGCCAGCATATTTTCCCCGCCTTGAATGGGATCAATGATAATTCTCTACAGACCGAAATTTACTCACTCCCGTAAAGGAACAATATCACCAATCGTGATGTTCACCTTTGTCATAAATCAGTGTCATCGAACATTAATACCAGAAAGGACCCTAACCAACTGTAAAATACCACCACCACCTATCCCCTGAATAGCTCTCGATACAATCAGCCATGTCTGGTGATAGAATTATATTCAGTTGAGCAATGTGCCTTTTGCAAATAACAAACCATGTTCTGTGCAGCACCACATAATGCAGACCCAATCTACACCCAGGTAAGGAAATGGATAAACAGGAGCAGTGAAGGTGACTCACAAGGAAAACGATAATGGCTGTATATAGTATGGGTTTTCTTCCAATCAGATCCGATAGCTTTCCATACGCTGGTGATAATCTGTTCGGACAAAAATTATTTAGAATCAATACTTGACCAGTTGGAATAGATCCGGACCCTGCTGCCGCAAGTAAGTAAGCACTGGATGACGGCTGTGTGAATATTTCTTCATTTATTGATGACGGAACGACGACTAACCTTCCCACCCAGCTGTACTGACTTCCACCACCAAGTTTGCCAACAATCGTTGGTAGCGCAGTTGCAACTATAGTCTGCAGCTCATTTATATATCAACATGTTTCCAGACAGATGGATGATAATAGAACGCACTTGATCAATTGCAGCCAAGAAAGTACAGAGCATTAAACCAATAAAGACCTAAAAACGAGATAAAACGGGGGGTAAGAGCTTTTCTGAGCGGCCAAAAGAGACTCCTCACAATGGAAAGACGATTTTTTGGGAGGACATGGGTTTCCTTTTCCTTCCAAGATGCCCCTGGCTCGGCCTTGCCTGGATTTGACCCTTCCTTCGCAACATCCCCTTGAATTTGTGGATCTTTATGAGCCTCGCGTGACGACATTATACGGGGGGATGGTTTGGTGTGAGAGTGAAGAGAATCCCACAGTTGTTAAACGTTAAATACCTGACCAAATTTCGAGTTGCGCAGAAAGTAGTCGATCGGATGAAGTCACTTGCCGAGATGCCGGTCAAACTGTTCCTTATGCTGCCTGCTACCGGTTAGTTCTTTCCGGTGATTATCTCATCTTCAAGGACATTCTGTCGTGAAACAGAAAAAATTTACATTTACAGGTCCACGACTAGTATACATACACACCTAATAATTGAGTTCCCTCGATTCTTCACCATAGATGTAGTATGCCATGTCGATATCGATATTAATTGTAGGACAACTTATCGATGCAACATGAAAATAATAAAAGTTTGCCGCTTCGTGCCGATGGTACATGTGGTTGTAATTCTCCTAAAATAACGGCAACATGTAATTAATTTTTCAATGTGATCAAATACTATGTTGTTCGTTCACCTACTACCATGATGCAAAGTGCCCACGCATTTAGACTACTTATCACTTTTACATAACTAGGCTGTGAGGACACACGCCAAAATCAAGCGCTGAGAAGCTCTGGCCCTTCTCACTGCCTCGTTCAAACCAATTTATTCTAGTGTTTATTATTTTAAATGCCACAACCACATTTCACAATAACGATTTGATCCATGGTGTTCTATATATAAGTATCGTAAGGCCGTGCTCTGTACGTACCCGTAGTACCACTAACGTTCGGTTTGATATCAAGTGGTGCATAGAAAGTTTGATTCAAAGCATGTGTGTTTGTAAATTGGTATAGTACTTGGTACAGTATTTGTGGGGTCGGGTGTTGGGGGCATGGTGGTAGTTGCTGTTTTATATGCAAATTTCATGCGATTAGGCGGCAGACAACCTGATTCGTAGTTCTCTCAGTAGGTGAACATCTCGGAGTGGGATGTAGTCATGTTGTAGGTTGTTTACATCTAATCTTTTATGAACTATTAAAATGACCAGGAGTAACATGATTTGTCGCTGATAATTTCAACAAATCAACCACTAGAGCAAACCAAAGGTCACAAAGCTTTTGTTTATGAGCAACTATTGTGTATTGTACCTATATAACTTGGAGTAAAAGTGTGGAGCAATCACAAGATCCACTAAGCTCAAGCGCCTTGCAAAAACAACAGAAAACGCGAAAATTCATGGACTCCAAGACCCGCTACTAAGGTAGTACGAAATTATAGTCTAAGTAACTTCCAGAAATTCATTCACAAAGAGATTCTATCGGATTTACTCTGTAAAGACATAAGAAACAGTTGTTTGTGATAGAAATTGTGGTCGGAGCCTTTCTTTCGGGAATAGCCAGTGTCAAACCTTATCTGACTCAAAGATTTACTTGATTTCTGCTTTCAACCCGTTCTTTCTTCCTCACCGCATCGCATTGGATCTTCAATCATGACTGAACAAACCCCCAATATCCCGACCTTCAAACTTGTTCTTGGTAAGTGTGTCCCCGTCGTGTGTGTATTTAGTCGCTCATATTGCTTGAATTCCTCCTTGTTCTTTATCGATGCTTGATTTCTTCATCGATGTCCCTTTCATACTCACACCCTTTTAATGCGCTTCATTCTTATTTGCGCACCCTTTTATATATACTGTACAGTCGGAGATGGAGGAACAGGAAAGACCACTTTTGTCAAGGTGATTGGCCCTCAACAGACGACTTCTGTAGTTCAAGATCGCGTACTGATCTGTGAAAATGTATAGCGTCATTTGACTGGTGAATTTGAGAAGAAGTACATCGGTACGTTTTCAGCTTCCATCACACCTTCCCTAATATCATCTATAATTTATTTCTATTAGCTACTCTGGGGGTTGAAGTCCACCCTCTCAAATTCTCCACGAACTTTGGGACAATTTGCTTCAATGTCTGGGACACCGCCGGTCAGGAGAAATTCGGCGGTCTGCGAGATGGATACTACATCCAAGGCCAGTGTGGAATTATCATGTTTGACGTCACATCGCGTATTACCTACAAAAACGTTCCAAATTGGCATCGCGACCTTGAAAGAGTGTGTGAAAATATTCCAATCGTCCTTTGTGGAAACAAAGTCGATGTAAAAGTGGGTCTCGGTTCTGTTGCTTATCAGGAGTTGTCACAAATATTCTTCAAATTCTAGGAAAGAAAAGTCAAAACTGGCGCTGTGACGTTCCACAGAAAGAAAAATCTGCAATATTTCGAGATCTCAGCGAAGTCTAACTATAACTTCGAAAAACCATTCCTATGGCTGGCCAGGAAACTCGTCGGGTATATATTATAAATTATCTTGCTTTGTATGATGAACTCATCTTATGTGTTATCTTAGAAATGCCACCTTAGAATTCGTGGCTGCTCCCGCTCTGGCCCCCGCTGAAGTCGTCGTTGATGCGGAGCTGATGAAACAGTATGCTGACGAACTGAAGCGGGTATGAACTTTTACTAGATCATATATTTTTATCTGACCATTGCATCACAGGCGGAAGCAGTTCCACTTCCAGAGGATGATGAAGATTTGTGATTTATTCCTGATCCCCACATTTTACTTCTCTGTGATAGTATCGAGACAAATACATTTACAACACGCATACATCGACACGTAGCAACCACGTTTCCATTTGTTAATTGAAACTTCTTTTCCATCTATCGTTCACTTTGCGTTCGGACCATTAACATCTTCAGGTTATGAGAGCTTCTACCGTATATGCATTTTCGCCTGGAAAACTTTTTGTACAAATCAGTTCGAGCACGGAGACTATACAAGCATTCGTCAGTCAGTGGAAACGAAAATGCGTTGAGTATGATTGAGCAGTTTGGAGGATAGTCTTTGAGCTTGGCTTTTCACTAACTTGGACTTGGTCAATAGTATCTAGCCACCCGACAAACTGAAGAAGAGAGTCGTGTCGCCCTCCAGTATAACGGCATTGGATGCTTTGCGAAATTTTCAAGCCATCGTACAGAATCGGTAGCTGTTTCCATCTTCATTTTTAATATTGCTATTTTTTTTGTCGCTCTTCATAATGGTCTTGGCGCTTTGACTAGAATACTATGGTTGGAAATGGTTTGACTAAGGACCAGTAATACTAGAACAATACACCACGTTAATTACAGGACAGGACCATTTCATAGAGCCAATCCCTAAACACATTAACATGCAATGAAGCAGGTCCAGTTAGACGTAACGGACGTGTCACACAAACAACCAATCCTGAAGCTCCCACCATATTGCGTATTGAGTGTGGCAGCAAGTGGATCTGTCGTGGGAATGGCTATAACATAAACTGATGGGCAGACAGCGCATACTTGATTCAAGCCTTGAGAGTTTCCGAGGGATAACAAGACGTAGAGTTACTGGCTTTTCAGCAGAAGCGATCGCTTGGGTAACAAACAGAGATGTAAAGAAATGCTCCAGAAGAACGAGAATGAACCAACCTCTTCAGTTTTGCGCGACGATCTAGCATGGCTTCTGCTAGACGGCCTTCTTTTCTTGCCTTTTTCAACTGTAAATGTATTTATTCAGTAAAATAATCGCGGACTGGAGAAACGGTTCACCTCTTTTTTGTCTTGTGTTGAGACAACACTGCGACCAGCACCCCAGGCTTGGTATAAATGGCTACACGGACTAGTATAAGCAGACAAGAGGAACAGAAACTTAAAATTACCCACTTGCTACTGGTCTCATTTATCTTAGGAGTACCCGTTTGTCCATCCTTCTTCTTTTTCTCCTCCTCGTTTGCCTCTCTCTTATACTTTTGCTGGACCTTGACCCAGAATCTCTCCCCAAACCCTACTCGCTCACTGTCACCTCTTAGTTGTAGTGAACCACCCGCCACTTCGTCGACACTCAAGTATTTCTCGTACACATTCGTAAAGGCGACCATACCATCTGGGAGGATTTCTACCGTCCATTCTTCTTGTGGACCCCGAGCGTCACGATCGGCAGAAACTAGGCCATGAGCGTCACAGGACAAAAATTTGCCTTCTCCTGTCCCTGTACGAATATTGATTGTAGGCGATCCAGCGACCCAGGTAGTGACCCAAACTTGGGAAACATCCGTTGGAACACGGTCAAGTAGTTTAGGAATTTCTGCATCATCTTCAGATTTGTCTTTATTAAGAGCAACCAGCGCCAGACGGTTTGTGGTGGAATTGAATGATACACAGATGGGTGAAGGGTCAGAAGGGTGTATAATAAATGTCGGTCCGCGTATTTCATTGGGGTTTTCGGGAAAAACCCAGGTCTCTGGATCCTCATCTTCCTTGCGTTTACTGTTACTAGCTCTTCCTTCATCGTCAGGATCTCTCTTCCGTTTCTTTTTGGTCTTTTCCCCTTTGAATTTCAATTTGGTTGATCTCACTTTGTCGGTTGACATGATTGGTGCAAATGAGGGCGAGTTTATGAGATTGATGTGAAATTAATTATTGAAACAGAAAAATATTAATTTAACTTTAGCTGCTTCACGTGATTGAAAATAATAAAGCGTGGGAACACTTGTACAAGATATCACTCTCAAGCCATCCCTCGTCGTCGTTGACGTCCTCAAGAATCAATCGCTCGAAAATGAAGTTCAACGCCGGTATGTGACATTCAGATCCCACCTGTCCTGACTGTACCTTCAATTTCCTGCCGAGTGCATTCTTGGATACGAAGATATTCGCTGGATGTTACCCCTCATTTGTGGATGACCTTATTCCTCAGGTGCTAAGAGTGTCATTATCTTACAGACGTCTCATCTTCTCGCCGCAAGTCGCGCAAGGCCCATTTCTCGGCGCCTTCATCCATTCGCCGCAAGATTATGTCTTCTGCTCTTTCCAAAGAGCTCCGCGGTAAACACAACGTATGACAGTTTTTTGTTGGGCGCGGTGATGCATAGTTGATAAATCCCACAGTGCCGTTCGTTACCAATCCGCAAAGATGATGAGGTTAGGATTGTGCGAGGAAAGTACAAGGGACGTGAAGGCAAAGTTACACAAGTTTATCGTAAAAAATGGGTGATTCATGTCGACCGTGTGCAACGCGATAAGTCAAATGGTGCCACCGTTCCGATTGGTATCCATCCCAGTAATGTTGTGATAACCACAATCAAGTTGGATAAAGACAGGTACGCATTTGCGCAATTTCATATTTATGATCTCAACATCGTTGAATTTCCAGACGAGCAATCATGGATAGAAAAGATAGGAAGAAAACTGCAAATGCTGGTGATGTCGAGATGGTCGATGTAGGTGCTCAACTGTTGAAACTTGCCCTTGATATTAAATCCTTTCATGCAGTGATACTTTACCTCTAGTTACAGAGACCAAAATACATATGTATCTATGCATACTGCAATGATATGCGACATGATTCCATAATTCCTCTTGCGACAACTGTGCAACACCAGGTTCATTTTATATGTCATTGTGAATACTGTAAATCTTCATGCAACTCAGCAAATGATTATGGGTAATATACATGTTGGAATATCAAAAAATCACGTCTTCATCTTTGCTGCTCAGGAGATTTGTGGTGTCAGCCTCGTCAGATGTATCCTCCACCACCTCCCCCTTAAGAGCCTGTTCTGCTTCTCTGGCAGCCGTGTCTCGTTTCTTTTTCCCCTGAACTTTTTTCAACCTGTGTCACGCATGTTCATATTAAGTGATCATAAATGCTGATAACATTCAAATACCTGAAAAATTCTTCTCTGTCCATTTCATCCAGCTCGCTCATTATATACTTGATAGTGTTGTCTAGTCTTGGAATAACAACATGTTCGATTGCGTTGACTCGTCGGTTAGTTGCTCGGATGACTTCGTCTAAGATAGTGAAAGCTGTTTGCAATGATGCAAGTTCAACAAGAGTTTCGATTGCTTTTGCATAAACCTCCTTTGCTTTCATGATCTGTTGCCCACCCCGTCCCAATCCTGTCAGATTGAAATCTGCATATATTCAGTGTAATAAGTGACTACAAAAGAGCTTGAGATAAATACCTGATCCTTGAACGCGATCGACTTCGAAAGCGGGGAGAACAACTCCTGACACATTTTCCTGCTTAGCCTTGACTCTGAAAGTCGCAAGTTTTGCTTGTTCCTGCACAAGGTATGCGATGTCTCCCGTAGCATACGTAACCTCTGCCATGGAAAATGAAGCCAATTGCATCACTCGTCCCATTTTTCGTTTTGCCTATCCACAATGAGTTATATCAGAGCTTGTATTAGAGATAGTCTGAAGCGTACCTCGTCTACTTTCTTTAATATGGCACGAAACCTTGTCGTAAGTGCATCTCGTTTCTTTGCCAGGAGTGAGTGCCCCGTTTGTGCACCTTTCAAGCGAAGTTTTGTGTTCGTGAGCGCCATACGGGTGGCGAATACATTTTCGCGTGGTCCTGTGCCAGACATGGTTGCGTCCTGACAATGTACCAGCGAAGAGAGCTGGAATTGCCCGAGCTGATCAATTCATAATACTATCAATATGCTGATTATACTTATTGTAAACTTTCCTTATTGAAACATATGGGGGCATAGCTCAGTTGGGAGAGCAGTAGACTGAAGTAAAAAGTATTCTAAAGGTCCCGCGTTCGATCCGCGGTGCCCCCATTTTTTGGCTCCTCTCTTAATTAAGGAAGCAATTCTCAACCATTTTACTATGTTTTGCACCCGTACATGGTACATAAGTTACGGGAAAAAAAGAATGTTCGCATTGTGAATAATAATAGTAATGCTATGCGATTGTGTATTGTCCATAATTTTTTTCTGGATCGAAAACCTAAGCAGAAAATGTTATGACAAGTACATATCAAGGTGAAAGCTTTCTTACCTCCCATCTTGAAGCCGGAAAGATATGCTTATTCCTCTGATAATAACTCCTTTCCACAACTTTTCCAGCATGAGACTCATCCTTCTCTTTGGTAGCATCGGCTAGCAAGCGAACATCATCATGAACATCGAAATTGAAAAGAGGACCAGATTTGCCACGCGCTTTATTAACGATGAAATCATAGAAGGTATAATGCTGTTCAAAGAGGTAAGTTATGCTCAGGACGGGCATACAGTGAGAGTTTACATGAGGTATGATCAAATCTTCCTAGGGGTGAATGAACAAAATGCTCGAGATTGATTCAATTGAACGGCACACACCTTGATATACATCAAATTATCGACGCTGACACCTCTGAGTTCAGGAAACTGCTGCCTACACTTCTCTAAGAAACTTGCAATGTCATCTCCCTTTTTGCACTAAATAATTTAGCAGGATTAGGAAGGATATCCATGTCCATCGAAAGAATAACTTGATGTACCATTACGCTTTTTCTGTGACCACTACCATCCCAATAGGAATATACAATCTCTATATCCTCTTTCTTCATCTGTTCCTGTTTTTCTAGCCACTCAATCCGCAGTCTTTCTCGTTCTTTCCGTTCAGCCTCTTCGCGTTCTCTGTCGGGAAGAAAAGAAGTATCAACATTAGGATTCTTGCGAAATTTGCTTCGTTTTGCAGGATATCCATCGTTGTCGTTTTCCTTTTTCATAATGGCGGTGGTTTCGTTCGACTCATCATCATCACCCTCCTCGTCTAATTCGAATGATAGAGTAGCTTTTGCAGTCTTTTTACGTTTCTTTGCTTTCCTTGCATCATCTCTAAACAAATTCTCCACATGCTATAAGTCATCTAAACTTCGAAAACACAAGAGAATGACATGTTGACTAGAATGAGAACGTACTTCAGTTCATTGGAGCGAGCAGCTTCTCTAGCTTTAGCCTCTTCAAGTTCTTTTCGTCTCTGTTGAAAGTCTTCCAGCCGGACTAGTCCCACAGTACTATTTTTGAGTGAGTCCTCCATGGAATCATTTTGTCCAACAAATCTATTACTTGAAGGTCGAGCTTTCTCCGTTTCGTTGATCAAAGTCTGCTTCTGACGTTCGAATTCTTCTCTCATTTGATTACGCTGTTTAGCCAAGATATCCTCGCGACGACCCTCTGCTTTATTGGTAGACATTGTTGAAGGATGTTGTCGGAAAGAACAAACCTGTGCTTCATACAAACACCTCCGTTGGTCCCGTGATCGTCCAAATTTTAGTGAAACTTGAGCTTGAAGTTGCCACTTCATTTAAGGGCCTACACATCATGGTTCATATCCTTGGTATAAACTTGCGAGATAGTTTTACGACGCGGGTGAGCCGCAAAAACTTGTTTGAAATATTTACACAATACTGATTTGGGTTACAGTTTGCATTGACCAAATTCTATGGAGTTGGTCCACATATAGCTCACCGCCTCTGCGCACGCTTACAAGTTCATGACAATTGCAAAGTCAAAGATTTATCACCATTCCAAATGACGGCACTTGCATCTTTCCTCTCATCTCCTGCAACTTCACCGGTACCGCCTCGATACCCACTTGCTGAACCAGATTATGTTCCACCCCCACCTAACACCCCAGTCCAGTCACTTCAATCACATTTTAGCGAAATGAGGGCGAAACGCGAAGAAAAGAAATCAAAGAAAAAGGTGCCTGAAAGAGGAGCATATATGGACCCCTTGAAGAAAATAAAGGTTGAATCCGAATTGAGAAGAGAGATTCGTGAAAACATTGCCCATCAACGCATGATTGGAAGTTACGTCGGGAAAAGACATGCAATGCATTTACCTGTCAGAGGTCAAAATACCCAGAACAATGCGAAGACCGCGAAGAAACTCAATAGGCTGGATCGGTATTAGACTATTTGCAGCAGCATTACTAGTTCTCTGTTATCTTAGCAATATCAAAATTTGCATTACAGGCGGTGCTACTTTGGTATCCGCTGCCGTGGCTGATCTATAATCAGTCTGCTATCGGGGAGAGACACGCTCCATGTACGTTCTACTTGCATGCTTCATACTCGGAATGCTAGAAAAATATATTATATACTGACCATCATTGGGTCAAAGAATACCCTATTCCTGTTCATGCATCAAGTTTAAATTTTAGCATGTACTGTAGGTTGATAAGCCATGCCTTGATCTAATCGTCTCCTACCGGCACCTCCTCTTCCAGATATTTCACTAGTCTTACGCGGATTTCGGTACTTTCATCTCCGCGCAAGACATCAGATACAAATTCAGCTTGTACTTGCATCTGCACCTGTGATACATATCATGTAAGTGCAGTAGTGAGATAGTAAGGAATGCTTTTATGTGTACCATCTCTAAAGATCCTCTGATAACTCCACATAACACATTACTGAACCACAATCCCCCCTCAAGAACTTCATCTGGGAGTTCAACAAATTCTGCGAGAGGGTTCTCATCAAGAGTCAGGGTGAAATATGCGCCGGTATTTGATTGAGGGATTGAACCAGTGCTATTGGTCTTATTTTGTGGGGTAATGCCATGTGTAACCGCAGGCGAGATATTGAGAAATGATTTGAATCCGACCTTCAAAGATCAGGTTTTTAGCTACGACTCATCCGAGCGTAAAACCGGTTACTTTAGAGATGACTTCCCCAACCTCTCTGAAATCCGAACATCTCCCAAGATTAGACTTTGCAAGGAAGTCCTCTATCAGACGTGTGCCAATATTATAGCCCATTTTTTCCAACTGCTGGTTGACCTCGTCGTAGTCCTCATAATCTTGAATGAGCTGAACTACAAGTGCGCCATAAGTCAACGCAAAAAGCTCTGCATTCTGTAAATGTCAGTCCGAAGAAAGAAAACTCCAGACAGGATATCTTACGATCTTTTCTGTTCTGCCTTTCCATAGATCCTCACCGATAGCCTTATATTGTTTGCTTGTTGTTGTCGCCATGTCTATGAACTGGAAAACAGTACTTAAGAAGCAAAACTTAGTTTGTGTGGTCGATCACTTATAATGTGCCATACAAAGACCATGATCAGCTGTGATTCAAATTTATGATTTGTTGACTGCCACAATTATATTGATGTCAAGACCAGAATTACAAGCTCCTCCTGAGATAGTACGCTTCATCTCTATCTATGAATGATCATTGAAATGAATTTCTTCACAGTATTATGGCGATGCAGAAGCTAAAAAATATACCCAAAAGTCTGCAGTAAAAAGTTTTTACACCCAACTTAACAATTGATTTCTGGATAGCACTCGAAATCAACAAATCCAAGCTGATATGACGTATAGAGCACTTGAACTGCTCAACTTACCACCAGACGAGCCAGCTTTTCTGCTAGATATTGGCTGTGGTTCTGGTCTGTCCGGAGAAATATTGGAAGAAGAGGGTTATATTTGGGCTGGAGTTGATATCGCCCCTAGCATGCTTGGTAGGTTAAGACTTTTTTTATTCCAAGACAGCACTTGAATACACTCAGAAATTGCGCTGGAAAGGGAAGTTGAAGGTGATCTGTTCCTTCAAGACATTGGGCAAGGTCTAGGATTCAGGCCGGGCAGCTTTGATGGTGCAATCAGGTCTGTAATCTACAAAATTTGAAAACTAAGAAAGAGTGGTCATACTTAATAAACACTCTTAATAGTATTTCCGTATTGCAGTGGTTACTCAATGCAGAAACTTCTCATCCAACATCCTCGCCTCCTCACCGTTTAAATCGTTTTTTTACCACTCTACATTCTGCACTGCGTAATCCGTCTCGAGCTGTATTCCAATTTTATCCTTCCTCAGATGACCAAATACAGCTAATCACATCGAGTGCACAAAAGGCTGGTTTCGGAGGTGGAATAGTGGTTGACTACCCAAACTCCAATAAAGCTAAAAAAATATTCCTATGCTTATTTGTTGGAGGTGGAACCTCACAACAACAAATTCCGAGGGGACTAGAGGGTAATGATGAACACCACGAGAAGGTGAGATTCGAAAAAAGGCGGGAACGGGAACACAGAAAGGAAAAATCCGGAAAGCGGATAAATGTGAAAGACCGCGATTGGATTTTGCAGAAGAAGGAGGTGTGTAGTTTACATGCTGCAGTAATTCTAAATAACCTAATATGTCCATTCATTAGCTGTATCGTAAAAGAGGAAAAGAGGGCGTTCCACGAGACTCCAAATTTACAGGGCGGAAGCGTAAAGCCATTTTCTGAGGTTTGGATATCGATTGTCTCTACTTAGAGTTTTTCAGCTTGACCACCTGTATGTGGAAGTGTTTGATATGCATGGATAGCATCCGCGGCACCGTGTTGAATAAATAGTCCCTGTAGTGTAGCCATACTGATCCGGTTGCCATTCTGCATTGACTGCTCAACGAGTATCTCTAGTTTTTGCCCATAAATTTCAACCTGCGCATCTGAAAAGCCTGTAACATTTTCATCCCCTCCGTAAAACGACGTATAGAGAGCTTTTGCTTGTGCAGGACTTGCGTCGCCAATGAACTCGATCATATCAACGCGACCTGGTCGAATGAGAGCAGGATCTAATTTTTCAATGTGATTAGTTGTCATGAAAATAATACGCTCTTCTCCCGAAGCAACACCATCCAAGGCATTCAGAAAACCAGAGAAAGTGACTGATGATTGATATCTACATCGACGAATGTGAGTCATCAATGTTAATCTTTCTTATTAAAGGATACTGACCCATCCTCGGATGTTTGAACACGCTTATTAAAAGCGGCATCAATGTCCTCAATAAGTACAAAACTTCTTTCAGGTGCATTTGACAGTAGATGAAACAGTTTATCATCAGCCAATCCTCTTTCGGATAGATTGAGGATGCATATGTCATATGACATAGATCCAGCCAGTGCCTGGATGTAAGATGTTTTACCAGAGCCTGGGGGGCCATGTAGTAAATATCCTCTGCGGTAAGGTATGCCTAGGTAGATTAATAATCTGGGAAATGGGATTATAAGAAGGGACCAACCTCGATTTGCATACCATTCACGCCGTTTGAGGAATGTTAATACATCTTTTTCAATCCTTTCTGAGACTCCAGGTTCAAGCACAACACTTTGTAGAGGTCTTTTTCTCCGTGGTTGACCAAACGGCTTCCATTCAATTCCCCAAGCAGTGTGAATGACGAGTTTGCCCTCTTGTCCACGGATAGCAAGGTCCCGTGCCTCAGCCAATAGGTGAGGAAACAGCTCCCTGTCTCGTGATAGTGTGGTTAGTGTCACCGTCTCCCAAGGTATGCCAGACATCAACTGCATGGATTTTGTCTCTCGTTCACGCTTGACCTTATGATGGTGTCATTTACAGCCATTTTCAACGGAGTTCCCAGAAAACGAACCTGCATCCATGCTCCTTCATACTTGAAATAATGCGTCCCAGGTCCTGCAACAAGCTGGAAAAGAGCAGAAGAGCTGCCGTTCTTACGCTGTTCCACGATCGTCTCAACACTGAGTTGGTGGCTTCTTGTCCAGGATGCTGAGTATAGGGACTTCTGGGTTCTATGGGATTGATGTGCCATCCAAGCAAGGAACCAGTCATAGGCTCGATCTTTATTATTGATTTCTAAGGACACGAGCATCCGCCGACGAAGTGCAGTTTGTCCAAGGACGACACCATGGCGTAGAATAGTTAGTCCAACACCCATAGCCTGAGATTTTATTGTATCAGCTGGGCTTCATTTTGGATCAGAAACAATTCTAACCATGAGACCAAAGCCTGCCTGGAAATATGGGCTACATTTTACACCATTATTTTGTCAGTTCAAATGGTTGTGTTTGGAAACGCACTTTCCACTCAACAGTCCACCCAAAACAGACTCATTTGCATCGACGTTGGCGGTGCCATTCCCTGTTAAAGTTGATGCAGGAATAGAAATGCTTCCTTCTGGGACATTCTGCGTGACCGTGTTGGCAGACATCAAAAATTTAAAAAATAGCCAAACTGGGCGTGTCAACTAATTAGGTTATGACTTCATGCTTTGATTACAACCCTGCAAACTTACTACCACTTACAGCTGGTAGTATCGAACCAAACTACACTTGTGTGGAACTCAAGAACTGAAGCACAACCGGTCGGCCCTTTGTGCTACAATATTCATTTGGTCAACATATCCACTGTCGCGTACGGCGCCCAGTTTTCTGTCAACTTCCTAGTGAACCTATATTCTCATCCTCATTCATATCGTCAGTGACACCCCTTCCCCCGACAACTTATGACCGGCAAGATCGAGCAAATAGAAGAAGCTTACAGCATCCTTGGTTTGGTGGGGGTATGATTTCAATTTATGTTGACTTGCGTCAGAGCATGGTTGTTAATTATGTTTGCGTATGCAGGGATCTTCTTTGGGGTCCGTAAAAAGTGCATATATGTAGGCAAACAATGAATCACACCTCTACACATGTAGTAGGTTGATTGTACTTCTTTCGGATTACGTTGCGAACCCATCCAGGCAAAAATACAGACAACTATAGCGCCACCACTAAGTTCTAACAGGTTAACGAAGCATATCTTGGACAGAAAAATAGCCTCTCAGGAATCTATCAATCGGGCCTACGCCTAGGTCGTATCTAACGAGGGCGTCAAAGCAACGAAGAATAGTCTGACTCGAGTCGGTACGAAAAGTTCCCATCTCCCACTTGTGAGAAAAAGGTTAAACTTCAGACCAAAGGCAACCTGTCCAGAAAAACCGAAGCAGTAAATGCAAGGGCTGATTCTACAAGCACAGAACAATATTATCGGAATACAAACCCAACTTTTCGCAATCTTGGTCATGGTCGTCGTCTAGGTCGTAGTAGGGGGGTGTTCACACGACTCGTTAAGCCGTAGACTACTACTGTAAATTGATGTTACATTCTTCAATTTTTGTGTATTAAAAATTTATCACACTCTCTTGATTCCACACCTGCAATTTACAATATGGTGTGGAGGTGTAATACCACTTTTACAGCGCTGCACTGTAACTTGAGGTATAACATTGTTTATTTAGCAAGTTATTTGTTCGGGAAGGAGGTAATAAACACAAGCAAACTTGTACTCTTCAACTAACAGTCATCCAATTTACGGAGTTGACAACAAAATGGGCCGGCTCGCAGAGATGCAGCGTAAGCTCTTGGAGGTGTGTCTTTTGTATATCCAGTGTGTCAGTTACTGACTTACGTGACAGCAAATGATGGGGCCTGAGGCGATGGGTGTAGCAAATGCTAATCTTGTGTGGTCAGACGAAAAGGTCTGCAGGAATTTTCTCTGTGGGACGTGTCCACATGCTCTTTTCACGAATACAGTACGTAGTTCAAACCCGGAAACATTGTCAATAAGAAGTACTGACCTGATATCTAACTTACGTGTAGAAAATGGATCTTGGCGCTTGTCCCAAGTCTCATACAGAACGGCTGAAAACTGAGTTTTTAGCAGCAAAAGAGGCAAACCCGAATGACCCCATTTTCAATCGTTTTCAGATGGAATATGAGTCAAATATATTTGCCTTCGTGGATGAATGTGATCGAAGAATTCGAGCTGCACATCGCCGGCTCGAGAAGACTCCAGAAGAGAATGCAAAGACAACAAATCTGGTATGTATTGAAGGTTAACCCATCAGAAGCCTCGGATTTAGCCTCTCGTTTACAGATGAGAGAAATTGCAGAAATCGAACTTGCTATTCAAGGAGGCACGGAAAAGATCGAAACGTTGGGTAAGTACTTCTATCGCTATCAATAGCGGCTCTTTTGTCTTAAGCTTGAAACAGGTGAACAAGGAAAGGTGGATGAGTCTATGCGTGAGATGGCTGCTATTGAAGCTCTAAAAAGCGAAAAGTCTGAAAAGGAGGTGAGTATTATGTCATTCACTATGGCCAAAGTCTACAGCTCTGAATCAAAATATATAACTAGCGCGAGTTGCAACAACTTACCGATACCTCGGGTGCCTCGGGACACCAAAAATTGCGTGTGTGTGATGTATGCGGTGCATACCTCTCAGTACTCGATTCTGATCGACGCCTTGCTGATCACTTCGGTGGAAAGGTGTGTTTTTAGTTGCCGCTTCTTCTCACTGTGTTATGTATGCAGTAATTAATTCGCATTAACTAGATGCACCTGGGGTATCACGAGCTTCGAAACATGCTTTCCAAGTTTAGAGAGGAGCGTGAGAAGCGGAAGATGGGACCTCCAAGCTCAACACCGTCAGGACCTCCTGGGTCATCTGGTCCACCTCCGGGACCCCCTGCGCGGTCGGGCGGTGATTACCGGTCCTCGCGTGGTGGTGATGACTCCCGCGACCGGGAAAGGGGCGAACGCAGTTATGAGAGGCATTCCTCTTCACGATATGAGTTGAGTGATATACTACAAAGAAACGTGAACCAAACTGATTTGGTATTGTCATTGTGGTGATAGACGAAGGGACAGAGAGCGGTCAAGAAGCCCGGGAAGGCGGAGATTCTGATCACAGAGCTTGGGTGTTTGCGTATATGTGTGCCACCGAATTTAAAAAGATTTGTGTTGTAAGTCGCCATGTGTGCTTATTAGGTTTCCAGGACCACATGCGGTTCCTGGAATGTTTTGGACACCCTAATGAGGGATTGAGTGATGCATCTGAGCAGCCGAGGTGACTGGAGAATATGGTTAGGACGTATATAGGGAATGATACATGCATGTTTCCTGTGATTTGTCTGTGCTTATGAGATTCGTATCTGCGGAAGAGAGCAATATCGGAGTTGGTGAGTAATAAATGAGTGAATAATTATTAATAGTAAAATCTATTTTATTTAATATTAGATATGTGACGAGCGTGACTACGGAGAGGAATTTGTTGAGCGAAGCACAGCTGAGTCCGACTCTGACGACGTCCTCATCGCCGCCCTCCACTTCCACTTCATCCCTTCCTTCTCATCACTGTCTCCTACGGCCCCAACGTCTCTTCTTTGCCTTTATCTTCCTTTCCATTGTTTTCACTCATATCCTGCTACTTTGCTACTCATTGTTCCACTCGCTGTCTGTCTCTGTCATTCATTCAGTTCGGACTCCCCTAAGCGAGTTCGTCCGAATACAAGGTCATCTGTTAAGTCTCCAACCCGCTACCTCCTCCGTCTCTAGTCTTCACAACCCCTTTTATACGCCGTTTATACCGCATATACTACCTTTCGCGTCCTGTATCCCACCATCTCAAGGCGTCATCACCTTCACACCCACGTGCTCACAAATCGATCGCTTTGATCTTAGTTGGTGACTTGCTTTAGCGCCCTCACGGCAGGCCCTGATTTCGTTCTATTTAACTGCTGCAACATCTTTCTGCCAATTGTTTTGCAAACGATTATAAGATCGTTGTCTAAGTCCATGTCTGCAATGACTGTCGCTCAGTATGAGCAGGACATTCAGAATACAGTGACTACCCCAATGGACACTACTCCAATCGCTCAATCACAACCAGCAGATTTATCCCCTCCTTTTCTAACTACAATACCACCCACACAATTAGATTCATCCCTACAAAACCAGTTGCTTCAGGACTCTACAGCTGTCTTCCTGAATAAGGCTGATCATCCCAATACCGTTGCCCCAATGCACGTGTCAATGCCTGACCTTTCATCCTCTGTGTTCATGTCGTCGATGGAGACTGTAGACCCTGCCTCCCATCTGCATACCTCGTCTCCTGGATTTATATCCGAGTTTGCGACAGACCCTTTTGCTGTGGTGACTCCAATCGAAAACGCAATGAATCAAGAAGTGTCGACATTGTCTCAATCCCAAATTCCCTCTCCTTCAATACACGGCTCTGCTTCTTCATATTCTGCAGGCGTGACCTCTTCGCTTGAGTCCGCACTTGATCCGGTTGGCGTTTCAGGGGGACGTAGCCGCGCTAATACGTCTGTCTCCCCTCCATCAATATCCAGCAGCACGTTTTCTTCCTTGTCCCCTACAACCCAGCAACCAATGGTCATTTCTTTTCCCGCTACGGACGCTTTGTCAGGAAAACAGGAAGAATTGCCCCCTCCTGCGGAAGCTCATGTCATCTTAGGAGAGATGTTAAAGGAGTACTGATTCGAATTTTTTTTTTTTTGCAATCCAAGTTAATCATCAATTTTTAGTATCGCAAAAACTGCTTCTTCTGCAGAAGATGCTTGCCGCATGCGGGATAGCTTTGAAACAACGTCGAAAGTAGATGAGCTCAAGGAACGTATTTCCCAAGTATCCAAGATGATTGCAATGCTTTCTGTGTCCAGACCAGATTCTAGTTACACTAATCCGCCCGTTGTGCCACATCAAATACCCATGGTACCCATACCTGAACAACATCCGATTGGGTTTACATCCCTCCCAGCTTCAACCCCACCTGATATAGCGTCCCACCTCAATGTTTCCGATCAATCCCGCAAGAGATGTGCTTCAGAACTTGAGGAACGTCGAACTGTAAAATCGCTGAAACGGGAGCCTCAAGAGGACATTCCCCTAACATTGCCACCCACAGTCGAGGCTCCAGTGACGTTACCAATAGAAACATCACCAGTGTTCTCTACCCAAGAGGTGCCACTTCCTCAGAGTTCCGGAGCTCCATTGAGTGTGTTGCCACAATCACAACCATCTTCTCGGCCTCCTACGCCACCGGTTCTGTTTTCTGCAAATGGTCCGTTCAGTCCCGTCAAAATGCAAACTCCCATACTTCCACCTTTCCCTTCTTTCATTCCCGGCGCTCCGATCGAGTTTTCAACACCAGTCGTAGCTGGTTCGCCTACATTTCCTGGTCTACATACCGCATGGTCTGACTCAGTCGTACCAACATCACGACACCATCATTCATTATCAACTGGGTCATTAAATCGCCCCATGCAATCATTACCACAGGGGTTGTCAATGGTGCAAAACCAAAACATAATATCTACCCCTTTTCCATCTCCTCCAGTTCAGCAAATCCCACCTCAATCTCCTAGCGCTATTTCATCTATTAGCTCCCCTATAGGCAGAATGTCCCGCTCTGGATCCATCACCGGACCCTTATTCAACAACTCGTTTGGTTACTTTATGGAACCATTCCCAGAGTCGACGACCAATTGGCCTGGAATTAACAAAATCGCAGAACCAGGACCACCAGTGCCGGCCACATCTGTCCCACAACCGACTCCGTCTACTTGGTACGTGGGTCCGGGAGAGGCATCCGCAACATCAGGATCCCCCTCCACTGCTTCTGATTCACCAAGCACCAGGCCAAGCACGAACCGTAACTCTCCAACGGACGACGAAGATGAAGATGATGCTGATCACTCTGACGAGAATGAGCACAAAGAGAGCAAGCCCTCGATACGTGTCGTAAGTTTTTCTACCCATGACCACTTATCCCGAAATATTTAGTTGCTTGTTCAGTCTTCAGGTGACGGACCAACTAACTCCGCGTCGGGGTCAGATGTACCACAGGAATATCGCGAAGCAGTTGACCGCATCTTCTTTGAGTATCTAAACAAAATATGCTCAAATCGTAAGTCTGGTATAGTCCTAAACAGGGTCTTACTAACTTCTGCGCTACTAAACTTAGTGGATGCAACGGATTCTAAGGGAGAACACATACATCAGACGTTGATGGCCAAGAAAATGCAGCGTCTGGATGAGTCTCCAGACTTCCGTCCGTTTAAATTCAGGATCCAAGCATTTACGCTTGGTTTTCTCGAAGAAGTACGTCTGTTCTCTTTTGCATTCCTGAAATGGATACTAAAATGGCTTATTTTTTTCCAGCTTGCCCGACAAGGATATCCAGAAGAAAAAATTCCCATGAAGAAGGTTAGCCGTATGATGGATTACAAGTTGATCCGATTTAATTTGCTCCCCAGATTCGTAACTACCTCTGGCGCCAGCAATATATTTTGAGATTCAATGAAGACGGGAAGAAAGCCAAATCAAAAGGAAACCACATCTGGAATATCGAAGCTAAAAAAGCTGGTGATGGAAAATGGGAATTTAGACCATTCCATCGAAAACTGGCTGGTACACCCCCAGGAGTTGCCTATTGTGGCCTAAAGTGGTCTTGGACACCTCGTATATGGGATCCACAAGCATCGTGGCAGAACGTACCAGTTCTTTATAGCTCACCCAATCTCCCATCATGGCTTTCTTGGAAAGATGACGTCCTTTCAGGGATACCTCCTCCCGAAGCAGAAAGTTGCCAGATTACTGTAGTAGCCAAGGTAAACACTGACTAGTATTCTATTCATAAGAATTTGTCTGACATTTACCATTACGACAGTTCCATCTAGATGGTCATGAAGGACAGCTATCACACACATTTAACCTGACGATAGCCCCCGTTTCCACTATTGACGCTACCAATTTTTCGCGTTCTCGACGGCCATCGTTGGCAGGTGAACTCCCACGCAGGAGCACTAGCGATTCTGCATTATTTCAAGCTCCTCAACGGTTGGCTCATTTCCCCCTTTCTTAAATTTGTCTAATAATATTCATTAGGTCCAAACCTCGCGCTGTGATTGAGTCACCTAATACACGTGTTATACGCGTGCTACAAAGCGTTGCACAGCGTGTTACAGAAGAAGCGGAGTCGCAATTCGTTTCAGTATCCCCTCCAAAACAAGCTGAGATTGAGGATCTTGTTAAACAAAAACATGTGCTTGAGCAAACTGTTAACGCCTACGACAAAGAAATTTCTGGTCGTGGACACTCGGAAACACGACAGCTTGCTGTCGCTGCCCAAAACGTTGTTGTACAAGCCGCACATTCAGTGATTGCTGACCGTACAGCAGCAAGTGGCGGTGTTCCTGTGCAACAATCAGAGACGAAGGCAATCCAAAGCGTTACCGTTCATGAATTAACCGATGCGACGCAGGATGCCATCGCAAAGGCCGTTAAAAGGAACGGCACTGCCTCCACAGAGGTCGATATTATTGTCGCTGCTACCTCGATATTGAAAGCCAGGACGCCAATTACAGAAAACACTCCAACAACTATCACCTCTCCGTCTGGTTGTTCACAATCTTCGGGGACAGTTCCCTCCAGACTAAATCCCAACATGCCCCCCGGCTTCACTGAACTTTCACCTTTGCCTGAATATGTTTAAATGTATTCGTGATCAAACACTTTTTGAGCAGTGCTATGTAATATACTTTTCTGGGTATCATGGGACTTGGGTCTGTTTGTTACTTTTTGAACTCGTTAGTTTCTTTTTGTCTCTTTTTGGCTCGATTAGGTTAGACAAGGGTTTGAGGCGTAGTAGGTTTGTCCTTAGTATAGGGTTTCAGGTCACCGATTTTGTGCGTCACTTTATCTATTTGAAGGTTGTATTGCATACAGTACATGTAAGAGCATCATAGGTATTGAAGAAAGTACACATTGAGCACGGCTTCTGGTGAGGTATGGATGCGTGCGAGTTGTTCTCTCGGAGAACTGTAGGTGTATCCATGTTTTCGCCCAGTAATGTTCCACAGAAACCCATGCCCTCTTTCCGACGCTTAGTGGGTGGTGTAACATCATCCTCAGAGTCAAGTCCAATAGTCTCGGGTTCTTCTTGTAAATGAAGTATATCTCCTGCGAGAATTTCGAGCATCTCAATTGTTGCCGCATTGTCCTCGATTACCTGATCGTGGTGCGATAAGCGTTGACATATTGTCGGTATATTAAACAGATCCTGTATCTGTTCCAATTTTAGTCAGAGCAGGGGACAATATAAATCTTAATACCATAATTTTGATTTCCTTCACAGAGGTAGACTTCGTTACCGTTAACCGACGTCTTTCACTACTCATATTTGATTGCCGCAAACGCTTCGAATGACGTCCACCGATTTTACGAGAGCATGTCACAGGTGCTTTCTGAGGTTTCAAAAAGCGGCTAGTGTTCAATGATGAGCGACTGCAAAGCTGAACAACTATCTCAGCAGTAGTCCAGTTCATTCGTCTGTTGAACATAAGATGGCTTCACTATAATTGTGACATGAATCGACAATGTTGATATACCTTTTAAAGCGACAATCTGCGCATACAGGAATCTCATGCTCAAGTTTCGTTTTTCCACTTTCAATATAACAGCGCTCGAGACTGATAAGAGGTCCAGCTGAATAACTACCCTTGCATCAAACCATGGGTTTTAATCAGGAAAGATTGAGTTACTCACAAGGATTCCAAAGTATCCCAATCTTTTCTGCTGACAATGCATAGAGCCGATCCGACGTCTGACTTGTCATTTGGATCGAAAATGAGCTTATTGTGTTCACATAACAATGTCGCATTATCCAGTTTTTCAGGCCGTTGGTTTCCAGAAGGGTTGTTTAGCCATTGCCTCCATACTCTAACAAATTGCACCGGAAGGATCGCATAAGAATCATCGTCGTTCCTTTCAAAGCCGTCCTCTGTCATGTCATCATATAATTGCCTTAGCATCGCCTGTCTCCGGAATTACAAAAGACGATATGAGAATTACAGCAGCACGAATTTTACCTTTTCTTCCTCTGACTGCTTACGAATTCCTCTTTTAGTTTCTTTGGAAACATGGATGAGAGTTTCGCAAACTGCGCACACTTCTGAGTTAGTCGGAATAGGGTTCCAAGAAGGAAATAACTCTTTCAGAATGACTGTGCTCTTGGATTCCACAAATCAGATATCGAGTATTTTATCAAATAGGAGGACTAACCGTTTGAGAAATTCGACAGCGGTTCGTCGTAATGTGTGAAAGATTGCCATGTTCACAGCGAACATGATGACCAAATTCATCCGAGTCAGGTGCGGGGTCTCCTTCTGATGGTATATGCATTTTAGGCTTTAACAACCGCCAATCTGAAAACTGTTTAGTGTTCCTGCCAATGAGAAAATATTACCATGCAACCTTTGAACCACTTTTTAGATATCCAATAGCCTTCGCAATCTCCCATAGAACTGCATAACGAATCGATGGTCTTGACAAGTTTCGGGTGTGCATAATCGTAAAGGCGTTCTACCGCCAGAGAGTATAAATTATACAAGATAATGAAAGATTCGGTTTACCTTTAAAAATTGCCTTAACACAATCGCCACACACGTCCGATGGCTCCAATACTGGGCTGAATATACAGTTCGTGTCATGGACAATCCTCTCATACATTTGCTAGAGTCAGGGTATAAGTGACACATTTTATTAAACATATGATGCAAACCTTATTCATAATTTTCATGTTTTCGGCCTTCATTGGGTCGAGCTTTCGATGAACACACACGATTTCATCATTGGGAATGCACTGTTGGGAGCTCATCAACAATTCTTGGCCGTGTATTCCAGACTGTCCACTTGTCATAGGCGTCTCCAATGTCATTAAAGGAACTTCTGTACAATGGCGAGACAGCCAGTCTTTTAATGATTGTTGGCTGATGACAACAGAATTCTGTAAGAACTATAATCTTGTTAGGGGTGCAGATAGTCCAGCTTTAAGTCTCACTTTGGTTGGAGGTAATATATTCCAAGATCTATATATTTCCATAACCTTTTTCCGTGTGTTTTTCATGATAATTTTGATGTCCTTTCGCCTGTGAAGATTCTATATTAACCTATTCGAGAGTATTATCACACTTACTTTTTTTCATAGGCCTCACAAGTTTCATCATGAGCACTGTTTGAACGAGAAACTATTTCCAAAGCTAATGTGGGAGGACAAGGAGCGGTTTTAATATCTACATTTAGATTGGCCGAGGATGAGGCTGGAGGCGGTGGCACAGCGGTGCTTTTTCGAGCATATATAAGCATATAAGCATCCTTAGATGTAACTGTCCCGCTAGGAGAAGTCAATATATATATATATTAGAAAATAACAAACAAGAAACATTACTTTGTGGTAAGTGAAACTGTGCTTCCTTTAATGTTCTCCTGACTGGATAAACATTAGGAATGTGGTAGTAACCCCCTAAAAGTTCACACATACACTAGAAGAACATCATCATCACTATCGTCGATTCTCTGCCGTGTCCTTACTTTGGCACGTTTTCTGACTTGTTTGTTCGGCAAACTGCAAGAACATTAACCGGGTTGAAAATATAATAATGCAGATGCTTACTCTTCATTCTCGATATTTGTGTTAACCACCCTTCTTTCCGTTGTTTTATCACCCAATTGCGTGATATTGGTGACAATGTCATCATTGAACTGAAACCAGGAGCATTTTCTGAAATACAGGATCAGCATAGTACAGCTGAGGCTTTAAGGGAGCCGTACTCATCATCGTATACTTGGGCCTCATAGTGACCATGATATGCACTTATACCTTTATGAAGGAGGATGCCACGTAATTCGTACAAATTTTCTTGGACACCGATTTCTCCAGATCTTGCACGCTGTTCAGAAGTTCCCAAAAATCGGTCCATATTGAGTATTCTAGGAAATGTTATGGCATGTTTTGATTTCTTGCGCTCCATTTTAGAAACGTCAAAAACAAAACGGAGTAAAGAGAAATGTAGTACGGGCGGAAGTTGTTTAAATTCGGTGTAACGAGTGGCATCTTGAAGACTGTGACAGTGAGGGCATAAGTATCTATGCTTCAAGTCAGCCAAATATCCAGTCTCTTGGCAAAGACACAGACTTGTTGTCACCAGATAATGTTTCTTTCTCCAATAAAGCAGCTAGTCGACCTTGGAGTGAGCAATTTTTCTAGTATACTTCCTGTAAGTACTATACTACACTATAAAATAAGACACTTACTTCGAAGCTAACTTCAATTTCCAGAAAATGAGCTTGCCGCTCAGATCTAGATTGACAGGTGTGACAAATGGTTCCATATATCTGGCTCCCTTGAAACTTTAAATGAAGTTATATTATGTTAAGTGGCGTGAGTAGAAGTAATTCTATGGGTACCTGGTCCGTAATTAGTGATTTAACTGCTGGTGATGATTGCTTTTGAAACTCGGCGTCAAGATGGGACATGAATAACTTCGAGAACCTATGATGCCTTCAGTGGGGACACTTATTTTAAGATTCAGTGCTTACTCTTGGGCATCTTGTTGTTCGGATTTGCGCAGCTGTAAGCTTTCAACTAACTTTATTGGATTATACACATTTTGATTGCTGTATTGTAAAGCCGCGAAAGTGACTTGCAGCTGGAAAATGGGTGATTCCTACATGCAAAGTGTTACCTCATCTATAGCTTTAGCTTACCGTTTGAAGAATAAATCAAACCTTGAATTTACCCCCCATCGCATCAGTAGGTTGGCAATCGTAAACTCCAGCTCTAAACGCAACATCTCGAAACCAGACCTTTAGAGTTGTTGTTAATGAATGTTCAGTGGTAACGAATATTCTGACGCACTTGAAGAGAAGCGTTTGCATAGCATGTAGCCCCAAGGTTCTGGTCACGGATTAGACAGGTGGGGAAATGAAACCTATAGTAGTGCGCACCTTTAGCCCAACTGGTATATCCTGTTTGCGAGATAAAAAATTAGGATCTTTTCCCAGCTTGGCGGCTTCAAGGAAGGTTCTTTCTAATTTTTCTATAGGACCGGTGATAATAATAAGAAAAGCTACGACCAAGTTTGTAAAGCTCACCTTCGTTTTCCCAGTTCTCTTGGCCGAGGTAATTCAGACAATTCGGGTTACTTTCACATGTCTTTTTGTTACATGAAATTTTATCCTCTTCGTCGTCTGAAATGACAATTAATTCATCTTGAAGTTCACCGTTCTTTACAACGACTTCATCTGGAATATCCGAGGATTTTGACCTGACTTCGTCTTGACTCGGGGCATATCTGTTCGGGTGACTGTTCAAAGTGAAGCCGCAAGTTTGCAAAAGATGTTTCAAGGTTATATTCGAGGGGTCAGAAACCTCTGAACCCACCCAATGCCATGAGGAAGAATGGCTGGGAAGTGAGCCTCGTTTGAGAGATTCGCCAGCTGCTAAGCCTTGGGGGGATGAGGCGACGCGTCGTTTACGCTTCGCTAACATGCAGTAAGTAAAAGACAAGGTTGGTTCAATAGAACCATGAAATGGTCGAGCGCGTCACTTTTAGACAGCTTATGTAATCCTGGATGGAACTCATACATTGCTTTTAGTCCAGGCTTCATATTTCACGGCATGGAGACCCAAACAGATGCGAAAATGTCAATATTGAAGAGACTCAAATCAGGAATGTGGATTAAATTCAATAGCACCCAAAATGCTGCGAACGAAGCACGACTTCGACGACGAAGAAAGTTGGCTGGGCTTTTTACACGTAGATTGACATTGTTAAAGTCAGTCGGGTGCCCTACAAAGACTCTATACTGACCTTACTCTAGATACCTACTTCTCTTCATTGGATATGGATGGATGATTATAATTCCTTCATCAAGGCTGGGAAGGACAACTTATATCGACGAAAATGCGCTTCAACCAAGTCAGGTATTTGAAACGATTTGATAGCATGATAATATTGTTAACTACCAACACAGGTTAACACACACTGGAATTGGGAAGATGTTCACACAGCAGACTTATACCTAGAGCAGCTGGAAGCCCTGCGGGATCAAAACGCTACCAGTCAGCTGTAAAAGACTAATATGTCTGTTCCTCGCCTGTGCTAATATAATACTCTACACCAGGCGTGCACAATTCCTGATGACGGAGTTCCAGAAGTTGGGGCTATCTTCATCTACACAAAATTACAAGGTGAAGTCATGGAATAAGGTTTGTCGCTACCTTCGAGTGACATTCCCCGATCTCAAGTCACTTCATGTTAGTCTTTGGAGGGAACAAACACTTATGCTGTACTTGCCTCTCCCCGTGGTCCCGGAACTGAAGCAATGGTCATCAGTGCATCTTGGCTTAGTAGGACCTGCGATGGGGATGGAACACTAAATTTGCGTGGTGTATCCACTGTGCTTTCACTGTCTGCCTTTTTAAAGCGTCAGAAGGTCCATTGTTATGCAAATTAAATATTCAACTGAATAAAGATTACCAGGATATTCACTATGGGCCAAAGATATTATTTTTGTCATTAGTGACGGTTATCTAGATGGAATGCATGCTTGGTTGAGCGCATACCATGGTACAAGACATACAAGTAAATACCTCCTCGCAGTTATCATGCACTACATCACTCATGCTACCAGATTTACAGACAGACGACCTAGAGTTATCTTCAGGAGTGATATGGACTGCTCTCAATATTGATTATCCGGGTCATTCGTTTTCGCATCTTGGAATATTCCATGGTAATTAGAGTTATACACATTTTGTATCTTTACTCATATCAGAACAGAAGGTCTTAATGGCCGACTCCCTAATCAGGATCTCCTGAATTCATTTCAAAGAATATCATTGTACACAGGAGGAGTCCCGGTGACAGTTTACGATCATATTGACCCTCAGGAAAACGGGGGCAGCCGTTCAGAAGACTTTCTTTCTCAATGGCTACCCGAGTCCATCCGGAATAATCATGAAGTGAAAGACTATTTATATAGGGCCAAGAATGTCCTCCGACATATTGGATACCAATCGCGAGGCCGCGCAAGTGGTGTTCACGGTCTTTTTCACCAGTATGCCATTTGTTCTGATCAGAAGCATTTCGAATAAATCTTATATAGATTTCGCATTGACGCGTTCACCCTTTATGCCGTTCCCGCTGTCGGACCACATGGCTTCCATGCTATTGGACGGTAAGTCTAGAGAGTTCATGTAAACAGTTCTAACTTCATTTATTCTAGCATTGCTGAGTCAACCCTAAGAACTATGAACAACCTGCTAGAACGCCTTCACGCCTCCTTCTTCTTTTACATGCTGACGGGCCCCAATACGTTTCTCAAGATAGGAAGTTATATTCCCAGTGCAATATTGGTCAGCATAGCTATGATGATACAAGGGTTAAAGACCTGGGCGGATGCAGCTCCAGAGTTAGATGGGACCAAACAAAACTCTGGAATACAAAACATTTTACCAAGTCAAACAAAACGACCTGTCCTTGAAGCATTGGCTATCATGTTTGCCACGCATATACTCGGAGCGTGCTTATTTGTATCCTTGAATATTTCTTGGTTTATAAATAAATTTGAGGTAGCTTTCCATTTTCATTTTTAATGTATTGCTACCCAGATTATGTCTAACAGGTTATATCCTCCATCGCGTTCATTCTATTTGCCAGTATTCCCCTAACTTTTCCTTTGATCACACGTGGTACTAGCGGGAAAGCTAAAACAGCTGCTGTCATGAAGGCTTTCAACCTTTGCCTTGCATCCTCCGTTGTGTCCGCTATGACGATACTCAACTTCTCCCTGGCTGCCGTACTTGCTGTATTTCTCGGAATCCCACTTATTCTAGCCCATCCATCAACCCAAATCCCCACAGCACTAGTAAAGTATTTGTTTTACGTGACTTTATCTCTCAGTTGGCTGTTGTTTTTTCCTGAAGACACGTTTAGAGCTGTCTGGGAGTGGTATGTTCTATCAGTATGGTTTGCACCATTTGTCTGCATAGTTTATGCTCCATTGGTACTTCAGGCCGCACTTGTATGTCTCGCCCAACCTTGACGTATAAAATAATATAACCTATGTCGGAGCTGCCGTCGCGTCATGAAGATTATAGTTATGATAATTTTTGGATATTAGGTTAGATAATTTACAGGAGAATAGGAAAAATCATGGGAAGTTAGCCAACATCCATGTTAACTGGATCTTCTGTTCCAAAAAGATCATTGTCTTCTTCATCAACATCAGCTCCAGTCTCATCATTACCAACGGTGTCAGGATCTGTATCATCCGCAACATCTGCCACAATACCCTCCTTTTTAAGCCTTTGCATTTCTTTCATCTCGTCGCGCTGTGATAATTTCATTTCCAAATCAACTGTTAACTTCTTCAAAGCATCCTCGAAGCGTTTCTACCACATGAGTGAGTAAAAAATTTCGATAGCACTTGAAGTCTTGTACCTTTATGAGTGGATTTGCTGAGCTTGCAATTTCGTTTCGTTTTTTTGCTACTGCAGCTTCCAGGTCTCGAATCTCTTCATTAAGTAGTTTCCTGGCTTGAACCATATCATCGTCATCGTCATCGTCATCATCCTCGTCACTGTCATCATCATCATCATCCTCTTCCTCATCACCATCAGCTTCTTCATCTTCTTCATCACCCAATGCCAGATCCAACTCGGCAGCCAGTTCTTCGTCAATGTCTCCATTACCCTCGACATCGTCGTTTTCATCGTCACCTTCATCATCCATGTCACCTCCAGGAGTTGGCGCATCTCCTATATCAGAAATAGCTGGTGTTGGCGCATCAAGAGGGTCTTCACGATCAATAAATTCCGAATCCGACACATCCGGATTCACATTCTCGAGAATATCTAGATAGTGGCGCTGAATAAACAGAATTTAAATGATTCAGTTGGAAATACCATATTTAACCTCCGTAGCAAGGGCGTCTTCGTCCAACAGTCTCTCTACTTCCTGTTCCACGCTCTCAATAGTCTACAACATATATGAGTTTGAGAAACGCTGCAGAATTGAAATAATTCACACGTCTATTGACACGCTTACGAAACCTACGTTTCCGTACATGGTGTAGAGGGGGCGTAATACCATGTGGCCAGATGAATTCATCAATGTTAAAATTCCTTTGGTTGACCACATGTTCGTCGCTCTGAATTTTGCCATCAACGACAAGCATCTACACAAGCTGATATGAGTAAGATGAGGTCGCAACGGGTATAAAATTACTGGACCTGACATATATCTGCTACTTTGAACATTTGCTTGTTATCTAGAGTCTTTTGAGATTCAATAATACAGGGAAGATCCACAAGTTTTGCATTATAGGTGTTTGATCCTATGTGAAATACAGCCCGTCGAGAATCTGAAAGATGATCTAAATTTTCGTCTCTGGTAGACTTATATTCTGACCTTATTACCTTTGAATTTGAACCAAACATCATGAGATATTTCTCTTGAGGCAACCATTTTCCTCATCTTCTCCAAATCCTCTCCGGGAGGCATACGTAGTATGAACTGCTCTTCGAATGCCAAATCTTCGTCGTCTGAGTCCAGTTCTCGGTCATATTGACCCAAAAATGACATTCCTGGAGCTTGTGCGGCTGCCTTTTCGCTTAGCTTTAGCTTCAGCTTAGGCTGCAATTTTGGCCTCGCTGTTGAAGATCTCGTAGTACGTTCTGTAGCCTCCATTGCGTTGTGAGTTATAGTGTGGCTAGAGCTTCTCAAACGGGAAGACGAGGCGATGGAATTGTTTTGGACAGATTTAGGTTGTGAGTAACGCGAACTAGTAACACCATTCGTCGATGAGCCACGCTGAAATTCAATAGCTTCTGTGTCATCAACGACTATAAGGTCGTCGTCCATCTGAGAGGTCGTATTCAAAGTTGTATTTACGGATTAAAGATGTCACGCATAGTGTCACATGTTTTAGATATTTATGAAGGCTGGAATTGTATTCTAATCGGACTTCCCACTATTGCAAAGTATGCAGTAATAGAACCAAGCGCTAAACCAAAGAAACCCCAGCGCATTCTGTCATATTCGACATCTTCGGGTGTCCTCAGACTTTTTCTACTGCTCATCGAATGCAGGTCTGACCAAGTCACTGGCAATAGGGCACGATAAAACTTAGTAGAATTACTAGACTTGACCACCTGACTAGAGCTATTGGCAGTTTCGAACACCCTTCGCGCATGAGATACGAGAGATGGATAAGATTGTGATACATGAGTTTTCAAAAACGAGTTTGGGTATGGAGGATCGACCAGGAGGAGTATATGTGCAGCCAGCAGAATATCCAAGGACGTCAACCTTCAAAACTATAATTCAGATTGTCACATAGAACTAGAAGGTATCATGTTTACCTGTTTTGGTAGAATTGTGTACCACCGCCCAGAAGGCGTGAAAATACAGCAAAAGTTGCGTTAGCTTTTTCCAAAACCTAAAAAGCAAGGCGGTTATTATAATATTCTGCGGAAGCATCCTATATAGCTACCTTTTCCCGTTCAAAGGCTTGTAAAAAAGTCGGTTTTGGGTTTTCTTTCTTTTTATGATGCCACAATCCGTTAGGCTTTTCCTTCTTTTTTTCATTCTCCATTTCAACAGTAGCGAGACTCCAGAGTCCTGCAGCTTCAAGGCGAGGCCGGTACAGTTCACGTATTTTACCAGGAACATAATACCTTTGTGGGATAGGCATTAGTGACACCAATGTTGAATGTGTAATGCTTTCCCAGTTCATTTGGTTTGAATATAACGTATAGGACTAGTACATTGAGCAGTCATTCAAAATGAATATTTTGCACCCACCACTAGATTGCCCACATTGGAGCTAACATGTGCACACCAAGCAGTATTTTGGGCAGCCTCTTTAGGGGTTAACGCAGAGTCGGGATTTGAACTCTCCTCAGTTTTGTTGAGGCCAGCAACATATTTGACAATAGATGCAAAAGATGAAATTTGTTGTTGGCCATGTTCAAGACAAGGTAATTGACCTAGTTTTAAGTTTAACGAGGGATTTATACAACACCATATTCCACTTACCAGAAACAGACGAGTCTAGGTCAACACATTCCACAACAGTAAATGCTCCTGGAATAGTGATCTGCAGATACAGAACTGTGGCGAGACACTGAGGGTCAAATGAAGAGAGACCCCATTGCCCTGGCCAAATGTGGAGAACAATGTCTGAAGCCCCAAGTTGTTTGTCGTTCATTTTAATGAAGAACCGTGTTCTATATACAGCTTGGTGAGTCCATGGTGATAAGCAAAAACTTTGATTTAAAACACAACCAAGCAACCGTAAATACTACATTGTTCCGTTTACATAATGCCAATAACATATTGAAGTCCTTAAGCTGCTTTCAGACCAATGACTATCATGAAGCTCAGCTACCAACTTCTTGAATTCCACTGACAGCCGTTTTATATTATTATAAACATGTGATACAGCGGAACATGTTGGACGTGGACCGCCGGGCCGTAAGAACTTAGAAGGATGTCATGCAGTTGTCATGCAGCGTCGTGCGTAAACTCCAGGCCATACATTTGTGTGACGCACAAAGGTGCATAGTTACCTAATGGGCTGGGTAAATCCATGTAGGCATTTGATCAGATTACATCCTTGGTTCAGGACTTTTTACCGACTCAGGTGCTTCACATTCACACTCTAGGCAGAGTCTTCATAGAAAATGCTCGTCATCGGTTTAGCTTTTATGATGTTACTCTGGGGACTTCTGACGGGCCGATAATTCAATACTGGAAAAATTTCGGCGAGGAAACAGCTCCCAAGCTGACACCACAATACAGTTTATGTTTCAAGCCATGAAAAGCTATCATTAGCGCATTGGTTAAATATGTGGGACCAGAGACACGTAGCTGAAGATCACCTACGTACTCTTTTGACATGAAGTTGTTATCTTGGCTTGTTGTTGCGTCCTGCACGTTAGTTCATTGTTGTTCTGCGTTGCTCGCCTTTCCTGGCGCTGAAGGTAATCCCAGTCGTTGCAATTACTAAATAACTTAGGTACAATTATCATTCAATAGGATTCGGCGCCCAAGCAACAGGTGGTAGGGGTGGTTCAGTCTACATCGTTACCAACCTCAATGACTCTGGCGCTGGGAGTTTCCGTGATGCGGTCTCGCAATCTAATCGAGTAAGTCTGCGTTTCCCTTTAGGTACCTGTATAATAACGCCCATTTCAGATCGTTGTTTTTGCAGTCGGTGGAATAATTAACATAACTAGTAGGATTGTCGTCAGCAGCCACGTTACAATAGCTGGCCAAACCGCCCCAGGACAAGGCATCACCGTCTATGGAAACGGTATTTCTTACTCCTCGGCCAGCAATACTATCACCCGATATATTCGTTACAGGATGGGAAAGAATGGTCTGGGCCATTTAGTCATCCGATTGCGCATTGCTGAAACAGTGTATCCATAGGAGACTCTGGAAAAGATACTATCACTATCGCTAATGGTGATAACATGATTTTTGATCATGTCAGTGTTTCTTGGGGGAGAGACGAGACCTTCTCTATAAACGGAGATGTATCCAACGTTACCATATCCGACTCAATCATTGCGCAAGGCCTCGAAACCCATTCATGTGGAGGTCTTATCCAGACAGATGGAGGTGTTAGTATCATCCGCACTCTATATATCGATAATCAGACACGGAATCCTAAAGTCAAAGGAGTGAACGAATTTATTAACAACGTGGTAAGTTTGAAGTATCCCACACTGAACGTATATCTTAGCCTACCGGTTCTTCGTAGGTCTACAATTGGGGTGGCGGAGGTGGCTACATCGCAGGAGATTCCGCCGGACCGTCTGAGGCAAATATTATCAACAATATTTTCATCAGGTCAGAGTCAGCCAATCTTTCATAGAATCGAAAGGCTGACAATGAATTTTTGGCAGTGGTCCATCTACCACGATTCATCCATGTAAGTCCTTGAATTATAGGACGCACATGTACGTTGGAACGTTTTTTTTTACAGTTACGCGCGGAAATGCCAACTTCCATACATTCGTATCAAACAACTACTATGATCCGGACCAAGACGGAACACTCAATGGCTTTGTCCTCTCCTCGACAACAGAGAATTATTCCGATGTTGACTTCCAATCTGTGAAATATAATTATCCCACAGTCAAAACGCTACTCAGTCCAGTCGACGCGTTAGCTAAAGTGAAGGCATCTGCTGGAGCAAGCAAATCAAGGGATCGTGTCGACTCTTATCTCATTAATACTGAGCTTGGTTCTCTTGGTAAAGTGGGTGCCTTGATTACCGATCCATCGGCAGCCCCAATGAATGGTCCAGGGCCTATCACTGGAGGAACTGTAAGGACCTTGTCTTTGAATAAGACACTAGAAACTGATGACCATCTCTAGGCGCCTGTAGATACCGATAAGGATGGAATACCAGATGCGTATGAAAGCGCTCATGGTACAAATCCCAATGTCAATGATTCTGCGAACATTTCCTCAAACGGATATGCTAGTGAGTTGTCACCTCCCTTAAATTAGTTGTGGCTTAGACATTATGATAGACATAGAAAACTATATCAACTCATTGGTATAAATACTGTGTATCCACGACATAACTACGACAAGAAAGCAATTGGATAACAACTACATAACCATATATCAGAGCAACAATAAAAATTTTACATGATTAACAACATAACAGTAGGATCAAGACTTGTTTTGTTTGGTCTTATCTTCAAGATCTTCTCTTGAGTTGTCGGAGCTCTGCTCCGTGTCGGTATGGGCAAACGTCGCGGGGTCATACCAGCTGATGCTTTCTGGAACTGGAGTTTGGGTGACAACCTTCAAACTGACAGCTCTACGCTTGTCAATTCGGGGGCGGGTTGGCTTGTGCTGTTCCTATATTGCGTGCCACTAATCACTATGGGAGAATTCAACTGTGCAAAAATACAAACCGTCGATAATGCAGTAGAAGGTGGTTCCATTAATCTTTGTTTTTTTGCAGGGCTCTCTTCAGATTCCTCACGGAGGACCGCAACAGACATGCTAAGGGGAAGGCTAGCAGTCCTACGAGCCAGAGGTTTCTTTGCTGGTGGCTTTGGAAGTTGGATATGCTCTTCAGTTAGTATGCCTTGTGATTCCAGAAACTCTGAATGACAGCAATAAGCGAAAAATAATGAGGCCACATAGATATAAAACATACCGCGCGTGCGGTATCTGAAGACGAAAGTTACGAAAGTACTCGGTGTATCATTCTGCTGGCTTCCTCCATAATCCTGCAAGTTCCATGTTGCTGGGTATTGCTCGACTGCGTTTGTTTCGTCTCCAAATCTGACGATAAATGTGAGCTGAAATCATAAGAAGAATATGGAAATTTCCAACCCTATGGAAAGTTCACCGAATTTGCGCTTTCCAAGTATCACGTCTGGTACTTTATTTGGAGGGTTTGGTGTTTTGCTTGTAAGACGTTCAACTCTCTTGATACGCAAAATGATCATCCCAATATCTTTACTGGAACCTTGTTCTGTAGCACTAATGACCACTTCTCCTTCAAAGGTATGTTAACAGAACATTTCTGCAGACCAGACATTCACATACCATCATCTGGAGCCCTTTTAAACATAAATGGTCTCTCTGTGTTGTGTGACGTCCTAACACCAGATCTTGAGGCAATGCCCTCACCGAAGAGAAAACGACCAGGAACGACGTATCCATCAAGCGTAATGTAAGCACAGGAATCTACATTACCTCCATGGTCCCTCCAGTATACGGTGAAAGGCTGTAAAGTGCATCACATTAATTACGATGATGGAAGTGGCTAATGGTGAATTGAGTGGCGTAAGACTCACCTGGCCTTCCTCGCTAGGTATCCAGCACGATACACGATGGGCCCTTGAGTCTTCAGCAACCAAATACTCTGGAACCGCTTTGCCATTGATGACAATCCATGCGGAGAACCCACGGTGGGTAAGCATAAATTTTTTAAGTTGTTGCCGCCCAGGCGGGGGTCACCAGGATAGTTGTTCCTTCAAAATCGATACTGTAAAGGGTCGAAAGGCCTTATATGCAACTCAATGAAGTGAAGTCACTCACCAAATGGAAGTAGAAACTAATTGAAAAGTTATGAAAGGTAGCTGTAGAGTTTTGAAGTTTGATTTTGATACTTATAAGTAACTGCACCCGGATGTTCGAAATGATCTGCAGTTTCGATCGCGTTTGGTCACGTGAACCTTTATTCACCATTTATACGTGAACGCGTAAATCATACTTTACCATCAAATTCAACTACAAAACTAAAGATGCCACCAGCAAAATCCTCTTCGAAGAGGAGCATCGACAATGAAGCCGACACGAACACCTCAGCGCCATTACAGAAGAAAGTCAAGATAGGAAAAGAACTGAAGTTAGATGCCCAACCCACCAACAAAGTCCTACCTTCTCAAATTGTATTCCCACCGCGCATACCAAATACTTTTCGGTTGGCGACTTGGAACATATGTAGTTTGGCTTCAAGTCAGAAAAAGGTGTCCCTTACAGCATGTTGAAAATGACCTTTCCGGCTAAACAACAGTTATGTAGGGATTCAAATACTACATAGAAGCGGAGGATCCAGATATCCTGGTTCTCACAGAGACAAAGGTATTATATCAATCTGTCACGTTAGTATCTTGAACAGCTTACATCTTGTTAGGTCAATGATATCCCTAGTGACCAGCTGTTGATAGAACGTTTTCCATTTTCGTATTGGTCCATTTCTGATAAGAAATCTTATGGTAAGAAGCTTTTGGTTAAGTTTTTACATCCACAAACCTTTTTTTCCCAGCTGGCACTGCCGTGTTATCTAAGTACAAGCCACTTTCTGTAACCCAGGAACTCCCAGGACACCCAGATCCATCTTCTGTAAAGGGAAGGATCATCACCTTAGAATTCGAAACTTGCTACGTAATTGGGACATATGTCATAAATGCAGGGGTGGAATTAAAGGCAAGCATCTTGGTTGCTGTGATAAGTGTATAAAACTAAGTGATATGCTATAGACCCTGGATGAGAAAAAGGTGTGGAACTTGCATTTTGAAGCTTACATTCGAGAGCTCGACAAAAAGAAACCTGTTATCTGGACTGGAGATTTAAACGTTGCTCCTTCTGAAATGGGTCAGCTGACTCTCCCAAACCTGGCCCCTCGTTATTAACATGTTTCAGATTTAACAAACGCCAAGAAGAATTGGAACAAGACCCCAGGGTATACGGAAGCTGAGACAACTGCCTTTCGAAATATTTTAGATCCACCAGCAGAATCAGGTGCTAATAATTTGGTTGACATTTGGCGTCATCTGCATCCGACAAGTAGACATTATACATACTTTTCATACAGATTTAACTGCAGAATGAAAGGTATTGGCTGGAGGCTAGATATATGTGAGTACCTACCTCATAACTTTTAATAATCGTATTTCCGCTGATTCAAATTTAGTTGTGTTGAGTGAGCGATTGATAGGACGTGTAAAGATGGTGAACCAATTACAGTATTCTTTTGATCCACAAGCCTTCTGATATTGATTACAACAGTGCGAAATTCGTAGCGAAATATACGGCGCCTCAGATCACTGTCCGGTTGTGATGGAAATAGAGGGCACTCTTTGAATATTAGAAGCTATACAGAAATGATGCTGCACAAATAGTTCCAAGTACATGGGGGCATAGCTCAGTTGGGAGAGCAGTAGACTGAAGTTCGCATGTATTCTAAAGGTCCCGCGTTCGATCCGCGGTGCCCCCATTTTTTTTTCTGTCTGGATAATTATTCTGTTAATATACTGGGTCTTTATATTTTGGATGATTGATCATCTCATAGAAATCATGTGGGTGAATGAGATATAGCCGGAGTGGGGAGAACAATGGGTGCAGCAAATACAAATTGCGGGTACAGACAGTGTGTAACTCAGAATCATTATATATTTCAATACTCTCCAAAACGAACATGCCCCGTCCGTTCCGCGTGTTCACGGGCACCTTTTTCTCCCTTGAGACCTTGTCCACAATCCTGAAAAAAAACTTAGTTATTGGCTATTAACATGAAATAACTGAGGTTATAATCACTTCGCATTTTAAATCAAAAGTTGAGGTGTTGGTATAAGCCTTTTTCGCACGTAGAATATCCGCCAGCTTAGTAGCTGCTAGAATAATGGGGTCTGAATCATCATCAAGTGAATCCTTCTGAGGCTGTCAGAAATGATATAATGGCACCAGCGGAAGGTATTTTACCACGGGGAATAATGTCTGGTGCCACTCCGGCGGAGCTTCCGGCATTGGTGCGAGGGATGCTGCGTCGTAATGGATCCCGGAATAAACCAGAATACACCGCATACCAGTGGTCGCATCAGCGCCCATTGGGGTGTAGTGATCGATACGACCCGTCTCGACATCAACGCTTGCAATTTCTGTGCGATAATGCGTTGCTAAAATCGACAATTCGATTGCTCCACCCCAAGAGTTGGGTTTTGTGATAGTAGCAATATATTGGGTAGGAGGCATTCTTACTCATAACAGCAGTCAAGTTGACGAACGTATATCACGCTGCTGTAAGCTCGCTTACCCAAGGATAGCTTCATTGAATGTCACTGGATCATTCCTTATCCCATCTGCTACGACTGGGGGCTAAAGATTAGAATTGATATGACATTTACGGACATTTAACGCTTACTCTTGCGCATCTCTGAAGCTTTTGACATGCTTTGCGCAAAGACAAGAGCAACGGAAGAAAAAAGACATGAATTATCATCTGGTGTGGTCTATCACAGGATATAACTCTAGAAATTATGGGTGTGAAGACCATCAACTTACCCTATGGATAAGAACGCCTCCATCAGTTTCAACGTAGTCTGGACCATCTGCTGTTGGAGGAGCTAAGGGTACGGTGTTTGTATTTGCACTTGGAGAGGAGGTTGGTTGTAGTGATACATGGGGTTCAGATGATTCATTGACAATGATCTGCTCAGAAGTTTTCAGGCCTAGGCTGGTTAGAGGTAATTCCGGTACAATGATGAGAGGTCGAGGAGGATAACCTGATTTGACTAAGACAGATGTCAGAATTATGAATGGAGTGAGATAAGATGAGACACACGGATCTGCCGGGAAGGCAAGATGCCAGTCGCGGAGTGAATCTCACGCAGCAGGTCTTGGACAGTAAGATCATCTTGATCTGTGGCAAGATGAATGGTAGACACGCCATTCGGGTGACGCAAACGAACGGACGCCATCACTGTTATTGCAGTCCAATTTCAAATCAGATCAATCCACTTCTCGCTCTTTTCATATAACGTCATCTGTTGCCCTTTGCTTGTCCTCTCTATGTCATTCCTTCTCCTGTGCGTCAGACCTACGTCATTCCATTCATGGTAAAACCACTTCAAAACATCTATATAAACCCCCCTTTTCCTCTCAAAACTTATCGTTACTTCTCTTCCACAACCCACAACCACTTTTAACAACCAAAGTGCGTGTCTTAGCATTTTTGCCCTGCTCAACTACTCATTCTCAATTTCTTTTAGCCTTCTTCACAACTTTATCAATATGTCCGACGCCGGTCGCCAATCTTTCACCGACAAAGCTGGCTCTGCCATGAAGGTTTGTTCACCCGCATGCCTGGTTTTGTCATTGTACTAATGACTTGCTTACTTGGCACAGCCCGATTCGCAGAAGGGCACCATGGAACAAACCACTGACTATGTCAAAGGCACCGCGGATTCCGCGACATCTACTTTGCAACCTAATGTATTTATTTTCTCAAGTTGTGTAGGTGTTTTATCTCACCATTTTCTTTAGAGTCAGAAATCTGGTACTCAAAGAGCTGGAGATGCCGTAAGTGGCAACTCCAACGAAAATCAGGTAAGTTTTGGACCGTCTGACTGATCTCATCCATACTTATATGTTCTTGCCAGGGTTCAATGATGGACAAAGTCAAGGACACCATCGGTATGGGAAAGAACAACAACTAAATGTTTAACTTTACCAGATGTGTGTAGTTCCAGCGATTGTATATTTGTATAATTACATCAATTATTATTGTTTCCTTAAGAAAATATAATCAGGTGCAACAGCATAGGTGCTCAACAACTATCACATTGTTATTGTGGAAGTATCACGGGCTCTTTAGTCGTCCTTTTTGTCGCAATGTCTATGATAGTAGCAGGGGCTTTCATGTCAGTCCCTTCTAAGCGCCTTTGTAAGTCGTTCGCATTTTTCGTTCCACCGGTTTTAGCCTCTTCAACTTCTTCAACCAATGCGCGCAATTCGGCTTCGATATCGTCGTCATCTATGTTGTTCCCTACTCTAAGCGCAGCATCTCCACTAATTCTGACGGCCTCATCAATTTCCTGTGCATCCGCATTTGCATCTGCCAGAGCATCCATTGTTGTCTCAATAGCATCGCGTTGTAGTGACGGATGTGCTAGAATAGCACGAAGTGTTGTTGTTGATGATTCGTAGGCTCTGACAATCTGAATGTGGAACTTGTATCAGAACGTATCTTCTGATATGTTAGAACATACCTCAATGTCTCCAGCAGCAGTCTCCACGGCCAAAAGTGTAGATTCTAAAGTGGTTAGTGAGCCAAGCCGCTTTTCTACTAAATCTTGTAATTGCTTTCGAGAACGAAGATAGCTTAACGCGAATGATTTCTGTTTCTGCTGTAGTGCAAGTGAAGCCTTCTGTGTACACCTACAATGAAACCGGTAAAAGAGTAAGGGAACGGAAGTAAATAATTCATTCAGAGACCTACATCTCTACCTTATCTTGCAGGTTTTTCACCTGCGACCGTAGGTTGACCACTGCATCCTTGAGTTCCAGAATACTACGGTCAACTGCGGTAATGAGACGGTCATCTAAAGAAGCATCACTCTCTACGAATTTGATGACCTGAGTTAGAGACGGTCTCAGATTTCAGATGGCGAAGTGGAGCAAGGGTTACTCACATCCTTGTCAACAACAACGACTTGTCTATCCCTTTCGAGGTATTTAACAAGAACCTTTATATCCGCATCTTTTGGCGTATGATATTTGCCGCTTAAACAGCATTCAGAAAATGTAGCTCTGAAACCTTGCCACGAATATATTCTGTCTGCAGGTCCAGTTATAATACCCCGTTCCTTGTTGATTACAGCATTCGCTGCGCGTTCCACAAGAGGGACAACGACATAGTCACCCCACCAGCTTGTATCTTTATGCCGGTTGTTACTATTCGATGTAAGAAAACCCTCTTCACCTACTACTCCTGCCTGTTCGAGAGTCCACCACAATGGACGACCGATTACATAAGAAACAATCCTTGTGGGGAGCCATCCGGGGTAATATATCGACGCTTCTGAGTTAAGAAAGTCGGAAAGTGGCAGTAATGTTTTGGAGGCACGTAGTTCAGCCTTTACAGTAGATATTAGCATTAGAACTAGGTAGGGGGGAAAATTTAGGACAAACAACGACAGCACCGAGCGCTATTGGCTTTCCAACGCGGTCGACTTTGAAACGGTCAATGAGGTCACGCGAAGCATGCAAGACCAGACGAGAGCCACCAGAAGTGGTATCTCCCGAGCTGTTATTAGCGGAATCACCACCCCGGGACGACTGTAGACCAGCAGAAACAACGAGCTCAAAAGCCTTGCGCCACCATTCTACATTAGCTTGAAATGCCGCAGGATTAGAAGAGCGCTGTCGAGAAAAGTCTGAGTAAAGTGCTTGCAAACGAATAAAAGATGTAGATGAGAAGGGCTGCGCAGCCAGCAAAGCGCTTTGCGCCTGCATTTGTGGCTGAATGGACTGCTAATAAACTATGTGTCGGGTTCTCTAACGGTTGGCATGTGTCACGTGTTAAAACAGCAAATCATTATTCAATTGAATAATATCATCTGGACTTACTTATCACTTGATGGAGCGTGTTGATGAAAGTCTCATTCCGCAGCGGGATGTACTTAAGGTGGAGAACAATCCAACAAATTGATTGATTCTAACACTAGAGATAAGTACGAATATATTAATTGATGAACTGTCACAAGCTTTTGAATCTATTTCTGCATGAGAGAGCTTCCCTTTTCCTTGATGAACGACGAACAAAAGCCACGCCAATGTCCCGAAACTTGCTATATCATTCTGACAGGTAGAGTTACCCGGGATAGGTATCAGATCTAATTGCTGATCCCTATGAATTGGTGCGTGTATGTCGCGATTACAATGGATCACATTGGTATTTGGGGTGTTTACTTCCGTCTGGTTCCTGGTATTCTTATCAAATAATTTCGCCTGTTTTGTAGTACAGGCAGAATGTTTTCGTATAGTGTCTAATAAATTAGCTTGAATTTAACACGAGAATGATAAGTACTAGGAGCGGTCGTATGTATCTACAATTCAATTGATCTTTGGATATTTTTTGCATGTTGAGAATTGGTTGCATACGAAAGACTGACAGAGGGGTTGCTCGATGATGTAGTAGGGTATATAGCAGAAAATGATCCTGAACGGAGGTCTCTATAAGAATACTACATGAATCGAGATTCGTATTAGTCTTGGCGTAATACACATAAAAAATTCGGCATTTTGCTCACGAGAGAATATGATTGTGCACTCGAATCAAAAATTGACGAGAACCTCCTTGGACGTCTCGAGCCCAAGAATGGCGCATTGGTGTTGGTCGTCCGTACATAGGCGTTAGTGAGTTGTGACTGTGAAGTTGGCCGTCGGTTCCTGGTAAAGTAATATAGTATCAAAAGTCCCACAAGACAAATGAATGTGATAGCTCCGACCACGCCTCCAACAATGGCACCTGCATGAGATGAAGAGGAAGTGTTTCCAGCTATGTTAGGTATAGAAGACGGCTGGATTGAGGTTGTTGTCGGTGCTGGTGCCGATGTGGTTTGGGGTATTGTGGAAGTTGGGGTTGGAGATTTTGAAGTGGATTCGCCGAGGACTGAGAATGTTTTTCATCGACTTACCGAAGGAATCTGAGAATGGACAGGCTACTTACGCATGCGTACGGCTGCCAGTGGATCGAATGTATTGTTTGTCTTTGGTAGCAATTACTTGAGCAACGAAGCGGCAAGAGCTTGTAACACTCACTAGACTGATATTAAGAAATGCCCATGGTAGTACCTCTACTGCATCTGAGACTGTTGCAGGAAATCTGGAGAGTAAAATTCTCAGCTCAGTGAAGTTGAAGGACTAAATCTGATCCTCCTACGTTTCTAAATGCACTTGGGCTGTAGAACAGTTAGAGCTCCATGTATCCCAGTTTATAAAGGTACGATTTTGACAGCCCGCGCACGCGCTGATCATAACATAAGACAGAGTGCTGCATGTACAATTATCGGCAGTTGAGTGATTTGGACCTTGGTAGTGCGTCTTTGGAGGTAGAGCATCGATAACAACCGCTGCTCGTATAATACCCAAAGATCATATTAGCCTTGATATTCGATATCATAGAAGAAGACTACGAACGTCTTTGGCTACAAGCAGATTCTAGATACGCACCAACTAAACAGGGTGTCTGCTGGCGGGAATTGATCGACTGAATAGTATTGTGGTCAGTGACACAAACTGACATGTTTGGTTGGTACACTGACCCAGGAGTAATCGGGTATACACTGGAGGACATTTGAAGACTGAGCATCCACACCATCTATAACAGCTATTGAAAGCAGCGCAAGTCCCACATTTGTCTTGTGGCAAACCCTCATGATGATGAACAGGCTTGTAGCAAAAGCGGCATGTTCTGAAATCACTGAAGGTTCTATGAAGGCTTCGAATCAAATAGTACAACAGTTTTGATTGATATGTTTATAATAAATATTAACATCCACATGTACATGAGAGAGTCGCTATGCTGGCATGCACAGCCTTTCTTTGCACAGCCGTTACTCATCTTCTTGTGACACTGATGTCTGTACATCGCAAGCGAGCGCGAATGAGACATTAACACATAATATAGAGGATATATATCGCGATAGCACGTCAAAACGGATGGTAGAAATGATATAGAAAAAAGGCTGGGGCTGAGCAAAGAGGTGCAATACTAGTGACATATAGCTGAAACAACTACTTTCCAGGCTGACTCAAAAGAAAGATAACAGGGGTAAGATGTAATTACAATTCAGGAGCACCGGTATAGCGAGGACCTGGTCCTTGCAAATTATGCATACTTGAGGAGTAGATTGTCGGTTCGTTCGTTTGGGTCGTGTACTCTGTTGCGACAGGAGAAGTCGGGAAAGTACTGGGATCCGCAGGGTCCTGATTCAAAGGTTAGAGTTAGCTGACATTTAGAAAAATCTATGCCTTACGTAGAGTTTGGGTGTAACCATCGGTGAAAAAGCGTTTCGACTGTCATTATAGGCCATTGGTGTTATCTTCGCAGGAACAGACTCATAAGCGGTAGTAGGTTCCGGCTTTGGGGTTCGTTTGCGTCTGAACAACAGAAATACTATTCCAGCCAGTAGTGCAAGTCCCACAACACCTCCAATCACACCGCCCGCAATTGGGCCGGCCTTAATTTTACTTGAGTGGGTGTTAGCTGTTGAAGTTGGAGTACCTGGATTGGTATTTGTGGCGGATGGAACGTTCGTGGACTCAAGACCCTCTAGAAGACACTGATCAACATCTCACAATTTCAATCATACTGGAAAGCACTTACTGTCGACTGCAGCCAGTGTGGTATTGAAAGCGTCGCCTATCTATAATATCATGAGTATGTCAAGTAGTGATTTTGCATCTTGTGAACTGTACCGTGACGTTCTGATAAGCGTAGTCTGGGACCCTTGTGCCAGGGGGTATGTCACCGAAGAACCTGTGATGCTCGATAAGGAAAAGTAGGGGGAAGCGAAAAAAAGTTAAACGTACACAGTAACATATGCTGTGGTACAGTTCGTGCTATAGAATGACCACCTAAAAGTGTGTTATTGCCTGCTGATTGATCAAGATCAGGTGTACAAAATTAAAAACGTACCGAGCAACGTCTCTTCCTTGACACACAGCACAAGCACTCAGCATGGAATAGTAGACAGAGCTACATCTGCATGAGTTAGCGTTGTCCAAGTCGGGACCCCCATACAAGAAGTCAGGTTGCAAAGGCTGTATGGTAAATTCTAATATTTGAGGTAAAAATGGAATGGCAGTCGTTGATACATATACTACTAACCTCCACCTGTGCACACCCCTCCCAGATCTGCGGCAACATCACATGGGCTTTGACCAACAGAATTGAAGGTCTGGGATGTGAGTGGGATGTAAGCGTATGATTGCTGTAGAGAATGATGGTAGAACTTACCCATTCAACGGATGTGTCGTTGGCACAGTGTGCATTTGATATTGTCTGAGCAACAACAGGAGAAACGGCGGCGAGCAGGGGGATTGAAACAATGAACCACATTTTGTTGAGCCCAACGAGCGCGGACGTCTGGAATGGATGGATAGACGCCGTTTGGGGAGGCCCTTAAAAAGGGAGCTTGCGCACAGCCCATGTGTCTGTACAGGGATGGACAGATTGCTATTTACAAACCGCAACAAACAAACTATTATTACAAAGTCCATTCCGTCGTTCACATGTACGATCACGTGAGAGCAATTTAAATTTAGGCATGAACTGGTATTATAGACACTAGATTAGACGAGTTCGAAGCGCTATACACGTTCAGTGATGATAGCACTGAATTATTCTGTAACACATTAAGATACTCTCTTTTCAGGAGTACAGTTAAAGACAGGACGTACAGCAGGAACAGTATTTGCAATATATTTTTCCAAATCATGTGTCTGGTCCCCTTGTGCCAAGCTTTCAACATCTGGAGGGGTTACAGTAACGTTCAGTTTACGATTTTGCCGCCGCCACCGCCGGATAAAATAGAATAATGCCCCTAGTATGATGAATGCGCCTAGCACGGAACCAACAACAGCACCCCCTACAACATTTGGGGAGACACGCATTTGTGGTACAGTTACCTGCGTAACATATACTTGGATAGTCGTTGTCACAATTCCTGCCAGCGAGCTCATGGCAGAAGCTTTTGACGGCTTTGAGGTAGTGGTACTGGCGTGCGCAGAACTTGATGATGTAGCACTGCTGTCTGGGAAACTGTTAGCTCCTTGTATACGAACTTCAAAGACATAATTCACTTGTGATTTGTTGAGCTAAAGTCATGTTAAAGAAGTTCGTTGCCTACACCGCAACAAAGACGGGACTGAGTAAAGTTTTAAGCTAGTGGGAGTGGTGGAAATTACCTTGACATCCATATAAGCCCAACCTGGTACAATAGTACCCGACGGTATGATGTCCGGAAAGCTTCACAGCACATCTTTGATAAAAATGCTTTCTGGGTGCACAGCGATGCACTTACTTGGATATGTAAACTTTAGGACAATTACCAGACCAGTCACTCCATCTTTTATAAAATTAACTTTTGATAGAATCAAGGTAGATAAAAATGCTTACGATTCGATAGTTGCGCCTTGACAGATGGCGCAAGCACTCATTAAGGAATAGGTAACAGTACTACATTTGCAGGGATTCGCATCACCAAGAGCTGGTCCCAGATAATGTGATCCTTCAGGCAGTGCTTGCACGTCAAAAGCTGTTACGGCGAATGAGAACAACAATGATACACTAATAAAACAAGCTCACATCCGCCATTACAAATAGACTGCAGGGAAGATGCAACCTCACAAGGCGACTTTTTCTGTGAATTAGATGCCTAAATTGCTTTAAAAGTCAAATTTGGGATAATGTAAATCTTTTCTTACCCATTGGTAGAATGGCAGGCAAGTCGCGTCAGATGTCTGCGCAAGGACACCGGGTGCCAGAACCTGCCAGTGAGAAACAAAAAGAATGAGCAACAGGAAACTCCAGGGCATTCTCAGAGACGGGGACGGAAATCACTAACTGTACAGAAAATGCAATGTCCATTTTTTATCTGGTAAACTTGTTTGGTGTGATGATTAAAGAGTCCACGGAACGATCATTTCTTGTGGCAGTTCGTCCCTTGTTTGCCTTCATCTGTCTTCGAGGACACTTCCAAGAAGGTATGCTGTCAATATACAAAGCATTGAACAAGCATGGAAGCCTTGCGCCATGCGATTCTGACATTCGGAATTGGCATTTGGGGGATAAGAAGTTCTTAGGAAGAGATTATCACCGTAATTTTCTGTCGGAACATTTAATTATTTATAATGATCATGGATCAAGGCACCATAGAACTCCGGGCTTTTCATCGTTACTTTGCCACGAAAATGTGAAAGACGAGCTTAAAAAATTCATCAACAGAAGTATCTGCTCAACACCCGCTATGTTTTCAAATGGTAACACTGTACTTACACGAATCAATGACATTATGTATGGCTGAACTTAGTTCGAATGGGAGGAGTTTCATTCGGAGTAGAGCGAAGAACGACAGTGTGGGAACAAATACGTTATGAAGAACACCTATCAATCTTCAAAATACACACGCAGAACATAATGTGCAAAAACAATAATAGGCATAAGAAAAATATGTACTCAAAATGTCCCCGTGTTGTGGGTTTACTCATTGAAAATATGCTTCATGTAAATTCTCTTATGAAGCTGACTTCCTGCTTCATCAATTGCTTGTAGCTCTTCAGTAGTTAAGTCGGGAACGTTTTCGGTATTCTGGAATTCCTTGATACGACTTTCTTTGGTTGTGGTTCTGTTCTTGGGGTATGAAGACCTTGTGAAAGCGGACATACAACGAATCAACTTACGTCACAACAAAAGCGCCTTTCTGTAAGATCCATTTGGTCAAAACCTGACCAGATGTGACAGATGCCCCTAATGTTTTTTCCAATCTTTCACGAATGCCAGTCAATACGCCGTCTACAGGCCCTCCTTGAACTCGGACAAGGGGGGTCTGGCCACCATATGAGGCTGGAACTATCCTATGCTCCAAACAAAATTCAACAATCGGCTTGGCGGCTTTCCACACATAGGGATGTAATTCGATCTATATGCAAAGAATGCAGCAATTAAAATCGTTATCAGGACTAAATGGTTATGATCTGACCTGATTAACGGCGGGCTTTATCTTGGCTATATCCAGGATGACCTTCAAGTCTTCAACTCTGAAATTAGAAACTCCTATCGATTTTGCCAATTTCTCGTTGTGGGCTTCTTCCATCCCACGCCATAATTCTTCCAATCTTCCCTCTTTGTTGGCTGGGGTTGGGTCGTGGATCAAAAACAAATCGACCTGATCAACACCAAGTTTACGAAGTGATTCTTCCAAGGAGTCCTTCACTGATTGTCCGGCCTGAAGACGATGCAGCTTGGTGACCAAGAATAGCTCGGAGCGTGGTTTTCCTGAAGCCTTGATACCTGCCCCAAGAGTTTCCTCGTTGTTATACATTTGAGCACCGTCAAGATGTATAATGCCATTATCGATGGCGAGGCGCACAGCGTTAGTGGCATCTTTTCCATATAAAGCTGTTCCGGTCCCAAAACCAAGCCAAGGAACTTGGGTACCGTCATGAAGAGTGAAAGCTGGTTTTGAAGGCATGAAGATGGAAGATATCGATAAGGAGGGAAACAACTGAGAATAGTTATTTTTACATGTCGACAAGTTACGCCATATTAGAGATGGATAGACCACCATGTGTCGCGTTCGGGTGATCTTGGTCCATGTCTTAAAGCTCATGCCAATACAAAAGTAGCACACATAAATTTAGATCAAGCCAGCCCTAAAGAGGGAGAATAAAAGTGGCGGTGTTTTGATAAGCGAACCATCTTTTAACAACTACAGAGACCACTCCATACCACATGGTTGGCTATCCACATTCACAGGTAGTCTTCCATCGCTGTGCGCCTCAGATGAACTGTTGCATTCTTTGGCCGATCATCCTCAAATATTGGGTGCCGCCGGTCACCTAATGTACCGACATCAACCTGTTGAGATATTGTATTTTCGGTAGTATACGCACAGTGGTAGTAATTTATTAAATCGTTGAATAAATCTCATAAAGTAAATTCGGAGTGAAAGAAAGTAATAGATCGAGCTTTTACAGCAAGCAACTGCGCATGGGTGTTGATGATAGTTGTGATGTGGTTAGAACGTGAGAAAGTGTTAGTCAAGCTATATAGTTTCCAGCCACTGTATTGGAATGTGGTCTGCTAAGCCTAAATCTTGTCATTTTTTGAAGATCTAATGGCCCCCTCCACCACGTATGTTCCATTCCAAGATTTGTGGGATCAGTGGCTAACCTTACTCCTCATATAGCGTCCCTAGTGCTTCAGTCAGTCAAATTGCGATGTTGCTATTACAAAGTCTTGTTCGCTAATTGTTAGATTACTAGGCAATTGAAGTCCCGGAAACCCTCTTAAAGAAGAGGAAGCAGAATGAGAAGGCACGAGAGGAACGTCTAGCTGCTGCTTCTGCTGCCCGCAAAGTGAGAATCTGCTCGAAATATTGACATTATGATGCATTCGTTTTTTTCGAAGAATGGCTAGCAAAATACATTTGCAATGCTGCCTTTCAATTAACCATCTTTCGGGACTGATTTCTTTTGGATATTCATGTTAATCCCATTTTCGAACTGCCATCTAACGTCTCAATTCGATTCCTAGGCATCAAAAGCGAAAAGAAAGGTTATCTTCAAACGTGCGGAGGCATATGTGAAGGAATATCTTAACAAGGAGAAGGAGGAAATTAGACTGAAGCGTGCAGCACGAGCTTCAGGAGACTTCTATGTTCCTGCACAACCGAAGGTATATTTCGTCATTCGTATTCGTGGGTGAGTCTTTTTACTTCAAAACTACAATTTCGGATGTCATAACTTATTATTATCCCAGTATTAATGAAATCGCCCCAAAACCCCGTAAAATCTTGCAACTGTTGCGCTTACTTCAAATCAACAACGGTGTTTTCGTCAAAGTTACGAGGGCCACACAACAAATGCTTCGTCTGGTAGAACCTTATATTACCTATGGGTAAGTTCGAAAAATTAAAATTACTTCTTTGGCTGAATTTCTGTCCTTAGCGAGCCAAATCTGAAATCTGTCCGGGAGCTGATCTATAAGCGAGGATATGGTAAAGTCAACAAACAACGGATCCCTCTGCAAAACAATGCTGTCATCGAGGAGTCTCTCGGAAAATTCAACATTCTATGTGTTGAGGATTTAGTTCATGAAATTGCCACGGCAGGACCAAATTTCAAGCAGGTAAGTTGCGATGTTTAGTAGAAGCACTCCTCAACTCAACTATCAAATAAATATAGGCATCTAACTTCCTTTGGCCCTTCAAACTTTCCAACCCAACCGGTGGCTGGAGGACAAGAAAGTTCAAGCACTTCGTCCAGGGTGGTGATTTCGGAGATCGGGAGAACAACATCAACAAACTTATCAAGCAAATGAATTAGCTGAATCCTTGATGGGTGATAGGTGTAGGAGTGGGGTGGTGATCAGTAATAGGTGTCCATGAGGCTCAACAGTTGTTCTCGTTCGTATATGCTCCTATCAAAATGCACCATGCAAAACACATTATGGTATGAGATTATTACACCACAAAGATGTTTTTGAGTCGCCACAAATCTTTGACCTGACCCTGGTTGCCTTATCCACGATGCGTAAGTATACTCCTGAGCATGCTTCTGATATATCGAGAGATAAATATTTAGCTCGGTTGTCATTGTAACGCGTATTGCTAGAGTCCCTTTGGACATGAATTCTCCTATATATACCCCGATATCTCCCGTAGACAGCTTACTCTGGTACTTCAACCATCTTCCTCACATATTCGTTCACAACCCACTATGGCTGCTCAACATGATATCGTTTCCAACCTTTTGTCTTCAAATGCACAATGGGCAAAAGAAATACAGGCAACTGACCCCGAGTTTCTCGAAAATGCCACGAAAGGCCAAAACCCGCATGTATAGTTTTACCCGTCTGACACTATTATAATACCGTGTGTACATAACGCTCTTTTTCGATGTAGACTTTATGGATTGGTTGTGCCGACTCTCGAGTTCCGGAAGCTACCGTTACCGGAACTCGCCCAGGCGAGCTTTTTGTTCACAGGAATGTTGCCAAGTCAGTTCACTATTTCGACGTAATGTTCTCGTTTAATAATGGTTTTATTTCAGCCAGCTTCATTTGAAAGATGAAAATGCTTTATCTGTCCTTCGATATGCCGTCGATTTCTTAGGCGTTGAACATGGTACATTTTTTCTTGTTGCAATAAAGAAACCCATTTTGAATGAAATTTACTTTTCCTCCACTTTCTTTTATTTTACTTGATCACAGTTGTTATTGTGGGACACTCCGAATGTGGAGGGGCTACTGCTTGTCTTGCAGCTTCGCAAGCTCCCAATTTTTCGCCCGATGGTCCCATCATTACTGTTCCCTCTTTACCGGCTGATTCCGTTCTCAACCGCTGGTTAGCGCCGTTGACGAGACTCGCGGCTTCATTACGGCTGTCTTCTGCCTCTCGTGCGGAAGCTCTCCCGATCGTCGTTGAGGAGAATGTCAAGGCGCAGGTAGAGAATCTTTGCAAGACGCAAACTATTCAGGACGCTTGGACTAAAGGAACGCCCAAAGGTCAGAAGGTATGGGTCCATGGATGGGTGTATGAGATTGCAACTGGTGAAATCAGGGATCTCAAAGTCTCTAGGGGCCCACCCACCTCCGATTCCTAGAGTCGTAAGATTGTTGTATGTACAAGTATTAGTATTATGTAAACGTGACATTGAATCATATTGTTGTTGACTTGTTTTGCACTTAAATATGCGTGTACATGTGCTCCTCGGTTGATACTAATGCAAATGGCTGGGGTAAATAATCAAGAAAGTATACCCTCACCCGTACTGGTCCAGATTGCATCATACAATACAAATCTCCAAGGAGTTCTCGGTCTTCCACAGGATCTAGTCGATTGGCTTGCACCGACACTGCAGGTCTCTAGTTTCTTGTCCCAAGAACGCCGCGCACCAGATATTGTTGTCGTGGGCTTTCAAGAGCTTCTGCCGCTGCACCTTGGACGTACGTATCAACTCATTCTTCTGGTATACAATACCCATTGTTTCTTATGATCAAATAAAGTATCTGGGCTATCCAAATCAGTTTTAGAGAACCGTAACGCCCTCATTCTTTCTCAAATCGAAGCACATGCCCCCAACAAGGAACGATATTCTCTAATTGCGAAAGTAGTTAACGTCGGCATTGCGTTACTAGTTTATGGTCTTGATGATGGGATAGCTCGAAACGTGGACAACGTGGAGACTCAGTGGACTGGAACTGGTCCCTGTTATATGGGAAACAAGGGTGCCGTTGGGGTGCGTTTTCGTGTGCCAGGGTACCGCGGAGGAATAGGAGAGACGTTTACGTGCGAATCCATATATATTGACCATCACTTCACTCATCCCTCCCTATGTAGGTTTGTAAACGCGCATCTAACACCGTTTGCGCACAAAAATGCCCGACGAATTGAAGACCTCAGATGCATTGCGACCACACTTCTTTTCTCTCCAGTGTCAGGCTTGGCCAAGCGAAGTACCTTGTATGATACTTCCCACTTATTTTTCCTTGGAGATCTCAATTTCCGCCTCGACATACCGGAATCCCACCCTCTTGCAGCTATCCGTTACTCGCCTGAGTTCTCTGAGGCAATCTCCTCGGAGTCTACGCGTAAAGAGCTCAAGGAGTTTGACCAATTGACCATCGAGAAGAGGAATGGGAATATTTTTGCTGGTCTTCATGAAGGAGATTTTTGGAAATTCAAGTGTAGCTATAAATATAAAATCGGGAAAGTTGATGAATACAGGTGAGCAGAGAAACCCATTATGATACAATTGCTCATGTGGAGTGTAGTCCCAAACGTACGCCATCCTGGACGGACCGCGTGTTGTATGGCACATACAATGACTCACCAGAAGAGTCCAAAATAAAGAACATACTCTATACGAGCGTCCCATCATATATTACTTCCGACCATGTGAGTGAATGTCAATGCTGTTCTGATAATAAATCTGATTCGAATTGTCTAAGAAACCAATCGTTTGTCTTCTAGAGCTCCCTCTCCCTTCGCACACTGCTACAACTTCGGATCGGATTCCACTTATTACATTGCCGAGCGAGCATACCATAAACCCTGATCCACGGGCTTCTCTGAAACGGTACTGGGGACGCAGTCTTGACCGCTTGATTGGAGTCGTCTGGTGGTCTCTCACTTTACTGGGGGCTGGATCCGGATTACTTGGATTTTTCAATTTCATCCTTGGTATAGGAGCTTGGTCCTGGTGGAAAAACAAACCTGATACAAATCACATTTGATGCCCTTCTTTCGTATAATATTTGCTTGTATAGGTATAGATTAGATATATAATATATGGTGCTGGGATGTTTGCCATTATCTTGCGGGGAAAGCCTATGGCTTGTCGGATCAGCACAGGCAAACATAACTGCCACATGCTGTCAACAAGTGCAAATAGGTGTCCCTGCCCAAACAACCTTGACTGGTGAATTAAAAGCATCCTCTGAATCTCTTGTTGACTATGGCCAGTGTTCTTGCTTCAATACTTCCAAAACCTGTACATGTACAGGCGGTTTCTGACGATGAAGACGAGGTCAAGCAACCTGTAGTGTCACAGTCCGTCATCATTCGCCATGTTGTACCTCCATACGGTCAGCGCAAAGGATGGCAGCCCAAGTCCCCAGAAGATTTTGGTTCGTGATACGAAATTCAAGACTTGAGCACCACTAATTCTTCAATAGGTGACGGTGGATCATACCCCGAATGTCATATTGCACAGTATCCACTTGAAATGGGAAGGAAGAAGGTACGTCAATGTAATTACTGCTGTGCTCTGCAAATACAGAACACTATCTAGAGTTCTTCTGGAAACACATTAGCTTTGCAAGTGGACAGTGAAGGAAACGTCCGCTATGATGCTATTGCACATCAAGGCCAACGCCCCGATAAAATCGTTCAGTCACAGTTTAAAGACCTTGTTCCTTTATCACATCGGAAAGACCTTGACGAAGAAGCCAGGAACATGGAACGGCCTTCAGAAGAAGAGGTGCAAGTTACTGCTGACAAAACTCGGGCTGCATTAGAAAAACTGGTCAATGGGAAGATTAAGGCTGCGCAACCAAAAAATGTCCCGGACAGCCAAGGAAAAACCTCATTCATCCGGTACACACCAGGGCAACAGAACGGGGAGGCTGGATTGAAACAGCGAATCATAAAGATGTCAGAAGTCGTTGAGGACCCACTGGAACCTCCTCGCTTCAAACATAAGAAGATACCAAGAGGACCGCCGAGTCCTCCTCCCCCTGTTCTACGTAGTCCGCCCAGGAAAGCTACAGCGGCCGAACAGAAGGAATGGATGATCCCTCCGTGTATATCGAATTGGAAGAACAACAAAGGTTTCACAATTCCGCTAGACAAGCGTCTTGCGGCGGACGGTCGAGGTCTACAAGATGTGAGGTTTTTATGTTTTGTGTTTACAGCTTTGCTGAATGACTCATAGATCCACATAAATGATAATTTTGCAAAATTCTCGGAAGCTCTCTTTGTTGCTGATCGACACGCCCGGGAGGAAGTTCGCCAACGATCTCTTATGCAGCAGAAGCTTGCTCAAAAAGAGAAAGCCTCAAAAGAAGAAAACTTGCGTATGCTTGCTCAACGAGCTCGTGAAGAACGCAGTGGTGTTGTTGCGCCTAAACCAACTGCACAGACTCAAGCCGCATTGAAATCCTCACTAGCACAATATGGCAGTGATAGTGATGAGAGTGGTTCTGAATCTGAAGATAGTGCGGAAGACGAGGAGGCACGCAAAATTCGTGATTCTATGAGACAAGAGAAACGAAGAGAGCGAGAGCGAGAGATGAGGATGAACAATATGGGTACGGAGCAGCGCGCGAAGCAACTAGCTCGTCAACAAAATCGTGACATTTCAGAGAAGATTGCCCTTGGACTTGCTAAACCAACCATGTCCAAAGAATCCATGTTAGACTCTCGGCTATTCAATCAAGAATCTTTGTCAGGTAACTTTGCGGATGACGACGCATACAATCTGTATGATCGTCCGCTGTTCCACGGGTCTACTGCTGCAGCCGCAATCTATAAAGCCAGGGGTAATATATCAGAAGGCAATGAAGATTCCTTTGGTGGTGGGACAGAGGAAGGGATTGGAAAAGCCCTTGACAATGATCGGTTTGGTCTGGGGCAGGCAAGGGTCGGGTTTGAAGGCGCCGCAGATCAAGAAATTAGGGAAGGTCCAGTGCAATTCGAAAAAGACACAGCCGACGTGTTTGGTCTCAACCAGTTTTTGGACGAGGCTAAGACCGGAAAGAAACGTGGGCTAGATACTGGAGCGTAAGTAATTTTTATAGATGAAGTGACCTACTAATAATGATGGATTGTAACAGAGGCGGTTCGAGAAAACGACAACAGTTGGAGAAAGCCTCAGAAAGGGAATGAGGGTGTAGTTCGACTGGTTTATCTGTTGTATTTCTACATTCATGTGTACAGCTCGTTTAATTATCCCTATTACCTACACTTTCCTGCGAGTAAACAAAGAACCGCTCGGGCCGGCACATGCCGACATATCAAATTTTTTGAAATTTAAAATTTGCCTTCCCCCGTTCTATACCAGGCATGACCACACAGAATGATGGGAACTCAACGACGCCCTTGACCACCCAAACCAAGAAATCTGGTATCAGAACTGTTCTTCGATACACTGGAATACCACCGTCCTGGCTTGACAAACGTCCGAGACTTCCCTCCAGGAATTGGCTTATTTTCCTTTCCGTTACATCCTCCATTCTTGGCTTATATATATACGATCGTCGAGAATCCAAGCGTATTAGACAGTCGTATATCGAAAAAGTAAAAGACCTTGCGGCAGAACCTACCAGTCCTTTAGAATGGCCACGTAGAGTGACTGTCTATGGTTCCAAATGGCCTGGAGACGAAGACTATGACCAAAGTTTGAAATACTTCCGGAGATATGTCAAGGTAAGTTAAAAATCTCTAAAATGATCTCCTTGATGTTATTAACAACTCTCTCATTGGTGTGCTCATTAGCCTATTCTAGTGGCTGCCGCCATCGACTATGAAATGGTGCCAGGAAAGAGACATGGTGATATAGCCAACCGTATAGCCAATGATATACGACTCCGCAGGCGGCTTGATCTTGGGTTGGACCAAGAGTCACAAATCACTCTCACTCTGCCCACATACAAACCACCTTCAGAAAAGAGACGTCACGAGCTTGATGGAGGCATTATTATTATTGGTCGGCCAACGTTTAAAGAGTTCATGGCTGGTCTAAAGAAGGGTTGGACTGAAGGTTTACGTCAAGTCGACCAGGATGAAGTCTTGTCTCGTCTGCTGGAAGATGATGGCCATTTTGACGAGCCAGAAGAGATCGATGAACCCGATGGAGATCTTTCTTCCAACTCACCCAATTATCAAACGAAGCCAGTTCCTCTGACACCTACTCTGTCTCCTCCGCACTTGCGCTCTTTTTCCTTGAAGCCAAGTCAACCTTCACCCAAAACTGACATTTCTGACGCTGAAGACCTCCCGCCAGCTATCATCCCGGAACTGCCGCCCTTATTGTTGGTTCCTTTTACCAACTATATTGGTATCAAGCAAATTCCCCTCATGATCTGGGACTTCTTTAACCAACGACAAAAGGTCCGATCTGGTGCAGAAGTGGGTTATCACCTGGTCATGAAAATTTCCAGACCCATCAATGTTCCACTCGATGTTATGGACATGGCGTCTCATAACCAAGACCGCACACCGAGAACTGGGAATGGTGACCTTGACTTTGACAAAGACGCAGAAGGGTATTACAACAAAACATCCGCATCCATCCCCGATGACATAGAGAAAGCAAGAAAAAAATATTATGATAGCCTTCCGGAAAAGCTTGTCGTTGCGCGACAACTTGCTCGTGGTCTCCGTGAGCCAACCAAAGAGGAAACTCTCAACCCACCACCAACTGAAGTTGAACTACGGGCAGAAAGGATGAAAAAAGAGCGAAGGTGGAGAAACGACCTGGAAGGGTGGGACATTGTCAAACCTAGCTCACAGGTTGCATGGGATGAGCGGCTGAGGAATTCGTTGCACGTCTTCGTCAACCCACCAGCCGATGAGGCCTTCGATTATATCAAAACGACAAAAGATTCAGCGCAATCATGATTCTATATTTTTTCAACACGTCCAACCATGTATTTACTTTTTCATACTCATACATATCCTCTTTAATTCCGTTCCTGGTGCCTTGATATGATGTTTTGATACTTGAGGCCCTGGATTTTTAGTTATCCTCGTTAAAGATAGTGGTCTTGGTGGCATCAGAGGCTAAGACATCGATATAATCATAATCCAAAGCAAATTCATCGTAATCGATTCTTGTTTTAACATATGAAGAATGTTCATTTTCAGCGGGTGCTATATCTGAATCTTTGTAAACCCCGCTTGATATTTGTGTCACTTGAGCATTCTAGAGAAACCAAGCTCATGAATACGGAACTTCTTGTGGGAAGATTGACAACTGACCTGCTTCAGCCGTTTGTTTGATGTATCATCTCCAATCGCCAATGATCGCTTCAGTGGCGATTTGCCAAAAGCATTCTGTGCAGGAGCACGCAGCTGAGTCGTACCATGCATTAGATCGCCATCACATATTTCAGCAGGTAATGCACAGATCAGAGCATCCACTTCAGAATTTGAATAACCCGAAGACGAAGCTACGTCAGTCATAATTCCGACTCTTTCTCTTGTCACGGTGATATTCTGCGGTAAATCATCGATATCATCAATATCAACAAGGTCCGAGATAAACAGGGCTTTGTCTTCTGGGTCCTGTAAATCCGTGAAATTGATATCGAAATCCCGTTTGGTTCTACGTTTTATCTTTGATTTATTGGATATATTGAGCTTAATCCTTTGCTCCGCAGATAAACCAAGATTCTTTGTAATCTCTGTGCGATTGTGATAGTCGTCTAGTCGCTTTGTTTGGTTCTTTGGCCTAAGTGGTATGGGCTTGGAGCCGATTAAAGGTGGCTGAGACTTCATAGGATCTGCATTTTCATTCTTTTCAAAAGTAACAGATGTGTGTTTTTTGGAGGGAAGCGGTGGCTCCGGTAAACCATCTCTGCAGCTAAATCACTGAAATCACGACTGTTCCAACGAAATAATAAGTGAGACGGACCAAAGATGTCGACACTTAGTTTTATCTTTGCATGCATGATTACATCTGAAAAAAAGTTGAAAGTGTATATCCTCTTTCGAATCGCATGGTTTTCTCACTCATAACGACCGTTTGGGAGCTGCTTGGCCCCTGAAATAGTATAATCAGTGTTCCTCTTTTTGGTACCGGTCAATGTATCTTGTTGCACGCAAACATAGGTTAGAGTGATCTATCACAAACGGCAAATTAACTGTACCCTGCCGCTTCGTAGTATCCTGGTTTGAAGATTTCCCCAAGGTGGTATCCCCATCACTCAGGCTAACATTCCAAAACTCTGGATCGTCTTCCAGACCAGCAAGATCAGTCTCCTATGCCTCGATCAATATACATAAAGGGATGAGCAGGAGCTACAAACCGCAAATGGTATTGGGCGGGTATCCAAAACTGGAAACTCCTCAACAGGAACGCTAGGCTTGTATAACTTCTGGGTTGAGACTCCAGCATATACCTCCTAATCAGGTTGGATTTACGTTAAATGGATGTTCTCAGAGAAAACTTGGAGCCCACAGATGTAACGATGACCGTAATAGATTGGCTGGGTTTTGTAAACTCGACGAATATCTCGAAGGTCTTTTTATCCCTGAATGCTTTTGTTCTTTATTAGATGTGTCAGTCTAGCCCCATTTCAACTCGAAACAAATATCCTTACGGGATGCGACGGAAGTCAATGAGGTCCATGTCAGAGTTTAGAGTGATTATTGATGATACATTGGCTCCTCGAAATTTGTACTTCTTTGACTTCGAATTTGGCGACGGAGAATTGATTATTAGACTGCACTCTATTTTGAGATTGGCCTCCACCGCACTTTTCCCACCAAAAGAGTTCATGCCAATCTCGATAATTTCAAGCTTATATTGAGGAAGCTCGTTCACAGAAGATAAGACGTCAAGTCCAAAAGGTGGGCGACGATTTAGAATCTAAAGAACAGCTTCAGCGATTGATTGATTGATTCGATGCATACAAGAGGAACAACTCTGACAGTCTCAATCCTTAGTGGATTTTGAGAACGTAAAATACTTAAAGAGGTGATACCATGCTCAGCCAGAACCTAAGAGTTGGTTGAGTCCAAGTTCGCAAACTAAAGTATTAATAACCTTTAAACTAAGCAAAGAATATAAATGTTAGTGATGACCTAATTCAAAAGACTAAAGCTCACGATTTCTCTCCGATTTGTTCAATCTGTCGCAAAACAACAGGTCTGTCCTCCCATGCTTTTGAAATCAAACAACGAACCCTGGGAGCGTAGAATTTGAAACTGTTATTGATTCGGAGGAAAGATATTGGTCTGGTCTTACAATTCAAGGCCATATTTCACTTGGGCGCCCCGTTTCTCGACGATTGCAACCTCAACGATAGCTGTTTTCCGATTGTGATCCGGTAGTTAATGGGTGTATGCATCAACAAAATAATACCTTTTGCTATTCTTGAAACATGTTTGAATATATTAAAGGCTTCGAGATGAGGTTGGTTATCCGTAGATTTGAACTCTGCTGCATTAAGAGAGATCCCTCCAAGGACGGCCTTTGATTTAATCAGTGAGTGACACATACAGTTACCAACGACCTAACCTGAATCAACAGAAACACTTTGTCGGAAACTTTTTCAACCTTTTTAATTTCGAAGCGGATATCGGGATGCCTTCGAAGGTTATTATAAATCTATAAATACGAACATTAATACTTGAAGCATGGATTTTAGATTCCGACATACAAACTTCTCGGAGGCCCTCATTTTAGTGTCGCATACTCTAAAAATCAATTCAGATTGGCGGTGATAAATCTTAATTATATCATTGCATACTCCTCTGCACTTGACACGGTTTCCAACTGCGTTTCTAGCATCAGCTATCAATATAAGAATATTTGACAGTTTACTCACAAGACCTCTCAGCGTGGTTTGCCTAGATATATTCAGAATTTTTTTCATCTGTACAAAAACTTGAGCACTGGGGGATAAATTTCTTGGCAGAAACCTACTGTTGATAATTTGATATAGAACTAGTGAAGACTGTGAGAAATAAGACACATATTTTGGTTTTGAATGCCTAACTCTGCTCATGATATCACCAAATTCTGTAGATTGAAGGTCTCCTAAAGTGTCCCCATCCTTGATTAGTTGTGACTGTTTTAGGTTTTCAACACTTTGTGCGACCACGTCGTCGATTCTCTCTTGCCAAGTCTGATTATCTTCTTTGTGAAGTGCGTAATAGTTAGGGTTCTTCCGGATCCTCTGAAAAAAGAAGGAGCCTCGAAGCCATTCTTTCGCTGACTCCACGCTGGTGATCGTGCCAAGCCCAATTTCAGAATTCAGGTGTTCAGATATATTTTTGTGAAGTGAACTTTCTAGGACTGTCTTGCCCTGAGCTAGCGCTTTATATTTGCTCTCAAGACTATCTTCACAAATAATGATCGCTACACCTTCTTTATCTGTCAAAAACATCATTAGGTAGTATTATACCCATTATAAGAAATGCTGACCAAATTGTGGCCGACCCTTTAAGTAGATTCCCGATAGAGTTGAAGTGTTAGCCTAGTACGTCAAGTGTATATCTACACCATTGCTTACGGCACGACCAAGCATTTGCATGATATCTAGATCCGAATACTCGACTGAAACGTTGTTTTGAAAACCTCGTACACCTTTTATGACGACAACATGTGCAGCTAGTTTATTTAATGGGTGAAATGTTATACTAGCCGAGATTAGGTCACTTACGGAGATTGACGCCTACAGCTAGAGTCTCCACTGCTAGTTAGCATTATTCGCTCAACCACATTTTAAACATACAGATGTGGCGATAAGAATACGCAAGATCTTTCTCAAGTATAGATCTTCTGTGGCCTTTCGATCATCCATAGTGAGTCCGGCATGGTGTACACCAATACCGAAAGAAGCAAATTCTACATGTGTTGGGTCAAAATGCTGAGTTAGTCATATTAAAAGTACCTGTCAGACGCTTGTCATAAAACGCATGGTCAATTCTACTTGTCGAAGTGAGATACAATCTTTTCAGGTTTTTAAAAAACTGGCCTGGGTGGACGTGACCATGGGAGAGTTTGCTTCTTACTCTCATTTTCAATGTAATCCTTCATAAGATGCTCGGCAGTACCAAATACGCCTGGCCAAAGTTGAACATAGGAATGTATTGATACTCGTAAAACTCACCTTTTCTAGTGGAGCAAAACACCAGAATGGGTTTTCCGACAGAGTATTGTTGTAATACAGAGAACAGTCTATAGTCAAGAATTTTGGCAAACATGAAATCGTTCTGGTTCTTTTGACGATGAACCCCAATGACGTGTCGGACCAATTTGCATGGTCTGAATTCTTCCCCGAACTATGGAAAAAGGTTCAAGTATGTTCACTGTTGTGAGATTTTAATTTTACCTCATATACGCCTGCTGGCATACCCGGATCGGAGATATTGCCAATCCAGGAGGCAACATCTTGGATATTAGGAACCGTAGCTGAAACCACTATGAATCGTATGGACTTTCCGCGTGTCTTCATACGGGATATTACTACTTCAAGGGTACTCCCACGACTTTCGTTTAAGATGTGGACCTGAAGAATGTCTAATCATGTGCTCGACTGTCGAAACTATCTTACCTCGTCAACAAGAAATAGTTTGACTTGTGATAATATTTTATCATGATTTCGCCTTGTGTAATCAAGTAGTCGACCATTAATTGGTTTCCACATATATCAGCTGCAACTTACCAATTGCGTGTTAGACTATCCCACTTCTCGCTCTATGATATACTGGTTAGTGTATGTGTTTGCAAAATTAGCTTGACGTACAGTCGTAACACTATACAAGATCAGTACGTTAACAATGAGGATATAATGAAAGTTGCTGACATGATAGACGCATCCTTTGCATCACCCCACACGGACGCACCAAAGCTCGTAGTATCTCCCGTTAGTTCACAGCCTGCATCGAGACAATAAATTAATTGAGGATAATATCTATCCATTGTACAACACATACATTTTAGTCCTAGAGGGCCAAACTTGCCAGCCCAGTCATTATATTTCTCAGAGCACAACGCCTAAATGGGAAAACGATGTAAGACACGGTGCTATGTGTTGCAGACGTTAACGGATACTTTGGTTGGTGCCATATAAACACATTTCAGAGATTCTCCAGTGATTTTAGCTCCTGTAAATAGTCGGATAATTGCGAGCTCAAAAAGAACTGTCTTTCCGCTCCCGGTAGGAGCTTTGCTATTTTAGGAAGACATCACATCTTTAACTAAACTGGCACCTACCGCTAACAATCTGGAAGTAAAATTTCAGGTGAGAAGTAATTGTATTTTCAAAGGATGTAGAAATACTAGATTTTTGTCTGAACCAAATATCTGTTACAAATATACAATGAGAAGTCAGCTCCAGACTAATGTAAGTAATATAATACACTAACGTCATTGAAGCATATTGATTGAACTTTATTGAAGACCCCAAATCTAAAAATTCCTCGATAAACATCAGCTGGAAAAATAGACGATAATCAGTGATGCCAAAATGGAGATAGTGCAACGTACGTAAGTCTGTAACAGGGCGGAGACGGATGTCGTGATAAGTAGGGAAGCTAGAATGCTCCAAACCGGGTTGCCCATGTATAGCTCTTGATACCTCAGAACCTCTCTCACTATACGTTGAGCGATGCCCATCACTAAGATCTGAAATTTATTCCCCTTAATTATCGTGATGGCTTATGGGACAGAATGATATTACGGGGTGTGTTAGGTGGGTCTTGTTGAGTATTGTAAAGGAACGATTGTGATGACTGTCGATCCTCTTCACAACGGTAATGCTCTGTATCTATAGGTCCTCTGTAATAACTGGATCTTTGGTGATCTAAATTACCATACAATCCAGGACGCTCTGGTGGAGATGGAGAGGAATTGTCTAAGAGATTTGAGCGCATATATTCAAATTTAGAATGCATATATTTACCAAATTCATTAATGTATTCCACCGAGTAGCTGTCTGCCAATCTCTGGAAGTCAGCCTGAGATGACATGAAATCCATGGGATGGTTTGGATCGAGATCTTCAAAATAGTCGTCCAAATATCCAGAGTAGTCATCAGTTTCATTGTCTGGGTTCATTGCTAGAACATGAATTATGATAGTATCGAAGTGAAATTGAAAGCATAGCACTCCTCCCAACGACGCGTCACTTGTAAGTGGCCACGTGAGCAATTAAACCTCTCAGCGTGATCAGCGTGACCTTTGTGACATTCGCGTGTGTACACTGTGGCAATTCACTGTTAGTCGGCAATTTCTTCCTTACATCTATATCCCCGTCCCATCGCATGGCGGCGAATCAGGCAGCCCAAAAGCCAAGCCAAAAAGATCTGGCGCGCAAGCTTGAGGAGTATATTGAAAAGTAATAAAACCCCTTGTTCTATATTCGTTCACCACAACTGTAACTGATTCTGATGACCTAGAATCCATTACTCAGACCGCTATTCTGACGATGAATTCGAATATCGTCATGTCATATTGCCCAAACAACTTTTGAAGATGATACCGAAAGAGTATTTTAGTCCGGATGACTCTGGGACACTTCGCCTACTTACAGAACAAGAGTGGCGAGGTATCGGAATTACTCAGAGCTTAGGTTGGGAACACTATGAAGTTCATGGTAAACGATTTTTTATTTGTAACTATGTTGTTTCGTGTTATTTATGACGGGACACAGCTCCAGAACCCCATGTCTTGCTGTTCAGGAGGGCAAAAGATTATGTCCCTCCTCCCCAACCACGATATAAGGAGGCCACAAGGAGGAAGTAATATTGATGGGTCGGGTGTACTCGATAGGTCTTTGGGTTTTGTTCTTGTCGTTTCTATCTGGTTCGACAACCTGCACCGTCTTTCTCATACCTTTGTGCTTCTATAGACCACTTTCATCCTGTATCGCTTATAGCAATAACTCGCTGTGTTTTCAGCTTTCAAGTTAAGCTCTCTATATCGTCATGCTTTCAAGTGTACTGGTCCGGCATAAATTGAACTTGAAATTTTATAAACACCTGATTTGTGTAACTTGGATATGAGTAAATGCGAGTGCCAGTTTCTACAAGCATCATAAAGAGTCTGTACGAGTGCCCGATATACAAAAAGGGCTTTGTCCTACGTTTATTCAGTGTAAGAACTGGATACATTGCCAACTCAGAATCTAGATACAGGAAGATCTCCCCAATGCACAAGCGGGCCCGGATTCACCGATACGGCCAGGCCACCTTTGAAGACCATCGCATCTTCTATGTAGGTTGCATTAGTTAGCTTTCTGTCACCTTCCTCACCTTCTACGGGGTATTTTTCTAGTAGGCTAGGAAGTGTAGCAAATAATGTCTCGCTTCCTTTTACTCCTTCAAGAACCTTACCCCAATACTTCCCAAATTCGGTTACAGAGAGTGCGGCGTCTTTTCCGATAGTATCGTCCCAATCATTGGTGTCAATGTCTGGATTTGATTCACGAACTACTTTTTCAAATTCTCGGCATGCTGCAAGGCTAATTTTGGCTGGGCGGGGCTTTTTCGAAATCATCTGCACAGATAGCTTAGAACGCTTCAAACTGCCTGGATGGACGCGAGACATGAAAAGCGCCAGGACATCTTCTTTTGTGATGTGTCTCAGAAGTCGAGCGTCATTTTCATCTGATAAAATATAATTCAGAATATTGTCCCCATAAGTCAAAGACAATTTTTACTTCGCAAGAAATCATATTGGCCACTGCTCAGATGAACCACAAATTTGGACGCTTCATCCGATAGATTCTTGTCTGCTTCGGTCCATTTCTTCTCCAAGCCGCTTTTTTGGCTCTCAAATTCGTCAACACTCATCTCTTCAATACGCTTTTTCATTGTATCCAAAAATGCTTCGACCCGTTCTTCCAAGTATATTGGTTTTTTCTCGCTTTGTACCACAATGCGCATGCCTTTCTCGCTTGCACCTGCCAAAGACCAGGCCCCACAAGAAACAATATAACCAAGCTGTTCCTTGGTACGGAGAACATTGAAAGTGGGTTCGCTGAGGATTTGGATCAATAGGGCTGAAGTTACTCGTAATTGTTGGTCAACTATGGAGCCGAAATGAAGGTAGTATGTCAAGGAGGAATTAGGTTCGTTCAAATTGGGAAGGGGCAAAGACCAGACATAGTTGCAGCCTAAATGAACATGACTAAAAAGGTCGATAAAGGTATAGGGATTATGTAAACTTACCTTCTGGTAAGATAAGACATCTGTCATTAAGTTCTGTAGATGACAGGGGAGATACACCGAGCGCTTCTTCCGCAATTTCTGCAATCTTAATGGCTTCCTGACATCAGACTATTGTTAGGGTATGAACGCCCTGTAGGTATTGAATAATACATACATCCTTATACATATTTCCAACGGCAAGTATCCTCATGTTTACTTGAGATAACAATTTCTTCATATGGTCCTTTATTTCCTCTGCAGTAATCGCTACCGCACAAGCAATAAGTTATATTATCAACAAATTGAACATTTATGCTCACAAGATAGTTCTCCTAGCATCTCTTCATATGTCCATTGATGTTCGGTGAGTAGGTATCGCCCATAGGTATCAGAAATAGAGTATGGCTGTCCAAGGAAGAAATTCTCCCAATCTTTCTTTGCCTAACTATGGTTTTTATATATATTACTAGGTATATGTCTAATAAACTCACCTGTTCTTTGAGGACAGCCAACCTATCTGGTTTGACAGTCAACTCCTTCACCCTATCTAATACATGTTGCACTAGCACCGACATCTTGTCATTATATCCACTCATGGAGACGTATAAACCAGCAGGGTGTTGCATGAAATTATATGACAGTCCAGCGAGCTGGGCATCATAAGAAAATTCCGTGAGGGTATCATTTACGACGTCAGAGTATAATCTTGTCAATAACGTTGAGAATTCGACTCTCATATGCAGTATCATGAGATTTACCTCGTAAGCACCGATTTACGCGGCGATATGTTGCTCAATGCGCTACTCAAGCTATCACCAAAAGCGCGGGATTGAATGATCACTACATACCTTCTCATGTCAATCACGACGCGGGCTTTGGGAACCCAGAATTTATCATCTTTTTTGTGCCATAGAGTAGACAGAGGGGTTTCACGTATGAGATGAGGACGTTTCAAAGGCTAAATAAAACCATTAGTGAGACGATCATTATAGTTCAGAAGTTATGGATGCTAGCCTCGGCAACCTCTTTCTTATCAACACTAAAATTCGAGGGGATGAATTTGTTAGGTCCTGGTAGATACAACTCGGGAATGTCATTTGGACCCTCGGCCTTCAATCCATTGTTAAGTAGGTATCTTTTATGAGTAATCTGTCCCACCTCAGTGATAAAATCATCATCAAACCTTGTGGTATGATACTCGGTGCCATACCACGGTTCCTTTTCCCATTCGATTTCAGGGTTTAATTTTGCATGTTCGACACCTCTAGCCATCAGAACAACTCTGCCTTCAGTGACTCGTAACTGTTGAAGATATTTTCTAACTTTCTTCTCTCCACCATCACCACTTTCAGACCAGTTCCAGAGCCTCTGAGGTCCGCTCAGTAAGTATTCAAGAGGAACAGGCCAAGCCATGTGCTCAGAAATCCATGTAGCGTAGTCATCTGGACGTCTCTTCTCAGAGAAACGGAACTTAGTAGAAGCGAGAGTGACAAGTTCCTGTTGGTGGAATACGTCGAAACTTGATTCGCGAAGAAGGGATAGGTATTTGAATGTCGCCAAGATGACAGAACGATAGTTACCTTCAACGAAAACCGTTAGGATCCTCAGGTTGTAATATAAGTTTACTCACTGAATCCGTTATCCGTCAAATGGATAGTTACTTTGAACATAGCAAATCCCCGAGCTAAATTTTGTGGCCCAGAGCCTAAAGATGTTATCCAGCCCTGATGTTTAAGGTAAGAATGAAGGGAACCAGGACCTTCGTGTCCCATAAAGTGCGCCAAAAAATTTGCAGGTTTTTCTCTCCACATTGGAGCTTGATATTCCAATGGAAAAGACACCTCCAGGGCATGGAATGCCATGACTGTTTTCACGTAGACAATGGTCTGTTGGTATCATGTTAATACACTAAAAATACTAACTGCGGGATCCGTACCCCTTTTTCATTAGGACCAAATGGGTGTTCTGATATCATAGGAAGGGGATCACGTCCACGGTTTCGTATTGGAGAGAACAAAGTGGAAGCCAAGCGTGATAGTTCATCCAATGACTCTGTCACACGGCAATCAACAAACTACACTTGATAGAAACTTTCACTGATGACATACCTTTCCCTACTATACACAATCGCATCCTGCCGGCACAATATTCCTTAGTCCACCATTCAATCAGTCTGCGACGTGTTTCTCGACCCACAGCTCCACCATCCGATTCCGTTTCGCTGCTCGAGGAAGCAGCGGAGGGAGCAGGGGAAGAACCTCTTGAGGAGAGCTGTGATGGTGGTAGGTTCCCATCGCGAAGCTCAACATCTGTCACTGCAGTGGTGCTAAGTTTTCCTGAGGACTTCAACTCTCGGGCAGCCCTCGTCAAGCTGTCTCGATTTCCAGTACCAAATTTCTTCCAAGGATGTCCTTCCCTACTAAGATGTTTATTTAACTGAAAAATTCTCCACATATCAGCCTGATGATTCTTTTGGTTTTCGGAATTGACCGCATTGAGTTCGCGTGAAGTACATGAAGGAGCAAAGAGAGGAGAATGGAAGAATCCTGCAAAGCGCTCAAGCGCTCCAGGCAAGGCCGGTGTGGCGACGTTGAAATAGTAGTTTGTGTTTGATGTTGAGGTATAAGCGTTGGATGCGCCGTTGTTTTTGGCAAGATACTGCGTGGTCATTTACCCTGGAGAAAGTTGACATTTAAAAATGTTTCGACGGACCTCAGAGTATTCATTCTCTTTAGGAAACTGTTCTGTGCCCTGCACGAATCAATGGATGAGTATGAACGCGTATGGGATCACCCTACTATGTGTGGAATGCTCACCATAAAAAGGAGATGTTCACAGAAATGAGCAAGGCCCGGCATATCATCCTGAAAACATATTGTTAGCGAGCACCTCAGAAAAGTCAATTACAACATACAGGATCGTACAGATGGCCCACAGCGACATCCAAGCTAGCAGCAGCCTTGTCAGCTTTAGCATCATGGACAAGTGTTGCTTGTAATCCGTTGTCCAGCTTTATAATTCGGTAGTCTCTGTCGTCTTGCTCAGACTTTTGAATGGGCTTGGTGAACACAGAATATGATGGAATGAGTGGGTCTGTAGGGTTGACGCGCAGCCATTCGGAAGGAGTGGTTGTTGACATTGTCGAGCGAGAGGAGCAACTGTGTTGTTTCAAGCCAAGAAAGCGAGAGGGAATGAAGTAGAGATTGTGCGATGGGTGTAAAGATAGTAGGACGCGGGGTTGCAAGGCAGCGCTGAACATATAATTTAAATACGAAGACCAGGGCGCCGGTTGCAATAATAAAAAACAATGGCGAATTCAACACAATTGTTATTCTTTTGAGACAAAATTACTTCGACGCCAGCAGGATTCGAACCTGCGCCCTCAAAGAGGAACAGATTTCTAATCTGTCGCCGTAACCACTTGGCTATAGCGCCCAATGTTTTTAATTCAATTTTGAACATCCTAGTTGGAGCGGGTTTTTTGGTGATAAAATTTTTTTAAAGCAGCTCATTGTTCTGAAAGTACATACATTATATTATCAATAAAAACGGTGAATCGTAAGTAAATATACAGGTTAATCTTTTTGATGGTTATGGTGGTGGCTCTAAAGGGTAATGATACACCTTCCTGAATATCTGCCATAGTGCTTCCATAGTTCTTACAACCTTCTGAACTCCAGCGTGCATTTCTGCACGAGCATCTTGATCCAGCCAGGAAAACGTAAAGATGTGTTGCACAGGCGACAGTCCATACTCTTCTACAGGTGACAAGAAATCGGGCAACCACTGTGACTCTCTTTTCGACGAGCTAGAATCCGGTGTTTCAGGCATCACACTCGGGGTTGCCGTTATGGAGGCAAGTGAAGAAGTTGGAGATATGGTAGCGGTAGACGTAGGGGTAGGCCCGTCGTTTGCAAGCCACAGCGTTCTCTCGGAATAAATAGTGGTTGTTACCGTAACAAGCGCTGGAATCCCGTTCTGGCTGGCGTTGAAATCAGTAGAGTACTGCTCTAGCGAGTTCCCGAGTCTTCTGATTTCTGTGCCAGCTCGATATAGGCCAGTCGTCATAACAAGGCAAAAGATCCAACTTAGAACTAGCGAACGCCGGGTATCAACAACATATGAGTATTGTGTTGGCATTATGGGACGTATGATCAGTGTGAGGCGAGGGTTAAAAAATCCCTCTACGGAATATTGCAGCAGTCTTAAGTCATGCTGATGCTCGAAATTGGAGCACAACGGTGACAGGTGCCATCCTGATACAAATCATAAGCGTATATCCTTTCGATACTAATTTTTGGCTTACCGGACATTGAATGAATCTTTGTTTCCATTCTACCAACCGGCAAAGAAAATGTTGGAAGGAGAATATGAAGCAAACGTTCTTCCCTTCTGGTGCGCATAATTTTCCATTTGCTCTTGTGAAATTTTGACCCATACTTTTCTTGGACAACATAGTCAACCGTCAACATCCCTCCGGCTTTTCCAGTGTCTATGGTCACCCAACTAACCCACTCCTTTCCTGACATTTCTTCGAATGACACTCCAATGTCGCTTGGTCTGTGTTCTTTGGGGGCAATGGGGGTAACCTTGAATTTCGTGGGTTCACCATCAATGGTGGCATTGGCTATGTTCACTTGTGGCGATGAGTTTAGGTCTGACTTTGCAAGCCCAAATTCAATACTCTCAGATCCTGTATGCGCCGGGACGTGCAAGCAGAGTCGAACAGCATATGAACTAGGCAACGAGTTGGACCCATTCAACAACATTGTAATTTTGGTTTTGACGGATGGCAGCACCATAGGACCTTCTCTCTTCGGATGCGTGTGATAAATTCGTGCCAAGGATGTATTTGACGGAGTTCGAGAGTTTAGCTTTCCGTTTAAAACTTTTATTTGTGATCTTGAGCTTCTGTGGCCATTAGCGATGGAAAAGACTGATTTTAATGCGATTCTTCCTCCTTCTTCTCCACATTTAGTATACCCTCCTTTCTGTAGAACCGTTTTTCTCGTTTGAGGATCCCTGCGTGTATCTCCTGAAGGATTAAAGACTTCTACAGTTGCTGCGACTCCCTCCACGTCATTGCGTATCAGGAAAGTTGTTATTTCCGAGTCAGCGGCTAGTACAGTGAACCGAGGCAAGACAATTGGTTCCATCAAAACTTCTTCACTATCACTTCCTCGATTGGGAGATGGGCTACGAGAAACAGATCGTTGGCCATTGGTTCGTGCTAGTGTCGTCCTGGGCGTAATCAGAATAGTTCCTGAAATCGTAAAGTTGAAGGTATTCTTGGCTGGAGGGATAAGATCATTCATGTTGACGTGTAGGGTTATTGGCGTTCCCGGTGGGCGAGTCTGAGAAGATTCTGATATGTTAGGTGTGGAGTTGGGGAATGATGACATGGAAGACATAGTTCCGGGTGGAGAGGACGATGCATGCATTATTGTAGAGCCTTCAAAAGAGTACTCCGCAACAGTATGTGCTGGCAAAGGCGCACGAAGTAGAGATGACAAAGATGATGTATTGGTTTGTTCATCCTTGATTTGTTGAGCTCGTTCATCAGTGTGAACGATTTGTGGACCAGAATCGATCAGTGATGTCTGCGATTCTGAATTAATGGGGGTAGGGGGTGGACCAACGTCGAAACCGGTATAACCAATGCCACCGCCCACTTCCCAGGTGCTTGGTGATCCGCTGACCCATGACACATCTGACCCCTTGGCCTCCAGTCCTACGTCCAAACCAAGCAGTGTAGCTACACCAGGAAACCAAACACCTTTACAAGTTCCCTTATATTCCACATTCATAAGTAGACCTTCAGCTCTATTGTCGTCTGGGTGTTGTACTTTCCCTTTGATTGTGCATACCATTTCACCTTTCGCTTCTTTGACACCAACCCGACGTCTCCCGCTACTCTCCTCTGACAATGCGCCTACATTTTTCAATGGCTTCGCCCAACGTATTCGAATGCGTTCGGCTGAGGGAAAGGTCCCCTGAATACCATAACCATCTGACAGCCCTGTAGCCGACGAATCACTTGTTTCATCATCAGCAAAGTGCGTGTATGACCGTGTACGAGAGGGGCGAGACGGTGCATTGCGCGTTACGTGCGGGTCAGATGTGAGGTCCCATGTGTTGACTTCTTCTTCGATTGAAGACAAAGAAGCTAAAGAAGAAGAAGGTGCTGAGGGGGAGAATATGCGCAACTTAATATGATTGTGCAGGCACCGAGGTATAGGTATTGAGAGCTGCAGAATGGATTAGTGCAAGCCAAATATTTATAAATAGGATACTGACTAGATATGGGGCTCTGGGAGGACGAGTTACATATGGAACCCACATATCAATTGCAGCCATGAACTGCACTGTAGGCTTGTCTAGTAGCGAGAATCCCCTGGTTCGCGAAGGTTGCGCAAATCCATCGGATTCATTGTCCGAAGGTGAAGCACCTGGTCTCCTTTGAGAGGGAAAGGATTTCGGCAAAACAAAAGAGATATAATAGCCGCTGACAAGTATATGTCCAGTATATTGTAGATCTACTGGTTCTATACTTTCAGTGTTCTTAGCACGGTTGTTTGAATGGACGGAAGAGTTAGAGTGTGTTATGGGAATCTTGTAAGCAGTATGAAAAGACTCTGAAGTCCTCGCTGGGAGATTCAAAGCCCTTGCTGCCTTATGAAGCAATGGTGAGATTGTCGATGAAAAGTTGTAAGGTGCAGAATTGCTGTCAAGTGGGTGAACTTGGGATGTCAATATCTTAATGTTCTCCTCTGTAAGGAAAAAGTCAAAATTTGTCGTGGTGTGCAATAGTGCAACTGACATACCGGGAAAGAGGGGTATAGTTGAGCCTGGTGTGATGTTCTCCAGCGGCAGAGAAATCTAATGTAAAAAGTCGCATCTAATGAAGACGTTGTAGCAGTTTGGTCCACTCACTTTTAGGTATAATTTTATGGATGCACCCTCTTGCCCTCTCTTTGCTTTGCCTTCTAAAGCAATTCGAGTTACTATATTCATTTTGGACTGCCCCCCTGAAATTATGGTTGGAGAATAACTGCTGGAGTTGGAAGATTTAGCATAGGGTTGACGAGATGGTGTTATAAGCGTGTTTGGTGGACTCATAGCATGGGAATAACGTAAAGGGGTCGGGACTGGCATATTAGGTGTATGCCTGGATATTGATGAGAAGGAGGATATAGACGGTATTTGTTGGAGTAGCGGTCTGTCCGAGATGGTACTTAAGCAATGTGCTAGGAGCAAAGGACGTGGTGGACAGAGAAAGCAACAAGATCGACCCAAACGGCGCGCTCAGAGATTCAACCCGTGCTCACCAGCACTTGGCGCGTCGTTCGCAAACGCGGTCGGCAAGCAAGATCAAATACAGACAAGTACGCACAAGTTTACAAATTCCTTTTTCAGATACTAAGGGGAATTCAAAGTTGGTAGTAAGCGATTGATTCGGGTTTTAGTCGATAATCGATTCTAAGCACAGTTTTTATTCTGGCATGTTTGAGCACCGCTTCACAATTTAAATCGATTAATTTCGTTTGTTGATAACTCGCTCTTTGGCTTGTTGATGAGATTAAAGATAATCCTCTTTTCGATTCTAAAAAGTTAAACGTTAATGTGGAAGTCCAGCTCACTTCTACGGAGATGCAAAACCACAAATATGTCCATAATCCAACTCTCAATAAACTGTGGTTTTATTTTTTCCAAAATGTAATTAATACCACATTACCACGTGATATCACAGAGTGGATATAGACTTTTAAGTTACACCTCCGCTTGAATCGGGAGGCCGGCTGCTGAGAATCGATTCGGCCAAGTTTGTGTAGCGTGGGAATGTAACTTAAGTACCAAATGCATTAATTAATCGATCGTTTCACTAACTTTGAATTCCCCTAAATTGTTGCAACTGACGAAAAATCGCGAAACATGAAACATGATTATTATGTACAACCCGTCACAGCACATTTACTAATCCTACCGTGCCCATGCAGAATGGAGGATGTCACGAAGTGCCATAGCCTCCTCCTTGTAATCCAATGGGTAGATCCGTGTTATACCGTACCGTACCCGAGTCATCTCCTGTATCATTGATGGTGACTATTTTCATATTCACCGATAGAAGAGCACGTACGTTATAAGTGTCCTGTTTAGCCCGGCAAGAAAAATTGTACGTTTTACAGTTCGCTTGGTGCAAGATCACATTGTACTCCGACTCATCGCGATCCTGAAATAGTTTATATCATTTATTTCCAAATTGTTGTGAATCCACTCACTTTGATTTCCATCAATTCATTAGCTGACCTACCAAAAATAGCCAACCCCACATCATTAAATCCCTGCAACCAAGCTTGTCCAGAGTGGTCTGCGACAGCAAGAGACATTATATACCTATGTTGAACTCGATAGGTCAATGTTGTGACGATGATATCTAGAGATTAGACACACCGATGCTCCGGTTGAGGGAAATTCTGATCACATTTTTCACATCTCCATCCAGAATGATCTTCGATAACCTTTTTGTTGCAATTGGGAGTAGGACATGCAGGATACGATATGTTATCGGCCTTGATATGCATTACAGTGGCTCTTGTTGAAAAGTATTCTGGCTTGTCTGGGGTACCAAATTGAGCTTGTTTGACATCCTCTAAGCTTCGTATCTCCTCGCGATTAAAAACCGATGTCCCAGCGCCAGTTGAACTCATAGAATGGGCTTGGAAAGACTGGGCAGCTCCAGTAGAATCGTACCAGCCACGGAGAGTAAAGCATTGCTCGATATCCGGATTGATTTGCATGATACCTGAGCTGAACATTGATAATGACCGGCCTACACGATCGTTATTTTAGGGTTCTTTGTTTAACTAAGAGGACATACCTCCATAATCGCCAACTCTGACGCCTTTGAACGCAATCACGGGGAATTCCTCAGCATTATATTGTTCCGCCTGCTTGGCCCATAGTGTAAGACGAACAGAGAAGCCAGACATGTCCACCAAGGTCAACTCTCGTTTTGGAATCTTAAACACAGTCAGTGAAAGAATAATGACAAACTCAACTACATTACTGGACGATTGGTTGTCTTGGATATGACCTCACTCAATGGTGACACTTCTTTCACAATAGCTATGACATCTGTGAGGTATGTCAGTCATTGCTATCCCTTACAAGAATCGGGATACATACCACACGTAGATTCCTTTGGCAAATCCTGCAAACCACTTAATGGTACGAAGTTGTATTTAACCGTCGGAACATCAGCTGTTTCGAGGCACTAGATCATTGGTGAGACGTTTTGTTATTAAAATGATGTTTAGACTCCGACCTCCTCGATTTCGGTGTTACGCTCAAGCCCCAGCTCGTAGTCATTTGTGAGATTGGAAAATTTTTTCTTAGCTAGATTGACCCGAGCTTTGGATATATAATAAACTTTGCCTTCTTCCAATTTGGTGTAAAATTGGTCAACAACAAGGTTAAATGCTGTAGCCCGAATTTCCCCAGTTTCGTCCATGAGAGTTACATTAAAAAGTTTGCCTTCGCCGCGTTGATTCGACCAATGTTTGATTTCGGACTTCTGGGTAACACGAGCTTTGATTGTCCAATTATTCTGATATGGACTGAGACCTTCAATAGGATAGACCGGGATCCCACGGCCACTCTTGTTGGCCGTCTGCTGGCGACTTTGTTGTTCCAGCTTTTGTTGTGGTTCTGCTTTCACTGATGAGGTGCTTGGGGCAACATTGGATAGTGCAGTTGATTTGCCTGCTTCTCCAGGTGGCGCGTCTGGAATTTGTTGTGGATCACCAATCTTTTGGTTGGGGTTACCCACAACGCGTAAAGCAAGTATGATGAGTAGTCTATGTTCTAACTGTCAAAAACGCGTAGCAAACCGCAATTGGGTACACTCACCGTTTGTCCTGAACGTAATTACAAGTCATTTTCTCAATCACAACGACTGTAAGCTTCCCAAATGTGTTATCATGCACCATTGGATTGAGCTGTGTGGCGAGCATGGCCTGTATGAAGTATTCGCCGTCAGACATGATGATTCGATAGCGATCCACAGTATTAGTTGTAGAGACTGCTGGCTGGTTGACCTTTTTTATGGAAAGAAATTGAAGAGTATGTTGTGAGTTGAATATTTCTGTATCATCTGGGGAAGCATAATGTAAACGCGAAGCACTCCCTGCTGTCAGCTGTACGTTCATCCTGGTGAGACAATCAATTTAGCGGTGTGACCACTCCGTGACCGAACGCGTTGGGAAGTGAGCGAAATGAATCGCAAAACTCCGAGTTACAATGTCCAATTGAGGTTAAGTTAAGTTACTCAACACATGTTACAGTATCAGAGTTATATTCGGGACAACCGAAAAGTAGATCAACAGAGATCAGCAGGGGGTTTCCATTTATCTTTCCTGAAATAGAGCACTATTCCTAACTAGTAAAATTGACGAATGCCTTGCACCGTCGGATACAGGCGTCGGGTGAAGACTAATAGCGACCAATCCTTTACTTATCAACTTACAAATCACGCTTAGCTTGGTGGCACAGTTCCGATATGGTTAGATTGTTTGAAAAAAAAAACCATATTCAATTTCCACTACTGTACTTATTGTAAAGGTAACCAGATAAATATGTAGATATGTACTAACAGTACTAACGCATATGATATATATATTAGTTTGATTTGTATCCTGCCTTTAGGCCAATTACCTCCTGATCGATCTCCTGATAAATTCAATTACCCTTCAATATCGCACGTCTGGTCGCGTCGCGGCCTGCCTTCAGGAGATTTGACAGCTCGTTACCACCTGTTCCACGTGCTGCTCCATTTCCTGCCATCCTTCCCGTCTGCAGGCGCTCTATCATTGCACTGGCTGGGCAACCACCCCCTGATCTTGAAGTGGTCTGGGACATGCTGACGACATATAAGCATGCTATCCGAATATGTCTATCCCTAAGTCTTTTTAATGCGATTACAGCGGAATCGTATGGTTCTCGGAGAACTGGGTTTTCTTGTGCCAATTTGCGGATAGGTCGGGCGATTGCACCAACATAGGCAAGGTATTCCCGGTGTTTTCCAGGCATGTAACGTCGCATTCTTTCCATGAAGCCATGATCAGCCCGTTTGTTTTCTGTTGAAGGGACTGGATACCGCTTTTGGCGAAGTTTGTGATCGATGTCCAAGAAGATATCGAGGGCGTGCATGACACTGCTTTGCCCGGCAGATGGTCCGCTGAGATCGAGCTTGCTACTGTCGTCGATTCCTTCGTACACCCAGCCTAATGCACCAGGTCCTTTTGCATCACTTCCTTCAAACCACGGCCGGATGTCCCAATAGAAAACGTGTGGGTCGCAGACTGGACGCACAGACTGAATAACTTCACTAACATCGTCCACTACTCCTGCCAGTCGAGAGAGATCTTTGGCAACCCTAGAAACTGATGCGAAATCAGTCTTGCTAGGAAGGCTGATGTAGTCATTTATGATTCGTAGTATATCAATCCCATATAACTCGGCTTTAGCGGAAGCACGATAAAAATTCTCTTCATCTTGCGTTCCTGAGAACAAATTGAGAAAACGCATATTGTCGATGGACAAAGGTTGGTCTGGGTGAATTAGGTCCCAATTCCAAAGGACAGTGTCGGCAAATGTCAGTACTGGTGCAATACCAAGATAGTTCGATATCTGCACTAATGGCATGGCAAGTGACTTCGGGATCCGATATTGGATTGGCGTGCCATCGCCATCCTCAGGTTTTGGTATGGAATGAACATAGAAGTGGACCATCCAAGCCAAGAGAAAATGTGCCCTTTGTGACAGACGAAGATTTGTGTGAAGTGGCTCTGTGTCAAGCACGGGTAACTAACACCCTCTATCAATTACTGTCTGTTGATCATAATCATGAGACTTACAGAAGCGACTTGGGCTCTCCATTGTTCGCCAAAAGGGCGCTTTTCCATAGCCTCGTAGGATTCGTCCTCTCCAAGGCTCAATTTTCCGTTGGCCTGTTGAATTGCTTCTTCCCACACCACAAATTCATCGGAGAGTTTTGGGAGTGGCCTTCGGGGAAAGAATCCCGTCAAGGGATCAACATCGAAGGAAATGGGTGAACGTCGGTCAGCGATAGACTTGCGACAGTTAGCATTTATTGTGGAATTCAGTAATGAGAGCGAAAGCCTGAAGAAAAGCCGAAAAAACTGGGGGGGTGAGGGTAGGACTTTAATGATATCCATTTTGCTTGGTAGAATTTAGGTCGATGGAAAATATGAAGGATAGGGAGTTCAGTCATATTTCTTTAGACTCTTATACGAAATTAAGGACCTAGCCACGCCACATCAGATCGATGAGTGACTCAATGTAAGAGCTCATACACTTACTGTGAACAATATCCAATAGCATGGTTCATGTGTCTAATATTGGAATACTGTATTGTCATGAACCCTTGCTGTATCATCGAGATGCGGTAGCGCCTAGCACCGCTCAAAGCAAAGGGTTCAGGCTGAGTTGAATAAGCTGTTTGCAGGCAGGAGTTTTCCCGAGCGACCGATCGAATCTTGGCACCAATCTGAACATTTGATTTAATATTAATAACGCACCGTTTCCCCATATTTCGAAACTTCAATTCCTCATCGAACTCAATCACTGTATTATTTCGATTAGTTCATGAATGTCCTATCTTGGTAACCGGCATAGAGACTAAGCACAGCTGTCTCACTGTGTCATTCGAGTTGAGTTGACATTAACGACGAAGAGATTTTTTCCGCAAAAGAAGTTCCTTGACGTTGTCGCATCCTGGTGACTTTATGTTGGGGCCAGATCGACACAGTTTGGCCAGGGATAACAAGTTTGAATTCTCCTTTGCGGTACAGAAGGGTTCAGGTAGCCGCCGCATGCGCCCGATGCTTGTTCAAATCGGTGATTCGTGTAAATAATTTTCTTGATGTTGATCTTGTTTATTGTCAGGTACAAATTTACGCCCTCAACCTTGAAACAAAACTAGTTTACTGCAGGTTACCAGTTGATTCATTAAGTATTCGAACTGTTCCTTGGGATATACGGATCATTGGCTACGTACGTGAGAACTGGCACTTTTGTCCTTAGTGGGTCTGCATACAACGGATCAATTCGAGTCAACTTGCGTTGCTTGATGTTGGAGCACAATGTTCGCATCTGAATGAACTTGTAATGCAGCACATCACAACTGCTTGTAACAGATTATATGTAATTAAGAAAGGCTACCCATAGCACTCCGTGATGGTTCACATCTAGGATGACTCGTGAACCCATTTGAGCCAGACTTTGTTATCATCGGCATTATCTTGAAGAATGCACCGACGTTCAGCTACCTCAGCTACTTTCTCCCGTACGCCATGTTTTCCGGGTCGCAGAGTTACGAATCTAGACTGTAGTTCATCAAGACGTATGCCCGTTGCTCCACCGGAGCTGTGAGAACCACGGACAACAAGGCCTATCTCCTCCTCTGTCGGGAGACTGTACTTCATGGGATCTGGAATTTTGACAGACTCGCAATTGGGTGGTATTTCGAGCTGTGGGACATCAGACAAGAAAGGTGATTTCGGGTCAAAAAACCTGGAGACTATGCTGTCGTCAACCTCGGCCAGAGCTGATGGCGACCAATTTGGACGATTTTTGGTCTTCTCAACTAACACTGATCTGACTCCAGTGAAGAAATCGGGGCTTGCACCACTCTACAGTTTTATTAAGTATGACCACCGGATCAACTGATTTTCAACTTACGCAGAAAGCCGTTGCTATTTTCAACTCCATTTGTAATGCCTCTAGGAGAGTCATGTTCTTTCCTGAACGGATGGCTTTTAATGCAACTTTGAGGCTTGTGGGGCTGCGTAGTTCTAACATAGTTATAGTATCTTTTGCCCATAGACTGACTGGTTGGTCTTTGTGGTTGGTAAGCGCTTGAAGATCACCGATGATTGACTCTACTGTATCATGTCGAAACGCGAAATCTAGCGCCGCGCGTTTTGCTCCAATGAGAGGCGAAGGGGTTTCATGAGGCTCCCGCTCTGATGAAAGTTCCTCAATCGCACTATCGATTTGGGAGGCATGAGGATGTTCTAATGCTGCTAGTCTCTCGAGCAATATGGGTATTCTTCTTGATGGAATAAAATGTGTGGCAAAACCGTGATTACTGCAAACCGAAAATTAGTTGACTCGAATTTCCTTCGATTGTTGGACACGTACAACACAGCTCTCCCTGATAACGTATCCGAAGTCAATGCCAAATATGTACCCAATTGACCATCAAGTCGCGACAAAAAAAAACTTCCTCCGACATCAGGACAGTACCCTATTTTAGTTTCTGGCATAGCAAAAACTGTCTTCTCGGTAGCGACTCTGAATGTCGCCAACGCAGCAAGTCCAGCTCCGCCACCCACTGACATAAATACTCAATTTTAAATTATACAACAAAGACGCACATGTTGGCCCATCCATTATAGCCACGTAGGGTTTTTGAAGTGAGGCTAGAATATAATCCATCTCAAACCTAACAAAATTTAGAAACAAGTTATTCAGACAATCAAATCATCACGTACTCGCGCTTGAAGTAATCGATTGCTTGAGCTCGCGTCTTTGGATCAATCGCATTAAGCACAACACCTGGATGTTTCATATTCAAACAGATTCCTGTTTCAAAAATTAAAAAGACATACTGGCAACATCCCCTCCAACACAGAACGCCCGACCAACACTGCTCCCTACTATTGTGCCGCAGAGTTCCGAGGCACTCCATTCCTATCAAATGTCTATCAATTTAGAGGAGCCTAGGTTTAACCATTAAATGCTAACCTCGATTTTTGGGCGCAGCAAAGATAGCATTGGTTCATCAAGTGCATTCAATTTGGATGGTCGATTGAGGATATATCTCCTAAGTGCTCCGTTCGATTCGAATAAGACTGTTGGCTAACAGGAAACCTCACTTGATGTCATTTCATTTCATTTACCAGAGAATACACACCTCTTCGGGATGAGTAGTTGAAGTAGACATCATTTGTTGCGAGATTGCCTTGGTTCTTTGAGAAGCAACACGAGCAACGCTTCGAGACATGCCTCTAAGAAACGTTGCAGCTAACATGAAAGTAACACCACCTTGAATAGGTCGTGAGATAGAACCCGTCTACAAAGTCTGCAAGTCAGTAATGTTCTTGCACGGCCGGGCTTGGGAATGATGTCCAAAAGGATGGGTTCGGCAATTGTTGGCCGCCGTTTGCCGCCATTTGCCGAGAAAATCTTGTTTGTTTTATTTTATTTTATTTTTATTACATACATACATCATGGCGCACCCTTTTTTTAATTTATTCGCCTTCTGGACTCGTCAAAACTCTCCATTGCTAACCGTCAGGCACAGCAACATTGTTTTCCCTGTGTTTTGAACTTATGTATTGATACCGGCGGGAAGAGCCTTGGAAATACCCGTCAATACTTAGCACCGCTATCATGGAAACACCATCTATGAATACTCGTATCAGCCTAGATGGAAACCTTGGAACCATCAGGTTCATTGGTTTGGTAGTAAATTCCGATGGTGTCTGGTTGGGGATCGATTGGGATGATCCTAAACGTGGTAAGCATGACGGGGTAAAACATGACGTTAGATATTTCAAACCTAGGCAAGATCTTTGATTTACACTCACAACATACTTCCAAAACTGAAGCAATTTGTACATGTTATAGAGTGTATGGCGCGGGTTCATTCATTCGGCCGTCGACGAATATTTGTTATGGGAAATCATTCTTAGAGGCTTTGACCTCAAAATACGTTGAAACACCCCATGGCTCAGATTCCCAAGAGAAGGTCTTGCTGGGCTCATCGAGTGGTGCAATCCAAGTGGAAGTCGTTAAGTTGGACAAAATCAGAACAAATCTAGCAAAACTGGACCGCTTGAAGGTGGTTAGTTTAGACGGAGCAAATGTTGCGCGATGTGATCCTCTAGGAATGATAAGCAGCACTTGTCCGAGTGAGTTACACAACACATAATTGTTATATTGTAATTGAAATCGAATATACAGATATCAAAGCACTGGATCTGTCGGAGAGTTTGCTTCCAGGTTGGGATGAAATTGCCTCGATCGCGAAAGAACTCCCTTTCCTCCAAACACTAGCATTGAAGTAAGTTCTCACACTCTCCTGAAACACTGAATAATATATGCACCTGCTTTTAGTCGAAACCGATTGGGTCCACCTCTGAACCCATCTTCCATGGGAGCCTTTCCTCGATTGACAGAAATACGATTGAACCACACACTAGTGTCATGGAACGAATTGGAAGACGTCATTATTTACATGACATCTCTCCAAGTGGTGGAAATGGGATATAACATGTTAAAACATTTATATTGCGGTCCCGGGAACACATTTAAACACGAATCAATTCAAACAATAAACATCGACGGTAACCAGTGTTTCGATTGGAATGAGATTTGTGCATCATTACATCGATATCCTTGGTTGGTGAATCTCCTTTGCATCATTCTATTCCGCTGATGATACTATTTTTGAGCTTGCAACGGATCATAGTGACCTCCAATCAATTCAATTCAATACCACTGCCGGGGAAAAGTGATTCACCGTTGACAGGACTTAAACATATTGGGTTGGCAAATAATTGCCTCGAGTCATGGAGTGACATTGATGCGCTTCTTTGTTGGTGCCCTGCCATAGAGGCTTTAACTTTAACTGGAAATGCACTAGTGGAAGGTATGTATATGTATCGTCCACTCTTTCCATTATTCCTGAAAGGTTTGCGCCAAGATAACATGGATGGAAGGCATTCACGCTCCATTGCAATTGCAAGAATTCCTTCTTTGAAAGTACTTGATGGAGCAAAAGTGGGTATTAATTTAAATCGTGATAGTGGCTTAATGACAACAAATTCGTTCATTGGAGGTATCCCCAAGGGAGCGCGTTGATTCCGAATTGTTTTATATTTCTTATCTCGTAAAGAACGGTCCCCTGTCGGGTGGACAACGGCCTCACGAAGATCCTCATTGGGATTTTCTTTGTAAGAGTGAGTCCAGCATCTTACTATGGTGTTCTTTTTAAGAGTCTGGATCCAACTCTAGAGCACGGAATAACAAACGAACCCACTGAACCGGAACACAAGAAACTCGGTAGTCGATTGATAGGCAAGATGGATATATTTTTGAATAGATCGGCTAGCTAATTTACTTCTAGAGTTGACAACATATCGATGTTTCGAGCCACCTCCAAAAGAAGCAAGTCGAGTGAAAGCATTACTTGACACATCGGAAACAGTGTTTATCAAAGTACTACCCAGCATGACCCTGTATGGTTTAAGGATGAAACTGAGCAAACTTGCCAAACAAAATCGACGAGTTCCTATTGCCTGTTGGCTTTGCATCGACAATTCCATCGAGGAATTGGGTCCTGAAGACGACAATAAAAATCTAGCATTACTTGGTTTGGGCAATGATTCACGTATCCTATATCTTGTGGAGGAATAATACAGATGCCTTAAGTGATACAGACTTCTAGTAATATATCAAATATTATTGGTCGACACATACCATCAATGCAGCTCAAAAGTGTTCGAAAAAAAATCACCAAATTTAGACCTATCAATCACTAGAAAGAAATTACCAGATTTGACATTTATTGTCTGTTGTCGGTCTTGTCAGCCAAGAGAAACCGAATGTGGAAGCCTTCAGGATTTGTTAGTCCTAATGTTTGCCTTTAAGCGAGGGTGACCAAGTATTGTCCATCACAGAAGTACACGGTCCGCGTAAACGACAACTCCTTAATCGAGGAGAGAAGACCAAGATAATAAAGGAAATCAACCTCCGACCGCATTCTGGTCTTTTTCTCCCGCCAAGCCCGTGCCAGAACCAAGACCAACTCAACGTGACCAACCGCCATCGCCGTTCGCATGCCTTGGGGGCCTGTCTTCAAAGCGATCGTCTTTTTCGTCGCGTCTTTTGTCTTCTCTGCGTCGATCTAAATCGTCCCTGCGTCGGTCATAATAATAATCAGGCGGTCTGCGATCATCATAACCTCCTCGCCGGTAATCATCGTACCCTGCAGGCCTTCTGTCATCAACCTCCCTCCTGGAGGGCGGGGACCTGGGTTGTCGACGATCTCCATAGTCTGTGCGGCGAGGAGGTGACCTGGATCGGTCACGTCGGTAACCGCCGCGATCGTCTCTGTAGCGGTCGTCGCGACCTGACCTATCGTCACGACGATCATCGCGCCGGTAGTTGTCGGGGCCGGCACGCTATTTAAAAAAATGATTGATAGAAGGTTCGGTACGTGGTAATTGACGTCGTGACTGACCGAATCATCGAGTGCGACACGAACAGGCCTTCCCCGAAGCTCCCTACCATCTAATTCTTTGACCGCACGTTCGGCATCTTCTCTGGATAGATACTCAAGAATTCTGTTGGTCAATGAGATAAATAGCACTGGTACGAGTTTAGAGTCACAATACCCTTGTCCAGGAGAATCACGATCAATATCTGCAAAAGAGACGCTTCCTGCATCTCGTCCGAAGTCCTTGAGGTCCTAGGAATAGTGAGGATAAATCAGGCCCCATCCATCGAGGTAAAGGTCGAGAGTAATAGTCCACAAGCCAAAAACACGACAAGTACTCCGAAAAAGGCTGAGAATATCAAGGGCCAATATCCTTTATGGGCGAAGCCAGTCCCCGACGAATATAATAATGCGATGGAAGAAAAAAAACCATTTACAAACAATCCGGTGGAATCCCGGAAGAGCAGAAGCACCGTACCTGCCAGCTCGTATCACGAGAAACGCCGGTCACGATAAGACGAATGCCAGGAGGTCTACGGGATCTTGGAGGACTAAAACAAGTCACAGAAATCAGAAAAATTAAACTCTAGCATTCTATCATACCCATAATTTCTTTCTCCTTCATATGGCTCCCGACGGGGTCGGCTCTCTTTTGCGAATTCAACGACGATACTATGTAAGAAGTTACAATGCCATATTTTTCAGTTGCCAGAGGTAGTCGTACTTAACGCCCATAAAAGGTTTTCCGTTGAAGTTATGAACAGCATCTTCTGCATCCTGTTAGGAAGATAGTTAAAATTGGAAATTTTGAACAGTAGTATATGAACCTTAGCATTCTCAAATTCGACAAAGCCGAATCCTGTATGAAAGTTCGTTTTGTCCTTCGGATGTGTAGAAAATAAATGGGACACCAACCAGTCATAACACGGCAGTCGATGATACGACCGTACCCCTCGAAAAATTTAGACACATCATCAGAGCGAGTATCCGACGGTAATCCTTTGATAAATGATTAAACAAGGAAAGTATGCGCAACCAAAAAAAAAATCTTACTGCCAAGGTAAAGACGCCTGCTCATCGTAGTTCGAGGACAAGGTGATTGAAGTTGAAACTTTGTCTGAGTTTCAATTGATGAACCATCCATCTTTTTTTGGGCACGGACCATCCAGACTTCCGGAAGAGTCCGACTTAACTTGCTGTCAAGGTTCAGACAAAATTTAATTTATATATTATGAACTGTATAACAGGTTTTTTTCCCGAGTTTGACATGTAATATGTACAGTAAAAGAGACATGACAACATTAGTGCTGTGATTGCGACCAATCAATCGAGTTGATATCGATCCCTTCTTGCACCATTTCCCATAATGGGCTGTATAATGACTCAGCTCATGTCACTCCAGAATTCCAATATTTACATACCTCATCTCACGTAACCGGTGAACAGTTCCTACTATGTGTTTCACGACAAAATCAACCTCGGCCTCCGTTGTGAACCGACCTATACCAAATCTCAGTGAGGAATGAGCCATGTCCTCAGCAGCTCCTGTTGAAAATGATGTATCAGAATTTATCATTGAAACGGAAGCTGTAACATACCGAGGGCCCGCAGGACATATGATGGTTCTAACGAAGCTGAGGTACATGCGCTACCCGACGACAACGCAATATTCTGAGCAATGGAAATTAGGAAAGAATTGATCAGATTGAATCATCGATTACCTTCAGCGCCATCAGGAGACTCTCTCCTTCCACGTAAGAAAAACTAAGATTGACACAGCCGGGATAACCGTTGATGTCTCCGTTCCTTACGACATGTTCGATTTGAGAATGTATCCCGTTGATAAGGCGTTCGGAGAGCGCCTTGATACGTTCATGATCTCTCTGTTAGAAAAAGCGTAACAATCAGAAATCAGCGGGTGGAATAGAAAATTATCATTTTGGAATTAGTCAGTACCCCTGCACGAGAGTCAATGCCGAGCTAGCTGCGTCAGACATGGTCTTGCCGCATGTGCTACACGGCTCGCACATAATGAATGTGTCCAGTGCAATTATCATCAGATGATACAATGTCTGGAAATATACTTACATCCATTTCAATCTTGGCTATGCGCGCAGCCTCACCCAGACCAACCACTAGAGCAGTTGGTAATGTACCACTTCTTAGACCTCGCTCCTGACCCCCACCGCTTAAAATGGGTTCTAGCCTGACTCGAGGTCTCCTCCTGACATACGCAGCACCGATTCCCTTGGGACCGTATAGTTTGTGGCCAGAGATACTCATTAAGTCAACATTCATTTCATTAACATCCACTGGTATCTTTCCCACAGCCTGCGCAGCGTCGGTGTGTAGATATATGCCGCGATGCTTGCGTAACAAGTTCCCAATCTCTTTCATCGGCTGTATAACGCCAGTTTCATTATTGACAGTCATGATAGACACCAGCGATGTGTCAGGTCGGATTGCTGCTTGCAGATCATCCAAGGAAATTACACCGTTCTTTTGAACAGGAAGATAAGTCACTTCAAAACCTTCTTCACCAAGTTTTCTACACGAATCCAATACACATTTGTGTTCCTAGAAAGCTGTTAGATTCTGTATGCCTAATTTAGTATAACACCTAACCGTTTGTGTAGTTATTATGTGCTTTTTCTTCTCTTTGTGAAACCTAGCAACACCCTTGATAGCCATATTATTAGTCTCAGTTGCTCCTGAAGTAAATATCATATCCTTCGGGTCTGCACCGATCAAATCCGCTAATTGCTATCATAGGGAATCAATTAACACTCAATCAATCATAAGAGATGAGTAGTACTTTTCTAGCATCCTCAACTGCTTGTTCTGCTTCCCAGCCATATGCATGCGTCCTGCTATGCGGATTACCATACTGGTCTGTGAGGTATGGTAGCATCGCATCCAATACACGGGGATCTACTGGGGTCGTGGCCTTTTTTCCGTCAGACCCCATCTGAGAAGAAAAGTGTAAATTCCTACCTGCATGTCAAGGTATATGGGTCTCGTTTTATCCTTCAAATTTCCCTCACGAGTTGGGACTTCCAACTTGAAACCGAGCATGTCTTACCAGAAACAACTAGTCAATACACCAGAAAACAAAAATATATGCTGGGACAAGTGCACCTGCTCTAGGAGTGAAGTGATTTTCTGTCTGATAGGTGGAGGGAACATCCACCACGCTTGCTCTGTCAGCACCTGAGGGCTGGACGAAACGTCGACTGCCAAGGAGAGGTGCAGGTACTTTGCATGCTGTCCTGCGAACAGTAGTATGCGACAATCGGGACAACATGAAGTTATAACAGAAAGTAGACACTAATTATCTGATAACTCTGGAAGAAAAAGTATCCCGACGACTCAGTCGTGCCCATGACCATGACGGAACTGAGTGTGAAACACATCACGTGACTTTCCACATTGCAATTTTAATTCATGTAATTTCTTTATAAAATGTTTCGTTAACCTGAGTACGAAGTACTATTTCAAATGAGATATCTAAGCATTCCATGTTGCATCACATATAATGCTATCGATTGGAGACTACATAATTTGTACAGGGCTTTGCATTTATTGTGATAATAGAGCAGGGAATAGATGTCTACAGAGAAGGGTTTGCGTTTGTAACCAAGGTCTGGAAATAAGCCTGCAAGAAATTTGGTGAGTTGAAAAAATGACCGTAACCACGAATTGGCTCACCTGGAACCATGTGCCAGCCTCGGGTGCGGGGGTTGCAGCATCCCTTATTAAAAAAATCATGTCAGACGCTTCATTTTACAGGACGCAGCAATCAGGACGTACGAAAGACCGCAGTGGGCATCATATCTTGGGGAAGAAGTATCGGAAGTACCGTCGCACTCGCCTCCGGGTTTCACCCAGACAATTGCGTCGATGAGGGAAGAACCAGTGTTCAAGGTAGGGCGAGTACCGAACCCAGCACCTTTAACATTACACCAGTCACCCCATTGCTGGCGAATGTTCTGAACACCCGAGCGACCTTGATCGACGATGAAGTGAGCAGGGAAACCAAGTGAGCTGAGTTGTGGGGCGAGAGCCTGTTAAATTAATTTTGAGCTTTTTGAAACACCGACCAAAATATACAACTCACATTAATGTAGTGAATTTCATCGTAGTTGCTGTTACCGGAGGTAATGGGATCTGGGCTGCTCGCAGCTTTGGACAATATCAGCGTTAACGCGTGATCTGGGCCAAAAAAAACTCAACTGAGCGCATTGTAGTTTGCAACGTTTGTGGCCAATCCTCTCACGAATTTGGGTGAGCCAGCACTCTTGTACAATTGAGCAAACAGCTGTGCAGCAGGTCCCAAGTTGGCAGACCAGCCTAACCATCCTGCGTGACCAGCGTCTAGATACATATAAACGCCGACAGCATTCAACTGCTGCATAGCATAAGTAACGCCAGACTTCATGTAACTAGATTAGAATCCGTCTGACAAATGTAAAATATGTATTTATTTTACCTTGTACGCATCCTGTGCACCTGCACACTTTTGTACGTTCAAGTTGGTCACCAAGTTTGCCAATGAGTCGGGTTCTATGACAGCAACCACGCGGACATCCGGGAATTCTGCAAGTACCGGCCAAATCATGATTACCGATCATGCAATGATGTCAATGTGCTTACTTTTGATTTGAGCAACCAATTGATCAATGTAGTTCTTGTAATTAGCAAGGCCGTTGTTTGCAATGCTGAATTCTCCATTGGAGGCAAGCGCAGCGCAATCGCGGTCCGGCAAGTCGTACACGACTATCTGAACCAAGTACTTCTGACCAGAAGCTTTGGCCTTTGCATCAGCGTCTGCAAGGTACGTGCCAAGGGTTGGTGCTTTGGCGACAACATCAAACCACGTGAACGTAGGAATATTAGCAACTTTGAGAGCCTTGGCCTTTGTAGTGGAGTCTGAGATTGCGGCTGCTGCTGCCTTTACTTCATCAGCATAGAATGGTGTTAGATAAATCTACAACACATTGTCAGTTATCTTGTTGTGTAGTTTAGGTATTCGCAGTTACCTGATAACCGGTGAAAGGGTTTCCAGCGTCAGGAACCGTTGTACCGGTAGGCACGCTTGTTCCTCCTCCAGGAGTAGTTTGAGTCGGAGGTGTAGTCACCGGTGTAGTTGGACTAGTTGCTCCAGGTCTAACAAAAGCATCAACATAACAAATTCCAGTACTAAGGTATTTGAGTCCTACAGGCACTGTGAATACCAGTCATTTTGTTTTGTGCATGTCGCCCCATCAACACACTGCGTGTCGCCAGCTATACAAATGGTGAATCATAATTCGTGTCGCAAGAAGGCAATCAAATTCACTCCACCCATTACCACCACATTGACCCCACACTGGAGCAAGGGCTTTTACGAAAGCTGGAACCACAGAAGCAAGAGCAAGCAAGGTAGTAAATCTTAACATGGTAGTGGTTGAAACACGAAAGTCCTGTATTCTCGTCAAAGAGTGAGTGTCATTTTATATTTCACCCGTTGAGACGTGGAACCGCAATAAATTCCGGCATTGAACCGGATGGTATGACGGAAAGTCCTCGGTCAAGAAGTCCTTACATGGGCTCATATACGCAACATGATCACAAGACAAGAGCTTCATCTGACAAAACTCCTTGAACTGACAAAAGAGATGGTCTAAACACGCGGTTCAACTTCGGCCTGGTCCAGGAAAGCTTTCACCCCATTTGACATCATAATGGATAACCCGTATCTTTTAGCCTTGGCCGGATAAATCATGTCGTTTTCAATGTCCTATGCGCTGTTGCGAAACTATATTTAGTATTCGATATATGGGGAGATGCGGAAGAAGTACATACTGCTGGCATCTCCTGTCCGACGCGTGATCCCGGTAGCTTTGGTTTTCGTTATAAATGCCAGATATTCAACACATTGGGATCAATTCCTGCAGCAATTGTCCCGTGACAGGATCCACATAGACATACCCTGGGTAAAAGCCCACGCTGCGACCCTTGGAGCCGACGGACATAGTCAACCCGGTTCGTAAACAGGGCTTAGGTTCGCGAGTAAGACCAATATGTAATGATCGAGCTGTACCTGATGTTTTTCTTAACATCAGGTATTGGATACAGGTCACCACTAAGAGAGAAATAACTTGATCGGCAGTTTTAAGAGTTATTGGAAGGTCATGTTTAGGACATAGCCGCTATTAGTTCAGGCTGCTCTATTCTTCTCTTGATGGAAAAATATCTGTGAATATTAACTGTGGATGTCATTTTATATCCGATATTCAAAATAACGTACATACCAAAGTGATTTTAAGCATAGTTGCAGGTCTCCAAACAGAAAGAGTTTGTGATGCATTGTTAAGCTTACCGCGCCGTGTCCAAAACCTCGCGTCTCGGTCGAATTCCATCAGAATTGTCAATTCAAAATCGACGTCAAATGGGCTTGGATTTCCCGGAGCTCACCCGAAAAAAAAGTCTCCGATGGGACAGAACCAATGGTTCCATGATTGATATTAAGACACATACCTCAATCGAAGCTGGATACAAATACGGAGAAAAACGAAGCAATAGTTTGTCAAAAACGTTATGAATTACGAAAACACTCTGAGAAATTCATGCTGATGGCTACCAACTGTCCCCATCGGTCTGTTCATGTGCGCCTTTTAGGTGCACTTGGTGGGGAAGGTAGCAAGGGTATTGCTCCGCTGCCTGAAGAATTCTCAGATAATAAGCTACTCCCAGAACCGAGCACGTCGTTTCCCGTAGGTTTGCTGCGGCCAGGCAGAGAAATGGAGAATGTTTGACCCTCCTTCAAACTGTAGTCTTTCTTTGGTCCAGCTGGAATGTGAGGTGAAGCTTCTGCAGCTTCTGTGGGATTGAGGCTGGCCTGCTGACGCCTGGGTTTACTGTTGAGTTATTAATCAAGAGGAAATAAGGAGGAAATACTTCGTATAATCTTGCAAAGCCACATCTGTTATGGTATTATTGTCAGATGGTCAGATGACTTGGTATGTGGATGTTAATCAAAGAAAATCTCACTGAAATCAAAACTATCTGTGCGTTCAGCAAAACCCATGCCAATATAGGCTTTTTTACCACCATCTTCTACACGTACGACAAAATATCGCGACGAATCGAGAACTGCTTCTACCGATGGCCTTGCGACATCGTACTCGGCTCTAGCGAACACTAACAGGAATTAGGTATCATCGATGGGTATATGGAGTGGTTCATACATTCTCCTAAGAGTAAATAAACGATGAGATTGGAAATTTATATGCCATGATTTATTCCTACCTGTGACAGGGTCTTCAAAATGCAAAGCAGCACCCTTGGAAGTTTCAATAATCCTGAGACGGCCTTTCCACAATGGCTGCGCCAAATCACCCCATTCGTTGGCGCGATGACCTTCGTTTGCTCTCAAAGGTGGTATCTTGTAAACTGGGGTAGAGGTGTATAATGATGTCTTTATTCTGCTGAAAGTGATAATTACCCGAAACCTCGCGAGCAATGTAAAGGATTGATTCGATTTCGTCACTGAGATTCATGATATATTCTATAGAGGCGTGTATCCACTGTCACCACTACGACAGGGACTCAAGGGGAGTGATAGCAAAGTGATTATCCAAATGATGCCAGAATAAGATCAGACATACATAATCGCTTCTGTTGCATTATATTTGCCATGTAAATTTACGACTTTATGACACATCACAGTGCACACATACTCACTTTAGTGTTCCTATCATGAATGGTCCTCCTACACCCCCGCCAACAACTCTCATTGAACTGCAGGATGAAGCTAGAGCAACGTCGTTACAAAATGGAAGTTCCAATCAATCATCAGATACAATCCTATCGTCCCAGCAAACATCAACTCAGATCAGACTACAAGATACTTATCAACAAAAGTTCCCTTCGATAGCGACACTAGCCATGGCAGGCGACCTACAAGAGTTGATACGAAGTGCTGAAAACTTTGACATTAATGTATTTAGCACTCTTCGTCGTCTTTCTTAGACAGAGTCTGACGCATAATAGGCCAGTGATGACATGCATGTTACGCGCTTACTGATTATAGCACCTCTCACCCTTGCTTACCTGATTCTGGATGATATGTAAGGACAGGCATTGACATTATGGTTTCCATCTCTGATTTTTTATTCGTTCGTTCATAAATAGACCCTCTGCCCGATACGTTCTCGCAAGACTACCCGACAACCTCAAATCTCGTCCTTTGTCAAGCGCGTTGTATTCATTAACGACATTCACTGCAGATAGGGAATATGCCAAAATTTATTCACAAGCTGAACTTGTGTATAATCTTGTTGCACAACCAGACTTTTTTGATCAAGACCTGTCAGTTATAGTTCGAAGCATGGTGACGAGCTTCGTCGGTAAGGCTTGTCTTAGCTGTGTCCGTATCGCTGTTCAATTTTTGCAAACAGAATCATTCCGTCGAAGAATGTTTATACTATTGTCAAAAGCATATTCATCGCTGCCGATCACTCTTGCTTGCCTGTATCTTGGAATGAATGCAGAACAAGTGGTTACTGGTACGAGCTTCGTTCAAATTGGGCAACTTTTTCTTTGTTTTGAAACTGCAATGTTTTATAGTCGCATCCCAGGACCTATGGAAATATGATCCATCATCGCAAAATCTTACGCCAAATGGCGTGACCCGGTCCCAAGGAAGCGCTAACGCTCCATCAGTTTGTATGATAACTATAGCACATTTTGCTCATGGGCTAACCGATATTAGCAGCCATCTCTTCTTTGCAAACATTTCATTTTGTTGCCAATAGCGTTGCCTTGCTAGAAACATGAATCCGAAATTTTAGCTCCATGTACAATACACGTCTGTTGTAGTTAGCCAACATATTCAGCACGCGCGGCACCAAAGGTCTGCAAAGCACATTCCGGAGGGAATGGTACCACTGCTAATTCTTGGTGTCGCATTTCAGAAGTGTTACACATTGTCTGTATTCGATATGCCAACTGTGTAGGTGCGGTGGAAAGCATTTAAATAATTTAGAGCTCGCATTTGCTATTTAGAGATATATGCAGTATTACACAACACGTGTTTGGCTTCTGGTGAATACTTCTGTCATTTCACAACCATATTACCAACTACCAATGGACCTAGAACACCTAGACTCAACAACCACTGGAGAGAAACCTTCACAAGTTAATGTTAACTATAAGTAATGAATGATATCTAACCGCATAATAACTTTAGGTTAATGTAGATGAATCTCAAGAACGATGGAATACATTGCAGTTTTCTTGGGGAGGAAAACTATTCACTTTGGAAATCGCAGATTCTGATAGGTTTAGAATCATCTTCCTTTGTCCACGGCACGATTTTAACTTGACGAATTGAAGAGTCTTTGATCTCAAATCTGCTCTAAAGGAGCTTACTCGAGTCCCGCCTGAAAGACAAAAGATTCTTGGACTAGTCAAGGGAAAACTACCCCCAGATCAGAGTCGCATGTGAGCAAATGTTCGTGTTTCGAACTCTTATACTCCTGTCTGAGTCCACGTGAACTTATCCAGATCAGATTTGCGTCTTGTACCTGGAAAGACTTTCACGCTTGTTGGAACACCACAAGGAGACGAGATCAAAGATCCTTCGCGTTCGTCTATGTCATCTTTCTCTCATGATACAATTGCTACAACCTTCTCCAGAGCTTGATTTTCTCCCGGATGTTCTTAACGACCTTGATATTGATTTGACAGAGGGCTCGGCCGCTAGTCTTGCATATAAAAATGACCAGCGTAATGTACGGAAAATCAAAGAGATTACGGAAAAATTGCAAATAAACATCATACACCCTCTTCGTCAAGGGAAGAAACTTCTTGTCTTGGATATAGACTATAGTCCGACCACTATCTTGTGTCAATACTTTCTTATCTTACGATTGTTTTTTTCTTCTTTTCAAATAGCAATATTGGACACCAAGCCTCTAACTTCCGGAAGTCTACCACCAGCAGAGTGCGCCAGGCCCGGACTCCACGAATTTTTAGAAGCCATATATCCACATTATGATAGTAAGTGATACGTTTGCATTCAAATGTTAACATCCTCACATAGCACCTAGTTTGTATCTGGTATCGCACGCCCCACGAAGTATTTCATACTGAAAGACTAATTAGTCGTCCCCACAGGTCACAGACCAGCTGGATCTGGCTTGAGACAAAGTTGGTTGAGTTAGATATGCTAGGTTCTAATCGAAATTATCAGGTTAGCAATTTTGTTCAATCACTCCGCAGTGACCAAATTTTTCTCGCAGATCGCATTCGGTAATGGCTACGCATTGTCTATTGTACCTTTTGCTGGTGCTTACCTATACCAGTGCTCGACAAAACATTCATGTTCACCGTTTTCTCAGAACGAGAAGGAAAATCCTGGTCTCATTCGGTGAAAGCTCTTAAAATCATCTGGAATCATTTCCCTCAGTTGTGAGTTCTAAAGCTGGTGTTACATCAACTGTCTTGATTCCATCATAAGCAACGCGTCAAATACTATCCACGTTGATGACCTGGTAAGTTGCGCGAAGTTGATATTGACACACCTTGGCACTGAATCTCTGAATTACAGAGCCGCAATTTTGCTCTGAACCCCACAGAAGGCTTAAAAATACCTGCATTCAAAAATGCTCATTCGCCAGAAAGTTTGGCTGATAGAGAACTTGAGAAACTAAAAGTTTACATGTTACATATTGCACCACTGGACGATTTTAGGTTGCTATCACATAAGGTATGTACAATACGTTTGCGTTCTATTTCCCAGCTTTTACAAGTCCCCCCTTTTACAAGGACTGGAAGAACATCGTAAAACGTATTACTCACTCTTGATGCTCTACATATGTGCTCTTGCTCTGTACTACAGATACGGTATCCCCTGTTATATCCAGTATCAATCAGAGATCCCAATAGAAAATGGTGACGTAGATGTAGGGTATAATTCTAATCCTTGCCCGAGTCAACAATTGCTGCGATTTTGAGCGTTTCAGTATGTGTTCTTCGAGTCAAAGTACGTATACTAAGGAGGTACCTCCGCAAATGCAGGCTTCGGAAACTTTCCGTTGTTTCAGCACTGGTGCAGGTAATCGAAGATGAAACTAATGACTCAAAATCAGGCCGTCTCAGGTCCGATACATCGAATTCTGATGGCAGCTCAATTGCTAAAGTTCCGAATTGAATGGTAACCAGCAGACCACAACTCTTGGTTCTCAACATCTTGAGAGTCCTGAGCTGTCCTAAATTGCTATTGCCGGATATACATAGCATGTCTCCGGCTCTACTGAAACGCACCCATCACTTACTGTCAGCTGCTCCCAAAGTCTTTAGTAATCCTTTCAATTTCACACTTGTCACAGGCTTAGCACCAATGTCCACTTCTTCAGCTTCACTATCAAGACCTCCACCGGTTCCTCGTCCATCCGCAAGCATAGTCGTTGTAAATGAGAGAAATGAAATACTCCTGGTTCAGCGGAATCCTAATGCTCGTTCATTCGGAGGGATGCATGTAAGAGCATCAGCTAGTCCCCTTCTGTGAACTCACTCAAGAAGCCCAACTGGTGCTTTATTAGGTGTTTCCTGGGGGAAACCTAGATTCAAAACAAGACAGTTCATTGGCAGTCACCGCAATAAGAGAAACATTCGAGGAATCTGGTTTACTTCTGGCCTCTTCCATGGATGGTTTATCAAACAGACCTACACTCACAGAGTCTGAGCTTGAACATGCCAGACATGACATCCACAAGCAGAAAATGAAATTTTCTGACTTCCTTGCGTTTCATCGTTTGAAGGCAGATGTGGACTCTTTACTACCATTCACAGAATGGGTGACTCCGGTGTTTGCCCCACGGTTTGTATAAGTAAAAATATGAGAAGCGGAGGCAAATCCTCACAAACCACCTACAGGAGATTTCGAACACAGTTTTATGTGGCATTTCTTCCGGCAGCTCTATCTTCAGGATTTTCCTCTGGGGTTAAACAAGAGCAAATCCCAAAACCAGGTATATCTATAGTCAGGTCTGTTCATGTTTTCCAAACTAACACAATCAATCAGACGGTGGTCAAGAAGTAATCACTGCTCGTTTTGTCCAACCGCAAGAAGCTCTAGTTGAATCCAGAGAGGGAAAAATATCTCTGATGCCCCCTCAATTCTACATAATCTCTACTCTTGCTGACATACTGACGGGACAAACGAATACGCTTGCACAAAGGACCCAGGTGGAAAGATTGTCACGAGGCATATTTGGCCGTATGGTGATTAATCCTCGACGCTTGGTAGCTGACGATGGACAAGGCAATACTATATTAACGTATGAAGGTGATGAAACCCGTGGAGGTCCAAAAGGTCGCCTTCATCGTGCCCTGATAAAGATGGGTAAGGACCAGGTATGTTTGCTGGCCCTTTTCATTAACCAGCGCTTATTCAAGTTTACCCTAGCTCACAGGACGAATAACCCTTCAGCGTAATTTCGATATCTTCTCAGATATTGAACCCCATGTTCTTACGCAGCCATCAAAGCTGTAAACAGAACATGGTTCCTTCTTGGGGCTATATACCCAGAGTAAAGCTACTAAAACAATTCTGTAAATCGAGCCTTGAACTAGAGCTTATGATCATCCAAAGACCCAAATATATTCGAACTAGTACGAGAAAATCAGGCAAGACTATTTGTAGCTAGACACCTATTTAGAGATCAAAGAATTGATAGTCATATGTAACACTGCTACCCCAGAAGCTTGGATCACAAGCACCGAGTGGAACTTCTCCAGACCCACCAAGTTCAATAGGATGGACATCAGATGAAGTTGCAGCAGTCCAAGCGGGCAACGGAGATACGTTCGGGTCTCCGCTTCCTAGAAATGCCTTGTACCGCTGTTGCATTTGAGAAGTCAAGGCTGCCTGCACAGGCGTTGGACTGGGCACAGTACCAAACTAGGAATATCTTTATCAACAGATATGGACAATTGCTAGAAATCACTGACCACAATCATAATATCGTCTTGGTGACATACCGACCCAGGTTGTGTACAGAAAGGTACTTGCTCATTTCCGGGAAAGGTCGCACCCACTTCGTAACGCCCAACAAAAGCAACACCACCGTTACTAACCCATGACCTTGCAAACGTCCAACTGGAGCATCTCCACAGATAATCTGTACCAATTTTTTCTAGTTGTGCTCTGGCATCTCCCATGTCGGCGGAGAGAGGAGGATAGAAAGGCGAAGAAAGTACAGTCTGTGCACGGTCATCACCGAACGTTGCGTCACAGATAGGTTCAAGGACATCTTCCGGTAACGCGTCCGGAAAGGCTCCGTAGATCGCAAATGCCGCGTCATTTTTGACAGTGCTAATGAGCAAGTGCTTATTAACAGACGGGAAGGGTGCGGTCGAGTCAAGTGGCGACGTAATGAGTGATCCGTCAAGTACCGGACGAATGGGTTGGGCTGGGCCAGCTGCAGGTTCTATGTTTGGGGCGTTGGAAAAGACATTTGTTTGTGCATCTAAAATATCCCCAACAGGTAATGCATTAAGACAAGCTGTATCATTGAGATCGCAGTTAATCTGGCCGTTGAAAAAACTTTGTAATCCTTGCTGGATAGTAGTAGAAAGGAACCCATAGTTCTGACAAATACAATCAACTTATGCACCAGAACATGGAGATCAAGTTTCTAACCATTGGATCTGATTGAAGAATCGCAGAATGAAAAAGTGATGACGCTGAAGGAGCAGCAAGGAGTGCTCTAATCATATTTGCTCCACTGCTTTGTCCTGCCAGGATTATTTTTGATGTCGTACCACCAAAGATGGGTACTACACTATTCAAGAATGTGGCGGCAGCGACAAGATCTTCTACGGCGAGATTTGTGGCACCGTTTGGGGATAAGAAGCCCAGCTGAAATTACTTCATCAGAATGCAGTTATAAATGCAATAAATAGGACCTACAGCTCCCAGTCGATACTGGACAACAGCCACGATGGAATCAGTAGCAATGGCGAGATTTGAGCCATCCAGTTCAGGACCAGATGCAGATCCAATGATGAAAGATCCTCCATGAACCCTAAAAATGTAATATAAGGAATATTTTAGTAATTCGGACTAGTTGACATACCACATCATTGTCGGGGCAGCGCTTGTAGATGAGATGGAAGGTGGAACATATATTATCATAGAGAGGCAGTCTTCAGTGAATCCCGAAGAGTCTAAATCTGGTTGTGGACAAGCAAGAGGTAAGTCTGAAGGGTCAGTCGAACCGTTGCTAAGCATTATCATTAGAAGAATGGACAAAAATGAGGAGGAATGATTCATTTACGGAAGATCCCATGTCGTGACGAGTGCTGGCGACGCCCAACGGTTTGCGGAGGCATACTTAACAGCGAACCTGTGTACCCCAGATGGCAGAGATATTCCTTGAGCTAAACCGAGAGGGGTTTCCTGGCTAACGGTTTGGCGAGAAACAAAAATCCCATCACGGGCAAAACGGGAGACATTAGAGCCAAGTGGTGACAGGGCCAAGCTACTGGAAGAGAAAGCAAGGAAGCCGAAAAGAATATATGCTAGAGTCATTCTTTGATGATGTCAGACCAAGGAAGCAGACTAATTGATGTCAGCAGCATGGTGGACTTGTGTAGAAATATACTTCGTTTTATACCTGAGCTTGTGTAACGTCACTAACCATAACGGGGCTATTATTCTGGGCAACAAGAACCAATTGAGAAAGCAAGTTTCGCACCTTCCACACATCTCATGATTACGGGGAATAGATTGATGCCCAAATAGCATTTCTACTAGGAAATCTCGTCCACCGTGATAGCAATTGCATCTGCAGGTGTTTACTCAAAGCAAAAAGCGCATGGACATAAGAGCACGGCCGTAGATCCATCCAGAATTATTGCTGGTTACACGTAGTTCCCATTTGGATCGAATATCCGAATATACGTCGTTTTTGTTGTTGATAAAAGTGATTGAGTTTATCTTCTGGAGTAACTACATTCTCAGCGTACTTTAAGATTCGTGTCCCACCTGTCAAAAGAATGGAGTAACCACAAGTATAAACGTTGATTCGGGGATCGGTAGCTGTTGTCAGACATTGGCATGAATTCCAGAGACTAGTTTCCCATGTTGATTATTCAGAGAATTGAACACGACCCTCTCATGATCATGCATGTATCTTGTAGATGTAGATCACCGTAAGTGGAAAAGGGATAAGTACTAGGATATTACGTAATCCGTATTTGGTATGGTCATCTTTGTCAAACATTGTTTGAGTCCAACTGTAGCCGTCGTGTTAACTCCAGACATGTTCATGGACTGAACATTCTTTAAATCTTGACCGACAATCATACTAAATGGCCGATACTGTGAAAATGTGCGGGACATTTTGACTTCAAGATCAGCCACTAACGAAAGATGTTCTTGTTTAGACTGGCAGTTGGTTCAGCTTTTGGGTCAATTCGCGAACTCTTTAGTAAAATCAAGGCCATCAACGAGAAACACGGAAAGTTTGATTTGGTTTTGTGCACTGGGGATTTTTTTGGCCAGTCTGAAGACCGCATGGATGAAGTGGCCCAATTATTGGAAGGGAAGCTTGAAAGTATACCAGCAATCCACCTCTGACGTTCTGTGTACTCAACTTGCTATACAGCCCCCTTGGAGTGTTATATAATGCAAGGAAGCCAACCTTTACCAGAAAATGTGGTTATTAAATTCTCCCAAACATCGGGAGAACTTTGCAGAAATGTCTTCTTAATGAGTAAGTTGCTTCAAATGAACCTACATAACTTGCTTATCAAAATGAACAGGCAAGTCTGGCATTGTCACAACCGCAAACGGTCTCCGCATAGCATGCCTGGGAGGAATATATGAGCCAAATATCTTCTCCAAAGCTGAGGCTGCACCAGTACGTCTTTCATAGTATTAACTCACGCCAGTTAACTTCTCGGCTTAGGGTTTCTTGTCCCCCTTTTTCTCTTCGCAAAGTGTGGAACGGCTGTTGTCAAATGCTCTCACCAAGAACTCGGGCTCACAGAATTATCGATCTCTCGCAGCTATCCAGTCTATTTCATCTCCTAACCAACTCGTCGACATCCTCATAACCAACTCCTGGCCTTCGAGCGTAGTTCGACTATCATCCAATCCTCTGCCAGATCAGTCACTTGTATCCTCAACTGCGCCTCCTTTGAACGATGTCATACGTAAACTAAAACCACGTTATCACTTTGCTATTGGAGGGACCCCACCCAAATTTTGGGAGAGAGAACCTTACTTATGGGAAGATGAAGATGGAAGGGTTTCAAGGTTTGTAGGGCTTGGAGCATTTGGGGGGGAGACAGTCAACGGGAAGAAACAACGAGTATGTTCCATTCACGGTGACTGGTATAATAATTTTGTGATTTTTCTCCCCAGTGGTTTTATGCATTTTCTATTTCTCCTAGAACATCGTCTGCACCGAAACCAGCGAATGTTACAGGAAACCCATTTCTAGAATCGGTTACGCGCGCGCCAAAGCGAACAATCGAAACATCTGAAGGACAAAACTTTATCTTCGGAAATGTCTCCCAACCACAAAAGCGCAGCAGGATTAGTAGGTACTTCAAATTGTTTTTGGGCAATACTTATCACACTGCTCTCAGCGCAAAGCGACACCGGAAAGCCACCTCCCGGATATAAATGTAGGAGATGTGAATCTACCGAAGTAGGTATTCTACATGACTCCATTTAATATATGACCTGACTGTTGGTCCAGCATTTCATCAACGAATGTCCAGATAGAATTGCTCCACCAGAAGGATATATATGTAAAATCTGTAACACTGTAAGCTTCTCACCTGCTCGACCATAAATTTAGATATCATTGTGTATCCCAGCCAGGACATCTGGTCCGTGACTGTCCAACAAGAAATGCTGTTGGTGATACTGGTGGTCGAAAACCCAAACCTGGATACGTATGTAGAGCCTGTGGAAGTGAAAATCATTACCTTGAAGACTGCCTAACTGCCAATGTGCGAGTTTCCGAACATGGCCATCGTAACGGTAGACATGAAACGAGGAAAGAAATAACATGTCAGTCCCACTTAACATCCATAGACCATGCTGACCGTTTTTTGATTAGCGGATGAATGCTGGTTCTGCCTTTCCAACCCAAAATTAGCGTGTGTTACCAAAGTATCTCGCCAAACTATCGTTATTAAGAATAGGTTTAAAGGAAGCATCTCATCGTGGCAATAGGTTCCGAGTGTTACGTTACACTTCCCAAAGGACAAATAATTTCTACTCAATCAGCCGCGGATTACGCCGATGTTCCTGGTGGTGGACACGTATTGATTGTCCCCATTACTCATTCTCTGACTTATGCAACAATACCGCCTGACCTAACACCCCCAATCCTTGAAGAGACGGAAAGGTCAGTCACATCATGGAATAAGACAGTTTGATAGCTTATGGGGTCAGGTTTAAATCTGCACTACGTGCCATGTACGCAAAATACGGCTCAACTATGGTCTGCTTTGAGGTAGGGCGTTTAAGTGCTAAGGGAGGCCACGCACATATCCAAGTGGTTCCACTGCCTATGAAACTTGAAGATAAAGTGGAACAGGCCTTTATTAATGGAGGAAAAGCCCAAGGTATTATCTTTGAAGAAGATTCTGATGCAGCAATGTTAGCGTGCTCGAGTGGCAGCACTAGCTATTTCAGGGTTGACCTACCTGATGGTAGAAAGATGGTTCATCTATTGAAGGACGATATTCCATTTAGCATTCAATTCGGACGGTGAGAAAGATCTTATATATTCTCGAATTACATCAATTTAATTGGTGTGCAGACAAGTTTTGGTTTCGCTATTAGAATTACCAGAACGTCTGGATTGGAAAGCGTGCATGCTTTCTGAAGAGGAAGATCGATTAGATGCGCAGGCATTCAAAATAGCATTTGCGCCTTTTGACCCCTCTTCCTAATCATATTTCCAGATGTTCAATTGTCCATTGTTGTAATGAAATTCTCATATTACGGCATCAGGTCATCGGAGAACACTGGTTTTTTAACATTCATATTGAACGGTACCACATATTTCCATGGGATCCGCAACTAATTTGTACATTAACATCTTGGGATATTAGAAACTTGGAATCATATCTGGGCAGGCTCTTGGGTATTACCCTCGGCACTAGCTTTGTAGCTATGGTTGAAGTGAATATTGGATTACTAAACGTGTTAACCTAGTTGCTTACCTATGGCCAATATCCTCTGTGTCATCTTTTCTAGCTTTCTTCAAGACACGAGCAATTGCATCTATGCCTAACAAAAAATAAATAGGCTGTGGTAGCTTGAAATATAACGGCAAACCTCTGTCTAAATCATCCAAAGGCGGCCCAAAGGAAATACGGATGAAATGATGGCAAGGAGAATTGAACAAGTTGCGGCGGTGGGCCGGATTAATGTCGAAGAATATTCCAGGAATCACGATTGTTTTCTCCTTCAGGAGTTCCTCGAAGAACGTCTATTTTCAAGTTCAACCACAAATTTCAAGTCACGAATGCAGAAGCCTCACTAAGCCATTATTCAAAGGAGGTGGTAAATCCTCCAAATTCAACCATATGTAGAATGTGCTTGAAGGAGGAATACTAACGTCCAAATGCAAATCGTGTAATCTTGCAAGCACATGATCACGCTTCATCTTGAAATGCTTCTGCAGAGCAATCTAAATCAGGCAGCTCAGTTCATGAGAAAAGTAAGTAAGCTCTTGGATACGGGACCTTCTCAAATTTGGCGTTGTCAGGGTCCAACAGTGGAATTGCTGCAAGTTGCATTCTACATAAAGAGTCGAAGCTCCGGTTGAACAGGTGCTGCTGATGTATGTAAATAGAAACTTACGGGTGATTTGCCCCACCATCCAGGAATGAGCCAGATTGGGAAAGTGCTGTTATGAGATTTTTTGGTCCAACAACCCAGCATATGCGCCATCCAGGAAGACGCCAATTCTACATTTTTACTTATTACCCCAACCTGATAAAGAACATCATCATATGCTAACCTTTGTAAGGCCATCAATTATTATTACCGAGTCCTAATTCGTCCTCAACAATCATGTACGTGCCAAAGCGCATAAAAAATAACATGCCTGGTTAACGTCTTCAACGTATGCAGCAGATGAAACTGAAGTTCCAAACTCTTCGCCTTTTTCAGGATAAATATACCAAGAGTAAAACTGCCACAAAATCAGGAATTAAGTCAGCAAGAAACCAGTTAATACTTACTTCGTCTAGAATAACTGTAGTACCTTCCCGACTGAGGGAAACCAGTTCTTTGAGGTCGTTTCCTCTGAGAGATTCGGTTATCAGATAAAGGTTGAGATAAAATGTCCAAAAGAGAACATACTTTATGACCTTTTATAGGTTTTTCCTGCGTGAGCACAATCAAGCCCTTACAAAACTTAAAGCTCACCTGGCCCGTTGGATTCCGCGGATTAGATGCAAGGATGACTGCAAGTCCTTGTGTGCGAATATCTTTCTGCTCAACGTTAGCAAAGGGTTGTGCCAACGGAGAATAGGTCTTACCTTTGTTTGTTCAATGTTAAGGCGATACTTGTCCTACATCAATAGTTAATCGGTTCAACAGAAAGCTCAAATTATATAGAGAGATACGGACCTTTGGATCGAGACTTTCCCGGAGAAAAGTATTATTATTCTGAATTCCAACATCAAATAAATTATAACTTACGCAGTTGGGACGGGAACAAGTCTTTTAAAAGCACCTAGGACTTGGTCATATGCAGTATAATCTGGGATTTGGTAGCTCTGCACTGTAATTCAGTAAAACTCTTGTGGTTTAACCAGGCACATTATTATAATTACAGTGTAAACGTCCCCGATCACAGCGGCAACACGAGAAAGTCCCGCCCGTCCTCCTGGCACTATGCATACGTTTTCAAAGGTGTACTGGCTTGGTTTTCCCTTGCGGTAGGTTTGATTATACAGGTTTGCAACAGCCTCACGAAGTGCTGTATAACATTTGAGATGATGTAATGCAAGTCATATTACAATACTGACCGGTAACACCAGTTGTGGGAGCATATTCCAATGAGTCTATAGGGACAGGAATAGACTGCGGACGAGGTGGGGCCGACGGAATTGGGCCAACTTCCGGAGCGCCTTGACCGAGATTCGCCCATTCATGGGAGTTTGCATAACTGAACCCATTTGCCATAGCACGATCTGAGCAGTATATAACACCTGTACTTCCTGGATGCTCAATACCTGGCACCGTCTCTTCATTCTGGGATCGAATTAGCGAGGCAAAAAACGTGAGCGTCTAAATACCAACCTGATTGATTATTTCAGGGAGAACGCCTTTAGGTTGATGCCCTGCTGCTTGGCGGAATATCTATATCGTTGTGAGTCAGCACGAAGCTTTGGAATCAATAACCCCTAACTAACTTGGTGTGCCTCGGAGTCCTTCTCGTGTTTGTAATGTTTTATGACATTTCGCACCTGGGTGAATAGACCAGCAAAGAAAGTTATGGAGAGGTGAATGATAATCGTCATTCTTTCATAATAGAAACCTTACTAGTTTCTGAAAAGATGAGGTTCCAGAATGGTGCACTCTAGGCCTGTCATGATGTCCCATTCTCTACGATGATGTAAATGTTACAGCCGCGAAGTAGCTTGCTGTTTATCGATGGGCAAAGTGCGAATGACGAACTTGTTTGAAGGAGACTCACCTAACGTGTGTGGGAGAAGTATCTTCCGAATAATGGGTTACTGGTGGAGATCCGTGCTTCTTATAAGGGGGCCAACGTTCAACGTTTCAGCGTGCTATCAATTGCCGAAGATTATATCTGTCCTCTAAATTTAGAAAGAAATCAGTTGTCATTTGTATGGCAGGCAGATTATTACAGTACAATCAAATAACATATGTACGTGCTATAACAATACATGACATACCAGAAAAAGGTAATGTGGGATAACTTGAACAATCTGTAGGCTGGAATAGCCCAGATAAGCCAGATTCCTGAATGCGCTGTGTCCCACTGATGAGAGGCGCGATAGGGGTATTTGCTCCACGGAGGCATCAGCGAGATTCAGTGGATAAAAAGCAAGCGAAGGAACGCTACATAAGTACTGTAAAGGGATTCTTGATAAAGTATAGAAGCGGACGGAGCATTAATCTACGTTCACGACAAAAAACGCGTCTTTGTCGGGAGAACTGACTGACGATTTTGGTAGCACCATCGGATCATGACAACAATTACAGCTTCATCCTGGCTTAAATACCATTTGTTTGCTTTCAACTGCTTTGTATACTTCCCCTGCTTTTCCTTACTGTTTTGCCAGCACATCTCACTTTTGCTTTTTACTTTTTGCCATGGCTCTACGGTCTCGCTACATCTCCGAACCAAAAACTGTTGCAGTGAGTACAACATCTTCGTGTTCCTTGCTGCTTCGAATTCATATCTTTCCAAGATCGTCGGCTGTCCATTCAGGTATGTCCTACACAACCCAGAGTAAAGACTACACCATCTGAACCTTACGCATTGCAGTGGAGGTCAGGTGAGTGTGTGAACTCAAAAAGGAAAGCACAATCAAAATGAACAGCAACGAACAAGCCTAAACCAGGAGTGGATAAAGGTCCTATTCATCTCGTAGAGGCGGGGCTTATCGAACAACTTCGAAGTCTCGGTTGGAACGTCAAGTTTGATGGCCACCACCAATTCGAAGAAATCAATGCAGCGGATGATCCTCCAATCGGTATCCTGAAGAACCCTCGGCTAGTTTCTCGTGTAACACAATCTGTCGCAAAAGTCGTGGAGTCTCATGCAAGGAAGGGAGAATTACCCGTTACACTTGGTGGGGACCATTCTTTGGTTAGTGCCATGTCACATCTGGAAACTTGTCCTTTTAATTTTGTCGATAGGCTACGGGTACCATATCGGGTACACTGAGGTCAGCAGTGATGACTGGATGAATTATTATCACTATTCATTTCTGATAGCTCACACCCTGATGCTTGCGTTATCTGGATCGATGCACATGCTGATATCAATACACTGGAAACAACGGAGTCAGGTATGCGGGTGATTTTTACGCAAGAATCTAGAGTTTAAACCAGCCACAGGAAATATACATGGCATGCCAGTGTCCTTCTTACTTGGGATCGGTCCGAAGGTTGCTGAATTCTCTTGGGTTAAGCCTGCGTTGAGATCAGACAAGCTCGTATATATCGGCCTTCGTGACCTTGATTCGGGTGAAAAGAGGATTTTACGAGAAAACAAGATCAAAGCGTTTAGCATGCACGAAGTTGATAAATATGGTATTGGGAAGGTCGTTGAGATGGCATTAGATCATGTCAATCCGAACAGAGACCTTCCAATTCATCTAAGCTTTGACGTTGATGCTTTGGATCCCTCTGTGGCGCCTTCTACTGGTACACCTGTAAGTTTAAGTGATATATATTTGAAGTCAGCTACTCCAATCAACTCACCAGGTACGAGGAGGGCTAAGTTTCCGAGAGGGCCATTACATCTGTGAGGCAATTTACGAGACAGGTTTACTAGTAGCATTGGATTTGATGGTAAGTTAGTGATTTGTACTCTGTATCGCCTCGATTGAGCTTCCTATAGGAAGTCAACCCATCTCTTTCCGATGCCGACAGTGTAAAGCAGACTGTTGCAGTAGGTTGCTCCCTGGTGAGGTCTGCTCTAGGTCAGTACATCATATATTTCTCTATGAACTCAACTATAATTTTAAAAACCGTCAGGCGAAACGCTCCTTTGAGATCACGGTTCATGGTGGAATCTAAACATACCTATATTTGTTAGTGCGCATGTCACTCTGGTTTTGGTCCACTGATATTACTATCCTCTATGTCCAGTAATAAACATGGAATAATATTGCCTAAGCTATTATAGAATGTGGCCAAGGCCAAAAATTCTTTTTGCATACGCTTTGACTTGAGAGAGACAATGCTGAAAACTACGGCCACACCAATATATATAATACGGATATTTTTCCAGTCAAAGCGTTTCCACATTTCTCTTTTATATTCACTCCTCGGTTGACCCGCAGGAGCTTTCTGTCTTCTTATCCTCGAAAAGGTGGAGAATGTCGTTTCGTCTCCCTGCCGCGGACACCTCTGTCTACCAGTCATCTTCTAGTGCAAACTTCGAAACCGCACCAACATGTTCCGTATATCCTGCGACTGCGTCATGGAATGCGCATACATCTACTGTCCTTCCTTTCAACTATGTTCCTCAGCCTACTTTAGCAGAGTTGTCCCAATTTACAGGCAGCTTTCCTCCTACAGGCTCTTATCCGAGCCAGCCCTTTGGTCTGATGAACCAGAACTTAAATCCTGTTGCAAAGTACCCTACTCTCTTTTGGATGCCAGGCGTTCCTCCCCAAGCCGGGCCATCTACCAATCAAGAACAGATCGGCCCTGCTACATCAAGTGCTCGTACTTCTAAAAGAACGCCTAAAGCACGTAAGCCACGCAACAAGAAAGCAAAACCGCCTAACCAAGATCCACCACTTGCCAATGGAAAACGCAAACTCCCTGAACCACAAGGTCATGATACTGGTGCTAGTCTACCCAAAAGGAGGAGACCATATACTAGTGCGAAGGACGGTACTGAATCGAACCCTGCCATCCAATCTAGTAATTTTGGTACGTCGGCTTCTTTAAATAAGTCGGAGACGCGCGCGACAGATCTTCTGCCCTTCCAACCTTTGGTACAACCAAATTTTGGTGTTCAGTATTGCTTCCCGCAGGGTGGGCAGAATATATCCCACCCACCGCAGCAACATGTCACAACAGGAATGGGCCGTTGGGTAAGCACTACAACTTTTGATTTAAAGTTAGATGTATAATACTTTCAACAGATAGACTCGGTTCCAGATTTATTACCAGGCTCTCCTGAGCTTCACGTTCAAGGTGGTAACCCAGCAGTTATGCGCAATCGCCCTCCCAACTCCGTAAAATTAACGTTCTCCAGCCCCCTGCAAGTTTCCACAGGCCAAAAGCTTTCGGTGTTCTATGGTAGTACCCTTGCGACTATTATACTTGGTTCCAGAGCAGCCGAAGTTCTTCTTCCTGGCTCATTCATGAGCGACGATTCTGATCAGCTTGTTTTTGTTACACACTGGGAAAGGAAAGCCCTTCTGCTTGCTCTCATGAAAGCAATTAGTCTCTCGAAGAACAATACTGCTATAAAATTGATGTCGTCATTGCAACAATACTCGACGAAGCAAACTCATGTGGCATCTAATGAGACCGCCACTTTTCAGGAGGGGAATATCGTCGGTACGACTCCGGAACATCAAGCAAACCCTCCTACTGCAAGTAGTCCTCAGCAGGGGCAATCCACTACCAACTATGGTGAAAAGGTTCAGAAAAGCTCAGGTAAGTATATTTCTGCAGTTTATTTTTATTTTTAAATGTACCTTACCGCCCTCGTTCAGAACATTTCTTGTCTAGAAACGAGTCTCTATCTGGAACAACTGCTTCCGCTGACTCCATAGTAATGGCACATGAGAAAAGCCAAGGAAAATGTCATATGGTAACAACGAGCGCCAGCAACACAAGCAGCGCTTTTGACGATCATGACCCATCTAAACTGGAATCGCTAGTGGTGGCTCAACTTTGCGTTCATACTTCATTATTGCAAAAGGGCAACCCCGTCGATGATCATGCCGACACTTCCCCCGTGTCTCTGGTGCCACAATCGAATACGGATAAATACGGTATGTTGTGGGACATGGACGAGACCGATGATCTTATTGGAGCGGAAGGGGAGATCGACACCTCATTGCAGAACGAGTCCCTTGAAGAAGATCCGAAAGGTGTAAATATCTATTCAGCTGCCCAGGATCCGGGGGGAGACTATTTGGACGACTCGGATAATTTCGGTGCCATTGAACCTTTCCAGGAAGGATTCCCTAGTACCTTTCTAAACGATCATGACGCGAACGCGCCAAGTCATGTTGATATAGGGTTCTCCACTGCACCAGACGATGATGGTTTCACGGATCTCCTACACCAAATGCTTGGTAACTATCTGGGGAATGATAGCAGTGTTAACTCCCAAATCGACATCAACATGCTGAGCAGTGTGATCGATGATTTTGAAGCCACTGAACAAGCAGAACCCGTTACAGCAGCTATTCCTATCGAAGACAAGGCCGGCCTACCTAATGCGGGAACAACAACCATTTTAGAAGACTTCAGTGATCCTCACCGCGTGGACGAAGGGATTGTTGATAATACGATCATCACTTCTTTGCCTGAAGACTACTTAGGTTCTTTCAGTGAATGTGGGACTGAGCAATTTACAGTTGACCATATTGATCTACTCAATCGGCTTTGTGACCCCAGTTGTCGCCAGGAACTGCACTTTGGCGTTGGTCTTGGAGATAGGAATTCGAAAAGTTCTATTGATGCCTTTCCTTCGCAGACTGTCAGGGGTTGTTCTGACGGCGGCGCCGTCGCTGTTCCACCCGGAACGTTGACAGAATGGTTAAACCATAGCGTGGATCCTTTTGATGGAATGTGGGATCCCACGTTGCCAGGGAACGCAACCGACCTCCTGGCCGTGCTTCAGGATAGGGTAGTAGAATCTGATGCATCTTAGGGATCCAAAAAGATTCTACATATGTATTTCTAGACATCATGCCCCCCATGCCTCATCATATGATATGTAGCCTCTTTTTAAAAAAATTAGCTTTATCGGAGTACCTCTGATCATGCACTATATGCATAGATATGTACATTTTGTCTCATGATCTTGACCTTATTGCCAATTCAATGCTCGCAACCTTTTTTCCACATGGCGAAGTTAGGTGATGGGATCAAAGTTGACTAAACGTTGAACCACAGTCCCTTTTATGGTAAGCCAGCAACGACATAGAAATAGATACGTACATATTCATGAACTCAAATAAAGTTACAATACGGAAAAGAGTATTTAAGAGCGCCAGCAAGGATATGGTGATCCAATTAGAGATAGTTGTGGATATATTGTAAGTACACTGTAGAATTTGTGTTTAATCAATCAAAGCATTATGATAAGTTTGAGCAGTTGTGTGATCACCTGACAGGGTCGTGTGGAATAGAAATATAACTCGGTGTTTACCGAACTCTTTGATTTGTTACAGTGCTAAAGACTTAACAATTTCGTCGTTGGTACGAGTAGCCATGGCCCCCTCCAGCTCGCCGTCACCAACGACGTCTGTACAAGTTGGTCGGTTGCTTTGTTCTCTTTCTTACTACAATCATTGTACTAATTCTCTTTTAGCCCTTCGCATACGTCCTCCAACATCCCAGGACTCCAATTCCATTCCCGCTCGTTTTCAGCGTTCTGTCATTCAAGCTATCACCCCCACTGCCGTCGCTATAGAATCAACTCCAAACGCTCCACAGGGAACTGTCGCTTCGCCTGCATCAACTGTCTCTTTGGGTACCCCCAAAAAACAAGTATTTTCCTTTGACCAAGTCCATCCCCCCAAAACCACACAATATGAACTATTCCTATCCACCGCCAAACCGCTCATCTCTCGTTTTCTCGAGGGGTTCAATTGCACAATACTCGCCTATGGACAAACAAGCAGTGGAAAGACTTTCACTATGACTGGAATCGACCTTGATGCCGACCCCTCAGATCCTAGTAACGGGATGGGTATCATTCCTAGAGCTGTCTCAACGATTTTTGCGAACGCCAAAAGCTTGAAAGATGAGCGTGGCGGTGCTTGGAACTATAATATCAAAGGCTCCTTCATCGAGATTTACAATGAGGACCTCATTGATCTACTCAGTTTGGATGATACTGTTGGTGGGAGGCGTGAAGTCCAAATTCGAGAGGACAAGGAGGGTCATATAATCTGGGGCGGGCTGCGCGAGGTGAATGTAAGAAACGCGAGTGAAGTAATGGGGTAGGTCTACTGCTGTTGATATTGTCCTAGGAACTGATTCAATTTCTTTAGTCTTCTTCGCAAAGGAACTGCAATCAGGCGCACGAATGAAACGGACATGAATGCACAGTCGTCTAGGTCACACGCGATATTTTCTCTCACCCTAACGCAGAAAAAATACACAGGATCAAACCCACCCCCTCGTTCCCCATCGCCACTTCCTCCTGGTGGCCGCTCTCCATCACGACTGGCACGGCCTGGATCTATGTATGCAGGTCCCTCTGGGAACCGCGTAGGCTCTCCGACTTTCGGTCGTCCCTCGACGCCGAGTTTTGCAGCTGCTATGGGTCGGGGAGGTGGACTTCGTCCTGCTAGTTCTTTAGGCCATACTGGGGAACGTTCGTCTTCCAATCTTGCCGTAGATGATGACGCAGGGGAATGGGTCACAATTGTTTCAAAATTTCATTTTGTTGACCTAGCTGGATCAGAAAGAGTGCGTAACTTTTCGATTCGGGTTTGCAGTTGCTAATTACTCCTTTACTTAGCTGAAACGAACTGCGGCTGCCGGTGAGCGCATCAAGGAAGGCATTTCCATCAATAGCGGACTCCTAGCCCTTGGAAACGTTATCTCTGCGTTGGGTGACCCTTCTCGTGTCAAATCCAATACTGCGACACACGTTCCATACCGCGATTCGAAACTTACGCGTCTCCTTCAAGATTCTCTTGGAGGTAATGCACACACTCTCATGATTGCCTGTGTGAGTCCTGCAGAATGGAATGCGGGTGAAACAGTCAATACATTGAAATATGCCAATCGCGCCAGAAATATCAAAAATCGTGCTGTAGTCAATGAAAAGGAAGATGGCTGGGATGATGTGGAGTGGCTGCAATCGACTGTGACACGCCTGAGAAAAGAACTCAAAGTCATCAAGGAAGGCGGACCCGTGTCTACATCAACCAAAGAACCAGAAGTCCTTGAGGGTGCAGGCAAGAAGGTTTTAGCGCAGTTGACAGAGCTCCAAAGCAATTACGAGGACTTGCGTGAGAAGTTTGTCGAGAGAACCGAAGAGTTGACAAGACTTAGGAGGGAGCTTGGAGAGAGACACCGTGCGAATTCCCATGGAGCGATTGGCGGAACGGCAAAATACGAGGAGATCGTCGGGCCAGTCATCGAGGAATACGAAAAAACTATTGCTGCCATGGAGGCAGAACTCAATCTCAACCGAGCAGCATTAAGACACACAAACGAAATGGTGGAAGAAAAGGAGGATGAAAACTCAGCCCTGTCGGAAAGACACGCAGCTACTGAACTTTATGTTGAAGAGCTTAGAGCTCGCGTAGCCAAATTAACAGAGCGAGAAGCTTCGACAGAGGTATTTCGTATCATTTCTGTTATCAGTTTTGAAAATTAAATCTTCGTAGGCTTACGTTCGCGACCTAGAAGATAGGATGAAGGCATATGATGAGACATCTATAACTTCCAGCGAGTCGATGGTTGACCTCAAACGTGAACTTACCCGGCTTAAAGAGACGGAATCGCATTCCTCTCAATACATTGCTGATCTTGAGGCTCGTCTCACTCGTTCTGACGAGTCCGTTTTGGTTCTGCAACGCACGGTCGAAAATTTGGAGAAAGAATGTGATAAGAGACGCGACGAAGTAGAGATTCTGCAATCTAGATTAGAAGCTTTCCGACGTGATGGAGAGAGTTGGCGCTCAGACCTTGAAGAACGCGAGAGGAAAATCAAGCTTTTGGAACAAAAGATGCTAGACTGGGAGAGGAAGAAGAAAGATGCGGGCGAGGTGAGAATCAGGCTCGGCAACGTGGTCGAGGAGGTGGAATCAGCCAAGAAAGAGTTAGAAGGCGATTTGACTACCTCATCGTCACCAACATCAGCTGTTGCGGTCGGCTTACCTGAATCCGGCGATGCTCTTGAAAAGGAGTTAGAACCATCACTTGTCGCCAAACCCGACGAAACTCTTCAATCACAACTTATAGCTCTCCAGCAGACACATACAGCTACACTAGCCGATCTCAATTCCGTGACTTCTAAATATCGTGATGCCCTTCGAGAGATATCCGACCTTGCTGCACAAATACAAGAAGCCAAACTCAGCTCCAATGTGAACGATTTAACCGTCATTGATTCTCCCTTAACGGAAAGTCCAGGAGAGACACTGTCTCCATCTGTTCGTAAGAGGATTGCTGGCGGGAGAACACGAGAACTTAGCGAGCCCCAATTTAATTCTGCTGGACGACGGCTTTTTTTCCGACAGGCGGCCTCGGCAGATTCTCTTCACTCGAGGTACACGCTATTCGTATTTCCCTTACTCATTTTACTGACATCTGCTTATTGTAATGTAGGTCGCTTTCTCAATCGCAATCGCTATCACAGGAGCTATCATCGGTGCACTCGCGCAAAACATCTTTTTCAAGCCACGGAACAAGTAGTTCGCACTCTCCTTCACATTCACATTCAAATTCGACCTTGTCAAATATGGGTGCACGTGCTACTCTATCCGTTTCACTCCCTACTATGCCACCCACTGTTCATGCGAACGAGAGATCCGTTTCCAGTTTAGAGAAGGAGATTATGCGCTTGCAAGAAGTTCTCAAAGAGAGAGAAGCGGAGATCACTCTTCTGGAAGAGTCCCTAAAACAGTCTCAAACCGACAAGAGCATAGACGTTGTGAATGTTGGAAACGAAACTAATTCAACTCAGGACACGGACGGGTCGGCTACATCTCTTAGTACAGATCTTTCTCCAAAGACAAGGCACCACTTCGATCATATTCGCCAAAGCATGGTACATGGCAACGGGCTTTTAATCGAGAATGAAACAGATCCCGATGAGTCACTTGAGAGACTTAACGAGCTTATGTTGTCAGTCATCCTCTTATCTTGTTATTCCTACTATTTAATTTCCCTCTAGGTCAATGGCGCAAAAAGAATCACACCATCGAGATGTTGTTGATGAATTGAACTCGCAACTGACTCAGACGAGGCGACAGTTGGATGACCTCACTGCTCTTTCTAGAGATCAGGCGAGTTCATTTACAAAGATACCATAATTTGTTCGTGACTGACTTGATTAACAGGCAGTCAATATGTCTAAGGAAATGGAAGTACTTCGAAGCAAACATATCGATGATTTGACTCTCTTAGAAGAAACCCGTCAACACGAAGCCGAACTCCTTGAATCACTGGAACAAGCCCAAGTCACATATAAAGCTGAACTCGAGCGGCTGAAGGTTGAACACCAGGAGACACTTGAGGCCAAAGGCGCCGAGGTTGATGCACTTATCGCCCGTATGACAGAAGAACACGAGTCTTCCCTTACCACACTTCGTGGAGAGCTCGAATCTGCCAAGAACGATCTTCAGACCGCCATTAAATCTCATGAAGAAGCTTTTGGAAGGCTTTCATCTGAATACGAAGAACGACTTCAGCGTCAAATTTCCGATGCCGATAGTGTTTTAGCTGACACAGTAAAGGAGCACGAGAAATCGATGTCGAAAATTCTCGGCGAACATGCTATTGCCATAAGGCAGAAAGATGAAGAAGCATCAACAAACCTTCAGACAACCGAAGAACAATACTACAACGCCCTTACAAAGCTTCGTGATGACCATGCCGAAGCCATCAAAAAGGTCACTGCAGAGTTTACGGCCTCCATGGAACGATTACGAGAAGAACATGCTGGTGAACTTAGAATGGCCGAGATTTCTAGGGAGGGCAGCATATCAGAATCAGAATCTGCTCGTAACCTTGCATTGAAAGGACTTCAGGAAGAGCATGCTGCTGCTATAGCCAGGAAGGAATCCTCGTTCTTGGAAGAGATCGAAAATATCAAGTCGGGGCATGCACGGGCTCTGAAAGCCAAAGATGACGACTATTCGCTACAAATGGACAGGCTACGGTTGGAACATGAAACGAATGTCGCCAAACTCAGGGCAGAAAGGAGTGCAGAGGTGGATCAGCTCCAGGCGTCATTCTCTTCAGAAAAAGAAGAGTCATTATCGTCGCTTGCTTCATCATTAAAGCAACAAGCAGAAACAGAGCTCCAGAATGTCAAGGAACAACATGCGTTTATTCTTAGAGAGTTGGAGCGAGGTCATGAGGAAGAAGTTCAGCGATTGAAATCCACCCATGAAGCCTCGTTACAGAACCTTTCTTCCGATGTGGATAAGAAACACGCCGCTATTATTCAGTCTCATGCCGATGAAATCATGGAAATAAATCGGTCAAATGAACAGAAGATTGCTGAATTAACCGCAGATATCTCATCTCGACAAGAAGAATTGGAGAAAGCGCTACAAGACATGCGCAAATCCCACGAAGAAGACCTCTCAAGCGAGAAAGAACGATATAGGGTCGCCATTGACGAGCTTCATAAACAACACGAGATCTCGCTTATTGCAGAAAATGAACGTGGTACTGCCGCTTTAGAAGATTTCAGACAACAATCCGAATCCTTGCTTGTAGAAGAGAGAGCGATGCGGGATAGTACTGCTAGTGACCTCAATCGCAAGCAGGAAGAACTAGTAACACTCCGAGAAGACTTCGACATACTTTCTCAAGAAGTCGAGGCTTACAAGGTCGCTTCTGACGAATCCGTGCTGCTTCGTGAACAGGCAAGGATAAAACACGAACGCGAGCTTGGCGAAAAATCTCAGGCTGTTTCTAGCTTGGAGGAACAACTACATGTTGTGAGCGGTGAGCGAGATGAACTAGAAAGTGAAGTTGCGAACCTTCGTGCAGAACTGGATAAAACAAGAAATGCACAATCCCGGCTTATCCAGGAAGCTTCGAAACGTGAATCCCTTGTCGGTGAACTTGAACGTCATCGATCAGTTCTGGCAGAGTTACAAGAAAACCTACAGAAAGTCAAAGACGAGAAGGATGTACTGCAGACCGAGAAGAACCGTGCGGATTCCTTAATACGCGACTTGCAGGCTCAAATTGCCAGAAGTTCATCTCCGCCAAATGCACGTTCTCCTGACCGAAGTGTCGGCTACCCGCGAGCTACGAACCTACCTCCTATCAAACTTCCCCCACCGACCCCCCCACCTTCTATACCACCTCCACCCGCTCCTCGTGCGACCACTGCGCAACACCTGAATGGAGACTCGAATTTGAGTACTTCATCCCAAGGATCTTCTACTTTCAACTCCTCGACGTCGTCCCGTGAATCACAACCAGACTCGCCTTCGACATCTGTGGGACATGTCACACCCAATGGCAACAGTTTGACACCAAACGGGATCACGAATGGAACCAATGGCTCTTTACCTGTTGATCCCAAAGTTACTGTCAAATTGGAGCAACAAGCCAAGCTAATAGACGAGCAAGAAGCAATGATCAAGACGCTCAACAAGCAGCTGACACACTGCGAAAGCGATCTGCAGACTCACATGGATCTAGTCACCACACTAGAAACTTCGCTTGGTGATTCTGAGAAGAATTGTAAGTCTTTTCCGAACGAGCCATGCCTTCTTTGACTAACTTATCCAAAAATAACAGTGCGGAAAGCTCGAATGCAGGCTACAGAACTCGCTCGTGAACGTGATACCCTAAGCACCAAACTTGACGCTTTACGCACCGAACTATCGGAGGCTAAACGCGAAGTAGTAACTGTCCGACGATCAATAGTTGAAGAAAAGCAGTCACTGGAACAGCGTCTAGACGAAGAACGAAAGGCTAAAGAGCGCGCTCGGCAGCAACTAGACTCACGCATGGAGGAACTACAGAAACGGAAGTCCAAATTCGCTTGTTTGTAATTTTGATCCCTATGATTGCAGTTAAAGGTTTTTTCTTTAATTAAGCTTGCTGGATGCATGCTCCTCCTTCCTGCTTCTATATACACTCGCTCATGATTTGTGGTACATGACCAATTTCGCTCGTTCTCGTATATATTTTAGTTTTAGTGCCTTTCAGGATTACCATTTTACCTAGTTTACTTTGTTGATAGTGTAGATACCCTCGCTCCTTATACTATGCCTTGTCTCATTTCTTTTTCATTTGTATGCTGCTTGCAGCAAAATCCTTGGGAAGGAAAGACTCACATGATCGTCATATAAATTAAACCATCAAGATGTTGCCCACTACTCCACAAGCAGTCAAATTTGAACCTTCGCGAAACAAATCAATGGCACCTAAGACCTTGCCGTCTTTCTCATTAGAAAATAAGGCAAGAGCATCATGTCATTCCCATCACGCGCTCTGAACCCAAGGTCATGATAAATATCCTCCCTGTATAGGTCTGTTTAGTGACCGGAGCAGCCAGGGGCCTAGGATATGAATTTTGCAAAGCATTCGCTCAATCGTCAGTAATCGTGATCTAACTTTACAGTGTCAAAAACTCTCGCTACTTACAGAGTTTATTAGTGGGAGTACATCCATTATTATCCTCGATCTGAAGGATTCTGAAGCGAAAGCTGCCGCTGAAGAACTCACTACCTGTGCCAGTGAGTCTATGTGAACGTTCACATCAACTAAATACCCTCTTACATAGCCTGAACTAACCGATTTTTCTTTTACAAAGTTAGTTGCGGTCTTTCCAAATCTGATATAAAATACTCTGGTATAGAATGCGACGTCTCTTCTGAAGACTCCGTCAAGAATGCATTCGAACAGATCATCAATGTGTATGGACGTATTGATGTTGTTGTTGCATCGGCTGGTCAGTACGCCTCTAAAGAGAAAAAAAGGATTATATGGTGCTGAATCTTGTTTGACTTCTTAAGGCATTGTGGAAAACTTCTCAGCTCTAGAGTCAGTTCTTACCCAGTTTACGCGTAAACGATCTTACAGAAAATAGGTACCCAGCTGATCGTATTCGAAAACTGTTCAATGTTAATATCCTGGGAGTAATGTTCACTGCCCGAGAAGCTGCGCGCCATATGATACCACAGGGCGGTGGATCCATAATACTCATCGCTAGCATGAGCGCGAATGTTTGTGATATTCAAACCACCCAAGGATGCATTTATTGACAAATTATTAATTTGGTAGATCATCAATATCCCACAGGTATTCGCAGTTGAATTGGTAAATGGAATCAGACTAATTATGTTACTTTCACTCCAGTATCAGACGCCCTATAATGCTTCAAAGGCAGGTGAGCAACCGAAACTGTTGTTTGCGCTTTCAATAATGCTCAATGATCTCATTAGCTGTGAAACACATGGCCTCCAGCCTGGCCTATGAATGGGCCAAGCAAGGCATCAGAGTCAATGCTTTAAGGTATGAAGGCAAATGAATTGAATCAGAAAACTTGACAATCTGCCAGCCCTGGTTATATGTTAACTCCACTGGTAAAGACAGTACTTGCGAACAGTGATCCCGAGATGCAGGTGAATGCTATTACATTCAGCCATTGATTCCGTTATTCATTTGTCCTATTTCAGAAAACATGGGAGAGTCTGACGCCCATGGGAAGGGTAGGTTGACAAGTTAAAGTTTCAAGTCCCGTTCCAGTGATTAATCATGTCATTTGTCTTTCTAGATGGGCAATCCTGAGGATCTGGCGGTACGTGCTAGACTAAAAACAAACATGATTGCTTACGCTGAGCGTCATGTGTTTAGGGCGCAATCGTATTCCTTGCTAGCGATGCATCGAAATTTATGACAGGATCCGAAGTTCGTGTTGACGGTGGGTATTGCGTTATCTAAATAGGCAACCAATTCCTCGGAAGGATCATCCACAATGTACTCGTATTGGAATAGAAAGATTCTGCTTGTATGTGTTTTTTTGTACGAATGAGCAAATGAACGGTTACTGTAGTATACCTTCATATTCTTTTGTTATTCAAATGAGTCCGAAAAAGAAAACATTATTTGACGCAGTCTCTATTGGCAGACAAAACCTAAAACCTAATTCAATTTTCAATTTAAATACTGGTTTGGTTTGGTTTCATGTCCGGAATGAACTCAATCTCGACAAGAGGCCCCTCAACGACCAAAGCACCTCTCACATTTGAATTCACGAAGCGTAAACGATGGGCGGACTTGTTGATAACGGAACTAGTTGATGTCATCATCTTCATTGTATCTCCTTCGTGTCAAGTTCTCTACTGTGGAACTGCAATCACCGAATTGCTTGGTTGGAGAGAAGATGATGTTGTTGATTGTGACTTTAAAGACCTCATAGTTGGTAAGTTTTCAACCCTTCTTGAACCGTTGTTTGAGCTACAACTTTAGGTAGAAAACGATCAATCCGTATTTCAAAGTTCATTTGAGGAATCCCTGCGAACCAATGCTGAGATCATGTCTTACGTTCTTCTCAAAGGCAATGATACAAATGGTTCCATGATACAAAAGCATTCGCTCTTTGAAATTAAAGGATATCCACATTGTCTAAACGACAATGACACATCATGCAAATTATTTTTCCTCATGGCTAAACCATATCCAAGTCGAAACACTGCAATGTTGGTATAGGCAAAATAGTAGGGTGACAGAAAAGCAGTTTTTTCCTGACACAACTTTTTTTCTATCAGGTTGAATACCTTTCTGGAGTTGAAAATGGAGAATGAGCGTCTGCAAGGAAGGATCAAAGAACTCAAGAGTATCGTTCCTTCGACTATGAATAAAGGAACCTCTTCGCAATCCTCTCTACCGTTGCAAGGCAACCCGATTTACGCAAATTCTTCAATGAGCCAACCCCGTATCCTTCCAGCAACCGGGGCAGGACATGCTCCAGTCAACCTTGAATCATCCAACCAGTTCTACTCATTATCAAATGGGTCTAACGGAATTATCGACGAAGGAATTTCGCGGGGTTTGTATGACGGAGTTTATAGCGGCACAGTTCACCACCCCGGCGTCACCGATGGACATCGTGACTCTGAGAACGATGTTGAAGATGGGTCTAAGAAAAAAAAGGTATTCAGCAAATTTTAATTGGAACTCGATAGCTGCAACCTAATGTATATATAAGGTGAAAGGGTCTCATGGTGCCGAGCAATATGTTTGTATAACTTGCGGTCGGACTGACTCTCCGGAATGGCGAAAGGTTCGTTTTGTTATGAGCCCCCATTTGAAAAGTAATTAGGATATAAAACACATTCTGGATTATAGGGTCCCCTTGGTCCGAAAACCTTGTGTAATGCTTGTGGATTGAGGTGGGCAAAACAAATGCGGAAGATTGACGATCCCGGAGAGACTGGTGTTTCTGTTGAAAATACAGTTTTGTAGAATGTTTTTGATTACGTAAACTACCTGAGGTTACAAAAGGACTGGAAATCTGTTAATTACTTATCACAATATCGATAGCAGTAGTCGACTGATCATAGTCCTCTGCAAAAACCTCTTCACAAAGATGGCTTTGGAGATCAATACTTTAGCACAAGTACCAGTAACTTGTCATTCCTTTAATGCTGATCGCTCTCGTTAGTACCTCAATAACTTATACTGACTGATGTCAATCTCACTTTTATTCCAAAGAAATTGCTGTCAGTTTGAATACCAATGACGTGCAGATATTTTCACGCAACGGATCCGAATGGATTTCTACGGAAACACTCTCAGAAGCAAGTTGATATGTTGGTGTCTCCTAAAACTGCGCATTGACGGACATTACTCTAGCACGATAAACTGATTACATCTATCGATTGGGCTCCGAACTCTAACAGAATCGTTACATCTTCACAAGACAGAAATGCTTATGTCTGGCAAGAAACACCAGATCCGGAGACAGGAAAACTCGTTTGGAAACCTACCCTCGTCTTGTTGAGAATCAACAGGGCTGCTACCTATGTACGATGGAGTCCGAATGAGGACAAATTTGCTGTTGCTAGTGGTGCGCGGTGAGTTCCTTTCTATTGTATCATCATGTGAATGTCACGTTTATTGCATACGTTCCTAGTACCATTTCCGTCTGTTCCTTCGACGAGGAGAACAACTGGTGGGTTGCTAAGCACCTCAAAAAACCGATAAGATCCACCGTCCTGTCGGTTGATTGGCATCCCAACAATGTTCTCCTCGCAGCCGGAAGCGCAGACATGAAAGCTAGGGTCTTCTCCGCATACATCAAGGAAGTAGACGCTCGGTAAGGTACCCAATATTCCAGGAACTACGCAAGCTGATAATTTCCGTACCAGCCCCGCACCTTCTGTTTGGGGTTCCAAACTTCCGTTTAATACACTTTGTGGAGAATATAATAGCTTGTCAGGTGGTTGGGTCCACTCGGTAGGATTTTCACCGTCAGGAGATGCTTTGGCATTTGCAAGTGAGAATTTTTTTAATCATAAACTGACTTATAGAAACGTTGACCTGTCATATCAGGTCATGATAGCTCTATCAGTATTGTCTATCCTGCAGGGCCCGTAGTTCATAACATTCGCATGTCATCTTTGCCATTGGTGACATTGATGTGGAGTTCAGAGGACAGTATTATTGCCGCAGGTCACGACTGTAAACCCCTCGTGTTCTCAGGGTCTGAAGGTGGTGGCTGGCAGGAAGTTGGCACATTGGATGATTCCAAATCTGGAGAATCCCGTGCTGGGTTTGGTGGCAGTTCTCCTGTGGGACGTCTGAAATCTGGTGCATTTGCGACATTCCGTGACGCTGACAGCCGTGGGCAAACAAGTGGAGGATCGGCATCACCATCCGCTGATACAAAGTTGTTGACTGTTCACCAGAATACGATCACTAGTATCAGAGCTTTCGAGTCTCAGGGAGGTCAAGTGACAAAAGTGAGCACATCAGGTATAGATGGAAGGTTAGTTGTCTGGGATACTAGATCCATAACAACGCTGGGGGGACGTATGGGGAATATGCAGTTGAGATGAATTGTACTACAAATACATAGGATAGGACATCAATGTGTAATGGTATCATCAATTGAATCATTGTTATCATTGTGGTCAGGCTGTTCATTGATAACTCCCCATACGGAAGCTTTAAACTTTAAAAAATAATCAAGTTAGGTTCATGAAGAAGGTTGGAATGGGGGGGATACCAAGGTTAACACGAGACCCATTTTCTTTTCGAGGACACGCAGACTTGCGAGCATGTTCTTGTCAGGGGTTTCGTTGAGTTGACGGGCATGTTGAGATAACTGTTGAGAGATTAGTTGAAAGATGATAAAAATATGTTGTAGACATACTTGTTTCACATTTTCTGCTAGTTTTGCATACTCCCAAAGGACTTGTGCTTCAAGGGGGGATAAGCTTGGATGGGAGATGTAAGGATTGACGGATAACATTGATGAATTGAGAACAATAAAGACGAAAAAGGGAATTTAAGCGATGAACAATTAGACTAACTTTTCTCTTTATAATCAACTTTCCACTTCATCCTTTCCTCCTTACTCTCCTGCCGCGGGTCTGGCCGACCCCCTTCTCTCTCTACTTACCCTCCTGGCTCCAGCTACAGCCTGCAAGCCAATGTTGTCTTTTCACCACAGACCCTTCCCACCTCCTTCTTTGACTGGTGTCCCAGTTGAGTATATCATTGACCAGCTGCACGGTCTTGCCCCCCAGTACTGGGACAAACCAGACACTGCCGATTGTACTATTAGTATGTCTCCTTTCATCTTCCTTCTTTCCCCCTTAACTAATTTCCTTTCATAGTCGTTCCAATTCCGCACCCAGGAGGAATATTAACGCAACCTTTTGCTCTTTCTATCTCTGATCAAACTCATACCGTTACTTCTTTGTATTCTACCTCTGGCCCCAGTCGACGAGCGACCCAGCCAGCTTTAAATTCTTCCCCCCGTATTTCTTTAAAGGTACTTCCCGCAATTCTACCCTCATTCCTAATCTGTTATTCATATACATTTACTTCTCCAGCTTCATATTGATTATCTCGCGGCCCACTCGAGTTATTTAAGAGGCCTGTTTAGTGGCGCATCTCCTTTGGATTTGATGTTTTCTTCATCACCACCGTCTTCCACAAAACACCCTTTATTTGGAAATTCATCTATTCCCCCAGACCGTCTACCACGTCTTATGCCCTGCTCTCCAGATCACCCCATTCTCTTTCTTCCAGTCCCTGACCCAACATCATTCCAACTACTCATTCATTGGATGTACTTTGGTGACCTGAGCTTCATTGAGAATGCTCTTCGTGGAGGAATCATCCAGTGGGAGGGCATCGCGCGAAACGTTGAATACCTGGACTTATCCGCCCGCATTAAACTATTCTTAAAAGGATGGTACAACAGCTGGCTTGATCCGGAACGTGAATGTCAGACTTACGACGACGACGATTCAGACACCGCATGTAGTGACTATAGTTCTGAAACCGACTGCTCAACTCCTTCAGATTTCGAGCCTTTTGATCTTGACGACTTGAAGGAACCATGCAGAGGTAGGGACAGAACAACAAGACCATTGTCGTTCCAGCCAATGGCACTTCCTTGTTAAAAAAAGTCGCCTTTTGAACTTTTGTCTTCTCAATGTGTCGTTCGTTAACATTTCAACTTCTTCATGTTGTTTATAAGAGACCCCCACGTTCCTTTCGACCTTTCTTTATCCAGTCATTTACGCTGTTCAGATAATGTCTTTCCTTTAAGATAGACTGTCAACACTCTTTCTCTTTTTTCGTGCTCCCTTTTTTGCTTTATTTTTTTTGCCCATCCACTGGATTGGAAACCAAATTGTAACATTGGATGTGTGCCTACCGTGAGTACAATAACAGATCAAATAAATTTTTTTGTCTTGATGCAAGTTGCAAATTTTTCTTTTTTCACATTTCGGGTCGCTGTTGCTATACGGGTATCTCACTACCCAAAATCAGCTCACACAAACTCAACTTGCTTATTGTCTTTATTGTTTAAAATCAGGGAGATACCCTGAGAAAAAATCGCGGCTGTAAACTTGTTCCGGATTCCGTTTCAGCACCTGGTGACGGCAACCATAATAAGGAAGAAGACAATAAAGATTGATTGAGCGTCAAATTCAACCCCCATCTGCCATGGAAGAAAACTGGCCGATAGCGCTGTGTATATGAGAAGATTATTCATGTCAATCAAAAATTTTGAATTTCGAAAATAACAAGCAATGTCGTACAAGTCGGATAAAGTTCATATAACAGGCTTTGGGGGATATCGGTTGTCGTATCTCAAGTGAATAGGGGGGGTTTTTATTTCTAGACCAGGAACCTCCCTTTGAGCTGGGAGAGGTTGGTCATGCCACTTGTCCTTCGGGTCGATATTGTCTGGAATGTGTGGAGCCTAATAACAGATGAGAAGTATATTCTTTCACATCAGAAGATCAAAAAAAACTTACGAGATATCTCCTGTCCACCATTTTATCCTGGTTAATGTGGGCGAGCCAAGGATGTTGCGTGACTTCCTTGTGAGTCTTAGATCCCAACCTACTCGAGGCTTGCACCCGCAATAGTTTCTCAACCAGATCCTTCAGATTTCTGCCGTACGACTTGTTCCCTGGCCACTGGTACACGCCGCTTAACACAATCATATTTAATGCAAATGTGTCCTTGTTGTAAAACGGCTATGTAACAACAATTAATGATGACATAAATTTGATATGATATAACAGATTCTTACCAGTTTCCCGGTGCACATCTCAAAAAGTATGCAACCACTAGCCCACCAATCAATCGCTGTCCTAGGAGATCGTGACAGTTGATGACCTGGATCAATAGATTCTGGTGCCATATATATTGGTGTCCCAACGTTCAACCAGCTCACACTTTCATCATACCGATCAACCGCGTTTCCAAAATCAGTCAGACACAGATAGCCATCTTGACCAAGGAGAATGTTGTCAGGTTTTATGTCCCGATGCACCAATCCAATCGTTTCTAGGAAAGCGAGCGCACAGACAATATTGGCATAGTAGAAAGCCGCTTTTGCGGGGCTAAAGGGGCCGTGTTTTTGTATCAACGAACGAAGTGTACCTCCAGGGATATACTCCAGAGCAAGATATAGACAGCGGTCATCAAAGAACGTTTGTAGCACACCACAGACGAAGGGGTTCCAATCTAATGCGACCAGAGCAATGCGTTCTCTGTCTTTTTCCGTCAAGTGTCTCTGGCAACAAACGTGAATAAGCTTTGATAACAATTCTTAAAAAATCAACTCACTGGGTTATTGCGGATCAACTTTCTCTTCATTGCTTTGACCGCAAGAAGCGATCCAGGTTTGTCGAGAACATGGGCCGTACGCTTTGTCCTTACCAACAAAACCTGTCCGGCCTGTCCCTTGCCTGAATGAATGCATGAGGATGGAGTGGGAAGGTCAGCTTAATTTTTAGAAATACCCAAAGTCCTGATACACTCAATATCGTCGAGCGAAAGCCACGGTGCTTTCGTACTTTTTGGTTGCACTAAATCTAGTGGCAATTCCCGAGAAAACTGGTTGAAACAGTAAGACAGACAGGAAAGAACACCAGTGGAGAATTCAGACCTCTGGTGTCTCAAATTTCTGATAATCTTCAATGGAATTGTAGGCATAAACACCACCATTCACAACTCTATATGGTTTTAATCTGCTCCGACGGCGAAGCAGTGGGTTATCAGTGTGACGGAAAGCTGGCATGCTGCAGTAAGTAGTGTGGGTGTTGAGCAAGAATTTAGGAAGTAATTGTCCTTGATAAGCATTTCTGAAAGGTGCCCTTTGATGTGTGGCTCATGCATTGTGCATTATTCCACAATTGAGGGTTGACAAATTTGTCATCGCAATTGTTGTTTTATTATAAGCCCGTCCTGTGGCGTGAACAATATTTTAGACGTTAAGTCTGCCATTTATATGATTGTAGTTGCATATAGTCGCTATATGCGTAATAGTGAGCACAGAGCCTCGGCCAACATCTGAAAGATATGTCAGGTTGAACGTCATGTATATGGCATGAAGAGGGCAGAGTACAGTACATTCAGAGTTCTTGTGTGGTCATTATCCATGTTGGGAACAAACCAGCTACGAGATAATAACGATCTCGTTGTCTTCAAGTACAATAGCTAATGTACTTAAGTGGCAATAAAGTTGCAGTATTTACGGTTGTTGTTGACTCACTCTTTGAAATCATGGCCAACACTCAAACTATAGCTACAAGTATTGTCAATAGTCAACCAGAACACTGGAAATATGTATCTGAAGGAGGTGCGACCATCGTGTTCTCATATACTGGTCCTTCCAGTCCCCATTTCGACAATACTGTGCTGAGGTTGAGGAAGAGTTTGGTTTCACCTGTGAAAGATGACAAAAACATAGATGATCCAGATGATCCAATGGTTGATTTCCAGGAAAAATGTATAACCAAATTAATTCCATCTGAACACCTGCCTCGGTTGGAGACGGTCATTCTCGAACGGTCGTGGTTAGAGCGGCTGCATGATCTACACGAACATAGCCGCCCGGATGGGCGAAGACAGAAAGACAGAATTGACTTGGCTAAAAAGAAGGGCGTACTAGCTACTGATCTAGTTGGTGGAGATTGGTTAGCAGTCGAAATCAAGGCGTGTCTCATCGCTATTCCAATGTCCTAGCAATTACTCATCTGTCGTTTCCCCAACTTCCAAATCGTCTTTTAGCCAAAATGGGCATTCCTACCCTCACCTGCTCACCTCTCAGCAGAAACTCGAGACATCAAGTTACGAACATGTAGATTTTGTATGCATTCTCACTTGAAAGCCAAGAAAGTGGAAACAGTGGCACTTGGTTATTGTCCTTTGGATCTCTTTTCAGGGGATAAAGCTCGCGTTGATCTTGCGTTGCATAACTTATGGGACTCCTGGAAAACCAGCAATGGGACTGTGAATAACCTCAAAGTGTTTGCAAGAGGGAAATTGATCAATCCTTCATCAGTGCGTATTATTTAAGTGTTTCATCCAATATACCATAATTGAAGAATCATTCAAATACAGCTAAACTTGATGCTTTCTAAAGATGTCAAAGATGATGAGTCCGAGACCGTTATTCGTGAGACATTCATATCTGCACTGTCCTACCTGCTCCTGGCGACCCCAGTGCTTGAGATCCTTTCTAGACTACAGCGATCACTAGATACTCTCGATATTGAAGGTCTCTCTGCACTCTGGAAACGTGCAGAGGTTTCTTCCCCTTTTTATCAGCCCTCTCAATCGCAACATTTATACACTCCAATTGGAACAAATTCAGAACTTATATCAGCTCTAGAACCCAAGGTATCCGACTGGATTGAATTCGTGGATCGTTTCAAGTCCCATTCCAACTCAGAGTTGGATCATAGTAATCCAACACCAGAGAACCTCCGATACTATCTTCTCTCTTCTCTCCTCTCTGGGACATTTAAGGATTGCTCTATCATTGCGCGCCTTGATTTTCTACGACCACGGCAATCGTCTCGCCCAGAGATCAAGAGAAACACCGTCACAATAATCGACTTGGATAACAAGAGCATGAGCAAGGTAAAAGGTTGGGAAGAGCTGGATACGGAAATTGTCACTGAATATAGCAAAGTGGTAACCCCGAAAGTTTGTGTGGATGCCAGGAGGACATGAGGAACTGGAGACATTGTTTATAACATTAATCTAATCTTATCTACTGCAATTACATAAGTTGTACATCCGGAACTTGAGTTCGACATTCTTACGCTTTGGATCTGTCTCCCAACACCCACTATTGCTTTTAGCGTTTGCCATGTCATTCCTGAGACCCCTAGCTCGTTCCACACACCAATTTCGTACTCTCCGCCCCATCCCATGTTCCGTCCAATTTCGACGTCATGCGTCATTGTATAATGTTGATGTCGCGGGGCTAACGGATGAGGAAATCGAGGTTTGTGTTCTACCCTTGGTATGATTGAACTTCAGGAAACTAACAGAACCCTTAAGTTCAGAAATGCCGTGTCAGAGTTTGCTGAAAAGGAGGTTGCCCCCAGAGCGGCAGAAATTGATAAAACTAATACCTCTCCTTTGGTGCGTTCTCTCATTAACACTAATTGTATATGTTGTATTCTCAAATGGCTTTAGGACCTCTGGGAGAAACTAGGGTCTATGGGTCTCCTGGGCATCACCGTGTCCCAGGAATATAGGTGGACTGTCTCTAGGATACCTACATCACACGCTTGCAATGGAAGCTCTCTCCACGGCTTCAGGATCAGTAGCCCTATCATATGGTGCACATTCAAATCTCTGCGTAAACCAAATCCACCGACATGGCACAAGTGCGCAGAAAAAGAAATACCTGATTGACCTTGTGGCAGGAACGAAAGTAGGAAGTCTCGCAATGAGCGAGACGGGTAGCGGAAGTGATGTCGTAAGTATGCGTTTGAAGGCGGAGAAGATTGATGGAGGATGGAGACTAAACGGAAATAAATTCTGGTAAAGCATTCTCTTGTGTAAAGTGTCGAACTACATTTTTATTTCAGTCAGGATTACGAATGGGCCTATCGCTTCTACCTTGGTAGTATATGCCAAAACCTCGCCAGACAAAGGATCTAAGGGAATCACCGCCTTCATCATTGAACGCGATTTCAAAGGATTTTCCACAAGCCAGAAATTAGACAAGTTCGGCATGAGAGGCAGTGATACCTGTGAATTAGTTTTCGACAATTGCGAAGTTCCCGATGGTATGTTTCTTGTCTCTCTGTAGACTTGGTGCTGGCTGAACAAGAATGGACAGAAAATGTTCTCGGTGAAGTTAACAAAGGCGCTGGCGTGCTGATGTCTGGTCTTGACTTGGAGCGGATTGTCTTGAGCGGAGGACCACTTGGGTAAGAATTCTGATAATATGGAAGGTACAAGATATTAAACCGGTTCTCCAGGCTGATGCAAGCAGCATTTGACTATGCTGTTGAATATGTCCACGACAGGAAGCAATTTGGGCAGCCTGTGGGCACTTTCCAATTGATGCAAGGTACAGTTACTGCTATCCTTCTTTGATCTACTCATTTTATGATTCTCTCTATAGCCAAGATTGCTGATATGTATACAAAATTAAATGCAAGCCGATCCTACGTTTATGCGGTGGCAAGAGCTTGTGATAAAGGAAAAATCAGCCGAAAGGTAAGTTCATCATTACCAGTTTCACCCATGATATTATTCTAATCAAACATTCCCACCATAGGATTGCGCAGGTGCTATTCTGTACTCAACAGAGAAGGCCGTTGAAGTTGCTCTAGAAGGAATGCAGTGCCTAGGAGGCAATGGATACATCAATGGTGAAGTCTCCGGGGTTGAAATTAGTTGTTTACTATTGGCTTACTGAATTTTCACTAGATTATCCAATGGGACGTATAGTCAGGGACTCCCGGTTATATACTGTTGGTGCTGGGACACAGGAGATACGACGTATGCTTATTGGGCGGGAGTTCAATGAGCAGTTCAAAATTTAGATAGTCCATCTTTAGTTACCAACCCTCATGATATCAGGGATCTGAACCGTCAATAGTTTGTCTCCCATTAACGAAGTCTTCTGTAAGGTTGAAGTTCATGGCGCTGGAAGAACACAATTGGGTGCTTAATTCGAGCCAGTTTCCTTGCTATTTTAGTCCAGTGATTTGATTGCAAGTTTGCCATATTATCTAGGAAGATAGTTGTACAAAGTGATATAAGTCATCAAGGAATTGGGTATATGAACTATAGACGCAAGTAATGAAGGGAAGGGGCGTTGGTCTCTAAAGGTAGACGGCTGATCATTAATGAGAGTGAGGGATGAGCCACCTTTGAATGGCAAACTTAATTATGGTGGTACTGTGATTAGGGTGTCAATGGTAGCTGACAATGGCTTGAGATCCGCTGCTTGATATTGGATATCGGTATGATCATTGATATGTGGCCTAAAGGAATAAGAAATGGGTCCATGAGATTATCCGAACCGAGATGGGTTATGCATGGTGATCGCATGCAAGCTCAAGCTCACGGGTCATAAAGGTTCTTGCAGAAACTCAGAATGTCTTGTCACAGTTCATTGCTGGGACTCTTGAAGAAGTACTTGGATCAGATTCAGGCCTGAAACTTTGTTCTTGCTCTTTGTTCTAAATAAGAAATTCGATCCACTCACCTACCTCATGGTAGCCATATTTTTAATTGTCTGATCTACACTCCCAGTTGCTACAACATTCACCAACTTTTCTGGCTCTGTGGATGTGCTATCTTCTGATGCTTCTGTTCCGTTTACACCATTTGCGGCGCCTGCCGCTGGCTGTCTACCCCATGCAAGTGTGGTGACGAAATGCCCATGAGCTTCAACCGTCTTCATACATCGCCCAGTAGATAGCTCCCAAACGCGAATAGTCTTATCATCGGAAGCTGACAACAGGTATTTACCGGATGGATGGAAGGCAAGGGCTCTGACCCAATTATCATGACCGGGCTACGGTAAGTATTGGTAAGACAAGTAACTTGAGATGCGACAAAACATATATACCAAATTCCGAAGCATTTGTCCCGTTTGTGAATCCCATAATTTGATTGTTTTGTCTCTTGAGCCTGACGCGACGAACAAGCCATGACGCTTGGACCGGTCCGTGTTCTATTTATTATTTTGATCTCAATTATGGCCCCTAGATTCGCAAACAGTAAAGAAATGGGCTGCTCACAGGAAGTCCTGCAAGCTCACGAATAGCAGGATACGCTGATATTGGAGCAAATATAACAACTTCAACATCATTGTCATGACCTCTCAACTCTGCTTTTTGTTCTCCAGTCAATGGATCCCAGATTCTGACAGTCTGTGAAGTCGGTGTTTGTGGAAGTGTAAACACGTAAGACAATGAGGTTACCTGATCTTTAGAGCAGCTGGCAATGAATTTACCATCGTTCGAAGGTGTTACCATGCGCACCCACTCGGAGTGGCCATTTATAGTGCGAACCTGGTGGCTAAGGAATAATATAAGGCTTATCTTGCGCATCTTTGCTAACAGAACACTCACGTTGTTGCAACATCGAACACCCGAATTGACCTATCCCTGCTAGCACTGACAATGAATTGGTCTCCTGGCATGAAACGCACAGACGACACTGAATGCTCATGGCCCGGGAAAGTTTTGATATTTTTCCATTCATTTTGGGAGTCCCAGATTTTGATGAACAGATCAGAAGAACATGTCACTGTAAAAGGATTTTAGATCACCATAATGTAGGTCATGATGGATGATCTCACCTAGTAGATGACCTCTATGATCAAAATCCACATCATTCACTGTCTTTGTATGTCCCTTCAGTGTACGCTCAAATTCCCCTGTTTCCCAATCCCATATCTTAACCGTGGCATCTTCGCTCGCAGACGCAATCAGAGAATATTGTGGATGAAATGCGACGCTTGTAAGAGGAGCTCGATGACCTGTCAGAACATGTGCAGCCGGTGCACGGGGAACCCAGTCAGATTGAGAGGCAGCACGTTTCGCTGGTGTGAGAGAGAGCTCTTCTTGTAATGCAGCATTTCGATTCTCTAAATCCATTATCTATGCATACAAAGTAGATGAGCGACACGCAAGTATAAATTGCGGCATGACAACCCACCTTCTTCTGCAAACGGATAACACTGGTCCATTTCTTCTCGAGAAGTCCTGTGTATTTTGCCTTGGGATCTGGAGTGTACTCGGTGCCAGTAGCAGATTTCAAGGCCGTATATGCAGCTGTAAAGTTATTCGCGTATAAATAGTCTAGCATAGACTTGTGCCTACACCTGAGATGAGGAAGTGATTTTGAACCAGAGTGATTAACGCACAGATCCTCCCTCTGCCTGTCAGATAACAAAGACATGACTCGAACGTCCCTTTTCTATGATCAATGCTTTAGATGGGTAGCTGGAGAGGGGAATAGTCCCTAGACTCGCGTGTGGTTGTGTTGCGTGAGTGAAGGGTGGTGATCGTTGATGTATTGAACTGTTTTGCATATGCATTTACCACATCATAACACTGATAAGGAGATATCAACAATAATAGTTCTCAACTAACTAACATGACATGTATAATAATTGGGGTACCATCTAAACTATTGCTCAACATTCTACTATTAAGTAGTAAAATCACAGAAAGATGTAAATGCGCCTCATGCTTGCTGTGACTAATTGGTATTATTACTTTGTAAATTTCAATTTTAAGCGAAAACGTACGTTCAGTTGAAAATAAATGCTGCTATAAAACATAAAAATTATTACGAGAAACTGTCATTGCGTCCGAAAGCGGAGGAAGCCGGGAGTGTGTGAACATTAATTTCTACGTGTTCGGGATTTGAAGAAGCTCGCTCTCTGTCTTTTTCACCCATACCCTTCTCACCTTTCCTTCATCATCCATCATCATGCTCACCACCCGGGGTGCTGTTGCTCGTCTCTCGAAAAGAGCGCTGAAGAGCGCAAATAAAACAAACGCGTTTTTCTCTTCTTCTGCTCTTCTTCCCCGTGTCGCTGTTCACAACCAGACACAACAGCGTGCTAACTCTGCACGTCCTGCTCATGCTTCGGGTTCATCTCCTGGTTTGTATCTTATACCCTTCTCCATTTTTTCTCCTCTGAATGCTTCAAATTTTCATTATTGCAGCAACCCGATCATATGCAACCGAAGCAAAGGGTGCTGTCGGGTCAGTAAAAACTGTCATCGGAGCCGTTGTTGACGTCCAATTCGAAACCGACAACCTTCCTCCCATCCTCAATGCTCTTGAGGTGCAACTACAAGGTGGTCAACGTCTCGTACTAGAGGTTGCATCACATTTGGGAGAAAACTCTGTCCGTACTATTGCTATGGATGGTACCGAAGGTCTCGTTCGTGGAACCAAAGTTATCGACACAGGTGCTCCTATTTTGGTACCCGTTGGTAGAAATACTCTTGGACGCATCATGAATGTCATTGGTGAACCCATCGACGAACGTGGTCCCATCAAAGGTGACAAAATGAACCCCATCCACGCAGACCCCCCTCCATTTGTTGACCAGTCAACTACTGCTGAGGTTCTGGAAACTGGTATCAAGGTTGTCGACCTTCTTGCACCATACGCTCGTGGTGGAAAGATCGGTCTCTTTGGAGGTGCTGGTGTCGGAAAGACTGTACTTATCCAGGAACTTATCAACAACGTTGCTAAAGCCCATGGTGGTTTCTCCATTTTCTGCGGTATGTTCTACGAGATACTCATATAAGCACCGTTTTCTGATATCTTAAATCTGTCTAGGTGTCGGTGAACGTACCCGTGAGGGCAATGATCTTTATCACGAAATGATTGAGACTGGTGTCATTAACTTGGAGGGTGACTCAAAAGTCGCCCTGGTATTCGGTCAAATGAATGAGCCTCCTGGTGCTCGTGCACGAGTTGCATTAACAGGTCTTACCATCGCCGAGTATTTCCGTGATGAGGAAGGTCAAGATGTGTTGCTCTTCATCGACAATATTTTCCGCTTCACTCAGGCTGGATCCGAAGTGTCTGCTCTCCTCGGTCGTATTCCTTCTGCTGTCGGTTATCAACCCACTCTCTCCACTGATATGGGTGGCATGTATGTTATTTTTATTCAGTACTGCATTAAAATTTCATAGCTGATTCAAATAACAGGCAAGAACGTATCACCACCACCAAGAAGGGTTCCATTACCTCTGTACAAGCTGTCTACGTTCCCGCTGATGATTTGACTGATCCCGCACCTGCAACAACTTTCGCTCACTTGGACGCCACCACTGTATTGTCCCGTGGTATTGCTGAACTTGGTATCTATCCCGCTGTCGATCCTTTGGACTCTAAGTCACGTATGTTGGACCCTCGTATTGTAAGCCGATATGTAATTCCTCGAGCTCTAGCATTTACTCGTGTAACCAGGTTGGAAAAGAACATTATGATGTTGCTACAGCAGTCCAAAAAATTCTCCAAGATTACAAGTCACTCCAAGATATTATTGCTATCCTGGGTATGGACGAATTGTCTGAGGAGGACAAACTAACTGTGAGTAATCTTTTATAATTTCCTTTCTCATAACCTTCTCACATAAATTTAGGTCGAACGTGCCCGTAAAATTCAGCGCTTCATGTCACAACCTTTCCAGGTTGCCCAAGTTTTCACTGGTTATGAAGGCAAACTCGTATCTCTGAAAGACACCGTCCGCTCCTTCAAGGAGATTCTGTCTGGTGCACATGACTCCCTTCCCGAGTCAGCATTCTACATGGTCAGTGGTTATTCAAGTGTCTCATCTGTGTCCGCTGAAATGATTTGATATAGGCTGGTACAATTGAGGACGTAAAAGCAAAGGCAGAGCAGCTTGCCAAGGATATGGGTGGCAACTAAATTTTAGATGCAGTAGTTGGTGCTTAAAAACATCGGTCTTAGACTTTTCCATCGAATAAAATTATTCCGATATTTCCATAATGCACATTTTGTGGTTATAATTGAGTGGGCAGTTGTCAGGATGGTAGTCTACTCAGAGTTATAAGAGGTGTAGAAACTTCACAAGAACATTCACAGGAGGCGCTATAGCCAAGTGGTTACGGCGACAGATTAGAAATCTGTTCCTCTTTGAGGGCGCAGGTTCGAATCCTGCTGGCGTCGAAAGATTTTTGCTGTGTTGTGAGTTTTACATAACGGACTTGATTTGAGCTGAGAATAAAGCATCAACTAACTTCATTCTTGTAAGACATTCTCCCATCACGACTACACTCATGGATAACTTCGAAAAGATTGAAGAATATCTAGAATCTGTCGAGGAATATTTCTTCTCTTCCCTTTCTGCAGTTTCACATGGTCTTCCCGATGTCCACGAAGCTTTCAACAGGTTATGGATCGACATGGCTCGTTACGGCCCCGGTATGCCAACTTTTCCACAAGTGAAAACGTCGTCATTGGGTGATTTTCACGTTCCACCACTTCCGCCCCCATCTCCCCCGCCCAGTTCTTCTATCGGAAGTTCAGCAATTGGGTGGGTAGGACGTCATCCGTGGAAAACGACAGGTATCGTTGTAGGAGTGGTTGGGGCATCTTTGTTAGTGGGTTATGCTACACTGCCCAGCAAAAGGCGACCTGCCCACAAGTTCAGGACCCAGTCTACTACAGAAAGAAAACAAGTTGTTGGTACGCACTAGCTTCCTCCTTCATAAATGGCGTAAACGAACCTGATCAATTGGCATGTAGTGGTTCTCGGTGGAAACTCTGTACTTGCGCTTCCTCTCATCCTTGATCTTGAAAGTAAAGGATATATCGTCATTGTGAGTGTACCTACTCCAGAGGCTGGTGAACATCTCGAAAGTCGGTGCCATGGTTTTGTGAAGGCACTAGTTCTGGATCCATACGAGGTAATTTCAAACGATCTCCCACCCTTTGTGTCTCATCGTACTCTGTAGCCTGCAACTATTCCAGTCTTTGTTCGTTCGCTCTCATCTACGCTATCTCGCAGATTCCCTATCACAGCTTCCGGAGATCCATTTGCATCACCATCGTCTTACCCATATATACATTCAATCATCACCCTATTGACACATCCATCGACTGTAACTATCACTCGCGCACCTTTGGAACACATCTCGCTTCGTGAAACATATCTCCCTTACTTAACGGCGACACATATCGCTCCATTACAAGTCATCCAAGCTTTGCTTCCCATGTTGCGCACTGGTCCTGCCCGAAGTCAGGATAAAGGGAAAAAATCTATTATTGTGTGTCTACCAGCTACTGAAGCTGCTGTTGGATTACCATTTGCGTCTATTCAAGCAATGAGTGCAGCTAGCATGCTCCGCGGAGTTGAAGTTCTCCGCAGAGAAATCAAAGTAGCTGCATCGACAGACAAATCAGAGTCCATGAAGAACATTCAGGTTGTTGTTGCCGATCTAGGAACCTTCAGTGCTGGTCCTGAAGAGACTCCTTCAGAGAATGTTTATAAAGCAATGGAAAACTGGACTGCCTCTGAGAAAGTCACTTACGGTCCTGCGTTCGCCTCAATAATGCATTCATCATCTAGACCGGCACCAAAACGCAATTTTTTTTTCGCAATCTTCAGCGGCACCCAAGGATATGGTATTCACCGAAAACCAACAGATGTAACAAGATTTGTCAATAACGTGGTAGAAGTTGTTAGTGGAGGGCGATATGGACCGTCAATATGTGGTGTGGATGTTGGGCTGGGTAAGTTACGAAATTGGATGCGAGGAGATAGGTTTTCTATTGGGGCTGGAGGTACTTCTGCTAGTCTCAATGATATCAAATTCAATAATGCTCACACAATCCTTTATAGCCAATACATACAGAAATGCTTCCAAACTGCCTTCCTTCCTCCTCGATTTCCTCCTCAATGTCCCGCATATACTCATATCTCTGCGAAACCGCCTTCTGATGACACAACCTTTCCGTCTACCACCACCCACCCTTCCACGTGATTCTAATACTGGGACCTCTAATAGCAATAACATCGAAGAAACGCAAATCGAGAAATTATCCGTGAATGACCAAGCTGACATCGAAACAAGCTCCGAGCCCGAAACTGAAGGCAGTCACAGTGAGACTGTGGAAACCAGCTGGGTCAACTTGAATAAATCTAGTGTTCATGAGCCTTGATGTTCTTCTTATAAAACCTCGACTGAAGAATGTTGCAATGAAAAGATATTATTTGTATTAAACAAAGTTGTATTTGACCACTCCACTCTGTCATTTAGCTTCTTGTAACTGATATACATTCTGATACGCATTTCACACATGCACGTGTGAATCTTAAGTACTAATAGCAGCCATGTTTTCAAACCAAACCCTGCAGCGAAGTTGTTCGACCGACCATGGGTATGTGCGCCTCACATCTTTAACATTCATTTAAATAACTTGCGATACCAACTTCAGGAATTTCTCTGTGGATAGTAAGTGACGATGAACATAGAATCAAGCTCAAAAGCCACATGCAGCCGGTCCATAACGAGGGGCAGAAACCTCCGTCATTATCTGAACTCTCATACCCAGATTTTCCTCTACACGTCACTCTAGCGTCAATCCAGACACCAAATCCTCCCGGACTTTCTGAATTACGAGCTGCAATTCCAAAATCACAAGCCGCAATTCCGATTACGTTCCAATCCCTAGAAGTGGGATCTGTGTATTTTCGATCCGTATACGTAGGAGTTAAATTAACCCCAGAGATAGCCGCGCTTCATCAATATGTTCACGCAGCATTGGGCATTGATCCCCGTACACCTTCCTTTCCTCATGCGTCACTTTGTTACATTGATGATAAGGATGATGATGAGAGGAGAGCATTTCGAGATAATCTCGTGAGAACCGGAAGAGTCAGAACGGAGAAAGATGGTAACATTAGTCTTGGATGCGGTGCAGATGCAGATGATTGGGTAACCGGCTTCTTGGGGATGGAAATCTGGGTAGTCCATTCAGATGGACCAGTACAGGAATGGAAAGTGATGGACAAGATAAATCTGTCGAAATAAAGACTTTGTATGCTTGTACAGTAGTCATCATCGGAGCCGCTGTGTACAATTCAGTTATCCAGCAAGCACATGAATCTGTCAATTGAGATGAGTTTGGCCGTTGGTCGCAAATATAGCACATGATGAGAATGACAGCAATAATTCAAAAGACGTTGATGTTCGCATTATTCCGTTCTACCATATAACCCACATTGCTCTTTATACCATCAGAGTTCCTTCAACCACAGCCAATGACGAGCAAGGTCTTCAAGAGCAGCAACTTCATACTGGCAGCAGGTGGTGTTCTGTTCAGGAAAAGTCCTCAGACAAGGCACCCTGCAGTTTTGTGTGCTCTATAACAGAAAGAGTGAAACCTGGGTCCTACCAAAGGGGAGGAAGGATAGTGGGGAATCCTTGGAGGCTGCTGCCTTACGAGAGGCATTCGAAGAAACAGGCTATAAATGCGAAAGTCTCCCTTGCCGCATCCCGACGCGTGCTTCTATATATGGCGCCAACACGAAGCAGAGCATTATTACAATTGAAGACGATAGCGTAGAACCTTTCGCTATCACCGTTAGGAATTTAGGCAGTGACAGCGTCAAAATTATCTCGTGGTATCTAATGCGAGTTATCAGCAACGCTGCTGAAAAGATACCCGATACACAAATGGCAACAGAGGACTTCGAAAGTCACTTTTTCGATACACAAGAGGCAATCCAGTTGCTTGCAATCCAGGAGTATCGAGATATCGCCCTGCAGGCAGTCGAGCTCGTACAGAGTTATATACGAGAGAAGAACATTGACTCACTTGACAGTCTCTTTAACCCATGATTCGAAAAATCTATCTTATTATAAACCCTTATCCAGGCACTGACAATGTCTATACATTCTTTTGTACCTTTATCTTTGTACAAAAACATATCACTATCTAAGATTTATACACACTGTCCATTTTATACATTTTCGTCTCTGTATCTAGTATGATCTGATTTCCATATATCGAATCCACCTTGTACATTGAAGTCACTTTTTCGGAGGAGGGTGGGCCTGTTACTTTCGCGGGCTCGGAAGTTCGAATGCCTGCCTTGCTTGCTATACCAGCAGCTCTTCCATCAGGGATCTTGAAGAATTCTCTTTGTCCATTGCTTTCGTTATCGTAGATGTAATAACCCTTCCTCTCGAATTGGATTATATCTCCCTTTTTAAATGTTAGGACGTTTGCATCTGCGTACGCTTGTTCTTTAAACTCGGTAACTGGAGTCACAAAGTCGGCGACATTGTCATTTTCCTCCAGCTTCTTCTTGCTGATGAGATAGTCGAAATCAATGATTGTGACTGCAGGAAGGGGGTGCTCCGTCGTCGAAGCAGATAGCCATGTTATCTTCTTCTTCGTTTTCCTAAAGTCACCCTCAAGGTTTAGGTCCATCTTGATAGAAGTGACATTTCCTGAGCTATCGATGTCTTTTGAACGGACGATTGCATTTCCCCAATCCATCAGTGTAATCTATAACCCGCGGAACATTAGAATGGGTACTTGAGAGAATGTAGAATAATGACCTCTTCCTGATCCTCGAATGATAGAGCATCCTCCTGTTCGACAAGAATTGTCGAGGAATATACCGTAGATTTTTCTCCTACTTCAGGGTTCTTTTTGTGTTTAGGTAAAGATTTAACTTCAGGACTGCTAGGACCGCCACTGATATTCACGGTAACGCTGATTTTACCGTCAATTTTCTTAATGCATATGACAGGGACTAGGAAATACCATTTGTCCTTCACTATAGCCCAATGACGGGGAGCAGTGGGATCGATTATCTTCTTGTTCAAGGTCCAAATTGAATCCCATTCAAGGGAAACTACGGCTTGTGAAGGTCCTTGAGATAACATAAACTGTTTCAGGGCTTCGATAGTCATTCCTCTACGACGAATACCTAGTGTCGTATGATTTCATTTCATTCGGAATTGGTAGGGAACGATGCATACCACGAACTGTCGGGAAACGGGGGTCGTCCCAGCCACTAACAAGACCTTGATCAACAAACCAGTGAAGCTTTCGTTTTGAAAGGAGTGTGTATATGAAATTAAGACGACTAGGACATCAAGACATTAGCTTATGAGACCCTGCTAATATTTTTCTCACCTGAAATCCCATACGTTCACTTTGCGAAGCCCAGTGGACTTGGTCATCCAGTGATACTGGGGGTTCCTATCACGGTATTCGTTCGTACGGAGTGCATGGGTAACGCCCTCGATTGAGTCCACAATTGGGCATGCAAAGTCATAAGTTGGATATACTTTCCATTTATCACTGAGGAGCCGGGCTTTAAGCACAATTTCCATGGGTATCTAAGAGTAGAAACCATACCCTGTTCTGTGGTGTGGAATAGTGTTGCATCGATATATGACAGGATCCCTCAGTGCTTTATTTGGATTGTCGAAGCTGATTTTTGCGCGGATACACCACCGCAAGCCCTCAGGTGTTGCTGCCTTCATTTCAGCAAAGTGGTTGAGGTTATCTTCTACACTGTCGTTTCTATGAGCGGATGCAATCCCATCCCATCGTTCTTTTTGCATCTTAGCAATCTGATGAGCTATTCTTCAGTCATTTGAGAAAGTCGAACTTACTTGCTTTTGCTCCGTGTCATCAGCGTAGGCATTGCCTGACTCAATGAGTTTGACAGCATGCTCATAAATTATGTCGAAATAATCAGAAGTATGTGTTACGAGATCGCCGCGAACATCAATGAGTTTCAGGTCTTCCAAGATTGTGTCTTCAAATTCAGTCTATAGGTAGGTTACGATTGATTTTACTAGAGTCAGCTCAAGTGCCACTCACCCTCTCCTTCGACGGATTTGTGTCGTCAAAGCGAATTATCAATTTTCCATTGTACATTTTTGCGAAATATTGATTCAAGACTGCAGCTTTTACATGACCGATGTGAAGGTAACCACTGGGCTCAGGAGGGAATCGTGTCACTACTTGACCCTCCTTTGCATCTTGCAATCCCAGAGCAAAACCAGCAGCTGTCTTATTTGACCGAACTTTAGTAGCTTTAGCATTTGCTAAATCTGTCAAAGCGGTCTGGGTTGACTTTTGATTTTCAAGATGGTTGAACCAACGGAGCACGTGGGGGTGTTTGTTGTTCTTCAAAATACCAATAGTCTTAATATTCCCTTCATGAAAATTAGAAGACAGAACAAAATAATGGATTAATATTGATCTACCTTTGATTGCTCCCCAGATAATCCAGTCAGCAGATGAAAAGTGATGGCCAACGAGAAACGTATGAAATGCTAAATGGTCATCGAGAGTGTCGAGAGCGGTGACAATTTCGGGCAAAGATGTTGCAGCACGGAATGTTTTAGCGAGTGTGAAGAATTCAGGGGTCTGCGTCAGAACAACTGATTCAGATGATTACACATGAAAATCTTGATGTCCATGCCTTTGAACTACCATCTGACAGACCACCTTCCTTTGCAATAGCATGCACGATGCTCTCTTCATCTTTGATCGTTGACCCGTTTAAGTCTAGGGTAAGTTCTGTTGAATGTTCATCAAACAAAACATCTGCCTTCCCTGTGAATACGGCAATGGCCAAAGCAGCATAGGGAAGTGGCGTTTTGTTGGGGGAGATAGTGAGTATGGACGGCATGAAGGTATAGAGAATGATAATGAATTGCAAGGATCAAGATTAAATTCACGATTAGATAGCCGGATTGCTGATCGCTAATGACTAACAAGCTATCTTGTCTATCAACATCTTGTTTACAAATCTTCACAAACTGCTGGTCTTTCTAAAATGCCTATGTTGTGAGTCGCAATTGTTTTAATCATATGTTGCATAACCAACCAAATCTAGGCAAAATCCTTCGCAAAAATACAAAGCATACACACCTATAATTCTCAAAGATCGCCAATGGCCTTCCCAGTCGTATGGAACGAAAGTTCCAATATGGCTGTCAACAGACCTTCGGGATGGTAACCAGGCTCTTGCTAACCCAATGACAATTGAACAAAAAACAACTTTCTTCCGACAACTTGTAAAAACTGGAGTGAAGCAAATTGAAGTATCCTACCCTGCTGCGAGCGATACAGATTTCTTGTTTGTGCGCGGTCTAGTCGAGAACAATGAAATTCCCGATGATGTCTGGATTCAGGTTAGTTGTCTTCGCTTGTTGGGTTTTTTCATATACTAAAGTTAGGTGGAGATAGGTTTTGACTCCTGCTAGAGAAGACTTGATCCGTCGTACTATTGATTCCGTTGCTGGTGCCAAACATGTTATCCTCCATATGTATAACGCCACCTCTCCAACCTTCCGGGATGTCGTCTTTCGTAATTCAAAGGCGCTGACTGTGGAATTGGCTAAAAATCATACAAAAATTGTCAGACAATTGACGGATGAATTCGCGGCCAAGTATGGGACAATATTCAAATATGAATACAGTCCAGAAACTTTTACTCAAACCGAGCCTGATTTCGCATTGGAAGTTTGCGAAGCCGTAAAAACAGCCTGGGGGAAAGCTGGCCCCGGAGAAGATCGAATCATTTTCAACTTACCTGCTACAGTCGAGATCGCACCACCTAATCATTACGCAGATCAGGTACGGATATGTTTTGTTGATGTTTTAGAGGTATCTCTAACCAGTGGCTAGATTGAGTATTTCTGTAGAAATATCACGCAACGAGAGAATGTGATTGTCAGTTTGCACCCTCATAATGATAGAGGTACATCTCAGTTTGTGCGAAAGTTGGTGGCTTAGAATTTACTCAATGAATTCTAGGAACTGGGATAGCTGCTGCTGAGCTAGGCATGTTGGCAGGTGCAGATCGCATTGAAGGTTGCCTGTTTGGTAATGGGGAGCGTACAGGAAACGTCGATCTGGTCAACCTCGCACTTAACCTCTACACGCAAGGAATCAATCCAGGTCTTAACTTCGATGATATACAAAGTGTCATTGATGTTGTTACGCAATGTAATGACATCCCAGTACATCCACGGCACCCCTACGCTGGCGAACTAGTATTTACTGCGTTCTCTGGCTCTCATCAGGACGCAATCAAAAAGGGCTTTGAAGCTCAGAAAAAGGCACATGCCGAGGCTGCTATCATTGGTAGACCCCAATATTGGAATATTCCATACCTTCCTATCGATCCTGCGGATCTTGGACAAGATTACGAGGCCGTCATCCGTGTCAACTCGCAATCGGGCAAGGCAGGGATTGCTTATATTGTCAAGCAACATCTGCTCTTGGATTTGCCAAGAAAAATGCAAATTGCATTCTACAAGGTTGTGCAGGCTATTTCGGACAGGGAAGCTCGAGAAATGACGATCGACGATATCACCGCCGCTTTCAGGAATGCATACCACTTTGGTGGATCGAAATATCAAGGGAGATTGAGTCTACGAAATTTCAGAATTTCTGCCGAACCCAGTCCCGACTCATCTGACGACACCAATGACGATGCCCCAGATGAACGCAGGAGGTTTGACGGAACCCTCTCTGTTGATGGCGTTTACCGTGTTGTTTGTGGAGATGGCAACGGTCCTCTGTCTTCCCTTCTGGATGCTCTTCGTACCCATCTAGATATCGACCTGACAATTCGTGACTACAGTGAACATTCAGTCGGTGAGGGCAAAGAAGCGAAGGCAGCATCTTATGTCGAACTCGTTCCGTCCGGCGACCGCAAATCAGCCACCTCATGGTGGGGTGTCGGGGTTGATTCAGATATTGCGGCATCTGGTCTTAGAGCACTACTTAGTGCAGCAAACAATGCCATTGGTGACCGTATCCTACCTGAACTCAAGCTGAGTGTTGGATTCAATGCACGGTCTGGGCAAGCTGACATTGCGTCCGCTATTGTTAACTCCCTCGGACTCGAACTTCCTCGGCGGTTCCAGGCGTCATTCTTCGAGGTTGTCCAAAGATCGACAAGAGATGTTGGAGGAGTGATATCTTATACGGCGCTTACAAAACTATTCCAAGAAACATACAGCTTCGATCCAAATGGAATGGCCACTTTCAAGTTTTCATTGGGTGGTTTCAATCTGGATCATTCTGGTGGTAATCGGCGCAGATTTATTGGTAGTTTTATCGTGGGAGGAGAAAAACGAGCAGTTAATGGGGAAGGGAATGGGCCACTGTCTGCGGCTTTAGCTGCTCTTCATACCCTGATAAAAGGCTCTCTGACGATCCGCGAATATTCGGAGCACTCAATTGGTGAGGGTGCGGAGGTGATTGCTGCTTCATATGTGGAACTTGTCTACGAGGTTGCAGACAGCAAAAAGAGGTCATCTTGGGGAGTTGCGACGGACACCGATATCACAGCGTCAGGAATCAAAGCAATTCTGAGCGCTGCAGGTAACTTGAACGTGGAAATGACGAACGGGGCGTAAGAATTGTGTATGTATTATGTAGTATCTGCAAACTTTATGACTTCAATGCAATGTGCTACTCCCAATATATCTTATCACGTGACAGTCTTTCACGCAACACAACGTCGACGCGGAACAATACAAGTCTGGACTCGTCTGACTCTCAGTCAGAGTGCAGTTATTGCTCACTCTATACCACAATGCCATCCTCATCGACTCGACATACTAAAACAACGAACAGCTCAAGGCAGGCCCACGCTTCGCAGTCATTTTTGTCCGCTCCTCCACTGTCAGATTCTCGGTCACTCCTGAACATGATTAATCCAAGTGGGAGATCACACCAGGGATATATCCAGGCCAACCAATACGCTCTTGAAGAAGATGATGAGAGAGAAGGTGATGGTGAAGGAGATGATTTAGAGGCGCAGAACCAGAGTACCATATTTCACAGTACGACTGGACATCAGCCTTCGGTCAAAGCACAAGGGAAACGGAGAGTAGTCTGGGACGGTGGTGCATCTGAGATGAACGTATTCCACCCAAATATCCACAAAGAAGATAAGATTCACGAAAGAGACTCGTCTGACGATGAGGTACCACAAAGCTTCATGATCGAAGCTGCCTCACGACCTCCTGCCCCCAGAACCGCAGACAAAATGAAGGAAGGTTCTCACAGACCCAATCGGGCACAACCTCTACACTCCTCTGCAGGCAGAAAAGTTCCTCCATTGTTGCCTACTGTCAATGATGGGAAGCTTCCTTCCTCCGTTTCCATTCCACCAAGGCCATCCGAAGTAGACGTTGATGAAATAGCTGGTCTTACTCCGCGAATCACTAGTAAAGCTGGGTCCTCCACGAGTTCTAACGATCGACCACGGCCACAAATGCGCGGCTTGGATGAATATGAGAAAGCTTTATGGAACTGGGTCAATGTATACAATCTCGACGCGTTTTTGCAGGAAGTTTACTACTACTATGAGGGGAAGGGTATATACAGTATAGCGCTCTCTAGGGGGCTTAATCTACTGTTGGTGACAATCCTCATTAACGCATACTTCGTACGCAGCTGACAACCTTTTTACGTCACCAGAACAGTGGGCTTTGTGATTGGCTTCTCCACGTTCCTACTTGGTTGCATCGACTACTCCAAGATACGACATGATAGAGCAACGCAGTTTTCAGACGTGGTCGTTCGTCAATGTGTAAGAAAGTTCGTTCAAACAGTTCTCCTACTCCGATAATTTGTCTAAAATAAATCATAGATTCTCCGGATTCACCCTCCTGTTCTTTCTATTGTTCACCGCATTTTATATCTGGCAAATCTTCACATTTGTTCTGGGAATAATGCGACTCGTTGATATGTACAAATTTTATACATATCTATTGAAGATCCCAGATGTAAGTATTGACTTGACGAAGTCGTTAACTTTATGGTTTAACTGATTCAACTTAGGCTGATATCCAAACGATATCCTGGCCTGAGATAGTTCGTCGCATTGGCTCCATACGCGAAGAAAATCCAATTACGGCTATTTCATCCAAAAAAGGTCCTAACACCAATGATACATCCAATGCAAAGCTAGATGCCCACGATGTTGCGAATAGAATCATGCGTCAAGAAAACTACCTTATTGCGCTTTTTAACAAAGACTTACTTGATCTTCGGGTCCCTCTACCAAAGTTTCTCAAGCAATTCGTTACACAAGAAAAGGGCAAAGGCAAGATGCTTACGCAGGCTTTGGAATGGAATCTTCGGTTTTGTTTGATGGAGTACCTATTCGATGAGCATGGGAGGGTCAGAAAAGTATTTCTCAAGTCTAAGAATCGAGTGGTTTTAATTGAAGGGTACATTCATTTCATTTGGTTGTCAGTCAGTCCAACTTAATACTTGTTTGGATAGACTGCGTAGGCGGTTTATCTTCATGGGCATCTTAAATGCAATCTTTGCACCTTTTATAGTCTTATATCTAATAATGTACTCTTTTTTCCGTTACTTTGAGGTCAGTGCTATTACATTAACTCGTGTAATACCGCTTCTCACGTTCCTTTCAGGAGTATCATAAGGACCCATCAACAATCGGAGGACGGCGATATACCTCTTTTGCTCAATGGAAATTCAGGGAATTTAATGAGCTTCCCCACTTCTTCACCCGACGATTGGACGAGAGCTATCCCCTGGCAAGCATGTATATAGGTCAATTCCCTAACGAAAAGATGACTATTATTATGCGGTTCGAATTTTGCACTCTTCTACTTACTGCTGGTTTTTAAATAAAGCATGGAAATTCTAGATTTGTTGCCTTCGTCGCTGGCTCTTTTGCGGCGGTTTTAGTGCTCGCAACTGTGGTCGACCCAGATCTCTTTTTCCATTTTGAACTCTCGCCTCACCGTACTGTTGGTTTTTATTTGCCAGTATTCGGTGCCATACTCGCTGTCGCTAGGGGTATGATCCCTGAAGACAATAGAGTTTTTGATCCAGAGATGTTAATGACGGAAGTCATAAACTATACACATTATATGCCTGAAGAGTGGAAGGGCCAGCTGCATAGCAAACAGGTAAATGCCACAACGTTTCTACTGTCACAAACGCTAACTTCTCTCGTTAGATTCATCAAGAATTTGGAGAGCTGTTCGCGATGAAGATTCTGATATTTGCCCAAGAATTGTCCTCCGTCGTTATGACTCCGTTTGTGCTGTGGTTCTCCTTACCTGAATGCGCACCTGCCAGTCATCGACTTCTTCCGCGAGTTCTCAGTCCATGTCGATGGACGCGGTTATGTTTGCAGTTTTGCAGAGTTCAACTTCGAAAGACATGGAAATGTCAAGGTGAGGGCACAAGTAATATGTAGCTTAGAAAGCTTCTCATCTATGTTTAGTTCGGTGCGCCCACCACAGCTCACGACAAAAAAATGATATCCAACGAAGGGAAGATGGAGAAAAGTTTTCTTAATTTCAAAGTATGTATCAGTATATATTGGACAAGTTTTCCAACTGATTACACTTGCAGGCAACTAACCCAGATTGGAACCCAACTGATCCTTCGGGCTCTCTATATCTCAGCAGGATGGCTAATGCGCATCTCCCCAATGCTCTTGCAAGGCGACGCGGTTCTTCACATGCCCACCATGCCGATCTTTCAGCTACTGTCCATTTCGCTGATGGATCCAAAACCGGTGTTTCTTTGACAGACAAAGCTCAGGAATATGACCGTGCACTACAACAAAGCCAATATGCCGCAGTTGCACGGCGACGTGGTGGAGGAAGTATACTTGGGATGTCGACACTTGTTGCAGGCGGACCTGCTGCGTCTTATGTGTTCGGGGGAATCTCTACTGCGCAATCTGCGGTGCTTGGTGACTCGCATGGCAGTATACATCCAGAAGCTACTCCTAGACCCTCGACTCCAAATACAGGCAAAGACACAGGGGTAGAAGACATCGAACTTGATGGTGATGTTGGTGGTAGTGGACTCGGGGGTGCGTTTGTAGATGGAGGGCGTCGTGCAGATATGCAAGCCTTCAATGACAGGGAAGGTGAAGATGAGAATGTTTTGGAGGATGGTGGTGTACTGGGATTGTTAGCACAGATATATGGTCGGAGAGATGGACCAGCAAGAGTGATATAAGATCTCGGATCTATAGAGCATCTTATTCATGCATTCACATTGAAATTTCTTGTGTATCAGAAATACTAATAGGATGTTAATATAACAGACATGGGAAATCCTACGCCGTTGTGTCTTTGGCTAATATTTCCTGTACCCGCTTAACCTTCCCTTCATTACCCTCACCGAGTGGTATCTCCCGATCAATACGCGTACCAATACGAATATCTGTGGCAACGCGAAGAACTCCTTTAGCGTGGACAGCTGCATGGCAGTCATGAATGGCTTGAGATACCGCGGACCATGGTCCCTCTTTAATTATAAAGAGCTTAGTGATTAGGTGCTCAACAAAAAGCTGGTATCCCACTTGCCGAGGTTGGTGCCATAGCCGCTGATGATATTACGAGATAAGTGGAATAGCAAGAAGGATGGAATGCTTACTGCATCTGGAATGCGATATATGATTTGCGTGCTAATTTATCAAAAATCTACATACATTATATTTGAGGCCTGAACGTTCAAGGATGCGCTGGCATTCTGCAATCTCCTCTGCCACCTAGTGTAGAACTTGAGTGTTAAGTCCGAAACTAAACCAAGCGATGTATATGCATACTTACCGAGGGTTGAGCTGTTCCCATTGGTATAAGGCAAAAGTCTAGGGAATATAAGCGTTTACACCTGTCAGTGAGAGCTGGAAGGTATCGGAAGCACCTGCAACAGCATAGAGGTCAGAGATTGTGGACGACATTGAAAGAAGATCACGCAGTCACTACAGCTGACAGCCCGAGCTCTTTACCGATCTGTTCTTGTTCTCTATCTTCCACTACCTATGCCATCGGCTACCTTGCAGACTAGGATCTCTGCCTTTGAGAACCTCTCTTCACAGAGCTCGACGACTTCCAACTCACTAGCCAAGCGTTCGCCTTTACCACCGAGACAGACCACACAATTTCTTGTAAATTTACCCTCAGCTTCCCAACCCTCAGTTGCTACACAAGCCGCCGCACCTCACCCTGGCGTATCGCCATCACCGTCGCCCCCACATTTAGGACGAAAAACATCACTAATAGATCTACACGACTGGATTGTTGATGATGGGCCTTCACCACTGGCCACCAAACCTGCTGGTGACAGCATTACTTCATACAATGGTAACACAAGCCCCAAACCTGGGAACAACCAACAGAAATCTACTCGTACGTTGACGGAACGCCCTGCGTCCAAGACACCACCAGCAGCCAACGATGCACCTTTAATTAATCTCGGCTCACCGCCACGACCCAAGCCAAAACCACCCAATCTTTCTGCCCCACCATTACCTCCGCGTAAGCCCTCATATACGTCTCTGAAGTCCTTCGCTTCCACATCGTCTCTCCTTTCTGTCTCTCCTCCTTCAATAGCTTCAGTCTCTCCGACAGCAAGTCCTTCTAGCTTTCTATACCCTCCCCGTCGCACTGATTCACTTAGTGTTGACTATCCGAACCCGCAATGTTCTCCTAGGCTTGATTCAGAATCCCGCACTCGCAATGGCTCAGCCCATGCACCCGCGTCCTCTATCTCATCCTTTCATTCTGTTTCCCTTTCATCAGATACAGATCCTGGAACTCCTGGCTCTATGTCTAACCACATTGCTACCTATCCTCTTGATCATCTAGAAAGGACGGGTGAAACGGACTCGGCCAGTCTCACAGAGTCATACGAAGATGTTTCCACAGCTTCATTTTCTAGCCCTCTGACTGAACGTAGTATATCTCTTGATTGGGATGCTGCTATCACCAAACCCAATAATGTCCCACCTAAGTTGCCTCAACGACCTCCATCTGCCAACGCTCCTTCCCGTTCTGGGGTAAAATCTGCACCACCAAGACCTCCCCCTCGCAAGTCACTATCAAGCTCTCAACCTAACTCACCCAACATAAAATCTGCACCTTCCGTCTATTCGCTGGCTAATCCTGTTCCACCAAATCGACGGATGCCACCACCACCACCCTCCCGCTCTTCTGATCGTTCCTCCATACGGAGTACAATCACGACTCATAGCGTTGGCTCAAGCTCAAGTCACTCGCATTCCCATGAGACATCTTTTCTTACTAGGCGTCCTGCGCCTATGCCACTAAATGTGCACAAGCGCTATGAGCGCGTCTTTATTGCCAATATCATACAAAGGCGCCGGGCAGAGAACCGGAAGAGTGAGGAGAAGAATGCGCTTCTTAGCCCCACAGGAGGGCGTAATCGTCGCGCTGCTGGATGGCGTGGGCTTTCTGTCGACCTCATTGTTACTGCGGATCCACTTGAGGTTAATGGCGTCAACGGCACAAACTCTATAGGTAGTATTGAGGATGACTTTGTCGAAGTTGACGAAGAGGTAAAGGTCGGAGAACGCCTCGAGGGTGCAATCGTACGTCGTATCTGGCTTCGGTCTGGTCTGGAACGTTCGCGTCTTGGTGAAATCTGGTGTGTAATTTATTTATTCGGCGACGACTTGTTCATCTCCTGAAACTGTTATAGGTCTGAATGCGACCCATCTGGTTTGGGTTCTCTCGATGTAGACGCAGTTTATGAAGGGTATGTGGCGGATTGATGAAGAACTACGTCGCTCTCAGGCGTGGCCAGGCTCAAGTTCATCCCGCTCCAAAGATATTAAGAATGCCTTCAGAGCTTCTGCTCAAAAACCGCGGGATATACTGCGGTAACTGACCACCCCTTCTATCATCACCATCGTAACGTGTACTACTTGCTTTCGGTTCTGCTAGTATTACAAAGACATTCATGATCTCTTCAACGTTGTGTATTTAAATCTCGTCAAGGATGTGCCATCAATAAGTGAAATGTGATTATGTGCAAGTCATTGAATACATATATGACAAATGTGTGATAGAATCAATTAGACCGCAGGACTCCCTGCTAGCTGCTTGTCCTCCCAAACCTTCTGCAAAGCACGGCCGAGCTCCTTGCCAAGTGCAAGGGCCAATGGTACAGGGACAGCGTTCCCAATTTGTTTTGTTTGCTAAGTTTTGGGCATTCAAGTTGGTCGGTGGCACCAAAGAGGCAGAATGACACACGTACGCTATCAACCAATGGACTTGGTTTTGACTCATCCGAGAGGAAAATGTAGTGGTCTGGGAATCCTTGTGCTCGTGCACACTCCCTAACCGTCAGGATTCTTTTTTGCTAAAAACGAATGAGCGAACAGGAATCAAAAAGTAACTGTCATAGATATGTACCGATGGATGTAGCACCCATAAATTTTTCAGAGTGGGCCCCATTTTCGTCAAGGCACATCTGAAATAATCATTTCCATCCAATCGACCATAATAAGCTACAGTTAATGAAGACGCATCAATGCACTGTCAGGGAACACCGTTATGTATTCGACACGTACTATGCTTGGAGCTCTTACGGCCGGGAAGAGCATGCGATGGCATTAGTTCTCGAGGGAGGTCTGAAATGAAAGTACGTCAGACTTCTATACAGTAAAAAGGCATCACCACATACCGTGGTGAGTTGCAAATCCTCGTAGTGGGACAGTTGTTGTTCTAGAAGAACCAGCATATATAAGCGAATAGATAACCCATGCGAGGAGGAAATAACTGACGCCTCCACAATACGTTCATGAAATCGCCGTGTGTAGTGTCCTTGTAGACTTCTAGTACCCTTACCTTTATCATTGGCCATGCCATGGCGTAGCCACTGCTGGTATCGGTTTTGAGGGGGCAACGAATAGTCTGTGCCATTGGGATATCCTGGGTTCGCGAGGTCCGCACCATTGATGGACACAGCGTCAAAAACAGGTATGTTGAGTATGCGCAGGCGATTTTCATCTTCAGCCCGATCCCTCGCTTTTCGAGGTCTAACCTTGTGAGGATTGTACCTACATGATAGATGTATCTCCCAATCTATGATGGATAAGAAAGTACTCATACCAGTCGAATTGAGGCTATATGAAAGAGATGTGAGATACCGAATCTAATGAATTCTAAACTCCACGTACCAAGTCACCGATAGCATCGTTGACGCCGATAAACCTCAACGGAGCACACTGATGATAGTCGTCTTGTACTTGACTACGGGATACTGGTTTAAGCTTATCTCCTGTTGGGAGGTAATAGGACTGTCCTGGACGAGGCCAAGCATACATGGGAGGGGGATGTTCTGGAAGATACAATCCACGTTTTGCTGCCCAAAATATGACACGGTTACGGCTCTGTGGTGCACCATATTGTCCAGCTTGCAGAACTTTATATCGGACCTGATATCTGAAGGGATGTGAGATGTAGTGGAAGGACATTAATAGGTATGCTGACCCAAGCGCGATGAGCGTCCGCATGATGAACTTCACAACCCCAGATTTTATTCCACCTTTTAAGGTGTTTATTCCTTGCTCACTGAGTAGGGGAAAGTTTAAGATGCCTTGGACGTTCTCGAGCAAGAAGTAGTCAGGAGAATAATGCTCAGCATAACTGAGCATATTACCAGGCAGATTAGACCTGCAGCTAACGATGAGAAAAAAGGAGGGATAGAAACTAAATTCTCTTGCCGTGGATCATCTGCTCGCTGTTCACAGAATTAATTTAACGCCTAACTGCTTCCGGGGTTTGGTCACTCACCGGGTTATGATTTGCGCGACTAAACGATTGGCAAGGAGGACCTCCAAATATAAAATCAATTTCTCCCTTCTTTGGCATGGGGGGACACTTGGTTTTCCCATCACAGGACATTAGAGTAGGCGGACTCCTTCCTTCAGAGTCAGCGATCGCGTGCGCTAGTAGCGCGTTACTATCTTGACAGTAAACAATAGTATCAGGGTGATTAAATCTATTCCGTAGTAGCGTTATACTAAGTTATGGATCGGAAAATCAACACTTACTGATATGTTTTCGCGGCAGAAGGGGAAAGTTCGATTGCATACTTCGTCTCAACGAAACCGGACATATTCATCCCTGTACCCAAGCCTCCGGCTCCTTTAATGATAGATTTGAGCTTGTACGACATTATGAAAATATTAAAAAGCACTGACCACTGAAGAGTTCGAGTCCACACAGTGGGGTACTTCTGTCCATGAACCTCTCTGATCGTTTGAGGTTATCCATACGAGCACGGTAACATGGAGTGCAAAAATCAAATTCGTCTTGGTCCATCGTTCGAAGTTTCCATTCGTCATTTTCCAATTGATTCAGGTAATAATGATGGTCATAAGTGACCCATTTTTCTATCTCGCTACGGTCTGTTAAGTGTTGAACATAACAGATACCGTCAATTCTATCCGCATATATCTCAGCTTTCCTGGAACTAAGATATAAACGTCTCTATGATGTGTCTTAGTGCCATAGCAGCTCAGAATTGTAGTGTTCAACCCACCTCATCTGAGACTAATTTGACAGAGGGATCATCTTCTTTCTTCTTTCGTACGAAGTCATCATATCGCCCAAGATAATTTACTTTCATAGCTGGGGTATCCGTATTTTCTTGAATAGAAATTATTTGAGCGATATCAAGAAGACCACTAGTTTCATTTGGTCGGATGTATATAAAATCCCGGGCGTGGTAGTCATAACCGCACAGCGTAAAACCTCCAGGAATACGATGTAGTTCCTCGAAATAAGTTTGTGTTCGTTTGAGACCGCATGAATAACACCGTTGATGTCTCGGCAAGGCTTCCAAAACAAGTCGCTCCTCATTTTTCGTGGGGATATCTACGAATTCTGTCTTGTCCTCGTTCCAAACCAGACTTAAAATAACTTAAGATTCATTATTCTGCAAGGGTACAAATATCCTCACCCGCAGTGGAAGTCATTCGAATCCGAGATACGATCGTCTGGAATCTCGATGTCAATATGGGACAGCATCTTTACGTTGCATTTTTTGACTATACTGGCGATGGGGTTATCCCCACACTCATTCATCAAGTACAACGCTTTACTATGCGCTGTTTCCTGCAAGATAGTTTTGGATCCATGAGCATACCACTGTCCATGAAAGAATTTCACGGTCTTTTTTGCAACAGTATCTGTCTTGTCAAAAAAGTAGTTAATGCGACAGAACCTACGACTGTTAGAAGCAACCAGTACAAAAGCTTGGGGGAAAAAAATACCATAAAAAGTTTCCAAACAAGTTTACAGATTGTGCAGGTTCAGAGTCTGCGTTTTTAGCTCTGCTTGTGCGTTCGTCAATTCCTGGCATAACCATAACGTTATCACCGATCTGCAGAAAGAGAGTGAGGTAACTAAAGAAGAGAAGTGTGCAAGTCGTCTGCATACCTTATACTCTACACCATCCATCACAACACTCCGGTAAAAACCTTGCTTGGAACAAAATGGTTGACCCCACTCCGTGTTTTCTGGGTCCCAGTGATGTTCCTGGATTTCGTCAATTTCGGCGGCCAAGTTTCCTTCCATTTCCTGAAATTCAGCAGTGCCTACAACTTCAAACCCTTTGAAGAGATTCTGTCCAATGGATGATACTACTGGTGTAAACATTACAGTGAAATCTGTAGTGTTTTTGAGCTTCTTTGAGATGTTACGCGATTTAGGTGCTTTAGGACGTGAGCCGGATGTGGGCGCAACCACATTGTTGTGAAGATTGATGGACCCTGCTATCGTCCTTATCAGCGGGACACGACTTACATACAAGCTACTATCCCTGCACAAGTCGGGAAGTAGTGATAACAAGTATGTCCTCTGGGAGATGTGAATAAGCAACAAGCATTCTTTTAAGCTAAGAATATACATACAGTTTCATCTGACTTCATATCATCTGGTGATAATTGCCGTCCCAAGATTTCGTATGCTGTTGCGGCACCTTCATCTTGGACCTCTTGTGCAAAGTCATCAAAATTATTGATAAATTGTTCATAAGTAATGCGTGGTTGCTCTAGGGATGCGGACACAATAAGATGTAATATGCGGTGCTGAGTCCAGACTTGTGCAAAGAATGATGTATACACAGGTGATGGAACTCTGAGGATATACCATGCAAACTTGCTTCGGATGTAGATTTTCCTAGGTAACTTTTTAGTTTCACAAACTGTAAGTATTGCGCACAAGAAAACTTGCCCATCCACACTGTTATTTTCTTGGTTATAATGGTGAAGGTTGACCTCAACGATTCTATTGAGCTTTAAGGGTTGCCCTTCAGACTGAAGATTACCCTCTTCGTCTTCGTCCGAGTCATCCGAGTCTACTTCTACCCAAGGTTTCGCAACTCCGGACACACCAAAACTGACTCTACCTCCTCGTAACGGTTCTAATAACTGGCCGCCTGGTATTAGTTCTAGCGTCTCTAGATCGTAAAGTACGAAGTTGTCCAATATTCTTTGTCGAAACAAATCTTCCTTCCCATTATCAGTGTAATCGTCAAGAGGTGTTTCTCCGTCAATTTCGAGCCCTTCGTCCTCAGTAACCTCGTCGTCCAGGAACTGATGAAAGATTGGTTCTTTCATACCATGAGTTTAGAGTGGCAGAGGAATGGATGTCCTACAAACCTTGAGTTTCACTTTCTGATGTGCCAGTATAGCGCCTGTTACTGGAACTCGAGGACCGATGAACCGGAGGAGTTGAAGGAGATTGAAGCAATTGTAATTCTGATACAGTTGGTGATGGTAAAGTTTGGTTTATATTCATCTAGTAAATTTACAGCTTTATATAAAATAATCTGGAGTAGATGTAAGGTCACGTACACGCGCTTCCAGGTCAGAAACCGTAGGCGACATCGACAAGCGACTTGGCCTTCGGGTATCCTTATCATGACATGAATCCCGGCATGACGTACAAGGAAAGGAGTGCGTACTATTTCGACGTCTGAACTCTGGTTGTCATCTTCGGTATCTATCGATTCATGAATTAGTTTTTGCCTTTTGGGACTTTTGGGAGAGCCCGCAGGTGCAGACTGTTTTGAGCCGGAGGCGTTGGTTAGTGTATGTACAGATGAAGAATTTTTTCGTTTGTCACGATTGTCCGTGAAAGGGATCTTGGTTAAAATTTCGACAACTGGATATCGCTTGAATTGCATCTTAGCCGATGCTTTCAAACAGCTTTGAATTGAACGCGTTGAAAATTTGAACATCGAAACATTGATATTTTGATCCTGGGAGTCACGACGCGTTTTCAAACGCCGACGTTCGCGTCTTTTCCTCACACAATCATGTCTCTCGCTACTGAAGAAATCAATGTAAAATATGAAGAAGAAAAAGGTATCTCATAATTACTTTGTCAAGTCACCCTCCTTGACTCGGGTACAACAGATAAAATACGGGGTTTTCTGTCAACATTTAAGGAAACTCGGGAAAAAGACCTTGCACTTGACTTTGCAAACATCGAAATCGAAGATAACGACACTACAGGACCCGAGGAACGATCTCTGAAGTACATGTATCAACTTGTACGCGCTATGTATTCTATCTGACGCGTCGATATTAAAGCTGAGCCACTCCATAGCAAAGAATAGCCAACCGAGAGCAACAGATGTTAACTATTCATTTAGAGGATATCAGCGAGGTAATTCTTGCCACATGTATGTATTGACGCGTCTAACATGACTTTCAGCACGAGGACACCACTACAGAGCTTGTATCACGTATTCGTGAAAATACACGACGTTATGTCAATTTATTCAGCGAAGTAGTAGACAGCCTCATGCCACAACCCACGAAAGATATCAGTGAGCATGATGAGGTCATAGATGTGATCTTACATCAGAGGAGAGAGCGCAATGAGCAGTTGGAAGGGGGACAGGACCGATTCCCAGATCATTTATTGAGGAGATAGTACGTCAGAAGCAGTCTCTTTTATTCTGGCTAACCACTGGCATGTAGTAATCTCTATTTCCAGCCCCTAAAAAGTGATGTGCCACTGGCTGTACGGGATGTCAAGGGAGCCCTCCTAGGACGTCTCATCACTGTTCGCGGTATCGTGACACGGGTATCTGAAGTCAAGCCCCTGCTTCAAGTCAACGCTTACACATGTGATGTCTGCGGTTCGGAAACTTTCCAAGATATCTCAAGCAAAACCTTCGTACCGGTTAAGGATTGTGAAAGCGAGAATGAATGCAAAAGAAATAACATTAAAGGCTCTCTTCATATGCAAACTCGTGCATGTAGGTTCAGCCCATTTCAAGAAATCAAAATCCAAGAAATGGTGGGTTGCACATATAATATCGTTCATGTTATCTGATCATTCCTAGGCCGACCAAGTACCAGTTGGTCATATTCCGCGTTCGATGACAGTTCACGTTAATGGAAACCTCACAAGGTTAATGAATCCTGGAGATGTTGTTCACTTGGGTGGAATTTTCCTTCCAATTCCATATACCGGCTTCCAAGCTATTCGTGCTGGGCTACTCACAGATACTTATCTCGAAGCACATCAAATTCACCAATTGAAGAAACAATACAGTGATCTAGAAATTACCCCTGAAATCCAGCGTAACATCGAAACAATAAGAACGGATCCAGACATCTACAACAAACTCGCACAAAGTATTGCTCCTGAGATATATGGCCATGAGGACGTTAAGAAAGCTCTGCTTTTGCTTCTTGTGGGTGGTGTAACCAAAGTCACGGGAGATGGCATGAAAATTAGAGGAGATATCAATGTTTGTTTGATGGGAGACCCTGGTGTTGCGAAATCTCAGCTCCTCAAATACATATCGAAGATCGCTCCTCGAGGTGTTTACACAACGGGAAAAGGTTCTTCTGGAGTGGGTCTTACGGCAGCAGTTATGCGAGATCCTGTGACGGATGAGATGGTTTTAGGTTAGCCAACCTTCAGTTCTATAGGTGGTTCAAAATTCTGATCGAATTGCTTACAGAGGGAGGTGCTTTGGTACTTGCCGATAATGGAATATGTTGCATCGACGAGTTTGACAAGATGGAGGAATCTGATAGAACTGCTATTCATGAAGTTATGGAACAGCAAACTATCTCGATTTCAAAGGCCGGTATCTCAACAACACTGAATGCGAGAACTTCAATTCTGGCAGCAGCCAATCCCCTATACGGCCGATATAATGTTAAGGTTTCGCCGGTGGAAAACATCAACCTTCCAGCAGCATTACTTTCCAGGTTCGATTTACTATTTCTAATCCTTGATAAACCATCGAGGGATGATGATGAACGACTTGCCCAACATGTAACTTATGTGCACATGCATAACCATCACCCTCAATTGGATTTTGACACAATAGATCCAATCACAATGAGGTGAATCTTAATATCAGTTATATTATATGCTGACAACTGACAATTCGAAAGGCATTATATAGCAAGGGCGAGACAACACCGTCCTACCGTGCCTCCTCACGTCTCGAGTTATGTCGTCGACTCGTATGTACGCCTTCGCAAACTCTCCAAAGAAGATGAGCTGCAAAATAAATCTCACACTTATACCTCTGCTCGGACACTCCTTGGCGTTCTTCGACTGGCTCAAGCGCTTGCACGGCTGCGCTTTGCAGAAACCGTCGCTCGTGGAGATGTAGACGAAGCTTTGCGCTTAATGGAATGCAGTAAAGCTAGTCTAGTTGAAGAAAATGATAAAGAATATGAACCTGATCAGTCAACAACCACCCAAGTTTTCCGTTTAATTAGAAGGTTAGCGAATTTGGGCGTAAGAAAATCTCGTCACGCTAGGAGATTGGGTAAAGGTCCCGGGGGTGAACGAGACATGGACGTCGATTCTGACGAAGAGGAAGAACAAGACGATATATCAATGATTGATCTTCGTGAACAGGTGATAAAAGCAGGGTTCACAGAAATAGATTTCATGGAGACCATTTCAGTGGTATGTTTTTGTTCTTTTGCAACTAATTATTCCATTGCTGATTTTCCTTTCTTTTCTTTTAGTATGAGAATCTGAATATTTTGACACGCGTTTCGCGTGGTACCAAGCTAAGGTTTATCGAGTAGTGCATGGGTTTTATGTATTATAATCCGAGAGATTACGATTTTGTCTGTACTATATAATACACCTCTATGATTGCAAGATACTTTGATAACAGCAATAAAATCATCTAGAGGGACTTGCAATCTAATAATTATCCTGGGAAGACGCACACCACCAAAACAAGATGATATCCAATAATAAATATGATATTGGCTAGAAAATATTGCTCTAGTTGTTTTTTGATTAACGCTCATCCTTCGAAGCATGCTCCCAGCTTCCATCACCACTAACAGTAGGGCTGACGTTTCCGTCTTCAGGATTGAGCCTTTCGTGCATATGTCCTGATCCATGTGGTTCATCTCGATAATTTGGCGAATCAGCTGCAGTGGGCGGCTCGTCGTCATCTAAGAATCCGGAATGGAAGCCGAGGCCGCCTGTAGAACGCCCAAGTTGAGGTCTCAAGCTAGTCTCTTCATCGGCATCTTCGTCGTCTGAGACTTCCCCGAACGCATCATACAGCTCTCTGGTGGTACGAGGGCCCCCAGCTCCAGTTGCCGTACGTCTACCTCCCATAGCACTCATGGACATTTCATCACCAGCACCCAATGCGCTATAAGCAGCCGATCGACGTTGTATTACACGACGCCTCCAGAAAAATATCCCAACACCTATTCCAAACAAGACTACTGCTCCAATGGCGATGGAGAACCATTTCTGGTTGGAAACTAGTTTGGACATATCTGAAAACCATCCTTCGTCTGGAGTGGCGGTAATTGCAGGAGGGCTCTGGGTAGGTGACGGTGCGCTTGGTACGGCAGAAGGAAATGCTGCATTTGTTTTTTCGCCCTCAGCGCTGCCATGATCTGTAGGGAGATTTGCGGTCGGTTTCTCATGCTGCTTTGTGCTCGTTGGGTCGGAAACAATGGGTCGCGTGGGCACAGGTATTGGTGGTAGAACATCCTCCACCAGGGGTACTTCGTATTGTTGAGCCTTAGCCGCATCGATGGTAGAACCCCAAAACATCATGTTCCAACCAAGGAACGAACCATTATTTTTGTCGGGAGTATTCTGGTCAGAGACTTTGATAGTCCAATCACCAATAGGATTTTCACCCCTACATATTCATTAGTACCAAATTTATATTAAAATGATAAATCTTTACCAATGCTTTAGAGTCATGAAAGTCCAGCCAGGGTATCCGGAATCTGCGGAGTCTGAGTTGCGTTTACTGGCCAGTATGCTCCTAATGCCCCCAGGACTTGTAATTTGAACTTCAACATCTCCACGTCTGGTGTGGTCGATCCAAACCTTAACGTTGATATGTTCCAGTGATTCGAAATTATTCTCCAGTAAATGTTCTTTGGTCACGGTTATTTTTGATTCTATACCCCCTGGGCCAATGAATATACCACCACTGTATTCCTCCTCTTCATTCATAGTACCACCTCCCAGTTGTATAGTCTCGGTTTGCATCCATGTTTGAGGCTTTACGAGTTTCCAGTCTTGGGCTGCAGTAACATATCTATAAGCATCCAATGCACCAAATCCGTATTTGTAGCTGTATAGTTTTCCGCTCGCGATCCTTTCCCAGTCAGGGTCATCCGAATTTATGACCCTTGCGGTTTCGATACACAAATATTGAATATCACGCCATGTCAGGTCTGGACTGATTTTACGAGTTAAATCGAATGGACCTATGATAAGTTGTATAAATACCTACCGGGCTTGGAGTGCCAATGCAAAGACACCAACAGCGTTTGGTGCTGCGGCTGAGGTACCGCCGTGGCCCGTAGCGCATCCATTAGTATCACTTTTATCCGTTGTCACCTGTATAGAAATTCATCGGTCCTGGCCCAAATGTCCATAGAGGTAAGGAACTCACAATGTGTTTCCCACTTCCCGAGCTATAAGCCACAATCATGTTGGCTGCACATGGCTCTGAATAATATGGATGAAGCCCCTTGTAGTCAATAGCAGAAACAGTGACAGAATATATTGAATTTGTGTAGCCATCGAAATTGCATTGGTCCCCGTGTGCAGCACCATTCCCACTGGCAAATACGAACACGGAACCCTTACCATTTCGTCCGTTGTTTATTCCATTGACGACAGCCTTTTTAATCAGGTAACCAGGACCTTCCATAGATTGGCCGTTATCAGGGGGACCCCAACTACAGCTGTAAATGGATACATTATGGAAGCCGAAATTCAAAGCAGCGGCTTCATCGACGTCCGTTATGGGACCAGAGAGAATGCGAACACCGGCAACTTTCGAGTCATATGCAATCCCCATGCCACAAACTGTGTTTTTCACGGCTGCTACCTGCCCTGCACATCTAGTGCCATGGTGATCATCGGAATTTTTTGGTGTAGGAAGGTCTACGTGGTCATTAAAGTCATGGGAGTCATCAGCATCCTGTCAAACATATAAATTAGTCCTCTCCAGAGTGATCTGCGTAGACTTACAAAATTGGCGGCTAGGTCTTCATGATTATAATCCAAGCCATCGTCAACCAGAGATGAAATAACACCCTTCCCTGTAAAACCTAACTCCCACAACTTGGTCACATTCATCATGTGTTCGGGAAATTCGTCATTGACCAGGTGCCACTGTATAGGAAACAGAGGGTCTTGAATGTCTAACCGCAGCGCTACTCCGTTGGCTGATGATGGATCTGGGGGCAGTTCAGGTGGAGGGGCTCGCTTGACTCTTTGACGAAGCGTTTGGCGGGAGAGATATTTCACAGCAGATACTACCTCTCGTGCACGTAGTGATTCTTCAGAACGCAACGAATGGTCAGAAAGTGCTCTTCCACGCAAGTTTTCTAATCTCTTTATTACATGGTCTTCTTGCGAGTGTCGAGCTGTCAAACTATTCGGTGGTGTTGATGCCCTGACCAGCCAGACATTCGTCAGTTCTCCAACCGTTTCCACTACTTCGACTCCAAGAGACATAGCGACATCCGCCAGGGACGCCCCCGAAGGTGTTGAGTGGTGTTCGAGGACATAATAATTATGGGTATCATAAGCCCTATGGACCCGAGCGACAGTGTAAGAGAGAGAACAAAGGAGGATTAGACTCAAGGTTGAAGGAAAGGAACGCATCCTGTTTGTCAGGACGCCGTGGTTGTACGTAGAAGACCTGATAAAGCCACGGTTAGGCGATGACAAGGTGACACAGCCACGATGAATATTATGGGTAATTTTTATCGTGCCAAGCAGCGCAGTAACTTACCAATGCTGGGAAGCATCACTCACTATACAGCGCTGAGACAAATGCGTCCGTCTAGCTGTCCAATAACATACCATGCCATTGACCAGGAATCAGGATCAGAAATTGGAAGCCTGTTATGTATATTACACTCATCCTTCCAGTTGTCAATCTTGCCAATTCTATATATTGAAAAATTCAGTTTCATTTAGCTTCTAAAGTGTATATTATATGTGTGCAGTTTGTATGTTGTACTTTACTTTTACACATGAAGAGAATGTTTGAATTAAAGAGATGATAATAATAAATATGATGGCAAACAACAAATCGCTATCCTTCCATAGTTATCTACGTACACTGCACCCGAACTCTCGCGTTTCTTCACTTGATGACATGTCCTCCTCTCAGAAACAGAAGGCGGGAGCCGAAGACATAATAGACACAACTCAGGATGCAGAACAAGAAGAAGCCTCCTCTGATTCAGAAATAGATGTGTCTGCAAGTACAGAGGCTAACCCTACGCCATCCACATCTCAAAAGAAGAAAAAGAAGAAAAAATCAAAGGCGATGAAAGCATTGCAGGCGCTACGTGGCAAGGATGAGGTACCAGAGCAATTAGTAGAACATGTTTTAGACCACATCAAGTCGGAAGGCACGGTTTCATCGGAAGATGCGACCCAGGAAAATGTCAGGCAGGCTCTCGAGCAGTTGAAAATTATGGATGTAATCAAGGGTAAAACTGGCTTGGGCGGAACAAACAAGAAAGATATGGGTCAACATAAGGTGCTCATTTTTTCCTCTTGTCGAATGCGTCGATTAAACTTGGAGACATTATTATAGTTCTGGGCAACCCAACCCGTGCCTCAATTAGGTTGGTCTCTCCGTTGCCCTAGTATCATATACTTCTCAACACAGGTTCACAGGCGAAAGGCCACCTGTCGAAGATGGTTTTATTGAGCCCTCCAAACCTCGTGAGGAAGTACGGCAAGAACCATATCCTCTTCCAAAAGATTTCGAATGGGTCACACTTGATATCAACGACCCCCATCAGGTATACACACCACCCTTATATCTTCTTTTGATATTTTACGCTCGTCCTAGAACAAAGAAGTTTATGATCTTTTATCCCTTAACTATGTCGAGGACGATTATGCATCATTCCGCTTCAAATACAGCGCAGAATTTTTAGCATGGTGTGTTCCCAAACAATTCGATTTTTGATTTTGGCACTCCTAAACAATGTTCACTAAATAGGGCTCTTAAACCCCCCGGATATCATAAAGAATGGCATATCGGTGTCCGCGTTTCCTCGAATAAAAAGCTAGTAGCATTCATTTCAGGAGTGCCAATGCAGCTCCGCGTCCGCGAGAAGTATGTAATCCGCTTATGCTTCCTAATCCAGGTCTAACGCAAACCACAGCATCCTCAATCTCAGCGAGATCAACTATATGTGTGTTCACAAGAAACTAAGATCCAAGCGACTCGCACCCGTCCTAATTAAAGAAGTGACACGACAATGCCACCTAAAGGGTATTTTCCAGGCCATATACACTGGCGGGGTTGTTATTCCAACTCCCGTATCTGTTTGTCGGTATGTGCAAGCACAGATGTCTTCCAATTCATTGATGATCGTCCCCTACAGATATTATCATCGGTCTCTCAACATCCCAAAACTCATAGATACGAAATTCTCTTATATACCTCGAAATATGACCGTCGCACGCTTGACTCGCGTGAACAAGTTAGCATCCACCACTATACTGGTAGGTTTACGCGAAATGGAGGACAAAGATGTTGCGCAAGTTGCATCATTATTCAATCGGTATATGAAAAGATTCTCTATGGCCCCAATATTCTCCCAGGAAGAAACTCGACACCAATTTATGAGTGGCAAAGGACAAGGCGCTATCGGAGATGGTGGTCCCGGAAGGCGTTTAAATCAAGTGACGTGGACTTATGTCGTGGAGGTACATTCTTTATATTAATCATTTGAAAATTATACCAATTCTCTGAAAAATAGGACCCAAAGTCACACAAAGTCACTGATTTCTTCTCGTTCTATTCCCTACCTTCAACGATAATTAACAATACGAAATACCCTCTTCTTGAAGCGGCATATCTGTTCTACTATGCGACCGCAACTGCATTTCTTGAGGGCAGCGAGGCGGACGGCCGCTTGAAAAAAAGATTAATCTCATTGATTGGAGACGCTTTAATAGTCGCTAACAAGGCCAAATTCGACGTTTTCAATGCATTAACATTGATGGACAATGTTCCTATCCTTGAGGACTTGAAGGTTTGTGTATTGATGGGCTTCCTTCATGTTATCTGACTGAAGAGTTTTCCAGTTCGGTGTCGGAGATGGGTACTTGAATTTCTATCTCTATAATTGGAGAACGGCACCGTTGGCAGGAATGGCAGCGGCAGGTGATGTACCCGCCGGAAAGGGAATTGGGGTCGTCATGTTATGAGTGGACACTTAGTCTCTGCGATTATTAGACACGAATATTACCATCAGCTGAGGCTAGCTTGGACTGAAATACAGAAGACATTAGGTGTAATGTGCATGGCTTAGTGTACAATACATTTGAATGTGATGATTAGAAATTTTGAATCTATTCGCTGACTCTTTAAGAAGAATATAATATCAGTCACTGTCTATCATGATCACATCATCATCGTCAACGCCCCAATCGGGAGAGGGGCTTCTCTCCATTCTCTTTGGTAGATTATGCCGCGGCATTCTAGGGGCTCTCGCGCCTCCAGATCCAAGAGGTCCGGATGACTCAGTTAGTACAGAACGTGCACCAAGGCTATGACCTGATGATCCCCATACATGATTACTTGCGGATGAAGTCGATTCCTTCTCTTTGCCCTTTGAAGGGTTCGCCGGAGTCGGGTTGGAACGACCACTCAACGTGTTTCCGGTCCCAACAAAGGCGGGCGGTGACTGGCGTGGTATCAACATAATATTCATCTAATAAAGGAAGAGAATGAATTCCACCTGAGGGTTTGCCTGGGGTGATCCAGGTGATTGAGTTGTGTTTGGTGGGGTGTAAGGAACAACATTGAAACCAAAGAAGAGTTGACCAAAAGGTAGATTCAAGGCTGCGGGGACCTTGACATCATCTTCAAGAGTACTGTTTGAGACAATACGATGCTGACTGCATAGGGGGTAAGAGAATGAAAAGTTATTAGAAAAAGGATAGGAACATACTCTGATTTGATTATTTTACTTCCTTCTGGAACCTCCTCTGCCTTGCGGTGGCTAATTCCTTTACCCTTTGTCTTTCTCCCTGCAAGCGTCTCTCCTTTGCCTTTGAAACTTTCCCATTGATCACCACCTTTACTAACAGTCGTTGCCCCCGTAGCAGCTCCCACAAACCCTCCGCTCAAAGCAGAACCAGGTCGCGATGAGCCGGGTGATTGTGAATCCAGGTCTATTTTCAGTTTTGAAGCCATGGTTGATGGTGGTGCAGCCTTTGGACGTTCAGGTTCAACATACCCAACAGGGGCAGCAAAGTCAACTTCTAGATCTGTATCTATTACGTTGATACCTTCGCCTCCTGGTTTGGTCTCCATAACCAGAAGGCCGAATATAATTGAATTATACATAATTTCAATGATGTCACCTTGTGTCAGAGCAGAAAAGTTGCGTAAGGCTTGCTCAAGGCTGTCAAGAAAGTATTGTAAATGAAACTGTATTGTTGAAGTCTCGTAGCATGAAAAGACGCACACAGCTTTGGGATCAGAAATCTCTAGGAAATGCACGGACTGGGCTTGGAGCTTAACGAACTTTCCTTTCGGCAGGTCTGTTCCTGTAATGCGTATCGGGTCGCCCTCGTTCAGTCTAAGAGTTTTCATCATCCAATAAGGCAAGTGAACAACACCCTCCTCTGCTATGAATTCAAGGACACCTGCATGTGTTGAGGCCGCTGGATTGGCAGGATTGCGAAGCTGAAACATCCAAGGCAACTCCAGATCAAGGTTTGTGAGATTTGCCAAAGCAGATGGGGGCATGATTACTGTAAAGTAGATAATAAATAAGAATAATCCTATAAGAACGCTCGCACGTACTCTTGCCGCCATAAGAAAGATTCTCTCGTTCTCTACCAGGTAGCATCGCGACACTGTAGGCTTTGAGGTATTCATCGTAAGATCTGGGAGATGCACGGCCCACTCTGTTGGGAAACCCTCCAGCAAATCCCCTACCGATTTCTGATTAGTTTTGGTGAACGCAATAATAATAATCTGACGTACCCTCCTGCTAACTGAGCTAGAATTCCACCTGGACCATTAGGATGTCCGAACTGAACAAAGCATTAGTTAGTATAACGAATATCAAAGCAGCATTTAACACACAAAGTCCATAGTAAAGCTGAGAACGAATGGGCAGGAGATACAGCGATGACGATGCTTTGAAAGTAGTTGTACGCGCGTAACCGATACTGTGACTGGTCACCATCTCGTCACACTGATACTTAATTTGACGCGTTTCATTGAAAAGTTAAAAGTTATTGCTCTTAAACATGGCCACAAAACCTACTCCATCTCAACAAGGTGTAACGAAAGCCCTGTCAGGCTCAAATGCTCACTTCAATGATAAAGTACGCGCTGATTACTATAGTGATCAAAGACTTACGCGTTTGAACAGGGAAAGCCGATGGAGTTGCGTTTATCAAATATGGTCGCAGCAAAAGGTCGGTTTCAAAAGATCTTGGATCTGCGTTGTATTAAGCGATTATATAGCGATTAGTGACGCTGTCCGAACATCTCTGGGTCCAAGGGGAATGGATAAAATGGTAGATATAAATGTGCAAGCTCTGCGTTTTACTTTAAATTGAGGAATAAACATAGATACAAACTTCCAAAGGAGAAGTCATCGTTACCAACGATGGAGCCACGATTCTCAAGAGCATCCAAGCTCTACATCCCGCTGCAAAGATGGTAAATTTACCAATTTGCTATTAACAAGATTCTGATAGCAAATTTCATCAGCTCGTCGATCTATCAGCTGCTCAAGATATTGAAGCCGGAGATGGAACAACTTCAGTCGTAGTACTTGCAGGAAGCTTCCTGGGGGCAGCAGAAAAGATGCTGCAAAAAGGAATCCACCCAACCATTGTTGCCGAATCTTTCTTAAGAGCGTCAACGAAGGCTGTGGAATATCTCACAGAGATGTCAACACCTGTTGATTTACACGATAAAGCGAGTCTTCTTCGAGCAGCTAGCACGTCCCTAAACTCCAAGGTATGAACCTTCTTAAGAAGTGCTTAATTCCAGCCCTGACATCACCAAGATCGTCTCCCAATACTCATCAACCCTTGCTCCGATCGCTGTTGCTGCCGTCACACGTCTAGTAACACCTACCTCCTCAAATGTTGATCTCCGAGATGTCAGAATTGTTAAAAAAGTTGGAGGAACCATCGAAGATACGGAACTCATTGATGGTGTCGTACTGAACCAAAATGTGGTTGTATCTGCTGGTGGACCAACGCGTATGGAAAAAGCAAAGATTGGAATAATCCAATTCCAACTGAGTGCACCAAAACCTGATGTATGTGGATTATCAGCTGCGCCCACATTCACTTAACATTCTACAGATGGATAATACGGTAGTTATTAATGACTATCGTCAAATGGACAAAGTCATCAAAGAGGGTCGTCAATACATCCTTAACATCTGCAAGAAAATCAAAAAAGCGAACTGCAATGTGCTTCTTATCCAAAAATCTATTCTACGCGATGCAGTAGATGATATCTCCCTGAACTTCCTAAAAAGGCTCAACATATTGGTGGTAAAGGATGTTGAGCGTGACGAGATTGAATTTTTGTCCAAGAGCCTTGGTTGTAAACCCATTGCGGACATTGATGCGTTCACGGAGGACAAATTGGGATACGCTGACCTAGTGGACGAAACGAGCGAGTCTGATGTAAAAGTAGTGAAGATTACTGGTGTGAAGAACCGAGGAAGGACTGTCAGCATCCTTGCTTTGGGATCTAACAACATAGTCGTCGAGGAATGTGAACGCAGTTTGCATGACGCATTATGTGTCGTCCGGTGTCTTGTAAAAAAGCGGTACGTGCATATATGCAATATCAGAGTATACCTAAGTTATCAAACATTTATAGAGCACTGATCGGAGGTGGGGGAGCACCGGAAATTCACGTTTCGCGACTGCTTTCCCAATATTCACAGTCGCTGAAGGGCATGGAGGCATACTGCTTCCAGGCGTACGCCGACGCATTGGAAGTGATACCTACCACACTCGCAGAGAACGCTGGACTCAACTCGATTGCCATCGTGACAGAACTTAGAAACAGACACGCTTTAGGGGAGCGGAATGCTGGTATTAACGTCAGAAAGGTATGTTATCCAAGCGCTTTTTGCGGGGCGTTTTAATCTCATATTTTTTGGTAGGGATTGATCTCCGACATTTTGGAGGAAGATGTGGTACAGCCGCTATTGGTCAGCACGAGTGCTGTCGAGCTGGCGACTGAGACTGTCTGCCTTCTGTTGAAGATTGATGACTACGTGCAAGCTCGTTGAAAGTAGAATCATTTATAGTGTAAAAATTAGGTGGAATGCAATAGATGTAATTCATTACTTAATTGTTCGCACCTGTGCCATTTAAGACATGAGCTGAGCATGTGTTTCAACAGTACTTATATGACAAGGTTCCTCGTGGACCCTCAAGGTATTAATGACGCAAATACAGCACAACCTTTTCATTTCATTTCAGTGCAAACTATATTCGAGAGCGCTCAGGGGTTAATTTGATAAATTGCAGGGATTGCAGATATGCCACAGTTAGAATGATACAAATGCTGACTAGAATCTTGAATCTAGGTTAATTTCAAAAATGATGCCAATGATACAGAGCGGAAAGACAAAGTGGTAGTTATCAGTGATGTATTTATTATGCATCACCATCCTCTCTGGAGGATGGTGGTAGGTTGTCGATATAATGTGCAGTCATGTCAAAGAGTGTCCACAGTAACCCATGAGTAGTGATACTACGCAATGCGCTCACACCTAGACCGCGGTATATCCGCGCAATACCAGCGACAAGAGGCTTGGGCTTGCTGGGGTCTGGACCTAAGAGAAAGTCGTGCCACTATTAATGTCGGTAGGAATGCTTATAAAAAGAGCATTGCTAACCTCTTATTAGACGTTTGAGGGTTTCAAAAGGACCACGATATCGTTCACCTGCTAAAGCTCGTTGTTGTACTTTCGTTTTCACTCTGTCCTCAAATTAAGTAGAAGGAAAAAAAGTAAAAAGGTTGGTACTCACACATCAAGTGGATATATAAGAGCCCAAGAAGTAACCTGAATAGCCAGAATCAGAAACTGGCATAAATAGTTGGAAAAACATTGTTGACCCCAGACACCGAACCGCAAACGAAGGGAACAAGAGATGATGGGATAGGTAGCCACGAAGGCGTGGGCCCTTGCTCCCCCGATCTTTGTCTCCCAAGTAAATGTCGCATACCGTCGTACTCGAGGAAATACAACGCTGTTCCCAAGGTATCCCGAACTAAGAAGTGATTATAAAGCGATTTACACAAGCGTTGTTGACTGGCTTACTAAAATGCAATCGGAAACCAGTATATAGACCCGCAAACCCATTAGCCCCATAAATTTCTTTCACTGCCTCGAGGGTTCCAGGAGGTTTCACTAAAGTAATGCCCTTTGTCGCTGCGATAGTGTATTCAAGTTGCCGGCGAACCTAGAATAAATAGTTATAAGGACAATTATTATAGTGCCTAAAACTTAATAGACGAACCTTAACCAATTCGAATGCTGAAACTGGCATCAATACACAACTTTTCTCATGATAAAATTAACTTACGAGCACTTCCAAACGAGATTAAGGCTCCTGACATGGCGCCGCTTATGCCCCCTGTAAGGGAAACGTCGATGATGCTATCTCGACATAGAATATTGTTGTTTGCGAAATTCTCCTTGGTACGAGAATAGATTGTAAAGCTAGCAGCACCTGGTATTGTTATAGCGCATTTTTTGCACAAAAAGGTTTCAAAAACTCACGGACAAACGAGATCGTCATAAGAGGGATCCACAGTCCACGATAAAAACCCATTATCCCCTCCTCACGGTACACCAGAGCAGCAAGCCTCGGAATAGTTATGTGCGCTTTTGTTGTCTGTAGCCTAGACTTGATAGAATCCAACTAAAAAAGCATAAGACATCTATTTGCACAAGAGCGGGGTCAACATACTGGGTAGCCTGCGAAAGTGGATACATAGCTGGCGGAGAGGGCACAGACCACCGCTTTGTTACCTACAAAGACCCAGGAAGTTATTAGAACAAAACAGTACGTGTAACAATAGAAACAGCTACGTCGTAGGGCATCATTAAGAACAGCCGGGTCATACAAAGGGTTATATGTTCTGAAGAGTGTTAAAATTAAGATTTTTTGTGTTTTCTTTTTCATGAGAAAAGCAAGATGATTTGTAACGAACCTGTTTCCATCCATAGAGCACAGATACTGTGCTGGCCCACAGTCCAGCTTCGTGCTTATGCACGACGAGAACAGAGGATTGTCAGACTGAAGAACAGAGAAAGTGGAAGTGAGGACAGAGATGGGTTGTGTTAACTCCGGATGTCCGAATCCGAATCCGAAATCTAACTCAAAACGCGTTCTTTATTTATTTATTTAATTTATTTACTCTAAAACCCATCCACTCGCTTCTTCACTGTCTTTTTCTTCCCTCCATACACTCCAGGAAGTATCTGCGTACTTGCCATTCCATCTTGTGAAAAATACCCTTGCGGTTGACTGCTAGGTCTACTGAACCCTTGAGATTGTGCATATGGTATGTTGCGCAAGTCGTATGATGGCACAGGTGTTAAAATAGTCCTGGAGGGAAATGATAGCAGGTGGGCGCTGAGCTTGGCTACTGAACGCGTCATGATTTATTGTGACATCAGTAGCCATCTGTGGTGTCTTAAGCTTCATTTTCTGAGTTGTTTGCTCGTTGCTTGTCGCATCATATGGATCAAGATATCTGAACTCCTCAGGATCAGCTCCAACCTCCCAATCCTTCAGCAGGAGCCGCACTCCCATGGGAGGCATAGATTCTGTTTCCTCTCCATTTTCTTGCCGATATAAGTTTTCTTTGAATATTGGTCGAAGAAAACCAAAATTCACAGGAGGTGGTTCTCCGTGAAGAGAAAGTGCTTCGGTCATTGTCTCGAGGACTCTATTGCCATCGGTAGGCTTCTTAAATGGAGTACTAGAGTAAACATCACTTGACAATGCCAGATCTAGTACGAGTTGTTCGCGTGCTCGTGCTTCTCGTTTGACAGATCGCATAGAGCGTTTTGGACTATCACCTAAATCATATTGGCGAAGATTTTCCAATAAGATTTTTGGATCGCTCTCGAAACCTTCATCAAGACATTTCAAAGTGTCGCCTATATTTCGGTGCCAGGAAGTATTTCCCTTCAACTGCGTAGACGATAGACGGCCTTGCATGAGTGCGTGGTATCCCTTGGTGGAATTTATGATGCTTCCTGTCAAAAAGTCTGCCCTCGACGCTTTCACCGGCTCTTCACCAGCACGAAATGCCAAGTCATAACTAAATACTGTGTTAACAGGTTTGACAGGCATGCAATTATGATGATTTACGTTGTTAGCATGTGCTCCACAGGCTCATTAGAGCTATGCCAGAAAGAAGGGAGGTTATCTACCAGCTCAGAAACAGCCTCAGCATTGGCGATTTCAGCGATTTCAACTTCTTTTTCATGGACCCGAAATATATCTTAGAAGATGTCATTTTTTAATACAAACGAGAGTTAGGAAAACTTACTGTCATATATGGGGGAAATATCAATTTCGATTGCATCCTGGGAACCAAGCGGACCAGCATCAGGACGAAGTTTCGAAGCTTTCACTTCTAGCTCGTGGAGATTAGGAGATTTCTTAATGTCTATGGTGGTTTCCCATGATTCCGATAAAGATAGATCAAGGCAGTGTACACCTGTAAGTTCAGAAACTCTCAGTAGAGCAATCCCTTTGTTCGCATCCGAACTATATGGTAAGAATGCTTCTCCGCTGTGGGATTCATTTACCCCCCAGAAAGGATTCAGACAGTATGGATTGGCGTTAACGTGGACAAGGTGGTCATCTGAGCGGGAGACATCATAAACTGTCACTAATCCATTCCTTCTTGATGTTAAAAACGTAAGTGCTGGAAAAAAAGGTTTAATATGTCGCCAACGTGTAGAAGAAACAAAAACTATTCTCACGCCTTTCAAATTGCACTGTCTGTGTTTTTAGGTAACGATCATGTTGTCTTCCATGTTTCACTCCAAGTAGGGGTTTACCAAGATTCCTCGGGTCCAACCAAATTATTTGTTTTGTCGAACAAAGTCGTATAATATTATCTTCTTGAAGGTCCTCAATGGCAGTAAAAATTTCATCGGTTCCGACCAAGAATGATCCCGTAGTATTGTTTTCCTTGACACTGAATAAGTATAACTATAGCTAGATATCTAGACAAAGCACATACACGGAGGTCAAGACGTTTCACATCTTTTCCAGAAAGTAGAAAGCAATCTAAATGAGTCGCGCCTCGAGAAATTCGCCAGAAGGGTCTTTGATCAAGGCTGCTATCTGCGTTAGAGTAATGGAGATCCCTAGAAAGCAGGTATTTATCAGTATACATTGAGAATTGATGCTGAGCACATCATACATCGTCTTTTCCCCATTAGCAAAGCGACTGGTATATACGGAACCATGTTCATTAACTACGAGGGCTTGAAATGGACGGACAAAAAGGTTGACATCCAAGATTGCCTTGTTCCCAACGTCCATCGTTTCGATATCAGGGAGCTGGGTCACCAATGCCTCAGTGTTCGCAGTGTACTCTTTAAATTGACAGATGGCTGTAGAGCCGAATGTACGAATAGCAATATATTCTCCTAACCAAAGACAAAAAGTTGGCAATGTCTGAATATTACATAGTGATATGTCCGCACCTTGTTGTCCTGCATGTTTGGATGAGATAATCTGCTGTATTGGTGTCCGTAAAGTCTTGCTAGCAACAGTAGAAGGTCTTATCACAAGTCCTTCGGTGCGTGTGCAATGAAAGGGAGATAAGTCTATTGAGGATTAGATTCACCCCTCTTTTGGAAATTAATGAAATGCGAACTCAGTTCTTGGTTTGTCTCTCCCATCGCGAATGCTAAGAAACCCTTCATTGTTCCCGATGTTTCTTCACGCTTGTGAATCACTTCAAGGATATTTCTAACATGAGGGTCGAATATTGCGAGCTCGCGTGAATATGCGGTATCCTTTGCGATGTACTCTCTGAGTAGTTCTCCATTGATGTCTACATCTGGTAGATATGTTCTGATAAAATTAGCCTATGGAATATTGTTTAAGAACAAGGTGCTGCCGGACAGCAGTATGAATTGGGCTCACGCTACGTTCTGCTCGCTGTAAATCCGTTGAGCGTGGTATATGCAAAGGAGGGGAACGTGTTGCAGGGAAAACAGAGATACGTTTGCCGACATAATATCGTTTCGAACTCTCTTTTGCATGATTTAGACAACATATCAGATCAAAGGAAAGGTTATGTACCATCACTTGTAGAGTTTACAACAGATGTCCAATTAAAACGGCCGTTCTTTTCAACAAGGGTGACGGCGCCGAAAGAGCCTATCTCGACGGAATGATAATTACCGTCTGGTGCTCCTGCTGATTTTCCTTTCTGTTTTCTTTTGTGAATGGTACCGACATCTCTGTTTCTATCATCGGACGGCCAGAACTCCATTCCATTAGAAAGAAAGGTGATTGAGTAGATGTGGTTATCAATGAGGTGACGGATCAAATGTAGCTTTGCAAATCCTAAAATTTGAAGTCCGCAATAATTTTTGTGGTTTACACCAAGTTAGCTTAACTTGTGTTTTCGTCGCCCAACATATGTTCCGTCTTTCGGTCAACGGTGCCCACCGGCCAACATTGTTCTATCCCCTGCGATTCTTGCACTCTTCTGTCTCTACAAATGCTTCCCCACAAACAACCAACACCACAACAGCAGTACCGCCTACTGACCTTAAATGGTCTCCGAACTCAATACGAACGGGCCTTATTGCGCGCAAACGCGGAATGACAGCAATGTGGAATGACCAGGGCGTGAGGTTTCCAGTTACAGTACTTCAGGTGTGACTTCATCTCCGTAACTTTCGAATGTTACTTTCAATAACGACGTACTAGCTCGAAAATTGTCAAGTTACGGCGAACATCCGAACTGTCCGAAGAAATCATACAGAATATCATGCTGTGCAGGTTGCAGCTTCAGATAGACCAGCAAAAACAACTACGCGGCAGATGTCAGGCCATTTCAAAATGGCTAATGTCCCTCCAAAGCGCATTGTAAAGGAGTTTCCAGTCACACCCGACGCGCATATTCCCGTTGGTATGTCTCGTATATGTATTTGGGGTTATATCATACTTATCACATTAGTTTAGGTACTACATTATCCGCAGTTCACTTTGTACCTGGCCAGTTCGTCGATGTTGTTGCCAACTCGTATGTTGCGTCATACTTAATCATTCATTTGAAAGGCACTCATCGTTTCATTATAGAATCGGTAAAGGTTTCCAGGGAGGAATGAAGCGTTGGGGTTTCCACGGTCTGGCAGCCAGCCATGGTGTTTCCGTCTCACATAGGTCATCTGGTTCAACCGGGCAGCATCAGGTACTATGAATACTTTACTGTCTTTCTTACTTTCTAATATTAGTCTCAAGGATCCTGGTAGAGTTTTTCCTGGAAAGAAAATGGCTGGTCGTACGGGAAATACACGAATTACTACTCAAAACCTCTCGGTAGTCCGTGTCGACACCAGCCTTGACCTTATCTTCGTCAAAGGTGCAGTCCCTGGTGTAGACAACGCACAAGTTCTTATACGCGACGCGAAGAAGAAAATGGTGGCCATTGGAAGTCACAATCATGCCAAGGGCTTGTTTGAGAAGGTGCTTCCAAAGGGTGTGGATGATCTTCCTTTCCCGGCGGGTACAGCAGAGCTAGCTAAGAGTTTACCTCCTATCATCGAGGCGCCATCGTATAGACGAAGTCCATTCACTCCTCCAGAATAGTTAATTCAAAGATTTATGCCACCTAATTTCCAAATGAATCATCAAATATGTTTAGTTATTTATTAGCGGCCCGGCTGTTGATCCCCATTGGTCATTGTAACAGTTGCCCATGAACGTGCCATACTCAACACAGACATTGCTGTTAAGCTTTACGGTCATTTTACTTCGTTAAGTATACAGAATCTACGCTAAAGTCTTGCACTTTCATCGTGTTACATGAACCTGGTTGTTTGCATCAGACCTTATGCCAAATTCTTCAAACGAAAATCGTCAGGTCAATGGTCTTCTGCATACCCTGAGGTGAATAACCCCATTTTCTGTCAAATTACTAGTCATAAAATATTTACCGAACACAAATTAGAGGCGAACAGTTCCGCCATGAGCAAAACATCCGGAATTCACGATCACATCTAACTACATCTTTCAACCGCAGCACACCAACGCTTCCTGCAGGACTTGCCGGGCCGGACTATTATCTGTCCTCAGATAGACCACAAATACCAGGAAGCCAAGCTAGCTCAGTGACGTTGCGGTCTACAGTTGCTGGTCCTGTGCCACCAAAGAGTTGGACACAGCCAGACAACACCAGGCAGGATCATCGTACAACATCATCTTGGCGTGCTGAAGCATTATCGCTCTTGTTCTCCCAACTGCACGCAAAGTCGGCCACACTGGTTCCCCCACTGTCAATACTTTGCTTGCAGGATCTGGTATCGACCCATACGAGTGCGGAGCTCAGTGACGAAATTATCCCGCATGTCCCGCCCCATCTGCGTCGTGATCTAATCCGACACTCTGCCGTGCATTCTCCTCTACCAAGCGTTAAACTTTATCCGTTGTTCGAGCCGGACGGACATGTAGATGGGGAAATCCTCATAGTCGGGCCGGGTGTGTCACTCAAAGCGAAGCATTTCAGTAAAAGTTCACCCCATGTTAGCCAAATGGATATGGATTGGGAAAATGACCACCTCGCACCGAAGCCTTTGCAGACGCTTATTTTACTCTCGACTCATGTGCATCTGAAAGTGCTACGAACCTTTCCCGCAACGATCACACACCTAGGTTTAATCAACCTACTTTCCCCTGTTGCTCTTCACGGACTACCAGCGATCTGTCCATTGCTCGTTTTCCTTGATCTCTCTTACAATCTTTGGTTAAGTGGTACGTGGGTTGATTCAGAGGACACTCTGGACCGTGTGGATTGGAAAAAATGGAGATATTTGAATGTACTTGGATTTAGGGAATGTTACATTCGTGATGGCATGTTAGAAAAACTCAATAAAGGTAGGTGGGACAATGTGTTAGTGGTGCAGTAATTTCTCTGATACAAATAACATTTGAAACTTGAAAAATGCAAACATGCAACTCACAGTGTGATTAAGTTATAACTCTCCACAAAAACTTGATGATCTACGGCAAAGCACTAATCATACAGTACGCAATGGGTTGCTGGTGTGTCTCATCCATATTACTACTTCAGATCCAAAAACTGCTGCAAGTCGAAAACCGGAACAACCTAGAAGGAGTATTAGGAATTACTATAAATCCTCACAAGAAAAACTTGCCTCATTATTTTCAGTGGCTTTCGTAGGTTCTGAAGACTTGGTGATCGTTGGAGGGAGGAGCACTCCAGGTCGAGCTTTCACTCCAGAGAGGTGGGCAGAGCGCCATAGTACATCGGTATACCGGGCGATCAGTTCAATCGAAGAGATAACCGGATTTCCTGTTCTATCTATTTAAAATGCAAGTTCAACCACCATTTCGAAACAGAAGAGGTTCATCCAGACTTTTACTTACGTAGTATTGCACGGTTTACCTGATCTGCAACGGCCTCTCGTCTTTCCATTGTAAGATATTTGGATATTGAACTTGTTTCCGGCACCCTATACGCAAGTAGTCCACCAACATTCTCTAGCTCTTTCAAATAGGTAGCGCGATCTACTGGGTCAGGCAAGGAACTCGCGAGTGCATATAATTTTTGTGCTCTGGAGAGAAGGGCAGCAGTTGGTTGTTCCATGCTGTCATACATTTCATCTCCATCGTCATCATCATCGTCATCGTCATCATCAAATTCATCTACATCAATAAGATCCTCTTCATCTGCTACCAGTTTATCTGCTCCACTTGGTTCCATATCAACGTCCCTTCGTGAGGGCATTTCTAGTGGCCTGGTCCGACATGCCTCGCTAAATGCCAAAATGCGAAGGTTGAGGGAAAGGTGAAGAGGTTCTACAGATGTATGCGAAACATATTCCATATTGTTCGCCGCTGACCGTGTCGGTGTCGCCGGAACATCGGAAGAGTACCGGTTCTGGTCTGATTCTGCAAGTACGGACGGGAAGTATTTGTTTAGGAGGTCCGTCGCATTATCCACACGTCCCGAGAGAATTTCCCGGCGGATCTCTACAAAGCAACGGACGGTTAGGTGGTTGCAGATTTGAATGGCAGAAGGGCTAACAGAGTGCATAACGCATACATACCTTCACGGAGCTCTACAAGTTTGAGGGAGGCTTCAGAGAGGAGTACTGAGTCTGAATCATCCGCTGCTGGGATAATCTCGTCGCCATCTGCATCTAGGTGTCGGACAGTGCTGTCTTTAGCAAACGCCCTTGCAGTTCGCGAGTAACAACTATGGCATAAGTAGTCTATTACGAGGGACCGCTAGGAACACAGGAGTGAGTAGCCGCATACATCGAAATTTCACAAACACCCATACCAGACAAGGAGTCGGGTTTGCAAGTATAGCATTCAATGCTTTGTTCTGGGGCTGCTTGTTTATGGTAGCCATTGTATCACAGATGCTTTAGAAACGGGTGGCTATCGTGGACAGCAATGGGGCCAACCAGTAGAAGATGGAGACGAGTTCATAAGATTTCTACCGCGGACATTCAATTATGGATATTTCTAGATATAGCATCCGCATCGCCCTCAATCATTGTTATAATAGCATCCTCATTGTACTTGCGAATAAAAGAATGACAATAATTCTTCTCGATCCCGGGTGTAAAAAACTACTAACTCGTGGTCTGATCTATGCTATGCTAATGGCAGCAGTCACGGGCAATACCCATCCATAATACTAATCAAAACCCAGCAGTTGCCCACGACATAGATCAAGCTCCGGATCCACAATCCAAAAAAGGTGTTGTCACCTAAGAATTCGAGTTTATATGCTTCACCGAGCCATAGTGCCTGGGTGCCAATCCACACTAATATACAGGTTATCGCTCGTTGGCGGGAGATCGACAATTTTGGAAGGAGAAGTGGTAAAAGAAGCAGATACCAAAGGAAATACTGCAGATCCAGGTTATATCGTAGAGAACAGATGAACAGAAAGAGATGCCGCGTACTTGTGAGGTGCATACTTTGTTAAAAATGACAAAAACACACGTCTGAATAAACCAAGTGAATACGAGGTCATCACTTCTCCTTCCAAAAAGTAGACCTGTTCCTAATACAAGCATCATTTGTGGCACAAAGCTGGTCAAAGGCGACCGCAAAACTCGGCTCCATAGGCTGATCTGTATCTTGTCCGAGGATCCAATGAGAGACGGGTAAGTTAGATACGTAAGATAAAAATATGGAGAGAAGTTGTGCCTATGGTCCAGCCGGTGAAGATGATATAGATATGATTCATACAAAAACGGATATCCCCAACTATTTCTGTGTTAATAAAAAAAAAATCAATCCGCTGATGAAACACATACATAGCATAACACCCCGCGCCAAGGGCACCAAATGTACAAGAACTGAGGACCCCAAACTTGATTGTGTTCCAATTAATCAATGCCTTAATTAATCCATCACGGACCCGGACCTTGGGAGAAGTACCAACGACGCCAAGGCATGCCAAAACGTATATGACAGGGTATATTTTCCAATGCGTACTGACACCTAGAAGTATGGCTGCAGTGTTCCACCTTTTCTTCAGTACAGCATGTAATGCCAGCAATACTAAAAGCGAAAGTATTGCTTCCGATGAACCACGCGTCGATATTGAAAACACGAGGGGGTTGAGAAGGTGGAACGCGCTGTAAAATGCCGCTTGTCTCTTCAAAGACACAATTTGTGATACTGTCACTTGAGTTGGATCTCCACTTCTACCCCACTTCTTCTTGACGCTGGGGAGCACGTCATGCAAAAGGAGATTGTATATCAATCCCCCATTGATCACATCGCAGGCGGCAAAGAGGTATTTTCCAAACGAAGGATGAAGCCAAATATTTGGTGTAAGAAAAACTGCGAGAAGTGGTGTGTACCGGTAGGTTGCACGACTGTAAGGGCTAATGTTCAAATGAGGAGGATGTGCGTGAATTGTTTCTCAGTTCAAGTCCGACAGAATGAAGTAGGGAAGCACATACTCTCCGAAGTCAATTGAGTGTCCGAATATCTGTTTTGCGGGGCCTTGGGCGTGATTAGTGCCTTCTGAGCCTGGACGGAGCAAGAAGCGTGCAGCATCAGTGAAGACGAGATAATCGACGTCTGTGTACTTGACTAATGAATGCGAATCATGCCATTCACTATATAATATGAGTACCACGCGAATGATAATTGAGAAGGCCAGAACATTGCGAATGGAGAACACTGAGGGTATGGATGAGGTGATGGTGGTGGATGAAGAACTCATAGCGTCATCGCGTGGCCAAATGTGTAAACTTTGATTTCGGACATACGTGGCTACGAAATTATTGTCGTGTAATTAACACAATACTGGATATACAAATGTTACATGCAAAAACTATGGCGTTAGGTATGTAAATGGGATATGTCGTGACAACTCTATGGAATAACGGACAAAAGTCCGAAGCAAAAGCAAAGCAAATACACAATACGCCACCCCCAGTCTCCGCGATTGCATATAGTAATAGCTACAAGGAACGGATTAACCAAAGTTAATATTAACATCAACTTCCGATCTATGGCGTGGTATTGCGTGGACGGGACGTTCGACCTCTCGGCTCCGCCGCGGGGTCGTTTGCCGTTTGGTTAAGTATCCGCCGATGAGCTGCCAAAGCATCACCGGCTAACAGACCATCTTCTTCACCAGCAAACTTGTTATTATGTCCACCTAGCCGACGTAAGCGAGGTCGGTAGATGAATGACTGAGTGACAATCGTCACATCAAACAAGAGTGTTCCGGCGCTTCCTAGTAGGTAACTGTGTAGTTGTAAGGATATTGATCAGTGATTGCATTGGTGTATAGGAGAAGGGGCGTACGGAATACTCTCTCGAAGGAATTTTATAGATGCCGGAGGTGGTTGGTGGAGGTTGGGGGATGAGAGAATAGATGATACGTAGAAGGTATTACCGAGAAACGCAAAAACGAATAAATACATGGAAAGGCCCTGCAATAGAAGCTAAGTCAAACGGATCAAAGGAGACATCAAGGACGGGTACATACCTCAACAGACTTCCGTCCGTACTGCGGTGTAATGGCTTTATTAGTTAAAATATTATGAATATTAAAGCAGCAGGGCACGTACGTTTTTCCATATTTGAGGTAGTCGGGATGTGAGGTATAGTAAAGTGCATAACCAAGCGAAAAATCGTCCCAAAATCTGCCGATTTGATCTTGGGTGTGAAGTGACAGACGAGTCTTCTGAAGTTGATGGTATCGTCACGGAATTAAGGTATTCTAATTGGTTCGTATGTGATAGTGAATCAGTGTGGATAGTCAAAAAAGCTGGCGTTGTTTCCGAAAAATGAAGATTGTTGTTCGTAGTGAAAGGTATACTGCCCACACTTGTAACTTTGTTACCGGCAAGCGTACCCATGCCACTACTCATGAACCCAAAACTTAGAAGTGCAAATACACCGAAAAAGGCCACGATAGTGCCTTTCTTACTTGAACGCGACTCCCGCTGACTCACAGTTCCGATTGGCTCTGTATGTAGCTGTGTCGCAGTTTCAAGTTCGCGGTGCACAGGGCGGCCACGCTCGTGGGCCGCTGATGACTCTATTGGAGATAAGGGCTGGATACTAGCTGTAGTCGCCCTGTATGATGGTCCGATACTTGCGGTCCTTGCTCCATAGCGCTCAGTGCTCCATGAAATCCCCCCTTGCGCATTATTATCTGGATGGGAATTAATGGGAGGCAGTTTCTCCTGCTGTGCAGCCATCATTTCCGCGGCAGCAACATCAACAAGTACTGAGGTCATAGTGCGATACTGAGATGCGCTTCTGTCACGCGAGAATGCCGGGGAGCTTGCAGATCGAATCGGAGCATAAACGCGAGCCTCCAGAGGTGGCATCGGTTTATGGTAGTAGTATGCGTACTGGATGACGATCATCAAGTCTACGCTGACGAAATATGTAGCCAGCCATGTCTAAGAAGTCAATGAGTATTGTAAGCTAACTTTCGGAGGTAGAGGGACGGACATACTTGAAATGGAAGCTGATGCGTAAGAATACAGCCCACGAGGTTCGAGACGTCTCCTACAAGCCGAGTGACGTGAATAGCGGCGGCAATAAAGACTCAGATTGAAAACGTACCCAGTAGCCAATTGGCAAGGAATGGTAATGAGAGACCCTCACAAGATTGACGGCGGAAGTTTTCTATGACCTGACTGGAAGGGACGATAAGAAGGCGAGGAAAACAGAATGATTTGATGTCGGACGACGTGTTTCGCTGTGAGTCACATGGAATAACAAAAAAAAAAAAAAGAAATACTAACGGAAATTGAGCACCAAGCCAACAAGCTATTGAAGCAAGGCCACAGAGGTCACTAAAAGAAGAGGCGCCCAACATTAGGGAAAGAAAGAAAGACAAAGGAAAGATAGGAAAGGGGACTGGGAATAGTATAAAAGGCGGTGGGCCAGTGGGGTCCTTATCGGTTGACAATGTGTATTACCTTATCCAGTGTTGCTCGGCTCGTCTTCACTTGACCACAACCGGATTTCATGGTTAGGATGTCACTATCACACCCTCTGTATTGTTCTTCCAACTACTATACATCCAATACTTCCGACTCGCCAATCGTCCTCGAATCAGTTTGACTCTCTTCTTCGAACACATTCTGTTATATCTTGCTCTCCGACATCGGCCATCGGACTCTCACACCAATTCATTCTGCACTTGATCCTATCATTTTATCCCTTTAGCGTCTCAACAGACCTGGAGGCACCTCACAACCTCCCGGAACTACTGCGAGATAATCAGCCCTTCTATGTCTTGTGCACCCGATGCAGGCAATTACATTGCCCCGGAAGAAACGAAGCAAACTAGATAGCATGAATATACATTGATCACAACCCCATTGAACTTATTCTGAGTTGGCTGTGCATTGATAAGAGCAACTGATAATATAAAAGAGGTCACGATACCAATGTGAGATTCTATTGCTACAGGTTTTTGTCCATATGCATACCGCATATCATATCATATCGATATCTGCTCAGGCGTCACCTCATTTTTAATACCTTGGACCTGTGTTTGGGCCGTTTTTCCCGACACACCATTTATAATGCAGGTATATGAGGGTATATGGTGGTACGTCAGTCAGGGACAACGCTCAGCGCCGCTAAAACAAGGCCTCATGCAAAAACTCACTGATGCCTCGAGGAAGACATGCGAACAGTAAGGTCCGAAAATCCCTGCAGAAACGGCTATAGCGCATAAATAACCTTATTCGTCATGATGCATGGTTTCTTCGTCTGTCCGGTGTGGAGGTCAATGTTCACATACTCTTGATTTTCGTTTTCTGGTTTACTGGTCTGGGATCATAGATCTTTCATAAACGAATGATAGGTCGCATGAGCTGATAAAACCAGTGATCATAGTCGTATGGACATCTGGAGATGTACATCTCTAATCATTAATCAGATAGCATATAGGACCCACTGAATGCAAACTACTGCAATAACATTTTAGCGTACCATCATGGCCTGTGTGTGGGGTGTACTTTGGGTGTGCTTGGTGACACCATCAGTCACGTGCGACCACGTCCAGAACTCCTTTGGTCGGTGACTGTAGGTGATGACACCAAAACAAGCAGGCATGAAACGTTCAGCAGCTCAAACAGCTGAACCATCAACAAGTAAAACAAAGAAGACGCGCTTCGTAGACCCCTCAGAAGATCCAATCAATTTCGCAGAGCAGGTGGACTCTGCGCTTGAGAATCCTTCACGCAAAGGAAAAATCAAGAACGAAGGTTATGAATCCGACTCCTCAGATGACGGTGAAGGCGTAGTACGCAGTCGGAAGAAGGCGGGAAACAAAGATGCAGCGGATGACGAAGATGATGATATGTTTGCTATGGCTGAGAAGGAGGATAACGAAAACGCGGAAACCGGTTCCAAAAAGAAGAAGGAACAGTATATGCGTCTAGGGGATATCGAAGGGCAGGAATTTGGTGCGGGCAGCTCAGGTGAAGATGACGAAGATGATGAACCAGAAGACGAAGATGATGCCGAGCGTCGAGCTAAGTCCGGTATGGGCTTCGAGCTGTCCTCATTCAACATGAGGGAAGAAATGGAGGAGGGAAAGTTCACAGAAGACGGCACTTATGTACGTGCATTCGACCCGCATGGACAACATGATCGTTGGATGGAGGGCCTAGACGAACGTGAAATAAAACTTGCCCGCCGACGTAAACGTGAACAAGAACGGCGGCAACGCGAACGTGTAGAGGCAGAAGAAAGAGAACTCAAAGAAAGTGGTGGAAAGAGTACGATGGAGAAAGAACTACTCGGAATGTTGAAAAAGGGCGAAACCGTTTTAGAGGCGTTGCAACGCTTTGGTTCTTTGGCAAAGAAGAATCAGGGGAAAGGAAAAAGGTAGGATTTGTTTACTTTCTATTCAAGTAAGCCCAAACTCATTCATGCGCTTTTTAGCGATGCAGAATCCAAAACAGCTGTTGGGAATGGCATGGCCATAGACAAATCGCATAACACCATCTCAGATATCGAAAAAGTTACCCATCTAGCCTCTAGTCTTATGTCACTTGGGGACACAGACATTTATTCAAAAACATACGAGGAGCTCGTCCGATCAGTCAGATCTTCCGGTGTTGTCGACCAAACTTGGGAACCTCCATCTGCAGATGTCAAGTATGAGTACAAATGGGATATGCCTGGTACTGCGGATAGTGCGGAAGGGACGTTTGGTCCATTTAGTGAAGATGAGATGGCAGCCTGGTTCAAGGCCTTATACTTTGGTCCATCTGGAGAAAAAGTCAAAGTACGGCAAGTGGGCGGGGAGTGGGGAGACTGGGACGATGTATTGCAATGATTCATTAATTGAACTGTCTAATATCTTTTATTTATTTTGATGGATCGCTATGGTTGTAATGCATATTTCATCTATGTATGTATGTATGTTTGAATACAAAATGTCCGAAGATAAATACAGTGCTATTAGTGCCTTCCCATTGAACCTATTAATGACTGATATATTGAAAGACATACGAGACCTCCGGAAAGTTAACCTCTGCCCGCAATAAGTCGTCATGATTATTTTTAAGCTCTTCATTAGTAAAATGATTCCATCTACCCGCATGTATTAGCAACGCACAACCGATTGTCAGGGTAGAGCAAACTTACGTGCTAGCATCGCCATACAATAAAGCTGGCGATTTAATCATTTGCTTTCCATTTTTACACCTCTTACATTTATACGTTTCATGCGTTTCGCATAATGTATCTTCATTGAACTTGAACAGTTGGCGAAGACTTTCCAACGAAAAATGTCGCTCTGCATCCTCTTTCTCATCTACTACAGCAGATGAAAGGGCTTGTTTGTTTGCTTGTCGTTGGAAAATCTTCTCTTCGATAGTTCCAGTCGAGATAAAACGATAGACAAAACCTAAGCACTTGTCGGTAAGAATATCCATAAGGAAAAAATTACAACATACACTCTTTCTTTTGGCCATCTCTCCAGACACGAGCAAGTGCTTGTTGGTCAGCTGCAGGGTTCCAATCTGCGAACTGTCAGTCATTTCGCCCAGTAGTGAAAATAAATATACAGCTTACCAGGGTCAAATAAAATTAAACGATTAGCACCAATTAAGTTGATACCACACCCTCCTGCTTTACTGCTCAGCAAGAAAATAAATTCCTTTCCATTTGGATCATTAAATTGATCCACCAGTTTCTGGCGTTTGTTGATAGTCATTGTACCATCAAGCCTGAAGAATCCATATCTACAAACAATTAAACACGTCAATGTCGGATATAGCATTTGCAAACGCACTTTTTGCTCCGACACAATTTCTCGAACAAATCAAGGGTTTGTGTATAATTACTAATCAAAACAATCTTATCGTTCGTCGTTGTATGGATCTGATGCAAAAACCTGTAAAATACAAACTTCAGTTCAATTATCACTTATATTTGTTTTCAGATGACTACCTCTCAAGGACCAGGAACTTTCCACCCCAGTCGCAGCGTACAGTTTGATTCCTATTTCTTTCTCTGGAGTTTCCTCCAGCTCCATTGAAGTTCGGGGGAATCAGATCATCACAGCCTTGGAGGTCTTGGGGTAAATTCAATAGCTCTGGATGATTGCAAAGTTTCTTCAGAATATTAATGGCTTTTAGAGGTTGGGATTCTGCCCCTCTTAGCAGAGCCTTGATTTCTGGTGAGACTATAAATAGCCGATATAATGCAAGTTGGAAATCGGATAGACGGCAGAATACAACGTGTTCGTATTTAATTGGTACTAGATACGCGATTAGTTCATAAAGGGTTGGATGTAAAGATCGTAACTTACAGTATTTGGAAAGAAGATCGTTAGTTCGGCGAATGATAAATTTGGCGACAAGATTTCCCAGCTCCTTGGATTTCTTTTCACTCTCGGCTTTGACGCCGTCACTAGCTGAAGAGTCCCTTCCACGAACGATAACATTTTCAAAGTTCTTGCGAAAGTCGTTCTTCGACCCTAAGAAATCGGGATTGGCAAAGTTTAACAGCGAGAAATATTCTGAAAGGTCGTTCTGCGAGATGATGCTTGAGAATAGGTAGAACTAATTTGAATACCATGACGTCTTTACCTGAATCGGAGTACCTGTTAGGATGACGCGTCTACTGACATTTAATGCAGTTATTGCTTCAAAAGTTTGCGATTCTGAACAATACGTCATGAATATGCTTTGTATTGACAGTGGAAACGACCATACGAGAGTTCTTCAGCCGATGCCCTTCATCGCAAAGAAGAAGCCCAATGGGACAATTTGCAAGATATACGCAAAGTGAACGCAGCGTTTCATAGGATGCGATCAATACTATATACATATAGGTCAACTCATCAGAACATAAGTGACAAGAGAATATTTACCTGGTTGTGCAACACTTCTTCCTCTGGCTGCAACCCATTGGGCCACCTTTGGTATCATATCGGCCTTACTTATCTTTCCGTCAATAGCCAATGGTGTCACAGCACCTTCTCCCAACCATTTAACTAGAGATAGTTCATTTGAGCACAATATCACATAGTGATTGAGGCAATATATACCGAGTTCGTTTGCCCAATTCTTAACTAAACTTGCCGGGCAGGCAATAACACACTTTTCTATAGTGGACTTTCCTGGATGAGGCGATTGTTTCAGCAATGTCCATAAGAGAGCTATGCACTGAAGAGTTTTCCCAAGTCCCATCTCGTCGGCCATGATACACCCATACTGATTACACACAACCTTTCCGGTGACACATCTGTACATAAACTAGTTGCCAAGTCAGTAATATATCCGGACAGCAAAGAAAAATGAATTTACTTTCACTCCCTCAACCTGATGCGGACGTAACACCTTTGAGAGTCTTGGGTCTATGACCACCGCGACCTTGTCCACTTTGGCCTTCTTAACATTTTCCCCCAGCATCGCCTTCAAGCTCTTGTGAGGATTGAATAAGCCTGCCATATTCTCTTTTGCAGCCTTCGCAGCTCTTTCTTTGGCCTCTTCCTCTTCCCTTTCCTTCCTTTCTTCGTCTGTTTCCTGGTCATCGATGGTTGGGTCATATAAGACAATCGCATGATCCTCCATTGGATTGTGTAATGGCCGTGGTAATACCTTGGCAGGTGGTCGAACACCAAGAGACAAATTGGTTGGAACGAAGGTTACCAGTTTCCCCTCCTTGTTTGTCATAGATGGCATTGAAAACCGGCGCGTACCAATCTGCTGGAAAGGTTTTGGTTTATAGACGGGAAATTTGTGGATTGCGGCTAGGAGCTCCTCCTCGTTGTGATATAAGTCGAAATCGGTTTTTTTCTTCTTTTTGCGTGGATCATCATCTCCTGAACTATCGCCGTCTCCCTGTTGACCATGATAGGAAACACGTTTTCGTTTCCTTTGCGGCTGCACACGCTCAATGACTCCTGCAAGCTTTGGCGCTTTGAATGGTTTGTTAATACGAGTATTTTCTTGCAGTCTATTGACGACACACCCATCAGGTGTTGTTGGTAAACGCCGAAGCATAGCTTAATTGTAAAAATTCGGAAGTAGGAAAGATACAAAATCGATATTATTCGACTCATCATCGGGAATAAACACCGGCAAATAACGCGATACCTGCAATGGGTCATGTGATCGTGAATGTCCTCTTCAACTTGCACTAATTTATGTCTAATAGACAGAAAAGCTGGAGCAATCGTCAAAATTATATATACTAAAATTCACATTATCTGTTAGCTACCAGTAGTCGACGAATAACAAAGTTGTTGTTATGAACTTGTTATATATTGCATCCAACGTGTACTATCAGCTTTTTCAACTGCGTCAGCATAAGCAGAGAAGTTCTCAATAGTGACTCGAGATACGAGTATGCTGTGAGGTACTTCAAATAATGCAGCAGGAATATTGAGTCTCTGAGAAATAAGTGCATTATCGGAAGAGCAGAATGCCAGCAAGTCAACACCTGCCATACCAACGTACTGTGAAGGTAGAGCATTAAGTTATGATTGGTGAAGGTTACCACACGACTTACGAGATCTCCAGATTCTAGACGGGAGCAGAATCTTTCATAGTGCTTCCTATCATCCTCGGTTGCCTTCTCGTCAATTGTAATCCTTGCAGACGGTCCGGTAGCCCGAAGTGTACCGAGAAGAAACAAGGCTGAAGCTGGATCATAGAATTGTCCAGGAGGCCCTTTCTTCTCTGCGAAGCAATCGAGTGATGGCCCTCCTGATCTCGGCGAATTTGTAAGGTATACAGGAAGAGACACGGAAGAATCGAGGTTCAAGAAGAATGGAGCAGAGTGCCTTCTAGAATTATCAGAAAATAGTTTGCTAAGTTCCAGTTAGTAAACTTACGATTCTCGCTCAGTATGTGTAGCAGATTCTTCGGAGGTCGGTCCAGAACTCCTAGTACTTTTCAATTTCGTCAGATGAAAGAGAATTAGACAGATACTAACAAAGGACCAAAGATAGTAGAGCTTTTCCAGACTATGTTCCCGCCTGACGACTGTTTAGATTCCGAAGGAAAAAGTTTGTCTCTTGCAATAGCAAGGCTAAAAAGAATGAATTGAAAGTCGGTACTATGAAAATTATCACACACCTATCCGGTACTTTCAAAGCAGATTCCTCAGAAATAGATCCGAACAATAATTCTGACTGCACATTATTCGTAGATTGTTCCTTGTTTCCCTTTTCATCTTCAAAATCAGATAATGCTTCGGCTTCTTCGGTATCAAGACCAGCTACTCGTAACAATTGCTCCGCAGTTGGAAGGCTCGGCTTTCGCATGTTGTTTTCATTGTTATCGATTCGACTCTCATCCAAGTTTTGTTTGGGTATTTCTGGTGCCGGTATAGGTCTCGGTTCCTCAGGTTTCGCGTAATTCCCTTTAATCGTCTTCAAAGCTCCTTTTTCGAAAGTCAGGAGTGAACTTTTGCTTTTCTTTGTAACTATGCCACCAGATGAACGTCCAGGACCAGGTCTAACCCGAGGTGTTGTGGCGGAAGACTTCGAAGAAGACGGTCCAGTTTCGTTTTGTATAGTACGATCTACCACTGCTCGTGTTTTGGCAGATAAAGCGCCTCCAAGTCCAGCAAGATTAGGGTGATCTATTGTTTTGACTAGAGGTTTTGAAGCACGGGCATGATGAAATGGTACCCCCTCTATCCTTTGTTGGACAAAATGAGGATCAATGATTTTATGTTCTCGTTTTTTGGGCTCTTGCACCCTCATCTCAGGTTGCATAGATTGTACAACTTGTACTGCGCTCTGTTGTGTTGGAGTCGTCTTGATTATTTCAATGTCAGCTGTGTCACCAGAGTTCGGCAGATGGTCGTCATCTCCAAAGTCCGGCTGTACAGCTGCCAGAACCTCATCATCAGAATCTGGGATAATTTCAGGAGAAAGAGTCCTTTTTTTATTGCTTTGCGAAGGCATAGGAAGAATAACGTCAGGATCTGAAGTAGGGCTCCCCACCACTTTAAACGATTTCTTTCTGGAGCGTGGTAGCGTAGCAGGTCTTTCCTGTGTGATAACAACTTCCTCGGACATACTGCGCTTTTGACGTTTTGACGGTCGTTTTTCGTCCTCAATTTCGCTCACGGAATGACGTTGTCTCTTTCCAGGAGTAGCTGCTTTAGGGACATAGTCAATATCCACTTGATGGGGTGACTTTTGTTGCTTCTGTTTCTTGGGGCTCACTGAGGCTGAGGTTTTATTGCGTTTGGCCCCTGAAACACATTTTTATCTTTGGCCTCGTCAGAGAATAATGAAGCTTACGCGGTGGCCCCATTGGTAAGAATTCCTCCCCAGCGGTGAAAAGGTTCAAATCGCGATAATCCCTGCCATTCGTGTTCGCCCTTTCCCAGAATCGTTCAATGATATCTTCAGATCCTTCAAACGACTCGACTGGCTCCCAACTTGCAGAACGCAAAGCATTGATAATTTAGTTACTTCTTGAAATGAGTGGACTCACGTATCATCCTCAGCACTATACCCCTTCCACTACACAGGGGAGCTGAAATCAGAGTTTTGTCCAGCTTTTGACGTTCATCATCCTTACCCGTACGCAATATTTCTGTACAAAGAGTTAGAATTTTGACAAATTGTATGCAAAATAAAGCTAACAGACCCATATCAACACTTGTTTTTTTCCCTTTTTTTTCTCAACACGCGCCGTGATTATTGATTCTGTGCACAGAGGAAGTATGACATTCGGATGTGAATTAAGTAATTGGACTGACCAACTTCATATACATCTTCAGAATCTGACATGTTCTAAAAGGATGTTATGATTGCAGCTTGTCGTGCAGAGTCGATGAGCTTAAAAGCAGCTGACGATAAACATGAGAAGATCGGAATTCTGAATTCCTTGACCCAATTGTGGGCACGTGCTGAATAGGGCTGATGATGTTACGTAATAGCACAATTGCACCTGTGAACGGCTCGTGCTCAGTCGAAGATCTAACGATTTATAATTGTTCAAAGACATTTACTGACACCACTACTACCATAGTATCTCGCCATAACTTTATAGCAGTAGTCATGCAAACATCAGTTCACTTCAGAAGATCATTTCTTGAGGAGCCGGTAACTCCACTAAAATGATGCTCCAGCTTTTTGCTTGTATTTGAGACATACCCAATGTTTTAAAAACCCCTCCATTTCAACACTTTACTCCTTACTGCCATCTCCAACAATGAACACTACCGACGAAAAAACGTTGCAGCCTCCCTCCGGCGCTGCCGAGCAGCGTCCGCCAGCCACATATCCACAACCAAGTTACCCTACAACTCCTCCGGCCCAGTCTTATGCACCACCTGGGCCGACCCAGCAACTACCCCCTTACACCACTGCTGCTGCGCAAAGAGACGAACAATACCGTTCAGAGTGTAAATATCTCTGCTACCTGTCAGATCAGCATTTAAATTGACACTCTAATCAAGTATACGCAATGTGTGCCAATGGGCACCACCAGAAAACAACGAAATTTGGTATCTGTGGCATTATTACAGCTGTCGTAAGTCCCTGCATAGTTTCACTGTTCACTGTACTAAAAATCACAATATAAGGTATGTTTCCCAATCGGGCTTATCTGCCTTTGGTAAATTTCCTTTTATTCATCATGTCAAACACCAGTCTAATCACGTTTCTTCAGTCTCGACAGTGAGAAAACTTGCTCGAGGTGCGGTATTCGCCTGGAGAATTGAGTAGTGGTATAATGTACTTGATATTGTACACGTTTAAACTCTGTACTAATAATCAACCTGAGTGTTTAATTTGAAATAGTGTTGGGGTATTTTAGGAGAGTAGTAAAAGACATTATGAAACAGAAAGGATACGCAAAAGCAAGACAGCAAGATGAAATCATGACAATACATAAATATAGTTTCACATCTCCTGCGAGTGGACTTGGTCCCACTCAGGAAGAGGTAGATATCGAGAAGCAATCAAACAGTCCTTCACCCAAGACCAAAGTACTGTATTTCCTCCGGCTAGTTCAGTACTGTACTGAAAAGCTTCACGAATGACGACATAGTCGTAGCTTTCGATGTTTTCGGAAGCATATTTGATCTCGGTAACGGCCTCCACACGCTCCGCTCCCATTGCTAGAATGATCCGTGTGACTGCATTGATGGCTTCTTGCGACTTTTCATCGAAGCCGCTCAGCTTCGTTATAGCAATTAGGCCAGTCCACCTGCATAAAAAAGTAAGAATACTCACTCGTTTACCTTTGGGCTGAGGAACCATTTCTTGACCGACACATAAAATTGACTTGTCTTCAAACAACTTGCAGGCTACAGGGTTCGACATGATGTCTGTCAATTGATGTATGCTGTTGCCCCAATCGATATCAACTTGTTGCGAAGGGCGTGCACCAAGAGCTTCAGAGTATCCCTGTGGGAGCATATATCCCTGCCAATCTTTCTCGACACCCTAACAATGAACATGTAAGAATGTTGGCCAGGCCCAACAACAAATCTGACTTACCTCATTCACGGAATCATGTAACCAAGACGTAGATAAACAAGGAATACCCAAAGCAAGCGCAATCAAGAATTTAGGTTTCTGATTTGCATCATCTGCCAACAGGAACAGACGTTCAACGCCATCTTTTCCAATCCATTGCGCATCACTCTTTTTGATTACCCATCGATTACCTAAGAGCGAATGCTTGCCGTCCATACGGATGATGCTCGTCAAATCGTCGATAACTAAGCCACCGCTGCTCCTAACCGCATGCATAAGAGTTTCCTTGTCTTTACCCCAACTTTCTGCTCCTGCGTTAAGCGTGACGATAAGGGCCGTTTTAGTCAGGATCTTCTTCCTATTACTTTTATTTGATTGCGCGCTGTACAAAGAGGATTTCGATGGTGTCGGACTTAGTTTTATTTTCGCTGGCCGTATCATGGTCACGATATCATCAGGAGTCAATAGACGGTCCTTCCATGCATGCAGAATTGTCTTATTAGCGATGCGCACGTCGGCTAGGTTTACCTTCTGCACTTTGTTGTCTACACGGACATGGACTTCGTCCTCGTCAACGTTAACGACTTTCGAGCTGCGCGAATTGTTTGCAGTGAGCACATCATCACCCACTCGTACTTCGCAAAGGCGAATTTGTTCAAGGGTGACTGTTGCATCTGTACCGTCATCGAATTTGATCAAATAACGGCCGCTTTCCTGATGTGAGTGTACCACCCCCGAGTAATAGTGTCCATCTTGCTTCCATAAGGCGAAAACGCGGGTGGGATCCGTATTTATGTTTCTGCTTGCGTTGGAGGATAGACCCGACTTCAAACGCTTTACTTGTCTTGTTACGGGGGTTGCAATTTGTCCCTTGGTGAATTTAGAGTGTCTGGTAGTGGTAGCCCGCATTTGCCGTGGTTCACGTTTGCGTTTGCGTGACGATGGTGGGTTAAGGTCTACCTCCATATATTCTTCATCAAGGTCATCGGCTGACTCTGTTCCGTCGTCATCTCCATCCAACATATCCTGAATCCGGGATTTTTTTTGTTTTTCATAAAGCTCGCTCTCATCTTCAACATCTGTCCCCGCGCCTGCGTCAGTCTTGCGACGTTCCTGCGTCGACGGCTTCTTGACAATTTTAGGAGTAGACTTGCTATTAATCCTTTTGTCCTTGCTTGACGTTGCCGAACTGCTATTGACCGTACGTCCAATACGGGTGTTGGCCAGGTCCTGCTCCGGAACAGATGACGGTACTTCCCCAGTGTCCCAGGACCGGTTGCCCAAGGCAGGTTTTTTGAACTTGTTTGTTGTTACTTCAGCAACCTTTCGTTGAGCAGGAACATTCGTTTTGACACTCTCCTTTTCGGTAGTTCGGCCTTTAGGGATAACATTGCTGAATTTAGTCCGGGTTCCCTAATAAATCATAAATCAGCACTTAAGTTAGGTGGAGATTGATAAATTACCTTTGCAGGCCATATTGCTGGTGTCTTCAATTTTGGTTCCGATTTCTTCTTGCCTTTCTTCGCAGCCCGTGTAGCAAGTGGGATGTCATCTTCATCTTCATCTGCATCTTCTATCTCCTCCTCGACTTGGGCAGGTGCCTCCTTTTTTCCTTCATCTACCACACATGCTTCGTCAAGCCTCGAATCTTCGATAGATTCGTTTACAGTAGCAAGGTGCGTTTGTGCGGTTACCTTCAGAAGGCCTTTCTTCCGAGCTAATTTCTGAGGAGAGGTGAAGGACGTCGTAGCATGACTTTGATGTGGTTCTACCGAAATTTCACAGGCCGGTTCTGAGTCCGGAACTATTTCCATCCCATCGTTGATTTCCATAGACCGACCGGGGGAGGTGGTTTGCATCTGTATGCTGTTGCGACTTGATATAAGAATAGGGATACCCTGGATGGGCTCGGGGCCATCGAAATGCTTTGGAGAAGGCTGATCGTTCGAAGGCTGTGTCTCTTGCCATTCGCTGGTGGTGCTCCTCGGGTTGAAGGGAATAGCATGTCCAGATGTGCTCATGTGGCCCTCCAAAGAAGGTTGAGTTGCCACCCACCGAGATGCTGTAGTACGCGAGGTATTTGTTTCCTCTGTCCTATTATTAGGACCCTCTGCCATGCCTTGGTCTTGATACTTAAGATATTTCCAGTGCTTTTTGGGGTCCACAAGGCTCAGTATTGTCCGTGGAGCTGTTGATGTTGTTGCAACTGATGTTATTGTAGCATTAGTGGGACGTAGCATGTCGTCGGTGCCTCCAGCTCTCCAATTCGTTGTAGGCCCCGCCCCGGTATTCGATAGTTCCGTGTCGTCCTGTTGGGTAGAGGGTTGCGTCGGCTGTAACTCTAGTTTAAGGATATTGGAGGACTGGGAATCTTCGCCGGCAAGAAATTTCCCATAGTTTGACGGAGGAGAGCTGCTTGCTAAACTATGTGAGCTGTTCGCATCCGCATCTCTGTGGATAGCCATCCGCTCAATATAGTCGGGCTGTCGTGATGGAAATTGTTGTGAATCATCAAGAAGCTGAGTAGCCGCAAGGCTAGTATCGGTTTGTGAGTGAGATGGTGTGGATTCCACAAGCACCCTGCCTTCCGGGGTTGACGGTCCGCGTAAACGTGAACTACTCGGCAATGAGTCTGGAGAATTAAACATCAATGTTTTCGGAGGAACTTGGGCGTCGCCTATAGTATCTTCACTAGATAAGCCGACTCTACCTAGCTCACGGAGTGGAACGTCGAATTGTTTGGCACGAGATATGAATGCTTCCGCTGGATCTTCAGATGGCGCTCCACCGAAGGAGTCTATGGAGGATTCCCTGGACTTGGATCTGGAACGCGATTTCGTAGTCTTACGAGTTGTTGTGTATGTATGTGACCGACCGTGTGAGCTCTTGTTTTGGGCAGCCTTTTTGGCTCGCGAAGTGTTAATAGGAGACTTTAAGGAAGGGGGCTGGAGAGCAACACTAAGAGTGGTTTTTGAAGATATAGCCTGACATGAATTTAAGAAAGGCGCATAGAGATAACAAAAGACCTTTGATCAGGTTACCTTGTTTGTGAGTAAATTAGAGTGGCTCGGTTGGTCTTTATGTGGCAACCTTGAGGATGTATTGCGCTTCGATGATGAAGAGGCGTGGGGAGACCCAGGGCGGGACGAGGGAGGAGAAGCGTGACCACCGTTGGTGTCAATGTTTTCTTTATGAGAGCCTTGGCTTGCCTCATTGTCATCCATACTTCCGAGCTGTGGTGTCTCCGTTTGGGTTTGGGTCTGTGTAGTAGCCAGCCCGTGGAAATGATAGTGTGGCGCAGACCCAGACGAACGCGATGAAGGTAGTAAGTCCATAGAAAGAAATTTCCCTGTATTAATTGTGGGTGGCTCCGCATATTTAGCCCCAGATCTCGTGTCCCCGCTTCTCCTGACCGTATCTGCACCCCCCGACTTCCTGCTCGCGTCCATACTCCCAGCAGGCTCACATAAGTCGCGTACCATTTGACTAGCTTGTGAACTACCCGTATCACTTATAGTGAAGAATTCAGTTGATATCGGACCTTCATTAATCACAAACGCGTACCTATTCTCATCAAACGCGTCCATCATGTATCATTCAACTGCCGTAAACCTCCAAACGTCGAGATTTTCACTTTAAGAGCTGGCGTTGGCGTCCCAAGAGGAATGTAGTTGGGTGACGAGTTAGGTTGGAAAAAAAGTTTCGTCGCTGAAAATGACGATCTAGGTTTACTAAGACGTAAAAGTCGTCTGAAAAATGAATTGAAGTTCCTGAGAATCCAAAACCAGTGTTGGAGCACAAAATACGATTATTAATGGAACCCTCTTACCTAGCTGTGCAGACTTGTGGATATCAATGCTGCAAGGAAGACCGCGTCCCACCCAGGGTTCACGTTGCTAGAACCTGACAGTTTAATTGTGCTCACTGGTACTACACGCAAGTCTGAGCTGTGCATGACATTCTAGGAAATTGCAATTAATACCACGTGATCCGACGCGCTCGAAAATATATCAAAACTTTGAATCTCATGTTATAATCCCTTTAAAATCTTATATCCGTACGTCCATACTTTCCTTCAAATCTACATTCTATATACCTCTTAATACTACTTAAGTATACGTCGGTGCTGGCCGCTTACTCATAATATTTGGCGTGATTATCCTAGAAGTACACAACGTCACTCAAATTCCTACCATATTTGCGAACGGGACAGGACTCCTCACAATTCTTGGCAAATATCACCCGCCAAGGCCCAGCTAAGCATCATATGCCACGCCTAGCTCGCAAGTATGGTAGGGGGGCGAAGGCTCGCCCACTCCACGCTCTAGCACCCGCCAGCAAGCCTAGAATTATAGTGGGGACATTCACCCCTGCAGTAGTTACGCCTCGCCAGCTACTAGTATTGACCACCAAAAAACTCCCGAGTGATGAAATGAGCCAGGTGCCCGACCCGATCCCTGAACGTGGTACGCCACAGTTCGAGGGATATGGATATGATATGTTTGACCTTCATAGCATAGAATCGCCTGGAACGCCGACGCCTAAACATATTACCTCAACAACATCTAAAACGACTACAACGAGCTCACATTCGGCGGAGTTCTCGCCACTGCCGCCAATAACATCCTTGGTTTCATCGATCTCAACCAAAATGTACTTGCAACCAACACCGACTATCACAACTATATCTTCTGGAACTCTGTTTGATCCTACACAGTCACTAGAAGCAATATCACAGACATCTGCACCTCAGATCCATAAACTCACTACTCCACTTATTGTTTTGCTTGGAGTCGGCGCTGGTTTTTTCCTTGTTGGTGTATTCATCATTTTGCGAGTATGCACCCGTCCAGGTCGACGTTCTCGCCCTACGCCCTCTCTCCCAATTCTTGAGGATGCTTTCCCTGATGATCATTTCAAAATAAATGAGTCACCCATTTTTGGAGGTAAGGAAAGGCTCTCGCCCAGGCCGGGAAGCAATGGCGTTCCATGGACCTGGGTACAATACCCCCAGCCTACGTCCAAAAGCACTCATTACGAACAGAAATCAAGCAATGCGGTTAATTCACCAGAGAAAAGAGGTACCATTCCTGTGCAAGTTGCACCTCAGCAACCAACAAAATTTGTGTACCACAATAGCAAGCCTCCTATTATTTACCCGTTTGGAGGACTGCACAACGCTCAGGCGGCGGATAAAACCACATCGGATGTGCCACACCACCCACCTCTACAACAGATGCAGAGTGCCATCACGCGTGTAGCAAGCAGGTTCTCTGTAGCATCAGCTTCAGTTTACCAAGACACTCCTCAAACAACACCAGTTATTGGGCTTGCTATTTCTGGGGTAGGGACAAATTTCACGGCTGATGGGCACCCAGTCATCAAGAGGACAAAATCTAAAACGTTGAGGAAGAGCAGGAGTAACTCGGTGCTCGAAGAAAAAAAGAATAGAGAGTTAGTATCTCCCGGGTTACCATATGAAGGCGCCGATGTCTCTTCTCCAGCCCCGGTCGTACTAGCAACGTCTACAACTGACACAGATGTGGTTGGTGGGCGTGAAGGTCGGAGTCGAATTGAATCATCGTACTACACTGTTGGTTCGTATCCCCGACATTCCAGGATGCCATCTTCATATAAAATTGCCACTGCCACAAAGGTAAACCTTTCGGGGAACAGTGTTTCTGGTCGCCACTTGAATGCATCTCTTCGAAAGTTCGAGTCTCGGAAAGATAGAGACACAAAGGCCTTGACTTTCGCGCTTGGATTAACCTCGCCACCTACGGACTATCTTACACCATCACCACAGCCAACATTATACCCAGACGATTCACTAAGCGTTTTTGAAACCAAACGACCGAAAACTAGTATCAACAGGTTACAAGATGGAAGTAAAACTACCGCTGAGGCGATCTCATTATTGCCTTTTGTGAAACCCGCAAATGGCAAAGATGACGTTCGATTGATGTCAATGGAGTTCGAAGCCAACCAAGCGTCCGCGTCAGTTGTGGCACTGGTCGGCGATAACGGCTATAATTACCAAGACCCCAAGGGTGGTGCTCATGGAACCGAACCAGAAGGAGTCACAGCAAAAGGATATGGACGAAGTGATGATAAGCCACCACGTGTGCCATCCCCGCCAGCACTCCCATCGCTGACACAGATGGGGCTGCAGCATGCTAACCCAGAAGGGTATGCCAATTACCGAAGTCCGACTTATAGTATCTTTGGACTCTATGGGGGGGAACGGATGAGTTGTATGGACGGAGAGCGATGAGCGATGAACCACATGGCGCCAAGCATGATGCGCAGCGATGGTTGCGATGTATGACAGCTGAGATTTGTTTAATGGTTTTGTACACACTAAGCACAGGACATGAAACTCTATAGAGAAACAGGCTGTATAGTATATATAAGAACCGGGTATACTGTAGTAGGTATTAGTATGTTTAATCAGAACAAATAAATATTATATAATAAATGAATAAAACAAGTGATTAAGATCGTCTCCTCGTCCTTCCGCTGTCCCCTTATGTCACCCCCAATTTCCCATATCTCCCTCACCACCGTCTTCCGTCCCCCTAATCAGTATGATTCTCATGATAATCTTGGCCTATCCAATAACTCAGACCCTGCAGTATGCGGAATATCTCTTAAATACATCTCGTGAGTCTAAAGCTTATCCTTCAAGTACAGGGTCGCCTCGCGGAATACAAACGCAGAAACACGCCTCGCCGCGTAGCTTCACCGTAATATGCTGTCCTGACGATTCCTATTCGCCCTATACTTTAACTTTCTTTCTTACACCGGACACTCACAATGTTCTATCTACAGTTTGGTAATATTGGCTGTCCAGAACTCTGCCCTCACGATTATCATGCACTACTCCAGAGTATCAACACCACCGTCGCAAGCTTATTCGGCCGCCACTGCGGTTTTAATGAATGAAATACTTAAAGGCCTCATCTCTTTCATTATTGCTTTTGCACGCACAGATCCTTCCCCAACACATCCCTATGATATAGCGCAGGCGCCATATCCTCCCTTCCCCCATAGAACCTCTTCAACATTTTCGGCTCGTCTTCGGAAACTCTGGAGGGAAATATTTAGTCATGATTGTTGGAAACTTTCTATTCCTGCTGTTTTATACGGTACAGCTATGTTCTCCTTGGTCTTTCGTCTTCTTGTATTAATATGCACGCCTAATATTCTAGTTATTCAAAATAACCTGCAATTTGTTGCTGCATCAAATCTCCCTGCTGCCACATTCCAGGTGACATACCAGATGAAGGTCCTCACCACTGCAGCATTTTCTGTGCTGTTATTGCGTAAAAAGCTATTGTTAAGCCAATGGCTCTCCCTGTTTGTTCTTGCCATCGGCGTGGGCGTAGTGCAAATACAAGTTGGAAGCCACAAGGGTAATCCCAGAAGTTCCTCCGAGGGTGCCGACATCCATGCCATGAATGCGTTAAAAGGCTTCCTCGCGGTTGCGGCTGCATGCCTCACATCTGGACTGGCAGGTGTCTATTTCGAAATGGTACTTAAGAATTCACAAGCTAGTCTTTGGGTTCGTAATGTGCAACTTTCCCTTTTTTCGCTTCTTCCTGCGGTTGTGCATGTCGTGTTCTCTCATCGTTCAAGTTCTTTTGTCACAACTGGATCCAGTCTCCTCTCTGCTATGTTCCATAATTTTGGTACATGGGCTTGGGCGACGGTCACTGTACAAGTTCTTGGTGGTCTTGTCACTGCAATGGTCATCAAATATTCGGACAATATTCTCAAAGGATTTGCCACTAGTCTCAGCATCGTCATTTCGTTCCTTGCTTCCATTGTGCTGTTCGACTTCCACCTGTCCCTGACATTCATACTTGGCTCAGTTATAGTTCTTGTGGCCACTTGGCTATATAATCAACAACCCCGCCGCGTAGTCTCAAATCCCACAGTCATGGCACTAATGCAAAATCACCCGAATGTGTGGAGCCTTTCGCGAAATGAAAAGAAAGAGGACGAGCTTGTACCTCCTCCGAAACAACCAATGGTTTCTGGAAATGGCGCTCTGAGTGCTGTCTCATCGTCAAACTCACTGGTTTCCTTGTCAATGGCATATGGAGGTTCTCCGCCATTGTACGAATCAGATCCCAAAGAACAGAGGATTAACTTCTGGTGACGTGTAATTCCTTGAAGCCGAAGAATTCAGGTTCAAAAATAATGAAACAACCCTGTTCACCTTCGTAGTTTTTAAATCTTTGCGTTGCAATATGACATTTTCTGTATGTAAGATTCTCAAAACAAATAAGCTATCTGTTTATACCATGGATTGCTGTAGTAGACACCTCGTTAAAGTACATGTAGCCAGGACTCTCTGATATCAGTTATTCGAATGTGACATTTCGGTCCCTTTTTCTTTAGTATATGGACTGTTTACAAAGACAGTCTATAATTTACATGAATCAAAATCTGATACATTTATATTTCGACAGATGAATGACCACCAATTTCTGGAGGTATTTTAATTACGGGTTCTTTATCAACTCTTTGCTTCCAATCCTCGTTTCAGAGCTGTTGAACAGTCAGGTTAAGAGTGTTACATGTTAAATAGGATGTATGCGCACCTTCACAAGTTTCTTTAGCATCCCCGAACAACATCTTCGTTCCAGGCATGTAGAACATTGGATTTGGAACATCAGCTTCGAAAACAATCAGTCTACTAGAAACCAGCAGTGGTGGGAAAGAGGTAAAAGAGACGAACCATATCCACTCGCAAGTCCGCGCTTCATCACTATTACCTGCCTACTCTTCCACGCATGTAGCACAGGCATTCCCTATATCAAGGAATTCATAAGTTTATAAACTGGAAGGCAGCGTGGTGCACTTACAGCAATGGCTGAGCCAGCCTCAAGAGCGATTGGATTGACAGTGTCATTGGCACCAATTACAAGAGTAACATCAGTATCTTTGAAGTCCTCATTTATTTCATCCATCTCGAACACAACTAGAAAGTAGAAGGTGAAATAAAGAAAATGGCATATAGATCAAGAAAACCACACACTGTCGTATGGAACTGAGGCTTCTGCTAGAAGTACATTACATTGACCTGGCATACGTCCTGCTACAGGATGGATTGCAAACTGTGTATTACGTCGGGAAATCAGTAAAATCCCAGACATAAGTAGTTAGATGAAACGCACCCGAACATTAACACCTTTCTTCCGCAGCATAGCAGTAATTTCTGAAATGGCATACTGTGCTTTGGCTACAGCCATCCCATATCCCACCACCTTAACTTGAGTAAGTAACCAAGTATACACCTTGCTGCGGCAGTGGGGGACATACCAAAATAACGCTATCTGCGTTGGCCAGCGCATCTACTGTATCTTCTACACTAGTCTGTGTAATAGAACCCTCCATTTTGTGTGCTTCCGCAGATACGGGAGCGCTTATCCCTCCAAATAGGACGTTTGTGAGGGATCTATTCATGGCCACGCACTTGTATTCATGTCAGTACTTGCTTGATGAAACAGACAGAAATAGGATACCATAATGTACGAAAGGATAGAACCGCTGACTCCGATCAAAGAACCGACCGAGACAAGTAATGGATTATCAAGCATGAATCCCTCCGCGACGAGTGCGAATCCTCTGTGAGCGTATTTTTTTAGCGTGTCATCGAGTAAGTTAGTGATTATTGGATAACTTACGAGTATGCATTCAAGACAGTGATCACCACAGCTAGAGTTACAAATTAGGATACGACTTTGAGTACAACTTGAAGTAGGAACACACGCATGTCTGCTCCACCAATGGCAGCTGTTGTTGTATAGCCTTTGATAAAACTCAGCACAGTGCTTGCGCCTAGGAAAGACGCCGCAACCATTGGGGTGGTGGGCGCTGCAGAAAGGAATCCGGCCATTGTTGCAGCGTTCGCACCCAGTAGTGTAGAGTTTATCAAGTGTTTGCCGGGCAGGACTAATGGTTTCGTCGATATTTTTGCAGCAAGCTTCAAGAACGCAACAATTGATCCGGTGAATGTTATACCACCTATCACACCATAATCAGAAGGATTAAAAGAAAGAAGAAAGGTATGTACCAATTACGACACCAAGATATGCTGTAATGAGGTGGAGATTAGACAAGTGGCTCGTGTCCTGCAAAACGCTACCAATGCTAGTAAGGACGGCAGACAACCCTACGATGGAATGCAACAAGGCGACTGTCTGAGGAAGTTCGGTAGCAGTGACTCGTCGGCCGATGACGGACCCAACAAGTCCACCCATGGCAGCAACTCCAGCAAACTGGACTAAAACTTCTGGAGAGAAACCCACAGCTCCCAAAGACGCGAGGAGACCAGACGAGACACCCAGAATTCCAAGTGCATTACCCTGTCGTGCTGTCGTTTGTGAGCCAAGACCTGATAGTGAGGCTATTGGGATATTGATGAGTGGAAATAATCAAGATGGCTATATGCTTACTAACCGATGCAAAGTATGCTGCTCGTAAGGTAGCCTGCTTGTACAAGACCAGCCATTCCCGTGCTCGCCGCAGCTAAAAACCCTCCGGTAAAGACGGTAGCAGGGATGGCGTACAGCCAGGAGTATTCCGGTGGATCAGTTGGACCTGTAGTTCTATTCTTTAGGAACACTTCTGGGTGGGTTTTTTTTTTGCTTACGCTTAAACATGTCCAGCATTCTTTTTGTTATGATGAATCCACCTGCTACATTAACACTGGCTAGAAGTACAGCCAAAGCGCCTAGAGCTTGTGGGATTGTGCCTGGGAGGTACCCACCACCCATTACGAATAGACCAGCCACACCGACCTGAAATGCAAGTAAATATATGCTATATCAACTAGTTGCACAAAACGCACCAAGCCAGAGATGGCGTTTGTTACAGACATTAGCGGTGAATGAAGTGCAGGTGCTACTCCCCAAACCACTCTTTGATACGAAAAGGATGAATTTCACCTCCACCACGTTGTCAACAGACACCTACCTGTATCCCACCAAACCAGCAAGCCCGAAAGTGAAAAAACTGTCCATAAATGCTGTTCCAGTTGCCTTTCCTAATGCAATAACACTGCCCATTCCACCAGTCACGACAGCAACCTCGCGAGTCGCTTTCTGCCATGGGGTTATAGCCAAACTTGCAGACTCCTCAAGCTTGGCTGGCGTGGGGGGAGGTGTAACGGGAGCAGGCATCAAGCGAGGCGGGGGTTCTAGATAATTGCCCTTATGTACTACAAGTGATCCTCGCACGACTTCATCTTCGAGATCTATTGCAAATTTGCCGTCGCCACCCATAGAGAGAAGGAACTTTGTTATATTATTCGAGTATAGTGTTGTTGATTGTGTCGGAAGCCGTGACGGAAGGTCAGTGTAACCTAGAATCAATGAATTGCATGAACTGCAGATATCCTGTAACCAAAGACGAACCAATAATTGTAACGCCATTGTGTACATGCAACTCTCCCGGACGCGTGGCTTCACAGTTTCCACCGGCCTCTGCAGCTAAATCCACAATCACGGACCCTTGTTTCATGGCCGCAATCATTTCATTTGTGATCAGTTTTGGTGCAGGTTTTCCAGGAATCAGAGCCTGATAACCATATGATAAATAGATCCGACTGTCTTAAAAAAAATCTTGCACACCGTGGTTATGACAATATCCACTTCTTTACACTGCTCCATGAATAGTGCCATTTCCGCCTCAATAAATTCCTTTGACATGACTTTGGCATAGCCTCCACCTCCCCCACCTTCTTCCTGAATGTCGACTTCGATGAATTCTGCACCCAATGATTGTACCTGTTCGCGTGCCGCTGACCGTGTATCAAACCCGCGTACAATAGCTCCAAGTCGTCTTGCCTTCATGAGAAAGTGAGGTTCTTCCCTAAATAAGAATTTTATACATACTGTTGCAATAGCACTAAGTCCAGCTACACCTGCACCAATAACAAGGACCTTCCCAGGAGGTATCTGCAGAAGAGTTAACAGAGGAGGTCACTGTTATCTATGATGCGCACTTTTCTACATAGATACATGTAAATGGTTGTTCAAAAAGATAGATATACCTCACTTACCCTGCTGCAGTGACTTGACCGGTTAAAAATCTTCCAAAATGATTAGAGGCTTCTAAAACAGCTTTGTAACCTGCTATATTTGCCATCGAACTGTGGCTTTTCAATAATCACATGTGTCACCAAAACACATTTTGCCTCACCTTAAAGCATCAAACACTTGAGCACGAGAGATTCTAGGTATTAGGTCCATCTGTATTGCATCAATAGGCAGATCTTGTTTGACCGAGCTTCATTGACATACCGCGAGAGCATTTACTTTGCGTTTTGCAAGGGTATCAATGATTGCTTTATTCTGAGCTGGGTACAAGAATGAAATGACAGTGCTCCCTTCCTTTATGGACTCCGCTTCTTGTCCTTGTATAGGAGGCCTAACCTTTAACATTATATCTGATGAGTTGAACAATTCCTCTCGGGAGACAAGGGTTGCTCCAGCTGCAGCGTACTGCTCATCTAAAAATTGTGCTTCAGCACCAGCGTGTCGTTCCACGAGAACTTTGGAAAATCCTTTTTTCTTCAGCAATTCAGCATTTTGTGGGGTCAGAGCTACGCGACGTTCGTTTGGAAAAATTTCCTTCGGAATTCCTACGACCAGGTCAGAATATGGTATGCCTGTTGGCACAGATATCGAGGGGGGGGATTTATTGGACGATATCGACGAAACATGGAAGGACCGTCGGACTCCAGCGGAATAAGTATCTCTACCTAGCTTGACTTTAGAAATGAAAGGAGCAAGCTGACGGCCTTTGAAAGCAAAACCCAAGGCGTAGAAAGATCTACAACCCATCGTGTGTAACCACCGTGCAGTGCTGGCAAATGGTAACTTACAACGTAAACAATTCGGTTAAAGTTCCCAATTTGCAACCGCACAAGCGGTCCGCAACCACGTGATAACATACATTGTCACTAACTTACAATATCCGATAATTAACTTTTCCTCATTCCTGCTTCCCATATCTTGTATGTTACAACTGGCCGAAACACAGCTACTTCTTTACATATTAAATTGCCTACCATGTCACCCACAACACATTCAATATCTTTATATGCCTCGGGGCGCTCTTCAATAAGGAGATCGGGTTCTGTGCAAATTACTTCCGATCCAAATCTCGTCACAGTCAATCCGGTCCTGTCGATTTTGCCTTTCTTGTGTAGCACATTACGACCACGAAGTCTGCCAGCACCATGCGCTAACGATTGCGCTGCGGATAATTAACCCTTCATTTCGCCGTATTCACCGTATGCAACACGAACCTTACCTTTATGTTCACCATCCCCCGCGGGCTGGAGTAGATATGTATAGTCCCCGCGACTTCCTGGGCAAGGTACCACTCCCATATCAGCAGGAGCTGCTCCTTCCCTATGTATCCAAAAGTCACGCCTTTCACCACCAACTTGCATTGTGCTTTTGGTCACAGAATTATGTGTGATATCAATAACTTTGCGTAGCTTTTTAGACTCCCACATCGACGACCCCTCGGTATTATTATTGGATTCTGCATAAAAAATGCATTGCTTAATCCGATACGCAACAAGATCCCGATTAGCTACCGCCCATTTGACTGCATAATCATGCAGTTCTAGGTATCTGTTGATATCAGGAGAATCCGGTGCGATATAAGGATTGGATCCTATTCTGGTCTCACCCTCCAAAATGGAAGCACCAAGCCCACGAGATCCCGTAGGAACTATTTTATACGATCAGTATTTTGGACTTCTAGATTTTTTTTTTGAAATACAACTCGTACTGAGAAGATAAAGCGGCCCTTCCTCAACCTGTATTTCTACCGCAACAGAGGCATCAATTATCTCATTTGCCGTACAAATTTCTGCAAAATGATTTCCTGCGCCAATTGTACCTAATCTTTTTGCATCGAATGGTGATGACCGCTCGATACCATACTCAGCGAGCCATTCCGCAACCGGCCCTGGCCAGGGATCATCAAGACCTCTCAACATAGCTGCGAGTTTTCCCGGTTTGTGGGCCACAGAATTTGATAATTGGTATAAAGCTATCCCGCAACCAATATCCGATCTTACCAGAGCAGGGTATATATCTTCAGACATGATTGCACGTCCTAATCATGTAGTTCAATTTTGTATTCTGGAAACAATGGAAATACGATATAGATACCTATTGGAAATTTGCCTCCAGGATGGAGATCGGGCATTCCGACAACAAGATGTACACCAACCAGTCCACTGACTTGCTTCAATTGCTTAAAAGCAACCTGATCGATAAAGCTCCTGCCACTAAACAGTATTTGAGTATATACCATCCCACCCGAGAAACGACTGACCGTATGACACGAATTTCTGCTTGCCGCAATAATTGACTTTGGTCAACCGTAGGTCCTATACTATTGAAAGTGTTTTGTTGCGGAATTTGTTACAAGCCTCGCGAAGGATGGATTGCTTAGCATTTGTTGATGGTTGGACCAGAAGAACGAACTTTTTGGAATGGTCTTGATTGAGAGTGACTGTTACTGGGTGGGATGGCATTGAATAGAACATTCAATAACGAAACCCCTATCTTAGTATTTAAGTAGCCATCATATCTCTATGAGTAAGCTCAATACTGTAGATAGTTTCCATGTTAAAAATACACATCAGGGTCTATACAGTCCCATTCAAGGAATGAAAGGTTTAGGGTGCTAATTATTATACCGTGACATTTGATACATTTGTGTAATTGTGAAAGTTGTAGTATAGTAAAGCCAGGGAGGTATCAATTTTAAGCTGGGACCCATGTGTACAAATTGACAGAGGTTGCTTCTACGTATAAGGCCAAGCACTTGATGAGATTCATGATAATTAAGGTATGAAACATTTGAAACTGTTCGGGTTGCGTACCATTATATTTTCAGCTCGTTATTTTAACTTACCCTTTCCGACCACTGGTTTGGGTTTTAAAGTTTATCGACATCACCTGAGTCTCCTGCATTTGATATTGGTTCTTGGTCTAACATTTATTTCACTTTGCCGTTGGATGAAGCTTCATGCACATGTATGACAGTCTGTTTGACTTGTCGTTGTTGTTCATCATGGTTGATAGGTAGTGAATCGTGCTATTATCGCTGTTATCTACTCAAAAAATTCTAAATATACAAATACATAGACCACGTTCAAGGGCCGTATTGTATCATCGAGAGACATTGAAATGAGAATCGTCAATTGTACTAAAGACGTGCCCTTCGTCCATCAATATATCCAGGGCATCACTGTAAACGATTAGTTGACCGCTGCTCATTCTCGACAAGACACAAACCTAATTTTATGAGCATCCACGCCAGGACCAATGGCTCGAGCGATGGCTGCTACGTGAACCCCTTCACCACCAGGGTTTTGTGCCAAAATGAAGCGTACAATTGCTAGTTGAAGAGGGGGCAGATGAGAGAATTCGTCATTTTGAATTGATCCACTGGATTGTGCTGTATACGCCGATGTGTTTGCCATGGATCCTTCGCCATTTGATCTTGGCAGTTGACCAGGTCCGGGAGGCTACAATTGAGTTTGTTGATGTCAAGACTGCTCCAAACTGGCCTCAATACACTCACAGGTCCACGTTCTAATATCAGACTGACTGAAATCGCTTCGAGTATGTGGAAATATACTTCATGGGGATCTTTTATCACGCGTATATGTGTCGCGTTTACATATCTCTTATTACCGAAAGTCTTCAACCCCCCAGTAACCCGAATGTAATCATTTTCTCTATCAATGATGAGGGCTGGCATTGCCATGCAAGAGATCGGACTCACTCTATGTTTCCCCATTTGACCTTATCCTCTTCAACACTAGTATCTAACCAACGTCGAGATTCTATGCGACCTGTTCCATCATCAATCCAATAGACGCAATTTGTCGCTTGCGATTGAATTGATTGGACTTGACCAACTATTGTGATCTTGCGTTCGCAAGTTGTCAGAAAGCAGGAGAGGTTCTCGTGGAAAGTTACTCACTTGCCCTACTTCCATATCATCTACCATCCAATCTGCGTCCGTATGAGTTTGGGTAGCTTTGATAAGTTGGGCAATGGTGAGTGGTCTCAATGAATGGGATGCTTCGGTTCTCTATGCAACAATAAGCAACTGTCGAGGTATTGAACTAGGGTTATACGTTACCCGCATGCCTGGACTACCTCCGGCATTGAAGGGGGAGCCCCCTTGTATGTACCCACCACCACCATAGCCCGGATTTGAAAAAGAATCCTGGACTGTTTCATCATTTAATGCAATGAGACACAACGAAACTAAAATGCGTACATTGACTCATGGAAGTTAGTTAAGAGAGTGCGTTGGAGTGACAATACGCGTTCGTCACACGTTTGTAACGAGCAAAGAGCTCAAGCGATCACGTGCACAGCCGGACTGGTGTTAAGTACTTAAAAGTCTTTAGACATCTGGATCAGATCTGGTACTATAAGGTTGTACTTTATCATCTTACCAAGTTTATGGATGACCCTACGAAAACGATGCAAATCAAAGTGGTCATGACATCGAAAGGTGGAGGAAGCATAGCAGAAATAATGACAGGTCGTTGAGGACAGATTATGTCCCTTCAAGCCAGCCATCACAAATCCTGTAGCTATTGATACACGTGAATCTCTCATTCATGAGTTCCATAGCAGACGAGCCTCCATCGAGCGAACGCCTGATACTTGCATCAGCACTAATCGATAATCACTAAAATCTATCATAAACCAGAAATGCAATCATAAATCATGGAGTTGTCGAAACAAGTCGAAACAACTATTTATTAGTATCATATGTGTGTAGGAGTTTGAGTGGGGGAGGTAAAAATGTCTACAATTTTTTCGTTGGGTATCTAGTTAGCGTAAGAAGAATATATCTTTCCCATCCCCTTGCCTACACTTTCCAATACCTTTTTGCGAGAGTCTTGTACTTTCTTAGCTATACCCAGAATGAAGTCATGATCAACCTGAGAGATTACCAATGATTACAGCGGGTGGCATTAAGAATCTCATGGAAATACTTACTGAGGCACTGATTAAACTACACCCATCAACGAAGGCCTTGCGTTGGTCTGCTGTTCCTTCCGCCTCGCCCCGCTTGATCAAAGCTGCAGATATGCTCTTGAGAACGTCAATAGCTTGCGATCGAATTTCCTTGAAGCTTGAGACCAACTAATAACGGTACATCTAGTTGGTTGCAAGAGGCTTATTTGGAAACACAACTCACGGAACCAAACTTGTTCATCTTGACTAAAGACGACGATTTGAAACGTACGGTCTCTACAACAAGGAGAAGGAAGGACTGTACAGTATACGAGTAAGCAATCAGTATCAAAATTGGCGGGAAACACCCACCTCCTGGGCAAGAGCAGCTACATGGAGTAACTCGCTAGGCAATGATGACTGTTGAGCTTGGTCAAAGCGCGCTTTGATATCTGAAGAAGAAATTGGTAACGAAGAAGACGACAGGACACAAAACTTTCATACTGTCAAAATACTTGATGATTAATTCGGGAGGATCGCTGACTACCGGAGGCTCTTCATCCTTTTTGGTGTGACCATTACCAGATCCATTCATTGAAGGAATTTCAACGCCTTTCAAAGGATGTCCAGTCTTCAGCTCAGTTTGTTTAGCAGCCTCAGCCAAAACAACAGCAGGTGGTGGACGTGCATAGTCATGATAAGGTTGTAGCCAATCAGCTAGAGCAGATGCAAATTCGACAAAAGTAAACTCGTCGGGTGTTAACTAAGGAAGCAGTCAGCATATGAGTGTAGTGCACGGAATGATCCTTACGTTGTGTATATCTTCTTTTGATATCGAGCACAAACGTTCCTTGAGTGGGAGGCGCTTTGCTGACTCTATGCATTGTTTAGGTCTATCTCCAATCAACAACTTCTCTTCTACTGAATCGTCCAGGTCGCTGGCTTGTTGGAATGCCCTGATATAAACTTTCAGGAATGTCCAAAGCCATCCAAGCTGTTTATATAGGTGAACAGGTGTAACCACAATAACCTTCAGTGTATCTTACCCCCTCTGAGTTTCCGAACAATAGTGTTTGCTCGTTCAATGTTTTAGAGATTTGTGGTTGGTAGTTGCCCAAGATTGCAAAGTCACGATTATCATGATGAACTTGTCTATATTAGCAAGTTTTTCCGGCTAAATAAAGAGAAAGAGAAATTGACTGACTGCGGTCGAAGATAAACTTCAATTCGATAAGTTCCATGTCTATGATATCTGAATTGATTGGTTCGTGTGTCAGTCGCATACGGAGGTGTTCCATTTTCACAATATCGCGCTGAAGCGAATTATCGAGTCGTTCTTCGAATGCGATGAATTCCGGAATCTAGATTTATGTAAGGCAAACAACTTGCTTAGCTTGGGTGCTATATACCTGAGAATATTTTTCTGATGTAAAGGCCCGGACAACAAAATCGCCTGTCTAAGGACAAGTTGAGTACGTCATGAAGACCAATTTTTTAAAGAAAAATTACCTCCTGTGAGTTACTTAGATATATCTGGGTGGACTCGATACATTCTGTTACATATGTCAAGTCGCCAGAAGCTGCAGCCGAGAATGTCGAGGCTCGTGAGAGTGCGAAATGAGATAGGGTATCGCGCTGGACTTGTTTGATATGCATGCCACGGAAGTGATCCAAAGCTTGACCTGGGGCACCTGTGCGAAATAGAATATCAACAGGTATCCTCCGAAAAATGAAAGATACAAACCAAGCAATCGATATATCCTGACGAGAAGTAAGCGTGCTGAGAAGGCATGTTTACTCTTTGTTAAAGCAAATTCTAAAAGTGACGCAGCACTCCAGAGGTATTCATCCTTAGTAGATAGAGTCCATAGGCTTATTAACCCGTTCGCGGCCAACAGGGCAAGGTCGTCAGCATGTTGTAATTCAGTTGACGGCAGGTCTTTTCCTAATGGAAGGCCCTCAAAATATGATTGGATATAGATTTTTACACGATCTGTTTCCGCTTCTACTGTCAGTTCTGATTCTGTAAGGTTGTATCGAAGGAGTTTCTGGGCATTGATAAAACGGCGGAGGTCAGTTGGTGTTACCTACAAATACGTTGGTTAGCCCCCTTTAGGAGATATATGTTGCGCCATGTTTTAGTACGTACAAAGGAAGCTGGCACAGCTTGAAGGAAAGTTGTCCATTCTGAAAGCTCATCGTGTCCTAGGTTAAGGTAAGGCTTCATATCCTCGAAACAACACGCTTTATCTCCAATACTGCCGAAGTATTGTTGCATCAAGATGACCATCTGGTGGGGATCTGCTTAATATGTGAGAGATTGAGGACATAGTTGTGATTGTAGCCCCCACCTTCAGAAGCTTTATGCAGACCCGCACGCTTTTCCAGTTCCAGCAATGCAAGTTGCGCAGAACGATCTTTATGCCCGTCTTCTTCAGATATCTGACGGAGTATCCTTCTGGTATTTTCAATATCGGTTGAATCTAATGTCGACTCCCCCTTGGTAGACTCATTGGCTAAAGTCGCATCTAGTAATGATATAAATTCTAGCCAATTCCGGTCTCTGGTATCAGCGTGAGAGTTGGGTCTAATGTGATAGATCCGTAAGTCTTCTCACTTATGTTCAACAATACGCTTTTCAGCGATCAAGCCCTCATCCTTGATCAGACCTCGCATACGCCAGATATCACGTCGAATCTCATTACACGATAAGCTTGTAGCACATATACTTTTTCCGACGTCAGTGTCGAGTAACTTATGAGCCTCATCCAAGTGTCCCAATTCACGCAAAATTGACAGGTGGAGATGGAAGCGGTCTGCAGTTTGAAAAGATGGTGTTGGTGAAGTGTTGATCAATCTATGTGCAAGATTATAGAGTAAAGTGCGCATGTCGGAAGGCGTCGCAGAATCATTTGCCTGTTTGCTTGTTATATTAATGCATCGTGGTTGAGGTTACTGCTGCACAAACCTGAAGCACCGCACTTATGACACTCCAATACAGATACCGGTCTTCTTGAAATTGTTTATACATCCTTGTCGATATCTGGATGATTGTAATAAGCAACACAGATCATAGTGGCGAAACAATGTATTCACAAGCTGAGCCGACTTCCAGTGTCCGGCGCGTACATTCGCAAAGAATGTTTGTGCGCCAAGCTCTTCGTTAGTTGGCTGTTGCTTATAAGCTTCTTCAAACATTGTCACCATGTCTTTGTCTTTGAAAAGAAAAGTTAGCACTGTTCAAAGAGTATAATCAATTAAGGTGGACGTACGCCGACCCAGCCCTCTGAGGACGTGCATCATAGCAGTTAGCACGGCATCGTTGGTGGGTTTCGACTCGAGAATTTCATCACATAGTACCAGTGACTCCTCCACTTTCTGAGATCTGATCAGTGCCAAAGCTTTCAGTGCCTGATAAGTTGAAGATTAGGAAATTCGTTCATATTATTTGAAGTTTCTACGACGCACTCTAACAAGCTCATTTTTAGGATACTTTTTTAGCAATTTGTTACACGTCACAATTGCTGATTTATTGGATCCGGTGTCGAGAGCATCTGTACATGATCTGAGTACGAGTCGAAAGCGTGTTCATGAGATGAGTTAACTAACCATATACAGGACGTATTTGACGGTCAAAGGCAAGCGATGACATTCTGGAATGACTTTTTGGGAAGAATAAGCAGTGTTTTGTCAAAGTCGACGTAGTCTTAGTGAACGAGGAATGCTGAATGAAAATGTTCAAAACACAAAGTTCTCAGTTTGCATTGCCGGAACTTTGACCAAATTTTAGTAACCCTGACTTGGACCCGTCTCGACTTCAGTAACGCTGATCGCCATCGGACACTTCGGGTTTAACAAATCTATATTCTTCCCTACTATCTCTCACTTGGGCGCACTTTATATAAAATGGTTCCCGTATTGCTCTCTAGGTAACCTCCAATCTCTTTGAAATAAGGTTGGTTCTAATCATTCTGACTCATGACAGAGGACTCGATCCTATGTTGGGCCTATTTACAGGATTTTTCGCCTATTATCTCTATGAAACCCACCCGAGAACTGCCCTGGCCAAAGACCAGAGATTAGCAGAGCTTGTCTCATGGAAATGGGCCAAGATTCAAAACAATAGATCTTCGCGTACTTTGGGCACCAAACCCCAGTAACAACCAACGGCATGATAGGATGATGTCCAGCAGTTCTCAAAGTCGACATGAATGACATGCCCTACATTTTTGACAGTCAACAGGCCTATCTAGTTTGGTGTTCAATGGTACCAGGACTATGCAATATTTCTTGTAACATCTTCATTATCCCTTCAAACGTTTTCTTCTCAGATTCCGTCACCCCCATGGAATCTTCCCTAGTTTTTTTCCTTAGTGCAACTCCAACAATGACGCTGCGACGGTTCGTATCCAGCGACATCTGTGTCTTCAGCCAGAATATGGTAGCGATTTGAGCAGCATACAACGAATATAGGTTTTGCAAGTGTTCAGACTGTGCGCTTCCGAACAGTGGTAATATTTGTATAGCAGGTGGTGGAGGTGGGTTAGTTTCCTGGCCGACTTCGGCATTTGAGGGCGGGATAAGTGGTACAGTGACAGGGAGAGACACTTGTAGCTTGCATATGTTATGAGTTCATTGTAGATGAGTCTTGGACGATTGTAGGTACCAGAGTGCCCACTTTGCCCATCTGCGTGACAAGTATTAAAACACGATCCGCAAAGTTCTGGATTACCAATTCGGTAAACTCTCCTTCCAGCTCTCTTGCGATCGTTCGAGGAGGAAACATAGTATTACTGTAAGAGCTCAAAAATCAGATACACAAATATGTGGGAGTAGCAGATTGAGACACATTTTCAGCTCCGACGGAGCCTACTCTCCTGATATCCTATTTGCAACTCGATGAGTTACAAACGGAATATTCGAAGAAACAAGTACTTACTATAATATATGAAGCTTTGAAGGGTTATGTAGACGGTTGTCGAGTTAATATATTTTGCTTTGTCTTTATGTAGTGCCACACTTGATAACTAAACATTCACGTTTCGGCAACTCTAAATATTATAATCACTCCCTTACACTCGCGAAACATTGTGGGTAAAACCTTGGCCGTTACCTTTACTGAGGTTCACTGATGTGGAGGGGAACTTTTCTTAGAACGCGCGGGGAACCATTGTTATGCAATCTGTATCAACTTCCCCTTCCAAAGGCAAGAGCAAAGAAAGCACCCAATGGCGAACAGGTTGGTGGGACTTCTGGCTACTGGTAGAAAAACCCCGCAGGTGAATATATTGTCTTATTTTCTTTAGATTTTCCTTACCTGTAATACAGACCGCTCGAATGGTCTCGTTCTTCAGTCATATTTAGTGCTCACCCAACGCAACCACTGCTAACTGCGCGTCATTTCTCCTCGTCAAAGCAATTCATCATACAATCTCCTTCTCCAATTATGTCTTCACCAGGTTCGTTCGCACCACCTGCGGTTATATCAGTGGCGCCAGGAGATGATTGGCTCTTCGCCTATTTTCCGTGCAAAGAAGGTGATTCAGAGGGTACCGGCTGTCTCTGGAGTCGCGGTGCTCAAATTGACAGCTGGTCTATAAAAGAGTGGTGGAAATTTCCTTACGGTGGGGGAGCAGTCGCAGTTAATTGGCTTGGTTCTCAACGGGAGGTACATAAATTTCCAGCTATCGTCACACTCTTGATATCATATAACTTCAGTGGATACCCGATGCTTCGGGTTCGTTCACCCGCCTTCCATTCAAGGGGCCAATCACACCAGTTTCTGGACCAACGCTCCTTGTTGTAACCCAGGATCACCAAGTTCACCTCTTCTACTTGAGACATTACACATCTTCGTTGAAGATGATCAAGTGTTCTCTCTCTCCGCCAGGAATTGCTTTCGAAAGTCACCTAAACCTCTCCGATGGACTACGAGCAGAAACACAAGGCGTTCGACAGTGCTCCGACGCGTCTATAGGTTTGGCTTACAATGGTAAGAGCTCAGTGTCTCTCCAAAATTTGAGGTCCGTAATTCGGTGGTCAAAGAATCTTCAATGATTGTAGCAACGCGCTCCCGTCAAATCCCCCCTCCAGCAATTCGTGATTCTCAGCTGGATGACCTGGTCTTGAACGCAGAAATAGATCTAACGCAGCCAGCATTAGGACCTGGTTCAAAGTCTAGAATATGGGAACCGTGTGGAGAAGAGAACATAATTGAAATATTTGAAGTCCAACTAAAGTTTGATGGGCAGCAAATGGGTGAGCATTGTGAAATTTCTATTCCCTTGCGACGTGATCGCTATAATTCTCTTTTTGCTCCCAGTTTTAGCCGCACAGCCAATACAAACCCTTAATACATCCGGGAGTGTTCTCATGGACCTCACATTTTTCTGCGTACCCCCTGGCATCCCATTACAGCCAGAACCATTCCAACCGCCCTCTTCCCCAAAGAAGGTAGAACCAGAAAAGGCAAAGTTATACCTGACTGCTATATTTCTAGATTTTGGCGACTGTGTGTTTCTTATTGTTTTATTGCGCACATTGATTGATTTCAAGAAACAGTTTCAACAACACCAAAATCTGAACTTATCCTCTACTCCTTTACCAGACAACAATCAGGTACAGGGTTCAAGGGAAACAAGTTTACTTGGGTTAGTGTTTTTATTTTGCAAGTTTATCATCGTTCATCGTTATGCCAAATTTTTAAAAAAGATACCTCGCACAGAAGCAACGCGTGCATTTGACTCTGACGTTCTGTCATTCATTGTTCCGACCTTATATACAATGGAAGAGCCGATTCTCTACTTGGGCAAATTACAAACTTCAGGATCGATTGGAAAGCTAGCGAAATCGCCTCGCGATGTACAAATTGGCACAGTGTGCACTTTAAAAATGTGCGTTCTTGCCAGGTGTTATGTATAATATATTCAATATTTCAACTGCAGCCCTGATCTTCGTGAACACGAAAAGTTCGAAAGTCTTCCTATGCTCTCCGCACAGAGCAAAGTAGGACGAGACCGTGAGTATTAAGTATAGGGAAGAAAAATCGTGGCTAACTTCAACCTCTAGTACCTCTTAGATCTGCTATATCTCCGAACCGGTTGCTCCTGTGTACATTGTCCTCCTTGTCATGGCCATTGCAAGTTGCTATACACAAGCTTCCAAGAGCAAATTTAGAGCCTGACACGATTAGTATGTATATTGTGTATAACGATTTCACATTTAATCGCAAAATGTTACAGGCTTCGTGACTAGCATGTCAAACTTACTGGTCGTATCAATCCTCGGAAAGAAAAGTTTCGCTGACGTGACGCATTCATTATCCCTTGTATCTGTCAAGCTCAGCGATGTGGTTGAGGTGCTATACAGGTCTCTCGCAACCTTAGGTAGTAATAGTAATGGATTGTTAAATTCCGCGACCAAAGATTTTCTTGGCGTTGCCCTTGAGACTTATAGGTGAGTCAAATTTTACCGAATATATATATTACTGAACTATCTGCACAGAACGAGGGCACTACGAACTCGAGACGAAAATGAAGGAGCAGTTTTGGCAGCTCGTTGGCAGGCCGCGAAAGATATATGCTCACTTGTTGCATGTAACGTGGCTTTTGAAGATTGTAAAAAGGGCGATAGATACGATTTTGGTGAGTTTTATTTATCATGGAACATACATGTATATTAAAGAGAATCAGATGCTGCCTGGCAATTGAACAATCTCTGCGGCTGGATTGTTGAATTTATTGAGAGATTGATGAAAGAATGTGTTCTATCTTTCGAATTTAGCCAGGAACATCAAGATGCGAGCGAAGACAATTCGCAGACAGTCAAGACGAGTGTGTACAGTTGTTTTTATCTTACCCGTAATTATTGAGAAATGACGCTGAACAGCACCTCCTTCGTCCAAATACTCCGCACCACCCACCCTTTTAACCCTGGTACATCCCTATGTTGTGCAGAATTTTATTTTGGCGATACAGCATATAAAACGCTACCGAAGTGTCTTAGGATCCTCTGTACCAGGAAGCGAGAATGCGCAGATAGCCAGGGATGTCCTTATTGATCTCGTCGATTTGTCTGGTGTGGACCTCGCGGCCCTATCTGAAATCCTCGAAGAAGCAAAAGCACTCTCGGAACAACTGGAAAGTAAGTGATACATTGTTTCAATAAGAAATTTTACCCAGACCCCGTACTAGAAAATGACTGTGATGCGGCTCTCGCATCTTGTCAACCCACTACGAAAATGTATCCACAACTGAACAAAACACTCGCCAAAATTGTGCAATCGAATGTCCTGGAAAAAGCCTCTCTGTTTATCAAGCCTTTTGACCTTGTCGACAGTGTAGCACAGCTGGCCATGAGTACACAAAGAACGGACAAAGAGACGGATGTAATAAGCAAAGAAACTCTTACCAAGCATATGTTAGGATCTGTGTGCTTGCGCTGTGGTGGAAATTCCGAAGTAAACAGCAGTTCTTCTATTCCCCAAGCCCTAAAGGTATCCAAGCAATGGGTAACTTGGGAAAAAATGTGGACACTACATTGCATTTGTGGAGGACTCTGGTCGTCTGTAACAATGGGATGACTAGAACTGGGACATCGGCGTTGCCTCCTTCACCGAAGGCAAGCATAGGGTGCATATATGCCAAGGACAGAGGAACCTCTGCAATATAAAATTAAAATCTAATTGTCAACATGTTAACTACAGCACTCTTGAAAAATATCATGAAAGTTGTGCATGTACAATAACCAGATATGGCATTTAGCCCATTCTCTTATGTAATGCAGAATGATCACTATTGAATTCAAGTTTGTGATGATCCTGATACTCTGGCTCTTCCAAAAATTCCAAGAATTTTAACCATCTTAACAAGTTGACAAGCATTTGCAACTGCAAGGATATATCAAATATGCCCAAAATTACCCTTCCATCCCTTCCAGTATCTGGTCTTTTTGGTATTTTGAAGCCGTCAGGACCAACCAGTATGTCCGTTATACACGACATACAACAACTGGTTGGGAGATCCAAACTATTTGTCACCCCAGACAAGTTAGAACAGATGAAGGGAAAGAAAATACCTAACAAAAGTAGAGGAAAACGCGCTCGAGTTGAAGGAATAAAAATTGGGCAAGGTGGAACCCTCGATCCTCTTGCGCATGGTGTTCTCGGTAAGGACTTCACGTAAAGGTTGACGCTTATTTCTCACCTTCACCTCCATGTTGTATAGTCATTGGCGTTGGAAAGGGAACGAAAAAGCTTGGTGAATTCTTAGACTGCACCAAGGTAGCTAACAGGTTGTTATAAATATACCGCCTCAACTTACATATAACAGGAGTATCGGACCACTTGTCTACTCGGCTGTGAGACAGATACATATGACAGCGAGGGATCTAGGATCCGTGTTGCACCTTGGACTCATGTAACCCCAGAGGAGATAAGATCTGCTCTGCCTAAGTTTACTGGCGAAATTTTGCAAACACCACCCATGTCAGTAGCCTTCCTGCCAGGTCCTACCTTATCCAATCCTTTTTCATAAAGATTCTCAGCACTCAAAATGGATGGTAAGCCTCTCTACGAGTATGCTCGTAAAGGTATACCTCTTCCTAGGCCAATCGAAGAACGAAAAGTTACAGTCCATTCTTTGGAACTTGAAGAGTGGAAAGGAAATAACCACAATTACAGTTGGCCTGACAAAGTTTTCTCCGAAGAGGAGAAGAAGTTAATGACAAAGGCACTGGAAGGAGCTGGCGAGAAGGTCCAACTCCAAGACGAAGAAATTTCAGACACTACCCAAAAACCGACAGCTTTTGTTCTAAAAATGAAGGTCTCTGGAGGCACTTATGTACGGTCTATCGTTCATGACCTTGCACATTCTCTGGGATCTGCGGGACATGTTGTTACATTGACACGTTCGAGGCAAGGACGTTTCTGCATAGACCCTCTAGATGATGATGAACGCTCTTGTGTTCCATGGGAAATCTTTGAGAAGGCTCTTGAAAATACTGGAGAACTTGATGAAGATGGGTGGACAGAATGGGAGAGGGAAGTTATTCAACGCTTGGAGATCGTCGAAGACAAACGCAATTAGTCTGGATCATATCTTTAAAATCCTTTTCCAACATAACCCGGGAAATCTAGAGCCAGTGGGTTTATTTTGACCCGAAAATCATACCAAGTTACTGATTCGTCATTGGTTATCGCGGATAACTTAGAAGATATGTCGCGTACAGACATGTAATATATCACGGGGCTGCGCTCAACGTGGTTCATCATCTTTTCATTTACCCCTTCAGGTCTTCCAAGTCCCTCTTGAAGACCAAAAGCATGTTGCCGCGGTAAATGTACTGTTAACGTGACCGCCGATAGACTCATGATCATCCATACTCATACTCAGCTTGATAAAATCAGGTAGGAAACTATTGCTCGCGTTGTAAGGAGTCAATGTATTCATTCTAATTGAATGTAAAGAGCACCACCTTCTCTCAGGACCAATGATCCATGTGACGTTCATTGCATTTGCAGCCCGTCGGGTTTTGGAATTTCGTGTGCTGAAGGCTTCTCTGCTCTTCTCTCTGCCACGTCTAATAGATAAGTCATACATATGCCAAGATCCTTCAAAGAACATTTCTTAGCGTGATCAATTTAAGGCATAAACGGTTCCTCCGTTACAAAAAGGATCCCGCAATTCAGTTACCCTAGCAGATCAATATATAAACCTTATTACCGGGTAATATAGACCTTTGTGAGGCCAGCATTACCTACATGTAGCTATAACAAGTTATATTTACATCATTCTAATCAAAGACCCTTTATGTAAGTTGTGCGTGAATCGTATGAAGAAATGAGGAATGAGGGGCGATCCAACCAACCGGGAAGCGGACCGGTGGACAACGCGTGCCAGGTCGGGCCGGGATCTCCGGTCCGTTAATCAACTCAGCGCCACTTCCACCGGACATTTATATATCCAAGCCTTCAAGCAAGCCATGCCTCTCTAATCCTCAACCCAGTGTATCATTTCTTCTTCCACCTCGATTCATCATGGCCACAAATGGAACCAACGGTATCAACGGGAACTACCATTCAATCTCCCGTCATTTGAAAGCAGGAATATATGCGCCTATTCCTTCCTTTTTCCTGCCTGATTCGGAAGACCTTGGTTCGTACTTCAACCTTTTGGCCTGGTGCTGCTAAATGACCTCGCAAACCTTCTAGATATTCCTTCGTTCCAAAGCCATATCGTACGAGTCGCATCTGCAGGCGTCGGCCCTTTGATTGCTGGCTCTATGGGGGAGGCAATTCATCTCTCGCACGGCGAGAGGGTAACCCTAATCCATGCAGCGCGCACTGCTTTGGACAAGGCTAGCCTCCTGGAAGTACCAATAATTGCCGGAACTGGGGCAGGAAGTACCCGCGAGACTCTGGAACTTACTAAGGAAGCTGCTGCTGCAGGCGCAGACTATGCCATTGTAATTGCAAGTGGATATTTCGCTGGTGTGCTGGCCAACAACACAGAGGCGCTCAAAGCCTTCTGGGTGGAGATATCAGAGAAGAGCCCTATCCCGGTTATAATTTACAACTGTGAGTTGGCTTTGAAATTTATACGAGGTTTACCCAACAATATGTTTGATAGATCCCGGGGCCAGCGGGGGAATTGATTTGGACTCGGACCTAATTACGGAACTTGCCATGACTTGTCCCAACATTTGCGGTGTCAAACTGACGTATGTATCAATACTTTCGTGGGTGTTATCCACTGACATATTTTTTTTGAAGGTGTGGTAATGTTGGGAAGCTTACTAGAATTGCTAATGCCATCTCTAGTCCAACGTTTACTGCGAATTATCCTCGTCGAAACGCTAACGCTCCCTTCCTTGTTCTTGGTGGATACACTGATTTCATTGTACCATCGACCTTTGTGAGTGGTCACGGTGCTATTACCGGTCTTGCAAATGTTGCTCCAGTGGGTTCTCTCACAACTTTCAGGAGACGATCTTTAGCTGATACCGATGATCTAGCATGCTATTGTATACCTCTACGAGCTATCTGAGAAGGCCACGCAAAATGTTTCCCTCCTTTCGGAAGCACAACGTTTGCAGGGTATTATAGCACGTGGGGACTTCACAATCGCGAAGGCGTCTATTGCAGGGACCAAATACCTACTTGAAAAGTTGTATGGCTACGGAGGACTGACTCGCAAACCCCTTCCACCGATTGATAGTTCTGTCGCGCAAGCGTTATGGGAACATCCACATACCCAAGATCTTGTCAAACTCGAACGTGAGCTCAGTGGAAAGACCAAAGCTTAATATCAGGAGGATAGTACTTCCGTCCGCTGGTGGTTACTTATAGTACTTGTAAGCCGTACTTGTGCACATGCGGCATGTACCTTGTCTTGGTTGAGGTTGCGAGACGTCATGCTAGCCAATCCAATGATGATTCGCAATTCATGTAAATTATTGACTTTGTATACACACTTGAATCCCCACGTGTACGACTTATAATTTTACCTTCTATTCGTTTTTGTATGTTAATTGAGTGATTTCAACATTCGAAGATAAAATCGGATTATCTGGATAGCTTCAGGCTAAACACTTTCCAAACCTTTCATTCCTTACTTGAATGGGACTGTATAGACCCTGATGTGTATTTTTAACATGGAAACTATCTACAGTATTGAGCTTACTCATAGAGATATGATGGCTACTTAAATACTAAGATAGGGGTTTCGTTATTGAATGTTCTATTCAATGCCATCCCACCCAGTAACAGTCACTCTCAATCAAGACCATTCCAAAAAGTTCGTTCTTCTGGTCCAACCATCAACAAATGCTAAGCAATCCATCCTTCGCGAGGCTTGTAACAAATTCCGCAACAAAACACTTTCAATAGTATAGGACCTACGGTTGACCAAAGTCAATTATTGCGGCAAGCAGAAATTCGTGTCATACGGTCAGTCGTTTCTCGGGTGGGATGGTATATACTCAAATACTGTTTAGTGGCAGGAGCTTTATCGATCAGGTTGCTTTTAAGCAATTGAAGCAAGTCAGTGGACTGGTTGGTGTACATCTTGTTGTCGGAATGCCCGATCTCCATCCTGGAGGCAAATTTCCAATAGGTATCTATATCGTATTTCCATTGTTTCCAGAATACAAAATTGAACTACATGATTAGGACGTGCAATCATGTCTGAAGATATATACCCTGCTCTGGTAAGATCGGATATTGGTTGCGGGATAGCTTTATACCAATTATCAAATTCTGTGGCCCACAAACCGGGAAAACTCGCAGCTATGTTGAGAGGTCTTGATGATCCCTGGCCAGGGCCGGTTGCGGAATGGCTCGCTGAGTATGGTATCGAGCGGTCATCACCATTCGATGCAAAAAGATTAGGTACAATTGGCGCAGGAAATCATTTTGCAGAAATTTGTACGGCAAATGAGATAATTGATGCCTCTGTTGCGGTAGAAATACAGGTTGAGGAAGGGCCGCTTTATCTTCTCAGTACGAGTTGTATTTCAAAAAAAAAATCTAGAAGTCCAAAATACTGATCGTATAAAATAGTTCCTACGGGATCTCGTGGGCTTGGTGCTTCCATTTTGGAGGGTGAGACCAGAATAGGATCCAATCCTTATATCGCACCGGATTCTCCTGATATCAACAGATACCTAGAACTGCATGATTATGCAGTCAAATGGGCGGTAGCTAATCGGGATCTTGTTGCGTATCGGATTAAGCAATGCATTTTTTATGCAGAATCCAATAATAATACCGAGGGGTCGTCGATGTGGGAGTCTAAAAAGCTACGCAAAGTTATTGATATCACACATAATTCTGTGACCAAAAGCACAATGCAAGTTGGTGGTGAAAGGCGTGACTTTTGGATACATAGGGAAGGAGCAGCTCCTGCTGATATGGGAGTGGTACCTTGCCCAGGAAGTCGCGGGGACTATACATATCTACTCCAGCCCGCGGGGGATGGTGAACATAAAGGTAAGGTTCGTGTTGCATACGGTGAATACGGCGAAATGAAGGGTTAATTATCCGCAGCGCAATCGTTAGCGCATGGTGCTGGCAGACTTCGTGGTCGTAATGTGCTACACAAGAAAGGCAAAATCGACAGGACCGGATTGACTGTGACGAGATTTGGATCGGAAGTAATTTGCACAGAACCCGATCTCCTTATTGAAGAGCGCCCCGAGGCATATAAAGATATTGAATGTGTTGTGGGTGACATGGTAGGCAATTTAATATGTAAAGAAGTAGCTGTGTTTCGGCCAGTTGTAACATACAAGATATGGGAAGCAGGTATGAGGAAAAATTAGTATCATAGTCACTACATCTTACATAAGATATATTGTTCAAATGACGTCACGTGTCGGGGACCTACTTTGCATCGAGGCACGTGCTTCATCGAGGTTGTTAGTCTGGCAGCAGCACTACACCACCAGTCCTTGAATCTTATGTTCTTGAGTCGGGCTGCTCTCAGACGTATCTAATCCATAGCTGCCCTCCATGTCCTCATGGCTCTTCTCATGGCTTCCAGCTTTTCCTTCCATTAATATTGCTCTTCCTTCGAGCATCCAAAGTCGATTTCTTTCCTTTGTGCTCAAGAAATCTCTCGGTCATCTCCTCAAACCTAGCCAGCTTGACTCTCTCCAAATAGACTCCCAAATCGGCTCAGGCTATGTCCGAGTGAACAACATCGAACTAAACAACGAGGTCTGTGATGGAAATATGACGACATCAACTGTACTAACATCACAGTAAAGTCTATCAATGATTATTTAGTCGGTCTGCCTGTAAGGCTTCAAGACGGTACTCTTTCATCGGCCGTAGTCAGGATTCCCTGGCCGAATCCTCTGACATCGAATGTTGGCCTTAAACTTCAGTCCTTGCATTTGGTCTTCCATGTCCTGCCTTTCGAACATCAACAGCGACGAGCTAGTATCAATTTGGCAGATTCTGTTGCTTCTGTCGCTGAATCGTTTGTTAACGAATTGTCGCCTCGAGAGGAAGCTACTATATGGGATTCATTCCACTCCGAACTCGCAACATCAATCAAAGAAGATGGGCCTAGTGTTCCTGGGGGAATAGATCCCTTCTCCCATCTTAGTGAGGGTGGGGCCCAAGGGGATACGGACCCAGCGGGTGTCTCCATTTTTGCTACCCTCATTGAACGCCTTCTTGCCCGATTTGAATTCGAAGCCAAGGACATACGCATTACTCTTGTTGAGCCAGACAATATGAGTTTGACCTTGTCGTTATCTGAAATCAGTTATTATACTGATAGTAAACAATCTGATCCAACTTTGGGCATCAACAATGAGGCATCCGATGGACAAATCCGTACTTTGTCGATATCTGGAATCCAAGTTACGGCTCAGAACCTCCGTGCGCCATACAAGCCAGCTTCACCACAATCACCACTTACCCCAACCACCTTTCCCTTGTCAGGCAACGAATCCCCTTCGTCGCCTCTCACTCCACATGCGTTTAATAGTGGCCGTAAGTCAATATCACCAGGTTCATCATCATCATCACTTGATGAAGACACCCAATTCGCTATGTCACAATCACTCGCATTTCTCCCCCCTAGACCTGATTCGCCCTCTAGTTCAATGTCCGGTAGCATTTACCAGAGTGCCATATCAATTGCGGAAGAACACAAAGAACACTCAAATCTCGGCGCGGAACAGCAATCTAATCTTCATATCGCTATACCGACAACTGAGCCTGCGCTACCTAGGGATGTCGCAGATGTTGTGGATACGTGCGAAGACATCTTGCTTTCTTTTGGACTTTCACCTATCATCATACAAGCAAAGACGCCTCCTCCACTTCAAACATCCCCACAGGACTCCCCATTTTCAGATGGGATCAAGACACAACCGGATGCATTGAAAATATCAGTGAAGGTTGGCCTCATAGCATGTGCCATACAAGCATGGCATGTGGGTGGCATTCTACATCTACTGGATACTTGGGTATCTTCCATGTCTGAGCCAGCTGCAGATTCACCCCTTGAATCTTCTGGCCCAAGGGCTGGGGTTGATTTTGATTTAAATCTCAATGTTCGGGGAATAATTCTTCTCGTAGTACCTCCTTCAAACGATAATATTGATGGAGAAATACCGTCCCTATCTGATTTCTTTGAGCATCCTCTGGTACCTCCTACTCTTCCTCGCTGCTATGTTCGATCGTACCTAGAAAGCATATCTGGCGTACTTTCGTTACGTGTAAATCGTGTCTTACCACCAAACAATTCCAAAGCTCCTGAAGGTGAAAGGAACTCTCTATCAACTTCATTAGAGATGTCGATTGGGGATATATCAATCTTCTCTTTCAACCATCCAATTACGAAAACAGAAACTGGACTTGTTGCTACTCCTATTCTAATCACAGACCCCCACCTTACATCTCAATATTACCTTACACACGACCACCCTTCGGACTCTACAAATAATCACTCGTCTTTACCACACTTTGAGATAATAGACTGGACTGACGAGAAGTATTCTGCACATGGTACTAGGCTATCTATGTGGAGGTCCAAAATCCCACGCAAGAATGTGAAATCGGATGGATTGGTATTACCTACTCAAAGTGGCGCCACACCTGGAGAGGAGCGCATGGATATTCCTACATCCATATATTTATCGATTCCAGCTATAACTATCCGTGGCGAGAATTCCTTGTCCAAGAAAAATAGATCTCAAAATATCGATGTCAAGATTGTTCCGCTCCACCTCTTTGTTGACCTTGGGAAAGCCCTACACTATGTGTGGCTGTCCTTTATCGAAAAGGTTCTTGAATCTATGCCAAGACCCCCTGCGACAAATAAAAAGGATCCGTCGGCTATTGAAGGTTTTGACAGACACAATGTAGCTCAATACGAACAGGATAAGGTGACTTTAGGGCCGCACTCGCGCGTTGCCCTGGAAAGGGAGAAGGAAAGGAAACGACTTGAACGACTAGTACTTGAAGATTTAGATTTAGGCTACGATTACAGGAATAAGGAGGGAACACCTAAACACAGGTCCCCCCACGGCCGTTCGCGGAAACAGGTAGACCCAATGCTTATTTTTTCGTATTTATCTTACAATCCCTCGATTAGCGCAGGTCCGATGATCCCAATCGTCCGGAAGTTGTTCTCCATTTTAGCATGATACGAATCGAGTTGCGATGTCCATCTCCACTAACATTACAGAGTCGTTCGGGGGCTGTCATCATAGACGTTCATGGCATTGATTTCACAAATACGATGAGAAAAAATAGTACCAGATTTGCGAATTTGGATCCTTGGAAACATCAAGCCAGGGAACCAGATAATACGTCTGTTACACACCTCTTTGGTGCCAACTGTAAGAGGATCGTGTTTGCAAGCTCGGCAACAAGGTCCAACGTTGCAAAGTCCTTTGTATCAATTGGATCTCTAGCCTCGACACCTGATGACACCCAGGGAATGCCAGAAGCCTCATCCGTATCCCAAGCTTTGAAGCCCAGAATAGAACTTACAAGAAGTCAAACATCAACGCCAACTACCGCGTTATCGTTAAATATTCCATCAATCCACGTTGAATTTGATAAGGATATTCTGGACGGGCTTCAATATTGGGCAGATGACGTTACACAGCTGCTTGAACGCACATTTGGAATCGACAACATTGAAAGAGGAGATAGTAAGGACACTATTCTGATTGGAAGTCACTTTTTTGGCAAATCGAGGAGCGGTAGTGGGAGTCGAATGAGTATGGATGGCGGTGGCGCCACAGGCGAGTTCGTTATGACTATGATAATATCAGAAGGTGAAGCGATATACTGTCACGGTATCAGATATACTAATACTGTTTAGCATACATACAACTCCACCTTCCCCGAAGCGAGGAGGGTACACTTCGGCCCTTTATCATAACTTCTTCAGACCTGAACATCTTAGTCGAACTTCGTCCGGAAGGAAAGGTACATAAACCTTCAACGCTGTTATATCCTCTCTGATTGTTAAGCAGGATCAGACTGTTGTCACTGTCGGCATTATGGATGTCGTTGTCAAAGATCTATTACCTTCTTCAACAAACACCATTCTTTCTCTCACATCGCCTCGTAGTTTGGTGCGTAGCGAAATATATATATATATATATTTGAGGAATTTATATTTCCCCGTAGTCCTCCGCTCCCAAACAATTGGTCAAACTTCGGTTCACGTCATTGGTAGTACCAGAAACAGCAAGCAAAGAGACTAGTTTAAAAGTCACACTTTGTGGGTTTACATTTAATTTGTACCCTGATATTCGTTGGATAGCAGACCTCGGTTTGTTTTTCAAACCGCCACCTGGAGTATGTAACTCCTTGGACTATTGTTTAAGATAGAAAAATAATGGCGTCAATTTTTAGGCATTTGAATCCGTTGTTCCAACTGACCGGACTAAAATCTCCGTCAAGATCGTTGATGGGTCTCTACGTGCATTAGCCCCCGTCCATCCTGGTGCTATCGTGGTTTATATCGGGGACGCAAATTTCTCGACCGATGTCACTGGGGAATCACCACACAAATTTTTCCAAATCAACTTTTTAAGTCTTGCCCTACTTGCAATCGACAACACCGCCGACACGACTGAGACTAGTATTCCTACCATAGGGGTTGCAGCTTGGAAGGTCTGTTGAATTATATGTTTCTACGATGGACGCTAATAAATTTTTTACCTGCTAGGCATCTGGTTACGCGTTACTTGCTGATGTCGAAGATCTACGTATGAATATTAGCACTACAAATGTTACTCCTCCTGATACCCAGGTCGGTCCCATTTCGTCTAAAATTTCGGCCTACTGAACTTATATTAGGTGGATATTGGTCACATCACCCTCCGCATACACCTCTGTGCAGATTCTATAGCAGCAGTTTCTGCTTTTGCCACAGATTTGGGTTCAGTATATAAACAACCGGCTGAAGAGTCAGTTCATTCCAACTCTTCGAGTCTTCAACTCACCGTAAAATGATTTTAGGCAGCCCAAACATGAAAGACGCCCGACTGTGGTGTCAGAAGTACGAGAAAATCGCGATGGCCTGATGTGTAAGTATACGGGCTTCTCATATAAGGATTTTATTGATGTGGTATCTCAGCTTCGGTGGAAGACGTTGCTTTTAAGCAAATGCCGGAAATTGGTCCTCCACCAGATATGATAGCTGATGATCTCCCAACAAATCTGGATTACCTCGACGAATCATTTGGGGCAGCAGCAGGTTTGCGGGAGCTCCGCGACGACGACCTAGAGGACTTTGATGATAGTGAGACCTCGCAGGAAAGCGTTTCCACTCCCGAAACGACAGGTCTCATTTCAAAAATCGGGGGTGAAACAATAAGAATGCTACAGCCTAATCTCAAAATAACTGAAAATTATTTCGAGAATCTTCCTCCAGATGCTTCTGAAAATTCCGGCATTTCTGAGTTGGTATTCTTTTGTATTCTTGGAAACTATATGCTTACTTCAATTTCCTCTTATTCACTAGTTCGACTACACTTCGTGTACGTATCCGTGATAGTGACGTGACTTTATTATTATACGATGGCTATGACTGGGTTAGGACCCGCAAAACAATCGAGGAGGAAGTCAAGGAGATGCGCAGGCGCCTTGCTAGAATCAAACAACTCATTGCTAGTGGGCAGACACAAGATCCTGCTGTTGAGGATACGAGTACCCTGCTATTCAATTCCGTTTATATCGGTTTAGAACAGGATGTGGATTCATTAGAACCGGGAGCTCTCATTGCGGCCATCGATGAGGAACTGAGGGACGACTTGGAGACTGCTAGCCAAAGTTCTTGGCAATCCCTGAAACCTGTTTCCGGAAAACCCTCTCCTCGTTCCACAAAACTCAGTGGAAAACGTCTCAAGAGATCTAAAGGGCCAAGTATGGAGTTCAAATTACTTGGCTTGAATGCCGAACTTGATCAGTTCCAACCTGAAGAAGAGCTTGTATCAAGGACATTTGTCACAGTGAAGGACTTGGAAATTCTGGACCACATCAAGACATCGACCTGGAAAAAATTCTTGACTGAATTAAGATCGGATTCCAAGGGCAATATCCGGGAGTCTGATTCGAATATGGTCAGAATTGAACTGCGCAATGTTAGACCAGTCCCTGGGGATACCTCACAGGAAGTTAGATTAAGAGTAAGCTACCTTTTCAGTCATTCTATAGGTTACTGACACCCGAATAGGCGAAGATCCTGCCGTTGCGACTATACGTAGACCAGGATGCTGTTGATTTCTTAAAGAAGTTTTTCAGCTTTAAAGACCCAAATGCTTCGCCGACGGAGGGAACTAGTGATGGCGAGGCATATATTCGTAGGTAATCCCTTCATCAGAATTTACCATATTTCAACATTTCTAAGAGCTTGCTGAAATTTTCGCTGTTGATCTCAAACTCGACTACAAGCCTCGCCGTGTTGACTACAGGGCTTTACGAGAAGGCAGAACCATCGAGCTCATGAACTTTTTCCATTTTGACGGAGCTGAAATGACTTTACGTCATATAACTTTGTCGGGGGTCAGTGAATCTTTCATTATGGAAGTTCACTATCGACTGACTATGAATAGGTTCAAGGGTGGCCAAGGCTGTTCGAAATGCTAAACGACCTGTGGACTCCGGATGTCAAAGCTACACAATTGGCAGAAGTGATTTCGGGTGTTGCACCAATCCGATCGGTGGTGAATGTAGGATCGGGACTTGTAGACCTCGTTCTACTACCAATCAGTCAATATAAGAAAGATGGCAGGATTGTCAGGGGTATACAGAAAGGGGCAACGGCTTTCGTCAAATCAACCGCAATTGAAGCCATAAAAATGGGAGCTCGTCTGGCAACTGGTACCCAGGTGATTCTGGAACAAGCTGAAGGTGTTTTAGGTGGCCAGTTTTCAATGCCTGTCACGGCAGAGATGCTGCAAGTTTCTGGTGATGAAGTGGGTGAAAGGGAGTTTGCTTTCGGAGAGGATGACGAGGATGCGGAACTGTACTCTAAATATGCGCAACAGCCAACGGACATCAAGGAGGGTGTGCAACATGCTTATAAAAGTTTGCATAAGAACTTCAGTTCTGCTGCTCAGACAATCCTTGCCGTGCCGATGGAAGTTTATGAGAGGTCCGGAAATGAGGTGTGTTTTGGTATTTCGGTTCATTGATATCTTTGCTCATTGAGTTATTCTAGGGCCCTGTCCGTTCCGTTATTCGAGCTGTCCCTATTGCAGTATTGAAACCAATGATTGGGGCTAGCGAAGCAGTGAGCAAAACTCTGCAAGGATTGCACAACACTCTCGATCCGAACCTACGTCATGAAAACGAGGCTAAATATAAGCATCGATAAAGCAGCGAACAGTTTCTTGTATAGTCTTACTAATGATAATCGTACCATTCACTTCTACCACGCATTTGTACAAAACAATATATCTGCATTTTTTACATGTATAATGGGGGAGAAATACAGATGACAAAAGAACAATTAATCTATTTCCATACCCATAGATCGTCCTGCTCCTTGTATCAGTGCACTTTTGGCCTTGACAGGCACTTTGATTTTTTCTCGAATCTTTGTGGATTCTGTGGTAACCGGTAAATGAAGTTTGACGGACGACTTCACTGCTTCCAAGGTCTTGCGGCGGTGTGCTCGTTGTTTTTCTCGACTCGCTGCCATTCTAAACGAAAAAGGTCAGTTTTGTAGGGATATGAGGATTTAGGGATATGTGAGTGAACGGACCTGCTCTTGTAAAATGCGCGCTCTCTGCGAGCTTTGATTTCCCCCACACGTTTCATTGCCTTTACCGTCGTTTGGACGAGCTCGCGATCGTAACGCACGGGTACGTTCCTTCGCTTCTCGAATTCTATTGTTGAGTCCTGGAGAAGATGAGTGAGCGGAGATATAGAATTATCCATGAGAAGTAATACTATAGTCATCTCCTTCCCTGCTGCTTTCCGGAATGCTTTCGTCCACCGAACTTTACGAGGATTTCGTTTCATTCTGCAGGAGTAGTTAATTCTTTGATTAGAGAGAAATGCATTTATTATGAACGAACTTGAAGTTTTTATGGCATCTAAATGTTCTCTGTTATAATTTTTTGTTTTGAAGAATGGCCAATCCTGTACTCACTTTGATGTACAAAATCTGAACACCTTGGCATCGTTTCGAACAAATGCAGAGCCTAAAAGAAACATGAGCCTGACACGGAGTGAAGAGGAGTTTGTGCTGACCATGTCCCGGATAAACGTTTGTAGAGCAGAAATAACACTTTTCTATACGCATAGCGACAAGGCGATAACGAGGGTTCCAATGGATGCAAAAAAGGTAAATGCTGCTTACGTGATTTGTGGAAAGTATTAAAGAGACAATTATAAATTTCTTGTTTCGACATATAATTACCCACGTAATCCTCCACGCCCTGTGTTGACACATACAGTAATGGGACGTGCTCCAAGCCATCATAACTGGCTAAATAACTATTTAGGAAATGTCGGTCAGGCAACTACTTTTCATCATGATTTCCTGGTGAGTATGCAGTGTACAATTGTCTTCAAGAAACACTTATCAGATTGTTGGCAGGCTTAGAAATCTAACTGCGATACCAGACACACGAGAGCGCGTGTCCATACAATCTGTACATCAGAAATTACTACCCCTCTTTATCTGCTATTATACCTTTGCAGTGCTTGTCCTTCTCCGTAATACACGTTACATTCGCCTTCAGATCTTGCCTTTGACGCTGTGGCTTACATTCCGGTCCATCACACGACTTGACTTTTCATTTGATGGTCGGTATCCTGCTTGGAATTTTGCATTTGGTGTGAGTGGGACATATTCTCGTTATATATCGGAGAATAACGTTACAAAAAGATGGCTATGGGTCAACTTGCATTGCGAGTGACTTTCTGGGCTTCCAGAAGTACACCCCTGACAAAGAAGACAAAATCCAAAGAAAACCAGGTTGCGGGTGTGGAGACTGACATCATGTCTCCCAGAAATATTTTCTTAAATGCTCTCGACCTAATTGCAGACTTTCGAGGATGCCAATGGAAATGGTCTGGTCAGCTGCATATCGCGAAACAGACACGACCGACATCCTCTGGTGTTCTTTTCTCCTCGGCCACATTACTATCCCTAATAGTCCATACTTTTATTGCTGACTTCCTGCATCACACGCTTCGCTACCTCAACACCACAATTTTACACGATAATACCATATTCCAAGATTCTCTTACATATTTACGACGATATGCACTTGCAGGTGCAATAACTGCAACATTTGGCATCATGACACACAGCCTCCTACAAATAATATATGACATTTTCACGTTGCTTGGGGTTCTATTCCAAGGGCAGCATCCCTTAATCTGGCCACCATTGTTTGACAGTCCATTACGCGCAACCTCTTTGGAAGATCTTTGGGCGCGTCGGTGGCATCAAATGATGCGAGGAGTATTAATTCCTATCGGATACAAACCTGGTGCATTCATTGCAGGACGTGTAGGGGGTGTACTTTGCACGTTTCTCGTCTCCGGTCTACTGCATGAAGTTGGATTTTGGAGCATGGGGAAAGGCGTAGATTTCACCAGGGTCACTGGTTGTTTTGTTATGGTGGGAGTTGGCATTATGATAGAGGGCGTCTGGACAAAACTTACAGGCAATAGGATAGGCGGTATTCTTGGGATGTCATGGACATGGGCGTGGATGGTGTTTTGGGGTTCCGGGTTCGTTGATACAGTATTCAGGGTGAGATTGTTGGACAGTGCGCCTGTCCCAGATTTCATCAGACCCAGTCATTATACCTCTCATTATCTACCTATGATGAACTGCAAATTAGATTCCTAACTTTGCTTTGCAATGTACCTTGTGTTCTTCCGAGATGTTGCAGGTGATATATTGTTGTGGGTCATTTTTAGAAAGACAGGAAATGTCATTTTATTGTGCAACATGTCCCTTACGTGCGACTTCAAGGCATCTTTCTTCTAATCCCTTTATCCAAGTCACTTCAATTCCTGCGCTTATGAGGCGCTGAGCGCCTTCACAATTCACGAAATCAGTAGGCTCGCCGACTCCGATAAAGCACCGAGATATTTTTGCTGCAATGAGTGCATCAGCACAGGGGGCAAGCCCGGAAGTTCTGATGGAGCAGGGCTCCATAGTTGTATAAACATCGGAAGAGGATAAAATGTTGTCTATATCTAGAGAAAATTTTTCTGTTGTAGAAAACATTGAAGATAGGGTTTCTTGAGACAGAGCACGAGCCTTTGCAAGTGCATTTGCCTCAGCGTGAGTATTTCCTGGCAGCTCCCTAGAGTAGCTGGTGGCAAGGATAACTGGGGGACTACCCTGCAGTCGTGTGATGATTACACAGCCAACGCAAAAAGCTGTAGACGATGGGGTACATTTGTCGGCCTCAGATAGGGCCAAGTTCAGAAAGTCTAGATGAGAGAAAGCTACTGATAATCAGAGAAATAAAGAACAGAATAGTTGTACACAGCTACACTACCTTGTAGAGACATGAAATGAATTTGCTTACGTACGCAGCTGGTACCCAAACACTTCAAGGGTTCCATGATCGCGCTGCATTTTAACGTCAACCTTTTTCCATGACCACCATGGCCTCCCCTGGTCCCTCTGATATTGCCCCCTTGGCTGAACAAAACGATGCCCCGATGTTAAATTCTGCTCAAGACGAAGAGGAACCTGATGGTGACGTTATTATGCCCAGCGTCACGGATGACAGCTCGGAGGAAGGTGAAGATGACGAGGAGGAGGCCCGTCGGATTCGTGAAGGATTTATTGTAGATGAAGACGAAGAGGAGGAAGAAGAAGACGAAGAGGAGGAGCGAAGAAAACGCCGTAAGAGGCGAAAGAAACACCACCGGAGACGTATGTGAAATTCTTTCTGAATTCTCTTTTTGAGCTCATGACATTCTCATTTAGGTGAAGAGGATGAGGAAGGGTTAGAAGAGGATGACCTTGATTTATTAGAAGAAAATACTGGGGCATCATTCAAACGAAATCATCGTCTCACTCGTCTACGTCGTGGGCGCGATTCGGAATCGCCTCCAGCAGCATCATCCTCGAAGCGTGCTGTAGTTGTTGAGTCGTCAGATGATGATTTAGATCAGGACGGAGCAGCTCGTGTTCCGGACATTCAAAACATTTGGGACGATGATCGGGGACGAGAGGAAGATGACGATGACGGTGATATGGACATGGACGATTTTATTGAGTATAGTGAGGATGAAGAAGGAGGCACAGCAATGAATGAGGAGGCCCGGGCTGAGCGAAGAAAAGAAATGAGGCAGGAGCAAGAGCGACGTAAGAAGGCTCGGGGGATACGTCCAGAGATGGCAGGAATCGATGCGAAGTAAGTGTTTACCTTATCTGTTATTCATTCAGTGGTTTTGACCTCTTATTCAGTGCCTGGGATGAAATACATGATGTCTTTGGAGACGGGCATGAGTATGACTGGGCTTTGGATGGTGATGAACAACTCGAACATGAGGAAGACTATTCGAGAACAGAAATGAGGTATCAAGATGTCAGTAGGAGGTTCTCAGTTGCTCAAACAGTCACTTTAACTAGTTATGTTTGTTAGGTCTTCGAGCCATCTGAAATACGCAAAAAGCTGCTTACAGAGGATGACGATCTAATTAGGGTTCAGGACATTCCAGAGCGCATGCAACTAGCGACATCATCCCTATCTCAATCATCAAACTTGTCCTTACATGCCCAACAACACACTCAATTGACAGAGAATGATTTAAATGGTGCTGCTATGTGGGTCACGCAGCGACTGTCTGCCAAGAAGAATAGAGAATTTTTCAGTCCTGATGGTCAACACCAACACCTCAAAGGAGATCTCGTTATGGCAGTCACATTTTCCCTTCGATATTTGTTCATTGAGGAATATGAAGTCCCATATATATGGACACATAAACGGGACTATATATGCCACTTCGATGTGAACGACATCCGAACGCGATTCGAGCTTCTCAGCTTGAACGAATTATGGCGGATCTATTCTTTGGGTCAGAAATACAGGTCCCTCTTGGAAAGAAAAAAGGCTTTAGCAGCTCTGTACGAACGTCTTCAAGTAAAAGATGATTACTACGAAGAGGAGTTACAGCCCCAGATTGACGGTGTAGAGGTGGTTGCGGATACTACTGAATGGTTGACTATGAAATACAAGGACAAGAAACAAAATTCTATGGAGTTTCGTTTCCATGATGATGAGGAGCTCGACACTAACAACAAGAAACGCAAAATGCCTAGTCGGATTTCTGCGTACGAAGTTACAAAAAAAAGTGTTGTCTCTAAACTTGCTCAGGTAAGTATATGTGACATTGGGATAGATAATCGAGGATAAAATTTTGTATAGGGATTCGGAATTGAACCACATCAAGTTGTCCTCAATTTTCTGGCATCTCACCATGTCCATTTCATTGACGACCAAGAACTCAACCCCATAGTGTACGCTGAACAGTTTGCCGATCCTGACCCTAGTAAAGCCCTTGCTCCTGAGGAACTACTGCGTCGCGCCAGAATGATAATCTCCACTGAACTCGGCAAAGATCCTTTACTCAGAAATCAAATGCGTCGGTTATTCAAGGAAGAAGCTCAGATCTCAGTGGAACCCACAGAACGAGGGATCACGAAGATTGATGATACTCATCCCTATTTTGTAAGCTTCGCTCGTTTACTTTCCCAAATTTGACTACAGTCCGTTCATGATTCATCACAGAATTTCAAATATCTTTACCGTAAAAACATCAAACTTCTCCTCGAGTCATCACAATTCTTGCAAATTTTGGCTGCCGAGACTGAACACCTCATCAACGTTTCTATCTTCCTTCCTCCGAACGTCAAGTCTAGCTTCGAAAGAAGACTGAACGACGCTTTTGCTTCTGACAGTTTCAGTGATGCAGCAAGGGCTTGGAATGAAGAACGTTCTCGAATAGTTCAAGAGGTCATAGACCAGCACCTCATTCCAGCAGCCGTAAAATGGACCCGGGAGTATCTTAGGGAAGAGGTAGAAGATTATTTGGCCGCCCGGTGTGGTAGCCAACTAAAGCAGGCAAGCACAGCTAGACACTTATTATGAATTGTACTAATATTGACAATAGCGTCTTGATGTTGCATCATATTCAACGCAAGTGATGAGACCAGGCGAAACAGCTTCTGTCCTCGCTGTATCGTGGGGCAAAGGTGATCCTCACAAAGATGCTATCACACTCGTCTTCCTTGACGAGGCGGGACATATCATGGAGTACACCAAAGTTGACAATTTGCACGACGCTGAGCTGTTGGATGAGTTCATAGACTTCCTGAAAAGGCGAAAACCACAAGTCATTGTCGTCGGAGGCTTCAGTATGGCAACATTAAAGCTCACACATAGGATCAAAGAAATCTTATCAGGGTCGTCGGGACAGCCTCAAGGGGAAAATTCAAGTGGATGGGGAGCCACTTCCAATGAGCAGGCATTTGATATCCCAGTCATTTATGTTAATGACGACGTCGCACGAATTTATCAACATAGCAGACGGGCGGCGGATGAATTCAGTGCATTGTCACCAACTGCTAAATACTGCGTAGGACTAGCGCGCTATGCTCAAAGTCCTTTGAATGAGTTCGCAGCCTTAGGCCCTGATATTACAGCTATTACGATCGAAGAAGAAGACCAACACTTGGTAAGAAATCAGTTTTTTTCTTGGGTTAGAAAGGAATAACTTATCTATATAAACCAAAGGTTCCCCAAGAGAAGCTGCTGACAGCATTTGAGCGGGCTCTTGTCGATGTAACGAATAAAGTTGGCGTAGATATCAACAAAGCTGTTGCAAACACTTATTATCAGCATCTCCTTCCATTCGTTTGTGGCCTAGGCCCGAGAAAAGCGCAAGCACTTGTCCAAAAGATTGGATCTCTTGTCAGTTTCCTTTATCGTTTGACCTATAACCAATCTGTTGAACGCATTTATAGGGTGGTAATCTTGTAAACAGGGATCAATTTATCAAAGGTGGCCTTCTGACGACCAAGATCTTCCTCAACGCTGCTGGGTTCTTGCGTATCCTGCAAGACAATCAACCTGATATGAAGATGGTTAAAGGCCGACATGATGACGACAACACGCCAGATCCATTGGATGATACTCGTATCCACCCAGAAGACTATGAACTTGCTCGCAAGATGGCAACAGACGCCTTGGAGCTTGATGAAGAAGATGTTCACGACGAACACCCTTCACATGTCGTTGCCGTTATTATGAAAGATCCAGATAACGAAAGAAAGTTGTCAGAATTGAACTTGGATGAATTTGCGATCAGTTTGCACCAAGCGAATCATGACCAAAAACGCCACACTTTGAATGTTATCCGGGACGAACTGTTGCGGCCTTACGCTGAACTCCGAGAAAAATTCATTCTTCCTTCAGATTGGGACATTTTGACCATGCTCAGTGGTGAAACCCAAAGAACGTTACGAGTGGGTCTCATCGTTTCCGTTCTTGTTCTTCGAATCAAGAGCACCTTCGTCAACGTTCGCCTCGACTCCGGCATCGAAGGGGTTATCAACTCTCAATATCTCAGCGATGACTCGTTAGCGAAACCCGACACAGTAGTGAAGAAGGGTCAAACAATTCAAGGGGTTATCATCGCCATAACATTTGAACTCCCGCAAGACTCTTTCTTCGTAGAGTTGTCTTCACGGCCATCTGATATCGAACAAGGAGATAGTACTTTCAGGTGTGTAAGGTACGATGAAGACTGGGATAAAACTCGTTATTTGAAGGATCAGGAGTTCTTGGCGAGAAAGAAACGGGCCGAGATAGATCGCACTCGTAGAGTCATCAAACATCCAAATTTCCACAACTTTAACAGTGCGCAAGCAGAGGCATACTTGGAGAAACAACAACGGGGCGATGTTGTTGTACGGCCTTCGTCAAAAGGCGTCGACCATCTTGCAGTTACGTGGAAAGTTGATGATAAATTATATCAACATATCGGTAAGTTACCCTTATTACTATCATCTTCTGAACGAATCTGATTGCCTCCAATAGATGTGACAGAACTCAATGCAGACCCTACCGGTCAAAGCGTTGGTGGGCAGCTCGTTGTTGATAGTAACCACACATACGCAGATCTGGATGAACTGATTGTCAATCATGTACAAGCCATGGCCCGCAGAGTGGAGGAACTGATGTCTCATGACAAATTCAAACCAGGAAATGAGGATGACCTTCGTACGTTCTCTCATTTCGGATATCTTGCTATGGATGATAATTTGCTCCTTTCAAGACCTCTTCTTGAAGAACTTCCTAGCTGCAAACCCGGCAAAGAGTATGTATGGGTTCACTCTAAATAGGAAACGACCTGGTCACTTCAATCTATGCTTCTTGGCTAATAAAAGTTCGCCCGTCCAGACATGGGTGAGTTCTTCACGACCCTCAGATGGTGTTTCCCCTACTAAGAGGTTACTCTAGCCTGTGCGTGTCGCTCCGGAGGCTTATTACCTATTCGATGCAGCGGCAGTTGGAGTGCCGGAGCTGTGCGATGCTTTCAAAGTCAGGTATGATCCCTATATGTCCTAACTCTTAACCAAATACAACCCTAATTTTGAATAACTCAGACACTTGCACGAATCTCAGAACTTGGTAGCAGCGGGTGCAAAGACTCCGTTCGGAGCAGGAATGCGTACTCCTGGACGCCCGGGTGGTGCTACACCTGGACACATGTCAGTTCGTCAGATTGGTCGCACCCCTAATCCGTATGGAGCTGGAGCACAGACGCCCTATGCAGGAGGGGTTCTACCTGCTGGATATGGTGCACCACAGCCGCCACCGCCGCAGAGCACTTATGGTTACCGAACTCCTTCGCATCCGCCTGGACCACCTGCGATCCCTCCAGGTATGAACCCTGCTCGTGCTGCTATGTTGCAACAAAGTTCGGCAGGAGGTGGAGGATGGGGTGCAAACAATTGGTCATAGAGAAAATGTACCTGCTTTCTTTAGTGTAAGGGTATTACCAAATTCCTTCATTTATTTCTCTTGACTGTCTTTGTTACCTGTTTGGATACTTTTTGTGGTTGTGGGGGTACCAGAGTTGCGTGTAAACTATAATATATGCTTTGTGTTGTTTTTACAGCCTGCTTACCACATAACTATTGGATTATGGGGTTTTATACATATTATAATAATTTATGCCCCCTTGCAAGGGTTGGGTAAAAATCGTTATACACTTTTGATGTCATGAACAAACACGGTCTTTGTAGATTCACCATGCCAGCCCCGATTACTGCTCGCACTAACCAAAAACCTAGCTCCTGAATCAATAACTATATGGGATTAAAAGTTTTTTTTTTCAACATCAGCGCCCAGGAGACACATTTCTTAAATGAAATCAAACTCACGCAGTTGAGAGATATAGCCACCATGATGCCCAGGGATGATCTTAAACGGCACCCCACTACGTGTTTTACCAAATGAATCTTGTTCGCCCGTTTCCGCAACATTCCATAACCGCAGATTGTCAACAGAAGCGCTAAAAATTTTTAAAGGTGAGAAATGCCACATGCCAAAAGAATTAGGTAGTTCGTACCAAGCAATATGTCTACAGTCGGGAAACGCCACAACACAAGAAACAACACCAGAACTTAAGGGGTTACGCAATGTTTTGAGGAGTCGAGGTGTTCCAGAAGGTCCTGAACGTCCGAGTAGGCGAACATCCCACACGTCAACTGTGCCGTTCCGTCTTCCGGCATAGATTTGACCACCGTCTGTGGACCAACAGGCCTGTTTGTATTTTTGGATAAGAATTGAGAGAGCATGATGAGACAATTCGGCTTACAGAAAGACACCAAGGCGGAGTTTTCTCACTCATCCATAATCTCCCAACTCCACGTCCAGGGGTGTTTACCCTACGATCCCAAAGGATTACTTGACCGTCAATTGATGCAGTCAACAGTAGGTCTGATGAGAATGTTGAGTATGATGCTGGTTCTAGGAGGGGAGGCGCATTTTTCGGGGGTGCAATTGCTCGTGGCGGCTGTTGGTGGGAGGAAGGTTGTGCCGGTGCAGGGGCGGGAACCATGATCGGAGAAGGCGGTGCACCAGGAAGGTTAAGTGTTGTTGTTGCCACTGATGTATCAGTGATAACCGGAGGGGGGTCAGTACCAATGCTCGTCAGTGCATCCCCTTCAATCTTCTCCCCGTTACCTTCATCAGGATCATCAAAAAGTGGATCGAAAGATGCATCAGACTTGTCATCGGGGTCCTGTGAAGATGATGGTGGTGCTTGTGAAGTTATAGTATCTTGCGTCTGCATCTGCGACTGCGTTTCAGTGAGAGGGGGCTCAGAGATGGGCTGACTCTCTTCTGACATCACCGCTTGATGTAATTGTGATTCCAGGACAGCAGAATCGTTCATTGGTTGTAGTGTCTTCTCAGCTTTAGGCTCGTAAGTCATATGCACGTCAGCCGTCTCCGGGCTACGCATGATTACTGCCGGTCCATTTTGTACGTATCCAGTGCTCAAAGGACGTACTGCAACACCTGCTAATTGGGCACCGTGAGCAGTAAAGTTGCGTACTATCTGGCCGTTATTAAGGTCCCATTGCTTTTTTTTAATTGGTCAGTGATAATGATAGAAATAAATCTAGTTGTTGGAGACTCACCAGAGCTTCACCATCCCACCCTGCACTGAAAAATCCCTTTTGTTCATAATCCATAGAAAGCGCGGATACAGGTCCACGGTGACCATTCATTACATGACAGAGTCTCCCAGGCTCATGTCGTACAGTAAATAAATTGATATGTCCTGTCTGTTATAGATTAGATTTAAAACTTTGCATAGATGTTGAGGAAGTAAACACACATCAGACCCTGTCAATGCCCACAACGCGTCTGAATGCATCGCGAGACTGTACACAGGCGCAAGCGGCGCGTCTTCTCCTGTAATGACAGCTTTGCTAGCTCCTCCCCCCCCTGCAACACCAAGAGCAGCACCAGTACCAATGGCACCAACAGGTGTAGGATTCTCCCACCACCCTCTCACTTGGCCAGCTTTCATCAAACCTTCCACAACACCTGCATGGTGACGCTGAGGCGCACTCAAAAAGGTTTTCCCATTTGCTGCCGTAAAGACATCATAGTCCCTCACATATCCATCATCTGATCCAGTTAATAGATGGGTCAGACAAGCAGATGCGGCAAGCGCATGAGTAGGCACTGGATGTGGGAGTGCCAAGAGCGCCTCTACAACATAAGTACGTGTTTTCTTGTAACGATGGTCTGTAAATGAGGGCGGCAGAAGTGCCAAGCGTCTGCGGAGAGCCGGAGAGGGCGAACGAACGCGCGTAGGCGGAGGAGTGGGTGCTCTGTCTGATATAGGGGGTGGCGATAGCATATACATATCCCCACCAATCTGCTCGTCAACCTCCATCGCCATCGGGACATTCTTGACATCGACCACTTGTGTTGCTGGGAGAGGTGCATGGCCTTCTTCCTCTTCCTCTTCCTCTTCTTCCTCTTCCTCCTCTTCCTCTGAGGGTGAGTCACTGTCGTCAGACCCAGAGTCATCTTCACCATCCTCTGACCCCTCATCATCTTCTTCAGGTTCAACTTCAGCCTCAGCATCGGCCTCTACTTCAATATCACCCTCTGCATCGCCTTCTGCGTCCAACTCAAATTCAAGGTCGTCGTCTTCAGACTCACTTGGAGCCATGAATTCTTTCGACAAAGTAATATAAGCTTAGTCAGCAAACAATGAGAACCTGTATATACAAAAAAAGGACCAGTATATGGAAAATAAATACTGCCGGGTGATATAGATACAATGAAACAATTTAATTAGATACAAGAAAGAAAGGTCAGATATATAAATCAAAGACACTTGTTAGCATGGACAACACAAAAGCGAGCAGCAGGCATCCTGTGTCCTGGTGCGCTTGGATTTTGGAATTCTGCATTGGAAGTATTAGCAGTGCCAGCCTGCGTATCCCCCGCGAAGCCCAAGCGCCTCCGGACGGACTCATAATAATCCACCACTCTTCGTGGGTCTATGGCTGCAGTATTCTCTTCGTTGTCAGGTGTGTGAACCGTTGCAGAGTATTGGATACCCTCTGGGTAATATAAATCTCGTTGCGCACTCGAGATGAGACGGTCCGTGTTGGACGGAGAGACGTCGGTGATAAGAAAGAGTGGACGGACTGCAGGTAGGAAGAGGTCATATGCCATCCACTGGAGTTGTGCGACGGTAAGGTGTGTATTATCTAGACAGAGTAAGGGGGTGAGAGGAAATAAAAAGAAGGGACAGACCTCGTGGCCAAAAACCGACAGGAATGTTGCCGTCGCGGACAATAATGGTTTCAAAAGCGTGGGTATCGTGTAGCAGAGAAGGAAGGTGGTCAGGAACGGTGACATCGATACCATGGCGAGTAAGACAGGAACGGTAGGTGTCCCAGAAAGCAGTCCAGCCGTGCAGGAGTGAGGGTGAATTTTCAACGGGGTCATCCGAGGGGAGCTGAGATAGAAGGGCAGAGGGATGTAGACTCTGTTCTATAATGAGCAAGAGACCACCTGGACGCAGTAGACGAGCAATTTCGCGGAGGAAGCGAGGGTAGTCGGAGATCTAAAAATAACGAGGTTAGAATAGACAGAATGACAATGAATGCTGGAGACGGACGCCAGTGTGCATGAAGCGAGCGTGGATGAAATCAAAGTGAGCGTCTGGATAAGGGATTGGGGGGAAATCGAGGTCACATAATTCGAAACTGGGTGCGTGAGATATTGAGTACAGAGGGGAAGCGAGCTAGCAATGCCAGGAGGAAGACATACGTGCAATTTGGGGGTACCGATCTGGAGGGGTTGTGTGAATTGGGTGAGAGAGAAGGCGTGGAAGTGGTGGGTAAGAGGGGTAGGAAGAGTACCTTGGCTGGATGGGAGCGAGGTCGATTGCAATGACCTCTGCGCGAGGAAATTCGTCTGCCATGTCGATGGCCCTGTCATGGGGAATTGATTGTGCTGCTGTGGGTCAAAGAGTAGAAAGTACCATTGGCCAGGACCGGTGCCGAGGTCGAGGACTGTTAGCAAGTTAGAAGTCAGCGGAGCACTTTAGAGAAAGCTAAGAGGGAATAAAGCACTTCTTCTGTGAGAACCAAACTGAAGCGCCTCTTTTACGGGACCGATGTAGTTTCGACCATGGAAAAGAAACTGGACGAGGCGATGAAGAAGAAGAGAGCGGTGGACCTCGTCGTCGTCGACGGGAAGGAGATAGCTTGTTGAGAGAGCGGGGAGAGACTTTGAGTGGACCGAGCGGAAGAACGTCGGGTCGTGTTCCTCTCGGAGCGGAACAGAGAACGCCATAATTTATTATTTTTATTTATTTATTTTATTTATTTACCTTCACACAATGACATCACTTGTCACCCATCATTGCACGCATCATCTCTTGCATCCCTGGCATCCCTGGCATCCCTTGTAATCCTTGTAATCCTTGTAATCCCTGTAATCCCTGTAATCCTTGTAATCCTCCTCCGTTATTCCTCAGTTCTCTCTGCATCTGCTGTAGCATCCCCGGTGGCATCGCTCGTTGCATCGCCTGAATTTGTGCGGGACTAGGCATACCTCCTACTCCACGACCCTTCCCGCCAGCTGCAGACTGCATCTTTTGCATTGCTTGAAGCCATCCGTTCTTTCCTCCTGCCTGCTTTGCCATGTTGGCCATCATACGATACTGGCACAAAACCTCTTCCACCTCCCGCACACTCGTCCCACTCCCCCGTGCCACCCTCTCCACCCGCCATGTAATCCCAATGGCCTTTCCGTCCTTCCCCAACTCTATAAACGGTGCCCCATCAGAGTCTAACTCTTTCGCCGTCATGCTGTCCGTAATAAATATCATTCGCTTCATTCGCATACTCCCTTCTTCATCTGACCCCTGTAGCATTTCCTGTGGCAACCCCGGTATCATTGACGCAATCTTCGATATCGGTCCCCTACACACCATGTCAGTGTCAAATCATTCCCTTTTTTCCCCGCTTACATATTCATTACATTTGATATCTGTTCTCTCCAGTCACGTATGCTCAACTTTCCTTCTTCCAACTTTTTCGCCATCTCTTTTTGCTTGTCAGGATTTTGCGTTGCGAGATCTTGCATGTGCTCCATCAGCCCCTGCACATCTCCAAGTCCGAGTAATTTTGAGATAAATGGCTGGGGAGAGAATCGGTCCAAGTCATGTAAGTGCTCTCCTACTCCCAAAAATATAATCGGTGTTTTTGTCGCTGCCACTCTGTATGTTGATAATTAAATACCAATAATAATAATCCCAATATACCCGCGATTCTCACTCACGCTGAAATTGCACCACCACCTTTTGCGTGTCCATCCATCTTGGTCACGATAATCGCTCCAAAGTCCGCGCTCTCCTTGAACGCCCTACTCTGCGCCTCTGCAGCCTGTCCGATACTCGCATCAAGCACAAGAACAGTCATATCCGGTTTCACAGCAGCCCCAATTTGCACCATCTCAGCAAACAACTCGCTTTCCTGTCTATGCCTCCCACTAGTATCAACAATCACGACATCAAATCTATCCTTCCTAAATTTTGCAACACCTTCTGCAGCGATAGCCACTGGGTCCGTTTCAGTATATGATCCAAAGTATGCCACTTTGGCTTTAGTTGCACTCTGCCGTGTTTGATCGAATGCACCTGCTCGGAAAGTGTCTGCGCAAACGATCGCTGCTTTTAGTCCTCGTCGTTGATAATGTGCTGCTAATTTTGTGCATGTCGTTGTTTTCCCGTTTCCTTGAAGTCCTACTGCCATTATTATATTCGTTTGTCCCTTTTTCGGCTTATAAGGCTCGACTCCTGGGTCAACAAGTGCCACTAATTCGTCAAATATTGCCTATGATTCCATTTGTAGTTTCCATATATAAATCAAAAATAAAAAGACCTCACCTTTTGCACAATATTCTTCCTACCCGACTCTTTCACCTTCTCCCCTCCACTCTCCAACGCAGCTTTCACTTTAGCTTTCACCTTTTGTCGTAACGAAGCAACCAATTTTACGTTTACATCGGATTCAAGTAAAGCTGCTGTTATTTCTTTCAGCATCGAATCAAGAACCTGGCCAGCAGTTTTAGTGAACAAAATAGAGAACGCATCTTTGCAACAGACCTTCTCATCAACAATTGGTGCGCGGTTCAGTGAGGATAGCGCTGCATTGAGCTTTCGTCCTAGATCAGCAAGAACCATATTGGATTTACAGATTTACAGAACGTGCAGGTGCAATGTGGGGGGAAGTGGACGTGGATCGCGCGTAGCATTATCTTTCATTACGTAATAGCACTTACAATTCTTGCACGTGACTACCTTCATCATAAATTTTAATTGTGGTTGAATAATCGAATTCTCACTTATTCGAACAAAAGATCAAGCAGTTGTTATCACCTATATTCCCTGAACAATTCACATAAAGTATATACAAAGCAGAACAAACCCGATGGTTACCAACCCACCTCCTCAAAAAAGATCGTCAAGGAAGTAGAGAAGAAAAGGTAAGAGCTACTACTATCAGGGGAACAAAGTCGAAAACGGCAGCAGGAGTGACGGGAGAGCATATGGTGTGCATAGCGGCATATCAACATAAAGAGATGTCAGAGGGAAAGCATAATGATCCTACAAGTTCGTTCACAGAAAGATGAAAAGAGTGGACGCAGGGGAGCCAGATCTTGTGAGCACGGCATCCTCAGCAGTTTGATGCAAGGTACTTTCATTTACTCTTCTTTCGCGAATTCTTGCAAGACATTCAACGCCTCTGTCACCTTGCCATTCATCGCATCAGGCGAATCTAGCAAATGCAACAATTCTCCATTATCCATCTCCAATAACATTCCAGTGATCTTGCCCGCCAATTCCGGTTGGGATCTATGATTTTTGATTAGCCATGGTTTCGTATAGTTAGTAACAAACAAAATGCTAACGGGGCAATTCTCATGTATAAAGCTTCACCAAGCATCTGCTTCTGTTCCATCGGAGATGCAGCGGCAAGCTGGGCAGCAGTAATCGTGGGTCCATCAGAAGGCACAGGAATGGGCCCCACAGCCGCATTGCCAGCAGGAGCATCACGAGAAGGCACTGCACCATTGGCCTTGGCGTAACCAGCTGACTGTTGAGGACGAGCTCCAGGCATGGGTGCACCAGCATTACCAGGGGGTGGCGGAGGTCTGGATCCAGGGGCCGGGCCTTGTGGTGCACGGGGTGGGGCACCATTAGAAATTGGAGGGCCATTAGCCCGTGGCATGGGTACACTTCCATGGGGCGGGGATCCTCCAGGGCCACGAGGAGCAGGAGGACGCGGACCTCCTCGACCGGGATACACAGGCATAGTATATGGTTGAGGGGGAGCCTGACCGTATGGGGTAGGGACTGGCATACCTGCAACTTGACCATTGGGGGGATACCTGGGACGAGGGGGCATCATACCCGGCTGACCGTAAGCCATCATTCCACGGCCCTGTGGAGGGTAGCCGGGACCTTGAGGATAATACATAGGCCCGTATCCCGCCGCTGCTGCTTGTTGCATCCTAATCTGATTACGCTGAGCAATTTGACTCTCCAATTGTTGACGACGGACTTCGCGGCGCTGGGCAAGTGAGACGTATAGAGGTTTTGTTCCAATCATCTTATTGTTCATCTCCGCCACAGCCTTCGTTGCCTCATCAGGGGGACGAGAAGCAGACAAATCCGAATCCCTTCGAGGTACCTTTTTCGTCACGCATAACTTTGCAGCTGGTAACAGCACCGAAGGGCTCGAACTCTCCACGAAGTTTTTCATCATCAACATCGTCTTCCAAGTTCTTGATGTACAGGTTGACTCCTTGATACTTGCTCAATTTCTCCATCTTCGCTTGTTCATATGACCGACGTAGTTCTTCCTCACGCTCGGCTTTTTTCTGGGCACGGGACACAAACAACTTCCTGCCATTTTGGTCGTAGTCATGAAGTTCGTCAACTGCCCTCTGTGCTTCCTCATGGTTCTCATAGTTGACAAACCCAAAGCCCTTGCTTTTACCTTCTTCATCAACCGAAATGAGCGCAGAAGTGACGTTGCCATATTGAGCGAACAACTGCTCAAAGGTCTCCTGTGACATCTCAGGGTCGATGTTTTTGACATAGAGATTGGTAAATTGGGACTTCATTTCGTCAAGCTTAGACTGACGCTCCTGGGAAGGGAAAATTCCATACAGTTAGTCCTAGCTTCCACATCTATCATGGGGGTCGTAACTAACCTTGCGTGAGATGTGATGGCCGACATAAACTTTCTTGTCATTGAGTAGCATGCCGTTTACAGCCTTGATGGCGTTTTCCGCCGCCTCCGCAGTTTCATAATGAACAAATCCATAGCCTTTGGAACGGCCGTGTTCATCGGTAGCAACTTTACAAGACAGTACATTGCCAAATGCAGCAAAGGTGTCATGAAGGGCCTGATACAATCTCCATCAACTTCGATGTTCCGGAATGAATACTGATAGTCATAAATGCACCTTATTGTCAATCAAATCATCCAAGTTTTTTATAAATATGTTGCCCTGGCCAGTCTTGCGCAGGGCGGGGTCACGCTGAGACCACATGATCCGGCTGAATAATGACGACAAGAGATTAACACTGTTTTTATCATTATAATCTAGGGTTGGGCTTACCATGCACGGTTCTTAATCAGCGAGTAATTGAGTTGTTCCAGAGCCCGTTCACCTATTGATTTGTGTATTTAAAAGAGATACTCATGTCGGTAAAAGATTTGTCACTTACCATCGTTAGCATTGAGGTAGTTTACATATGCGTAGCCAAGAGAGCGCCTCGTGACAGCATCACGGCAAACCCGAATGCTGTTCGGATTGACAAAGAGAGAGAAATTTAACCGAAGTACATAAAAGTTTATGCATGCCACGTACCTAGCTACAGGGCCAATCATGTTGAAGATCTCGAACAACATGGCCTCAGTGACAGTGGGATCGAGCTCGCCGACATAAAGAGATGCAGAAGGAGCTGAAGCTACAGAACTAGGGACGGGTGGGTTGTATGGAGCGGTTGGTGGCGAAACTGGCACATCCTGGATGATCTGAACGGCCTCAACCTGAGTAGCAGAAGGAGAAGACATGGTTGTTTGAATTTTATGAGAAGTTGGGGGGTCGTTACTGCTTTGTAAACTTTTCTGCGACTTTGTGGAGTGTCAATGATAGGTGGACATATGCCAATGAAGGAAGACTTACACAGGAGGTAATAACGCAACCGCTTGTGTATATAAAAGGTTTTTTTTATGTGTTTTTTTAAACGTCTTTTTGACTTGAGGAGATGAGCGAGGACGAAGAGTAGAAAATGGAGAAAGACATACCTTTAGAGATGGGTTGGTTGAAGAAACAAAATAGAGCTGTGTTCTCATTTTTGATCAAAACATTTTCAAACTCCGCTGCGCACTGTTCACTTCCACTTTAAGCACTTTCATATCGTATTCTCCACCATCGTCGGTTGGTACAGAAAATACATATATCTCCATAATTATAGAAAGAACATCCAACTCATGTCATAATACTAGCTGCTCATCCCCGTGTAAAGTAAGCTTTCGCACCATGTGTTGCCAACTCTGATTTGGCCTGTCATCGCATTCAAACACTGCACAATATAATAGATCAAATCACCCACTTTTTCCATCGTATGCCCCGCGGCATTATGATGAGAGTATATCTGCAGTCGTCAATGAGATTCAATCCAGGTGGAGAGAAGAAGTTATGCGGATCACCTGGCGGTAATAAAACGCGTTGCCGAGTCCTTGGACCGTCCACCCCACTGTTGCAATCGTACCTAAAATTGCTGCAGCCAAACTTCCGTTGATATACATCCGAATGGTCTGTATGAGACCAGCTGAACCAGTGCTGTATGATGATGAAATTAAAAAACCGATGTTCTCCCTCGGATTTTTGCTTTGTGGAGATGATACATACCTTGGAACACCGATGATCCTGGGGGTGACCAAGATGGGGTCCCGTCAGCATGAGAATCATCACGAAAATGACTTGCTTACATGTAGAGACTGAAAAGAAGATGAAATCCGCCAAAGAAGAAATAGAAGTCTGGATTCACATATAGCTTAGCATGGGATCCGGAGCAGAACCCCGGCTATCTTACAGTAGTATAACGCTTGCTCCTGAGTTGTGATAACGAAGTTCAAACCAAGAGTTATTCGAAAAGACAGCTTGCACGCACCTTCATATATCCATTATAGATGGTTCTATGTATATCCCATCATAATTTTGTCAAGCAATTTGGACAGTAAAACGTAGCAGAACCCACCTATACCATAGAAGGAATGATGCAATGGGGATTATAATCAAGTAACTTGACATGGAAGATTTTTAAGCATGCGCTCGTGAGCAAGGAATAGTGTATGCGCACCCTATGCTGGCACCCAAATCACTTCCACCATCTGAAGATCCGGATACGAGTACAAAGATACAGGCAACCATATTGATGATTAGGGTAACGAACAGTACAAGCCAAAGCTGGTACAACCGTGTAATCAGCGGCCGAGAAGCTTCAGGTATTTCATCTTGGATTGAGTGGAATATGAGAGGGAAGACTGCGCGCCAGAAGCATGGTCAACGCTTCGAAGGAGGAAATACAGGCATGTCTGAAGAAAGATACGCACAAGGGGGAAAGTTATTCCTTCCATGCCTTCTGATGTGTTCAGCTCTCGCATTCAGTTCAGTCTCCCGCCGTTCAAGATCCTGTTCACGTCTACGAATCTCTTCCAGTCTCGCCTCTTCCACAGCAACTTTCTTCGGCGGGTCGTCAAATGGGTTGGTGTCAAGGGAATGTGTTGAAGCAAATGGATTCTGGTGATAATCGGCTACATTGAAAAGTCATGTTAGTGATGCGGCGGAGAAAATGGAATAATGTTACAAACTCATGATGTTGTCGTTGGAAGCTTTCGTCAGTTGTTGCAACACATGGCCTTTCCGCCGTTACACGGCAGCTGACAATGATGCGGCAAGCACCGATGTTTGGATAACGTGAGCTTAACCAAACAATGAACGTTTCAACTTGTTTATGTAAGATTCTCACAGTAGGATACTCCTATTGCCCCTATTTACCTCGTGAAACTCTTGTGTTGTTTAATTTCGTGTTTACTTTGGGGTCGCCTCGATGCGGCCCATATGGGACGCGGTGCGGCTCGTTGCGGTCGGCTGGTCGAACCTGCAGCGAAGAATCACCGAGGAAGTTTTCGGATCTGTTTGAGTGGGGATGACCAGGAATCAGGATGAATCATCAGTCTGTTGATGGCATTGAAAGTCCAGGTATACATGCATGCCATAAAGAAACCCCAAAAATTTTCACCAACGGGCGGCGTCATGCCGGGTGGTGAACACGCTGGAGGTGGAAATGAAAAATGAAAAAGATGAGATCTGATAATATAACTGGATGAATTATCACGAGGCTACCTAGCCAAATTGTAGTAATTTTCATGTAGTACCATGTACTGTTAACAGTCAAACTGAGTTGCGTGCGAGAGGCAGGCGAGAAAGTTTGCTATTTTTAGTTGAGCTAGGCGTGAGAAGGACAAAACCAGATTGCGGTGATTGTAAAATTTGACGGTGGCTAATTACAACACCAGAAAAAAAATTCAACAACACAATGGTTGAGACCATCACATATCACAACGTAACCACCAGGACATATGATGCCTATTCTTACGAGACGCTAGGGGTAGCCGTGCTTGCTAATATTATATCAGCTTCTGCTATAAAATGTCCCCGGATTGGCAGAATAGGTTCTGCTCGTCCCCCTGTTCACCGGATAATTTAGGTTCTGTTGCTCACTGCATCATTAACCTTTCATTCCTCATCGAAGTAGTTGTCTTCTGTACGTCCTCGTGCTTTTGATTTCCTTCTATGCTCCTTGCGTATCTCATTAACCTTATTCTCCTTCTACTTCCCAGCATCCTAGGAACCTTTAAGAACAGACTTGACCCCACGTCTTACTCTGCACTCGCTCTCGCAAATTTCACAAACAACAGAGTAGTATTCATCAGACATGTACAATCTTCTCTCTCTCGCGACCTTCGCCTTTGTTCTTGCCTCCTCCGTCTCCAGCGTTGTCATTCCCCGTGTTACTCCACCGGCTGACTGGCAGACTGACATCCTGGAGGTATGTTGCTCCGCTACTAACTCATCTCATCTTTTGTTTGACTGTACATTGTTAGGACTATGACACATATCATGAGCGTTACCTTGATCTCGACTGCCAAAATCAACACAATAGCTCATTCTTTGATCTGTGTTGCCATCCACTGCTGGTCAGTCTAGTACAATGATCTATCATCACACAAGAATTTATTGTTTCCTATTTCTAGGCAACTGAGAGTCTTGCTGACCGTCCTGCTCAATGTGACCCCAATAGCCACGACGAAGAAGATTGCGACGAGGATGAACACACAACAGTTGCCCCAGCTTCTACCCAACCACACACTACAATTGTGCATACCACAACCCCAGTAGCAACTACGCCGAAACCTGCTCCACCCCCGACATCCAAAGCGTCAGAACCAAAGACCACAGCTCAACCACAGCCTAAGCCCGTACCGACTCCTCCAACGACTCAAGTCGATACCTCATTGATTTCTGGAGGATTGTATGTTTACACTTATGTGTCTTATTTCGCGTCCCTCCTAACACCACTGCCAGTGCTACATACTACTACCAAAACGGTAACGCTGGAGCTTGTGGGGATTTCAACCCAGATTCCGCACTTATTGCCGCAATCGGTATGAACATTCTCATAAGAAAGCATGAATTGAGAGAGCTGACCTTAATAATCCAAAAATACAGACGTAGCCCGATATGGCAACACGCGTGTCAAATCTAGTCTTTGTGGCAGAAAGGTCGAAATAATCAATCCTGAGAATCAACACGTCAGTACCATTCGCTTAATAAATATCAGATTATTGACCATACTCTACAGTCCGTAGTTGTCACGATTGCTGATGCTTGCCCCACATGCAACAACGGTAATTCAATCGACCTTTCCGTAGCTGCCTTCCAGAAACTCGCCCCATTAGAGAAGGGTTTGATTAACAGTGCGTTGCTACTCTTCAATTCATTCGGCTGAACAAAAGCTAATTGGGGTTCTTTTCTTCAGTCAAATGGAAATTCGTATAGATCATTTTTCACCGGTTGTCCAGTTTTACTCCGAATTTTTTTTTTTTTTACGCGATACACGCATCCATCATTTTGGTTTATGCCCGGCAATGACCCTTTCTCCCTTCCTCCGAGGCTAGCCCTCACAAGAACGATAGAGTGGCACGACATAATAGGCGGCAGAAGAATCGTATCCCATATACTCCAACCAGTGCTAGACACCCACACTAGACATTACGATCACAAGGTCCGACTTTTACTCGCGCAACGGTTCCTCCTTTACTTAGTACCAGCTAAACTTGATGTTCCCCTGTTCCTTGGTATAAGTATATATTTGGTCCCTCTTTCATGTTTAAACAACTATGTAGTACTGCATCCCTTTCTGTCAACCCTCTGGTTAGGCCAGTTGTTCCATTAGTTACAATCGCTGCGCGAAATCTCTGTAGTTGGATTTCTTACTTGGATTTCTTGTATGTACAAGGTTAAATTTCAATGATATGTAGAATTTTCTTTGCAATGGGTGATGCACCTCATTTCGTCAGTGATCACGCGATCATATTAACTTAGTGAAGATCACTATGAACACAACGTTCGTTAACACACTCATACAATCCCCCTTAATCCCTAGACATGCAACCAATTCAAAGAATACTTGTAGTTGGTGGAAATGGTTTTATAGGTATCACTAACCCAAAATTTATTGAAACGCAATATCCATGCTCATTACCTCGCTAAGGTTCTGCAGTATGTAAAGCTGCGCTCGCGCGCGGAATGCAAGTTACAAGTGTGAGGTATTTCATTATTTTCCTTCTCTTCCGGAACGTTCAACCGCTCATAAACTCCAACAGTTCATCCGGTAAACCTTACCGTACTGCGAAAGGTCATATCCCTGCGTGGACAACCAAGGTGTTGATAATTCTCACTTTGCCGCTTATTAACCAGTTTTAACCCATGTGTATTATTTCTTTTTCGATTCACAATTCTCTCTAGGTTGATTGGCAGAAGGGGGATGCTTTGAGACCAGAAACTTTTTCCCACTTGTTTCCGCGGGTCGGCGGCGTGGTGCACACCATTGGGACACTCATAGAAAACACGCAATACAAGCAAGCTCTGAAAGATGGGAACATTTCCAAATTACTGGGAACAATATTGCAAACAGTTGCCCCGCAGTGTTCGCAGGATCCTCTCGGAACCCGGGGAGAGACGGGAAAGGAGAGCTATGAGGTGATGAACCGTGATACTGGTGAGTACATTCATACTTTCTCGGAGCACTCCACGTTTGTGAAATTGATTGCTGAACGCGTTAGCTCTGCGTGTTTGTGAGGCACTGATACAGTCCACCCCGGATGAATCAGTTGCTAACAACGTGCCCCGGCCTTTTGTATACGTCTCCGCTGAAGACATCTTCCGGCCTATCTTCCCGGCCAGGTACATTGAGACCAAATGGGAAACTGAAAAAAGCATCGAAGCCATGCTCCACGATAACCCTCGATATAGAGGTGTTTATATCCGTCCTAGTGCGTACACCTTCTTTGCAGGTCAAATGTGTCTATCCCATTCGTGCTATTCGTACTATTCTCATCACCGCCAAAACTTCCACCGGTACTAATATGTATGCCGTAACCTTCTTTTCCAGGTCTGGTTTATCACGCTCACCACCGTCCTTTGACTACCCCCGCTGCGGTTCTTCTCGATCTATCGTCCACAATTCATGCTAAAGTTCCTCAAAGCCTTCCCACACCTTCCAGCATCCTCCGATCACTTGGGTCTGCATTTCCACCTGGAGATATGTCAGGAAATATAAAAACTTCACCATTGGATGCGATAGCGAACGCGCTTGTCATTCCACCTATCCACGTAGATCACGTAGCGGAGGCGATTTGCATTGCAGTGAACACGGAAAATGATGTGCGAGGCGTGATCAACGTAGCAAAGATGCGGGAGTTGATTGGTTGGACGGAGAAAGACCGGAAAGCAGCAGTAGGGCTTGGGGTGTAGATGAGTGCAGAAGTAGTGTTTTGCAAAGTATAGAATGTCCTCGTGTTCGGGAAGACCTCTGTTATGTTATGATAGGATCAGTCATCAGATACCAAACGCCTGTGAAACTAGCGAACCAGAAGCCATTTTCGGCACTGCGGAAGTCCGCAAACTGGTCATCTGAAGTGCTCTCGAACGAAAGCCATAAACTGTTATCGCCGTTCAGCAGTATAATTCACTGTTTACTACAGCACTGAGTCGAAAGCAGTAATTCAACAGCTGGTCTGTGTTGTGTCATTTCTCGGAGATATTCAAGGCTGACAAAAGCTGAATCAGGCAGTGACAATCAGGGACGAGCAGAGTCGTTCGACTAGCAAAGAACAGAAAATCATAAGATTATAACACTTTTTTCCATTCTTACAAACAAATTACAAAGCCTAAAATACTTAACCAACCCTTCCGACCTTTCCTTGCCCCAAGTCCTCATGTTCTCCCCCAGCACCCTCTCCCTCACTGCTCGCTCCATCCCCACACATGCTCAACGCTCTATCACATACTCTTCCACCACACGCCGCGCTCTTCCATTCGCTCTCTCTGCTCAACGCAGCTCTGTGAAAGATGACGAAAGTTCGGCCCGTGTTTTACGAATGCTCATGATCGGGAAACCCGGAGCCGGCAAAGGCACACTATCTGCACGACTTGTCAAAAAGTATGATATACTGACAATCTCAACGGGCGACTTATTGCGTCAGCACATTAAGGAGCGTACTGATGTTGGTGTAATGGCTGAGAGTATTATGGCCCGGGGCGGACTGTTGCCTGACGATGTCGTTCTGAAAATCATGACAAGCAAGCTGGATTCATTGCACAATAAAGTTTGTTTGTTTTTTGTCAATTCTGATGCTTAAATATACGGACTAAATGTGGATGTATCTAGCATTGGATCTTGGACGGTTTCCCTCGCACTCTAACTCAAGGGGAACTCTTGGATGCCCATCTCAAGTATGTTTGACTACAACTGAAACATTTACCTTTCTGACACCCTTTCGCAAAAGAAAACAGCGTTCCCCACTGACGCTTGTAGTTAACCTCGACGTACCAGATGACATAATTCTAAGCCGTATATCTGACCGTTGGGTGCATCTTGCATCAGGACGCGTTTACAATATACCTTACAATCCTCCTAAGGTCGATGGTTTTGATGACGTGACCGGTGAACCCTTGACCAAAAGGCCAGATGACAATCCCGTAAGCTTCCGTTGCTCCTTGTTGATTTTCCTCTCCAATCGCACATTGACATATTTTTGTTTCGACAGGAAATATTTGCACGCCGTTTACAAACATTTTACGCTTCTACCGCACCTCTTCTCTTACATTACGCCAAGTCTGCATCCTCTCCTGCAAATGTAGAAAGAAATCCTCACCAACACCCTCACCAACTCTCATTACATCGCCCACATAAACTCAAACTTAAAACATTGTCTGGCACAACCTCTGATGAGATCTGGCCGCAATTGGACCAACTCGTGCGAAACTCATTCCCGAGTCTCAAGGAACGAGTGGAAACAGCGGAGATGCGCCGCTGGCATACTCTGAATGGTGCAATTACGGCTGACGATATCCATAATGTTGACACAAGATTTACGCCTAATAATTAGCATAGACACCTTTTTTTTCTTTTTGCCAATTTGTGTTTTTCTACTTACATTTTTGGGGCCTTACCGTACATTTTCTCAAAAATTTGAAATTGTAACATCTCTCAAATGCTTTGATCAAATTTGCTATTTGAATTTCTTGATTCATGAATTTTCTTTTGCTCTTAGACACACATTCGAGTTTATAATGTTCTTAATCACCGCAGAGCATACCTACACGAATAAATGAGTTCGCCTCAGACTTTTCAATGATATAACCTACATATTGACAACAAACAGACCCTCTGGTAGACCTTCCTGAGTTTGCTGTCGAACAAGCCTTAAACCAGCCTCCTTGAAGAGGTCTTTCCATGCTATATCCGATCTAGTCGAGTTAAAAAAATAAAAACTGTCATAACTCAATGCGATATGCACCTTGTCAAACTAGAGTCCTGTTCATCGAACACCGTCACCGCGTTGCCGTTTTCATCATCCGAGCATACATTTTCTTTCACAACTATCACGCTCTTCTCGTCTCGAAGTGCCAAGAGACAACGCTTCAAGAACGCGATCAAATCCACGTCACTGAGGTGCCCTAAACACCATTGGCACCAGATAACATCAAAGCCCATACGAATGTCGTCCTCGGGGCGCGAGGGCTGATAACCAACGCGGTCTAGAAAAGTTACGCGGTGCGGATTTGACGGATCAAACTCTTGCAGTGTTCCTTGCAGAACTGTAACACTTTTTGTTCGGTCTGCTATACCCTTCCACAAGGGACGCTCGAGAGAGGGAATTCCGGATTCACTGGCTCGTGCGCGCGCAAGTGCCTCTTGTACGAAACCATCAACGGGTTCGAGGAGCACTACGTCTGAAACAAGGTGGAGAAGGACATCGACTGTGACGCGTCCAATACCTGCCCCAACGTCTAAGGCGCGCGTTCTGCGGCTAGGCGGTGGCCTATCAGGTGCTGATAAGGCGGAAGGCACAGTACATAAACCTGGACAGAGGTTGAGGAGGAACAATCGAGAGCCTAAAGAATCTATCCGGGGCAAAGACTGTTATCTGAAATTTAGAATATAGACCTAAGAAAACAGAGTGTAGAATACCCCTGATCCGTATCCTCCAAGTACGCCGTCTAAGCTTGCGGGCTGGGTATTCCAGTAATCGATGCCATCTTCAAGGTTAGGATTCATCTTATTGTCAGGATTTCTTTATCTAATCGCCGGATTCCATACCAAGAGCCAAATAAACGCCAATAACGCGCTCGTTCTGACCGCGACAATGAACGATGCTTCAATCGACGACATCTGGGACCAACCCATAACCCCAAGTTCGCCAAAACAATCTAGGCAGCTCGAAGATGCTGATGACAATACACAACGTCCCTCGAAAAGGCCTCGCCAGGCACTCTTTTTAGCAGATTCTGATGATGAGGTCAACTCATCACATCCCTCGACGCGTTCTGCCCCTGCTGAAGCAGACATCGACATCGACATCGATGCCATGTTTGCCGAGGTTGACAATGATGATGACCTTTTTGCATTCAAGCCACTCCAACCAACGATTGACACAGAGGCCCTCCGCCGTGATGCAGAGGCACGGCATCGGAGGGCACTTACGTCGTCGTTACCTGATGGGCAGAACAGTTTACCCACAGATGACAATAATAAAAGGAGTTCGAACTTGGATGATGGTGGTGATGATGCCAAAGAAGGACGAAAGGAAAGGCGAAGGCCGGTTAAGTTAAATGACGAACTTCTATTAGGACCTCAGGGGTTTCCACAGCTGATCAAGGATATCAAAAATTTCACACCCAAGGGAAAAGGCCATGAGGTATTTTGTTATGCCGTCCAAATTATTAATTCATGATTGAATAGCCACAGGCTTCTGATTTAAACCGGCTTATTCAAGTTTACCAGTTTTGGACTCATAGATTATACCCCAAGACCCCTTTTCGTGAAACGGTAGTCCGTGTTGAAAAATTATGTCACTCCAAGAGGATGAATGTACGTGAATACGTTGCTCGGATCATTGCGTATTTTAACGCTCTGGTTTAGGTCTCACTGTCGGTCTGGCGCGATGAATTCCACGGACTTGTCAATGGGAAAAGACCAGATGAAGATGACGGAGACGATGTCATAGATCTTACAGACAATATAGCTACCGACAAGGCCGCTGATAATCGGGGTTCTTCAGCTCCTGACTCTGACGCTGTCAATTATACACCTTCATCACCCCCTGGAACACGCCCTCCATCATCTGCTTCTGAATTTGAACAAGATATTGACATTGATGCATTGATGCGGGAGGCCAACGAAGCGAGTGAAGCAGAAACGGCAAATCAAACAGCCAAAGGAGCAAGTCAAGCCGAGGTTGATGATGAATCGCTTTGGGATGTATTTGACGACATTCCTGCAGAGTTATCTACACATGTTCAACACCCAACATCAGCTCCCAATATGAATGTCGATGAAGATATGTGGGACGTTGTCAGAGAACTTGAAAACGAATCTGCGACCAAAAATAGCCAAAGAGTAGATGTCATTCCAGATAATGCCTCTCTTATACCAGGAACCAATCCACCTGGACTTTCCGAAGTTGAAGAGGGCTCGGAGGACATGTATGTCTGAACAAACTAATCTATCAAGATATCCTGTTGAAAATGTGTATTTGGATCCCCATACATTTACAATTATATACGCAATAATGAAGGAAACCTACATGTCATTGGGCGCCCAAAGAACGCAGCGCCCACTGGCGTTTCCCGTCACGGCTCGTTCTACGATGTTAGGATGCAGGCAAGCGACAGCTTGAACGGCAGATATCCTTTCTTTTTTGTCAACAGAGCAGTTCCGTCGTGGATGAGAGTAAATCACATACCTCGTGGCATCATATAACTTAGCTATTCCCTCACCCTACAGAGATTTTAAGTAGTGAATGTTGGAAATAGGCAGCTTGTATGTTACCTTGTCCGAGAATATATTTAGAGAGTGGTCCATGTTAGCTATCTGTATGAGGAAAAGAGATATAGTTAAATTGTTATACCAAGTGACATTGATATGAACATCAACATACCACAAAGTGTGGGTAAACATCAGGATTTGGAGTCCATTGTGCTCGTAAAATTGTCAACCATTTTCCCTGCCATAAATATATAAGAAGGTAGTCACATTTCATAACTGAGGTTGTACCGACAGTCTGGCAATTATGTTTTATTTGATGGAAGGGTTTCATCTCGGGGAAGGCCTTCCGACTTTCAAACGCTGGTGAATTAATGTCCCATACTTTCATGCAAATCTAATCGGTTAATTTTTTGAGCACAAAGACTCTAGGTCACTCACATCGCAAAGTATCATCGTAGCTTGTGCTCACAATCCGGCGACCCCTTGGATCCCAATATGCAGAGCTCACAGATTTGTCGTGCGGCCATTCCCCACGAAGGCAACCTTTACCTTGAGTGGAACTAACAAACTCTTCCACAACATCCGCTCCAAACTCGACTGGCGTTGAAGGTGATCACACTCTCCATTTTTGCACGTTTTCTGGGTGAGGATGCGGGAGTTCTTGGAGTCGACTCATCTTGCGAATCAGCAACAATGGAATGTAGCTTTCTGACATCCCAAATTCTGGTAACATGTCCTTGAGTAAAAGATTGTGCATTTCATAATAAATAACATACTTGAGTGAGCGGCTATTACTTGCCGTCAGAATAAAGTGAGGACGAGTGGGATTGATACTGATACAGCCTATTTTCTGTTCCGAGAGTTCGTAGCGGCGATACTTGGATTTATCTTGACGAAGGTCCAGATGTGTAGCACCTCCGGCTGAATCTGATATCCACATTTCATGCCCGGAAGAATTTAGATCAATGCTACAAATCAGATTGTCTTGTGAGGAGTAGATTTCTTCAGATACGCCAGACGTGAAAGACAAGCTGCGGATTGTACAATCATAGGAGCTAGTATAAACCTAATTATTACCAGAGTTAGTCAATGAGATTCGGACACTTAACATACATACTTTATGGGAATCAATAGGGTCAAGTTTAATGCACGATATAGATGACTTTGATGTTGCTGGCCAATGTGTTTGCAGTCGCCAATATTTTCCACCTTCCTCATTCCCTGTGGTATGAATGTCTCCGTCCTCGTCTGCCTCTTCTTCCATTGGCGCTCTCGCATCCCAGATTCCAAGTGTACCATGCTTGTCTGGAATGAAGATAAGCTTGCTGATACTACGCGAACCTGCCGAACTAACCTCCGAAAAATATCAAGTCTTTCGTAACTTCAGGGTGATAAACTGCGCTATAGATCCTGTTTTCGGTCACTTTGGCACGCGACACAACTTTCAACTCTTGCATCTTCTCCTTTAGACCCTCGACAGCCCGTTTTGTCTTCTTATCGCCAGTGGATTCCCATATATCTGTGTCACCATCAGGATACTGTCGCAAAGGTACTTGCTTGATATTTTGCAACATCGTCGAAAGAGTGGAGAGGTCCTGAGGTTCTGTTTCGGCCAGAGTCGCAAGTTCTAATCTCTGGTGACGAGGACGTTTAGCAATCCTAGCACGCTCTTCTGCCTCCTCCCGTGCTTCTTCCTCCTTAATTCGCTGTTTTTCTTGTTCTGCCTGAATCACCAATATATGAGATAAGATACGAATACGGTGGACCGGGGGTAACCTACCTCTCTCGCACGCCTTTCTGCAGGGGACTCATTTGGGTCGATTATACTGCGACGAAGCCGCGCAGATTGCCTCCTAGGTTGCTCCAGCTCTTCATTTTGTTGTTTGACTTTCTTTCTTGGTTGCACGGGCTTAGTTTTCACACCATGCGTGGGTTTCACTGGAGGCTTTGGTACTCCTAATGTTTCTACCGCTTGTTTCAACTCTAATTGTTCTAGCAAAGCACGATTTCGGGCAATGTTAGCCTCGCGCTCAAGCTCACTACAAAATCAGAGCTTGGTGGGATGAAGAAGATAAAGCTTACTATTGGGATCGTTTGGGCATGATTTCAGGATCGTGAGCGCGTCGTACTTATTCTACGAATAGCCTTGTTGCTCTGCAATTAGAGTGTCACATGTCACATGACTATGTTACATCGCGACCTTCACATGCTTACAGGGAATGTACTTGGAGTGGGAAGGAATAAAGATTTTTACAGGTCATCGCCTGCAACGTAAACAAAACTTGGCATTGGACGTATACATACAACAATAACTGCAAAACAAGCTAACACTACAATCGTAACTAAATGAAGATTTAACAGCAATGTGAGATGTGGTATGAAGAAAATTATGGGAAATGGAGTATGAATTAAGATCAATACATTGAGCAATCTCACCAGCGTCTTTCTGTGGAGGCTTTTATCCAACTTCTAGTACCGTTGTTTCAAGAACACGAAACATTGTCATATCTTTCGAGTCCTCCGACCAACCAACAGCAACTCTCCAATTGACGGCATTAGCTTCCTTCTCCCCGGCTCCAGCAAAATGTCCAATTTCGTCATCATTAAGGCCACGGAATATCAGGAACAAACGAGTAAAGACACAGGGATCAGCAGTGACAGTGATGTCCACCGCGGCCGCTATCCTACCAGGTGATAGGAATCTGTAGGCGATATTTTTATGTGCTGAGAATGCCGACATATTGTTACTGTGAGATAGTTAGTTGAGTAATTGCCATGATCTTGTTGTTAGATCTTACTTTATGAATGTCGTTCTGGCATAGATTGAAAGCCCAAGTTGATCGAGAACGTTCATCAGGTGGGGAATAAAGTCTTGGAAAGACATGGCATAGCCATTTCTTGGTGCGATGTAATCGTTTGGATCAACCATACTAGGATCTGGTCTGTGTATATGATCTGCTCAATACCGTACCATTTTGAGACTGAACGTGACTTACATTGCTTCATAATACAGTGCTGTCGTCACCATCTCACTTTCGAAGTGTTCGAGAGCGCCGCCAGGGTGAACGCGGAAGAAATATTTAAATTTATTTTCCTGGAGGGTTTCAAGGGGCGGCCATGCAATACCCAATCTCCAAAGGGGTGAGAACGTCAGTATGAGTTCACAGTATTGCACCGCTGGGGCGAGAATCGTTAGGTGGCATTTGGCGGCTGTTGGTTTGGCGGCCACAGCAAGCTTAGTCATAACTCTTGAATCGAACATGAACTCCGGTGTGTATTCTTGACCAGGAGGAAGGCGTGTACCAGTAAACTCCAACTTGTGCACATCACCTTGATGCACAAGATCGAGTTTCCCCCAAAACATTCCATCGACGGTCGTTCCATCTTCCATACGGGCCATGTCCAAATCTTCGGAATTGACCATCACATCCAGGGCAACATTTTGACCATGAGAGAGTTCAAGATTGAAAGTGGCGGGCATTTCCAGGATAGGTGGTGGGCTTTTTTATGGGATAAGAGTCATTTTATTACCATGTAATAATGATACTTACGGGGGAGGCCTTGACAAAAGTTCAGGTAACAGCGTCAGCGATGCGAGCAATAATACACAATATAAAATACCAAGACGTACGGTGGTTCATCTGGCGGAGGAGGCGCATCAGTCACAATCTCCACACGAAGGCCTTGCACGCCAGAAATAACGATCTGGTAGGAAACTTCTCCATTGAGCTAACAAGGTTATGAGTTAGAGAGACGTGAATAATTCTGAACGTATTTACGGTAATGTATGGGCCAGCAACCGAACGCTATCGAAGATCAGAACTAATATTTACAACGAATTACTTGTAGACTCACAGCTGCATGTAGCGGTGCATATTCAACAGGGACACGCAAGCTGAACATAGCATTCGGAGGTGGTTTTGTCCATTCTCGAGCAATCGCATCAAGGTCCTACAGTTTAATTAATGATTACTTGAAAGTATGAAAGGGTAAACCTAGGCCATACAGCATAATTATTGGGTAACTGGCTCCTCGGTATGAGTAACTCGTTGCTTGATAAGATATCTGTGACCCACCTCATGGATAGTCTCTAACCCATCATACGCAAGGGTTAAAAGACGTTTTCGGATAACTGTCATGTGTGCATTTTTGTCGCGCATATCTCCTTCCTTATTCTTCGGAGGCTTAAGTCTACCCCAAAATGATTGTGAAGGCAGACTTCCGCTTGTAGACCTGTTAAGAAAGGCGAGTAGATTGGAGGATGAGATGTGTAGAGGAGAAGGATAGAACTGCGCCTACGCTGGAGAGTGAAGCATGTGAAGGGAGAGATCGTAGGGCTGTTGTTAATGTAAAGATATTTGAAAGGTCAAGGGCATACGCCCTTGTAAGGTTGACAGTGAAATTTGCAAGCGCCGAATACAGACCACGATGAAAACACGAGGCAAATATCCGAGGGTTGACTATCGCAGAACAATCAGTCTGAAAGTAGGCAAGATAGAAGATGATAGGCGTTTCAAGTTGTGGATTTAACGTGGCTTGCTCCCAGCTAAGAGCTCTGACACAAACAATTAGGATAAATTGGATGTGGAGTTGAAAGGAACTTGGAAATGTTATTGTACTTGTAAGTTACAGTAGCCCACTTGCGATCATTCATCACGTGAAGTATAATTACCGTCGTTGCGTCAGACATACAACTCGGACTTACCTTCTCTCAAGAAATGCTACGTCTCCCTAGTACCCTGCACAGGACCGGAAGGAGTTTCTTCTCATCAACATCATATACCACTTGGAGAAATCGAAATGAAACAATCCCTTGCATGACGTCGTAAGTCTATTATTTTCTTCATTTCAATGGAATATGTTCGTCAAATAATTATAGCAATGAATACAAACTCATGATTCTTGGGAGACAGCAGTAAGTTACAGCTCTGGTGCTGGGCATCAAACTCAAAATTTCTTCTAGAATGCGGTATGCTTCAAATACTGCACTTGACAAGGGGGTAGTGCCCGGTCTACCATACACACAGCAACAGAATACTTTTTCTCTGGAGGAATTCCTGCCTATGAATCTTCCAGATCTCTCACAACCCGAGCCGGAACCTCCCGTCGAAATCGTATGTCAAACCTAATTCATTTTTATGGTACAGGACTAAAATACTTATAATAACATAGCCTTATGCCCCTGATTTTTGGAACTCTTCTGCATCACGTCAAGTAGCTGTCGAGGAGCAAGTACCAAAAATTCTTGTAGTAGCTGGTGCAGAAACACATCATGGAGGTGGACCTTCGCACAACTTGTACAATGCCCATGTAGGATTCGACGTAGAATCAACTTCAGCAACCCCTGCCGAAACAGTTGAAAAATCGGAGAAAAAGGTGCAACCAGAAAGCGGCTTGCTGGACGACATCGTAGAAGATTTGGGATTGCCGCCTGCAAAGGAAATCAAAAGTGCTTTTCGGAAACTGTTCTTGTAACCAGTAATAGCTTCCCGAAATTTGTTAGAAATATCAATAAATTAGCTATTTTTACAATAATAAATATTACCAAAAAGAAACTTTACAAATCTCAGATGAGTACACCATGTTAATTTTCAGGCTACCATCCGTCGTCCGCGTCAGCTCTTGCCCAAGGCATTCTCGTTTATTTCATGCATCTTCCAGACAATACAACCTTGTAGCACCACCAGACCCTATTTCAAACCTGCGACCTATAATATATGACGATGCACAGACATCCTCCACACCAGTTTTACTCCAACATCCCTACTCTCTTTCCGAGTTTGACGCGTCGAAAGTTCACAATGAATTAGGTGAATACGAGCTGCAGTATAAGATTCAAAGGCAACAGCTGGATGAGATTCACCAAAACTTCTGGCTTGATGTGAGCTATTCCTGCCATCTCCTTCGTTAACTTCAGTCTTATAATCTTGTTTTAGAGCAATATACGATTTGAGGCTGCAAAGGAAGCAATCCTTGCGGGACTACCTGCCAGCTCTGCTCCTCGAGATAAGGAAATAGCCTTATCCGAGTTCTACAAGCAGTGGGTGATGCAAGAGAAGGACAGGACAGATGCATATACACAAGAATGGCGAAGACGTAACCTACTTGTTATCAAGTTGGCTGCAAGAGTAAAATACCAACACTTCAAAAATAGATTTACATCCTTCGGTAGTGGTTTCAGGGAGCACAAAAGGTTGAATGTATGATATTAAATAGTGAGAATAACGACTATATTTGTTCATTCCACAACGTAGTATGTTCTGCTAGTTCGTGAACTCTATGGTAAACATCATGCAGTTCCAGCTCTCCGAGCGTATCACATTCTGCGTTGTAATCTTGCACAATATCGTCAATCTGACCGGGAGATATACCTGACCATCGAGATGTAATTTCTTGGGTTGAGGGAACCATCAAGGATTCATCGGGTGAACATTCCAAATCGACTCCCTGGTCTTCGCGTTGCAGAATGGCACATAGGGTTGCATACAAAGCAGTACTTCTGAACCGCTCACTCAATTCCGCATCAGTGACATCCGCAGTTTTGCGGATAGCGTCCCAACTGAAGTAATTTCAGCCATGGCCCGAGCTAGTTATTTAGAAAGACGTACTCGTCGTGTATTAAAATACGTCGCCATATTGATCTCAATGCTGAAGATTTCCTAGCATCAGGCAACCCCTGAATCACTGTTAACAGATATTTACTGCGGGTTTGAGAATTAAACACTAACTGTAGCACGACCGATCAAGTGCAATGCAGTTGTAAAATCCTCGGTAGATTGGTCGTTATCCTTCAGAGTCAACAGATCTATAATGTCTTCGATGGGGAGGGTTTTTCCTTGCAATAGCTGTCGCAAAAGATCTTTGAAAATCTAAACAATTTTGAATATCCACCTCTCGTAGATTAAAGGATAAACATACCAAACTAAAGGCTGGTTTGTCACTTAAATTTGATGCTTTTGCTTTCATAATTGTATCAATTTGGTTGTCCAGAGTTTGTCGACCTCGAACTGTTTCCAGTGCAGATTTGAAATCGCTCAGGAGCACTTCATGAACGCTCACGAAATCCAGCTGATCATGGAATGCTGAATATAGAAGCTCGTTAATTAAATCTTCACTTTGATTGATTAGGCCTTACTATCGATGACTGATTCGCTCGCTGGACCATTTGTCTCTTGAATTTGTGCGAGATGTGCCAATTTACCGATACTCAGCATGAGCTAAAGGTTGTTCATTCAGTATTCGTTGAATAGAATCAACTACACTTACATGTTTAGTTTCCAGATTCGAGGCGCGGGTAGCTTCGTCCAAAAGGGATGCAGCAGCCGACCCATAGTTGCTAATGCCTAGGTAATGTATCCAAGAAATGGCATCATTTCGTTTCTCCGAGAAAAACTTGTCGATATATTGCCTCTGCCCATCCATCTCGCTGAACATGACTCTGAGCTCACCTAAAATTACAATAAAGGAACATTCAATAGAGGAACATCAAACAATGCTTACCATGTTGAATATACCACTGGTAAAGTTCCTTCGTAAACTCTTCTTTGAAACGGTTGATGTAGGATTTGATTCTATCCACATTTGGATTTTCATCTGGAGGGTACACTGTCCCTCTGTGACATAGCACTGCAAGACTAGAAAAGTCACGATGTTGTTCTGCGAGAGAAAATGCTGCTTCTTCGTAGCCGTTTCGGTCTGAATATACATTAAAGTGGAGGATCAATAGATAAAACAATGAACTCACGAAGAGTTTCAAGTACTTCAGGCCGTAAAAGCTGAAATTTTTGTTCCAGTTCGTCTTTGTCTCTGGCTGCACTAGGATCCTCTGGTGCAACCGAGCTTCAAATGGATTCAATGAATTGAAAAGCAGCAAATATTTTGATACTTACTTGTCTAACCAATCAAGTCTTTCCCTGATACATTGAAAGAGAATTGCTGCAAGGTCAGGGAGCTGCGAGATTGCCTCATTATTTACATTAGAAGGCACTGTCGGGTCTGGAAAATCCGCTGCTTTGGTGGTAGCATCAAACAGTGCCAAAACTGTATCAATTACAGCAGGCCTGCTTGTCCATGGTTGGAACATGGGAAGTTGAATGCCATAGATACCAAGGTTGTAGGCCCGGTAATCAAAGGCTGACCTGAGAACGGTCTGAAAACAGTCAATGCTAGTCGAGTGACTAAGAAAGATTTGGACATACAACAATAATCGTATTTGCTTCTGGTAGGAAAGTAGCAAAATTCTGGCTAGTCCTACGTGACGCTAGTGTCGCCATCTCCATTACTTTTCTGATCATTTGACCAACATCAGATGCTCTTAGGCGGAAGAACGCCCTCATGACATCATCATGAGGTCCATCTCCTACTTGTTCCATGTAAGCATGGACCGCATCGTTTAGGACACTATGTTTAGGGCCCGTGCTAAAGATACATATGAGTCTGGTCTTGATACACTGAGAATTGTGCAGCTACTTACGAAAGTAATTCGTTATATTGCAACCACAGTTGATGGCATGCATACAGTTTCTCTGCATCTGTAGCAAGTTTTTGGCGAGTCCGTTGCGAGACCTGAATCAAACAGATGAGAAAGATGTTTGAGTTTGGGTTTCTTGATTGTATTACTTTACCCAAAACACCGTTGTCATTGATAAATTGTATAAGCCAACTAAGCCTTTCTTTACGTCCACTTATCTGAGCACTGAGGTCATGGTTTTTGCGCACAATCTCAGGATCTGTTGGCCTCGTAAATTAAGTAAAATTGCAGGATAAACAGGACAACAGTACCTGACTGAAGCACTGCAGTGCTGAGCTGCTCGGCACCTTGCATAAGACTTTCTTCGTCCACCTCTGGCGGGAAGCTAAATTGCAACGGATTCTAATATTTAAAATAACGTTACAGGAGGAACAAAAGAAAGCTCAGTAGACTGACGTCAGGAATCGCTCCGTACAAGATAGCTTGCATCATGATCGACTTTATCAAATTGATATGTCCAGTCCTGGTATTAAATATGATGAGAGGATATTTTGACTTGAATAAACTGGAAATATTACTCTGGATTGAAGGTCCTGATGTTGTCGAAATTCAATCTAACTTTCATCATATTGGTAGCAGCTAATAACAGCATCGTGTGATCAGAGGAATCGACACCAACACCAAGAACTCTATCGGAGCCCGCTTTCAATTCCAGACGATCTTGGTAATTTGAATCTAAGCTGAGGTTCAGTACAAGACTGGCATTAATGAGTGACCGTAGGGCAGACCGCGGGAACATATAGCAACAGCGTCACTAAACTGTACGCTGACAAGAGCACCGGCAAAAAGTAATTGAATGCGTGCATGAGTGTCCACATTTTTTCGGAAAGTCTAAGTGGGAGTGTGAGAGATCTGTTGTTTCCAAATAAACATGTCGTACACTTTGATACGGAACCCTCTTGATATTTTTTACCTCAAGGCCGTCATTCAAGGTCGAGACCCAAGCTAACGCATATATTCGCTTGACTTCGTTGTCATGCATCACCGACATCACTTTCTCAGACTCTGAACCAGCATATGAAAGCAAAATTGCAAGGTTGTATTCACTGTCAGGGAGTGAGCATGGTGAATAAAAATTTAAGCAATATAAGCTGACCCGTCCAAGGCAGCGTCCAAAAGTTCTAGATCCAAATCATTTTCGCCTAACCTCTCATTCGTTTTGGAAATAGCGGAGAAAGTCCTCACAGCAGGTTCTAAAAGGCTGGACATCTCTTTTTGCACCACCAATTCCTCCCATCCTTCCGACTTCATAACCCATTTGTGCAATAATCCCTGAGCAAAAGTCCACAATTCTCTTTCGCCTGTATGGGTTCTAGATCCCAGAGCGATGGAATCTATGTACCCAACAGATCCATGAATACTTATATTAGACGAGGTTGGAGTGAAGATGGATGGTAACAAATTCGAAAATGTGCGAGGAGAAGGACGAGAGAACACATGTGAGTTGAGGTTATATTTTCCACCAGTAGATGTAAGAGTGAGACGGAACAATTTGCCACCAGTTGTTGACACAACAAAGGTTTGAGCCTTCATATTTTCTCGATCAAGTCAGGAAGGAAAAATGAATACAGAGCTACTCACGTCTGACCTGACGAGATTGTTGACTGTCTCCCCAGACAGGGCAAGTTGAGAACTTGCATAATGATCTCCTCCAGCAAGTCCTATACCAATACTCTCCCAAAACCTAATCTGCCCCAACGACGAAACAATGATTAGGCCTGGCTCTCGTGAAGTGCCATGCGGGACCAAGACAGGATAAGGTGGTGTAGTTTCATTGTACTCTCTTGGACAGGAGAATATATAACAAGTGGGAGTTCCTTTGATAGCCTGGAACGAATTAATTGGCTAGATGATAGATGCATGAATAATATTCACCTGGGCATGTTGCCACACAAAACATGTTTGAACAGAAGTTACAATAGAAAATCCGGTCAAGGTGTCAACTGTGCCAAAGTAAGAGTGTTTGTCAAAATCTGCTCGAGAGTCAGTATGTTTATGTGGTTGGCCTCGGAACGAGCTCACCACCACTCCTCGATATTTGTTTCACTTCCACAGGAAGGTTTGCATAGAAAGATGCGGTTAATTCTTCCGAGTTCGCGAATATAGTTTCTTGATTTGTTCTTGAGTAGCTCGTTTCAGTAAATATTAACTCCTGTCGTCTATATCCATTTCTGAGGCTAACGATGCAACTTCACTGGTGATTTGCATTCGTTCATTTTGGAGTGGCGTAGCCAGACGAGAAGCCGCTTTGCTACTTAATGTTACTTTTGTACGTCTCGGCGGAGAGGCGCCTTGCTTCAATCTGCTGGAGCGACGTGGAGCAGGAGATGGCGAGAAAGTGGCCATTGTATAAGTGTTCAGAGAACTTTGTTCGAATACTTTTTTCAGGGTGTCAACATGGAAGTTGAATTGATCATCACGCGTCGCGTGGTTGAGCGTGTCACGGCACCGAAACTCTCTTTCATGGATATACAATACATACTATGTAAATCTTCACTACATAACACCTCTTAATTGCTTTTTCTCGGCAATGACAACGTAAGCCTTGTAAGGATATTTGAACACTCCTGCATTCTCATCAATCCACACTTTATCGTCACCCTTCTCCAAAATATTTCGTATGTCTCTCCGCACACCCTCTTTCTCGTCGTTCGGTAACACTGCTATGTAACTCTTACTAGAAGCCCGGTCAACAACAATGTCAGATGTTGCTTCAAGGTCATAGGTCCAAACTTCTTCCTTGGGAGCTTCAAAGAACTTCTGGTATGACTGAGTAGAGAATGTTTGTCTCCAGAGGTTTCGTCGAAATTGAGGACTACCCGCTTCGTGTCGTTCAATGCGGTCTCGTAATTGTGCCGCCCACCTAGCGCCGTCCCTTTATAAGCGTCAGTTGTAGAAAAAAATGGGTCAGTCTAAAATAACTAACCTATCCTCCAGGTTCCATACAAGCGCAACAATGCCATTTGGTTTCAATATACGCGCAAACTCTGCCGAAGCTTTATCATAATCAGGACACCAATGGAATGCCTTCACATCTCGTAAGATTAATTTGTAGAATGCTGTTAGGGCAAGACCAGACCTGGGCAATTACAACCATGTCAGCCCATTCGTTTGGGACGCCAGTGTCGTCGAATGTGCCGTTATTAATACTAACTCTTTCATCCTTTACAGTTTGCGAAAACACGTTTCTCATTCCTTCGCTTGGCTCTATAGATCTGATCTCCCCGATAACAGAATTCAAGTCGCTATGAGCAAGAATAGCTCGGGTGAAGATACCTGTCCCGGCACCGATTCTAATCGTAACAGGAAGTATGGGATCCATTCACGTGTAAATTAGAGAAAAAGCAAATATCTCACTCGACGATATTGAATGGAGGTGATCCCCTGATTGCACCACGGACGAAATTCAATGCGAATGGCTGATATGAAGGACGAACGCTTGAAAGGAGTCATTTATCACTATCTATCGAGGGTATATTTTATGGTTGAAACTTGTATACCGGTCGTAGAGTTCATTTGTTCCTGTTCCGAAACCTGACTGAGCGATTTTGTGGATATTCGACATGACTGTTGTTACAAGTAAAGTAGTGCGAAGATTCAAATATTTATATCTGGAAGTGATTTATATATAAACATATGCACATGTCGAAGTGACTCGAAGTTCGAAAGGAGTTGCGGTACCGGTGCGTAAAGCTGCAAAACAATGTTTACAAGACCTTGGTGTACTTTCAGATAAGGTTACCGGACTAGGAAAACATCCTGTGCGCAGCATACTATTAGCCGTGACCCACAAGTTCTTTCTACCCTGGATTCCCTCACCTCTCGGTAACACCTCTTTGCTCATGGAGGGAAAGCAGTTAACTATCCAGACACTACGAGATCGTAGGACAATTACGCTCTTGCTAACTGCCACCGGTTTAACAGTGAAACAAAAGTGTATGCCGCCCAGTTTTCTTCTCAATAATTATTTAGCTGTTGACTTCTTCTGCAATCAAAAGTACCAAAACCCCTTTCGCGTCCTGAGGTTCCTCATCAAAATGTTCTCATAGCTGAGTACAACCATGAAACACGAAATCTCAAGGTGGCCTACCTGGGCGTGAAAAAGTGTAATAATACTGCTATGGCAATCACAGAAGGGGAGGTTCAAGGTGCAGACGTTGATATTGCAGCTGAGTGGGCGGAGGCTGTCATGCGATACGCTTATGATAGTAAGCCTCATTTTCAACTGTGCTATGCTCCTGTTTAACATCTCAGCAGACATTGGTGTTAAACGCGCGCGCAAGCTGAAAGTATTAGTAAATCCACATGGGGGTGTGGTACGTATCACGACTTTGTCTAAGATATTTACTTGTTAACAAGACAGCTATAGAAAAGAGGAGTTTCATTGTTTCAAAAAGTCGTCGAGCCTATACTACGAACAGCTAATTGCAACTTAGACGTAATTTGTGTGTAACTCCTTTCTTGCGCGTCGTAAAAATCACTCATCTCATTATAGATACAACTCATCCTGGACACGCCCACGAGATCGTGAAAATTTTACCCCTAGATTTTGACGCAGTCATTACAGTTTCTGGAGATGGTTTAATACATGAAGTGATGAATGGGTTCGCACAACACCAAAATCCAGTCAAGGCTTTCTCGATTCCCGTCGCTCCTATTCCTACGGGGTCTGGGAATGGTCTTTCACTTAATTTAACTGGGTTGGAGGTAGTTATAATCCATTGTTACATGCGTTACTGTTACCAAAATTTCCTAGACAGGGTTCGATGTCTCATTAGCAACATTAAATGTTATCAAAGGTTATTGAGTTTCTCAAAAGCATCTCACCCACCGATAACTCATTTTTCTACAACAGGAAGGCCAATGAAAATCGACCTATTTTCGGTAGTTCAGGACGGCAAACGAACAATCTCGTTCATGTCACAGGCTTTAGGTCTTATGGCTGACCTAGATATAGGAACGGAGCATTTGCGTTGGATGGGCGATTTACGTTTCATGGTAGGGCTTCTAAGAGGAAGTGAGTTTTTGCATACGATCTTCATGGTGCAGATAGTGACCACCTTTCAAAGTAATCCACTTAACCCCTTGCCCTGTACAATTGTCGTATAAAGCAGCAGAGACGGACAAACATAAGATGGCAGAAGCTGTACAATCTCGGCGTACAACTGAATTTGATCAGCTAGTCTCGACAGAAGCGAATGCTGGTGATGAACTGCCACCCTTGCAGTACTCAGAAGACAAAGGCGGGTGGACGACCTTTAATGAGCCTTTACTGTATATCTATGCTGGAAAAGGTCCATATGTGGGTCGGTGAGTTTCGTAAAATATTCATCATTTGTTAGACAGACTACTCAAGACATGACCCACAGGGATTTCATGGCCTTCCCAGTCTCTTTACCAGATGATGGTTTAATTGACTTGATGGTTGTGCCTCTTGTAAACGTCTTTTACTATTGTTTAGTTCCATTTTCTAACCTGATACCCTGTAGACATCCAGGAAAGATGTTTTAAGCTGCATAGATGGGGCTCACAAAGGAGACAGTTATTGGCATCCTAAAGTAGGTCACGTTCTATTTACAAATTGCCTCTAAGCTAACAGTTTCGTTTAGGTACACTATGTCAAAGCACACTCTTACAGAGTGAAGCCTCTGCAGGCTGAAGGTAACTTAGCGGTGGATGGTGAAGCTTATCCTTTCAAGGAATACCATGTTGAGGTTCACAAAGGTCTGGGAATGGTGTTGAGTACTCTGGGACACTATGCAGCGGAATTTGCAGCTCGTAAGCCAGGGTCTAAGTGACTATCAGTGGACGTAATAATTTAAATTTGCCTCTCATACCCCAACACTATTATTTACCTACACTATAATATATGTACTAAATGTGGGGAATTTATATTTTCCGACGACACACGACATGAGAAGGGAAGCTTCGACGTGAAATCAGCTGATGCATAGTTCTCATATATAAATATGCGGCTCGTAGGTATTTACGTGAACGCGTTCTTCCCAACATGTTTCTCTCATGGACAGCCAAACGTGTTACACGACTAGGTGATAGGTATATCCATTCCACAAGTCCGCGTCAGCTATCTTTCGAGTCTCTCGACAAATGGATCGCTAACCCACCAACGGCTATATTGGAAGATTCCTTTAATATCGAGCATACTTCAGATCTCTTCATTACTTTGCCAACTCGTGACGGTACCAGGAAGCCTTACAGACGACCCCAAGTGTCACAGGCACTTCCTTATGGTCATCATCTTGCCTTCTTTCATGCTCGGAAACCTGAACATTTATTGCGTGAAGATGGAACAGACGAGGAAATCTCGCCTCCAGCACCATTTCTACAAAGAATGTGGGCTGGTGGCAGGATGACTTGGAATGAAGACTCTCCTCTTCTAATTGGTGGAAAAGCAAGAACTTACTCGAGAGTTGGGTCAGCTGTAAAGAAAGGATTCGAGAAAAACAAGCCCATGGTTTTTGTAACCCAGCATATCGACATCACCATGGAAGGGAATGACAAGCCATCCATTATGGAAGAAAGGGCACATGTCTATCTCACTGAGGATTCCAAACGAAAGAAAATTATCAGAGAAGGTAAAAAAGTTAATCTCTGAGACGTGATATAAGTTCTTATAGACGCATTTCTTAGTGTCAGGCATTCCGTCTAAAGTAGATTTTCGATTTCAGTTTACCCCGACGGCAATCACACTATTCCGGTATTCTGCCCTTATGTTCAATGCACACCACATACACCTTGACCCAGTGTATACTCGCGAGCATGAAGGCTATCCCGGTCCGTTTTCTCCTGCTTTGACAGCATTATATTTCGACTGATGTTATTCTAGAACGCCTAGTACACGGTCCATTGACTGCTACCATGTTACTCGAAACAGTAGCCTTCCATAATCCGGATGCGCGGTTCAAGGTCTTCGAATATCGTGCTACGAACCCCTTAATTGTAAATCGTGAATTGACGATAAATGGCACGTGGACCGACGATAATACAGCACAGCTGTGGTGCGTGGATGGTCAAGGAGTTGTTGGAATGACGGGGAAAGTTGTTGTGCATTAAGGGACTAGCTGCGCGAAGGATTGCTCGCTGTCATTTTGAACCACTTCACGCCACAACATAGTCAAACGATCTAGGCTCCATAATAGTTATGTACAAGATGTTAAAAGCCTGTAGACCATCATAATTCAGTATTGGTGATTACTGCATAGCTAAGAACGGCTCACCATATTTGTTCCCAGCTTCTTTTCGATTTCTTCTACCTTCAGCAATCCGTTCTTCGAGCGCTTCTCTATTCTCGTATGCTTCTTTGAGAAGAGTTGACAACTGGTGGCGTGACCTTGCAATTCCACTCATTTTGCTTGCCTGCGAACGATGGTTAGTCTAGTAGACGTGACCCATGTAAGAACATACGCTAATCTTCATGCGAGGTTCTTCAGAACCACTACCTGCTCCCTTGGTAATAGCTTTCCTTTCTTCCCTTTCTTTGATCTCGTTTTTCGCTCTCTCCATCTCTTTCAACGCATCCACCTCCGTGACATTTGATCGAGTTAGGTCTTCGAAGCCTTTGCCTCCACCCTTCTCAAGGGCTTTCACTTGGGCGTCATAGTCAGCCTGCCATTTGGCCGTGAAAGTTGCGTAATAAGCGGGGTCATGGGCTGCCCACGATCCAGAGGGCAGTTGATAGTATCCAGGATATGGATCCGTGATTTGTGGTTCTGGGGGCTGAAATGTAGGCATTACAGGCGCGGAAGAAAGGGTTTGGGGTGTAGACGACGACTGTGATGGTTTCAATGGCTGAATTTTTGATGCGGCGTCTCCTGAAGGATAACATTAGGAATGAGAGAAAGAAGATAGTAATTAACCTGACCTAAAGAAAAAAAATCAACAGGAGCCGCAGGTTTTGATTGCCTCGTAGGACCTGTATCTTCTAGTGATATATTGGGTTTGCGATGTGATAATGACGGAGGAATCAGAGAAATCGCTTCTGAAGTCTCCTTATTTTCGCCTTCTTCGGATGTAGCCCGTACAGCTGATGTGGATTTTTGATTGAATGCGAAACTAGGTCCATTTCCTCCTCCCAACACTCTTTCACTCTGTGATTGAACAGGCTTTTGTTGCTTGGGCGCAGGTAACATGGATAAGAGGGATGACATCCCACTTCCCTTACGCAGCTTCTTAAGTGGAGGTCTTTCATCTTCCAAATCGTCATGTTCGGGGTCATCATCAGCAGATTTTGGTAGGTTTGGAAGACCAATTGTTATTTTCTTTGGGGGACGTTTTGATTTCGTTATGGCTTTATTTGATTCCTTTGGTGTAGATGTTCTGGGGGGTCGGGGTGATTTATCCTCTGGGCCAGTATCGCTATCGCTTCCGTAGTCTTCTATACCAAGCCCGGGCATGATGATGAAGTCGACGTTGTAGTGCTGAGTATACGGTAGCGCCACTTTGGTAGGCGCTTTCTTGAATCCCGTGATTTTGCTTATCCCTACTCGGTAGCTGTTGAACGCTGAACGTTGAAATTTGAAACCTGTCATTTTGTACGGTTGGCGGAGACCAGATTGAGTTCAATTTGCAACGAAAGTTAAGTTTGGTCGTTCACAGTCGGCCGACATTCACAAGTACGACAGTACTTAGGAAGGTTTAGGCATTTATATTTTATGCATCAATTTATTGGTGGTAGTTTATACATCCTAATTTTATGTATAATTTGGACAAACGAGTGGAAGGAACAAGTTATGTAAAAATGTACTGATGAATGTGAAAGTGTTCTATAGTACGCCCCATAACAAATATTAAAACAAGTCCTTTGCAGTAGCCAACAAATAAACAAGATGTAGTTTGTCCTTTTTTAATGCTAAATTTTGTATTGTAGTGATGATTAAGTGGTGACATTAATCACGGTCGTGCTGTAGAGGGATTGTAATTAGAAAGGAGAAGAGGGGGAACGAAGGGAGAACGTACCAAGTTGCTCTTTACGGTAGAACCAGAAGTATCCCAAGACAATTATCAATTGACATACGAGAGCAATCCAAAAGAGTGGAAGGGCCATTGGACTGCCTTCTAGTCCCTCCGAGAAATCCCATTTGGCCGCATCAGGGAACACGGTACCAGGTCCAAGACGATTTGGCGCGGTTGCTCGAGCAATCATAACACATACGGAACCAATGACTTGTGCAAATGCTAGAGTTGCACACACGTGCAATCTTGATAAAGTTTGCAACAGAATCATGCCCAGTCCGACACCTTGAATGGCATCGAGAACTCCTAGCCAAAGCCATAAAGATATGCCTAAATATGGACCTCCCTTTCCGGCCCAAGGAATATACAAAGCCAGCGATGACGTTCCCCAAAGCATCTGTCATTTTGGGTAAGCATCGTGTTTGCGAGCTTGCGAAAACGGGAACGAACCTGACACCACCTAGGCGCACCCAAGCCAACCGCGAATACAGGCAAGAGCCATGTGTGTGTCTTACTGAAGTGAGTCAAAATGAGGAGCATGATTGCCCAAACACCAATGAAGAATGTTATAATCAGGATCAGAATTTGCCATTTGGGAATTGGGACACTCCAGAGGAAGCTCCAGTTACGACCATAAGGCTGCGGGGAACTATCAGTTGTGCAATTAGTTCGGTTAAAACAGAACATACTCCGCTCAGCCAGTAGTCACGTAAAATTTCGGAGGCAAGGAACCATAAAACAAGCTTCCTGCGGAAAAGTGTCTTCAAGAAGTGAGGTACTTTTGGTGGTGTTTGGCGGTAGTATTCTTTGCAGGACGTGAGTACCAATAAAATTACCAAGCGTGTTTGTAAACTGACCTGGCAATCCATACAACATGACGTATGCAAAGAGGAAGCTGACACATGCTAATGGCCATAAGATGAGAACGATCCACCATGGAGGGATGAAGTCATCTTGTCTGCCGTTTAGTGAGTAACCCCAATACCATAGCGCAGCGACCCAGATTTGTTGTGATCCTTGAACGACACACGCTCGGAGAGTCCAAACTTCAGTAGCAGCACCCTAATTAAAACAAAATTAACACGGGTCGGCATTCATAACAAAAATCGAAAGACATACAGCTTCTTCACCGAAGTTCAGACCGAAGAACAGGAATCCTGCTGCAGAAGCGACCGCATATGACCATGTGGCTGCACTTGCGAGAGCTCGGTGTGCTGGAGCGATAGCAGATGAAACAGATGGGAGGCCGATCAGGAAGAATGCAATTCCGAAGAAAATCCATGGAGCAGATAAAACGTATACAGATGGCTTGAGACGGAACATTGGATACCATACTGCTGATGCTGCCAAGAAGACTGCACCCAAGACGTAGAGTTGGATATTATCTTGCCAATTCCGACCTGTGAGCAAGGTGATTTGGAAACTCGTTGCGCTCAACATCTGTACATTATATTAGTTTGAGGGGATAATATAGCGAAAAATGAACCAGAACAGACCTGTCCCAAAGCTATCACGATCGTGTATAATGGCCAACCTCCTAATTCCCGTGACATAGCAATTTGAAGACCAGTCATTGGAACGACATCAGGCTGCCCAGCATCATGCGGTATCGCTCCATCGTATTCCAAATGAGAGAAAGCTTGAGTGTTTGGAGCTAAAAGATTTATTTAGTTTGAACTAGTTTGTGAAATAAATTTAACGCACAATCTGGACGGGAATATAGAGATGGTGATGGTGTACCCCACATAGAGTCACGTTGTGAAGATCGTATACTGGCGGCGCTGGAGAGTTTGTCTTTGCGAACCTTGCCGAAGAATGCTTCTTCACTCTTGACTAAGAACTTTTCAATGGAGAGTTCGTGTTCAGAATTCTTCGCGTTAAGCATTTGAAGTTTTTGTACGAATTCAGAAGCGACACCTCCATCAGCATCGGTGAACTATTTGCAAGAGTAAATTGTGAACAAGAGTACCAAAATCAAGAGGAAAAGATGAACTTACAGAAGCTATGGCTTTGTTCAACGGAGAGTTTGACTTTTCATCCACAATAGAAGATATTGATTCCACCGAAGACACGCGCGAATGGGCACCGAATGGACGATTAGGTGTTAAGGCACCGTCAACAAAGGGATCAGGTGCATGTCGTTGATCTTTGGCGATTGTACGGTTGGCTCGTTCCAAGAAGTCGTTGAAACCACGGGGACCATCAGTTGTACTGGGCCTTGGCTGGGTGAAATAATCTTCACCGTTCTCTCCAGGTCGGGGGGTGCCAGTATTAGGGGTATTAGGGGTATCACCATTGGGGGTCAATGTTTCTTGACTCCACTGTCCAGGAGAGTGTACGACGTGTCCAATCCCGCCTTCATTCATGCTACGGCTGTCCCAGTCAGGTTGTGTCGGGTATGTTTGTGTAACGGGGTCCCAGTCATCAGTTTCACCGATAGGGCGAGCTCCTCCTCCATCACAATCGGACTCCCTCCAAGCGTTGGATCCTGCGAGACCACGACTAATTCCGATACTACGCTTGTGGAAATCTTCCATGCGCTGACGCCATTCTACGACAGGGAAACGTTGGATCGCAGATCGTGCACGTAAGATAGCACGTTCTTCTTCAGTAGACTTCAAGGCCATCTTGATCGTTTTCGTTAATTGTGAAAGCATGTGATTTGTTGCACTTGATTCGACCGGATACCACTACATAATGAGATTGTCAGTGGTGATAACTTGGAAAGTTGTGAAGATATTTTACTTACCCAACCAGGCATTAAACCGAGACCTCCAAGACGACTTCCAACACCAAGAGCACCCTTACGACCGAACTCTACAGCAACCAAACCAAAAGGTTCGTCACGAGATGGGATGAGAGCAAAATCGGCACCACTGAACAGATATGGAGGTAAAGCCGTGAACTCGGGTTTAGAATATACTCGATCGGGATAGAGTTCCATGAGACGGGCAAGTTTTTCAGCTGCGAAACGACCGTACAAATCGATAACTGGACCGACAGCGATTAGTTGGATACTAGGCCGTTTTTCGAGCCTTGTAAGAAAATGTCAGTAATGGCACACAAAAGTGAATTAAGGGAGGTGACATACAAGACGGGCATGACATCCGCAATAAGATCGACACCTTTCTGTTTAGACCATCTACCTACGAACACGAACAAATCGGAGTTTGGGTCTTGTTTGATGCCAGCCCATTCTTGAGCTTGCCGTTTGAGTTCTGGTCGAGCAGCTTCAGCTTCAGCATCTATTTCGACGTCACGGGCCTTAGTGGGTGTTTCGTCAAGAGCAGCGATGTCACTGGGGTCGGGGTTGGGAAGGGAATCGACATGTTTTAGGGTCCATAGAGCGGGATAACGAGCCCAACTGCGTTTACCGTATTTGTCAGATACACCAGCAACACCGATACTCTTTTGATGAGTACTGATGAACGAAGCTGCGGCGTGAAGCAAATTGAAAGTGTTTCCGAATTGAACATATTTGGTGCAGTGCTCTTTACTGATATTGAAAGCGGAACAGACCTCTTTCATTTCCTCTTTGGTGCGCAATGGCCATAAACCCTGGAACTCGGCGTTATGTAGCGAGAGACAGGTTGGAATAACCTTGGGCAAAAGATAGATGGGGGCCAGTGCACCGTGGTAATCGTTAATGTGATATATATCTACAGTTGGGTGTCGACGAATGGTTGCTGCGATTGCTTGATTCCAGGTAGAGTAGAAGATAGCTGAGCTGAGATCGTCCATACGAGCTGGATAGGGATCGGATTTTGTCTGGGCTCGGAATACAGGACTATCGAGGATGATATAAGTGATATTGTCCAAAACATGAGTTTCGACTTCAATGAGATATGGTTCGCCGAAAATAATAACTTCAATAGGCTCGGCAGGATCACCAGCAGGGTATTCAATATCCTTCACTTTAGGCACGACCCAAATCAAATCGACATCCGTCATAGCTTTACCCATAAGACTAGACATGACACCTAGACCACCGATCTTCACTTTGACTTTCCAATCGATAATTTCATACTCCAGCGTGGATATGAGAACCTTACGACGCTTGTTTTTGTCTTCTGGCCAACCTATGATTTCAGCGTTTTGCTTGTGTCCGAATAATTTCTCTGACATAGGTGTAGAATCCTTTAGGTCGGATGTAGACTTGTTACCGAGACCGAAGATGGGTAGATAATTAGTATGACTCTTGGCCTTGACACCATACTGGTTATGTTTGATTCCATAGAATGTCCACATGAAAACAAGAACAGCGAGGGTACCAGTGATAAGGGGGATAGTCAACAATAATGCGTACATGATTGCTCCGATTGAAGCCTGTCCTCGGGGTTCCAGTGACCAAGTCATCGTCGAATCGTCTACAAGTAAGGACCAAGCCAAGTGCGGAGACGGGGGCGCCGAGATATTGAGATAGTTAGGAGCAACGGAATTAGGAGGTAAACGATCCATGACTCCATCTCCATCTGCGTCACCGTAGAAGTAGTCGTCATAACCCCAGACATTCAGCTGAATGTACGTCGGCCAGGCAGCCATTATTTCAAGTTCCCATTTACCATCCTTGTTCTGTGACATGAGGGATGAGATACCCTGATCGAAGCCCCAGTTGTTAAATGGGCCTCGAACTAGGAACTGGGGTACACGTCTCTGAGAACCAGAATATCCATAATCAGCATGAACCACAGCAGCGACTGATAGGGTTGCTTGACTCCAATCTATAATCAAAATTATATTCAGAACAAAACCGCTGGAAAGTTCCATTACTTACACTGCACCACGATATGAGCTCCTTCCCAGAAACATTCGGGTGAATCGAATAACGCAGCATCGATAATTGAATTATCTTCCCATGGCTTCCAATCCGTCCAGTTCTTGCCAAAGTTCCAAGAAACCCGGTACATATCCGCACCGAATGCTTTATGGGTGAAAGTATATTGTCCATTCGAGAAAGCAAATGCGCCACTTGTATCATAATCCGAATCTGGGAACACCATGACATTATCAATGGTACCTTTCCTAAGCAGAAGATGATCCACGGCCTATAATCAGGAGAGTTAGACAGAATGAAAAAATTGGAATGGTACACATACTCCGGTTGTCTGATTTCCGCCCTGAGCTGATGGGTTATTTACAGTTATGGTAAGAACTCCGTCTGGCACGTTGGTCAAAGTTGCCGACCAAGACCACACTGAATTCGAGACACCAGGTATTTTTGATAGGACGGGATTGGTAACATTACTGCAACGACCAGTGCCAATAACTGGGTTACCACCTTTACCTGACGACGACATATTCAGAGAAATACTATTTGATACACTCTCGCAACTCATTTCGATGTTGAATTCCAGCGAGATATCAATAGTCGTAGAATTAGCATCGTTTGCGTTCACCAACAATCTCTGGTCGTGACCCGGTATGAATCTGGTCAACGCAGGTGGGGGAGCAACCCATTGCTCGATAGGAACGAGTGCTTTGAATGCATAAGGTTCGAGAGTTACGGATGGAAGACAACCGAACCAAGGTGCTTTGCTGTCATTATTATATGATGATAGTGATTCGTCGAGTGTATATGTTTCATAAGGAGCAAAGAGATTGCGAACGACAGTACTTGAAACAAAAGGGGACGATATCCATAGAGATTCTTTGCAGTTGTATGTGTAGGTTTTCGTGGTATTCTCATTTGTGTACAGGAGCCAGACTTGGTCACGGAAAGTTCCCCCCAAAATTTGCACGCCTGGAATACCGGCTCGAGATACGGACCACAAACCCATCTCCGTAGCTGTATGATTAGAACCAGGCCTTTCAATGAGGTATGTCCAGTTTCCACGTTGAACCAGATTGAATCCATCTTGAAGAGCACCGTAAGTCTGGCGCAAGTTGAAGAAATGTCCGAAAATGCGTCTTGAATCTGTTGTGGGATCAAAATGATCGAGAGCGTTCCAATCATCATGGCAACCAAACAACGATCTTTCGAGCGGCATATTGAAATACTGTTCGGAGCCGAGAGTGTAACACCCGTGTCTCTTCCAAGCTTGGTTGCTCGTCATGGCTTGACGCCTTTGATAATTTTGTCAATCGAGGTCATTCTGGAAAATGCCAATAACTTTACCCATATAGATAGTTGGATGCGCCGTTATCAAAAAGGTAGAAATTTTGTTCCTCTCCATAGTATAACTGCAATGTTTTTAATAAAACATTAAACCAATAACTTGACTGTGCAACATACCAACGGAATTCCAGGCATAACTAACGAAGTAATGAATGTTGCCAAAACACTTCTTTGGGTACCGTTCTCCAAACTTGGCCACCTGAAGATATCGAAATTGCTCGTTCCGTACATGTGCCTTGGATCTACATGACCAGAACTAGGATTCAAAAAGTCGTTGCTGACGAACATTTGATTCCATGCTGTCACAAAATTGACATCGATGTCGTAGGCTACCTGCAAGTTACCATCCATTCCCAAGAAACGGGCTATCGCGCGATAAATAGAATAGTGGAATGCGACACTATCGAGAGCATTTAGTGGAGCCTCTCTCAAGAAATATTGATCTTGGTCGGCTGTGACGTTTGCTGCAGCAAGAAATCCAGGTGGTAGCTGAGTTGGAGTTCTACCTCGTCCACTGTTTGAGATAAGTCAGCATCTGGAACGCACACCCCTCTTCAAAATATTTGAGCTTACAGGTAAAGCGCCCCAAAGGTATCTCCACCAGTGACTTCACCTGGTATAAAGAAGTTATTCTTTCCTACTTGAGAAGCACATTTACGAGTACTTGAAGCCCATGCTGCTAGCGCGTCCACGGTGACTTGTAAAGCTTTATCGATACGAATAGCATCTATATCCAAGGCTTTTATGGCCAAGCATGAAAAGACCTTGATCTTATCCATGACTTCGGGTTTCCATTCACGTAGACGATCCTGTACTGAGGCGAACTTGGAGAGCTGACGTTGCCAATCAGGATGGACACCAAAAGCCTCCATATCACCGTACTGATCGAAATCAGACATCAGGCAGCCGTTGGTTTCAACTTTCACGACAGTTCCATCATCTTGCCAAAACTTAGGCATCTCACATGACATGTTTCGTTCGTTGTTGATCTAAAAAAGAAAGCGCTTTTTCAGGATAGTTCGAAGTTGACCTACAACGCCGACTTACGTTGAAATCCTGATATTGAGTTAGATTCCATGGCATGTAATTCGGCATCTTCCAAATAGCATTGTATTCGTTAAGACTGAATGGTGTACTTGTGTTGAGATGTCTAAAATATAGACGTTAGATCATTTGATACAGATGTCACAAAATTTGGACTGCTGACCCTTCGAAGGCTATGAGATCAGCCATAGTCCCAACAGTAAAGTCGGCCATGAAATACATCCCATGGGCATGAATAGCGTCGATAACCTCGACCCATGTATCAATTGTGCCCCAGTGAGGATCAAGGATACTGAAGTCAAGCGGAGAGTAACCTTGAGTAGAGTCAGATTAGGTATCATGATGATTACAATATGACCCACTGTCTGCTTGCCAAAGCATGTTTACGAAAGGAGTACCAGACATGAAAATGACTCTTATGCCCATTCCGTACAGATAGTCCAACTTTGCGACCAAACCCTTGAGATCGCCACCATAACGTAGCTGTGTTTCCCTATAGTCGGTTTCATAGGGCGACTTGAAAAAATCGTTATTAGAAGGGTCACCATCGGCGAATTTGTCGAGAAGTATAGTGTATGTAGGAAGAGCTCTCCAGTTCAAGGGCGAGGGCGTGTAAGTTTTGTTTTGGCGAGTACTGTCATATTCGAGGACGGATTGTGCATCTTTGTTGACGTTGAGATTGTAGTCGACAAGATCCTCTCGGTATGGAGAAGCGGTAACGAGACCGGTGAAAAGAGACAACGCATATAAGACAGGAGCCAACCTCATGGCGACGAGGTGACAAAAAGCAGAGATATCCTGATATCGATGCTGCAGGTACTAGTTCGTTGAAGCTCTTAAGAAGGGAGATGACAAAACCACTGCCAGAGAAAATGGCAATGGAGAAGAAAAGAAAGGAGTGGTTGTTAACCAGAAGAGAGGGACGGACAAGGGCTTTGAACGTGTTGAGAAATCAAAACAGTCACAGCGATGCTCGGCGATTGGCAATGCTTCCGCTTACGCCTCATTGCAACATATTTTTATATTGTTTGATGCATCTACCCTGATCCCGGCATAAATTCACCGCCTCCCCCTTATCCCACATAATTTAAGGTCATAACAAGACTCGAAAGCTCTAACGAAATGTTTACAGACCGCTCACTACGAGAAACTGAGGGCTGTAGTACTGTTGAATGAAGAAGAGGGCACTTAGCATGAGTTCCATAATTGTACATATCGCGAGATTTGATCAGATTTTAAAAAAAGGGTCTCGGCATCCTTGAAAACTTTGCCCGCATCTAACCAAGATCGGATGCCTGCGGTCTATACTCGAGTACTTCAACTCATCCCTTAGAGTGCTCCTTCCCTCTCTCTACTCTCAACAAGAGTGAGTTGTGCACTACAACCCACCGTATTTTAAGTCACTTTTATTTAGATTTAAAACAGCCTTGTATATATTGGCTATAGCACAGTACAATCATTAATCATCCCCATCATACGTGTCCACTAATGGGGTTACATAACCCCCGTCCGATGGAGTAGTACAATTTTCTCATTAATGGCGATGTCATGTTTCAAGTCGACCGATATCCCGGAAACTTATCTATCCAAAGATAACCCATTAGTTACAGAGCAATAACACACTAACATAGAGTTTCATTGATTCGACAATTATGCGATTCTGCTATCTCACATAAAGACAAATCAAAATAGGGTCTTTCAAAGTTGACATCAAAATTTGGCGGGAAAAACGACTTAATGGAACAAATAATGGGATAATTAATGACAACTTTGAAAGACCCTATTTAGACTGGGTGAGAACATGTAGCTCGAGCTAGTCTATAATCAAAATGATATCAAGTGTTGCTCATGGACGTGATAATGATAAGACAGTTCCAACAATTGCCATAACGACTGTATGAAATAAACGCACAATAAACACGGCGTCGTCAGTTACAACTGTCGATAAGGATGCCACTGTACGCCTTTCACCGTCGGTTTTCATCATATCAAGGGACAATCGTATAACTTTTATTTCCTGCCCAAGGAGGCTGTGCTGATAGTATGTTCCACGAATACAACAAATACTTAACTAGGTGAAACGCAATTGTCGGAACTGTACAATCGCTTCTAGCATAGGCGGCGGTTAGGCTCGGACAATTGGATGATACTTGTGCTTCCTTTGCTTATATACCTTCAACGAGACAAGTCCTGGTGCTGGTGCTGATATCCATGTGCACAGCCATATAAAGGTATCAACTAGCCGCAAGAACGCCTCATACTTGACGAGGTCCCTGTACATCTGATAATAAAACACATGACACTGATGTGAACAGCCATGTATTGTTAAGTACTGTAGTACAGCTCAGCGCTCAGCGCTGAGTGGTGGCTACAGTTGAACCACGTGAGAGTAATTGTTATATTCAAAATTGTGTTGCAGTTGTAGAAAACTCCTTGTGTACACTACGATTGTTCAATGACATGCTCATACATCGATACTACTGATGATGGAAAACTTATCTCAACCTCTTTCCAAACCCTCATCCCCTGCTTCACCTTTCTTTGCCAATCCTTCAACACCTCGCTCATTCATCAACTTCAATCCTGACATGCGCGGGCAGAGTACCGGATTTCCACAGACTTCGTTGCTGGAACCTCCACCCGGTTCTACATATGCAGAGTTCTTGAGAACATGGACGGATAGCCTGGTTGCTCGTTGGTTGAATGATATAAAATGCGGGGATCATGCCGAGACGTTCAAAGCAAACGACATCAGAGGAGACATACTTCTCGAATTAGATCAAGTCATTTTGAAGGAAATGGGTGTCTCAAGTGTTGGTGACAGACTCAGGATTTTGAATGCTGTCAAGAAATTGAGGCAGAATTCGTCCTCAAAATCTACTGCTGGGCAGGTCCTCAAACCCACTCTGGAATTAACTGATGACGCATCAGCAACATCTAAAGCACCAAAAGTCGAATCTTCCACTCGTTCTACATTCCGACGTCTAGAAATCGGACGACCTGCCCCTTTACAACTTGGGCCACACGCTAATAATGACCTCCCAGCACTCATTCGCGAACAGCCACCAGATTCGGCTAGAGGCAACGGTCCTGTACGTCCACTCCCCCAACAACCAAACCATACAAATCAACAGAATTTGCATGTTACGACCCCTGTTGGGACCCATTCTACCAGACCAAACCTTCCTCCTCTTCCACCACCGCCTCGAAATCAACCACCACCACCACCACCTCCAAACCGGACTCCAGTACGAGTAGCTCTCAATCATGCAACCTCGAATGGACGAGCAACGCCTACCCCAGTCGATCCACCTCCATATACCTCTCAGGCCTTACCTCCACCTCCTCAAAATCAAAGTCATACACAGTCGTCAGGAAATAACTGGGCAGTATACAATTCTCCAGGAGACCCTCGTGTCGGTAATGTAAGCTCCAAGTCCCCCAATCCGCGGTCAACCTCTCCCCTTCCAATTGGCAAACTACGAGCAAACCACAATATTGCAATCCATGGGAGAAATGGCTCTTTAGGTGCACCTCTAAATATTAGCAGCCCAATTAAAGCTGTTTCGCGACCCTCTCCACCTGGTCACCCATATGCTATCGCTCAGCCAACATTGCTTTCTCCACCTAATATACACGGCCACAATCTGTCCCCTATAGACGAATCTTTTACACCAAGTTCTACGCCTTTCCCAACAACGTCATCTTCTGGTCGCGGGTCTTCCAATCAGACATCATCAAATCAAAATGCTCCATATACTTTGGATGATCTGAAACGCAAAATTGTTAAATTCTACCTCCCTGATGAGGGCCCTTCTTTCATTACCATTGATGTTACTACCTTCACGAGTGGTCATGAAGTTCTGGAGAAAGTACTTAAGAAGTTTGGTAAAGGGGGTTCAAGAAGTACGGATGCAGACAATTATACCTCTAATGATGAGAGAGGTCTCATCATTGATGGATGGGGTGTATACTTAGACGACAGCCAAGCAAATATATCAGGTAAGCGGTATAATTGCCGAATACAATCCGTTTTTTACAAAAAATTCAGGTGAACCTCTTACTGAAGATGAATTAATGTATATATGCCATGCTCCGCCTGACCACCCGAAGAGGGAACACGGCCTAACGTTGCGACGAACTGGAAAACCGAAAGACAGTAATGTAAATTCACTCTCTCCAGCACAGACAAGTAAAAGCACAAAGCGCGCCAGCTCTATTAGTGTTTTGAGCGGCCTAGGTGTTCCCGATCCGGAAAAAGCCCTCGACACCTTGTCCCCAACTTCTGAACAAATCACCTCCGCCGCTCTGAGTGCCAAACGACCCAACAAACTTCGAAACTTCTTTGGGCAAAGACCTCCTAGCGAGCTTATTACCAACCACCTTACAGAGTACTTCCCATTTACCGAGAAGAAGGTTTTGGAACGGACTGCAAGACATAGCATCATGAGGTCCAATACAATTTTGAATAGAGAAAGTGCATCCTTTAACAATGGGGGCCCGTCACGCTTCAGTGTTATCCCATCACAAGCAACAGCTACTTCACCAACTCGAAACTCATTCTCAGTGCCCAATCCAGAAAATTATTATCAATCAGATGCTCACAGCATTGCGAGCTCTGGTAGTGATATTCCACGAATGTCCCTATCTACTGAGGATGGGCGGTCACTCGATCTACATGCTGATGTTGTGACACACACTCCAAGCCCATCTAAGCCTCAGCTTTTACCACCAATTCCTTTCCCAACCGAGTCGTTCTCAGAATCTCTGGAAGGGATCACTGGTCTCCATCGTTCGCGGCCTGTATCCAGAGCATCATCCACTACGTCCCGTCGTATGAGCTATATTACAGAATTACGCAGTAAACGTGACCGCTCCGACACTGCTAGTCTTATGACTGTGGATGAGATCACAGCAGAAGTCGAAAGTCGAAGGGCGAGCAAAGCTATTGAGCATGCGTCATCAAGTCTAGATGACTGGACTGAAGTAACTGCCCCAGGCTCGGTCGAGAGTGCTCATGAAACCCTAGTAAATGATGAGGAAATGTCGGAGGATGAAGACTTTATGGAGGACGAAGAGGAAGAAGAAGGAGCCACACTCAACCTGGAGGAATCCGAAGAATCTGAGAAGCCCGTATTTAACAGAAAAGGTATCGTGACTTGTAGTTTGCTCGTCTTACTGTCTAATCATACGTTATTCCAGCCAGTAAATGGATCAAGGGTGCATTAATTGGTGCAGGGTCATTCGGCAAAGTATACCTTGGTATGGATGCATCTAGTGGGCTCCTTATGGCCGTAAAACAAGTGGAACTCCCCACTGGATCCGCACCAAATCAAGAACGTAAAAAGAGCATGCTGAGCGCTCTCGAACGGGAAATAGAACTCTTGAAGAACCTTCAACATGAGAATATTGTTCAATACCTTTGTTCGTTGTTTTCCATCCTAAATTGTGGTATCTGGCTTATACACATCTAGACTCGTCTATTGACGACGAATACCTGAATATCTTCTTGGAATACGTTCCTGGTGGTTCCGTGACTGCTCTTTTGAGTAATTACGGTGCTTTCGAGGAGCCGCTAGTACGAAACTTTGTTCGACAAATCTTACAAGGCTTGGATTACCTTCATGAACGAGATATAATTCACCGTGACATCAAAGGCGCAAACATCCTTGTTGACAACAAAGGTGGTATCAAAATATCTGACTTTGGGATTTCGAAGAAGGTGGATGATAGTTAGTGAAATCACCCGTCCTTTATGTTTATCTCAAACTAACATATCAATCTAGATCTATTGGCTAATCATAGAAATCGACCTTCTCTACAAGGATCCGTGTTCTGGATGGCTCCCGAAGTTGTCAAGCAATGCGGCCACACCAAAAAGGCGGACATTTGGAGTGTGGGTTGTCTCGTAGTCGAGATGCTGACAGGAGAACATCCGTGGGCCCAGTTGACTCAAATGCAAGCAATCTTCAAGGTAATATTTTCGGGTATACATATATGCGGACTCTAATACTGAACCATCGCATATAGATTGGTTCCTCCGCGAAACCCACTATTCCCTCTGATATATCCGCAGAAGCCCAAGACTTTTTGCAAAAAACTTTTGAACTTGATTACGAGTCGCGTCCATCCGCAACTGAACTACTACAACACGTTTGGATAGGGAAGAAGCAATCCAACCATACACCAAAGAGCAGCGCTTCGAAAGCAGCTGGAGATGTTTAATGCTTGATTCGCTTTAGTTGCTAATTTGTTTTTCTGCTATAATTTATCATGCTTGTAGAACATCTGTGGAATTGATATCATGAACATCTGTACTCCTAAATCTTCTCAGCCAGTGATTTCACTGTGTTTTCGTTTAGGATCATTGCTCTTGCTTTTTACAACTGCTCTTCTACCAGGTCCCCAATTTTTGGTTGGATTTTCTTGATATCTGACCAATTTCACTTTTCCTGATGCTGTGACAGAATCTGGGTGTTTTGTGAAATTGGCTTCACAGCTACCGTTCCGACACTTTTCTTTCAGACATTTTAAACCATTCATGAGGAAGGAGAAATACCCACCGTGGATCTTTTAACAAGCGTCGAGCCGGCGAACCTTCAGATATGTTCTCCATTTTCACAGGATGTAATCTAACCCAGGAACGGAATACATCATGAAGATCGCAGGGGGACGCAGTTGTTTTAAGGGAACCTGGACATGCATGTGATCGAGAAACTTTATGGCCAGCATGAAGCAGTGCGGAGCTGTAGCGTTGTCAGACTTCTACTACGGGGTTCATAATCAATTAGGGCTTACGCTACATCATCAAGTGATGGAGTCGTGCAATGGAAGAAACTTGCAACTTTCGCGGGTGTAAAGTAAAATGGGAGAGGAAGTTCCTATTCGGCAGCTGTTATCAATTTGCCACGAGTTTTCCAATATTATTCTCACTTCTTTGGCCACTGTCAACATGCCCTTCATTCGGGTAGCTGTTCCATAAAGGCTTTCGTTCGCCTCCAGGTGATCGAGGACTTCCTGAACGAAGTTCGGGTCATGTAGAGCACCTGACCACATCGGACCAGCCAACTTAACAAAAATAAGTTTCAATAAATGAATACCATCACAGTCCCCAAAATTATTACTTACGTGTAACGAAGATTCGCATTCTGGACATTTAGTGGTTACAGTTGGTCCCTGTTGCGTCTTGAACGCGTAATTCTTCCGTTCAGAACCCTCATATCCAGTTTCTACTACTCTCCCCAACGGTTGTTCATATGAGCTTTGGCAGAAAGAACAAATGAAGAACGCTGAAGTTTTACTGTGATGATTCAAAATATGGGCTAAATATTCCTAGGATGATGTTAATTCACTTACGTTAAAGCCTTCTTGACCTCAAACGGCGATGAGCGTACGCGAACGAAAAGCCGTACGTAGAAATCCACAGACAGTGATAACATTGGTTCAATATAGCGCCCATAACGTGATGCCGATGTTGATATAGTATGCAAGACTAGCCGTAAAGCCTGAATAACCATGGGATGAAATTGAAGAGAACCGAGAAGATAAAAAATACAACCCACAGCATCATGACAATATTCAGCTTTCACAGGGATACCCCCGTAATTCGAAAAACTGTAATCATCATAATCCCGTCTTTGCCCAAAGAAACAGGCCAAACATACCACTTTTCGGGATAGTTCGTTGTTGCTAACACGGAAAGATCGGTACATGTGACGCATAAAAGACCTGTTGAACATCACGTTCAGCAAATCTACAAACTGGGGTCAGAAACTGCTGACCCCCATCATTAACGCACTGGACTGCAGCGTCGATAAATGGCCCAGCTGTCCCATATGGGTCCAAGTCCACTACATCAACACGATTTTTGTCCTCCCGGTGGTTGTACATCAGAGCGCTACCCGGGAATAAATAAGGGTAACAATTATCTAGCACCTTAGAGCGTACCATGCATCTCCTTCGTTTATTTTGACTCCCGCCGGCTGCAGTTTGTCGTGTTTATGCGAAGATGTTCTATCTTCTGTAGGGTCGGTTAAGCCGTTTAACGCGACATTTCTCTTTATGGCCGCTGAGGCGGTAGGAGATAGGTCATTCGCAATCACGTATCTTACAAAGCGTTTTGGGTTGCAAGGAAAATATGTAGAAATGATAGTGTACTAACTTCACAAGTGGGATTTCTTTTGCGTAGCGTATCGCACGCAGGCCAGTAGCAGAAAGTGCTTCGAGAAGTACGAAGTTGTATGGCCGATAGGTTGCCTATAAACGCATCAGAGAGTCCAAAATTAGCGCAAAAACTCTGCCCTTCACTTCATGTTTCTTGATCTGTGGAGCATCCGTGTTCTCGGACAAATCTTTGGCTACACTGTGCTCTGAAGATGTATCAAAAGCGGGGATAGCCTCCCCACTCTCTCCTGCACTGACATTAGAGCGTAATAGAACACAAGGATTAAATACAGACCTTTGAATCGCTTTGCAGGTGAAATTCCCTTTCTTGCCTTCTTTTCTTGAGTTTGCCTCCACTTTTTTTCTTTCTCTTTATCAAACTCTTCACTCCATACCCTTATACATGCTACGCTAACATCACGGTTGAATTCTTGCACAGGATTCAAGAAAGCCTCATTAGAAGACAATAGGATATGCGACGTATTTTCAGTATGCAGAGTGAATCCTGGTGGGACGGTTATAGCACTTGTAGAGGCCATTCTTGTCAAGGCGTGTAAGGAGCGGCGCAGAGGCCGGAGGACAAACAGATTAGCTATCGTTTTGAAGTTTTGTATATACCAACTGGTAAAATGCTATGTTTTTGTACACTGAAATTATACCCCGACATATCAGGAAATAGTACCCTGTCGATCACGTGGTGTCATATCGTCCACTTGGGCATCAATGCATCAAGTCCTGTCCAAACTAAATCCAAAACTACCTAAATACCAAAAACACAAGTCCGTTGGGTAAGAAAAACACATCAATATATGTAAAATTCCAGAGTGAAAATAAATATGTAGGTGTTCATAAATGCTTTGGTCGCCGGGATAACCAAGTGTCCGTGGTGTATGTATTGTCTAACTCAATAATCAAACTCTTCAGAAACGAAATCAATCATACCACGGCCACCTCTCTCGCGCCGGATAACATCAAGATTTATAAGTGAAGCCACCGTTTCTCTTACAAGAACACCCAGTGATTCCGGCCCACAGCCTGTAGAGTTTCATGATTAGCACCAGCACACACTGGTGAATGAACATTAAAATCTCAGCTTACACGCAACAACAATGGGTCCCGCTGCTGCCTTCAATTCATCTCGTATAATCCGATCAATTTTGGGGCGGCCTGGCCGTGCATGCTCTGACATGTATGAAACTTCACGTATGTCTCGACTGTCTACTCGCAATCGAGGATTAGGTTCTTGAAGCCTCTTGTCCCCAGAAGGTAAAGTCGGCCTAGGTGTACACATTTCTGGAGGGCAAGGAAGATCGCTAGATGAAGATTTCCGGTGCCCCTCATGTGTCCAAATTTTTGGCTCAGGTTCACCAAGTGAGGTTTCTTTCCGTGATTCCGAATTGTAACTTGACTGGAAATTACCACCGCCTTGCTCACACAATGTCGACGATGTCGATTGCATTGTTGTATGTTGGCTTTTAACTTTGTCATGTTGCGGCCACAACTCGGCTTCGATGGAGCGCTGATTTTCGCTGAGATTTTGCCACTGCTGATCACGCTTTCGTGAGATTGCCCTGCGAAGTTTGCCTTCTCTTTTAATGCTTCGGTTCAGATTTGACTCTCCAGGGAGTTCGACCTCATTCTCGTCCCCAAAACTTGTCAGATTTAGATTCTGTTGGGGTCCTACACATGATGCTTGTATTGTATCGTCACTTCCACGAGGTTGACCGGACTCCACAAGACTGTCATCTGAGTCGTTGCCCGCTGGTGAATTGGACCTTGAGCGCCCGGTAGAATGGATGAAATGTGGCATCGGTGGAGCAAGTTCTGGATCTATAGGAAGAGGCTCTGATGGAAATTGTGTGTAAGGGCCTCGTGGTAACTTCTGCTTCGTCACAAAGATATTGACCTCTAGTTCCTGCCGTGAAAGCATACCCATGTAATGCGCAAGTGTCGCAGCACACCACTGAATATGGCCTGGGGAATAGCTAAATCAGTAACGTTGATCTGAGAAGAGCGGTCATATATCCTTACTGTAATCTTGTATCAACCACACCAATCGCACGCGCTCGATTGTGACTCCTCGAGTATCTTCCTTTCCACCTAAACTCTTTCCGTTTCGTCCGGCAAGAAGAAGGCAAGCGTATTCCAGGACCGAGAGCCCAAAACTGATACCAGAACCTCCCACCACGATCAATACTGTTGAATACGAGCCCCAATGCACCCTTGCAGAACTTCCGAACGGACCATCTATCTTCATTCTCATAAGGACTGAGTTTTCTGGGAGGTCTCCCTTGATAAGGGGTTTCTCGCCAGGCAGGTGTGTTTGGCCTGCAGCACACAAATGGAATACTCTATCCCATAAATCGAGGGTCCAGCCATTCTTTACACGAATAAGAAAAGTCATCGTCTGTTTAACGGCCGGTACGTTGATGTCGTATATTGAGCAAGTAGAAAAAGGATGTGATGTGTATTTAGAAACGGAGGGAATGTTGATGAGGAAATGCTGGCCAGGAGCCCATGCCAGGGGTTTCGCGGGAACGAAGTTAAGTCTGACGGTGGCACCCGCAAGTAGTTCGGCATACACGAACCCAGGAGGTGGAAGAGACCGACACTGAGGTGGTGGTATCTCACGTCCATTTGAGGGAGGCTTTGGCAAATATACCAAGGGCACAACCAAATTGTGTTCCTGACGAAAATCTGGAAGTGATGGATTCGTCTCGCAGTGATATATGTTTGTTGATGGTAAACTGTTGTAATACATGTAGCGTGCCGCGCGCCAGGACCGTTCACAAACCCAGATGATGAGTGCACTCACAGACCACCACCACATCTGTGGGCGATGGAGTGCACACGTGATCAGCATAAGCGGAACAAAGAGGACATGAAAGGCGTAAAAGACTTCATAATGGGGTCTTCTCAAGGAACTGGACGACAAGGCGATGATCGCAGTCAAAAGAAAGAAAGCCTATGATTATCATCAGTACCTATTCATGAGCAAATCATGACTTTATTGTATGCTTACAATCCATCCAAAAACAAAATTATTGTAACCCCAAGCGTGTTTATATGCCAATCTTCCGTCGTTTGCACGGTCAATAAACAACTGGACACTCCAGAAAACTACATGCAGGAATGTCAAGAACCAGACGAGTCTGGCTGTCCAACGGTGAAGAATGGCGAGTTTATCAAAATATAGCTGTGTAGTGAAGGAAGAAGCAAAAAATGCGAATGGCGGGGCCTTGAGTCCAAAGACTATGCACAATGGAAGAAGGGCAAATGCAGCAAGGCCAGAACGAGCTGCAGATGACCACCAAGACTTGTAAATCACAATATTTCTTGACGTTCCATCAGATATCAAAGTATCGGGGCCAACGAATGCGAAAGCTGCAGACACGATGACGAGAGCACTGAGGACCCATATCTGCGCATAAGACGGAAGGAAATTTAGTTGCCTAGTGAAACGATTTGTCCAAGAACCCTTGCGTAATGTCTGTTTGTTCCACTGGAGTATGAAATAGCTGTCTCTGAAATTGTAGATACGAATGATGGTGGCCAGGAATAAGATGGCGAGAAGTACTGCCCAGAAGGTGTATGCGTAGAAATGTGAGATTTTGCGCAATGAATGAATTGTAAGGTAGTTCTTGATCCAGTCAGTATCCGACATGACGGAAGTTACAAGAAGAGAAAAGGGTTTGGTGAATATAAAAGTTATTTTATAATTATCGATTATCGAGTATACAAGGCTGCCATAATATATGTGTTGCGGGCTTGAAGCAAGCAAGCTGTGTTGTGTAAGTGCAGAATAATTAGAATTAATCGCAACCGAACATACCAAGAATTTAAGTGTGATGTCATAAACATTGTTTATGCAGTATTACATAAAGCGGCCAATGTCGCCGCATTCCTCAGATTCAATAGCATTCCTCGTTTTTTCTCATCCCTGTACACTTCATTTCACACTAATATCCATTATTGACCTATTTACACTACAACCATACCAGATCGGACCTGTTTCAAATATGGTATGAGGGGCTGGATTATAGCTTTTTTGTTCCTGGTCTTACCTCCTTGCCTGTCTTCTTGATCTTCTCAAGCACTTCCTCGTATCCCATAGTACCTTTTACTACCACTTCTTGGGTGCCTAAATCAACATTAAAATCCGTGACTCCTGCAAAACAATTTAGCGCAGAAGAGTTGATCTGTTATTTCACACCCACCACCTGCTTCCTTCGCCTTTTTGAGGACACGGGTGACAGCACCTGAACAGCCTTCACAAGTCATCTTCCCAGAGTAATAAGGGTCAGCTATCATTTGTATCCAACGCAATGGTCTGATCGAGTACCTTGACATCGAATTTGTATTCGTGTTCCTTTGCGAGAAAGTCTTGGGTTAGAAATTACAACTCAGTCTCAGGGGATTGATTACCATAATAAGAGTTAAATTAATTCCAATGATTTGCAAAACTGTAAACATCGGAGTCAATCCAAGTCAAATGGCCAGCAATCAGGATGATACTCACTCTGAGGAGGAGGATACGTGTTAGGTGGTATAGGTTACCAATCAGTTGCTTATAAGAACATTGAGCACTATCGATCACGTCATCCGAATCCCGGGTCACTTGACCGACTGATTATGCACTGCCCTTTGTATTAGTCGGCTATAGTATACAACCAACAAGTTATCTAAGTCATCTTCTATGATTGGTGGGTTCCTCCATCATCTCAACCTGCTCGTCCCCTTCAGTGGCAACAGCTTCCCACCCATCCCCAGCTGGTGGTCGACCGTTTATCTTGGCGAAACATGTTGGAATCCATGCTATCAGGGAGGCAAACACTGCTTTTCAGAATCACCCGGGGACCTTTAGGTTTAATCAATCTTACATAGGAAACGAGGAACACTTTCTGGTCTCGTTTGGGTAATATAGTATACAGGAATCCCAGTCAGTACAAAGCCTGGTAGTGCAGAAGTTTGCAGGTTCAGAAAGAGTCAATGCTGTTGCAAGAAAAGACTCAACTCACCTAGCACTGCCATAGCTTCAAAGGGGGCTGCTATAACTGGCATACATAGAAGGAATAGTGCAACCTGATATAATTGTAAGACCCTATTCCGAGCCACTCACACGAACGCATAACGTACGCCGCAAAACACCAGAGGGGTAGTAATCCATGTCTTGTAGGGTCTGCATATACCCCTTACGGCTATTTTTCATATCAATGTAACACAGGAGCTCACCTTTCTAATGATGGTTCCTTGACTCGCAAAATCACTGACCCAAGCACCTGAGTGGAGTGTGATGTTCAACGAATCGGAAAACTTCAGGTGATCAGCCAACACTTACTGTCAAAAAATAGAAGGCCCACGAAGCGACTACAGAAAAGTTAATAAGTGACCTAAAACCGCCACCAAGCAGAATAAAGCCGATAGTGATCGAGGCTGTCAGAAGAGCAGCATTCAGCGGTGTTTTGCGCACAGGGTGGATACGTCCAAATACTGCTGGGATGTAGCCCTCGCGACCAGCTGCAGAAACAAGATGTGATGATGTGAAAAAAGAACCTAGAATCCTCAATAAGTGAAAATATTCTAAGGGATATTGGTTCCGTTTCACCATTGAGTGCTCCAAAACAAGACACAGCGACCATGATAGCAAATAGTGTACCACCGATCGGGCCAAAGAGTGCCCTCCCAAAATCCATTGCGACCGTATTACTCAAACCCACTAAATCCTTATCAAGAACAACAAAATACGATATATTTACGAGGAGAAAAAGCAGCTACAATCAATTTTATTATCGAAATCGAAACAATATGAAATTGAAAATAAGACTTGCCATCACAATAATCATGCTTGAGTGTATAGCACGGGGGATGTTCTTTTCTGGGTGATGCATCTCTCCGCCGACGTAATTAGCTTGATCCCATCCATCGAATGCCCAAAGTCCAGAGTATAACGCCAATGAGTAAGATGATGGGCTAGTGCTTGATCCCGCAAACAAAGGCTGTCGAAAGGATGTTGAAAATTTCCCGCGGATTAGCTGGACAACACCCAAGACCGTTATTAGAATCTGGCAAGAAAAAGATATCAATTGAAATATGATCGAGTTGAAAATGTTTTCTTACTAGTGCTGTGACCTTTTATGAGCAGTTAGGCAATGTGAACAAAGTATCGAATATAATAGAACATACTTTAGCTGTCGTAAAAACTACTGCCACTCGTGTTCCCAGCCTTCGCGTTGCAACGCAAATAATGGTTATTATCACAACTGCCCCGACCGCAGTGAGTTTGATGGCCCATTGAGGAATTTCATCTGGTGAAGCATCTTCGCGATTAACGTGCCAAATTAATCGGTTGATATACTCTGCAAAAATCAAGCTTATGACTGCATTTGCACCTATACGAACCTGTTAGCTATTCTGGCGTAGATTTTCGTCGAACTTACCAGGTTTTAATGCTATGATTGCTGTCCACGCGAATAGGTATGATACTAACGGTCCATAAGCATACGAAAGATATGCTTGTGCTCCTCCGTTCTGGGGAATAGCTGAACCCAGCTCAGCGAAACTGCTCGCGCCAGTCCATGCTAGCAGCCCGGATACTATCCACACCGTTAAACTTGCACCAACACTTTTTGTATTGGCTACCACTACTCCAGGTGACGAACTATGAGCAGCACTATTGATGATACCTCTATATGGCAACGCGATGAATTACTTACAATATTCCAGATCCTATCTGTGTTCCATTGGTATTAGAGAACTTGTCAGAACATGGCTATTATGTGTTTGGAACTTGCCTGGAGTCCAACAATGAGCGCAACACCTATGACGGCAATTATATCGGCGTACTGAGTTTTGGGCATATGATTTGTCACTGACCATTCACAAGGCCCACCGTCTTCTCTCCACCATCAGAGGATATGATTCCGGGTTCAGCAACACTTGCGCTCAGCGGGAGCTTGTGACGACATCAATCAATGTGTGGTTCCTGATAGAAAGGTATGTAGTACAATACCAAGTCACGTTGAAATTCGAAACCGGACATGGAGTAAGATCGACCACTTTGGTGATAATGTTATTCAACCGACACAATGAGGGGTGAATATATAACTTACCGACCGCTTGTCGTTGATCTTGGGAGAAAGTTAGTTGTTGACATTTCAAGTTCAAGAGCGCGCAAAGAATCGTCGGATTCATGGGATTGTCGTGACAGTGGTGGAGAAGGTGGATATCTTGCATTAACGGGTGATTTGATAGTAACATAGTCATCTCTCAAGGAAGTTGGCATGAAAACGACACTTGGGTATGTGTGGAAGTAGACAGCTGTGAGCAGAAATAGATGTTCGGGATGAGTTCATTGGCTCCTCGTTATTTGGCAACACTCTGTGATAAAAACAAGGTCGATTGAATATATTGATCCGATACCAAGTCAGCACTATGCTAAACCAAGTAATAATACTACTACGATACGGGTAGTGTTATGGTACACAATCCCAATGATTGAGAAGAAAATATTATCTCCGACATCATTTTTAAACACTTTCTCTCAGTGTTTGAGCAACGACAGAGTGTATATCCATACAGCGTGTTTGACATTCATCCAGGCACTAGATTTATATAAGCAAAAAATAATATCCAAATGTCATAAAAATACTAACCATAAGGACCTCCTCACTGCTCAGTTTTCCAGATTGCCATATACTTGTAACTGTGCCCAAGGCCGGCATACAAGAAACAACTACTGTTCCTTCGGACGCCTGCGCTTCTTTCTCTGAGGGATCGAGCCACACTTCTTTTCCGACAATAGACTGAGAAAACATCTCAATATAAAACAGTAAATGTGTGATGTGTCAAGCCGTACCGCTGAACAAGAGGCGACAAGCCCAAAGATTTCTATGCCCTGCATCAGCTAGTGCACTACTAGCTGCTACAGATCCTGAAGCGACGCATCCTTCCATACCGTCCGCTTCCATGACAATAATAAAGACGTCGATTGTAGACTTCGGAAGTAGCTCTAAGCGCACTGAGGCCACAAGCGCTTGGTGGATTGCCATTGCTATGGATCTGTCTTCCGCATCCTATGAGATATAGCTCATTAGGATCATCTTCAAAATCACAGATAGCTTACATGCATAGGAGTCCTGCGACGTTCACATGAAAATGGCGTGAATTTAACTTCTACATTCAAGCGTCCTTTTTCACTGAAGGCGGTATTTTTCGATTGTCGCGGTCCATATCTAGATCCAAAATTAAATACACTGAGATGTGTTTTGCGGGGTGACTAACACTGCACAAGCTATTTTCGTGCGTTCCGTTTCAATATATGCTGATCCATTAGCTTGATTTATTAGGCCTGGTTGTAGGACTTGTAAACCTTACGGTGAGCTAAAATGATCATGATATATCTGGTTAACAGATATCACATACATATGGGTCGAATCTCTGCTGGATTGCGACGAACCCTGGCATCACCCAGTTTCCAAGCATTTTGCTCTACTTCTTCTTCAAACACCGGTGTACTACTCTCCTCAGGACCATTGATTCTTCTTCGGTCAAAACCAATCTGAGCCATGATACAGTTGAAGTAATTGGTAAATCTGCTTTTCAAACTCCGAGTTACCAACCGAAAGCAGTAATAGCATTTCATCATGAAACTCTCATTCTCTCTGAACAAACCAAAACCTTCGGTGCCGTTGGGTCAAATATCCAAACCCTCGGTATTTTCTACTGGCGATGAGGAAGAGCAGCCGGAAGATGTATTACTCAGTAAAGCTCGCCCTGCCTCAGACAAGAACCCTGGTAATGTGGTCCTCTCAAAATCGTTGAAGAAGAAAATGGAGGAGGAAAAGAAAGTTGATGAAACTGTTTACGAGTATGATGAGATATGGGATAAGATGCAAGAGGCAAAGCAAAGGCAGAAGGAGTTGAAAGAGGCAGATTCAAAGGAGCGAAAGGTGACCCCTTCTCTGATGTAATGGTATCACATAAATTTAATGTTCGCTATGCAGCCCAAGTATATCCATAACTTGCTCACCTCAGCTGCAACTCGGAAATTAGACCATCTGCGCGCAGAAGAAAAAATGATGCAAAGGGAACGAGAGGCGGAAGGTGATGAATTCAAGGACAAGGAGTCATTTGTGACCCAAGCATACAAAGATCAAATGGCAGAAGTGAGAAAAGCAGAAGAGGAAGAAAAGTTGAGAGATGGTCCGTCCTTTTGCAGTGCTAATTATTGCTCTTCGCTAATAATTTATTCCAGAGCAACGAAAGAAAGAAGGTGGTTCTTCAACGGGGATGGCACACTTTTATCGCAAATTACTGGAAGAGTCGGAGCAGCAGCACGAAGCTACAGTTGCAGCTACTCAAAAACGCGTCATTGGTCCTCAAGGTGGTCCAAATCTGACAATTACCAAACCTGTCGACTTTTCACCGTTGTCTGATCTGGAACTAGCAAAAGCAGCCAGAGATCAAGGGAAGGAGGTGGAGCTAAATGACGATAACCAAATTGTGGACAAACGAGACTTGTTGGCTGCTGGTTTGAACCTCTCATTACCGAATACTAGACGTCTAGGTGGCCGTACCGTTGGCACCACCACAACCGCACAGAACGACCAGTCATTACCGGTTCATCGAGCAGTAGGTACAGCAGCGAGTCGAAGAGAAATCAATGAGCGACGCGCCAGAGAGATACAGGAGCAAATGGAATTAGAAAACAAGAGGCTTGCTCAGGAAAAGCAGCGGGCTGATGAGGATGCTATAAAACGTATTGTTGCGAAGAGAAATACTGATGACGACGTCCAGAGCGCACGGGAGCGCTATCTTCAAAGAAAAAGGCAGAAGTTGGAGGATGCCACACAAAATCTTGATATAAATCCCACATCGTGACTTGTTATATTTGCTTGTTTGATATATGTAACTATTGCATATTGAACGAGCACCGTGAAAATAACCTACATGTAGAGTATAATAATTTAGATAATCCATGCTATTAAATAATGTCTCCCTAACGATATACGTCCGTGAATATATAATGCGGTGAGAGTAGCAAACCAGAAACTCCTATTGAGGGCCTTGTTCACGGAGTCGACTAATCGGGATTGACGCCATCATCCTATCGAATGCACCAAGAACACAAATCATACTCGGGCGTTTATCCGGACTTTCATCCAACATCGGTTTAATGAGTTGCATCAGTTCTGGAACATAGAACCCCGTCATCTGATTTAGATGATGAGCAATCTTCGGTGGCGGGAAAATTTTTTTATCACCTTGCAAGAACGCAGTACCAAAACGGCAAGAGCCCATACATCAACTTTATATGGATTATAGGGTCCACCTGCTTCGCACTCTGGAGGTACTTCTGTGCCACGATATCCATCGACATACGTGTTTTCATTCCCCTCGAATCCACGGCTAAGTTCATAATCAATATATGCGTAGTGACCGTGATGATCAGTGAGGATGTTCCGTGAAGAGATATCGAGGTGTGCGACTTTATTTTTATGCATAAAAGTGACGTGCTGCGGTTTAAAGAAATTGTTAGGACCGTGGGTAGACACCTGAAAATCCGGTATTACTTCAAAACATTGTCTCAAACTGGCGAGGAATTGACCGAGAACGCAAGGTCCTGGAGCTAGAACCAATTGAAACCATTCTTCCATAACAATAAAGACCAATTCGTCGTCTGGGACAATTATCAGATCTAGCACAGCTGTAGGAGGTCGGTGTTATTTTTGGTGTAGTCTATATGAGATAGCAGGTACCAACGGATTGTGTGATTCATAGGATCATTAGACAGGGGAGGTTGCGTGAACTGCTGAATGACCTGATATTCACGGCTTGAGAGATGAACCGCCTTTACGACAATTTTTCTGGCATCGTGTGTGCGCATGCCCCTAAAGAGGTTATCTGGCTACCTAAATGGATCAGAATTGTCATGGAAATTATCCATAATCGGGACAACTACCAGGCCCGCATCAGGGCAAAGAGCGTCCTCATCTTGACCATGGACAAACACTGAGATGGACTTGGGGCGCGGAGACTCCGTGTCTGAACTGAAGGGATAGTTATAGAATTCTTTGACATCGCGAACAGTATCGAGCTTAAATCCACGGGCTTTAAAAACGGCAGAGTACTTCGGCCAGTACGGGGTCATACGCCTATTGACCTCATCGTCATCGAAAGAGGCATCCGACGAGGACGAACTGGGGACGGGATCGTCCTCGTCAGAGTCCCAGGAAGGCTCTGACATAGAGGAAGGGTGAAATTGGAGGGGACCTTGGTGGAAAAGCATATGGACGCACGTTGAGTCAGGTGAGTTAAAAGTAGATGAGGATTAAATAGAAGAAAAAAAAACGGGTTCATCAAAATGACATGAAGGAACCGATAGCCATAGCAAGTAAAAGACCAAACGTTTCGAGGAGTGGCTTTGGGATTCTAACACCTCAATGAGGACTCGGCGGAAGGTCAACCGACAATGATGTAGACAGCCTTTCGAAAGATCTTCCCGATATGTCAAGGAAAGACCGTTTGGTTCACCGAGGTCGCAATATAGCTTATGGTTCTCATGCTGGCCTGTTGTCCCTACAACCTGACCCCGCTTGGCGTTGTTGACTAGCAGATGGCATGATTTAGCGAGACAGAATGTTCCTAATTGGACCAGGATATCAGGGACCTGACCGAAGATTCAAAGACTAAGCACACCGCACAATTTCTACACATGAGATGTATTTTACCCGTTTAGGAATCCGACTCTCTCTAGTCCACACGTGAACTTCACTCTCCCCGTTTACCGCGTGAAGATCTCTACCTTCTTCGTCTTAACTCACCACGCCGTTGTACTTCCTACTTAAGTACCATCTCCATTCCATACTACATTTACATGGAAGAAGGTTCCAAATCTAATAAAACCGTCTTTGTCGGAGGTATCCCCGACGATGCAGACGAAAGCACTATCTATGAAAATTTTGCAACATTTGGTATGTCTTATCTCAGTAATACTCCTCCCACTCCATTCAATTTTGTCCTCGGAATTTCAATAGGAGATATTATAGAAGTACAATTGCCATCGGCAGCTACAAATCCAAATCAACAATCTGGTTTGTATATCAATTGAGCCCTGACTTCATAATCTCAAAGCTGACGTGGATTAGAGGCTAAACATCGAGGTTTTGCCTTTGTGACATATGGATCTTCTGGAGACGCACAAGATGCCATTGACAACATGGATCTTAATGAAATGAACGGCAGGGTAATCAAATGTAGTCTTGCCAGGCCAATGAAGACCCCAATGCAACTTGGCGGTAACCGAGCTGGTACGCATTCGTAATTTTACCGAAGAAAACTTGCTCATCGCCGTATATATAGTTTGGGAGTCTGAAGAATGGTTACAGCAGCATGTTAAGCCGCTGTCTCAAAGCGGGGGTTCGCTCCGCACTTTTACCTTGGTTTATCCGGATCTGACGGAGCTTTGACACAGGTGTCCAAGGTCGTATGGCTACCAAAGCTGAAGAAAAGGAGCGTGAACAAGACAAGGATAATGATGCTATGGAGGAATAAGCAAAGTGAGCCTTGAAATACTAAAGTACACTATTCATATATGTTTCATGGTACAGTTGCACGACTAGCTACAAACAAATGGGGCCACACAATCTCCGAGAATTATTTGCAGTGTACACCTGCAATGTCATGATTGCCCAGCTGAAATTATGGGTTGCCCGCGCCAGTAAATAGCCAAACTACACCCGAGCATTGTGCCAATGTATTTTTCTAACGTTATTGGTCATATGATTCTCAGAGTAGCCCCTAGTTTGAGCAATACAGCTATTTGCAGAAGTGCCTCTGATAATTCAACATGAGAACTCATATATCATACCTGGTGTGTGACACGCGATTACACGCGTTTCATAATTATTCACTTACTTTTATGGTTGAACCGTCCTCCGTCACAGTTCTTTCGGGTTGTGTATATCTCCTTCCTCGAATTGGGCCCGAGCCCGTTTGATATCTTCTTGCATGAATAGTAGTTCTTCCATTCTTGCTAGCTTTTTGCCGTCTGCTGGTCGAGAAAGAGCTCTTCGAAGATCTTCTATTGACAATCGTGCCTTTCGGGAAGGTCCTCCTGCCGTTTGGCACTATAACACCTGGTCAATCCACGCAGCTGCCACGAATAAGAGGCAAGGGAACATACGACGTCAGTTATGTATTCGATAAGAATTTCCTCCATCACATTCACGGCGTCATTGGCTGGATTACGATCGTCACCAAAACCATACATCAAATTCTTGACTTGGGTTGCGAACTTGAGCAGAGAATTTTTAATGTATCAATATCACTAACGTTCTTTTGTGAAAAGCCCCTTAAGATTGGATTGCTTTCTTGAGCCCCGACCTGTTCCACTGCTTGATGAAGTTGCTGCTGTGTTGTCCCTTAAGTAAGTTGGCGTGTATGGTGCAAACGTTGCAGATCTTTGGATATGTGGGGCTTGAACGGGAGTTGCAGTCGGTGCTGAAATGCTGACCGGGGCTTGGGCCGGTCTTTGGACAGACAATGCTGCTTGTGGTACATAGCTATAGGGATATGTCCATCCATAGCCCGTCACGCCAGTTTGATAAGCACCAGGAGTCTGGTATGCATACGCATGTGGTGGATGATATGCGCCGTATGGATATGTAGTAGACGTGGGAGGCGGATGACCGCCTGCAGGTGGTGTGTACGGAGAGTAAGACATGTAATTATAATTCATGCTTCTTCAATGGAGAACATTTCCAGTTTCTCGAGGATTGTCGCGCGCCAATGTCACATGATTATGTCCATAAATTATCAATTTTATTATTAATTAATTTACATACACATTTTCTGCTAATCGTAGTCAGCTTCTCCTTTCTTTCCTGCCATCTCCAGGTGTCTTGCACTTTCCATTAGGTCTTTCATTTTTTTCCATTCCATATCTATGATCTTCCGGTCATCAAGCCAATCGCAAATCCCATCAGCATCACTAAGGTCTTTAGGAGGACGTCTCCCTTCCGCGTACGACATACGGAAGAACCCTTTGCTTTGACGTGCCGCGTGAAGATCATCCACTTCTTGACGTATACACTTGAATAAAGAGTACTGACCCAAAATTTAACAATTTTCTCTGACAATCCGGGAAAATACTGACCTCCCAATGCGAGAATTCGTGATAAACACGAGTGCGTTTTGCGCAAAATCTTCCGAGATGGTACTCAATCATTTCCGAGTTGTCATTTTTATTACTTGACCCTTTACTACTAGAACTGTCAGAGCTGCTATCAGAATCGGAGTCGTCCTAATAAACACATTAATAAATTCTTATAGTTATATATGAGGGTTATATACCAAAATTTCAAAGCCTAGTTTGTCGTACGGAAATCCGCTGAGCCTTCCAATGAGAGTTGACAACCTCCCACCGAGGTTGCAGGCGTCGCAAGAGGGTACCCCAAAATCCAGAGATACCAACGAGAAGTCGGGGCGTTTCTCGAGAGCATTTTTGAATTCAGGACGCCATACTGAGGATGCAACTAAAGAATCTCTCAAACCCAGGAGCTTTCTACGGGCAATCTGGAGAGGAACGCGAAAGTATTCCTCGTCTGATGTGAGATTACTTCATGAGTGATAAATTATATCCCAAGGGCGTTAACTTACTTTTGTATTGTCGGTCCATGTAATCGTGACGCTCTTTGGCGGGCATGACGGCAATATGTACGAAAAACTGGAAGATTTTTTTGAATTGATGGGAGAGATCTTGATGGCTTTCCATGCTAAATTCCAGAGGCAGCTGGGCAAGAGCTCCATCATCATCTTCCACGATAAAGTTGGAACTACTGCTGCTTTCTGAATCTTCGTCAAAAAGACTATCTTTGTCACTAGTAGGTTTTGCGCCTTTGAAAGTATCGGGTTCGTCTTCGCTCATATCAGAGTCATCTTCGGAAGAACTGGGTGTTAAACTAGGTTTTCCCTGTTTTCGTCCTGTATGTTTAGATTCATTTTCTGCGAAGCTAGTGGTTCATAAGATACACTTTACTTTTAAGCCTCTCTAAATTCTTCTGGAAAGCAGTTTTCCTGTCGCGTGTACGCAATCTCGTACTGAGCACATCTACCACAGGAGTCAAATTTATGTTGTGAAAGATAGTGATGGATATATGTACGCACGTTTTTGTTCGACCTCATCTGATTCCGATACTGATTCCGGTTCCGATTTTCGTCTGGTGACTCTTTTCTTTGGTAATTGGGGTTTGCCTATCGTCCCCTTTTCTTTGGGCTGATCCTTTGCCTTCTGTCGCGTCTTTGGAGCACGGCGAGATGAGGGCCCAGGTTCTCTATCAATAACCACCTCTACTACTTTCTGTCTTTTATTGACAGGTTGGACTGCAGAGATTTCGTCGTCACTCGACGAGTTAGCTTGTTGAGCCTTTCGTTGTAGCTTGTTTGATTGGAAATCAGAATCGTCGTCCTCTGACTCTGACTGTTCCGCAACACGTTTCGCGACGCGTCGTCGCTTTATAGGGGTCGTGGTTTGTGGTTTACTAGTATGCTTAGAAGTATTGGTAGACGATGATCTTGCTTCTGTTAAGCCTAATAAAGTGGTTTGCTTCAGTCTCTTGGAAGTCCTGCTGGGTTTCTGTTTAGAAGACATGATGGGGTGAGGGGTTGATTAAATGAATCTAGTCTTGTGATTATCATATTTATTATGTAATGATTTCCAAAAGCCGAGGGCCAGTTGTGGACATGGACAATTGGACGGTTAGCGCTCAGGAAGACTCAGTTATTTCATGGGTTAAATAGTGAAGGATAGGAGATAAATATATTATAATGGAGTGGTATAACTCTGGTGGGATGTGGCTTCTCAAGCAGTTCGTAATCTAGCTTTTTGTGCTCTTTTCTTGTTCTCCTTCACGATCGTCATACCGACAAAAATTCCAATGGCGGAGAGTCCCACGACGAGAATGAATGCTGGCAGCCTAACAACCCATTCTCGTGAAGGGAATAGCGAGTGTATTTGATTAGATGAATCAAAGAAAGGCTAGACAATATGAGCATGAGATTTGCCTCCAAATGAAAGATTCGGACGTACCAGGAGAATTGCCCAGGTCGTGTAATAGATAAACACAAATGAGGCTATTAACAACATGGAGCCACCGAGAATCTTGTCGCTAGCCCCCTGTGAACTGTCTGTTTAGTCAAATGCATTTAATAAGGCCAATTTCAGCTACCATTTTGCAGAGTTGATGAAGAAAGTGGTGGTGAATAGAATAAAGCTTACTTACATAAGATCTTCGGAATACGTGGTTGATGCAGTGCACGTACTACTAGTGACGCGTTGACGCATTGATGTTGGCTTCTCTCAGAGCTTCAATAAATAACAATGGAATGGTATTTCACTCCCTAAATTTTCAGCTTTTTATATCACAAAATTTGGAAATAGTACATGAATTCAAGACATATCCACTTCACATCTGTATAACTATACTTCAAGTGTCTGTGACTTGAGTATTATATATGCTACCAATATATTCAATAAATACGCAGAAGTGAAGTAGGGATATTGATTGACGCGAGGATGGGATATATGTAAAACTCATCACCGTACATAACCTTACACGCCTTTTAAAGCCTCCCAAATGGACAATAACATCAATGAAGTGGAACGTTGGACACGAACTCATGGTATGTATTGGTTCAATCGTAATCCGAATCTTCCTGTCTGAATGCGGCTGAGTAGGCTAAGATTGTTCCATATACTAAGCTAAAGTCGCAATTTCTGCAGTCAAAAAAAATATTCGATGTTGTATTTCACAAATGTGACGTACCTTCCGCCAGCAATTGACATAGCACAGGCTTTAGGGTTGATGACTTCCGAATGCGCCAGTACAATTGGCAAAGCGAACCCAGTCACAACAACGATAGATGTAAGGAACCTTCCAACATCGACTGGACCCGAACCTTCATAGTTGGATGCGAATTCATCAGACCCGCAGTGAGAGAAGATTGCATTTGGAAGGGGTGCAAGGACGAAGGTTAGTGCTATGCGAACACCTTTCAACACACAAATACGGGAAAGAAGGTAGGACTAAACGGACCAACAAGTAATGGCAGCCAGTTTTGCCAAAGTGCGCAGGATAAGATGATTAGAAGAAACCCAACCGCTAATACGAACGATAGTAATATAACGGCTGTACCGAATTCGTTAGTTAATGCACATAGCATAACAACTGCTTGCTCACTTCGTAAGCCTGCGGGCATAGTAACTTATTTGGTTTATATGGGAAGTCGGGGTGAGGGGTACACTAAACGGTGTGTGCAGAACTCCGGAGCAGTGGGGGGTCACGTGAATGGTCTGCGCAAATCAACACTCGCGCTAACTTAAGCATAATGATACAAAGGGATATATAAGTTAAGGTAGTCATGTATAATACATGTTGCGTTATGTAGTCATTAGTGTTGACCAAGGCAAGGTATGTTTCTATAAAAGAGTCCGACGAAATGACCAGTTGCGCAAATAAAAAGTATTAACATCATCGAGGCCGCCTGGTATCATATACGTTTCTCCTTCTAGAATCCACTAACGTCCCAATTACAGGTAGTCTTGACTTTTCCTTCAACGGTTTCTGGCCAACAGTATCAATATCTGGGATGGGTATGACGGGAATGGGTGGTGTTTCGTCACTGGTAATGGAGTTGTGTACGGACACAGACGACAGTGAACTCAAAGAGCTGTCTCCATCCATATCTTGATATTCTAGCTCAGGTATAGAATTTCTGGGAGGTTCGGAATTGGAGCTCATGATAGGTTGTTCCGCTTTCCAAGCTTTTAGGACCTCGTCACGACTTCCAGTTAAACTCCACTGATCGACATATCGCCACTTTCGTTTTCGAGGGGTTCTGCCAGACGGGATAATCTCTTTAGCTCCTTCATCTGATAGTGCTTCTGTAGCTTGTTGGATGCGTGATAACTGCCTCAATGAAGCTTCGGAATATCCTTTCGTCGAATTTTCGAGACTAGTAACCTGTTGTCATCTCAATAGGGTGAAAATAGGAGCAATGAGGTAATGAAATACGAACGGTGGAAACAGTCTTTGAAACATAGTTTCCGAGATTTTCAGACGTGAGTGCAAGTTCACGTTTTGCGAGCTGGAGCTCAGGTCGAACATTGGCAGAATAACTTGTTGTAGCCTCTATTCTTGCCCGTTTCGCTCGTGAATGCCCTTCTAAAGCTATACCAAGGGTTACGAGACGGCTAATAGATAAACTATAAGTTAACCTTACCTTCATCATAAGAAGTTCTCGCCGCTTGAAATTGAGAATGTATTCTCGTAGAATACCGTTCAAATGAGCTGGTGAATTTGCTCTGTACTTCAGTGAATCCTCCAGTAAGCACTTCTTTAGCAGGTATTAATGCCTAAATAACACCATCAGAGAACCATCCATCTACTTTGAGTATAGTTTACCTTAGATGCGGCATCTCTGGTTCGCTTGGTATCTTCTGCTCCTTTTTGCATCGAAAGACCGAAGGTTGTTGCAGCTTTCCCCATACCAAGTACGACCTCCGCATGTTTGTCGGAAAAGGCGTTCATACTTTCTTGTGCCTCTTCGTTTTGTTGCTGGATGTTACCAATGGCCTGCTTCAAATGGCTGTCTCTCTCCTTCACATATTCACCAAGCAAGACGGATACACGCTGAACCACGTCTTCTTTTGCTTTAGCAGCAGTCGTCCTCTCGTCCGTTAATAATTGCAACAACGCTTGGTTCTGTTGCTTCAAGTGTAAAATCTCCTTGGCGGCAGCCTTCTCAGTTAGAGACTGTACCTCCTGTACTGATACACGCTCCTTTTCGATATATGACTGAGTCCCCCGAATTACGCCCTGAGCGATTTCATAGAAGCTCTCTAGCGCTTTCTCCAGAGTCGTGAATTGGACGCGACAGGTTTCTTCCACCTTTCTATGGATTTGAACGAAGGTTTTCTTCATTTCGTCGCCCCAGATTGTTGTATCTTTCAACAAGACTGTTTCCAATTCCTTGGTCAGGTTATTGATCCTTTCGAGTATTTTTGCCTCAGATCTATCACTTGATTGACATTGAACGAGCAGAATATCAACTTGACTGATTTGCTGATCTATCCTTTTTGAACATTCGGCAAGAAAATCCTGTTCTTTTCCTTCGAACTGTTTCGTTTCTGATCTAAGAAAGGCCAAGGATTGGGTAAATTGTTGGCAGTAGTCCATGAGGCTATGGGACAAAGTGTCCGAGGCGGTGGAAACAGTCTTCTCATTTTCTACAACAACGTGATTGTTCGAAACCAACAATTTGGTCACTCGATCTACAGAATTGTCATAGGTAAGACACTTGAGCATACATGGCTTAACATACCAAGTTTTTCGAACAGTCGTTCGATATCTTGCAGCGTTTCCGAGGTAACACCTTTTAGACCAGCTGCGATTCCATCCAAGGTAAGTTCACTCTTATGATGCGCTTCCTTGATGATTTCTTCCTCGTGCAGCGCAATTTGAGTGAGTTTCAAGTTTTCTTCCTTTTCTTCTAGCGTGCTTTCGGTGAGCTTCAGCTTTTCCTTGGCATGCCTTAGTTCTCCATCAGTTTTCATCAATAATGCAATGCTTTGCTCGAATTCCTCTCGGACACTTCGCATCTGATTCTCCACGATTTCAATTTGCTTCTTGGCCTCATTGATTTCTGTCTGCCTTAATTCTTGTTCTGCGCTAAGTTGGTTCCAAGTTTCTTCTGAAAAGAATATTCCGTTCTTCTCCCTGGCAGCCAGCAGATCTGCTTTTAGGCGATCAATTTCGGCTACATATTCTTTGAGGAGAGAATTTCGAGTCATGCGTTGGTTAAGTTCGGGTTTGTTTCGAATGGATTTCGCCCTCATCGCATAATCGAGCGTTGATAGCGTTTCTTCCATGTTGGAACGCGCTGGAGATATTGTAGCAATAATACACGTCTTCGTTCTACCACCAAGTGAGTCTTGTAAGAGCCGCGTGAGTTTTGACTCCCTATATGATTTTTATTCGAGAAATGTTAAGAATGTGTGTCGGGGCTTACCGATAGGGAACATGCTGTGCTTTGTCGACAAGAGCATTGATGACTCTGCCAAGGGTCAGCAGACTTTGGTTGATCATTCCTGCTTCTCGAGCCCTCTTGTTTTCAGCACCTGACCGACCAATATTTTCAGAACCGGCCAAGTCAACGAGATTCAATTTTCCGATCTTCAGTAAGTCATCTCCCAATGAAGAAGTCTCTTTTATATGGACGGTGATCGAAAAAACGGAATGCGAGCGACTTGAGTGATCATTGAATTTCGTGGACGCGATTTGTCTGCGAAGACTGCCTTTTGTTAATAGCGCTAAAGAGTCTTTGCAATCTTTGACAGCAACTTCTTCAAGACCTTGGATTATAACGCCACGTTTGCCGGCATCATCGAAAATCTTGAGGCCGCCGTCGGGTGCCTTGGAATTGTCTTTGTTGGTCATACCCATCGGCTGCGTTGAACCTGCTGGTGCGCTCAATTCACTGGCCAATAAGTCTCGGAGCTCTTCATTATACAATTCAATGAAGGATATTTTGACGCTATAGTCCGCATTTAATGACTCTAGGTGATGAAATAACCGGAACAAGACGCGCGGGATCATCCCTGCGTTTGATGAAGGATTTCCCATGGGAGTGGGCTGTAAATCACCTTGCATCGTGTGTCTAGACAGTAGATTAGGGTAGTTCGGGTAAAGGAGTCCAAGTCACGCACGTTTTTCCAGTCCCCGTCTGACCATATGCAAAAAGAGTACAATTATATCCCATGAGCACTTCTTCTAACATAGGATGCACGACTTCATGATAAACCATGGCCTGGTCTGCTTCGGGACCGAAGACCAGATCGAATGGGTATGTTCGAACTGGTGGTAGTGTCACAACACCTAAGCTGGATACTGGCGTTGAGGCTTCAATAGAAAGCTCCTTGCTTTTGGCACCGCTTGAGGAAACTATGATAGGAGAGTTCTCGTTTATTTCGCGTTCAGAACGACGCCTGCAGCGAAGAACCACCCTAATATTCATTTCAGAGTCTTCGGAATGTTTGCTTGTGGTAGCTATCGTAGGCGCGGTATGTTGTTCCTCTTCCGTGGACTTTGAAGAAGATGCCGACTTGGTCATAACGGAACGAGATCTGGATGGTTGGGTCTGAGGAGGAGGCATATTACTAGCATTGTAATTTAATCTTGCGCGCGAAGAAGCTGGCCTGCGAGTGGCCATTGGAGGAAGTGTGCAGTGACTTAAGTCAGTTGCTGATGATGATGATAACCTGCCTGTCCGTCGGTCTTGCAGTCGAGTCTTTGATCAACATGTTCAACGCGTCAGATCACGTGTACATGGTGACAGCTCATGTCACGTCAGATAACACTATTTGTGACATTTGTGTCTGAGCTTTCCAAGTTCGACACTCTTCGTCTTCAAAAATGGGAAAACGAAAAAAGTCTTCCAGAAAGCCAGCACCATCTAGGCAGAAAGTTCCTCTAGGTATAGACATGGGTAGGCTGAATAATTTGTAAAAGCTAATGACAATATTTAGATACTGCTTTCACATGTTTATTTTGCCACCATGATAAATCAGTCACTGTCAGACTAGACAGAAAGGAGGGTGTAGCTCAGTTGGTGTGTAGAGTGTGTGATCAACGATATCAAAGCAAAGTAAATCGTACGTCTCTTTTACCAACAATCTGTCGTTTTCATGCCTACCTTCTGGCAAATAGACCTCACCGAGCCCATTGATATATATTCTGAGTGGATCGATGCTGCTGATGCAGCTCAGAGAGATGATCGTGCGCCACGACGACCAGTCGCTTCATCAAGTCGGCCAGCTCCTGCCCCTGCATCTGTAGATAGTGACGATGACTAGGAATGAAAAGTAGACAATTGTTCTATACAAAGAAGTAATTGGAAAGCTTTAATTACTAATACATAAGTAGCTGTGGTAACTGAGTCTGTCTTATATAACAAGGGCAAACATAGATAATGCTAATAAAGTACACATGTTGTCTCCAAGTACCACTTCCTATACAACTGCGACATTTTAGGGAGTTGTCGCGTGTCTGAGTGACGCTCCCTGTCTTGTCAACCCCTCTTAAGGTCTTGTCAGCTTCTATCCCTCATATCTGCTTGTCACACATTCAATCTTCTACGCGGTGCTTTCACCAGCATCATATTACTAGCAACAAATGGCCAGCTCGACGAACATCAAGGTAGTTTGTCGGTACGCTACATATCCTCATTTCACTTCACTTCATTCTCCTGGTCTGAACTATCTTAAATCAAGGTTTCGACCAGTCAATGCCATTGAAGCTCGTGAGGGTGGAGAAATCGTTGTTTCTTTTGATGACAACCTTCAATCTGTCAACATAAAATCTGCCCAACTGAGCTCAGGCCCCGAGAAAGATGGCTTCACTTTCGATAGAGTATTCCCGATGGAGACTAAGCAACACGAAGTTTTTGACTATGGTGTCAAAGAGTGGGTTCAATTTGTATGCGATGAATGACATACACCATCGATCTGACTACAAACTCCTAGCATTGTGAAAGGTAATAACTGAATATCCACCGGGCCCCAAACCTCACCATCCCTTGACGTCTACAACACATACTAATGGTGAACCATTAGATGTCCTTGATGGATACAATGGTACAGTTTTCGCATACGGGCAAACAGGAAGTGGAAAGACCTTTACCATGATGGTATGTACCGCGTCTATAGTGAATCCTAGCTATAGTATTGATATGCATATAGGGTGCGGACATCGACGACAATAATTTGAAAGGAATCATCCCTCGAATCACAGAACAAATCTTCCAGTCGATTGTAGAAAGTGATGCTCATTTGGAATACCTTGTTAAAGTATCATATATGGAAATATACCTCGAGAGGATTCGCGATCTACTTGCACGTAAGGGGTCCCTTCTCTTGAGAAGAAAGAACTACTGCTGAAAATCTCCTTATAAGCTCAAAACGACAATCTTCAAGTCCACGAAGAGAAGTCAAAAGGGGTGTACGTAAAGAACTTGTCCGACTACTATGTAAGCAGTGCAAGGGAAGTATATGAAATAATGCGCACTGGTGGAGCTGCAAGAGTCGTCACTTCTACAAGTGGGCTCATTTTCAGCTACCTTATTTGACAGTGGTTGATTGGCGTTGATAGACATGAATGCGGAATCATCTCGATCCCATTCTATATTTCTGATTACTATCCAACAAAGAAATACAGAAACTGGTGGTCAGAAAACAGGCAATTTGTACCTCGTTGATCTTGCAGGTTCCGAAAAGGTTGGCAAGACCGGTGCTTCTGGACAAACTCTCGAGGAAGCAAAGAAAATCAACAAATCCCTGTCAGCATTGGGTATGGTCATCAATGCTTTGACAGACACTAAGGTACAAGATATCTCCTGTCTCAGCTATACACGTATGCTAAATGGGATACACCAGGCAAAACACATCCCATACCGTGATTCCAAACTAACTCGAATCCTACAAGAGTCTTTAGGAGGTAATTCAAGAACTACTTTAATCATCAACTGCTCTCCATCATCTTACAACGAGGCTGAAACTTTGTCGACATTACGTTTCGGTATTCGTGCGAAATCTATCAAGAATACCGCCAGAGTCAATGCAGAATTATCACCGCTGGAACTCAAGGGCTTGCTCCAGAAAGCTCAAGTTGCAAATACTTCATATCAGAAATATATTGCTTCGCTGGAAGCAGAGTTGGCAATATGGCGCTCTGGGGGACAAGTGAACGAATCAGAGTGGGCGCTTCCTGGGAGACATGGGACTGCAAATACCGCCCCTGCTTCAACACCAAGGAAGGTACCAGTATCACCAGCACCATCTACGCCATCGTCCATGTCACGAAGCATGACACCCGTCAACCCTGCGATTGAAGGTCTGAGGAATGATCTTGAAAGCCGGCCACAGACTCCGACGGTAATTGGTCTTGACAAAGACGAAAGGGAAGAGTTCCTCAGGAGAGAGAATGAACTTAGTGATTCTCTTGCGGAGAGGGAGAGTAGTCTCGTTGCTGCAGAGAAGCTTGTGAAAGAGCTGAAGGAAGAGTTGACGTTCCTGAAAGAGCAGGAAGCTCTTGTCAATAAGGTTTGTCTGTCTTGGCGTCGAGTCCTGAGATCTCATCTTAACAATTCATGAAATTAGGAAAACAAGGCTATGTCAACTCAACTCAACGAGCTGAGATTGCAAGTCGAAAGGCTAGATTACGACAACAAGGAAAGTATGATCACAATCGATATCCTTAAAGAACAAAATCTAGATGGCAAGAGTGAGCTGGAGGAGCTGAAGAAGCAGATCGCCGACTTGAAGATGGTTCAGAAGGACGCTTCAGCTGAAGACAAAGAAAAACGCAAGCAGGAGAAGATGGCAATGATGATGGCTAAATTTGATTCGGTGATTGGTTTTTATGTTATAGTACTCACTTTCTTGCTCATTGTTGAACAGCAGGGAGCATTTTCTGAGAAGGACGAACAACTACGACAACTTCTCCTGAAATTGGACGGAATAGATAATTCAGAGCCATTGACTACAGAAGACTTGACGTCAATCAGGAGGCAATTGTCAGAGGGACAGAGTTTGATGAGGGAGACTTTGGACAGGCTGAGACAAAGTCAAGAAGAAAATGAGATGATAACTAGAAGACGCGACGAATTAGAATCTAGAGTCGCTGCACTAGAAACCGAGTATGAAGAATTACTAGGTAACAATCTTTTTGCGACGCTGGTGTTTGGCATTCACAAATTTTGCGATGATCCAGAGAAAACCATCCATGACGAAGAAACCAGTGATGTGGACATCGCTGAGTCAATGGTTGATTTGAAGGTGCGACTTTATTCCTTGCTTGCGCTAACATTATCTCATACGTTGCTTATCTAGACCAAACTAGAAGCTCAATACGCCGCTAAACGCGAGGCGCATCTTAGTGAAGTTAGCGATTTGAAGCAACAGCTCGACTTGAGAGGTAATGAAGTGCGAAATCTTAATGCTTCAATCGATAGCTTGAAGAGTGTCAACGAAGAATTAAAGGTATATAAGTTGTTTTGGAGGATTTCACAGACATTCTGAACTCAGATTGTCAATTCAGCGTGCATTCGCGGTCACATCCGCTGGCATCGAAGGCGGAAAAAACCTTGCGGAAAGCGCGCAAGACCTTGAGCGGACACGGAAAGCCATCAACGTACAACTCGCGGAGTTTGACGGAGTCAAGAAGTCGTTAATGCGTGATTTGCAGAATCGTTGCGAGAAGGTGCGCTAAATTTAAGTTGCATTCTAACACATTAATCTGGTCACGTCAGGTTGTCGAACTCGAAATACAACTTGATGAAATTAAGGAGCAATACAGCAATGTCATCCGCAATAGCAATAGCAAAGCGCAACAGAAGAAGATGGCATTCTTGGAGCGAAACTTGGAACAGTTAACTCTGGTGCAGAAGCAGGTTTGTGAAATATGCTATAGCTTATCGAAATTTGTTCTGAGATGCATTCTGTATAGCTTGTTGACCAAAACTCTACACTAAAGAAGGAGGCTGGTATCGCAGAACGTAAACTGCTGGCTCGCAATGAACGAATTCAGAATCTGGAGGCGTTGCTTCAAGATGCTGACCGTCGTTTGTCAGTCCAGAACCAAAAATTCGAAGCTCAGTTGCAAGCGGTGAAGGAAAGATTAGATCAGGCTCGCGGTACGTACTATCTGATACTTGAAGTTTTAAGGGATGAATCTAACGTCGGAAAATCCCAGCCCAAAAAGCTGCTACGTCGTCATCAATACCCTTTGGTCGGATCGCTAAACCATTGAGAGGTGGTGGTGGGGCACCTACTCCCACGGGCGTTATTGCGGTTCCTCCTTCTGCAAATCCCCTCAGTAGAGTGCAGAATGAAGAGCCAGGGTACGTTCTAAAATGTTAACGTTCAACTGTAGATCTTATTTTTACTGATACTTATCTCTATCTTCTAAACCAGATCTGGTGAGTTCGGTTGATAAAATTATATGAGAATTATACTTATAACTCAACAGGGAAACGTGCATCGTGGTTCTTCAACTCTCGATGAAGTAATTCTACCTAGTCATTCGTGTATCTTAGCCACATCTATATCTATTGATTTGAGAGGAAATTGACGAAACGGATCATAAAATGAATATGAACATAGTTGTAAGTTAATTGTATGAGGCTAACCCTGAGAGAGGCGACAAGTGTGACCAAGGATTTCGACATAAATACGTTTGTTTGTGCATTGACGCGTATGAAGTATCCAAATGGAAGCAGAGCGGGGACCTGGAAAGAGACCATAATAGGATATGTCCGGGATGCTAACTAATTTGATCCCGTTGAAACACGGATTAAATTTCAGTGTTTATTTTATATTGTCTATATGCTTGGCTATTTGATTCCGTCTTTCTCGTTTCTCTCGTCGCTAAGTACTTGCTTGCAGGGATGTTTCATTGTTTGCTCTAAGGGTCTCTAGAAAGCTACTTTACCATCTTCGTCATTGTCACCACATTCTTTACTCCAGCACAAAAGTCAATTTTTCATCCTGGCTACCAACAATTAGTGTCTGTTCAAAATAGCTCTGTAAGCCCATTTATCTCCTGCTTTATTCGTTCAACCTTTCCCAATTTCCGGTCTCTTTTTCCATTCTTCATTCCTCAAGTTATTCTTTTGCAACTTGGAGAAAAAAAATTTCTAACTCGTTCCTTTGTTTTCGGCAGCTTTTTATATACTTATATTTGTCTACTACTCTTCCTATAATTCTCAGTAAGTTCCATCAGACTATGTCTAACTTACCAAATCGCTGACTTTACATGTTTCAGGAGCGGATCTAGTACATGTCTGCAAATACTTCGAGAAAGCCTTCCGAGTCCTCCTCGCACTCGAGGGCTCATTCTCCATCTTCTGAAAATGTATATTTATAAAAAATTATAAAATTTCAACTTTTTTAACTCTTTAATTATATGTTTAGGTGCGAGGTGCCAATGTGGCGAGTACGTACAAGAATGGTCCTGTTGGGCATGGAAATAATTCTTTGAATTCCGGGTGGCAGGTGTGTCTTCTTCGTCTTTTTAAGAATTCTGTCTCTGTCTCATGGAACCTTTCCCAAAGCTATGGACCTCTTCATTACCAAAAGATGCAGTAGCTCCGGTAAAGGAGGTGCCACCTTCGCCCGAGGATACAGGTGTACGAACGGTTAGGGATGGTTGGACAGCCTCAAGGACAAGTGTTCGTGGAACTTGGGATGAAGTTGATGAGCGCGGACAGGTAGGAGAATACCTGCCTGCCCTTTGGAACTCTGTATGAACCACCCTTAGATGCTGAACACGGCTACAAGGATGAGACAGGGAATTCCTCCGCAGCTTGCGGGTCCTCTTGGAAACGTTGGTGCCACAGTCTGGCTGGTGGAATATACTAACCTCAATTTCTTTTTTTAGAATGAGCGGCTTGATATGATGCATAACTATGAGCAATACTCTTATCAGCCCAAAAGCCCTTCAGTCAATGAATACGGCTCTGCATATGTCGTTTCTGCTCGTCCTAGTTTCTCAGGTCAACCCGATAGTTACACAAGGTCATTCTTTACCAGGGACTACTGAAGCATATCGAAATCCTTCAGACGACCATTCATTGGTAATACGTGGTATGGCCGTTGAGGACGAATCGGGGGTTCATGACCAGCAGCCACTACAAGTTTCTCATCCCCTACCCCAAAATGCTTCTCAATCTCCAAATACCTTTTACCCCCAGGCAGACTATAGGATATACCCCGTTCCTGATTATTCTTTTGGCTATGGCGAATACAGAAATCCTGGAGAGGTACCAATTTTCCCCTCACAGGTCGTTGGAAATAATCCTCCGAGCTTTTATATGGGTGTTCCTCCACGCACCTTCCAGGCACTCGACCTGCAAGGACAACCTCCAGCATTTCTCTACGATTACATTGCGACGCCTCTTCCCCACAACTCTCAATTCTATTTTCCCTCCCAAACATTACCTTTTCCACAGCCTATTCAAACTTCTGTCGTCAACAATGCGATGAGTATGAACAACCCTCCAGTGCCACCTAATAAGAAGTTTGAGGTAAGACTATATTTTTCAGATTATACTAATTTGATCTAACTAGTTTGAAAGTATGGTTTGCGGCAACCTCTACATCAGAATCAGCAGTACGGCCAGATTCGATCACTCTCGAACTCACCTCTTCCACATCAATATCCAATGGGAATGTCATGTGAACCTCAAGCTCAAGTTATTGTTCCTTCACTACAAGATATGCAAAGAGCCAGATCTCTGCGCACTACCCCACCGAACGGGAAACGGCCAGGTCGTCGGCTTCTCCTAGAAGCTTCGGATATCAAACGCAGTCAGCTCCTAGATGATTTTCGTGCTAATCGAGGGAAAAAATTGGAAATAAAAGTAAGAGGTATGGTCCTTCGTAGTTTACGATATGTTAACATTTATTTTTCAGGATGTATTTGGGTACATCGTCGAATTCAGTAATGATCAATACGGGTCTCGGTTCATTCAACAACAGCTAGAATCTGCAACGGCTGAAGAAAGGCAGATTATTTTTGATGAGATTGTTCCTAAACACACCTTGCCGTTAATCCAAGGAGTGTTCGGTAATTATGTGAATCCACATCAATGCTTACATATAACAACATCTAACATAATTAATTACTAGGTGATACAAAAACTATTTGAATATGGAACTCAGGAGCAAAGGGACATTCTTGTTAGCAATATGCAAGGCTATATTCTCTCACTTTCCCTTCAAATGTACGGATGTAGAGTCATTCAAAAGGTTTGTCTAGGTTTCCTTCATAAGATCAACCGTTTTACGTATTTTTGGATGATTAGGCTATCGAGTTCGTTACACCAGAACAACACAAGAGTTTCATTCTAGAACTGGATCCTCATGTTCTTCATTGCGTTAAGGATGCAAATGGTAATCATGTAAGTATATTAATATATGTGACCTTTCCACTCTAATAATCAATCTTGCAGGTCATACAGAAGCTCATCGAATGGGTATCATCAGAACATCTATGCTTCATCAGCTCTTTCAGAGGAAACATATATAATCTTTCTACTCACCCCTATGGATGCCGTGTATTACAAAGAACGCTCGAACACCTACCTGAAGATCAGGTACAACCTTTAATGGAGGAATTTCATCGATGCGCCACCAGCCTTACGCGAGACCAATTTGGGGTGAGCCTCAAGGTTTATTGAAACTATCATCCGCCGATTAACAGAACTTCTAAGAATTACGTTGTGCAATATGTCATTGAGCACGGCAAACCGGCTGATAGGGAGCTAGTCATATCGAAATTAAGGGGGCAATTCCTTCAAATGGCGCGGCATAAATTTGCATCGAACGTCTGTGAACAAGCGCTCACTTTCGCGGATTTCGAAACTCGTCGAGCTTTGATTGATGAAATTCTGACGTCGAAACATAATGGAGTCAACACGATTTTGACAATGATGAGGGACCAATTTGCCAGTGAGTGACCTCTATTCTATGAGAACGTAGCTGATATCTTCTGTGGTAGACTATGTCCTTCAGAAAGCGATGTTACTGGCCGAAGGCGATCAAAAAGAAGCACTATTCAATCAAGTTAAGCCTCAGCTAGTTAACATTCGCCGATATTCAGGGGCGTACAATAAGCATCTTAATTCCAGTGAGATTATTTCGCGTCTATCGTGCCTTCAATTGACTTAACCTGCTGTTATATAGTCGAACGATTGCTGAGGAAACAACCTGACACCCAGACCCAAACCCAAGTTTAACCATTACTAATTCTCTTGCATCTTGTCACAAATTCTGATCTTCGCATGGCCAACTTACATACATAATCTAATCGGTGATAATTTTGTTGCCAGCACTAGCATTCAGTCCAACCTAGTTATTATAGCGATGAGATAATACATAATGTTTTCAATGTTGCAATACTGAGACTACAATTCTTTAATAAAGTCTTTAAAAGAGCTTTATTTATGTCGACGTGTCGTGATACAAATTGGGACAAATACAGCTTGTAAGCGTTAGCACCGAAGGGTACGGCTGAGGTACTACTCTCTACACTACTCCTTCAACTTAAAATATTCGCAACATGAATGGGGTGGAAGCCGCAGCTTCTCTCTTTGGCTCGGACGATGCTGTTTCATCCTCCGACCCGTTTGCGTCCCTTGGAGAGCAGACGTCGTCTTACTCTACGCCAGATGACCCATTCTCTGGAGCGGTAGCTTCGAAGTTATTTGAGTCTAATTCTTTCGAGAACGATGGAGGTATCTCACAACCCGAGTCTTCTACTCCAGACGTCTATGGCAACTCCGTAACACAGAGTAGTATGTCCTCTACTGGGGTCGACCTATTTGGCAGTGGTGTTTCTCATGAGGCTCCGGTTTGGAGCTACTCAAATGGTCAAGAAAGTGATGCGAATGTATACCATGACAATGGCTCTCGTAAGTAAAGCTTCAAGTCTTAACATATTCTCATTGTTGACTTCATCTACAAAGAGTATTCACAACAGAATGGCTATACATATGATTCGTACCCCCCGCCTTCTCATCATGAGGCTCCTCGCCAGACAGCACATAATTATACGCCTCTTGACAGAAATCCTTCAACCACTTACACTACTGCATCACAACCAATTTCCAGCACATACCAGACACACGACCCTTACGCACCTGCATCTAACACTACCTTTCAATATACGCCGTCTTATGTTGTCTCCACTCACTCTCGGGAAGTAAAATCTCCAGCTAATGTATCACCTATTAGCTCAGCTCCTCCCCCTCCTCCTGTGGTCACGGAAGTCAGCCGACCAAAGGTAGCAAATGCATATGACCCCCCATTTGCAACATTGAAACCCTCGACAAGCAGACGTAATATGTCTAAAAGAAATGACTTTAACCAGCATTCACTCCCTGATACTTATAATTTATATTCTCAACCTATGCAGCCAGTATCTTCTCCGGGTCAACACTACCCTTCCCGTCAAGGTTCAGCTGGCTATGACATACAGGCAGTTTACAGTCAGGATCCCGGAAATGCGAACCATCAATATCAGCCAAACGCACACATGTATAAGGAAGCTGTCCCGAACCCCAGTTCCATCTCTCCTGTCAATAACCTGCCTGCATCTCCTCCTGTGCATACCCATGATTCAAACGTGACTGGGCAATTCCTGAGTTCATCTGAGGTTTACCCCGAGCATAATTACATGCCATATGAAAAACCATTAAATGCAGAGGTTTTATCTAATACCGACATTTATGGAGCAAGTGTCAGCGGATACGGCCAGAGCTCTCCAGACATACTATCGACTTCTACTAGTTATGCTTCAGGTCAAGATAACAGTTCACCACCGCCTACTCATGCTGCTGGTTCAATAATGACTTCAGGTAGCACATCACCGGGTAAACCATCAAGCCCTCGGTCGCACCCCTTCGATGGGGTAAGTTCATTTTCCCAAGCAATTTCGTCCAACGAAAATTACCACATTGGTTCTCCTGACAAAATCCCTACTGTTGATGAAAAACGTTATGCCCCTGTATCGACATCACCCCCGCCGAAACAGCCGGGCCTATCATCTCCTCCTACAGGGCAGTCGAATCTGGCCTCATCAAGTTCTTGGCAAAGTTCGAACTACCTACCGCAATCAACATCCGAAGAAAACGGATCCACTCCCTTCCATGGCCCTCAGAAAATTTCGGATCCGTATCTCCCGAAAGGTAGTCAGTTCACGAAGTTAAACGGGGAAAGAGCCACCTCTCCAGCTGCATCACTAAAGTCTCTCGATGGTCGCCGTAGTACAAAACCATACAACCCCAAAGTTCGCAATTCGCCCAGCCCTGAGATTACCACCGCTCGTTCAGTAGCATATGCCTCAATGAGTGCGGGGGTTGAAGATCCTTATGCTCCATCAAACGTTGCAAAAACAAATAGAGCAACTTGGGGATCCGATTCTTCAATTCGCACTAATAAATCTTATGCCGAAGAGTCTGCGCTATTGCAGGAAATTACCACTAAACCCTTTTCAACACCTTATGCACCTTCTCCATCCCTCATCGGAGCGAATGATCCACTTGGACGTACATCCTCCCGTGCCCCCACCCTAAGTTTTGGCTTTGGCGGAAAACTTGTGACTTGCTTCCATCGAGCGGCTGAACTAAATACTGGCTATGACGTCGCATTATCGTCACGGAATTCCACAAGTATACATATTCGTGCCTTGAATAACCTTATTCCTGTATCGGCTCTCGAAATAACTGGAGCGTCATTCCCCGGTCCTTTGATTCCCGACTCTAGCACCCCCATTACCAATCTCGTTCGGACAGGAACGTCTGGAGCTGTCAAAACTAAGAAAACAGCAGTCATAAAGTACCTTAAAGACCGAATCAATGAAATCGCACGTGGACTTGCATATATGCACTCCGGGAGCAGGAATAAAAGAACAGCTGAAGATAAATTGATACTTGTTAAACTGCTACAGATACTAGTAGAGAATGATGGCAGATTGTCGGGAACGTATGTCTTCCACCAAGAATGAATGTATATCAACTGACTCGGCCTTTTATTTTCAGTTCTGAATTAGATACTGCAGTACGTGTTGCCCTTGTTCCACGATTAGAGGATATTATAGCAGTCACATCATCACCTCCTGGTCCCGGATTTTCGAATTTAATACCCGACCAATCCTTAATTCATCAAGTTTCTCCAGCGCTGTATAGTACATCTTCAACATCTCTCACTTCAAACGAAACTCCACTATCTACAGCAACACTTCAAGCATCTTCATTGGAACATATCGAAAGTCTTCTCTTAAGTGGGGAACGACAAAAAGCGTATCACTATGCTCTTGATCAAAAACTGTGGGCACATGCGATGGTCATTGCAAGTAGTATAGATAAAGAGGCGTGGAAAGAAGTTGTTAATGAGTTTTTGGCAACTGAATTGGGCGGGAAAAGTGATTCTGCTGCGGGCACTTCTGAACGGAACAAATACGAAAGCCTTAGGGTAGCATATAGCCTATATTCTGGACAAGGAGCAGCTTCAGGTACGTCTTGAGCGACTATTTTTACACCATGTACTTACGTTCCTCATAGTACAGGAATTGGTACCTAAGAGTCTATTGGCACAAGTGCCTGGGCCTTTAGGAACAGCAACTGGCCAACCTATTCCAACTGCTTCTCCGGACTCATATTCGAGATGGGCAGAAACTGTTGCAATGATGTTATCTTCTACTCCCATACAAGAAACATCTGCGGCGCTTACTGCTCTTGGCGATCAGCTCCTTTCCGCTCAATGGGTTGAGGCTGCACATGCATGGTAACATCTCGGAAACAATAGTTTACCTCAACGCTAATCATGTACTGAATTTCCCCAGTTACCTTCTTTCCCCTCAAACTTCCCTTCTTGGTGGAGTGGGGGCTCCATCTATTCGAGTCACCCTTCTGGGTTCACCAAGTCCACAACTTACTCCGAACTTTTCGAAAGACGAGGGACCTTTCATTTTCTCCGAGATTCTGGAGTTTGCCCTTTCTCTTGTACCTGTTGGTAAAAACCAAGAAGCTTTCGTGTGTCTTCCACATATGCAGGCGTATCGCTTTATCCGGGCTATGAGCTTAGCTGAATATGGAGAAATACAACTTGCGAGCAGGTTTGACACATCCCTTGATCAACAGTTGAAGAGCTGAACTTTTTTATTCTAGGTATTGTGAGGCAATCACAGCTTCCTTAGGTCGTGGATCGCCCTACTTCAATGTTGTACTTTTAGAGCAACTGAGAGGGCTTTCGGATAGAATCAATGGAGTGTCTCATGGTGACAAGTCAAATTCCTGGATAACTGGTAAACTGAGCAAACCCAGTCTTGATACTATTGGTGGATGGCTAGAAGGACGTTTTACAAAACTTGTCACTGGCGATGCTGATGGGGTGATTAACGGAGAGGCCGAAGTTGCTAAGAAAGCCGAAGAAATTTCGCTCCAAGGGCCGTTTGCGCATTACAGTACCATTTCGTCAACGACATCGTCAGCGAGGTCTTCACCCCAGCCATCGCCTCAGAACAATTTCACAATTACTCAGACTGCATCATTATCCGGTATTTCTTCATACACGCCATATCAAATGGACAACACCTCTCTAGGACATGCAAGAAATAACATGTCTCCTGGACCATATGGACCATATGCAGCTAATGCCAGTGACCCCTTAGTATCGTCGGGAACCAACCATATCAATACTATGGGGAATGGGGAAAGCCACAGGAACTCTGAAGAAGATAAAAACCCATCTTGGTGGAGTTCTAGTTTATACAACGAAAGTTCATCAGTACGGACTCCCACGGCAACGACATTTATGCAGGTAGATCATGAGGTTCCCGCGAGTGACGGTTTCATTTCGCTTATGGACAATCATCATTCATTCTCTGCTGGTCCTGTACATCAACCTCAGCGTCAAAATACACTATCCTCGAGACATGGTGATGATGATGAAGTTGAAGATCTAGGGTTTGGTAATTCTAAAAGGGATAAGAAGGAAGAAACTGTGCAAGACGCAGAAACCCCCGTGGAAACCCCGAAAGCAACTCCTGTACAGCCTCAGAGTAGTAATGGTAAGCAGACACTCTTCCCTTGATATTTATTGACTTTCTAATAAATAGACCCGGAAGCTGCCCCCGCCGGTGGCTCTTGGTTAAGTAGGTGGTGGAAGGGAAGTGGTTCTTCTACTCCAGGACCTGTCAAGGCAAGTCTGGGAGAAGAATCGACATTTTATTATGACAAAGACCTAAAACGATGGGTGAATAAAAAGGTTCGTTTAACATTATTTTTATAACCACTACTTGAGCGCTGATGGAACCCATAAAGGCTGGTGCCGAAGAAGCAGCTAAACCCAATGCACCCCCGCCTCCTCCGTCAAGGTCTCAAACTGCTTCTCCGGGAATGCCAAAAATCGGGGCTGTTCCTGGTGTTGGTGCACCGCCCACTCGCTCAGCTTCCGCTATCGACTTGACTACTTCACCGCCAAGTAGGTCGACGATGCGAGTACGTTCTAATCTAGTACCACCACCAGAGTCTGCCCCCAGTACACCGACTGGGACGAGATTAGGACCACAAGGACCACCACCCGGCAGACCTAAATCTCAAGCATCTAAACGAAATATTCGCAATAGATATGTTGACGTATTTCAGGATGGTTCTGGCGGAGCATAGTATAGGTTATATATCGCATTGTGGACTTATGAGTAAACATTGTTATACGATTTATTTGCTCGTTCAAAATTCTGGTCTACTCGATAACGTCAAGTTATCTATAAGAACAGTTTAAAGGGATACCCTAAGAAAAGAAAAGTTGAACCGAGTGGACCAAGTATGAGAGCAAGAGAAGAACAGACCTCTGTTTTTGATTCTGAAAAGTGATACTAGGATGGAGTATACGATCATGATGACTGCCGTCCAGATATAGATCTGCAGCCTTTGACGCTGAGCAGATGCTTGGCCTGGAACGACCATAATCAACATGAGGAAAGAGAAACCTAAAAGTCCGTCTAGAGGAAATAGGTAAGGTTTGCAGAAAAATTCATGACAAGTGCAACAACGAACATATAAATGAAATGACCTGTACTTCTTGACCAAACTGATTTTGATGACCAGCAGCAATCCAATTACCATTCCCACCAGTGTAAGGCATTCCTCTAATACGAGTGAACATGTACCCGGAAGTCATGACAAGAGATGTCAAGACAGTAACTACAGCCCAAGTCCACTTACTCTGGAAAATGGGAGAAACAAACTTGACAGCAAGAGCGAGACATAGTGCACCAACAGCAGCTGAAATCCATCGTGCCCAGTCAATTGGATCTTTGTATGGAACTGCGACAGGCGTGTGCCGGGACATGTGCTCAGCAAGAGGACCTGCGTCAAATCCTCTACCGAGTGAATTTAGGATTAATTTCTGGCAAAGGAAGAATGTGTATACACTCACGAAGCGAAGTCGTATTTTGAAGGTGCTACCTTGCCACTTGCTGGAGCACGGGGACCTTGTGCAGCTGGATAGACAAAGACAACGGGAGCAGATTGTAGACCAAGCTACACAAGGGAGTTAAGATGATGGAGCCAGTTTCAATGTTTGGAAGTGATGAGCACCTTCTGAAAGACAATAGGACCATCATCAAAGTCCAAAGTCGCGAAAAAGTGGTTGTCACGGTGTTCTTTTGGTGCAGATGACCAAGCCTTCGCGACGGCATTCCAGGAGGGATTAAACTCCCTGGTAGAGAGAAGTGGTTAGGATGGAGGAAATGATGAATGAAAGATAGAAGACAGACTGACTTGCAAGGCGAGCATTTCCTCTTAACGTCGAGAGCGGTAAGGTGAATAGAAGCGGACCAAGTACGTTTTGGATCAGTGAGGAGGTTGAAGGTAGTGGGGTCCAATTTTATGTTGCCATTCCCTTGCAAAGCTAGTTGAGTGAGTTTAGCATGAGAATCTGACTGAGCGAAAGCAAAGGGGAGGGCGAAGAGGAGAGCAGAGAGCAGCATGAGAGAGAGTATTGGGGGAGAGAGAGAAAGACACGTGTCGTAAAAGTGGTAGATGATATACCAGATATGGTAATCAGCTCTCTGGTGTTCAATGCCATCGTCTCATGCTCTCCTTCTGCGTCTCTTCCTCTCTCAGTCCTTCTTCGACCTTCATGTCGCTCTCAAGTATCTCCTCATCTATGCAGACAACATTGGCATCACCTACTATCTCACAAGTCGTCTCAAACTCCTTCAGCTGAATGACCTCTATGACAACTGGGGCTTCATATGGTACACATATAACCTATCTCCCTCTTCTCATACCTCATCCCTCTTTCACTACCAGCCATCTCCTTCTCACAAGACCCTCCAAATCTCGTGCAATCGAATCCTTTGTTGTCGAAACGGCTGAACGCTCAACTCATATTGCCATGGTCGTATGTACCCAGCTTCTATCTCTGTTCGTAATTCACGCGTCTTGTAGACTTTATGGTACATGCAAGCCCACATTAGGGATCTATCATCTACCAATCGCGAATCACAGGCATTTGTTACCTGCCAAAAAGTCCTCAACAGGTGCCAAGAGATTATCTTCGGCGATATTCCACGTCCCGTGTCTTCTCCATACGGGGGATTGTCCATACCCTTCAACATACGCCGTGTGAGACGTAAAGTAAAACCCAATGTGGAACCCGTTCTAGTTGGAATCGGTATCTCTTTAGCTGGGGCACCTGGCTTGCCGCAGGTGACCAAAATAACTGGCCCCATTGCCATTGAGCAAGGACGTGCAGAGGATTCAGGCGCCAAATACAGAGCTGCTGAACTTGACGATGGCGACGCGCTCTTTTCTGAGCCGGTAGCTAATAAGGACTCGTTGCAGGAAGATTTAGATGTGGAGGAAGTTGACAGTCCCATTTCCACTGAGGACCCACCACCACAACCTCTACAAAGCCCAACAACTTCAGTCACATCTTCTCTGAGCAGACGACGCACCATAGGTGCAGCTCAGACGGTCCCCGCTTTACCGTTGCATTTACAATCTATAAGAAGATCAAGAGCTTCCGAGGACCCTCTTGGACAACTTGATGCTGATGAAAACGCAGCTCCATCAAGGTCATCCCCGTCGCTTCCCTTGACTCTAACATCATTACGTCCTATCCCATCCGATCCCGCAAGTGCTACTCTTCAGAAGTATAATACAGAATCGCAGATGCAAATGTTAAGAAATCATTATTGTTTATCTGAAGTATGTCATTTTACTCTTTTTGGTCTCATGGTTTTAATATTATGCCGAAATGAAGGTTCAGTTCCTGCTTAATCTTGAAAGTATATCCAACCGCCTTCTTGTCGTCCCAAAACCAGCACGCGTTAGTGCTCTTCGAGCAGAGCTGACTATGTTGAATCACAAACTCCCAGCAGAGGTACGCCATCGTGCCTACAATTCATTTAGTTTCTCAGTTTACCAGTAATAACCGACAAGGTATGTATGCCAATGTGGTGCTCTTCTTCAGATAGTCCCCACGAATCCAATGGCATCCCTCAGCCTCACCATCGAGTCGTCAGGATACCCCCTGGCGAGAGCGTAGTTCTGAACTCTGCAGAACGAGCACCCTACTTGTTGCTTATTGAGATCCTTGACAATGATCTTGATTTTGACCCAGGCAAGCGAGCAAACAAGGAAGTTTTGAAGAAGATAGTATTGAAAGAAGAAGAGCGTAAGGGGGCATCACGCGATCTTATACGTTTTAACCGCCCTTCTACTCCTTTGTCCCAACAAACAAGATTTTTTGCGCATGATGTCAGATATCCAGAACCCCCGGTTTCTACGGCGGTTATACCGCCCTCTCCAATCCCTTCGCAAGCTAATGCTCCAGAGGAAGAAGTCGACCTTGTAGAACAAGTTCTAGGTGCAGATAAACCTGTCCTTTCTCGACACTTTGATTTGTCAGAGTCTATCATTTTACCCCCAACACCGAAAAATAAAGAGCTTGATATGGTGACATGGTCTCGAACACCTTCTATGCCATCTACACCCGCGTTGGAAAGTGCATCTGGGTCTTCGCGACTCCCTGCTTTGAGATCTGATGGTTCTCAGGCCCCGAGCTCTGCTAATGTGGTAACGATTCCCTCAGAATTTGCGTCTCAGCAAAATGAGAGTCGTGTCATTTCTCTTGACGAATATTCAGAGCGTATGCGTACGGCGGCTATAATGCTTACACAATTGAACGCCAACCTCGCAAGAGAAACAATCATACCTGGCGTTGGATCGCCATCGATTCCGCTAGGTGAGATACGCTCCGAGAGACTTATCTTTTCATTGTTATTACCTTCAGTGCTAACTGTCTGTTTCTTGAAATGTAAAGATCGCCAGAACCGTATGAAGCTGCAATACTCAGAGACTTCCGCAATCCGGGAGCGTATAATGGAAGAAATGCTAGCACTTGAAGAAGAACGGATGGAACGTATGCGCGACAACGATGTTGTCATGCAAATGAGTGACGTCAGTGGTAGCGTGAAGACTGCAGAAGACGAGAGTATCATCAGATCAGAGCTCAACAAGGCTGACCCCTCTGCTGTAGTTTTTAGTGAATCATGGGCTGCGAAAAAGGTGCACGCTTACGTGTTTCTACACTCAATCAACATGTGCTTATACCTAATGCAATAGAGTCGAATACGACATGCTTCTCCATATGGTCACCTAGGTCTGTATCGTTGGCTGTTTATACACTCTTGTGCCAATGAAATTCTCAGCCAACTGGGACTGTGTATCCGTCATTGTCAAGACAGGCGGTGACCTTCGTCAAGAACAGCTCGCAGTACAGCTTATCCGAGAGTTCCAGCGTATCTGGACGGAAGAATCTTGCTTATGTTGGGTCCGATAGTAAGCCTTCTAGTTCATGCATATCTATACGTTGGTAGAATTGAGCGCACAAATAGCTTCCGGATCTTCATTACTGGTGCGACTTCGGGACTTGTAGAAACGATTACAGATGCCGTTTCCATCCATTCAATAAAGAAATCAGAATATGCAAAACGACTGGCAGAGGGTAGATTTGGACATGTTACACTTATGGATCACTTTAAATCAGTAGGTTTATATCTTTCAAATTTTGAATAACATTTGTAATCCATGAATAAAGAGATATGGCGATCCTTCTTCAGCGAAATTTGCTCGAGCGCAACGGAATTTAGCGAAGTCGCTAGCAGGTCAGGACTGTGGGGCACGTAATGGTCTGAACGAGAATTAACAAACCTTAATCTTCTTTGCCAGGGTATTCTATTATAACATACCTACTTCAAATTAAGGACAGGCACAATGGGAATATTCTTTTGGATCGGGACGGTCATATCATCCATATTGATTTTGGTTTTATCCTGGGAAACACACCTGGAAACATTGGTTTTGAAGCCGCGCCATTTAAATTACCACCTGAATATATTGATGTGCTAGGTGGTGTGAAGGGAGCTCCTTTCGTCGAGTTCAAACGCCTGTTCCATCAAGGTTTCGAGGCTGCGCGAAAACATTGTGATCGGATTATCAGTAAGTTTCTCTGTACTGATTGCAAAAAGATGATCAGAATTTGATGGGTTTTTTCCAGCTTTGGTTGAATTGATGCAAAAAGGTACAGTGGGGAACATCATAAATTTGGGAAGTTCGTTGATTGATCTCTCCAGATTCTTCACTGCCGTGCTTTGCGACTTTCGGGGAACAGACTTCACATCAGCTGAGGGACCGCTTCCAGCCCACGCTGACACATTCGCTCGTGGGTGAGTATGTGAACCGCCTAATAGATACCTCACTTGGGTCAAATTGGACACGACTATATGATTCGGTTGGTGCCAAATCAACAAACTTTAAACCTTTTGTGTTTATACTAACTAACGCGTTGTAGTATCAATACTATTCGCAATCCATTTTATAAAGAAATGAATCCGATAATAATCAACAGCGCAAACACAACATTTGTAGCGACAAGATTCGCAGATTATCAAGTATCACATATACCATCTCAATTAAATAGTGCATCATATCTCTTTAAGCATGAATACCATTCATAATCTTTTGGATAAATTTAGCATGTGGAAGTTCTTTATATATTGACAAATCAACACACCGAAGTTTTGGGAACTATCACACCAACACTTCCCCTTTGTGTGAGAATCACCTTGAGGACAATGTTGGAAAGGCTCGTGTCGGTAACCTAAGATACAATGATTAGGTAGGCAAGAGGTTTGTTAGAAGTTGGCCAGTACCAATGTCATTGAAGAAATGCTACATGGATGATGTTTTAGAAAGATAACATAGTTTAGGATTGATATGAACGTACAATCTGGTCCTTCCTTGCAAATAATGCTGCGCCAATGCTATGGACGGGAGCATCTCCCCAACGCTTCAAGTCATTGTCAATTGGTAGAATGACTTGCATACGATGAAATTCATACCTCATAGTAAAAGCCACCTTTTTCATCCAAGAAATCGAAATACTTTGAATATGCTTCACCACGCCAGAGATCAAGGTCTCCTATTTCAAAGTTGCTCCAGACTATATGTAGGAGATTATTTCATCATTATCTATACACGATGAAAGGGGAAGGGACGCACAATGACACCTATTATAACTCTCTCCACCGTCATCACTAAGGAAAGCCATCGCGTTATCGGGTGACACCAGGCCAGGGTGAGCATTTATGAATTCTGTGAATGTGGGTCAATAGTAAATTTGCAGTTGTTTGCCCATTAGAATTACCTTTAACTGTGGTCCACAAAGTTGGAATGGTAGTCTCATATTCATACAGTGATATTGTGAATCCTGTAGAGAATGTATGAGGATTATAATGTAGAATCGATATATAACATACCATAAACCTTCTTCTGATCTTGCATTATCAAGAACGGATCATAGTCAAGATCACAGAAAAACGTAATACTTGGCCTGGCTCGACTATTAGCTTCTAATTTGTACCACCTATTTCGAACTACTCACTCGACTCTGTAGAACCATACTTTTAGTTATATATCTTGGACATTGTCAGGAAACAATTGAATTACCTCCAATAATATTTAAATGGCTTTAGAAGCTCATGGCGATAGAAAAACTGGTATTATCATATCAACCCACGAGATTCATATTGAGAACTAGCCATACTTACTCCGGAGTTAAATCGACACATATTTCTGTAACTGTAGAGCTTTGTTTAATAGTTGTCAATAAGCAAATTTCCCACTCCACTTACGGTAAACTGCCTGTGACAAACAATATTTATTGGAAAACAAGAGGGCAGGTGAGGGGGAGAACCCACCTCCATATATCACATTATTTTTAGCCATATCAACGCGAGCCTGTGTAGCTCTAGTTTCGTTTATCCAAGAGGGTTGATGCCAATGGTCGGCAGGAATAAGGCCAAATTGAACAGGGACATCCGTCAGCACAGTCACCCGTCTATTACGGACGACGGTCAGCAAACGGAAGGGTTAGGACAACCAACATCTCTAAGCTCACTTTTTAAACTGGTCATCAAACGGCTCTTCATTCAAAAATACATAAGGGTACTGGAATTTCTTGTTAAAGCGGTCTTCCATCTGCTTCACACTGGTAATGACGCCATTCAAGTCGCTGTTGCGAGCTGTGCATTTGACACATTAGTTATAGTCTTGTACACTTGAGAGTGCCTGACCTAGCATGACAATTGCAGCGTTTGCCTTACGATCTTGCGGTGGCGCAACTGGGTCAGGTACATAGTACTCGTCCGAGATGGGAACCTTGTATGGTGGAACTTTTGAACCTCCAATATGTTCTTTGATATGAGATATCGATACTACTTGGCCATATCCCTCATGCGAGAAGCTCAATATGAAGTGTATACTGATCTAACCACCAAGAAATTGTTATTCTAACATTGGTGTGAACAAAATATGGTCCTTACAATTATGACCAGCACAAGTACCACGTAGCGTGTAGGTGTCATCATCTTGCCCGAAAATGTGGGCACGCGCGGTGCTTTGCAATTGGTGCCTATACTTTGTGTAGAAAGCTGAGGCAGAAACCACGAAGGTGATGGTGGAAACTGTGAATGAGTAAGATCTCGTTGCAATTTCTCGTCACAGGTTCTCTCCGTCACAGCCCTGTTACACCCATAATTCTGGGCCTGAATGTTTGAACAATGTTCCTGGCCCAAAAAAGCCAAATATACTCAATATACGAATACAATTGACTTTCATGATACACGCGAAAAATCAAAATAACAAGCTGAACAGATGGGAAAAAATCACCACCAGAAAGGCGCCGCCAGCGACGTGAGCTATGCTCATTAAATTAAGATCTACTACGAAATACATAGTCGCAAGTCCTCTATAATCAAATATATAAGTCTTCATATTTTTTTATACATGAATTGGGAGCATAATCTTCAACGTTTTGATGAGTTGCGAAGTAATCAACTTGAAACCACGATACGTTGACTCACCAAAACTGTCGTTAGGGTCACAGGCACACCGCCCTCGCGACCAGTCGTCTCCCGAAGGGCAGTGTTGGAATGGATCATGACGATATCCAATATCACGGAAGAAGTGTACTTGATTTTTATTGGCAAATAACGACGCGGCAATACTGTGTACTGGTGCGTCACCCCACCGCTTTCCAATAACCATCAGAATGAGATGGGTATTATTTTCGGTACCATCCTAAACTTACCTCGTAATAGAATCCACCTTTGGACTCGAGATAATCGAAAAATGCTTGATATGCCTCTCCACGCCAAAAGTCCATATCCGCTATTTCGAAGTTGCTCCAGTCTGAAGAATTAGTTATGGATGATAGTCGCTAAGAGGAGCTATACACACAATGGCACAGGTTGTATGAGTCTCCACCATCATCGGAGACGAAATCCATAGAATTTTGGGGGTTGACATACTCAGGGTGTTCAGAGATGAATTCTGCTTGACGTTAACATAAACCTCAAAAGGGGAGCATGAATAACGGTCACCTTTCACCGTATTCCACAAAGTCGGTATTGTCGGCTCCCATTCAACTAGAGAAATCGTGTACCCTGAGAAAGTTTCAGTTTCACATTGATGCAAATATAGATTCTAAGATTTTCCCACCATAGACTTTGCCAGTATTCTCCATAAATTTGAATGGATCATAGGTGACATCACAAAAGAATTTCACGTCTGGTCTGTTTGTCACTTTTATATGGCAATTCTAGAAAACAAAGTGAAAATAACCCACTCCACCCTGCTAACATCAGCTGTTTAACTCACAGGGATAAAATTGACAACCTACCTCCAGTAATAGCGATACGGTTGCAGGAGCTCATGTTTAAAGAAAAACTGAGGTACTCGGTTACGGACGGGTGTTCGAATAAAGGTACATAAAAACCTACCCCAGAATTGAAACGACACATATTACGATATCTGCCAGAGGTTTCCATAAGTAACATATCTCACAGAAAGAGGTGATATACTAACGGAACGCTGCCTGTAGATAGAAATGTTTGAAGGAGTCACAATAAAGGAAGCGGAGATAACCCACCAGCATATATAATGCCCTGAGACATCATCTTCATGCGTCCAGCACTTGCTTGATTTTCATCAATCCAATCCGGTTGAAGCCAGTGTTCTGCTGGGATATGACCGAATGAAATCGGCGCACTGGTCAGGACGCTAACTCTCCTATATAGAACATTTTAGTACTTGTAGCATAGAGGACAAGTGTTTTTACGTTTTAAATTCTTCAGTAAAAGGCTGGTCATTCAAAAGAACCCAGGGATAGTTGTGGAATTTGTTGAATCTATCTTCCATCTGTCGTATACTGGAAATAACGCCAACGAGGTCGGTATTCCTGCACAATAGTACAAAAGTGGCATTCGCTTTCTCGTTGTCGTCCAAGTGGGCGGTTTTCATATGTAATGGGTTTACGCCATTCACATTAGATTGGTTTACCGATAGATAAGATAAATTTTGGGATAAATGTACGAAAAATTGCGGTTGACTGTAGAAGTCAAGCAACAGCGTAAAGATAGCAAGCTTGAAGGTGTTGAGATACGCGATCATAGCTCAATGACTGAACTCACAATGACGACAAACACAAAGTATATGTATTTTCTGCGGGGTGCGAGAAACACAATGTGGGTCATGATGAAGAATGGATGAGATTGGGGGAACGAGAGAAACCAAAGGCTAGGGAAAATAACCAGCTGGCATCCACGGTGACGATCAAGGAAAGTGGAGAAAAAAAGTGTTAGGTTGTTCTGGATCTATGTTTAGCTAAAAGTAAGAGAGGTCTGGAGTATCAGGCCGGCCTTCGTTTTGTGGAGTGTGAATTTTCTGCCATCACTGGTGTTGCTATGCTCCGTTCAATCCGTAACGAGCTGCCGAGCACGCTGCGCAATCAATCGACCCTATGAATCTTATCGTTGCACTTCCTGAACCGTGGTCCGTTTTATCTGACAAAATGAGACCATCAGATTGCGATCGCATCTACTTGTGGTGCGGATATATCAACTAAGTTAGCACAGTTGGCGCCTTACTTGCCCGACTTGGTCAAACAAGATGTTTCAGTTAAAAGCGCCCATAACTTGGGCACTGCGACGTCTATGATGATCAATGGGCCCAATATACTATCACTAGGGGGGAGTTGAACAATTTTAAAAGATTCTCCCATAACTCGAGAACTACTTGGACATTTGACTCACTTTCAGCTGGTAAAATTATCTCCTACTTCTTCTCTTTACTCCTGTGCCCTTCTCTGATTTTTAAATGTACTGTGGGTGATGGAAGGAATATTTTCTTAACTCCACTGGGTAGAGTTGAACAATTTGTCATACAACGGTCACGTCGAAGTTGAGCTGTCCACTTGCCTAAGTGGGGTTTCATTACTGTCACACACACGTTAATTACACCCTTTGCGCAGCACTTTGAGCACTCTGCACAAGATTTTCCAGAAATCGGGGTAAACAAATGCATGGGCACTATTCTCGTGGAATGTTTCCGCATTTTTTCGGAGGTATAAGTTGTGGAACAAAGAAGAAATCTCCCATATACTGCTTTGTCACGGCATTTCAAAAAAACACATTTTCACCTCTCATGACTTCCAGACCTCAATTTTTGACATTTTGACTTCATAAAGCACTTCATTACCATTATATCAATCCATGTGATTCAGATTTTATTGTTCAGTGTAGAATGAACTAGAGGCAAAAAAGTGGATTGTTCAACCCAATACCCCTGTTCAACTCCCCCCTGGTGATAGTATTGTATTAGAAGCTGTACCTTTACTCACTTATGCATCTAGTTTATCAAAGAACTAAATATATATGAACTGAAGAGCTTGCTTTAATTCAGATCTCGAGGAAATGTGAACGAAGACCAGGTGATTATGTTATTAAATTTGTGTTTGTTTGGCTCTTCACTTTATTTTTTCTGTTTCCCAAAAGTTGTTCCATCCGCGATTAACACTGTTCATTATGGCGTCCGAGTCTTTGTCTATTCCCCCGACCGAGACTCTCCTTGATCCCCATGTTTTGACCACACCCTCTGTCTCGACGGCGCATTCCAACTCACTCTTTGGTATTTATGACCGCTTCGCTAGATGGCGCGCTGACCTTCAACTGCCACATCCTGGGACTGTGGAAAACCTCCAGAAAGAGGTTAAAGGTGCGATGGGGCTCATACTACTGTTGGAGTTTTGTGTTCACGTGTAATACTCAGCGACTCACCTGTCGAACTATATCTTTGATGGAGCCCGGGCGGACTTGACGAAAAGTTTGTCAATGAACCCGTTATTCCAAGTGACACATTCCTTTTCGCTGGGTTCACAAACACTTCCTTCTTCATACAATTTTGGTGCTATATTTGCCAATGAAAAGGTTTGCACGCGTCCTTCCAATTTGGTGTAGTCATCGCTGAGAATAAAGTTAGATTTTCCTCCAAGGAGGGGTTGATCATGACGGAAATGTTAATGCGCGATTTAATCAAGGATGGTCATCTAGCCATGTTACAAAAGTGCAGGCACAAGTGAGCAGTAAACCTTCTCACTACGTACTGTTGATTTACGTGCTCTCAGCTGTCTTCACAAGCTGGTCATAACATGATCCAAGTGGAGCATGATTATCAAGGGAGGGACTATAACCTCAACGCGAAGGCTATCAACCCTTGGCCAACTGACCTGACTGGAATCTATGTCGGGAGCTATCTGCAATCATTGACAAAAAACATTGCTGTGGGGGTTGAAGGCCTCTTACAACGCCCATCTCCTGGTGTATCTGAACTCAGTACTTCGTATCTTGCAAAATACACGGGTACAGAAAAAAATTGGATTGCAACGGCGCAACTACAGCCGGCAGGGATCCTACAAACAACATATTGGCAGAAACTGAGCGAAAAAGTGGAAGTTGCAGCAGACCTGCAAGTGATAGCTGCGCCTGCCAGACGTGATGCTATCGCTACTCTTGGAGCGAAATATGATCTCCGCCTTGCAACATTCCGGGCTCAGGTAGATTCCACTGGAAAAGTCTCTGCACTTCTCGAGCAACGATTTACTCCAGCATTCGCATTCTTGGTTTCCGGAGAGATTGACCACTTCAAGGTAATACCCATTATATCAATTTTTCAGACAACCAGTTGAAAAGTCTTCTACCCAGAATGCGGCGAAAGTCGGTGTTGGTGTGATGATTGAAAGCTCTACATTAACACCCGAAGAGATGGGTATGCCTCCTCAGCCATAATGATTTATAAATATTATAGAGTGATGCTACATCGTACACGCGTTTGTTGGTTTTCTGTTTTTTGAGTTGCGATCCCCATTCCATATATAATTTGACTGTTGCAGTTCTGTGTCAGCGTGCTTACATACGTCTTAATGAACCAATGCGAATAATTTAAAATTTGAAAGCCGCATAAACTCCAAAAAAAAAATTAACAATTACTTTAGCATGGATCCTTCTTTACTCGAAATCGTGGATGTTTCTTGTTCTGTAGATAATGGACAACCTCTCTTTGAAGACATCAGAATTTCGATTAATGAAGGTCTGCATCATTGTTCTGTACTCCATCCGACATTCTGATAACTATGACTTGATCAGGAGATGTTGTAGTTTTACAGGGCAAGAGTGGCTCAGGAAAAACCACATTGTTAAAATGCATTGCTCACCTGCTTCCACATGAAGGCAAGGTTTTGTATCGAGGAAGGTAGGGCTACAGAATCTTTGTATATGCATTCGGACTTGAACTTTTATCTTTAGTACACCTCGGATGTTGGGTAAGTTATCAAGTTAGAAGCGATGGATTCTACCTCTTTATGCGTATAGATCATTAGGAGTACCGACTTATCGGACGAAGGTCCAGTATGTCCCTCAAAGGCCGTCATTACTTCCAGGAACACCACGAACTTTTTTGTCTGCAGTATCAGCCTTGAAGTCTCGTAGAATTCCTGCGCAAAAGAAGACAGAGGAATCCCGGGATATATACCATCAAGCAATTGAGATTTCTCGTGAATGGGGTATCGATTCAGATCTTTGGGATCGGGAATGGTCAAACCTGAGTGGTGGAGAAGCTCAAAGGATTGCATTGGCAGCCGCAGTAGCTTTTGGGACGGCAGAAGTATTACTTCTCGATGGTATGTAGCACTACTCAAACAATCTTTTGTAGATTCTTATCACCAGTATTTGCAGAACCTACGTCAGCGTTGGATCCTAACACTTCATCATTAGTGGAGAAATATCTGCTCAATGAAATACATTCAGGTCGGAGCGGGCTAAAAGCATTGGTGTGGATCACACATTCAGAAGAACAAGGCAGGCGGGTTGGAAACAGATTTATTCAGCTTACAGCAGGTCAATGTACCGAGAACGTTTTGCCACCAGCGTAGAAGTAGAGTTCTTATTAGAGTCCTCGGTAGATTTTTAATTCATCCTTTTTTGACATCTTTGTTTGTTGCGTCTCTCATAGTACTTTCTAAGGATTCTTGTTTGCATGCCCGTATAGCTCAGCCGGTAGAGCATTGTACTTATGAGGTTATCTGGCCATGCAAGGGTCTCGAGTTCGAATCTCGATATGGGCATTTTTTGATTATCTCCATTGCATCTTGATATGGGTTGTTGCTTATTTTTAGTATTCAACCCGAAATTACGCCTCCCGCCAAGTTTTTACATCGAAAACCACATAAATTACGTGAACTTCATGCTAGCTTGGAAATGCGTTCAATTGGTTTTGGGAGGTTGGGTACGGATAATTACAATATGATTATAATGCAAAGCAATGCTTGAGGAAAAATGGATCGAATGCTTGAAAGGTAGCCGTAATTAATCTTCCCAAACATTAACTAACTCTGATTCATGCGTCATAACGGCAGCATCTCTACGAACGGGATTGGTTCGCGGGTAAACGTACTGAAATATTTTGAAAAAAAGTCAGCTAGAGTAAACACGAAAATATGGGGGTGCACGAACTTTTTTGTTATATTCATGCATGACCTCGGCGGATATGATTTCTTTATCTTTGATCACTCCATTATAGCTGTGTATCAGAAAACTGGTCTATCCAAGTGAGCGGGTCATTAGCTGTGCGAATTTCAGAATTAGGACAAAATGAACTAACCTGAACTCCTACTAATCCCATAATGAAACCCACAAGGATCCAATTCAACGAATTCATTGCGAGCCAGAGTAGCGTATGCGCCGGTGAGAACACACTGAAGAATTCGAGTTCGAAGTCTCCTGGCGTCCATACTTCCAATTGCTGAACCTGTTGTGTCTTTCCCGGAATATTGGATGTACGAGATGGGGGTTTCATACCGAGTAGAAAGCGCCATGAATAGGAGAAGGTGTACATCAAAGCTGAGCCTATGCGTGATACTACAGAGATTTGTTCCAAAGGTTGTGAGTCAAGCTGTGCAGGAACAAAATTTGCACGAGGAGATGAAACAGGATCTTGGCGGTGAAAGAGGCGATACGTTTTGAATCTCGTAAACAGATATATAGTATTGATAATGGCACCAGCAATAAGCAGGGCAGTAATGGGCGTCGTCTAATGTAAATGAATGAATGAGTAAAGGGAAGCTTGAAAAAGATCATTTTAATTCTGACCCAGTCAAACCAAGGTTCTCCCTCTTGCTCGCGAGACATATCTTCCCAGTCGACTTCATACTCGGTCGTTTTTTGTCTTCGATTTATACAAATTATAAGATGGAATAAATGCATTGCACCACCCACAAGACGCGCAGACATTTTGGGTGAGGGAAGTGGCACGTTGTGTGGAAAAAGGGCAATTTCAAATGCAATAGTAGAAGGAATAGAAGACAGCCTATAACCATATGATTTAGTCCGAAGAATGCGTTCGTTGACGCGCTTTGAGACCAACTTTTCAAAAAAACCCATCTTGCGAACAACTGCCTTTCTTATCCCGTTAGAGTTTCCGACGCTCTTGCGTCCTTTGTTCTGGAGTGGCGTAGCATATGGAGGGGGTTTTCTAGACTTTGCTGCTTCCCAATCGAAAGGAGTTGAGGAAGACACCGATGGGGTTGAAGCAGGAGACCTATAAATGCCATAGGACAAACGGTTCCGTGGTGTAATTGGGACACTGTCGAATGGTGAATTTGAGGTGCTTGTGTTTGGACTTCTCGGAGAAGAAGTATTTGATGCACGATTTTCTTGGGCTAGGCGGCGCAATGCCATGGATTAACGACCAAATAAAATAGAGTTTTGACGTGAAAACAAAACCAAGAATGCAAGCTGATTGATTGTGCAGTCTGACAGTGACACTGTCTTCCAGCAACATGCGGCAAATGGCATTGTCCGGACTTCGTAAGCGAATAGCAATAATACAGGGTCAAAAATAATTGGCACGTGCACAAAACACGTGTTGGTTGAACAATGAAAATAGAAAAAGTACAAGAAAACTCAAACGCGCTACCTTTTGCTCTTAACTCCCATCATTCACCTACTTCTTCCCTTAACTTGCGCTACCTACTTACATCTTCACATCTTCAACCAAACCTTGATACTCTGAATTTGCTCCCTTTCGCAAATTTCTTTGACCACCACGTCGATCCTACGTCCCTACACAGCTACATCCTTGTCGCCTAGTTCTTCTATTAGCGGTGAGTGTTTTGATCGTCTCTTAAAATTTTTTTGCTCACATTGCTCGTGGTTCTTTGTCCCTCTCTCTTTCTCTTAGTCAGGATGGCCCAACCTTCTTCATCTCATCATGGTGAACGTCACCACAGAAGCGAGCGAGAGCGTTCGCATCATCACAACAGAACCATTTCATCAACAACTTTACTATTAGTCTTATCGCTTGTCCTTGCTGTGCTTGCAGTTATGCTCTCTCTGCCATCTAATCAGTCTGCATCATCAGGTGGAGAAGCTAGCTCCTCAGGCATGCTGGGCTACCTAACCCCTAAAAGAACCCAAGCACTGATTGCAAGAGAGCATGCTGTTGCACAACGTGAGGCTGAGGTTGCTCGACGTGAAGCTGAACTTCTCGTCGGGGCTCCAGGAGGCGTGATACCATCCCCTTCTGCTGTTATGTGTCCTCCCTGCCAAGCATCTACATTGATCGAAACTGTCACTGCTCCCATACAAACAATAATCAAAGAAATCGTCAAGGAAGATTCATTGACACCACCTGGCTGGGTCAATGGTCGTGCTGAAGAAATACTGGATCGTGAGCTCAAGATTGCTGAGAGGGAAAGAGATATCAGCAAACGCGAAGAGATTGTCAATCGTCGCGAACATGACGCTTCTCGACGCGAAAACTGGATAATGGAACAACTCATGTAAGTTTTTTGTGTTCGATCTTTTGATCGTAGTTCTAAAAATTATTTAGTGCCCTCGGCAACGATAACCCGCAAACTGTTGAGGAAGAATACGTTTACGAGCCTGCTGGAGCGAAGCGAAAATCCAAGGTACCGCCGCACCCTTCGCGCCGCTCCGAGCTTTGAGACGAAGGAGGGCAATTGCGACCCATTTCTAACTTTGAGTCCGTATGAATCCCCTCGTGCCCCCCATCAACTCCTTCGTCCGGGCTTGGGGGACTACGGTGCTTTTATCTTGTCCCCCTTGTCCTCTGTGGGCCGTTGACCAGTCATGTACACATGTAAACAGTCGCCTATAGTGATCGACTGGTAAATTTGAACACGATCGATCGATCGACCAAAGGTCCACGTGATACACGGACTGGTCATCGGCTTACATTTTCTGCTATTTAACCTCCGAAAAGAATTGAAACTGACTAGATTTTTTTTGTTTAACTTTATAGTATCGAGAACTTCCCCATGCCATTCCTGAAATCCCTTATCAAGCACCGGCCAAAACTATCATAGAGACCCAGACTGTCACTGTTCCACCTCCTGCAAGCACTCGTCTCATCGCCTTTCCAACTCCACAACCAGCAAGTTCATCATCGACCGCACCCAGTCCACGTACAACGTCAATAGAAATCATCACTGAGGAGGAGGATGAAGATGATCGCAGAAATCGGAATGCTCGTGGACAACGAGCATCACGTCAACCTCCCTCTAGATGGTTTGGTGGATGGTGATGAAATCAAACTACTTTGTTCTTTCTAGTTTATGTTTATCTTGCCCCATGTTTTCTACTTGCTTCCTTGATGGATGTTCCCGTTGTCTTTACGATTCCCTTCAATTACGCATACTCACAAGACACACGATACCAGGTTCGGAGAGACTAACGCTCGTGACGGAATGATATTATGATCTTTTTATACGGTACTGTTAGATAGTGTAGTCTAGGCGCTTGGTTTTTCTTGTCGTCGAATATATTATATATACACATGAACCAGAAAACGCTTTAATTTTGACAAAACTTTGAGTGAGGTCAACAACTTTGACGCACGTGCCAGTGTCATATCTATGCCAAAGTTATTTATAAACCTACTTTTCTTTCAGTTTTCATAGAAACTCGACGGCTATGCTCTTGGGAAGACGATATGTTTGCAAACGCGGCATACGTTTTAACTCAACTCTCTCAACCAAGTACCTCGAGATCCTCGGGACGCAATACCCCACTGATGCCAGTACAAACCTCACACCTGCAATAATATCTAAAATCCCCCTCCGCCTGCATACACAGCCATCTCACCCTTTAAGCACCCTTCGTGGTCTGATAGAATCTCATTTCCCCGGGTATTCACATCTGTCGTCGATTTCACCTCTGGTCACGCCCCAGAAAAATTTTGATGACCTCTCCTTCCCGAAAGACCACCCAGGCCGTGCGGTCACTGACAGTTACTATATCAATAAAGACATGATGCTGCGAACACATACTTCGGCGCATGAAGTGGAAATGTTCAGAAACGGAGAAACGAAGTGGTTATTGACGGCGGATGTTTATAGACGAGACGAAATTGATGGGTCGCATTATCCCGTCTTTCATCAAGTCGAGGGAGCGTGTATATTCGATGCTAATACAGCAGCTATGAAGCAGATAGAAGAAGATAATGCTCGTATAACTCACCAACTCTCAAAGTCAAATATTCTCATAGAAGACATTCCACATATCTCACCTACGAATCCCGTGCAGCTGAGCCATGATCCCGCGTTTTCTAAACTTCTCGTGCAAAATCTCAAACTATCTTTGAATGGGCTCATGTTAAAAATATTTGGGAATGCAGCAGGAGTGAATAAACAAGAACCACTTAGGGTTCGGTGGATAGAGGCGTATTTCCCGTTCACGAGTCCAAGCTTCGAAGTAGAAGTCTTTTACCAAGGACAGTGGTTGGAAATCTTGGGATGTGGAGTTATCCGGCAAGCAACGCTGGATACAGCGAGTACGTGGTATCGTCTCTTCATGCTGCTCATAAATGTTTAAAACCCTTCGTGCAGATGTTCCCAATAAAGTTGGCTGGGCATTTGGTCTTGGACTAGAACGCATCGCCATGATCTTATATTCCATCCCAGATATTAGATTATTTTGGTCAACCGACCCTCGCTTTCTATCACAATTCCAAGATGGCAAAATTGACGCGTTCCGTCCTTATTCAAAATATCCAGCGTGTTATAAAGACATCAGCTTCTGGGTTCCGCGAGATATGAAACTACACGACAATGACTTTTGTGACATTGTTAGGGATGCAGCAGGCGATCTAGTGGAAGACGTTCGAATGGTTGGTTGCTATCTTTAAATTTTCTTCATATCAAACTGATGGATCCCCAAGATTGACCAATTCTTACACCCGAAAACAAGCGAGAATAGTCTGTGCTACAGAATAAACTATCGCTCCATGGATAGGTAAGCCAAGCACATTTGTATGATGACATCGAACCCGTAGTTTAACTGCATACAGATCTCTATCTAATGAAGAAATCAACGAAGTCCAGAATCTGATTGCGAAGCGTTTAGAGACTCAGTTTTCTGTCAAAATAAGGTGACAAGAAAATGCGAGTCCACACTACAAAGTGTGGTCGTGAGGAGTTGTGGTGCTCTATTATTAATTAATATATACTACTATTTTTTTTTTGCAGTATGCAAAGGATAGACTGTCGATTTTGAGGTTATGACGTGTCTTGTGCAACACCAACTTGAGCTGCTCTCAGTATACGGTCTTTGATTTTGTATCCTGTCTTCTGACACTCTATGACTGTCCCAGGTTCCTTTCCCGGTATCGGTGCTTGATAGAGAGCTTCGTGAAGATTTGGGTCGAAGCGGTCACCCGTAGGGTCGAATGGCTTGACATGATACTTGAACAAAGTCTGCAGCAAAAGTCGATGTGTCATCTCGACTCCTGTGTGGAGCTCTTGGAGGTACGATTCACAAGATTTCGTTGAGTTATCTGAAGGTGCTGGTGAACCTCCGGATGACTCGGGTGATTTGTCTGATGATGACAAGACCGACTGGGGAACAGACTTCAAAGCGATGGCAAGAACATCGACGGTTTCCAGCAAGTCGGAGGCGAAGCGACTTATAGCAAAGTCGCGCGTTTGCTCCTTTTCTCGTGCTGCGTTCCGTTGCAGATTTAGGAAATCTGCTTGTAGGTAACGCAGCCGCCCCTAGTAGTAAGTGCGTTAGAGAGTACCTGACAAGCATGAAACAAGAACTAACTGTGATGTCGGTGACTTCGTCCTCTTTTGCTTTCAGCTTCGCGGTAATTTCCTGGATGCTAGCCTCTGCACTCGATTTATCATCTTTCGGAGTTTCCTGCTTTGTGTCTTCCACTTCAGATTTTTGTTTCTCCTCTGAAGAATAATGTCGCCGAATGAACGCGGAGGAGCATGTACGAGGATGTAAAGAGGCTCTTGAGAGAGCTCTGGATGAGAGTCTGAAAGACTGGAAAGCAGAAGAAGCTAAGCTCATGACTATCGTAAGGCGTTTTGCAAGCCACGGAACGAGAAAGCAATAAATTCCGTTCAAAATTTTGACGGTGAGAACGCGGGATCGGCCGGCGGGAGTAACGGGTAGCGGTGGCACAGATCTGTTGCAGGTTCGCAGAAGCTCACCTTTGAATAGAATCCTGTTCTTCTATGGCACCATTAGTCAATTACTCATGCTCTCCCTAAATTCTGCAATCAACTCTGTGAAATTCAGACATCCTTGATCTCTACAGTCAGAGCTCCTGAATTTGTGACAACACGGTAACAGCGGGAGTCCTTGCCGGTCATGCATAAGCTTAAGGCTCTTCGTGGCATCTTCAGCTTCTCTACTCCTCTCCTCAGAAACATGGCCACTGCATCCATAAAGTCAGAAAACACCGCAAAAATCATCGATGGTGCTCAAGTAGCAAAGTAATTACCTACAACCTTTTTATTCTATCTATCCACTCACAATCTATTGATAGATCTATTCGAGATAATGTCAGCGCGAGCATTAAATCTCTTCAAGCAAATCATCCACGCTTCCAGCCCCAGTTAGCCATTGTTCAGGCTGGCGAACGTCCCGACTCAACTACGTACGTTCGCATGAAAGCCAAGGCTGCAGAGGAAACTGGTATCGCATTTCAGCATGTCAAAGTTCCTGCTGAATCCACTGTCGATGAAATAATCGAGGTCGTGCGTAAATTAAATAACGACGAAAAGATTAGCGGAATCTTGGTACAATTACCTCTTGGTGACCACGTCAAGGCAGAAGGAGAGCGACTCGTCACAGAAGCGGTCAGTCCTGAAAAAGACGTCGACGGGTTAGCAGGATTGGTTTTTTTATCATATTAATTCTGATTATCCCGGTAGTTTTCATGCTTACAACATCGGTCATCTCTCTTCTCGTGCATCAGCTCCGCTTTTCTCACCATGCACTCCCTCTGCGGTCATTAAACTTCTAGAATATACTGGCATAAATATGTCCGGATCCAACGCGGTCGTCCTGGGTCGGAGTGACATCGTAGGTAGCCCGGTGGCATCAATGCTGAGGAACCGAGATGCTACGGTGACCCAGTGTCACAGTCGTACAAGAGATATTGAATCAATCGTGAGTTTGACCTAATGTACTTGACTTTACCTCTCTTATATTCCTGTCCAGGTGAGGAATGCAGACATTGTTGTCGCCGCCATCGGGAAACCAAGTTTAGTCAAGGGTTCTTGGTTGAAACCTGGAGCGGCTGTGATTGACGTTGGTATCAATTATGTTCCTGGTGTGTGTTGAACAGTATCCCAATGAGATAATTGAAGCTCATCACTGTGTAAGATTCAACCAAAAAGACAGGACAACGCCTGGTCGGAGACGTAGATTTTGCCAGTGCATCTGCTGTTGCCTCACACATAACCCCAGTTCCAGGAGGTGTAGGTCCCGTTACCGTCGCTGTACTTATGGAAAATACTCTTCAGTCTGCTATTAGGCTTTGGGAGAAAGGACGCGAGCGTAAAGTCAAACCGTTGAAACTGAACATACTCTCCAAAGTCCCTAGTGACATTGAAATCGCCATGGCCCAAGTTCCAAAACCAATCACGCAATTGGGACACGAAATTGGGCTGTTACCGGACGAACTGGAAAGTTACGGAAAATATAAGGCCAAGGTCGATTTGAGTGTACTGCAAAGACTCGAGCACCGCACGGATGGCAAATACATCGTGGTTTCTGGGTGGGTATTCACTAAAATACATTAAACGGCTGCTTACCTGCATTAGCATTACTCCCACTCCTTTGGGTGAAGGAAAGTCTACTACCACTATAGGTTTGGCGCAAGCCCTCGGCGCTGAACTTGGACGTCCTGCATTTGCTTGTGTTCGTCAACCAAGTCAAGGTCCAACGTTCGGAATCAAAGGTGGCGCAGCGGGAGGTGGCTACAGTCAAGTAATACCGATGGACGAGGTAACATTGTTACAAGTCATATTATTTCCTGTATTGATTTCTTATTACGCAGTTCAACCTCCATCTTACTGGTGATATTCATGCTATTACCGCAGCTAACAATCTGCTTGGTAAGTTCATTCTTACTTATGAAAAGACGTTTTCTGACTGATTTAAAATAGCTGCCGCTCTTGATGCGCGAATCTTCCATGAAGCAACTCAAACTGACAAAGTGTGATTCCATCTCTCCGTATTTGAATTTCTGGTGCTGAGATTTTGAAAGGCTTTGTATAGTCGCCTGGTACCTGCCAAAAAAGGCAAACGCGAATTTGCGCCTCTCATGTTCAAACGTTTGAAGAAATTGGGAGTTGATAAAACAAACCCCGACGATCTCACACCAGAAGAAATCAACAAGTTTGCAAGATTAGACGTTGACCTCGATACTATAACGTGGAATCGTGTCATGGATACAAATGATAGATTCTTGCGCAAGATCACAATTGGGAAGAATTCTACTGAACAAGGCCATGAGCGTGAAGCTGGATTTGATATCGCTGTGGCCAGTGAATGTATGGCTATTTTGGCTTTGACAACCAGCCTCAGTGATATGAGCGAGCGTCTTGGAGCTATGGTTGTTGCTACAAGCAAGCGAGGCGAACCGATCACTGCTGATGATATTGGTGTATCTGGAGCATTGGCTGTCTTGATGAAGGATGCTGTCAAACCAAATCTCATGCAAACATTACAGGTGAACTTGATATCAACTTGAAATTTTGACAATCCTTTTTTCTGATATATCAACCCAGGGTACACCCGTGTTCGTCCATGCTGGTCCTTTTGCTAATATCGCACATGGAAATTCATCTATCCTCGCTGATCGTGTTGCTCTCAAGCTTGCTGGTTTGGAACCAGGCGAAGACCCTTCTCGTGTTGGGTATGTCCTTACTGAAGGTGGATTTGGTGCCGATATGGGAATGGAAAAATTCTGCAATATCAAATGTCGCGTCAGTGGTCTCAAACCCAATGCTACCGTGATTGTTGCGACAACTCGGGCATTGAAGATGCATGGAGGAGGACCAGATGTCACACCTGGTAAAGCTCTGCACAGCACTTACACGAAAGAGGACCTTGTTACTCTCAAGGAAGGATGTAAGAACTTGGTGAAACACATCCAGAACTCTAAAAAATTCGGTGTCAAAGTTATTGTTGCTATCAATCAATTTGCGTATGCTGCGCTCCCTTTGTTCAATTAAACCGAGTCCATTAACACATGTTCAGATCGGATACACCTGCCGAACTGGCTCTAGTCCGCGATGAAGCTCTTTCAGGAGGCGCTGATGGTGCTGTTGTTAGTAACCACTGGGCAGAGGGAGGAGAAGGAGCCCGTGCGCTTGCAGAAGCTGTAATTGCTATCTGTGAAGGCCCTTCTGACTTCCGCTTCCTCTATGATCTTGACCTTCCCATTGACGAGAAGATCAACATGATCGGGAAAGAGATATATGGTGCTGATGGAATTGAATTGAGTGAACAAGCCCGCACCCAAATCGAGACTTACACCCGTCAAGGTTATGGAGGATTGCCGAGTGAGCTTATTGATATCTGCTTCTTGTAAAGTTGATTCTGATTAAAAATTCCTTGCAGTCTGTATGGCCAAGACACAATATTCGTTCTCCCACGATCCGAAATTGAAAGGAGTCCCTACAGGTTTAGTGAAATAGTCATGTACACCAAACATGTTTGACTGATTGGATTGATTCTAACAGGATTCACCCTTCCTATCCGGTCTGTAAGACTTTCAGCAGGGGCTGGATTTTTATATCCTATCTTGGGAGACATGCAAACCATGCCTGGTCTCGGAACTCGTCCAGGTATGTGCTATCTCCCTACACATGAAATACTATTCCGTAGCTAACGTCATATTTTAGGATTCTGGGAAGTTGGCCTTGACCATGAGACTGGAAGGGTTGTCGGATTATTCTAAACACGTTAATCCCACGCTCAGCAGTGACAAAAAATGTATTGGTCTTGGAAAGAGAGACGCCAACAAAGAATATAATTATATCTTCACTTTGTATGGGATACTACTCCCCTATAACACGACCACCAGGTACTCTAGCTTTCCCGGATGAACTGCTACTGCCTTGCGTATCCGATGACCGAGGTGGTGTTGCCCGAGCCAAGGTTCCGGACTGTTCATCAAGTGTGATGTTATTCAAAACCGCATTTACACGCCTCTGGAATGTGTTTCCAGCGTCATCTTTGTAAGAGAAGACATTGCTATTGGTTCCATTCCCTGAATTCCCGGAAGACGCGATATGGAAGAAACCACCTATATAACACCTCCGTCAAAAAATCTCGCTTATCATGGTGAAGATCACATCTACTTACTTGCGAGCTGCCTCTCTTGTATATTTGATCGAAGAGTGAGTGGGAACGGAAGAACGTCTCTATTATAAGAATGGTCGAATAACGCCGAGACTAGTTGGAGTGTGGCTTTTGAGCACATTTATCGATAACAAAGAGTACATGAACTCACAGTTACTTCCATCAGGTGTCAAGACAGTGAAATTGATATTGAGTGGGTACCTGAAGTCATCAACAACAGCAGGCACTCCATTATGAGTCGAAGAAACGCGACCAGTTGCAGTCTGGAAAACGTTCTGCAAATCATTCGAATGATCAGATTGTTTAAAGGTGTTACATCAAGGGTGCACTTTGCTTGCCTGGATAGCAGCATCCTGTAAAAAGTTCTGCACGTTGGAATATTGCAAATCTTGAGAGAAAGCAACTTTGGTTGATTTGCCACTTCCACTAATGATATTTGCTTCAATTCGAATACTGCGAGTAGCTGTCACTGTGACGTTGACGTCCCCGTTTTGTCCTACAATTCCGCTAACGCTTGTTTTGGCAAACAATGGAGCATCATACAATGTCATCTTTCCAGTTGTGCGTTTTGGAGAAGAATCCAATACGACTTGTAGCAAACCGGAGACAAACCAGTTCTGAAGAATCGTGTGGTCATCCTCGGCGGAAACAACGTCGATGGAGAACTTGTGTGGGCTTGCATCCGTCAAAAGGGGAACGAAGGGCGTGAGATCAATGAAGTATGTCGGTAAGTCGAGTGCCCCATAAGATGTGATAGGTCTTAATCAAACAAAAAGGGATTAGTCGCTGTTCTCTAGGAAGCGAGTGTATGGATTATGATATACCTCCATGCTGTGGGGACAATGCCTCCTGTGAAAATAGTCGCATATGGGAAAGCGACACCAGCAACTCTGTCGTCTATCAAGAGTCGAACCTCGCGGAACGGTCCCTGTCCTAGTGCCACGCCCTGTGGCAATGCAGGAAGGAATTTGTTTGCAGTATTGAAATACTACATTTGAATCAAACTTTAGCTTGGAACACTCATTAGGGCAGCCAAGAATAAAGCTATGCTGACCCAAAATTCTTCATTGCCATTACCAGAAGCATATAGTTCGGCAAACAGCCCCACAGTGTTTTGCGGGATAGTTACATTCAGCTGTCAAAGAGGCAAAAAAGACAAGCATGGTTATCATTCTGTGGAGGCGGAGCGTGCACGAGGAACCTACATCAAATGTAGGAGGAACCGAAGCGTCATTCCCGGTGTTGTTTACTAAAGTGGAAAGCGGTATAATAACATCCGCTTTCTTTGCAGGTGGATGCTTAGGGGAAGATGCATGGAATGTCGCGTGCAATGTCGCTTAAGAAAAGGGGTTCGGCTAGGTGAGAACTTTTGTTGCACAGGACTTACTCGAGTATACACCGTCTAATCCAGTTTGGATCAAATTGTCCAACTGCAAGATGAAAGTTCCAGGCTTCGCAAAGAGAGGGGTGTATCGTGTCACATCTTTGACGTATGTCCAAAGTATACCATCTCCGCGTGTCGGCTCTGGTGTTGATGTCCGCCAAACTAAATTGATTCAAGTCAGTGAGACTGTGCAACATAAGATAACTGTATTATCTCTCTAGCTCACTTTCGACATTCTGGAAGGTGAATATTCCCAAACGGTCGAATTGGGTTCCGTTAGACGTCACGGTGAAATTCAATGTTATTCCAGCCCAAGAACCAACCGGTCCACAATCAGTGGGAGGACTATAGTGGATTCACAGCTTTCGTCCCTGATGATAATCGCTATGCCTGACTTACTTATATTGGACAACCTCCGCACTTGATGAATTAAATGTTTCAAATTTAGATACAAAGAACAGGATGATTTAAATAAAAACATACCTTCCAAATGAAAACGCAAAATCACGCCTGTGAAAAACAAACTGATTGGATTCATCACATCAAGCAATCAAGGGGGGTTGTGCCTACTGAAGGATCTGGATGGTACATGTTTTGGTGTCTTCGGGGACGGGTGGAGGCTGTGCCACCTGGAAGTCAACTAAAACTGCTCCATAAACATATGCCCACAACAACGTGCTAACGAAAAGAGAAAATTGGAGTGAGCCCAGAAGAGACCTCATGGTTCTGCGGAAGAGAGTAAAGCATTGTGTACCCTCGACTTATAGCACTTTATCAGTTCACAGACAGAAGCACCATGAGAAAAGCTCGGTGCAGTGCATGTGCTACAATGGGCTTCCGTTCATAGCAGGGGTATGCATATGACCCCTACTGGCTAGTTCCCGCAGTACTTAGTGCACATGTCATGACCGAAGGCAATGGAAATAAGAAGTAAGGGGAAGATGTGCCAATAGTAGGAATCATACTTCCATATTGTTTACTCGAGATATTTTTGTATGTTGTACAAAATTGATATATTCAATGGTAATCTTGTAACTTAGCTACATCAAAGCTAGGAGTTTTTGTCCAAATTGTACAACATCTTAAAATAGATGACGAAAGGTTAGCGACAAAAAAGTTTGACAGGCACTAAGGTATAGAGACGACTAGCATGTGGAACTGTGTGCGTCAGAAAGCAACTAGAAGAATGTTTAGAATTGGTGGTTGAAGACTTCATCTGAAGTGGACTTTGGCTGTCTTGTTTCTTCATCGCCCTGTGGCCTCTCTCTGTACAAACCACCTTCAGCATCCTCTGGGAATTCACTCGTCGAATCACGAAAGCCTGCACTTTCGCTCGACTTGCTCTTCTTCTTCTTTGACTTTTTTCGTTGGCTCGAGTCAGAAGCCAACGAATAAGCGTCTTGAGTTCTTTCCCACCTGTCCTTTTTCTCCTTCTTCTTCTTTCCTCGCTTAGAGATGCCTGAATCGACCGCATCATCAAAGTTAGCCGGGTAGTGCCACTTGCCAGAACCTGACATCGATTGTTTATCCGGGTTGTAATAATTTTCGTCTTCCGGCCTCCACAGATCACCATTCGGTTGTCTGCGGGGGTGGGCAACGTTTCCTTCCGTGGAGAGATCGATGCTGGAACCATGCTCTTGACCGTCCTCATATGGCTGGGTTTCGAGGGTGGAACGTGGTAATCTATCGTTATATCGCGCAGCCCACTGGGACTTGCGCTCTTTCCTCCGGATCTCTGAGGTATCGACTAGACCATACTTCTGTATCCATTTTGGTGTACGAGCATGATTCTTATTGTTGCGTATATTCTGAATGTAAAAGTTGTGGGCATGACCTAGTATTGGAGGTTAGATTGTGAAACTGAAATAGGGAACAAGGCACATACCAGGGATATAACCACAAACGGTCAAGAGAAGGTTGAGCCAAAAATCAGAGCCAATTCCAAACCTTGCAGCCACAGCTGTAGACTAGGATGAGAATCAAAAGGGGGGAAGATGATATTAGAGAACAGACCAAGAGGAGGGAATAGAGTGCCCATAATGAAGAGTACCACAGCATAGCCGTGATGTCGCCTGGGAGTAGTATCAATCTTTGTTGGAATATAAGAGGACATGGTGGTGGAAAGGTAGGGAAAGTAAAGAGAGAGGGATGCTTATATAGAAAAAGTGAAATTCAAAGGATGATAAGAAGAAAGTGTCAGCGTGGTCAAGAGCTGGTGATACAATCTTATGTAATCACATCATCTGGCGGTATTTCCTCTTATGGTCATGCATCTATCCCCTCTCAGTGCCATAGTAATTCAATTCTTCCTTTTCTTTCTTTTTCTCTTTTATTTACAAACTATGCATTCAAATCATCACCACAACCACCACCACCACCACCTTCTCTCTCTCTCCGACGTCGTCAATGATGAGACAATAGACGACGATCCAAACTCTGTCCATAATTCTCCTGACTCTCCCCACGACCATTCTCATGAACCACCTCCTTCGTCTTTCCAATCTCACTCAAACATCCTCTCTTCCTTGCACCAAGACTATCCTGTGCCAGAACATTCTCAGCATCACCTCGCACAGCCTGATCCCTTTCCTGACGACATGTTGGAACGTCAGATTGCTACTCTCTTGAATCAAAACGCTTCTGCTGCCTCCGCAGCTCTCCTGGTTGCAGCCGATCAACAGAGACGAGCTAATATGAGTCTAATACAGGAAGGAAAGTCAAGTGACCAAGGGAACAATCAAAGTATCTCTGGACTTTGTCTCAACCTCAATGGACTAGCTGCTGTACTACAAGCTGCACATGCAGCAGAGAATGCACGTGTCGCCGAACACTTGTCTGCCAAAGATTCTCACTTCACTCGACCAGAAATAGGCTTGACTGAAAAACAACAAAAAACGACGAGAACTGCCCCTGCTTTCCATTCCTTGACTATCACAGAAGGTTCTGAGTCCTTACAAAGGAACCAAGGTAGAGAACAAGGTCATAACAATCACGAAACATCAGATTATCTCTTTCCCGAAGAAAACAGTATCTCGAATCAAGAAACTTACGCAGATGCCGATAGCGGCCGGAGGAACACAGATTCTCCAATAAGTCAGCACGACGACCAAACAGGTGGTTCATCAGTCGGTGAACTACCTCCCGTTCCAGGAGAGTTTTCGGACATCAGTGAAATTTTAAACCAACTATCTGCCCAGTTCGAGCCAGACACAACACATGGGCCAGAACCTGGGATCTCGACACCCGACTCTTCACCTATCATTTCTCGAACTATGGACTCTGCCGTGCAACCCTCACCACCCGTTTCAGTCCTAGCACCATCAAATCGGCTACCTGTCACCCAGCCTGTTGCCTCAACTTCGACATCTCCACCTTCCCATCCAGGTGATGCGTTTACTAAGAAGAGCAGGCGGCACAAGGAGAAAGAGAAAGAAAAAAGTCCTCAACTTCATACATGCGACCAAGAAGATTGCCAAAAGTCATTCACTCGACGCAGTGATCTGGCGCGCCACATGCGAATACATACAGGTGAACGTCCTTTCGTTTGTTCCCACAACGGTTGTGGAAAGACATTTATTCAAGTACGTGTCGAATACTTTCTTCTATTCAGCATCTTGACTCAATTCAATTCAATAGCGTTCTGCGTTACATGTCCATGCTCGCGTTCACACCGGGGAGAAACCACACAGCTGTGAATACCCCGGTTGTGGGAAGACGTTCGGCGATTCTAGCAGTTTAGCGCGTCACAGGAGAACACACACAGGCAAACGTCCATATAAATGCGAAGATCCAACATGCGAAAAGACTTTCACCCGGCGGACCACGCTAACAGCGCACATGCGTACTCACGATCCCACATGGGAACCAGATCCGAATGTGTAAGTGTCGACAAGTTGAAAATACACAACTTTATAATAACATCAAAATTTTAGCAAATACAATTTTAAGGGGAAAAAACGCAAAGTTCTTGATGACGAAGATCAGCAGCTGGCTGAGTCCGTCAGAACCATATCGGCACTCTTCCAAGCCGGATCAAACTCACTCCTACCCCCATCTCGAGACGAGTCCTTGGAAGTACGTGTAGCAAGTATTAGTGCAGATATTGCCGCAGCGATAGCTCAAGCGCAATCACGCGTCTATGATGAAGACGATGAAGACGAAGATGAGGAGGATGAGTCTGGCTCTGGTCAGGAAATGGGTGAGCCCGAGATGATTGGTCCTAACACCAGCGGAATCCGCGGTGTGAATAGCGGAGATGCAGAATCCGAAAATGATAGGTACATGCCTCCCGAGGACGGCGATGAAGATGACGACAGCGATACATTTCCTATGCCACTTCGAGCACGACGGCCACGAGAAGCCGTAACAACTGGTATCAAAAGAAAACGATAGTATCCAATAAATGTCTCGTTTGTATTCTTTTTTATCAATGCTGTTAGAACTTGTACGTTGATGTATCCTGTATGTTATGCATGTTGTATAATGCGAACACTCCTATTAATTCTTTTAACTCTTTTTGATATCGGGACAGCACATGCCTGGGCCCTGGGGTTACCATCTCGGGCCGGGGTGAAATAGATAAAATCACGTGCAAAGCCGTTATTATACCCGGAGCTCTGTTGTATTAAAGCGCTATCCGAGTCCCAGCCTGTGTGTATAAACTACCATTCATAGGACGCGATTCTCTCATATAACAGCCATCCGATTCCATAGCTGCGCAACTTGACCAATAACCCGTTTCAAAATTTCAACCGATCTTTGTTACAATGACCTCTGAAGAAGCACCGAATACCGATTTGATCACTCTCACTCGGTAGGTTTCATTTGACTTTGGAAACCAAGGAGATAATCAATTATCTCCCTCTTAGCCACGTTCTCAATGATCAGTTACGATTAGGCTCCACAGCTACAGGCGATCTCACTCTACTGTTGACTGCGATACAAGTTACTTCAAAGTTTATTGCAACGAATGTACGAAAGGCGCGTCTGATCAATCTGTGAGTACTTCAGGCTGATCAGATAAAAGGTACTTACAAATGTGTCATCCTAGTGTGGGACTTGCTGGTGAGACAAATGTACAAGGAGAAGAACAGAAAAAGTTGGATGTATTGTCAAACGATATAATGGTCAATGCTCTTCGGGCTTCTGGCAAGACGGCAGTTCTCGTCTCGGAAGAATTGGAAGATGCTATCATCATCGATGACCCTTACAAGGGGAAATATTGTGTTGTATTCGATCCATTGGATGGTAGCAGTAATATTGATGCTGGAGTTAACATTGGCACGATCTTTGGCGTATATCAAGTGGTGCGTATTTGTCGCTCATGCCTCACTTTATCAGCCGATCAACATATCCCTTTCAGAAACCTGATTCCAAAGGAACTGTCGAAGATGTGTTGAGGCCTGGCAGTGAAATGGTCGCAGCTGGATACACCATGCAAGCTTTTTCCACTTACTGAGGACAGGTGCAAGCATGCTTATGATTTATTTTAGGTACGGATCATCTGCCAACTTGGTTCTGTCCACCGGTTCTGGCGTCAATGGTTATACACTTGATGCCGCCTTGGGAGAGTTCATTCTCACGCATCCCAACGTATGTTCAGAGTACCTTCCCCCTAACTAAATGATTGATTCCTAATATACACAGATCAAAATCCCCCCTCGCGGAAAGATTTATTCATTCAACGAAGGAAACTCAATGTACTTCCACGAGCCTGTAACCAACTATCTGAAATCAATCAAGTATCCATCGGCACCCAAGGCACCATATAGTGCCCGATATATCGGTTCCATGGTAGCTGATGTTCACCGAACTCTCCTGTATGGTGGGATCTTCGGCTATCCCAGCGACAAAAAGAGCAAGAGTGGAAAGTTAAGGTTGTTATACGAGGCCTTCCCAATGGCGTTCCTCACAGAACAGGTGAGCCTAAGTTTGATCGCCGTGAAGCGACTGGAACTAATACTGGTTTAGGCTGGTGGTATTGCTACTACGGGAACCAAACGTATTCTGGATATCGTCCCAACGAATATCCATGAGCGATGCCCAGTGTTCCTCGGAAGCAGGGATGATGTTCAAGATCTTATGAAATACTATTCAGAGGCAAATGCTGAGCCATAGACTCAAAAGATGTTGTAAATGTAAATAGATTTAGTTGTAAATGATGTCATTGTCACGTGCCATAGGATGGTCACTTTGCTTAGTCATCGCTCGTTAGCAGGGTGGACGTGCCATTGACATTGTCGACGTGAATTCGAACCAGAAAATTTAGTGACAGCTCATTGAGGCTGTGGTCAATGTCTCTTCGTATCAAATTACCCGGGAAAGCTACAGGTGTCAACTCACCCACAGAGGTAATGTCATCAATATTGTCCTCGATCCGTCGGATATTTTTGACTTATCAAGGAATAGTCGGTAGATTCTCTCCCTCAAAAACGTAAATCTAAAAAGCGGAATTTAGCCATTGCTAGTGATGACGAGGAAGAAGAGGAGGAAGAATATGATAACGACGAGATGCGTTTTAAACAAGACACTGTTCATAGTCCCATGACAGCTGAAGATAATTTTGTACATTCCGATTCACGTTTCAACGACGATGACTACAATGAACCTGATCCGGATACAGAATTCAAACCAGTGCAAGGCGCATCCAATGCTGGTCCATCAAACCTGTCGAGAACTGCCACCAAAGACAAGGGCAGAATGCTCTCGGACCCTCCGAGGAAAAGGGCTCGGAGGGCTGTGGAGTTAGAAGAGGATTACGTTGAAAACAAACAGGAAAATGATAATATTTCCGACGAGGATGTCATTGTGAACGACAAAAAGCCAGCGAAACGAAAGGGCGGCGATAAGCGTGGACAAGCAGCCGCGGGTGCGAAGAAGAAGGGAAAACAGGATACCACTGAAAAGAAGAGAGATACCCCTCAAGTAGATGGTTCTCGAGGAGCAAAGAAACGACCCCGACAGAAGGCTGCGCTTAAGGATTTGGATACACTTGTGGACGTCGTGGGTGACACTAATGTGGCATCAGATCCGTCTGTGTCTGGGAATATTGGTAGCCCTTCCCAGCTGCAAGCCGACTCCCCCGCACCTCTGCCCAAGAAGCGTAAGCTCCCAACGATCAAGAAAAATAAAGTGGCTGGCTCCGTTGGACCCGACACGCCTCTGTCATCTGCTTCATCAAAAGCTAACCCTCCTCTCCTCCCTTCCAAGACGGGACTACCAGATACTGTGAAGCCACCAGCAGGTACACGGAAACCGGCAGCTACGGCTGGTAATGCGGATCTTGACTTGTCAAACGCGTCTGTATATGCTGAGCTATTCAACACGAATGTATGCATCTTTCTGTATATCCTTTTCTCATTCATGGCATTGTTGACGTGGATAATAACAAGCCCGGCGGTGGTACACCGCGTGCTGGTTCGAACAGGCGTCTCAAGGATGAAGAGAGGCGGAAGGAGTTAGATAGGATGAGAGATGAAGCAAGAGCTAAACGATCTGCTGAAGCAGTAAGAAAGAAACAGTTTCTTATGACATTGGGCTAAACCAAGTCTTTTCCAAGAAATCCACTTTTGATTTACAAGGGCAATACGAGAAAATCGCGCGATTCGAAGAAAAGCTTCGGAGTAATCACAGTTCAGCACTTTTCCCCAATTTCCTTGCTGGGAAGTGGAGGGAGCTTTGGGAACAGGAACGAAGGAAGCAGCAAAGAGAACGAGAAGCGCAACCGAATGGAAAAACGGGTGTGAAGTAATGGTGTTAAGGTAGAGAATTGTACATCTTCAACCACCTACTCCTAAAACTTTGTCTTTACAATAAGGACATAAGGGAGAATTGTAATATCATTTTAGGATGTCATCTAACACTTGGATTGACTTGTTAATATGTTCGAAACAAGTATCATACCATCTTTTATATTTCTTTGTATCTGTGCTATTGGTGTCCCCGGAAACATTCAATTTCACAAGAGCCTCTTCCAATGGGGGGTCCAAAATAATGGCGATTATTGTGGACTGCAATTGGCGAACTATATCCTTTAAGAGCGTCAATGATGCAACAATGTCTGGTTCACTTTGCGGGGAATAAAGAGATGAGACAAGCTCATCGATGACCCCCAGTAACGTTGTTGAATGTGTTGCAAGGATATCTAACTTTGTATTCGTCTTATACTGAGACTGATTCAGTAGATCCTTTGGAGCATGATTATAAAGAGAGGTGACTAGTCGAACTATCGACTGAACCTGCGAGTGCGAAGCATGAGATGGCAGAGAGGCAAGAGAATAGAATATTTACATACCTTTTTGGCACGTTCTAATTCAACCTCGCTTAGATTCCCATTTGATTCAAGACCGAATTCATCCCAATCATCATCGCCATCGAGGTCTTCACCGCTAGGGACGTCTTCACACATCCTAGTAACTTCATTCAAAGCATCGACAAGAGATTCATATGCTTGCTGCCAGAGTTTTCTCACTGCAGCCAGATTATCTTCTGAGAACCCGCCTGAGGTGCGCGATCTCTCGATGGCTTCGTGAATTGCTCCTGTCCTTGCTAAGTAGTCTGCACTAGAATATTTTGCGATTGCATTGGCATCTGGATCCTCGTTCATCAAAAGCGTACGGAGTAATGATTGAATGGATCCCACAACATCCTTGACAATGACTGCAGCTTCATTGAACAGAGAAAGCCCATGGCCGTAACGAAACAGTTGGGCACACTGGGCAAGAGAGGACGTGTATTGTATGACATCTTTGAGGGGATCAAGTGAAGCTTTGTGCGCAGGGTTCGATGGGTTCAGTGTGAGAGACACTTTTGTCGTCGATGCATCAAGAAGTGATAGTAACGATAAAAATTCTTTGCGTATCACGATGAAGTTGTTCGAGGTGCTATTCTGGTTGATACTAGATCCTGAAGAAGATACAAAGGCTAGGGCTGCATTACACGTCTCGAGGCCAAATTTCAAGATTAAGATTACTGATAAAATAGTGATTATTGTTGACTTGTACAAGACACCGACACTTGCCTTTTTGTTTTTCTGTCATAGTTTAAACATAAGAGAGATGAGGCGAATAATGTGAACCCCGGGGTGAATAACACGTGGTTACTATTTTATCACTTTTTCCTTTTGGCTCAACGCGGTCATTTTCTTCAATTTTGCCTTTCTCCTGGGGCATTTGAGATGCTGAAACATCCACTAGTTAGTCTTTCTTAGCCTTTACTTATCTAAAAACACAATTTTATTTCTTTTTCAGCTACAGGGCGTGTTGCGTGGATCAGTGTCTGCGAGAATCTACCCTCATTCGACTTCTCTACATCATCTAATTTCCCGTCAAATTTCCAATGTACATCTCAGCAAAGGTGCAAGTCTTTGTGGTAGCGTAACTCGCTGTACCCCCCACCCGCTACTGCTTCATCGGCGCATCTCAATATTGGGTTTTAACCTGTCACGTCCTAAAACTGTACAATCCCCATCTCCGGTCGTCGTAGCGCACATCACTAGATTGGAAGCCGAGGCTAATGTTCACCCAAATGATGTTTCAAAACAATTAGCCCTATTCCAAGCCCTCGTAGACACAAATATGAAGTCTTCATATGACTTGGTCATAAACCGTTGGGAGAGGATGTGCGAATTCGTATGTTACAATGTATTTGTTTTATTATTGGTCAAACTGAGTTCTTTTTGATAGCACTCAGGCTCTCCACTACTCCACTCTCAGCCTGCTTTCAAACTCTATTTAACTTGTCTCCTGAGAACAGACCAAAAGTCGTCTATTCCTCCGGCTGTTCGGAGAAGAGACTCACTTTTGGCAGCTCATCCGGCGGCTGCTGTACTCTCTGGCTCTGTTGTGAACACTTCATCTGATGCTGAACCCGCCAACACTACCGTGTCCTCAGAGGCAAGTGACTCTGTAGCAGCGAATGAGGGTCCTCAAATATCATCGAGCCAAGAAGTGGCCCGGAGTGTACTGTCTTCTGAAGCTGAAACTCTTAACTCGTCAACCGTCCCCCAACACCCTGATTTAGCTAAACTCTCTAATATTACTGCACCATCTGATGCCGGAGTCTCAAGTCCCATTCAAGTATCCATTGTGGAGCGTTCGTATAGTTTTGTTGGACCAAGGGAACGGTAGACTGACATATGAACAAATAGGTAAAGGTGCATGGATTCCTCGTCTTGTTAGGTTCTTCAGTTTGGTTCTTGTTGGCTCCTTCTGTAAGTATTCTTATCTCCGTGCTCCAAGCTCGTTCTTCATCGTGGCAATCAGTTTTCTTGGTCATTCTATCAGTGTTCTTCGAGAACACTGGTTTTATGAAAGCTGGGCCTCGGCAAACTCAATTCGAACCTACCGAAGGCAAAACAGTCACATTTAATGATGTTCATGGCGTTGATGAGGCAAAAGATGTGCGTTTCTATCAAAATCGTTTCGTTTTATCTTCTAAATTGAAAAACTTACTGTTCCACAGGAACTTCAAGACGTAGTAGCTTTCTTGAAGGATCCGACTGCTTTCGCTTCTCTAGGTGGCAAACTGCCTAAAGGTGTTTTGCTCACCGGGTTGGTAACCATTCTTATGCATATGGCATACCGTTGATTCAACGCTTGTAGGCCGCCGGGTACAGGAAAGACTCTTCTAGCACGCGCAGTTGCAGGTGAAGCAGGTGTTCCTTTCTTCTTTGCATCTGGGTGAGCCTCACTCTTTCCACAATGTCTTCATTGGATATCTGACCCGTGTCAGTTCTGACTTTGAGGAAATGTTTGTGGGTGTTGGTGCGAAGAGGGTCAGAGAACTCTTTGCGGCTGCTCACAAAAAAGAGCCATCAATCATTTTTATTGATGAATTGGATGCCGTTGGTGGGAAAAGGAGTAATCGTGATCAACAATACATGAAGCAAACTTTGAATCAACTACTCGTTGAAATGGATGGTTTCCAGCAGAATGAGGGCATAATCGTCATAGCTGCTACTAATTTTCCCGAGAGCCTTGACCAGTAAGCATCCATATTGGATTGGTGGCTTATAAGGGAATTAATATATCTCCAGAGCTCTCGTCCGTCCAGGTCGGTTTGATAGGACAATTGCTGTACCACTTCCCGACATTCGTGGACGTGTCCAGATCCTTCAGCACCATATGCGTGGTGTCACAACGAGCAAAGGTTAGTCCCCATGATGATTTGATGACATCGAAGAAGATAACAAATAACATCCACCCCATTAGATGTTGATCCAAAGATCCTTGCCCGTGGTACCCCCGGGTTTTCAGGAGCTGACCTCCAAAATATGGTGAAGTGAGTGAGCTGCAACCCAGCCTCGTTTTCTTTAATTGTTCAATCCCTGCAGCCAAGCCGCAATTCAAGCGTCCAAAGAGCGTGCAAGTGAAGTCAATTTGAAACACTTCGAGTGGGCTAAGGTAAGAGGGTCATAGATATCTCCTTTGTTTACTTAATTTTTCAATAACGGGATCTGACAGGACCGGATCCTGATGGGCGCAGAAAGAAAAAGTCAATTCATCGATCAAGGAGCTAAACTTGCAACAGCATATCATGAGGTACGAGATGACTCCCCGATATACTACCTCCCTATTTACCGCAGCTTTCTGGAAGGGAGGACATGCGCTTGTCGCAATGTTCACGGATGGGGCAATGCCTCTACATAAGGTTACATGTGTCCCTCGTGGACATGCTCTGGGATACGTGAGTAAAATTAACCGCGGATAACTACATTACACTCACTTTTGTTTCATGTCATAAGACCTCCTTACTTCCTGAAAACGATAGAACATCAATCAGTTTGAAAGAATACCTTGCAAGCATTGATGTCGCCATGGGCGGCCGTGTTGCCGAAGAACTAAGTAAGTGTTTGGTATTAATGCCCGATAGTCTCATCATAACACCTTCAAGTTTATGGTAGTGAAAACGTCACAAGTGGTGCGAGTTCGGACATTAAAAATGCAACACGGACAGCACAGTCTATGGTGAAAGTAAGGTCAATTCCATAGAAGTGATGGAAACATACTCCTGACCGGCCCTTCCCAGCATTGGGGATTCTCCAGACTTGGTCCAATATCATTTGATGAAAGAGAGGAGTCTCTGAGTCCACGGAGAAAAGAGGAAATAGAAGATGAAGTTACAAAGTACGTTCTTTCACACAGGCAACTCTCGCTTTCTGCCCGAGCGTCGATAGTCAGCTTTACTAATAACATCTGTTACAGGATTGTCAAAAGCGGAGAGGCTCGGGCAACGGCACTGCTTACTTCAAGGATAGACGAGCTCCATAGGGTGAGCTATATCGATATTCCATTGCTCGTTTAAATGCTAATAGCCATCGATAGCTTGCACAAGCATTGGTCGAACACGAAACTTTAGATTCGGATCAAGTGCGGAAGGTCATCAGAGGAGAACCAATACGAAATATTACAGAAGTATTGGATGAGGAATTATCCAATCTAGAGTCATGATTGCTGCATTATATTTTAACATTGCGCTATTCTCGTCTAGTCACAATCTTTCCTTTGCCACTCACCCCATCTGAGATACAGCCTCAGTCACCATTAGAAACCATGTCTTAGTGCTATGATACGCACTATCGTATGTCACCTCTCCTTATCAAGACTTGTAGACTTGTTAGGTGACAAGATATTAATCATTCAAATAATCTAAAATCCGCGGAACGAATTTGTTTTGTCGGAAGCTATTTAGCTGTTGCACTGGGACGCTCTATCCACTTCTGGTATGCGGTTTCGACAATTTCAAGCTCCCCCTGCAGAATCAGTTCAAGTACGACAGCCACTGGTGGGAATATCATACCTTGCTTCGAGCTGTCAAAGCATGCTCTTCTCACCATTTGCATCGGGCACCATTTTTGATTGGTCAATGAAAATGATGATTTTGTCGTAGTTCTACCAATGTTGGTTTAGCGAAAGCTGGATTTCCATCAAGCACTGCACCTTCCCGCGGATACTCGTTTGTCAGAATTTTCTATTTTTAGAAGTTGATTGTGAAATCATCGTTGGACATGTTTTTTTTAATCGCCTAACGGGATCAATTGCTTTGGGATGGTGATGACAGTTGAAGGCTGAGGTAAAACAGCTGCAATGAGGTCGGCCAAGTTGGCAGTTTCGAAAGGTATGGATAAAGTATGACCCTTTTTTTTTTTCTTCCAGTGGGAATGTGCGTAACATTTGAACACGAGGATGTGCTAGTGAATCTGTGTTGCCTGACGATTGTATTGAATTGGACAGATTCCTTTCTATCTAATCCGAATCTGATCAAAGGATTCTGGTGCTCATCTGAATCGAGATTTGAACCAGATGAAACCTAATTTCAACAACTTCTTCAGCTCATGATCATGCCATAAACCCTGCTTTTTATCACTGAAGGCTCTGAAAGCCGCTGGGTCATGCACAAACCAATAAACCATTCGGACCGCGTGAACTGTCTCCTTACGTGGTGGATTTTAGAGCCTTATAAGGATTGCGAAAAGTTGCAGTATCTCAACAACGCCTACTCTAAAGCTCCAACTCAGAGGTATTGTAAGTTTGCTAATTCTTTGACTCAGCGGCAAAGGAATCTCTGATATGCTTCGCTGCATCTGGTCAGATTGAACTCAAAAAGTACGATTCACGATCAAACATCATCACTTGTCCTACCTCCGCCGATAAGTAAAGCAGTGAGCCAGCATTTCTCTTTCGCAACTCCGAGCAACAATCGAAACAGATCCAACTTTAGATGTGCCACCGGAAGCTCGAATTCGCAAAATCAACTGGCTGTGGTCACCTAACTCTTGTCAAGGAGACCAACATTGACTGTGGTTCCACCGGCTGCTACCAAAGTAGATCCCATCCAAGTAATTGTGCGGCCAAGGGAACCCCTTGTACCTGTACCCGATACTACACACAACCAGAACGGAGTACAATTCAAGAGGTCAGCTTACCTGCTAGCTATCGAATTCCATTCAATGCTGATCATAAGCACAGAACCCAGGAAAATGTAGCCATTGCCCAAAATAGTGATGCACCATTATTACGGACCAGAATCCTAAACACCGCTCTGTACCCAATCATAGTAACTTCTGGTTATTTTAAACTTCGAGATCAAAGTCCAACAACATATGATCGCTGATCCCTCCGTCTCCATAATCGTATTCGTCTTCTACATCCGCTCGCTGTTGCTCAGCTTGTAATGCAAGTTCCCGCTGTTTGCTTTGAGCCTTTTCTATATCATCCAGAGTCCAAAGTGAAACACCCGTCTGGTTCTCCGTCGGATTTTGTGATATTGTTCTCATGAAAAGTTTGGAAAGGGTAACTGCCATATCTGTGGATAAATTTGACGCAGTCTCGGTGATGTATTGGTTGATCCATCGAGGCAATTTGGCACGTTTGTCAGCGCGAGCAAATCTCTACCAGACGAGACATCAGTAATGAATAAGTATGGTTTTGGAACAAGTTCAACTTTGTCCGCAAAAACCATTAGTCCCCAATCAGTTTTTCCACGTAACACACGTCCTACACACTGTGCAGCATTACGCATGGCATCGAATCCTAAAAATTCAGATTCGCGTATCCGATATGCGTCACGCAGATATTCTAGTCGTGCTTTTAGGATCCTGCTCTCCGTATACTGATAGGGAACTCTACGCAAAATTTTAGATCAACGGAAAAACAATTAGTATTTTTCGCACCCAAACATAATGACAGCCCGGCCATAGTTGTGATCAAAATCAATTCCTTCTGACACTTTTCCTCTTGCCACTGACAGCAAGACAGCACCTCGTCCATTATCACAGGCCTATGAGAAGTCAGTTGAGAAAATGTTTACGATTGATGGGAGAACCAACTTACTCTGCGATAGTTTTCCAAAGCAATGCTTGTTTCATTAGCATCAGGGGTTTCTACAAAAATAAGCTTGGTTTTCCAAACTTCATTGAGAATTCCCTGGAAGAAAGTCATCGCAAGCTCCCTGAACCGGAAAAGAACAAACCATATCATTCCAAGCCGCAACGATCGACTCCATATAGAGATAACTCGGGAAGAATGCCACAATCCCATCTGGTACAATTTTGCTATATTCTATGAGAATGCTTCCAAAATTGCGAACTACAGCAGGGTCATTTCTAACTTCGAAACGAGAACTGATCGCTACTTGGTCACTGCCACGGGTGATGACCTGTATTCATTGCCATTAATCATAAATCAGTCAAATGATAGATATTTACTTACCAAAGGTAGAAAAGCATTGCGAGTGAGTGTCATAGGATATGTCTCCTGCACGACAGGTGTGAATTGTAGCATTTTTGGATACATGTCCAATGGTGAAATTGTCCCTGATGTGATGACAACACTGCTGAAGCGTTCGAAAACAGGTTTGATTGCGAGTGACGGGTCTAGACATCTATTCGGTTGTCAATACATGTCATCAGGTATTCTGGGTACGTACGTGAAATGAAATATAGGATTGGGAACAGTGGCACTATCAGTTTCGAATGGTTCCAAGATGAGAAGAAATCCTAAGTATGACTCAGTATATATCAATAGGGGGGGGTTAGTTAATTTACCTTTTTCATAGGTTGAAACCAGAGTTGCAAAGCTGGCTACCTTTTGAAGGCTAGCATACTCATCTAACCTACTCAATTCCAGAGTCCGGATCAATGACTGCAGACGTTCTGCACAAAATCTATAAAAGTATGTTGGGCTTCACACACACACTTTTTAAAACCAGACAATACCGTAAGGGCCTCCGCTCAATGTATGTTATATCCTTCAGGTGCTGTAAAAAAGAAAGAGGAGTCTCGGCAACCACGTGCAGGACACGCATTCGGGTCTATCCCGGTTATAGTTAATGTGACGGAGATACATCAATACGTACGAAGTACGAACTTTGAGATATTCGACAAATCGCTTCAGAAAAGCCACGAAATGTTCTGCCTTTCTGATATTTCCCGGTATTGCTTCCTTTAAGAGGTCATCCGGGAGGACTAAATAAGGTTTTTACATCATACCGGAGCCAGAACAATCAATCAGCTTACCTGGATTTCCCATGAACATATCTGTATCATCAACTTCAGTACCCTCCTGCAGACCTTCAACTAATTTGGCATATTCATTTTGTAATTTTGCTGCGTCCTTGACCTTGATTCTGCGACGGAAGATAACAATTACCGGTGCATGCACAGAGGAGACCCAATTTTGACTCACTCATCAATAGTTTCGCTAAGCTTGACGACGCTTCGCGCTGCAGAGTCCAGCATTGGACGTGTGAGATCGATACTTAATGATTCGATACAAACGTTATCTGTACTGATAGATATAAGTGTGTGACAAATTAAACATAGAAGTAAAAACCTATGTTGTGAGCTTCGTCAAAGACCACAATAGCATCCTTCGACATTTCTTTGGAGACTTGCTCTGCAACCTTGGGATCAAGAAGATAATGGAATGAATATATTATGATATCGACGAATGGCATCTATGGTGTGTGAGCATTTGGCTCTACATTTGAGTTGCGCCAGTATTACCGTTCTTCGGACAGCGAAGTATGGACAGATCCCCTTGTCACGACCATATTGCAATATATCCTCCAAGGTCCAGATTCCAGGAGGAATAAGACTTCCTGGTTCCAATTTCCCGAGATTCTTTGGGCAAGTTAATGGAAAAAGTTAGCAAAGGATGCAATTACTCACTTCGTGCCAATCACAAAGCTGGACGGATCCAGGGTCCGCCCTGCCTTTCTCGCATACAGCTGAGTTGGTCAAGTCTCTGCAACGTGCATCCACCACTTTACCCTTTTTCTCTTTTGATACCTTGGTGACGTTCAATCGATAAAAAAAGAGCACCAGGAAAGATACAAAAAAGAACGAACTTCGGGATTTATACACAGATTTTTTCGACTTGTCAGACCCAGACCCATGAAATTCCGTTCCTTCTCTTTCTCTGCTTCAGTCTTAGCGCAAGAGATACGATAATCCATGAGTCTCCTAAGTTCCGTTAACGCTTTTTCAATCTCTGGAACAGTTCGTGAACAGTATATTAGTTTACGCCGTGTTGGGAAAAACTATATAGGGGATGTTATAAGTCGTTCCGATAGTAAAAGAACGACATACTTGTTGATATGAGACAATCAACGATAAAAGGGAGACTGTTTTTCCTGTTCCTGATGGCATTTCCAGTACGCAGTGGCCCTGTAGTTAATATTAAGTAGCATTGAGGTTTGTAGTGGAGGAGAAAACTTGCTGTCGCATCTAGAGTTCTTTTGAGGTCGCACATATAAGAATATTGTTCTGTGAGTTTGGTTATTTCCTGATGGGTGGCAGAGTGTTTTTCTGTTTACCTGGATAGATTCTGTCATAAGGAAATATTATCTATAGCTATATTAGCAATTACTTTTAGCAAAAACAAAAAAGGAGACATACAGGTAGATTATCGATTGTAAACTTCATTGTATCAAATTGGTCGAAAGTCAAACGACAAGAACCGAGTCAATGTTGCAAATATGTCATATCACGTGACATACTTCTTCAACTCTGTAAAATTAATTTAGCAGCGGTACCGTAGCTACTGTACTACTACTAGTAAGTACTAGTTTTACTCACACTGTTAGTAACAAAACTTAATTAATCACATCAAAGCTGGAGTTGAACGCTTCCCTATGACTGATCGTCATAATATTTCAACACAAGATGGACCATTTTCCCTAGGAGATTGGCCAATGAAACAATTTGATGCCCTCTAAAGTTGCTCCAAAAGAGAAATTTATTCTAAAGACTATTTAAATTGCGTATTTTTCTTGTACGGAAAAACCCATCGATAGGAGTGGCCATGCGCAGCAAGATGTATGATTGGCTCACATCCCTGTGATCAGTTCTGAACTTCGGCTTCGTGCAATGAGTCCACGATTCACAAGCATGTACTCCTTACAGAAGACTTATGTTCAACCGCTTGCAAGAGGGCCGTTTGAGCATATTGTTCATACATCAATACAACAAGTACAGCAATATTTCAATTACTCCGAACCATTGGTCAAATATAGACGGCGAGTGTTGCATCAGTGGGAATATCTCACAGTCCGTTTCCATTCTCACACGCTACTTGTACTGCACCTTTTAGTCAGGTTGCCTGCACAGCCATGCTCCTCACTCCGTGTCATGCTGGCATCCCTGGCCGTCAAGGCACTTGGGCACAATAAGTATACAATTTCTAAACACGCAGTACTTATAAGGCATGCCTTATGAATAAGATGGCTACCAACAACTGAAAACGTACACGGCGGTGTCGGACCTTGGCGGCTAGCCATCATTTATTTCCACATGTACCAAGCAGTCCCTGGATATATCGAGTATCTTGCCTAACCCACGACCCTATTTGCAGTGACAATATTGGGTTTGATGGATTTAGCTCTCTTATAGTTTCAAGGCGGTTGAAACATTTGCCGTTCCTGTCAACATACTTCCTTCTCCATGCATAGTAGTATTTTGTGGCTTATTGCCCTCGGGACGCTCCTCGTCGTCGCTGAGCAACCTACTAGGACGACAAAAGTTGACACACGAGATGACCTTAATGTCCTAAGCCCAAGATCCGATGTTGCCGCTAGCCCTAGCAGCTCACCTTCGCCGAATGATTTTGTAACAATAAAGGATGGAGAATTCACGGTTAATGGAAGGTAGTACCACAACTAGGTTGATTACCATTTGCTCACCCAATACCCAGTAAATTTCAATTTGTCGGAACGAATGCATACTGGCTAGCAGCTCTCAACAGCGATGAAGACATCGACAACACACTTGGTAACATGTCTGCGGTGGGCATCAAAGTAGTCAGGACATGGGCATTCAATGGTCTGTCTAACTTTTTGCTATGTACTACCACCCATCTAAGTTGATTTGATCAGATGTCGAAAAGATCCCCGAAAATGGTACTTGGTTCCAACTCATCGCTAATGGTACCACCACAGTCAATAACGGCACAAATGGTCTCCAAAAGTTAGACAAAGTGATGGAGTTGGCGGATAAGCATGGCCTCTTCGTGATCTTGGCATTGACAAACAATTGGAATCCGCACGTAAACGACACGTTGAACATCACAGCCCCCCTGGACCCATCTCCAGATATCTTCCGACGCGATAATATAAACAATGCTACGAATACTACACGCACACGAAATACCCTCAGCAATGACTATGGTTAGTCAGAATGTATGTACCTAGGAAGAGGCGCTTCACTTATTCTTTTGTATACCATAGGGGGTATGGACGCGTATGTGCGAAACTTCGGAGGAGACCAACACGATTCATTCTTCTCTAACGACACTTTGATAAACGCTTTTAAGAATTACACAAGTCAAATCATTGCACGATATGTCAACAACACCAGACTCTTTAGTTGGTTAGTGTCGACATCTCACAATTCTTTAAATGTTAAACATCTTCTACCCTAGGGAAATTGCTAATGATGCAAGGTAAGATAATAATATACCCAGTCGGCGATGAACCAGAATGTGATATGTTTCTTTTTAGATGCAATTCGACCATTTCAACAAGTTCAGGTTGCGTTACACAAAACGTTACAAGATGGCATTCAAACATAGCCCAGCACATACAATCTATGGACCCTAATCACTTAATTAGTTCGGGGTGAGTAGCATGGAGAAGTATTGAAGTCATTTCTAATGTAATTCATCTAGTACCCACGGGTTTATGTGTCCAGATTGTGTGAAGCTTTTCCCTACGAACACCCCTCGTCCATCACCTGCGCCAGTAAACAACCGACGTGCGATCCCTAAACCATTCACAAAACGTCGATTCCTGGAGGAGCGCAAGAAGAAAGTAGCCAGCGCTCCTAGAACTACAGGTCACAACGTCACTGTTGGCTCGGGGGAAACACGGATTCGGGGGCGCTGGATAACGACGCGTATGTGCAAAAATTATTTATGCTTGCTGGAGCTAACAACCATTGAAGCGACGAAGCGTCAACAAGATGTTAACCAAATTGGTTCTGCACTTGATGGCTCGCATGGGGTTGACAGCGAAGATATTGGCAATATACCCCAAATTGGATTCAATACTTTCCAGCTATTCCCTGATCAGAATTCCTATGGAGTTCCAAACCCAGCTCTTTCTGCATTTAACAACACTCTACAGATTGGTCTCGAATGGATCAAATTACAAGCACAACTTGGGCTAGCGTGAGTCATCCTCAATAATTTGGCCGTAACTAGTTGATAATCAAGGAATATGATATGTGGTTAGGTTGGGAAAACCTGTGATCATGTCTTCATTTGGTCTCGTCACCCAGAATAATTCCCAAGCATTTGTACCTTTCAATACCTCCATCGCACCTTTTGCAACACAGAGTATGTATTCTTTTATACCTACATATTCTCACCTTCTAAAAAGTCAATCAGCCGGGACAAGTCAACCAGCACAGCCAAGTCAATCAGGGGGCACTTCGCAAGTAACCTTTGGTGTTACTGACAAGGAACGTGATCAAGCATATGGTCAATGGTTAAATAGTGAGCCCCACTGCTGACAGTTTATAAGATTATTGACCTAAGAATTTGTGTAGCTGGAATAGCTAATGGGTTAGCAGGGATGCTCCAATATCAGGTATGTCACCTCACATAAATTTCAACTGGTACTAATCTTTAACGTTGCAAGTGGGGACAACCGGGTCTGACAGCTTTACCCGGAACTCCCATTGGTCCCATTGGCATCAACGAATCAGGCCAGGAACCTAACCAAAATACTTCAGGCGTCTCTCCAAACGATGGTTACACCACTCAGGGTGGAGAGTATGTCATTCCGTCTGCCTTGTTTCATCTGGTCGCTTATCGGAATCTCTCTAGTGTTCAAAGTGTACAGAATGTTATCTCTGCAGCAGCTCAGGCAGTCGCAGCAAATTCTGGCGCTTAAGTTGAAATATGGTTTGTATCTTGCAATGATAACACTGAGCTGTAGTATATGCTTGTTAATCGGACTATTTCAAATACGCAATTGGTACACTTGGACTTTCTTGGCTTTATGGAGTGTATCAAGAGACGCTGTTCACATTCACCAGCTTTATCTATTTAAATTCTGTGATCGGCTACCCTGTGGCGTTTTGATACAGCGGCTGGGCTGGTCTGAGCTCTATTATTTGGATTGTGTTTACCAAACGTATTTATATATATTTCTTTAGAAGTACATACACATTGCATTGTTCCGTTGTGATGGTTCCGATCAATACTTCAATGTTGTTTGGCCGTCAAAGCCTTCACAAAAAAAACACACTCCAAGCAAATATTATATCTCAACAGGCCGACGTCCCATTAATACAAAGAAGGGAGCTCACAGTCGATGGACAAAACTAATGGCACAATGCTACGATTGCCACTCTTCTTAAAGCTTCAGTTGATTTTCTCAGCATCCCAGAAAAGCTAAATGCACCTGTCAGGTGGCCTTGGCTTCCGCAAGACCCATTCACTACCAGAAGCCGTCTCATGCGGAATGAGAAGACCGTTCAAGTAATGATCATGGTTCGAATGCATTATTATAACTCACAGGTGAAGCACATGGTTCCTTCTGATGAACAGAAGTTCTATGATATGCTGATTACTGATTACTTATATGTGATGTTTGGAAATTATGTGCTTCACAAATGATGATCACCATGATCTACGGAGACAGACATGACACAGTGCACTGAATTCACGGCCAAGAACCTCCGAATGTCATCCAAAATCAGAACCTTCTCCGGTTGAAACACTTTTCGGAGTTGTAGTTCCGAAAATTTGTTTGCGGGGGAAAACCCCGTTGATTGATGTCTATGCAAGGTGCATATTTATTTATCAGTTAAAAATTAAGCGCCAGTAGCTGCATCCGATGCAATTCCCTGAGCTATTTGCGAAATGATATTTCGAATGTTCTTCATACTGCAGACATTTCAATGAGTGGATGAACAAGATGATATGGTAAACAAAAAGGCGTACTCGGTCCCTGCAATAGTGTATCCATCGTTTGGAGACATATTTTCGCTTATAACAGACTGTATGATACCTCCAGGCGCGGCTGTCAGGTTTTCCTGTGCCCACTAAATCCAAACATCAGGACCAACAAGATAAAGTTGATAGTTAAGAACAAAATACCTGATACTGTAGCATCCCTGATAAACAATTCGATCGCCCACCTGAGTAAACTCTTAGATTAATAATACGAAAAATTGAACTGTGGTACTTGCCATTTAGCCACTGTTTATATGCATCGTCGCGTTGCTGGTCAGTCACACCGAAAGTTACTGGATTTTCTGACCTGGCTAATTGAAACGTCAGACGGTGATTGTATATGGGCAATATATAGTATACACCTTGTGTCACCGTTGCAAATGGTGGCATGGAACTATTGAAAGGTACAAATGCTTGAGAGTTATTCTTGGTGAGGAGGCCGAAAGAGGTCATAACAACAGGCTTGTTTAGCCTAACGCACATTCTTACATTAAAGTGTTTACCAAATGTCACTAATAGAGGCGACTCACGTTCGCCCGAGTTGTGCTTGTAGCTTAATCCAATCTAATCCAATTTGTACAGTGTTATTGAACGCAGGAAGATTTGGATCAGGTGTCCCATAAGATTGCTGATCGGGAAATAGTTGGAACGTGTTGAATCCAATCTCGGGTATACTGTTGATGTCTTCACCGTCAACTCCTTTCGACCCATCCATTGTGGAACCGACGTCATCAAGTTCTCGTTGGCTTCTTGTCGCTTTCACAGATTGTAAGTTAACAAACATAAGTACAATGTCTTTGCACATACGTGTTGACATCCACCGTCCCCGGACACGAATTCCAGCAGAACGACGATTCTCGAGCTTACTTGCCACATATCTAGAAATTTTGGAAAGTTTCTTCTTGCGTTCCTGTAGGAATTGACGTTTGGTGAATAGTTTGGGAGGTGCACCACGTTTCTTTGCTCCGGCAGAAGGTGATGATGATGGCCGGCTCAGAGCAATCGCGGGAGTTGGTGTGGGTGTGGCAAAAATCTTCTGACAATCCACACACATAAATCCTTGATGGCTGGAAATCTAAATTCAACCAAGGACGATTTAACACATTTAGATATTGCAATTCTCACCCCGCACTTCTGATATGGTGAGGGTCCATAGATTGGATGTGCTGGGCTATAGTTGCATGCCACATTGTAACATTCTGCGTAACACAACCTGGCCCCGAAGGGAGAGTTGAGCTGCACCTAGTGTCACACGTAATCGATTGAGTACATCATAAGCTGAAATAGATTCCACTTGCTTTACCTTGCGTCATTAGCAATCTCCCTGGATATGATCAATGATGCTGATGTCTGGAAGATACATTAAAGTACCTACCAACTAAACAGCCTGGAATTATTCTTATATCGCGAAATGATATGAGTTGCGTAATTCTTGAATGCGGTAATCAAGGTGTCGTTAGTGTAAAATGAGTCGTGTTCTATTGGTCCTCCAAAATTTCGTACGTATACATCCATGCCACCTATGAAATTGTCAGAAATATATGTATTCCTTGACCCAAAGCATCTAACCATAATCATTACTGAGAATATTTCGAGAGCGTGTAGTGTCGTTTGTTTCACGTCGGAAGGGACTTGGAGGCGGTTCGGAAGGGGGTGTGGCACTTGCATTATCGTTGATATGAGGGTTCCAGTTGTTTGTTAAGGTCAAAATTATGAATAGGCCATGCTTTTCTGCTAGCTCCATAACTTTATCCAATCTTTGGAGGCCGTTTGTGCCATTATTGATTGTGGTAATACCATTGCTGATGAGTTGGAACCATGTACCATTCTCAGGAATAGTCTCAACATCTTAAGGAACCTATTCAGATAGTTTAATCGGGACAGAAAGATGTTTGCAAACCGTTGAATGCCCATGTCCTGACTACTTTGACTCCTGCCGCAGACATATTTCCCAGAGTGTTGTCAATGTCTTCATCATTATTGAGAGCGGATAACCAATATGCATTTGTTCCGATAAAATCAAATTTGCTATAGGAAATCATGAGCAACGATAACTGACTAGTGCTGAAAAATTACCTTCCGTTGAGCATAAACTCGGTTCCCTTTATTGTCACGAAACCGGGGGGTGAAGGTGAACTAGTGGTACTGAGACTGACACCAGAGTTACCGTTGTTGTTTCGTTTGGCGACGTTGAAGGTTCTGGCAGGTTGGTCAGCTGAGGCCAGGAGCGCCCAGAAGGTGAATAAACATAGGAATCCTCTGCGCATGAAGGGTATGTTTGGATTTCGCAAGAACACCAATCTACCCATCTTCGCATGTACATTCCAAAGGGTGATATTTATTATTATTCAACATCCAAAATTCACGGACTTTCTGTACGTATGAGAATATACGGACTTTAGTGGCCATGATCGTTGTTGAAATCAGTTTTTAGATATTGCTATGGCCTGTGCAGCGGGGGATATCTTATTTGATCATCAAGATATCAAGCTTTCAAGACTTGCAAAGGTTATATTAAGAATTCGGTGTTTGAAGATGACGCGTACGTTTGGTTCCCTGCATGGATAAGTGCAAAGAAGCCTGATTACAATGTGGTCATGTTGATCGGATGCAGTGTGTAACTAAATATCCTTACGTAATCCACAAGCTGCATGCATGCACAACTCAATCAAGTAATAAATTAGCTTTTCACTTCAGAAAACTTATTAGACCACCCCGGATGTTCCGAGCCGGAGGTCATGCATGCTACTCAAATCTTCAATACATAATCCAAACCCCTCTAATCCATCGATATCTTCGTTCTCGATATTTTTCATTCAACATACAAGGATCTCAATCTGTACACAACACATTTCGGAATAAAACTAGGAGGAATATGGCCAACAGTGCAGCTTTACAAGCAGAAAGGTTTCTCGCAGATCGTCAGAGCCCTATATGTGGTCTCAACATTGAAAAATCGTTTGCACAACTAAGGTTTACAAAAATCTCCAGAAATAGTAATTCTTCTGTACGCTCATGATGAATTAGTGAAAAGGAGAAGAAATATTGCCATTTTATCAATAAAGCTTCTTGGGCCGGCGCACGGATCATACAAGGTTTGACATTATGAATTGGGGCGTACCTCGAATGCCTTAGGGTTGACTCACTTTTAGGGCAATGGACACCATACGCGCAAGACTTATATGACCTTTTGATCCTCACGTTTACCGATATTAATGGCAAATTTATCGATTTGCCAGCATTGAAGGAAGCTTCCGGTCTCTCTTCTGAAGAATGGGAGGATTTACTGCAATACACTTCCCAAGTACTGCTGTTTCTTTTTTTATGTAGTCTGCATTTGAACAATAGCCTTGTATTCCAGGTTCTCAGCAACCTCGTCAACTACAAGAGTTTTGGGTTCACGAAGATTATTCCTCGTATTCCAGAGGAGAAATTCAGCGCTGTGATATCAAAATCTGCAAATGTCAATAAAGCAGAGACTCTGTGGAAGAATGTAAGTTTGAAGTTGTGTGTCCCAAATTAGAATTGATTGTTGATTCGTAATCAAGTTGAAAACACACATATATGCACTTACTCCTGAAGCCGCTCTGTTCATTGGGAAGCGTAGTCTGGGGCACATCAGTAACTACTACCTTGGCGAACCTATAGATGATGCCGAAGTTGCGGCAGTACAAGCAGCTGCCGAGAAACTGGGAGTTGACATCTTGAACACCCGGTCCGTAATTTGATTTAATTATATCCTATCCCTAATTCTCTCCGTGATACAAAACAGAGTTGTCAAGAATGCTCCAGGAGACTACACGCTTCTAGTCGCATCTGCAGCTAATCAACCTCGTGCTCTGCATGAAATCGATCATGGAAATACTAAGGCACAGCTGAAGATCGAATATGGTGACTTTGCCCAACCGCTTAAGGAAGTAGTCAATGCACTCCAGCAGGTGAGGCCAATGCATTGGGGCTTATCTGTCATGACAGTGTCTAAATACGTCTGTCATGATTCATCTAGGCAAAAAAATACACCGCCAACGAAAACCAAACCAATATGATCGGGGGTTACATAAAATCGTAGGTTTCCGTCATTGATAACAAACATACAGGATTTCATCTGAATCTCGAGCTTAGGTTCGAAACTGGTTCTATTCAAGATCACAAAGATGCATCCAGGTTCTGGGTCAAGGACGTCGGCCCTGTAGTTGAATCCTACATCGGGGTGGGTCAAATTTTGTTATCAACTTTGACAAACCTGCATTCATTTTATTGACACCGTCAAACGCTAGTTCATCGAGACATATGTTGACCCGTATGGCGGCCGTGCAGAATGGGAAGGTATCGATCTCTTTAAAATCTCGTGGGATTGTACTTAATACTTTTATACCTAGGATTTACGGCAATCGTTAACAAAGAGCTTAGTGCAAAATATGAAATCTTAGTCGGGAGCGCGCCCGAATTAATCAAATCTCTACCATGGGGTAAAGACTTTGAGGTAGACGTGTTCAGAAAACCTGATTTTACAGCGTTGGAGATTGTCGCATTTGCTACTGGTGGTAAGTCAGCATCATCTCATCATCATGGGATCAGACCCCGACCAGCCTTTTACCCATCAGGTATCCCAAGCGGCATCAACGTATGTTTAGAACCTATTCCAGAAGTTCTTCTTTTGATTCAGGACTTCCATTTTTTCAGATACCCGTGAGTATTCTTACTTTCGTCCATGCAGCATGGACTCTGAAATTCGGAAACTTACTTGCTTCTTTGACAGAATTATTACGATATCAGAGAATCTACGGGATTCAAGAACGTTTCTCTCGCGGTAAGTTGCTCGTTCTTGCAATTTTGCTTACTAACACTCCGATGTTCAACCCCATTCACAGAATATTCTCGCGGCGAAAGCACCCAGTAATAAACCTACTTCTTCCGATCATATTAAATGAACTGATGAACTGTGCCTCGCAGATGAAGTGCTAACTTTTATTCACCCGGATGATGTGGATCTGTATAACGCTTGGGAGGGAAAGGCTTTTGAACTTCAAGTAGCCAATCATGAGCTACTTGGTCACGGTTCGGGCAAGTTATTCGAAGAGTACGCTGATGGAACAAAAAACTTTGATCCTGAAAAGGTCAGTTATGAGCTACCATTTTATCCTCTTCCCCCCGATGCAAAATGCCATTGGGGAAAACATGTGTACACATACTCACATACTCAAAATCACAGGTCATTAATCCACTTACAGGGCAGTCGATGTACGTAGCATTACGTGCCTAATCCTTTCTAATACCAACCTTTACCCGGCTATCCGGTTGCCTCTGACAGAACATCATGGTATAAACCTGGCCAGACTCCCGGCTCCGTGCTTGGGGAGGTATCGTCGTCTATGGAAGAGTGTCGTGCGGAAACGGTAGCCCTTTACCGTAAGTATTTTCCCTTGCAGTTAAAAACGAGCGAACCGATTGAAAGGCTCATTGTCACGCTTTTTCTATATTTGCCTTGGCTTTTTACCCTCTACCACTTGTTACCCTCCACAAGTCGCTAGCAACCCTGACATCTTAAAGATCTTCAACGTAAGTGCGATTAACACCATCATTTATCCGACGTATGATTGTATTCTTGTGTGCTACCTGCTATCCCCGCACTTTTTTTTGACATCTTTTTGTTCCTTTGCAATTGTCATTACTTTTTGGAATATGTGTCAATTTCTCAGCTGACCTTTTGGATGTCGTTTACAGTATACAACCAAGCAGGATGTAGAAGATATACAATATATCACATTCCTGCTCATGGCACGCGCTGGTTTGAGAGGACTGGAGTTTTACGAACCTGCCACAAAGAAGCATGGACAGGCGCATATGCAAGCCCGGTACGAATATCCGTCAATAATGTTTCAGTACAGCCGCTGATACCTGATACACCTGCCTTTTGCCCTTGTCCCCCCATCACCCTCTACTCTCCGCCTTTTTCCCTAATACCCTATGTCCTACCATTGATCGGCTGTATGCTGTACAGACTTGGCATCACCCAACATTTGATACAGTCAGGTATCGCTCACCTTGAGGAAATACGCAACGCTGATGGCACTTTGGAGAACCTTTACATACGCGTGCGTCCTTTTTCTCTTTCTTATCCTAGCGTTTATCAAGCCATTTTCTTTGGCCCTAATGCCAAACATCACTGCCACCTCTTCCCCTTGCTTCTATCAACGCTCTATCTTTGTTTCTGTTTTGATTTTCTATATCCTAATATCATTTGACTCAAGGTTGACCGTAATCGGGTCCTTACCGAAGGCAAGAACGCAGTTGGAAAACTTCTTATAGAACTCCAAGTGCGCAAGAGCACAGCTGACAGCAAAGGTGCTAAGGAATTTTATAACGCCCTCACTACGCCCATGAAAGGGTGGGAAGGCGAGATCCGTGACTTGGTTCTACGAAAGAAATCTGTACGTGTACCCTCATATTCTTCATTTAATCCTACTTAGTCTGGTTCCAAACCTGATATGGAAAATAACAGCCGCGTAAGATATTCGTGCAACCCAACACCACGTTGGACGGGAATGGGGAGGTGCAACTCAAGGAATATCCGTTGACGTGTGCCGGTGTTATTCAAAGCTTTGTCGAACGGGGTCTTTAGATTCCTAGGGCAAGCAAATACGTAATTATTATATTCTTCCCCCAAAATATGGGCTGGGGGATGAGCCATTGAGTATTTATTCTGCTCTCGGGATCGACGGCGAGGGGGGGATGGAGTGTCATGATATTTCGATTGGTGCCGTAAACAGAAATGAAGATTTGGAAAATGAGAGGCGTGAAAAATATGTGTAATATATACGGTATACGGAACTCGAGAGATCTAATTGACTCAAAAAGTTGTTTGTATGTATGTATTATATGTGTTGATAATATCGATGACGATATGAGGAACAAACACAATGGCAGGGTGTCCTCATAGCTTGTATTTTATGACGTCTCGCTTACGAGGCCCACTAAGACGGTCACACTGCAGAGAGGCAGAATTAGTTTAAGTTCGTGTTGTAATCGTAATATGTCCTAATACAACGAAAATAAAAAGACTCACTCGTCAGGTTTCTGTGATGGCGGAAAGGGCCGGATGAGTTTTGTGAACAGTGAACAGTGAGACTAGAAAGGAAAGTACTCACCCCTCCACGGAAGAACATACCCTGTCTAGCTGCTTCGCCTATTTACAGAGGAAAGGGTAACACGAAGGGTCAGAAGATAGATAAGGCAAGGTTTTAACTGCAATGAAAAGAACAGGATGCGACTTACGTTCAAAAGGACTAACACGTTTCTTGCTGTTCATGCATTGCTGTGCATACTCAGTCATACGGTCAGCCATCATCTGTACCTGTGCATCCTCGGGCCCACCCCCACGCGCAACAAGTGCGCATATTGAGACCATCTCAGAAGAAAAGACATTATCTGAGAAGCCGTCCGTCTATTTTCGTTTTTTCAGAGAGTGAGAAAGGGAACACGCAGATGTAATACATACATAAGCAACAATCAGGTCACCATCGCGTAATTTGGTTTCATATGTCTCTGCCTCACTTGGTGAGTCAACACATGCGCGAGAAAACTTTCGACCCGCATTAGCAGGAAGCTTTGTTAGTTGTCTGTGAGGCATGGAACGCGTTAGTGTGGGACATACAATCACGAATTAACTAACAGACTTTGGGCAGTTAAAGAAGTGGGTCTGAGAGGGCTGGCGGTAAAATATTGAAGAATTACGGATGATCGAGAAGCCACTGTCACCCAAGCTGTATTGTATAGGTGAGTATGATAGGATGAGAAAGGAGGTTGATGTAACTGACGTTGCGGAACGTAGGAGGCCGGAAGATGCATTCAGGCTGATAATGCAAGCTGTGCTCGAGCCTACAGACCAGTAAGAGATACATGAAAACACGAGTGTATACACCACTGACCTGCCTGGACATATTTTTCTCTCAAAACACCACCATAAGCAAGGTCAAGACATTCATATGGAGTCATTTCCCATCCCTCTATCTGTTCGCGTTCTTCGTAGTCGAGAGTCGGGTCGATCTCGGGCTCGCCAGCCCATGCATTCCGGGAGTATCGGTGAGCATGATACATCAAAGCCTGCGAGAATAAAGATGGATCGACACCACTTTCAACCCAACCTCCGACGCCATCTGCTACTCCGAGCGATACGCCCTTCCCGGGAGATAAGAACATAGAGAATAAAAATAGCATGAGAGGGAGTGACGTACGGAGCGGTTGCGCATCTATGAGGGACAGGTGATGGTGGAAGCAGATAACGAGGGTGGGAATAAAGCAAAGTAACGAACCTCTTGAACAAAGAAGAAATCCTCTCCGGCCTCTGTTGGAGGTGGGGGTTTTCCGTAGGGACGCCTTCTGAGGGTATGGTCGCGCCAGGCGCCAACGAGACCGTCTGCTGGCCAAGGGACAGTTGGGAATGGATGAGATGAGAGAGATTTTCCTGCCCAGCTTGCACCGATATGGAAGGTATAGGGACGAGATATGGAGGACGAAGAAGAGGTGGTAGAAAGATTCCTGAGGGAGGAGGGAGAGCATGTTTTAAGAGAGGAAATGGAAGTAGTACGATTTGGTGGGAAGGCAGAGAGAAAGGAACGTATGGGAGAGGAATTGAAGGGGAGGGGAGAACGTAACATGGGAGGGTGAGAGCAGAGCAGAGCACAGAGGGGCTTGGAGGTGGCTCTATCACAAATTTTACCACGTGACTGACGCGTCTATCAGTTTTCTCAATGATGTAACTATTGCAACTTATATACACCTCGTCGTTCTAATAGTCGTTCAGCAATCTTCGCAGCTGCCATCCCTCCTCGTTTCACCACCACAACTCCAACCTTTTCTTTCTCCTTTCCCCTCCTCTCCACTTCCAGTTCTATCTCTTCTTTCACCCTCTTCTCCAGCGCTTCCCATCCCACTGGTGTACGAAACAGCATTAGGTCCGTTTCATGTTCATCATCTTGTTCTCTCGCAACTCTCTTGTATATAGCTGTATTTGAGTAGAATCGAGACGGGTCTATACCCCCCGCCAAAGTATCATCCAGTCGTGGTTTCTTACGCTGTCTTTCTTCTTCACTGGAAATAATATCTGAGGTTTTCCACCAGTCATACACGGGCTTCTTCTCGTGGCAATGATCGTATTTATTTGTGTTCTCGGTTGTAGTTTCATTCCTATGCTGCCGTGAAAGGACGAAACATCCATCTTGGGGTGCAACCACAGGTGCCCGTCGACCGTTGTTTAGTGGACGGAATGTCTTAACATGCAAGAAATAGGAATTTTGTGACGAGTAGAATGACGGATATAAGGCTTGGAGGATATTCAAGACAGCGATTGGAGGGGTCGGATAAAAGAGATTAGCATGCTCTGGTGCGGATTTGAATTGGCCGATAGCGTGAGACGGGTTACATTGAGTACCACGAATATCTATAGGCTCTGATCAGACAGGATTAGATTAGAGTAAGTTGAGCCGCACCGATTACGCAAAGGAGAACAAATTTAGCAAGATATTGAAATACATCATTATCAATAAGTGTGCAGCCTCTCAGGGAGAGTATACGCAGGGCCCAAGGACCTCTATAATTATGGACGTGTTGCGTGTCAGGAGACGACGATGGGTGGAGATATGCAGATAGAGTCTTGATGCCATACGGAGTCAAGGCGGTGCGCGCAGCATTGAAAGCACAGAGAGAGTGGAGATCTCGGAGACGGAAGATCGCGTTATCTGTTAGCTCAGGACAGGATGGTAACTCGAGGACAGTAAGTAAGGAGAAGGAGGACGTGTTGGGGACGTGTTGAAGAGTCAGGAGGTGTGTATCAATGAGGGAAAGAGGATAAATGCGTAGAGCGGGCGGTAAGGCATCGTATATTTGAATGAGAACAGCCCAGAGGAGAGGATCGACATCTGAGATAGAGGATGAGGTAAGAAGGAAAGATTGGAGGAGGTTGTGGCGATGGGGAAGAAGAGGAGAGATATGGACTTGAAGGGGATGTGATTTGAGTCGGTGAAGACAGAACCAGGCAAGAGGAGGAATCATAATGGTCATGTGATGTTATAGTTGGGATTAATAATAAATAAAATAAATAATAAAATCTTTTTTGTATTGATCGTCTCTCCTCGACTTCGCACTGGCACAAACTCTTTCGTTACTCATATTATTCACTCCACTCTCTTTCCCTTCTTTCCTTTCCTCTCCACCAAATGTCCTTTCCCCCTCAACAATACAATAGTAACCCTCCCTCTTTTCCTACTCCTCACCGCGACTATGATGGAGACTCTGACCTTGGCGACCATTATGATTCTATGAACTCGAGCACTTCTCGTCTCGCAGGCGCTCCCCCTTTCTATGACAACTCTTCTAGTATATTTCTCTCTTTTCTTTCTTTTTCTCGCCCTTTCTCATAACTTTTCTCTATCTAGGCGAGTCGGACCCTTATGGCCGTCGTTATGACCCTTCTGTCGACTCTCATGCCAGCGTTCCAAGCATTTCTCCCTTTGCAGATCCTGGTTTCGGTGGTTCAGATCACTACCCTGCATGGTCGGCAGACCGTCAGATTCCAATGTCCACTGAAGAGATTGAAGACATTTTTCTTGATCTCACTCAGAAGTTTGGTTTCCAGAGAGACTCCATGCGTAACATGGTAATCATCTTTCTCATTTTGCTCTATGTTCCCGGTCTAAAGATACTCTCCTTCCTTTTAGTTTGATTTTACAATGCATCTTCTCGACTCCAGAGCGTCGCGAATGTCTCCAACACAAGCCCTCCTCACCCTACATGCTGATTATATTGGTGGCCAACATGCCAACTACCGCAAATGGTATTTTGCTGCTCAGCTAAATCTTGACGATGCTGTCGGCCAATCCCAGAATCCCGGTCTCCAGCGTCTGAAAAGCGTCAAGGCTCCAAAGACTGCTGGTTCAAAGTCTCTGGACAGTGCTCTCAACCGCTGGCGGAATGCAATGAACAACATGAGCCATTATGACCGTCTTCGTCAAATTGCTCTTTACCTCCTCTGCTGGGGGGAGGGTGGAAACGTTCGTTTTGTGCCAGAGTGCCTATGCTTCATTTTCAAGTGTGCAGATGATTACTACCGTAGCCCGGAATGTCAAAATAGGATCGAACCAGTGCCGGAAGGTGTCTTCCTCTCCAGTGTCATCAAGCCGCTATACCGGTTCATGAGGGACCAAGGGTATGAAGTTGTCGACGGCAAATTTGTGAGGAAGGAAAAGGACCATAATCAAATTATTGGTTACGATGATATTAATCAACTTTTCTGGTATCCCGAAGGTCTCGCAAAAATAGTTTTGTCAGACAATGTAGACTATTTTCCAATTTGTTCTGATGCACTTTCATTGACGCCCTTTTTTCTCTAGACTCGCCTTGTTGATGTCCCTCCAGCTCAGCGCTTCCCAAAATTTAGTAAAATAGATTGGAATCGCGTCTTCTTCAAAACCTACTTTGAGAAGCGCTCTACTGCACATCTCCTCGTCAACTTTAACAGGGTCTGGATCCTTCATATCTCCTTCTTCTGGTATTACACTGCTTTCAACTCCCCCAAGGTGTATGCCCCTCGTAATAAACCTCAGCCATCCGCGCCAATGACATGGTCTGCAGTCGCCCTGGGTGGTGCTGTCTCTACCATAATTATGATTCTCGCTACCGTCGCTGAATTTTCTTATATTCCTACAACATGGAATAATGCTTCACATCTCACAACCCGGCTGATCTTCCTTCTCGTTATCCTCGCCCTCACAGGTGGACCAACGGTGTATATTGCTATGGTTGACGACAGACCCGGACAAACACAGATACCTCTTATTATTGGCATCGTGCAGTTCTTCATCTCAGCTGTCGTTACTTTGTCATTTGGTCTCATCCCGTCTGGTCGCATGTTTGGTGATCGTGTAGCTGGTAAATCACGCAAGTACATGGCCTCGCAAACTTTTACAGCATCGTACCCCACCCTAGCCCGAACTGCACGCAGCGCGTCTATCTTACTTTGGGTGCTTATTTTCGGATGCAAGTTTGTCGAGTCGTACTTCTTCTTGACTTCGTCTTTCAGCAGTCCTGTTGCTGTTATGGCGCGAACCAAAGTACAGGGGTGTAGTGATAGATTCTTTGGTACAGCGCTGTGTGAAAATCAAGTCCCCTTCACCCTCGCTATCATGTATGTCATGGATCTCATCCTTTTCTTCTTGGACACATACTTGTGGTACATCATCTGGATTGTCATTTTCAGTATAGCACGCTCGTTTTCACTCGGCCTTTCGATTTGGACACCATGGAAGGACATTTACACCCGCTTACCGAAACGGATATATGCTAAATTGCTCGCTACGGCAGAGATGGAGATCAAGTACAAACCCAAGGTTCTCGTCTCCCAGATTTGGAATGCCGTCATAATTTCAATGTATCGTGAACATCTGCTCTCAATCGACCACGTCCAAAGGTTATTGTACCATCAGGTCGATGCTCCAGATGGTCGACGCACGCTCCGTGCACCCGCCTTCTTTACTCACAATGGAGGCAACTTTTCAGGAAATTTTTTCCCTGCCGGAGGAGAAGCTGAACGTCGTATTTCATTCTTTGCATCATCACTTACTACTGCTCTACCAGAACCATTACCCGTGGATGCCATGCCGACATTCACTGTTCTCGTTCCTCATTATTCAGAAAAAATCCTTCTCAGCCTTCGTGAAATTATTCGTGAGGAAGACCAGAACACACGCGTGACACTACTCGAGTATCTGAAACAATTACATCCAGTCGAATGGGACAACTTTGTCAAGGATACAAAGATGCTGGCTGAAGAAACCGATACAGATGGCACAACAAGCACTAACGAGAAGGGAAATGCAAAGACAGATGATCTTCCTTTCTATTGCATAGGTTTCAAGACTTCTTCACCGGAGTATACACTGCGTACACGTATCTGGGCGTCTCTACGTGCACAAACATTGTACCGAACTGTGTCTGGTATGATGAACTATTCCAAGGCAATCAAGTTGTTGTACCGTGTGGAAAACCCAGATGTCGTTCATAACTTTGGCGGCAACACCGAGCGGCTCGAACGTGAACTGGAACGTATGTCTCGACGCAAATTCAAATTCACCATATCCATGCAACGCTTTTCCAAATTCAACAAAGAGGAACAGGAGAACGCAGAGTTTTTGTTGCGCGCATATCCGGATTTACAGATCGCATATTTGGATGAAGAGCCGGGAGCTAACGGTGGTGAAGGGCGACTATTTTCTGCTCTCATTGACGGGCACTCTGAACTGGATCCGACGACGGGTAAAAGGAAACCTAAATTCCGCGTAGAACTTCCAGGAAACCCTATCTTAGGAGATGGAAAATCTGACAACCAGAATCATGCCATGATATTCTACCGTGGTGAATATCTACAACTGATTGACGCCAACCAGGACAACTACCTGGAAGAATGTCTCAAGATAAGGAATATCTTAGGAGAGTTTGAGGAGTACTCGATGTCAAGTCAGAGTCCGTATGCCCAATGGGGCCACAAGGAATTTTCGCGGTCACCCGTTGCGATCGTCGGTACTCGAGAGTACATCTTCTCGGAGAATATTGGTGTATTAGGAGATATTGCTGCTGGAAAGGAACAAACATTCGGAACGATGACTGCTCGTGCGCTTGCATGGATCGGTGGGAAACTGCATTATGGACATCCGGATTTCTTGAATGCGACTTTTATGAACACGAGAGGTGGAGTGAGTAAAGCGCAGAAAGGTTTGCACCTTAACGAAGATATCTTTGCGGGTATGAATGCGTTTGGTCGAGGAGGTCGGATTAAGCATTCGGAGTATTATCAATGTGGAAAGGGCCGTGATCTAGGCTTTGGAACTATTCTGAACTTCCAGACCAAGATTGGTACTGGTATGGGAGAACAAATGCTCAGTCGCGAGTACTATTATCTGGGGACACAACTACCAATTGATCGCTTCTTGACATTCTACTACGGACATCCCGGATTCCATATCAACAATATCCTCGTTATCTATTCGATTCAAGTGTTTATGGTCACATGTATGTTTTTTGTCCTATTGTTGACCAGGTGTCTGACGCATTTGCACAGTGCTCTATATCGGAACTCTCAACAAGCAGTTGGCGATCTGTAGAGTGGACGCACAGGGGAATGTCACTCCTGGCCAGCCTGGATGTTACAATCTTATCCCTGTATTTGACTGGATAAAGCGTTGTATCGTCTCTATCTTCTTGGTTTTCTTCATCGCATTCTTGCCTCTATTCTTACAAGGTTAGTATCTGATTTTTAGTCTCTCATCTTCTACACTCACTAAATGACAACCTTCCAGAATTGGTCGAACGTGGCACAGGGAAAGCTCTCATTCGACTTGCGAAACACTTCATGTCGCTGTCTCCCGTGTTCGAAGTTTTCTCCACCCAGATCTATTCGAATTCCATCCTCAGTAATTTAACATTCGGAGGTGCTCGTTATATTGCGACAGGTCGTGGTTTTGCGACGACCCGCATATCATTCAGTATTTTGTACTCTCGCTTCGCCGGTCCCAGTATATACATGGGCATGCGGAACCTACTAATCTTGCTCTATGTGACCATGTCCATCTGGATTCCGCATCTCATCTACTTCTGGCTCTCTGTTCTCTCGCTGTGCATCGCTCCCTTTGTGTTCAACCCACATCAGTTCTCATATGCTGACTTCATCATTGATTATCGGGAATTCCTTAGATGGATGTCGCGTGGTAATTCACGTACAAAAGCCAGCAGTTGGTATGGATACTGTCGTCTGTCGCGTACGATGATTACAGGTTACAAGAAGAAGAAACTTGGACACCCGTCGGAGAAACTTTCTGGCGATGTACCTCGGGCTAGCTGGCGGACAGTTATTTTCTCTGAAGTCATTTCACCGATTTGTGTTGCAATATTTTTCATCATCGCCTACATGTTTGTGAAGTCATTCCCTGACGCTGATGGTAACCAACAACCAAGCGCTCTCATCCGGATCGCCATTATTGCTATCGGCCCCGTGGTCTGGAACGCTGCCATCCTTATCTCCCTCTTTTTCATTTCGTTGTTCCTCGGTCCAATGATGGATTCTTGGGCTAAATTTGGGTCAGTTATGGCATCACTTGCGCATATCTTATGCTTGGTGGGCCTAGTCGCTTTCTTTGAATTTTTCGTGAGTCTCTTTCCTGCATTCATGGTCTCGTAACATAGTTATTCTAATCATGCTTGTATTTTATCCATGCAGTGGTTCCTAGAACTTTGGGATGCATCACACGCAGTATTGGGAGTCATCTCGATTATTGCCATCCAACGTGCTATTCAAAAGATATTCATTGCGGTATTCCTGACTCGAGAGTTCAAACATGATGAAACGAATCGTGCTTGGTGGACAGGCAAGTGGTATGGACGTGGGTTGGGTAACTCAGCCATGTCCCAACCTGCTCGCGAGTTTATCGTAAAGATTGTGGAGATGTCACTATGGGGTTCAGATTTCTTGCTTGGACATTTGCTATTGATCATCCTAACGCCGCCGATTATGATTCCGTTTGTGAACAGCCTCCATTCGACGATGCTTTGTACGTGCTCTTTTAATCTGTACTCTATCGTTACTGACACTTCTCTCAGTCTGGTTACGACCTTCTAAACAGATTCGCCCCCCACTATTTTCAACGAAACAAAAAAGACAAAGAAGATGGATCGTTAGTTACATTTCCATTCGTCCAACTAGTTTATGAGCTAACGAATATTCCTTGGTGTCGCAGGTTATCAAATATACAGTGGTGTACATCTTCATGGTCTCTCTCCTCGCGGCGTTGATCGTCTTACGTATGTTCCATAAAACTATTCTCCAAAAGTTACCATTGCTCATTCCAAATTCCTCAACAGCTGCTGTCATGCGGAATCGAATCACGTTTAATTGTGCTATCTGCAAAAATATCTAACAATCTAACCTTGTTAAACTCCTGCGTCCTACATCCGTTCATAATATACCTGAGCCATGACAGTTATGACTGCACATACCTTTCGGCATACTATGCAGGCTTTTTATTCCAAACTGCGTGTACAATCATAATACCACATAACCATAGAGAAATTTTCTAATATGTCAAGGGATCATCACCATTCTCAGATGAAAAAGCAATACTGATCATGTTGGAATTTTTATTTACTTAAAACACCTGTTGTTCGGACGATTTTCCTTTTGTTTCACTTGAGGATATTGGTTACATCTATCACCCGGCACTCAGCAATCACTATGGCAACATGTCATATAAATACAATTTTGAATGAAGAGATATTTTAATATATTGTATGCCGCCTCCTCACGCTTGTGGGTGTTTCTGAATCCGTATTTTGGTTGCCAGCGTTTCTAGTATTCATTTCAATCCGGACTGCGGGAGCAATGAAAGGCCAAGCTTCAGATATTTCTACCTCGATGATCTCGTTGGTTTGAGTGTTGTTCGCTGTGAGGCTATGGTCTGTCGCATTTGGAACCTGTAGTGCTATCCCCGGCACGGGCATAGATATTACTGGAATACCTATAGAATTTGCCGCCCGAGTATCCACTTTAGGTGATTCCTCATCCACACATAATTCTGGGGGAGTCCTAGTAGAACCGCCCAGGTAGAAACATACGAAAGCATTTCCTGCGAGACATGCACTGATAGCTATTGTGCAGATCTTGCCACCCCAGCCTTGCATAGCGGTAGCTTCGTCTAGCCACGTCCATGATCCGACAGCCACGAAGAAAGATAATGCAGAAGCACCACCAAAGAGGGATGGTGTGCCATAGAGGTAGTAAAAGAGGCTGGTTCTCCTGACTAGATACTGTGATGCACATTAGAATTTGGACTATATGAAGAGAAATCCTCGGTACCCTGAGTCGAGTTGGATGCACACCACTCAATGACCACAAACAGAGGAGGCCGAATATGATGGAGAGCAAACTACAGTAGATAGATGCTGTGACTGTGGTATAGGTCATCCTGCGAAGATCACCAGATACGAGGAGGTTTGTGTTGGACCTTCGAGTGGATGTTATGTTAAAAGATGTTTCTACAAAACAATCTTGCTTGGAAAGACTGACGCTAGAAGTAGACCAGACTGTTTGAATTTTAGCATCCATGCACAAGGATCTGAGATCTCAGATAGATAGAATGACACCTACAACTATGCCAATGTTCTCCAGCTTTCTCAGCATTGTGGCGTGGAATCTCGGCCAGTCTTCTTGAACTTCATATCTGTATAGGTATTAGTATCGTAGCAAGTGATTCTTCGCAATTATATGCACTTGCGACGTGACACCTCATCTGCATAACCAAATAGCAGTAGCTGAGGGATTCGTAGAATTTTCTTGATTCCCCGTAATAAAAGTGGCTCAGGCTTATTAGCGAGTGGTGACGTTTCGGTTGGGGTGATCTTCGACCTCGAATCTGCCGGACTGTTTCTTGGGAAGTAACTACCGGGTGTCTGAACGAAATGTTAAGCATAGGATTGTTGAGATGCAGCCAAAATGTACAAGCTACTGTCGTACATTCAAGTTAGTGGTTTTGTGGTAATAAAGTACAGGTGGACTTGACTCTGGGTTGAGGATGGGATTAGGTAACTGGGAAGACATATTGCAAGTTTCATTGCGCAGACTAGGATTGTATAGCTTTCGCTCGTTGTTCGAAGCGCCCGTATCGTAGCTCGCCTGACAAACGTTTTGAATTGAATGGCGGACTTACCATGTCCCATCTACCCTGCAGCTTTCAAAGTCGCATTTGGTATGTGATGAACACAAAACCTGGGCATCATTGATAACAATCAGGTTGTCGAGCGTTTATCAAGGGTTACTATCGTTGACCAGCATCTTGGTCACCCCTCGTATATCAACATCCGCTATACTGATGCCTAAGATACTTTGTAGGCAACCTTTTGTATAGTATACAATTCGTTTAGGATAGTCATTTGGCTGAGATATTGTGTTGAATATGTCACGATGACAAATCTGTGACTGAACGAGATGCTGGCTGGTCAGTTGCCGGTCATTTGGAGTGCCGCTACTCAATGCTGTGTGATCGGAGGCTTTGGTTCAATGAACCTGAATTGAGTTCCGGCTTGATGAAGCGAAACAGACTTTCATATAACCCACAATGGTTATTGTTACTGAACTAGTCTGCGCAACATTTCTTTGTATTTCTACATTCTCAACCTTCGGACACGCTGACACCTCTATCACTTGAACTTGAATGGCCTCTCCTTCTGTCTATACCCACTCATTTATCGACCTTATCTTAGGTTTTACGACACCCCAGCAACAAATCGGTTTTCTGCTAGAACGTAAAAACTATTACAGCTGGGAGGCCTTTCGTGATAGTCTCGTTCGGCGATGGACCAACCTTAACGTTGTGGTGGGCTTGATTTAGCACTGTTCTACTGAACGCTTGGATATGCTAACCATACTTCTTCGTAAAGTGCGGTTTGATCATGGGGTAAGCTTCTTGATTGGCAATGATAGAGAATAATGCTAAGTCTGAGAACCCACAGCGCAATTTCGACGATCTTGTTTGCAGATTTCCAAATTGGACGCGCTGCATTTGCCCTAGGCGCTGTATCTCTGCTCAGCAGTTTAATCGCTATAGGATTTGGAGTCGGTCTAATATATGTATTAGGCGACGTGAAAGGGGCGCGCCTTCATGTCAGTTGCATTGTGTTGATAAGATGCGCCTGGCGACTTCACTAATAGTGCCCCTAGATGATAGGACGGGTGCATCCCAAGCTCTATCTTTTTGCCCTGTCCATTCCTCAAGTGAATTATGAATTGCGTCCAATCAATATACGATTACTGAACGTAACTTTCTATTCATAGACTTGGGCTGCTGTAAGCTTCTGTGCGTTCTTTGCGTGTACATGCACCATCATATGGGAAGCTATGGGTAAAGGGATTATAGTCAGGGTAGGTCATATAATTATCCTCATCAATTTGGGTGGCCACAAAAACTTTCACAGCTGGGAGTCATAGCTTCAGTCGTCATTTTATTTTTCCATGTCATTGGATTTGGATACCTATTTAACCATGACGATCCTGAATACCTGATTCCTGCACCAACCACCGGGAGCCATGCTGGTGACTTTTCTGGTTCTTTCCAGTCTGGTAATCCAAACCCGACTCCTAGCATGACTCCCAAAACATGACCCTCATTAGCACTCTTAGTAGTTAATCTCCTGACTTAATATTTCCATATAAAATATAATGTACTTACTTTACACATGATTTATATTTGTCGTGAATAATATTGATTCTTAGATGTGTGCTACCAGCGTCTATTGAAGTTCAGTTCTTTAACCAATACTTACAAGTTACCAGTCCAAGAAACGAAGAAATGTCGACAACAGTACCCGCCACTTCAATGTTCGCAAAAGTCTGGAGAATATTGGTGGTTAGTCGACCACCATCTTGGACGTTTGGACCAATTTTGTTTGGCATTGGTGTCATACATTCTCGAGTTATACCTAAAACTTTCTGGTCACTTTTCCTCGCATGTCTGCAAATTGCTGCGCTCTCCATACCCCTCAGCATAAGTAGGTTACTTCTTCGTTGTTAACAATGCATGCTTATGCTTTGGGCAGTTGTCTTCGGTATAAATGACGTCTATGACTACCAATCCGATGTACGAAATCCACGAAAGATATCGAATGGTCTAGAGGGTGGAATTCTACCTCCGGAATTTCACAAAGACGTTCGGATAGCTGCCTACATATCCACCATATTCATAATATTATCTGCAGCCATTAACCAGCGCCGTGACAACTTCATAGCAACGTGTCTTTTGGTTTTGTTTGGATGGCAGTATTCTGCACTTCCTCTACGACTGAAAGAGGTCCCCGTATTAGACTCGCTATGCAATGGCCTTATCGTGTATCTGGCCTGGTTCTGTGGATTTGGCTTCTCTGGGTCAACATTCCTCGACACGCCAGGAAAAGGACTGATGCTAAGTCTCTGCACCTCAGGGATTCATGCATTGGGTGCTGTTGTGGATACAGATGCGGATAGAGCCAGTGGCCAACGAACTATTGCTGTTGTGCTAGGAGAAAGGCCTGCCGCTCTCTTTGCGGCTTTTTGCTAGTAAGTTTTGATTATCTTTTATTCTATAAGTTTCTTATATTCGTACAATGTAGCTTCTTATCGTCATTGACAGTAGATTTTCAATCCATTTTTGGTGTCTACATCTACACAGGCCTATCTATCATGCTGGTACCATGCTTGCATATAGGTTGGGCACATCGCGCATTTCAAGCAATTGTTTATTTGTCTATAACAACAGCAGTCTTTTGGATAGGACTACGTGTCTGGAGTGTCTATAAAGGGATGAAGCTGGATTGAGTTATGTGGATTCAAAGGTGAATCCAGGCAACATACTTACTTTCTCTTATATGGCTACGTTAGGTACAAGGTAATCCCCTCGAGGATTGTAATATGGTTGTTCCCTACAGCTAGTTAGTTAATGCTTTTAGTAGATGACCATCACAGTAGCGCATAAACATCAGTAGTACTTTAGATAGCTTATATCATAGGTACAAAGACACAAACCTGCTCATCATAAGAATTTATGATTATTGACATGTATTGTCGCGACCCACCTCCACAGTCAGCTGAACCTTCGTACTAATTATTACGCGCTACCACATCCCCGTTCTATGGACTACTTTTCCAAGTTCCTCCGAACGGGAAGCCAAACCACATCCAAAGCACCTGTAGATCATGCACAAGAGTTCAACAGATCATGGGATGTAATCAAAGTAAAGTGTTCAACTAGTTCCAGCGTTCTTCTCTGACCCTCCTCAGGAAACCCTTATGCATCCTGATGAGCGCCAGTTAACAAAGGGAATAGCGTCCACTAATGTGCCCGAACACTTGCGATCTATGGTAAACTCCCTTGTTTGGGAGTCATCCAGAATTGAAGAGGGGCACGTAACATTCTTACACACAATTACCGACAATTAGTTGATGGTTGTGCCCAGGGGTACGGGAGCTTGCATGGAATATCTTCTTAAGAATGGTGAATAAATTCTATTATTTGGGGAGGAAATGACCTGATATTGTATAGATGTCTTGGGAACTCTCGTTCGACTGAGTGAGAGTGATAGACCATCCGGCATCCAGGCCGAAGTCCTTCGTGCTGTTCAAAATATGGTCGTGCTTTTAGACGAGCAATTCCTGGTGCACTCCGCGGTTCACAGGGCTATTCTAAGACTTCTTCGTAACTGTGTGGGGGATGATCTGCAAGAGCAACTAGATGGTCGAAACAAAGTTATGGGAGCCGCAAGGAATGCAGTACGCAGCCAGTCTTCCGAGTATGAGGAGGATCGTAAGTACCCAACTACATTCAAATTCTACATGTCTTTGATCTTTGAACAGTGGTCAATTTGCTTTGTATATTATGCAGTCGCATACGCACATATCGGGAACTATTGATGATATTCTTTCACGACAAACACTGGTACCGGTCGGAGCCTCTATTCTCAGTAGACGAAGATGACGAAGAGGATGAACAGGACGAAGAAGAGGAAGACGAAAAAATTGAAGAGGAAAAAATTGAGGGACAGAGCAATGATATCATGGATGTTCAGCGAGCCCCTTCACCTTCTCCGTCTCAAGCCACAATCACTTCTGGCAAGCCGTCTACTTTTAACAAGAAGCCAGAATACGAATTTCTTCTGTTCAATTACTTGCTCAGATTTGTTCATCGTGAAGGTCAAATTGGCGAGTTTGCGCGTGCAGGTTTACTATTTTTAATGGATGTTGCGATGTCTCCAGGAGAAACTGGCCAGTCAATCTCTCATAGTGACAAGTCTACTTCATCGAACACTCCAGTCCAGGACCCTGTTAACGACGCTGCTTTAGCATTAGCAGAGTATATCATTGATGGTGATTTCTCGGATGTCCTAGGCGCTGGTCTTGGAGCCGTGTATTCTCTGCTGCCATCAAAAATTGAATTCTTCCACGATTCATCTCCTACTGCTTCAGTTGGTCATGGCATGACATTGGGTAGTGCCGGGCCTGAGACACAGGAAGACAAAGAGAAGCATGAACTAGAACTTGAAAGAAGTCGTGAGTTGGGAATCGAGGACACCCGCAATCCAGATTTCAAGTCCAGACTCGACCACTTCCTCAAGCTCCTGGAATTCATACAGGATATTGTTCATAGGAAAGACCACCACGACAATCTGAATGCGTCATCTTTACTCGGCAGTGCGATTGTTCAAAGCATTCTTGATGCTATGCTCCACACATTCCTGGAGAATGTCCTATACCCATCCATCCTGGAATGCTCAGATTCGGATGGAAGCGCTGTTGCTGTCATGTCCTATATTGAAATCATGATCAGGACTCTCGAGGATGGTCCTCTTTCTAACACATTGGTCACGTTCCTTCTTGATGAAGACAACGAAGATACTCGTTCCAGGCAAAGAACTCATAAAGCCACTGTGAATCTCAATGATAGTATGTCTCAGCCATCGAACAAGAAGTCTGCGAAGATGAATAGAAGGAAGAGTAGTGCTATGCTATTGCTGGAGATGGAAGCACCAGATTCGCGCAAGAGATCAGAATACGTGACGTCTATTGGTCGATATACTCTCAAAGATCTTCTAATGGCAAATTTACGGTCGAAATCACATTCCACGGCTACATCTGCACTACAATTACTACGATCTATGCTCATCCATCATCCTCAAGTGACTATAGACAGAATTCTACTTGTAACGCCAGACGGAACAGCTACTTCGTTCCCTCACCCTGGCCTGAATTTCCAGTCGCTGATGCAGGATAGGACATTGAGATTTGATGACGATACGCGGAGCGAAGATTCTTTCGACCATCCGGGTGGTCAAAACTCAAAAGGCGAAGATGCATCTCCACAGTCTCTCACACCAGCATTCTATCAGCCTTCAACGACCTATTCTACTCACGAACGTGAAATGGGCTTGTACCTAAGCCTCGTTTCTCGTATTGATCCGTTTCATAACGGGGATATTTTCAGTACAGGATATGAACATTACTTACGAGACGCGATTTACACTATTCAAAGTCAGGCAGTGTATCAAAAACCCATTGCTGATGGCGCTAGTGCCGAAGGACGAGAAAATCTAAAGCATAGACTAAATGTGGAAGGTCCTGTGCTATCACTCATCCTCGAATCTATGCGGAAATTTTTTTCTAATACGCCCGAGTTGAACGTTGCCCTGACAGGTGTATTAGCAACACTCTCACTGCATCCAGATCGTTCACTTGCAGGTTGGTTAACCTTTACCACGAGCCGGTCAGCAAGTCCCCTGAAAAACAGTTACGGCGACGTGTATGACGGTGACGGTGATGACCGTTCAGTTGACTTCGAAATAGAAGAAAAAATGGCCGACGACGTAATTTCATTACCTGCTGCAGTGCTCGACGAACACTCCCAGCCCATACTGCATGTCATATTCAATGGGCTAGTCGCTCAGCTTGAGAGATATCGCCAACTCGTCGAGAACTTTGACAAATATCTACTCGAGAGACGACAGGGACTACTCTTCTCTGAAACCTTGAAGGATGCACTTAACCTCGTTTTGGAAATCACCGATGAGCCAACGAAAATTGGTGTCCCTGTTGAAATCCCCAAGCAAACCAAAAAAATGTCTGCATCATCGTCTATCGTGTCGTTTTTATCACCTCGAAAGAGTCGGCCTGCAAAACCGAATCCTCAACCTGAACCTGCCAAACGAGAAGAAAGCACTGCGGCTTCTGCAAGTCCATTCGGACCTCATTATCAACGAACCAACTCCATCATGGTTGAACCGTTTGTTGCACCCGCGTTATCTCCATGGAAGGGTCTCAAAAAGGTGGGAAACTGGGAAGCTGGTGGTGACGACGTGTTTTCTGCGTCTTATTGGACTGATAAAACCGAAGAGCCACAAGAATCTTGGGAACCATCTACAAATCAAACAACAGACACAGACCAGGCACCAACAAAGATTACCTTGTCTCGACTATTAGATAACATGGTCATATTAGAGGAGAGCATAAAAGAACTTGTTTCCATCATTCATGCTCGAAGAAGTCTGGGGATTGATTCTCTTCGATATCTGTAATCTATTTAACGAATCACACATTATGCAATACATTGCTGATTTCATAGCTTGTTTGTGGAGGACACAAATTATATATTTGGTATAAAATTACAGTATAAATGAGACTGAAAGTTGTACTGTTAATCATTTCCTTCTCTTCCCTTGCTTTTTCGTTGTTGGATTGGAAGATCCCTGCTTTCCTCCAAAAAGCCTCTCTTGTAGTTTGGCAAAGTCTTCATCGTTGATCTCGGGTGCAGCATTGACTTTTTTCGTTGATGGTTCTTCTCCCGAGCCTAGTTCAGCTGCATCATGAGCGCGTTTCTTCCCCTTGCTCTTCTTGCTTGGTGAGTCTGCGTACTTAGACACCAATGAGTCCAAGAATCCATCGACATTCTTCTGTTTCTTTTTCAGGATCAGGGCTTGTAGCGCTGAAACGTCGGCCTCCTCCCCATCCTTCGCCTTGCTCTTACTCTTCCTGTCGCCTGGCTTTCCACTTCCATAGAATTCATCCCATACACCAATTTCCTTTGCCAGAGCTTCGGCCTCTTTTGCTTCCTTTTTGCTTTTCTTCTTCCGTTCTGCCTTCCCTTTGTCGTCCTTAATGCTAGTCTTCCAGGCTTTGGTCGACGACAAGTCACCTTGTGATATCATTTCGTTGATTATCACAATAAATCGTTCTTCATCTTCTTGTGTCGAGTGAGGTATAAAGGTCATTATTTCCTCGATTTTACCGGACGTATCCAAGTATGCTGCTTTTAAATCGGCTCGTTCTTCCGACGAGCCTTCGACACAGAGTTGAGGTACGTATTAAGAAAGAACCATTGAAGACATGGTTAGCTGACCTTGGTATTCTTTTTTCATTTCATCTAGCTTTCCTCTCGTTACACGTTCGAATAGATCCTCAAAATAAGCTTCCCAGCCATCGCTCCCTGAATCAAGTCCTAAACCCTCATCTGTTCCGCCAGTCGTGTCATACCGAGCTCTTCTTTTCGCGTCACTCAGCACTGCATATGCGAAGCCTATTTGTTGGAACTTTATAGACGCGTCCTTTTTCGTGTCTTCATCTGCTGTTGAAAGTTTGTCTGGGTGATATCGTAAGGCGAGACGACGGTACGCTCGTTTAATATTATCAGGTTGGGCAGTCTTGTCAAGAGAAAGGACCTCGTATAGGTCGACAGACTCTTGACCAGGAAAGAAAAGATTGATTGGGTCGTTGTCGTCCATCGTAGTGTTTCTCTAAGAATGAACACAGCAATGCTATTAGCACACATTGATTCATTCCCACGTCACTCAAGATCCCGTGATACCAAATACCAAATCACCAAAAATGTATTCCACCAGCAATTGCCTCGCAGTTAGGGTGAGAAGGCTATTTGGAATCAAGTCCACGCCTCCCGGCTACAATGTGGCTCAAACTGTTGGATCATGTCAGTTCCAATCTTACTGTTATTACCATGCGTTATGCTGATTCCAATCCTGAACAAAGACTAACATAATAATCACAACATTAACAGCATGCTTCATCCTCATTACCAAGTCAGCTGGGGCTCTTTACTTTGCTACTGGAGCTTGCTTCTGCAGCATCTCTGTCAAAGGGCTTAAAAGATTGCTTAGGCAACCTCGGCCCGTCCTGACCCATGGTACACATCAGAAACGCTCATATGGGTCAGCAGTTCATATCCGACCTTCACCTTGACACAATTTGACAGTAATCACAGCATGCCTAGCACCCACTCAGCCACAATCATATATTTCATGACCTACATCCTTTTGGCATGCTTATACCTTCCGATCCACCATTCTTTAACTGGAATACCAATGTTGCGCATGATTTCCCCTACCTTAAGTATACCCTGGGGTGTTGTTATTGTCATGTCTCGCATTTGGCTAGGATATCATAACTGGAAACAAGTTTTTGTTGGCTCATTATACGGAGTGATAGTGGCGGTTGTGTGGTTCTCTTACTGGAGGGGTGGTATAGATCAGTATGGACGTCAACTTGAAACGATATTGACTAATTTATAATGGTATGACTGTTGAATCCTCAATAATCTGTTCAACATCCTGAGCGTTACGACTGATGATTATGTTTGATATCAAGTTAATCTACTCAAGTACTGTACAAAGATACAGAATGTCATGGAACAAGTCAAATCTGGAGTCCATGAATTAAACATAATCTAGTTCCAGAGCATACGGTACGAAGAATAGGTATCAACCAATGGATATCACTCGATCGATATTCGCGTAGTCAATGGTACGCCATTCTGGTATATCGGTGAATGTTCACTCATATGACCCGATGAAGCATCTTTCCCCAATTTAGGTCGCTTCGGCACAGCTAGTTCTTGGATTAGATGAGGACTGTATAGTTGAGGTAGACCCTTACAGTTTACTTTGGAAGGTTGTAGGCCCTTATCAAAGTCTACAAAACACCGAATGCCGACAATGAAAGTAGCAAACAGAAGTACAAAGGCGACAACGGCTATCAACAGGATCAGCAAATCACTTTTTTTATAGAAGATATAAAATAGATTTACTGAAAACAGTCAGAGTAGCACGAGTAGTAAGGTATTGGGCTCGGGATGAGGGTTGGTAGAAACGAACTAATTTATACACTGTAAATGCCAGTCAGAACATGATGCATGTTTCAAGTAATGAATAAACTCACAGACTGACGAAACGAAGTTTTTAGACATCAAAAAATCAATCCCAGCATTGAAACAAATTCCAAAAGGCAACTCACAGTAACTTTCAGATGCCAACATCATGATCAAAGAGAGTGTCATTATCGATTTGATTTCACGTTGCACGGCAAGACCGCAAAGGATGAGGAGGATGAGAACAACCGGAATTGCTGCAATTGTGACACCGAACTCTGCAGAATTTCGGCTCAACACAACAATGAGGAGCTAAACAAGGATATAAGAAAAGATACATATAAATACTAAATGGATTCCTACCTGCATCGTTACCCCAGCGAAGAAGAAGAAATCGAATTTCAAAAGACAGATCATGATTTGATACCATTGATACATCGCTATTTATGACTGAGTATGAAATCTCAGAAAGGAAGTGACAAGAGACATACATTTCATTTTGGGGTTTGCTCCAACGACATGGAATATAGCCCATCTGTGATGGCAAAATTCATTGAAAACCTGCGCATAACGTGGGAGATAATATACAAACCCGAATTCTGCATACAACTGTTTGACCCAGAAGAGCATCACGAGCCAAGATGTTCCAATGACACAAGGAGCAACAATTAGGAAGGGCTGTATCTTCCTCCATAACGTACCCGGTCCATCGCAGTTCTTCGCAATTTGTTAGATGGAGTTATTACATGAACTAAGAAAGAAAGAAGAACACACGATAACATTCAAGGTAGCATCACAATCGGGTATTGTGACAAGAGCCGTCCTGGTTTGGTGCACCTGAAGGGCTGCCGACACGAGGAGAGCGACGTGAAAGACTAGAACAACGCTTGCGTAAAACATCAGAAGGTTCTATGATTGAATAAAACTTACTGAGAATTCCGAAGAGTTGAATCGTATTTCGCATGCGAAGAGCATCGTAAGCCATGAACAACTCGAAAATCCTATGATGTCCCATTGATTAGTGGCTACATTGAGATAAGGAGGGATAACCTACTCTCCGAGGGCAAAGAGAGCGAGATAACATGGAAGAGTCTACAATAATGTAAGGACGATGGTAACTAGGAGATATTTTGTGGTCTTGCCTTATATGACGGCAAAGATGTAAGCTTGACTTTTACATCGACCTAAGATTCGATACCATGAATACCTAACCCTCGGATCCAGATGCCTCAAGAAGGGCTCACCATCCTAAACGTGATAGCGACCATCACGATAACCACAACAGCCTCTATAATCCCGTTCAGATGATCATTATCAATGCGCAGAGAGGAGATTACTGACGGAATGTTACTATAAGATCAGGTTGGTAAACGAGACTGCAACAAGTTAGAATAGAGGAAGACATACCTGTTGCCATGAAAGCACGCTGTGCTCTCGTGGAGAGAAAAGCATCAACAGCCATGAGCCTGATAGGAGAATGTAGCGAATAGTGTCAAATGAGTGAGGTTAGCTCGTCTCCAACAATAATAGGAACAGTAGAAGATAGGAGGTTAGGATGTGCTTGGGATGAGGGCTAGCGTCGCAAGCAGAACGGGACAGCAGGCAAGTTTTGAAGGATGTGAATTTGATCTGACGGGACGAGAGCCGGCGTGAAAACTTGACACAAACATCAAATTCCCGACTTTGGCACATCTTTGCTGTGACCGAGCTTCATATATATACCGAGTATCACTGTACAGCCAATGCGTGTACAGCACTACAATTCCAAGTCCAATGTACTACTATAAACTATTTGGGAAGCATAGCCGAATTGTGACTCAATATACATCCTTACGATATAAACTCTCTGCCACAGCCGAAGCGACATATAGCCGTTCTTCCCAAAGGCTCTGAATGCAATCAAACCTTGTTTCGATGGAAAGCTGGCTATTTTGGTACTTGATAGATTCCCCTTTGATTGCACAAAGCATGTCTTCCGCCTGTGATTTCACGGCCTTGCATATGTCTTGCAACACTTCTCTCCAAGAGGCTTCGTTCTCCAAAGAAATGATATCCCTATTCCCAAGTATGGTATCTCGCCAAAGACTGAGCAGTTTATCATTATCGAGAGGCACTATGGTTTCGGGATATAAAGCGCAGTAGAGTCTTAATGCAGAGATTAGTCGGAAAGACGGATATGCTGGTTCGCGTGAGGAATGCATTGTCCAATCGCTAATGTGATATCAGTGATTTGCACAGAACGAATGAAAAATGTCCTTCTACCCCCAATACCCTTCTTGAGACAAAATGTTTTTCATCAATTCTCCAAGTTGACCTCTCATCATAAAAAGGTTTTCAAGTTCCGGCTGGACGTTCAATTCGCCTTGCCCGCTACCATCGCTCAAGAGTGATACGTCATTTACAAACCCATATTCAACGAACAGGGTTCTGTTTGCATGGGATCCATATTTCAAAAACAATTCGTCCGCTACTGAAGTCTGCCCTTCTGCAGGAGATGAAAGGGTAAAACCTGCTTTTTTTGACTTCGAAATCATACCAGGGGTAATTCTTTTATTGTCGGGATATTGTTCCAACCATGGTGTCATGTGAGGACCTGAATCCGTGTGATTTGCAAAATCGAGGATAGGACAAAGAGTTATGTTGTCAGGATCCGAACGCTTTTCCTTCAGGCGATGAAAGATGCACCGCGTATTTACTGCGAGAACTGATGAACAAAGTTGCAATGATATGCCAGAAGACTGTTCATCACCAGTAAGCCAAGCCCATAAAAAATCGTTTTGTTTACAGTCGATTGACCCGGAAGATGACATCCCCGCAATGTATTGGGGATAGTCTTGCTAAGAAACAATGAGTACAACACGTTCAACAGCTTCTTATCAAGCGAACTAACCAAAATCAGGGAAACTCGCTTCCAATCCTGATAGAACTTCTGTGAGAGTTTTTCTAGATCATTTTTGACATCAGGTGGCAAGTTATGCAACAGCCGTTCCTCAAGATCATTAGAAAGAGTTCCAGCAAAAGTTCTTCTACATTGCCAGGTTAGGGGATGATCATCAAAATCTCTTGGTAACACTGATATATAAGGGCCGAAGAGTGTGTCCGATGACTTTTGAACGCCTAACGGACGGTGTAACAGGAGGTGTAGTGAAAGAAATTGATGAGCGCTAAGTTCCTTGAATTTTGAAGGGTAGTGAGGTAAAAGGGTTTGAATATTGAGAAGAGCATTTTTTGGAACAGTAAACAGGGGTGTGGATGGCTCGATTATGGAGGTTGCAAACAAACCGTAGCCAGCACCTAGTAAATGAAATGAAGAAGCGCAGACAGTTAGCAGTGTGAACGTTTACATCAACATTGGATCAAACAACTACCGGGATGAATTCTTGCTTCGACAAGAAGCTCAGAGGGGGAAAGTATCCATTCCATGGTTGTTGAGCCAAACGAGGAGATCTTGCCATCCAGGATGCCGGCCTGTAAGTTCCACTTGCATATGAACTTACAACATAACTCTGTCCTGGGAAACTTGCAAAAAAAAACAAATATCGGTGATATAGAGATCAGATAAGATGATATTAATAACAACTTGAAGCCATACTGTACTTATCAAAAGTCTCCTGTTCACACCCACCCTGAACTTATCCTTATTCTCCAACTAAAATGTCCGTTTTCAACGCTAGCCGCTTGGTTGGAAAGACTGTTCTTGTAACTGGCGCCAGTAGTGGTATTGGCGCTGTAAGTGAATATTTGCTTGATATTTTTATATCTTCTTAAACTGTTGATTGGCGATCTTATTTGCGATTAGGCAACGGCAGTTTTGTTCGCCAAGGTATGTCCGAATTCGTGCTCTTTATACAATTCAAACAACTTATCATGTATTGCTCAGGGAGGCGCAAATGTCATCCTTATTGCTCGTAGACTAGAGGCCTTACAGAAAGTTTCTGAGGCTTGCAAACTCGCTCACAAAGATTCGGGCCTTACCCAAGGAGGCAAATTCGCTACTATTCAGGTTGACGTCTCCGATAAAGCACAGGTTGCATCATTCTGGAATCAGGTACCCCAAGAACTCCGGGATATTGATGTGCTTGGTACGTCGCTTTTCCGTCTCCCAATTTGTACTGTATCTTACTAGTTCCTCAGTCAACAACGCCGGATATGTGTTGGGTCTGGATCATGTTGGAAATATCCCTGAGGAGGTCATCGAAGGGATGTTTGCTACAAACGTCCTTGGGCTCATTTCCATGACTCAATTCTTTATCAGAGGTTAGTCTTCTCATACATATTATAGTAAGAACTAGCTAAGACTTGATATCAAAGAATTCAAAAAGAAGAAGGCTGGTCATGTCATCAATCTTGGATCAGTCGCGGGTGTCGAATCATACCCTGGAGGCAGTATATATACCGCAACGAAGCATGCTGTACACGCGTTCACTGGTTCGATGATGAAAGAGCTCGTAAACACGCCTATCAGAGTGACAGAAATTCAACCTGGTATGTACTTAATTTTCTTCTAGTCAAGCCGCTCTTATTTCGCTTATGACAGGCATGGTCGAAACCGAATTTTCTTTGGTTCGTTTCAAAGGAGATGCTCAAGCAGCAAAGAAGGTGTATGATGGTCTCCAACCTTGTATGTGTCCATCGCTAGGCCAGTAATCTCGAACTAACTTGTTTCAAGTAACGGCAGAAGACATCGCGGAGGAAATAGTATGGGCAGCCGCTCGCCCTCCTCACGTCAACATCGCAGAGCTCTTAGTGTTCCCTGTGAACCAAGCCAGTGCAACTATTAACTACCGTGAGCCAAGACTATAAACAATTCATGTACGATAGTTGATATATTGAAAAATACGATATGCATAAATACTTGCAAAAGGGTATCAGACCCAACCGGGGTAAATTACAATGATCATCACAAGCGGGATTCCTGGCCCAGTGGAAGGGTTTGGCTATGATTTGTTTTTCTTGGATTTTGACCTTGTATTCTTAATGTGGGTTACCTCCTCCAACTCCAAGTCATCGTCATATACAAATTTTGTCACGGTAACATTCTCTTTCACAAGCTCAGTCAAAGGGACCCCAGCATGTGCAAGATTTCCAAGAGGGTCCAGTTGAGCAGCCTAGCAGCTTCTTAATAGTGCATATGCATCACGATAAGAAGTACGTACCTTGGATGTTGGTGCCAAACATCCCTTGATATTTATGAGGGACCTGGGGGGTTCACGCGCACCGAGTTTGACTTCATCTAAACAAATCGCAGCAAACAGACCCTTATCCCATTTCACCCGTCGTTCCATCTTGGTTTGGTCGGCTTCAAGGCTTTCCATGAGATTTTGCCTCTTGCTAATTAAGTAGTGCCTATCAGGAGTCTCATAATCTTCCTCATCGCCTGCTCCTCGTCTATGTCGAGAAAGGGGACTATTGCTGCCGCTGTCACTATCTGACTCTTGCGCATCGACCTCATCACTACCCTGATCAAAGACATCCGGTAATTTATTCCCCGATCTTCGTTCTGCACGCTCTTTCCTTTGCCTTTTCCTATCCTCCTCCCTCTTCTGAACTACAGTCTTAATTTTAACCGCAGGACTCATGGGTCTAGTGCCTTCCAGCCGGACAACCTTGGTTTCCAATTGAGCAGCAAGATATTGTTGATTTCGCACTGTATTAGAGGTAGTCAAGGCCCTTATAGCAGTAGCACTCATCCCCAAGAAGCCATTGTCTGAATCTGGTGCAACTTGGTTGTTGGCTTTCCTGCGAGGTTGTAGTGGTCGGGTCCCTTGGCTGGATTCAACGGTGTTTGGCTTTCTCAAGCGAGTGGTACGTCGTACAGAAGTCTGACTACGTTCTTCCGCTGGAGGTTCAGGAGAAGACAACCTGTCTTTAGGAGGTTCCGGCGATGAAGATGGAGGTGCCCCTAAATGTTCCTCCACTGTCCCGTTTGGATGTATAGGAACTGATGTTGCCACTTCAACTACTGAGAAAGCCTCCAACTTTCCCCCTGATCCCCGATCAACAGCTCCAATTTGACCCGTTAACGTCTGGTCTGAGTGTAAAGATGAAGATTTCTGTGGCGAACCTGGCACGTTCTTAGATAATAGTTTAGGAGGAACCTGTCTGATCTTGACAATAGACTTTGACTTATTGACCAAAGGCACTACCTCGAATCCTCTTTTCCGTTTCAAGTTATTGGAAGAGGAAGAGATCACAGCGGACGGCGCCAGGTGGCTGGTGGATGTAGATGCTGTAGCTATTGCAGTATTCTTTGAGTTCGGCAAGTTCGGCAACGTGTCTTCTGGTATGCGTCCCATAGCAGTGGAATTGGGGGGCTTTAAGCTGATATAAATAGGTGGTATGCAGTTACAGGTGCTAGGACACATACCACATTAGTATCCACCACATGTTTTGAGATTTCGACGGTTCTCATCACTCTTGGGACTTTCCTCGTTTGAGAAACCTGTGAAGAGATAGGTCTTGAATATGGTTTTGTGCCTATCCTTGGTATTCTGCTTGTAGAACACTTCAAACTTGTTTTACTTGGACTGGCTGTATTATCAAGATCTTTCCTCCCTGTCATTGCAGAACCCTGGTGTGACGTTGATTTTTCACTACCATCAGCAACCAACGGAAATGGTAGACGTGTGATGACGAAAATGGACTGCGAAGAAGGTGTTTGAGAATTGCTACCGAAATCTTGAGGTCTCTCTTGCGGTTTTTTGTCCCTAAGATCACGTACGGAAGTTCTTGGTTCTAACAAGCGCATTTTATCTTTGGCTCTAACAAGAGGTCGTGCAGAGCGCAGGTTCGATAGAGATTTGGCAACTGGCGTTGACTCATCTGTAACTAGAACCCTCCTGGCTGGGCTGTCCGATTTCGTTATATTGAGAACCGGAGTGCGGGGAAGACCAAAACTAGGACCAGGAAGTCTCCTATTTGCTATTTGTTCTGTTTTCTGTAGGGAGATACGACCTTCCATGATGGCTTGAGTGATAGGTACTCTTCTCGCCGGTGTACTGAGCAGGTTTGGGGTGTGGGTTGGGGGAGGCCGGTTATGTGCTGGCTGTGGCGTTGGAGGTGGCGATAATGGTGAAGGTGAAGGTGAGGAACGACCACTAGAAGTCTGGCTAGTATTCTCAGTGAGAAGCTGAGGTTGGAGTTGGGAGGAAATTGAAGTAGGTTGCTGCATAGCAATGTTTGACATAGAACTGTCAGAACTTGGTTGTAATGTGGGAACATGCAGAATCGGTGCAGTTGATGCTGTGGCAGTAGAGAGGGACATGGAATCTATTTCGTGAACAACGTTTTCTGTGAAAGGTATATGACTCCTCTCAGCATCTTCTATGATACGCTGGGAGTCATTATCAGTATCTTGCACTTCTACATTAGTGTCATTAAGTTGTAATGCGGGTATTTCTACTTTCTTTTCCTCTTTTAATGAAAGTGTGTCTGCAACCTCAGACGATATAGTGGCAGTTAATGTTTCGGATGGAGGTTCGAAGTTTGATATGTGATATACAGAAGGTTTGAAAATGTCTTCATCGTCATTCGTCCCCACAGGATCTGGAGCTTGACTTGCAATGAGACCAATATCGTTCGAGACCGGCTTCTGTTCAACGAATTGATCCTTTACCAGGGATGTTTTATTTGGGCTTATTCGGAGCTGGGACTGCGGTGAAGCCAGCCGGGGAGAGGGGCTGTGGATTACTGAGTGGTTATTGTTAGTAAAGGAATAAGAATGTGATGGTGGAGCGGCCAAATTGTTAGCAGGGATATCGGCAGAGGGTGTTGAAGAGGGTTCAGGAAACATAAGGTCAGGCAGAGAACGCATGTGTTGTGACAATAAGCTGGAGTCGCATGCCTGTCCAGCAGGTTGAGCCACCATACCGAGTACTACGCTACACGGAGTTGGTTGAGGTGTTGACGAAGGGTTATTTACATGGGATGGTCCAGGTCCATCATCGAATGTTGGAATTGGTGGTGGTGGCGGTGAAGGATTATCATGAGCTCGTAAGATTCTTTCGGCAAGGATGGAGGAAGGTCCTATGTATGTATAAAGACTACGCGCGATACATGTGGCGTTATGAACTTACCATCTTCGAGAAATATGTTTCTCTCCGGAGTTGTGTGGCGGAAATCCTCTGGTTCTTGTTCCGATGTTTCGACCAGCCCATTACCTTGAAGAGCCACGTCAATAGAATTTGATGGCAACAATTGCGGGATAGGACTGTTCAGTCGAGGCGAGCGGCGTAACGAGGGAGATGTGTGATGTGAATTCAAAGAGGTGCATGGGTTGAGCTTTGCTACAAAACGTCTTTCTGGAGTTTTCAAAGGGCCAAAATGTAGCCGTGCAGAATCAGTATTAAATGAGTCGCTATCTGATGCAGATGAAGGTTCTGGAGAAAAACGAGAATGAGTAAGTGGTGGAGACTTTGACATGATGGAGTTGAGCTCAGGTTCACAGTCTGACTTCTGAGAAATCTCAGTGAATCAATGAAAGTTACGTAATCCTCTTAAACAACATCTAATCACATGATTCTTTATCACCTTCGAAGTTACACCAGGTAATGACCTCGGATATGTCTGATATGGCGCACATTTCAGCAACAAAAATAACACATTTCTGCTATATTCTACCTGTATCACTTGCTATTTGAAACTGACTAGGACTATTCAAGCTGAACAGATTATGAGCGAACAGCCGCACCAACTATAATAATAGGTTGTCGAGTTCAAATGCTATTTATACACGAATGGATCAGATCACTTTATAATCCGTTTGCATCAACTTCTAAGTTTACTCTGCGTCGTCACCCCATTAGACGAATAAATTAAAGCTTCCTGTCCCGACTTTGCAGCCTACACCCATACTCCAAGGTTCTTAAGGGAACTGCAAGCCTTTTTCTTCAACAAAAAATCTTGCTAGTCCAAGCGGTCACCTACTATGGGTTCTCTCTTTAGCCTATTTGGTTTGGGCATGATGGCGGCCTTTTTCTCTTATGCAAGCACCCAATATCCCGAATACCACCCCATAATCAATTTCCCCCCAAAACCGGTAGTACTTGCTGTCAAGAAGAAGAAAGGATCCAAAGAGGTCGAAAACATGACAGTAAAGAAGCTTATAGAAACTCGATGTCCAAGCTTTTTCAAAGAGTTCGTCCCAATTTGGTGGCTACCAAAGTGAGTCCAAGGCTTATCTGTTCATTGACTCGAGTTGATAAGACCCCGCACTGAAGCGGTCATTTCCAAACCCTTTATTGTGTTTTCGGCGACTTTTCAAAACAAAATCTTATGTGGTATAACAGGTATGTATTTGACCGTTACAAGAAATCATAACCGAATTAAGATTTAAATAGGCAGTATCTGCGCTTGACAGACGGCGGTACACTGTGATTGTAATGTTTCTTCGATTGTCCCTCCGTAATTGACCATACTACTTTTTTAGTGGACTTGACTTCGCACCTTTGGATTCATCTCGTCTGAGTGATGATACACCAATTGTTGTTATTAAGCATGGTCTCACTGGTGGTATGATTATCAGATTTATTACACTTAGGGTCTAAAGATAAATGTAAATGTCAGGTTCCTATGAGCCATACGTTAGAGCGATATTGAGCAAGGCATGTGCTCCTGTCGAACTAGGAGGTTTGGGCTACCGGGCTGTGGTGATCAACTTCCGTGGTTGTGAGTACTGAGAGTTTGTACTCGTATATGGCCAATGACACATCCACCTATAGGCGCAGGAGTACCCGTTACAAGTCGCAAATTGTATTCGGCAGGAAATACAGACGATATACGCCAGGCTTTGTGGTACATCACCAACTTGTATCCTAATGCGCCTATTTTAGGTCTTGGGTTCTCCCTTGGCTCTGGTGTAATAACAAGATATCTGGCGGAAGAAGGATTGTATAGCAGAATGCATTCAGCGGTTGTGCTGGCATGCGTAAGTTTCACCTTTCACTTTTGGCCATCCCACAGAAGCAGTAACTTTGTTCTCACTCAGCCATGGAACCTGTCTCATAATAATGTCGGGTGGGTAGGAATACATATAAAATGAATACACGCACCTAACGCAAAGCATGATTTGTTAGGTTGTTATCGTCATATTCCGGGAAATATATATACTCCAAAGGAATGGGTGGAAACCTCAAGAACCTTATGACAAAACACAAGAAGGCATTCATCTCAACAACCGATGATGAGATAACGAGAGCGTGCTTGAATGCAATGAATTTGAAGAGTCCGACCCTAGAAACATTCGACGATACCTTTACTCGAGTCGCAGGAGGAGGACCTCCGCACTTCCCATTTAAATCAGCCGAAGACTATTATGTATGGGGGTCAAGCCACGAAGCAGTCAAAGACGTGAAAGTCCCATACTTAGCTGTTAATGCTGGCGATGATCCTGTAGTTCGACACGTTCCCATGGAGGGCGGAGGAAATGGGTTTGTAGTAATGGAACTAACAACAGGCGGAGGTCATCTCGGCTGGTTTCAGGCAGGTGAAGTGGGAATGGTTGATCGCTGGACTACTAAACCCGTTTTGGAGTGGCTCAAGGTCATGGGAGAAGGGCTTGTCCTTGATCCCTTGTTGAAGAGACGAAAATTGTTTGTCGACGGAGATGGTTACTTGAAAGAAGATGGTTGGCCCCATCTGGGATGCAAAGAGATTAGCGGTGGCGGTGTGATCGATGGGAACGCCGGGGAAGAGGGAACACTACAAGGACTGTAGTCCTTAGAATTATTTTATAGATTAAAATACATGAGCGATGTCGGCATACTAGAAATCAGTCGCTGTCACTAAATGTAATGCCAACTTCCTGTTCCTCCTCTTCTCTTGTTCTTTCATACTGACTGAAATCCACCGACACAGTTCCTTCTTCTAGTAAGGTATCATCTTCCAGTCCTTTGTTACGTTCGAATAGTTGTCGTCCTGATTGAATTTAATACCATTTCAGATATGATTAAATCATTGCGCACCAGTCAAACGAGTTGTGAACTTTTTCCATTCTTCTCTTTCCTTCGGCGTTAATCCTCTTAGCTTTTCATCCTCCTCGATGGCTTTCTTTGCAGACAACTCCTTGTCGAACTTGGCTTTCCACACTTTGAACGACTCTAGGGTAACGGGAGTGCCGCGAGTTTTTGCCTCCTCTGCCTAAGGTAACATTGATTGAATATCGACATGGTCAAGGATGACGAAGAACTACCTCCAATTCCAAACGTTCTTTTTCCATTTCTTCACGTCTTCTTTGCTCTTTTTTAGCGCGAATATACACCGATAACTGTTCTCTAAGATGGGAGACCAACGTAAAGGTCATAGCCATCCCGAGATTGTCGTCGGCCTTATCAATTCTGTGAAGATGCATCTGGGACTTGGCATGGAAAAGGGAGGTACTTACAATTTTGTTCAGCTCTTTCAGAAGGTTCAGGATGTCATTATCGTCGACATCACCCTCAAGTATATCTAGCTTCAGGTATGGAATGGCTTCAGGATATCCTTCAGGGTAATGGACACGAAGTGCCAATTTCACTACAAAACTATGAGGATTAGTGTTAGCCAGCATGACTGTACATACAGTCAAGGATTCCATCTAAAGGATCATCTGGTTCAGCTTCAATCCTGATATCTCGTTCAGATAGTTCTTTGGTAAAGATTCAGTTTGATTAGACCACTGAATTATGGGTTCATAACGAACTCAAAAGTTCTGACGGATATATAGATTCCAAAACCTACAATAAAGCCTGTGAGTACTTAGTAGACCAAGCGTAAACATCATGCTACCTCCAATTCTTCCAGTAATATACTATCAGAAGACATTGAATGATGATGATAATCTTATGTGGGCTTGCTTTTTGTGACGAGCGTGACGCAGCCAGAGTTTTGCGGCTTCCATATTCGGACCAAAACAAAGTTACAACAATTTCTTTCCAACAAAACATAACTTGACTGATGCTGAAGGTTGTCCAACTTCCATCGTTGCTACGACTTACAGCTTCCAATGTGTTGAAGCACAATATATACCCCGTTCGTCTGTTACGGTCGCCTTTACCAATCCCATTTGCATCGTTATCCCAAGCTTACGCACGATCATTCGTCCTTCCTGGTTTCCCCCAAACCTCAAGTACAAATGCCATAGAGAAAAAATCAGATATGATGATCCATCAGGAGGTAGAGAAAAGAACTCGTTTCTCCAATGCTCGTACGGTGGAAGGATGCTGGCGAGAGAAGTCTGAAGAAATTATGTCGAATCTAACACGGCACCAACCGGCTGATGCATACACAGGTATATGTCTAACACAACAGTACCTAAAATGACACTTACTTATAGTTGCTTACTTATTCAGGTCGTAGTGTCAAGGTCAACAGAGGAAAAGTCAGTGAGGCTTTCAGAGCACTCGATGGCATTTTGCAGCGAAATAAAGTGCGGCAGTCACGACTCATGGAGAGACACGAAAAAAAGGGCATAAAGCGCCGCAGACTTAGTAGTGAGAGATGGCGGAGGCAATTTGCAAATGAAGTGAGTCGTTGCAGTTCAGGGACAACTCCACAGGTGTTTATTAGTCTCTTAGGTTCGGAAGAAAGTCCAATTGGTCATTAAAATCCGTAATCGTGGGGCATAATAAAAGCATCATTTGATACACATGCTTGAAGAGACCTTGCTTGTGACAGCGTTCGTGACAACATTGTGGCTTGTAAGTTACATGACCCTTCCGGACACGCATTCGTCTAATTTCGATGCTTCGTATCAGAGTAAAAAATCTTGTGGAACTTGCTCGTTACGCGTTGTATCCCCTAATAATTTAAACATAATAGAGACGCAACCTCAAGGTTCATATTGCTATTCCCCAGTTACTGTCCCTACCATATGGAAAGTACTCCTCAATCCCTTTAGGTGTTGCTTGGGGTAAGGGTAAGGTACAGTATAGTATGTTGCTTTCATTACTCTCTGGTAATAATCTTATTAATCGTACTCCCCGTCTTCGCATGGCCTGAAACGATTCAGATTTGGAGACTGGGTAGTGGACTGCAGCCTATAATGTATCAAACGGAGAATACTAGCCCGCGGTTTCAATTTTCTCCCTGAAATTAGTAAATTCATCACTAAATGTCGGTCTATAAAAATCATCCGCAGTGATCTCCGATTGCCTCACTTTCGGTAAGTTACTTGCTGTATGTAGAACGAGGCAAACATGCCCCGTTCTGAATGACTATGAAAACGACCTTCTCGAGTCGCATCTTGCAACATCTAACACCAGACCCTCTACTTCTTCTCACCCATCCTATCAACTTTATACCATGTGCTACAACGTTCGTTTTTTTATGTGCTTCTGAGACAATGTTCACATCTCTAACTCAACTTAATAGGTCATTGATGGCTGCTACTATTCTGAATGTAATCATTTTTTCCCGATGTCAACAAAAGTTCGAGATTGCTTGAGTCCGACCTGTATTTTCAGTCGACGACACTCTCCTGGTATGTCAGACTACCCAACTGGATGGTGAAGAAAAATAACCATAAAATTGCCAGATTGTCAATCCTCCAAATGTGTACGTTTAATGGCCGTCCCCGTCAGGAACCCCATCAGGTTCAGTCCAATGGCTTGCACGGATTGTAGAATCCATTCCTCCAACCCATATGTACCAACATAAAATCATCGATGCAAGATATTCAACATGATAATCAAAATTGTAAGGGGATTTAGTTAAACTAAACACTATCGCTCTAACGCTTCATTACCAGGTTCAGGCTTCCTACTGTGTTAATGTATCCCATCATCTCTAGCACTGGTTGCCATGCGGTCGATGTGTTAATAAGTATATAATAATAATTAAATATATGTAATATGAACAACGCCCAAGGACCTTAAATTTGGAATCGAAGCCTTGGTTCCTCCCAGAAATTTACGTGATTGTTGCCTTGTTTAGCTTTATGCTTCATTAGGCAGCCGGTGAAGTACAAGTTGAGGAACAAATACAAGACTCGCAGTTCATTGTACCCTTCTCAGCACATCTCAGCAACCAACCATTCTTATATCATGGTAGGACCTTTGATGAGCTCGAAGTTCAACCCTCCACCCAACAATATTCCACTATGTCTGATATTTATGAGTCTCGACTGATGGACGTTTTGAGACGTTATTTACATGACTTTCAACTACCGTTAATGCAATTCGATCCTTGGACGACGCTGCTTCCACCTCCCGGTCACAAAAGCCACAAAAATCACCTCAATGTCCGTCCTGAAGTATGGCGAAACCTCGAAAATATCTACCCAATCGAGATCGATGACATTCTATGGTCATGTATGCTTCTTCACATCTTGGTCGTGATACAATTTCTGAAAAGCGTAACTTTAGGGTTACAGACAAGAATCTCAGTGGAAATCACGGATGGGCATCTTGATGAGACTTTACATTCTCCTTATATTGAGGATTTCTCGTGGCATAGTACCCCAACGGATATACTGAGGTATTAAGACCAAATATCATGAAGAAATAGTCCGCTTATTTCTTGTAGCTTGGTGACATGGATCGACAAGTTGATGTTGACAACTACACAGCGAATTATGCATTTGATATATCCGGATACCAGAGATTGGGCTTTCTATGGGAACATCATTGAAGACCGTGATAGCGAGATATTTCAATATTTCATATGGAAGAGGGGAAATGATTCATTATCTCGTCATCCACAAATGATGAGAGACGCATCGCGAGGTGGGCAAAACATAGCGATTGTTGTACAACCACCTTGGATACTTTCTGCGCAAGACATGAAAGAATTCGCGGAGTCGAAATCAGTATGTACTAATGTCACACCAATGTGTCTGATTATCGACTTACGTTGGCGGCATTACACTTAGTTCCCGCCTTGCTACCTCCCCAGTTATGCTTTTCCTGCCTCTCTTGTAAGCAAACATAGAGTTTGGGCTAAGGTTAGTACCTCGTACCAGGTAAAAGACAAAATGTTAACCATTTCCCAGCTCTGGGATCTTTGCGTTCATCATAAGTCACCTTGGTTTGTGCTAACTTCATATAACCAATGGGTTTTTGGCACATTTTCACCAGGTATGCAGCACACTGTTATGACGAAGATATATTGGCTGACAGGAGATCCAGCCTGGAGTTCGGGATTTGTCACTAGTGTTTATGACATTGATAATCACCAAAACACCATTCTTGAATACTTGATATTTTGGGCTGCTTCAGCTATGGGTCGTCCAGGGACCTGCCCACGTCAGAAGGTACGATATCGTCACAACCCAACCATCTCAAGGCATCACCTGGATCTTGTGACATTCAAATAAAAATTTTCTTACGCTGGTCTTCCTTACACATAGGTTCCGGAACCAGTTCAGAATATATCCACCACCTCGGAGAGGATGAGAACAGTTTATGACCAAATACCCATCACCGAATCTGAATCTGGTTGGGACGGCAAAAGTGCTGGTATGTTCATGTCATTACTAAATCTGCATGCAAGTGAACGGCCCGTAGAACCCAGCTCATCTGCAGGCGCATGGTTCTCATCACAATCTGTTTCGGAAACAGGTTATTCCGCTTTAGTTACTCCAAGGAATAGGGAGCGAAAAGATGGACATGATTTCGTTCGGGAATGGATGAAGAATACCGAGCAGACATCACCACGAGCAATCATCCTGCCTGAAATTCTACATTCATCAGAATCTTCTGTTAGACGTCTTCTTTTTAACAATGCACCACAAGGCGATTGGCTGAATTAGTATGGATTTATTAACTAGTCCCTAATAAAATAATCTCTATGAGTAACTATTCGCTTTTATTTAACGCTGGATATTGGAGTGTGACCGCCATGGGAAGAACTGGGTGTTCTTCCCAACCCTGCTTCGGCAGAGATGTCATTAGATACATTGGTTATATTGGTTGTGATTTGATCCATGGGAACAAATAACTTCGACCTTACAGATTTTGTTGTGGGAGGAGGAACCTATGAATTAGGTTAGAATATACAAGAATTTCAGTAGCTAACACTCACTAAAACAATAGAAGAAAGATAAGGATAAGTTGCTTCGTCCTGAGCGGCATAGAATTCAAGAAGAATGTCAAGAGCGTCTACATAGAAAAACAACATTGATTATAGAGTGGTTATAGAGTAAACAGGAATATGCACCAGCAATTGATGCCAACTCTGAAATATCAAATGTATAGTAGTCGATAGCATAACGACTTGCGTCTGGAGATGGAGGTTTATGTGACGGTGGAGTAGGAAGGGAGGTAGTTGGCGCAGATGCAGATATGCGAGCGTCTAGAGAATTCGAATTGGGGCCATCATAAATGCGCTGCGCGAGCACATAACAGGCAGTCGCAACAATTTTTGGAGAAAATAAAATACACAAAGGTGTCCGATACCTGCCAAGATATAATAAGAGAATAATCTTTGTAGTAGTAAAAACCAGAGTAACTAACGAATCGTGTGCAATGCTCCACGCGTACTCCTGTAGCATTGGGTCGCTATCGCGAAACTCAAATAAATCGACGAGTTCCGCATGCGGACTTTCCACAACAAAATCAAAACACAAGGCATCTAATAGCACTTCCTCCGTCAAAAGGATTGCTGACAAACAGTGTTCAACTTCCTAGTTGTTTCTCAGCAACAACATTAGACAGAACATCTTGATGGACACACCTTGCTTTCCGCAGGAATATTGGCAATGTCCATGCCGCTTACTTTTGCTTGGTAGACTCGGGCGACATCGCGGAGTTTACGACCACACTCTTCTGTTTTTGTTGCAAGAAAAATACAAGATGCTGCTACATCCTTTAGGAATGATTATTACAATCACCGAGAAGAAAGTTTCTATTTTTACTTGTCGATGGAAATCTTCCATGGGGTACCGCATATAGAAGCGATGGAACCATGTTGCAGCTGTACACATTGCAGAAGTTGGGCTGGGGAGAAGAGTTAATTTAGTATTTTTAAAAAGAGTTGAATTAAGCACGCACAGGGCAAGAGAAGATCCAAGGCGAAAAAGGAACTCTACGCCACGAGCCCTGTCATACATCTCCTTCTCGAGGGAGCAGCTGGATGGGGTATCGTGCAAAGCTGATAAGGGAAAGAGCCATTGGGGAGAGTGGTGCCAGTGCATTTGAAAGAGGTTGTAGAAGATATATTACCTAAGGGTCAGACAGTGTAGTCCAACAGAGATAAACAAAGGTGTGACAGTGACAGGAGTGATGAAAATAGAAAATGACGGCATCATTGTCACTTACGCAAGATATGTTGAAATCATCCAACTCAAAAGCATGATATTTCGTAATGTTTCAATTAAATAAATATTCGACCTTTTAATTCCATTTTCAATCCCTTTTACGCTTAACACCATTATCTTGTTTTCAATCCAACCATATTGTTATGCTGGGTGCCAGCCAAGAAATCAGCCTCACGTTAAGCATCAGTTTTTCCATTCAATTTTCATAGGTTGACCACGCGTTCTCCTTCTCTATCGTCAGCAGACGTGGCCTCGGAAATCGGCGGCTGGCTGCGATGTTTTGTAAGTTACTGTTCTATCACTTCAATCACGGATGAGGCTTCCTTTTCCCCATACAGGAATACATTCTAGTCAAAATTGTACGTTTGATCACCTGTATGTACGCATATATTATTGACACAGCTCATGGAATGTCATCTCAATCAAAACTCCCGTCCGGCTAAATCCTATGCTATCGATTGTGAGCAACGAGTTCCCGGGTCATTATCACTTATCCCAGCACAGGTATCCACAAAGTTTCTTGTTTTCTGCTGCCGCTTCTCACGCCAATTATTGCTGGGATAACAACAGTTTATCGGCTTTTATTAACATATTCTTGAACCTCTTCCTCCAGTCCAATCCCCTAGTTCCGAGGACCTGGGAATTTTCGGAGTTACAGGTGCCACAGGATTGACAAGTCCCTTCTTTAATTTTTTCAACCTGTGGTAAACGAAATGTCTGAGATAACATCCGTCCAGGTGGCATTGGTTTACTCCTGGATGTATGTCGATATGTATATTCTTGGTAACATTCACGTCCCACCCACCACCCCATCGCGGGACTTTCCTTACTCCACTATCGTATCTCTCGGCTTTTCCTTCCCATTAAAGGTTAAGGGTTGACTCTATTAACACTGATTATTTTCATCCAGCACATTTGGTCCAACTAATTAAAGTCAATAACGGATATCAGCTCCCGGTACCACGCCTCTGACCAGCTGCATTCTCGCTCCTTATGCAGTCATCGCATTTCATATCAAGTAAAACATCTACCAAGAATCAGTGAAACATTGATATTAATTTCGGGTCAAAATAATCACGAACTATGTTGCGAAGGAAATTGTCGACTGTAAACAGTTCTATCGTCAGCTGGACTCGAGTTTTTGAGCGAAGGCTCACTATTGCCAACACGTTGTAGTGCAGTTCGGTCCGCAGTTTTCTGGGTGTGTCGTACTGAACTTGCAAAGGGGGTCTGCGCATTGGAGCTGTCCAGACAAGTTAGTCTTTAATTGAGTCCTTTATCCATTCCCATCATATCCTGACCAATACATCTGGCTGAATGACGCAGATGAATGAAATTGAGATAGACCAAGGTACCGAATTGACTGACCTGCCTTTTAGAATGACCACACTTCTTGAAGTCGTGTTGGACTCTATGACACGTCGAAGGTTATCAGGATGTTTGACGTACGAATGGGACGGCTTACTGGCGCCACCGGCACATTGTCAAGGGAGTTGAAGGACGGAGTGAAAAGAAGTTACAATAAAATGTTTAGGAGTAAAAGTTGAATTTATATTGCGAGAAACCCCAGTCTATCTAACAATGGAAAGTACTTATGCGTTTGATAAACAACCAGGTCATCAATACGAACACGTACCTTCCAGGTGGGCCTGATTGCAGGCAGGAGGATTATCCGTTCTTCAGGCAAAAATGCACCAGATCTGTCTAAATCAAGCGTCGTGCTTCCAACATAGCCATATCTTAATCGTGAAATCACCTTCCCATTGTTAAAATGCTAAAATCTAAAACCCAAATTTCAATATTCACGGGTTCCACGTCTCATGTTCGCAGCATGTATTTAATTCCATCGGTTTGATGTGCGCCGGAGTTTGGTCCCATAATCTTGGCTGAAATTTCTCTTTTAGTTATGTTATAAGGAGACACATCTTTTCATCGATGGTCACAGGAGCATGTGGTCAATCATGATTATGTTCTCCATTTTCAAAGGGCGAAGTGGTGATATCCATAAACCACTAAACCCTGCTCTGGTCACTGTCATGGACGCATGATTTATTTCTAAAGATAAACAAGGTCAACATAATATAATATAGTGACACTGCAGCTGAGGTCACCTCCGCATTGCCGTATCGCATGAATGCGGAAGCAATATGTCCTCCCGGTGTTTTTGCTTGAGATTATCGTTTTATCGCATATCCATCTAAGACTCAGTGTGTAATTAAAGCGAAAACGTTTACGAAATTGGCAATACTCCTGCTAAGAAAGCTAAGGCAAGTACTCGTCATGTTTGCAGCACATCATCCTGCGAACATTCCAACCAAATATTGACTAACGCCTTCAGGAGTTAAACTCCCAACATCTGAGAATACAAGCGATATTAAATCAGGCCTGCCAAGTTTCCTGTAAATGAGTGTTGTAAAAAATCGCCTGCAATTGACACACCTTGTGTAGTCCACATCGGGATTATTTTCAGATATTTGTTCCTGGGTGATCCTTAGGGGATGAGAACTGTGAGGTGCAACATCCGAGGATGACGTTGATGAGGTATTCGTATTCATCGATTGTGATGATTCTAATGCATGATTCGCCGCGGCGGATGCATCACTTGTAACAGGTCGAGAGAACGATAATATCTTTGAGTTGTGACTAGGGAGGTCGTATTGAGATAAAGGAAACAGGCGATGAAATTTATAGCTGTGTGATAGGAACAAAGAGGAACATATCAGAAAGATAACTACAACTAGTCGTTCGAACCTTACCTTTCTGCGAGAGCATAAAATGGCTTATTTGCTGCTCTAGCTATGATAGCGATTTGATTACTACCAACTGCATTGATGAGTCCTCCACTTTCAACAACAGCTTCTGAGCCGACAAGGACAAAATCCACTTTTTCCATAACATATGCAACGGCCGAATCGAGGATAACTGTGCTGGGAATGCCTGCAGCAGTCAGTGCTTCGGCGGTCTTGATCCTGGAATAATTCAGTTACGTATGGACATATATATTCTGGATCAATCACCCCAAGCCACGAGGTCGTGCCTCTGTCACATACACTTTCGTGTGAAACTATATCAGTTATGACAAGAGGAAGGCAGCATCCGGACCAACCTGATAACCTTTTCCGTTCGTGGGCCAACAGTAATGTCTGCATGACAACTCTAGAGTATGAATGTGTCAAAATCTTTTGAACAGAATCAATATGTCTACAAAAAGGACACTGAATCATGGGCTTGCCACAGATCCGTCCTTTATAAAACCAAGGACAAGCTCGGCAATTTTTTTGCGATAAGTTAGTGCTTCTGTAGCATAAGCTCGACCTTGCCGTATAAGTTCCCTCTTCAGATCTGCAAAATTCTGCAAACACTGAGCTTAGTCAAACCCTTTTGTATGAGAAAGTAAGGTTCTACAGCAGAGTCATGAGGGAATAGAGTAACAAATGCGATGAATAATTCGCAACCTGCGTTCAAGCCGATTGGATTTGATGTTCGTCGTTTTAGCTCTTCAGCTCCTTCGTTTAGTGCTTTTACGAGTTCGAACATTGTCCCAGCTAATTGCCCAATTTCTGATGAATAGATCGTTCCGAATTAATACTTCACTCGCCTTCAGAGTTTTCAATCAACTCCATAAGAGCGAGAATAGCGGCGAGGGGAGTAGATATCTTGAATAACTCAGCATTACTGGGGAAGCAATTGATGTAGTGATCATACTTCTTCATTCTTCAGGTTTTGTTGGAACGCTTGGTATACAACTGACAAAGGAGGATCGTTATCAAGCTTCCCATCTGAATCGGTTGGATGAGGGGTAGACATGTATGAATGGCAGGTACTCGATTCAATGTTCGAGGCTGAAAGTGGAACAAATGCTTTTTGTTTGAATTTCTCCTGAATTATACATTGACAGGATAACCCGGTAACTGGTGCCTTATTGATCATATGAGATAAATATATTTATTATGTTATTTAAATAATTGATAGTTACCTATAGTTACTATTTAAACGGTTATTCTTGCATGTCCATTTTCGTTATTGAAATTATTAATTTGCACGGCAGATGATGGATCATCATTTTTGTTGCTAGGTTTCTACATGGAACAAAGCAGCCTATAGAGATACAGGGTCGGTATGAGTGCGCCAATGAGCGAGTAAAACTATTTGTAACAAATTTTGACAATTATTATTTAATATGTAGTATTTGCGAGGGTAGTAAGACCCCGGGACCATAAAAGTTTTTCCACGTACAAATATGGAGTGTAGAGAGTGAGATTGATTTATAGATTGAGAGATGGGAAAGAGAAAAGTAAAGTAATTGTTTGTATTGTATTGTGGATAAGGGGTTATGGGGGTCCTGCTAACCTAAAAGAAAAAAAAGCTGTCGCGGGTGAATACACGTGTATTTTCGACCGACGCACAAAAAATGCCTGGATCGGTGATCGTTTTAATATTCAATTTTTCTTTGCCAACAGGGTCCTTGAACTGTCCAATACAAAAGCTCGCTCAGAACTATGCTCATTCTCATACCCTCTTCTCATTGACATCGTCATCCTCATAGTGTCTGTTCTCGCCGTCCTCCTTACCTCTCGAGCTTGTGCTTTTGCAAATTTGTTATTCCTTTGTCTCTCGCCTGTGAGGCCCACAGGCTACCAATTTATGTGAGCAAATACTTGCTCATATTACTCCTTACAGCTACTTATAGTAGCTTTCAGTGGGCTATCACTTCATAATACCCGTATCCTGCTCATGCAGTCTCCGGAAGTCAAACCACGGGCTGAGGTGGTGTTCTCCAGCGACGTAAAAAATATGGATGAGTGGGCAAAACGAACCCGAATACCACTTACCACAGCAGAAGCCTTAGGAGCGACATATGCCCGCTCTCATCGCTGGCTTCAGAATTTGAAGACACAACTCATTCGCGAACACGATTGGGTGGAGGCTCCGTCACCTGATCACCGAATGCTCTTCTCCCTAGAGACGACCTCTATATGGCGTTCTTCGGTCGGCTTGCCTGCAGGACCAAAATTGACACTTCAATTGCCAGTCCATGCCAGCTCCTTCTTTTCGCCTGAACGTCGTATCCAATGGCAAATGGTCTTCCATAGTGATATTTTCGAATCTGTGCGAAAAATCTGTCCTCCCATCAACGACATCCTAAGTCTCATTCAATGCCTCCTCACTGGTGTCGTGACCCTTGTCTTTGAAGAAAATTTGCCTAAAGGAGTCTACAGGACGACTCGTGGACTACCTCCAGTTTCATGGGTCAATGCCAATGAAGCTGCCCTGATTGAGGTTTTCGGACCTTCTCATTTTAAGGCTTTAAGACGAGCTTGTAATGACACATCCACGGCTTACAAGCTTGAGGTCCTTTAAAAAATGCTTCTATCTGCTAGGTAACTCTCCGGGCCGTTGCTTCGATGATGCCGTCCCACGGAAGAGTAACGAGATTATATTCTTGACAGATAATTTTTAATGTAATTACTTCTCTTTCCATTTTTCAGTTATCCATGGTTGTTGTTCTTTCTACTGTTATGCTCAGATAATCATAATGTTTCCTTTTCTTCCACATCATATAATTTATCTTTTCCACATTATGCATATATAAATATCTGTGTCCGTCTTAATGCATCTCTTTCCTGCATTCACAATAGCTATCTCCCTAGATTTAGTACTCTTCTCTGTCATATTAATACTCTTGTTCCATCAGTTCGGACCAATTCTACAATGCATATATACATTACTTAAATATGACTCACTCCTCTCAACCTGCTCAGGTTAACGGAGTTTGCCGAAAAGACATTGTAGAGGGATCACATTACAAACTACCGTTCCAAACCGCAACCTCAATCGATGTCTACTGTTGTTAATTGCCAGAGCAAATCTTGTCCCAATGGCAACCCACCATCTCGACTAGAATGCCCAACTTGCAATAAGTCCGTTGTTCTGTACCCTGCTGGTGGCACATCTACTTATGTTTGTATATCATCAGGCTTGGAATAAGAGGGTCTTTCTTTTGTGGACAGGAGTGCTTCAAAGCTGAATGTAAAATTTAATTCCCTATTTATTCGTGCCTCTGCTAATCTCAACAGGGGTATCTACTGTTTCTATGCAGAATTTTTTGATATACTTACCAATCGGCATAAGAAAAACCACAAATCTGTGCATGAACTCCTGAAAGCAGCGGAAGCATCAGCCGGTATGTTTTCTATGAATTTTTACGTACTTATAAATCCTCAGCCTCACGATCTATAAAGACAGTACCTACAACCCGTTTAGCAGCTATGTATTCACTGGTTCGGTTCGTCCCGTGTATCCACTTTCACCCAAACGAAAAGTCCCCGATCATATACCAAGGCCTGACTACGCTGTTGATGGTAGTAATTTTGTAGCTTCTCACACTCCGAAAAGCTAACAATGAGTTGTAGGAAAGCCATTATCTGAGATTAAAAAGGCTGGTCAGCCCCCCAGGATTTTAAGACTCGAAGAGCAAGAAAAAATGAGGACTGTTTGTCGGGTCTGTCTCCACTATTTGGTATACGATAGTTTGTCTGACACTGCCTATCCAGCTTGCAAGGGAGGTATTGGATATTGCGGCGTCTCACGTGCGCCCCGGGATCACGACGGACGAGATAGATGAGATTGTTCATAATGCGACCATCGAGCGTAACGCCTATCCATCCCCTTTGAATTATCGTAATTTTCCCAAATCTGTGTGCACGTAAGCGCTGGTGTTTTACCCCATTGATTTAACTACAATGCTCTTATAGTTCTGTAAACGAAGTCATTTGTCATGGCATCCCTGACAAACGGAAGTTGAAAGATGGTGATATAATCAATATTGGTAAGTCACTTCTCGACATATTCTAATAATCAAAAATGAACTTTATTGTAGATGTCACACTATATTATGACGGTAAGTCAGCACATTCATATCAACCCGGACAGGATATATATAAGTGTTCGAAACAGGTTATCATGGTGATTTGAATGAAACATACCCTGTGGGTAACATCGACGACGAATCCAAAAAGTTGATTGAAACGACGCGGCATTGTTTGGACGAAGCGATAAAGTTATGTAAACCAGGAGCATTATTCCGTGACCTGGGCAAAGTCATGTTTGTACGAAAATGGTTTCAACAGTAACATACTGACATGAATTAATTTCAGTGAGCCAATTGCGCGAAATAACGGATGTGCTGTTGTCCGAACCTACACTGGCCACGGGATCAATGATCTTTTCCACTGCTCACCTAACATACCACATTACGCAAAAAATAAAGCAATCGGAACGATCAAAGCAGGAATGGTATGAAATTCCATGACCAATATCGAGAAGCTATTTTCTCACATAAATATGCAGGTTTTCACTATCGAACCTGTTTGTGCTACGGATTACAATCAGCGTGCCTCTACTGATTATCGTTATATATAGATGATCAACATTGGTCACAACTGGGGAGATGTTCACTGGCCAGACAACTGGACAGCAACAACTGTTGACGGAAAAAGAAGTGCACAATTCGAAGACACTTTGCTGTATGTTTTTCCAAAAATTTTCCAGTTTTCGAATTCATTTTCTCTCACAGGATTACCGAAACAGGGGTTGAGATTTTGACTGCTGGAAAGAAAGTCTAGCTACTGCCAATCCTAGTCAATCAAACAACCGTATAGTATTGCATTACTGAGTCACATATAAAGTTTGTCAATTACTTATTGCTATATGCAGGCGGCACATGGTAATGTCTTTTATGACGTTTTTTCATGCTTGTCCCTACTGATTTCTGCGTTGAGATCCTGGGTGACATCCTTGAACTGTTCATCGCGATCGACCACAGCCAATCGGGCTACAGCTATGCCATCGGAAAGGCTTTGTCTTCGTGTCCTGTTATTTTGCCGGGATTGTGTTTCCACTTGTGAAAGCACTTTAGGCTCTAACGGGGAAAGACGTAGTTTCTGTAAATCGGCGTAAGAGCTTTGCCTGCTACGTGATTTGTGTGACGTATGACTCGGGTCTTCAACAATCCCAACAACGTTATCGTAATCTCCGGTGTCTTCATCGTCAGTATCATCTGGGGTACCTACTCTACTGGGTTCATCTCCTGAGAAACCACCCCATGCACTTGTTCCATGCTTAGCACTCCTACTCCATCCAAAGAGACGTTCATCGATCCATGTCATTGGATGTGTAAGTCCAAGGCCTTGGGCATCCACTGCACCTGTACCACTTTTTCGCCGCCAGAGTCCCGGAGTACCGCTTGAAGGAGGAACACTTGCTGAAGGAACAAGAATGCGGGACTAATCGAAATTTGTTCTTAATCAAAGTGAAAATTGACAATAAGACAGAACAAACCTCATTGAAGTCTTCGTACAGTTGTGGACCAAAATCATTGATCAGACTGGCAACTTCGTTCGAGAGGTGGACCCGCATAGCTTTGATTTTGTTCAGAGACCTTTGTTGTCCAGGAATTAATGCTAAAATTAACGGGGGGAGCGACCTAAAAAAAACCAGGGTTACACCGTACTTATTGGTTATAGAAAATTGAAACATACTTCAAAACATCCATTCCAGCCTCCCCGAATTTAAGAGCGGCATAGTTCATAAATGGCAGGAGAAATAAGACAAGAAAGGGTGTTCCTATTCTCCATTGTAAAGGAGCCTTTGCACGAATAGCTACTACCGTAGCAATGATGGCGTAGAGAGTATAAAGGACCGGAGTTACACCGAGGGCAATCAAAACCTTCCAAGTGGCTAAAACATCCCGCCCTGCAATTTTGACAACTGAGGCGGCCAATGCCTCTGTAAAATGATTTCGCATTAACAATTTAGGTCAAGAAATGCAACCGCGATCATTACCTTTTGCTTTCCTTCTTGAAATTAGTGAAGCTAGGATGAACATCGGACCGTTAAGTAGCGTTCCTGGCAGGGATAGAATTGCCCAAAAGATAAGAAGTCCAACACGGTAAATAAGTAGACCCAGGGTCTTCCAACTGGCTTTTTGAGCTCTTGGAACCTGTCCTTTCGTTAGAATGAACAATAGCAATATGCATATACTCACCTGGTGGTCCCTAAGACCAAGATCTCTTACTAGACGATTGTATTTGAGAACATCTCGTCTTAAATTTTGTACACGTGGTTCATCCTTGAAATGAACGTAACCCTCCAGTAATCGTCTGTTGAGTTCCACTACTTGTCCCAAAGTCAGGTGTTGTCCAGGGGTCTTGTACAGTCGTCGCACAGCTTGTATGAGCTGTATCATGATTCCTTAGTTGATACTCTGAACCGTGGATATTGAAACTGACCATGAGCGTGTCATAATCTGGCGCACGAATCGTAACTGTCTTAAGTGCATCATAAACAAGGTCAAGGAACTTCGCAACCGCTTCCCGTTTTTGAGAGCCTCCTTGTTTGAACATTTCCACAAACTCAGAAGGCACATCCAAGGCAGCACCGAACTCTACTACCGCTCTGGAGCGAAACCGATGCGCGTGGAAATAGGAAAGCCCAACCGGTACAATCTTGACGCGAACGCCAGGGTCATTTGCCATTGCCCCAAGAGCCATGATAGACACCCCTGCTTTGAGTGGTAATAAATCAGTACGATCATGGCTACCCCCTGTTACATGCGTAAGTATATCTATGCGCAGTTCGGGAAAAAGCACTTACCTTCGGGAAAAATTCCGATACTCCCACCGCGCTTTAAGCATTGGTAGACGTGTCGGTACATTTCTTGCTGATCCACAAAAGGTAGCTTTTTGTACTCAACCCCTTTTATCCCATCTTGGCTTAACTCTTGAACTTTCTCTCTTAAGCGTGCCGTGCCTTTACCGCTTTCTCCCCCGAACTCGCGTTTGATTCTCAGTTCTGTGTCTGACAGAACCTCGCTCACTTCAGCAACCGATGAGTTTAAATGTTTGGGTAACAGAATCTGCATTCGGGGGCTGAACTCTTTGAGAAATTTCGTGTCTTCTCCACAGACCAAGCATGGATCATCAGGGGAAAGCCAGATACGACCAAGTCCGGGTGTGGCAGAGTCAGCAGCACGAGAAACAGGGACTAGGGAATGTAAATAACAAAATGCGGTGTAGTACGAGGGCCGTGCTCACTGCTGTTCATTAGCCTAATAAAGAATCCAACAGCCTTCCTTTCTATGCTCTTTGCAGCTGCAAGAAATTGGACCTGTCGGTGAGTTTCCCGATACACCTCAAGACTTAAGAGAAGGGGATCAAGAAACTAGTAGACATGAGAATATAGTTGTAGGAGGGATGGAAGGTACGTACCTGGTTGTTGTGAGGTGCCCCAACGAATATGACGGGCCCTTCCCGAGGAATATTGAAGGCACCCCGAGGACGTACTTCCCTAAAGAAAATTTGGGTCACAGTCCTCCAGAAAAGCATAGTAGCGTCATAGGTAAATGACTTTTCCGGGACATTTTGAGTGAGCTCAGGCATTGCGGGTTGGATTAACGCAAGTCAAGACATTTCCCCCTAATGAAGCCAATCACCCCAAAAATAAATAGTACCAAGCAACCAAATACTTCACAACTCTCGCGCGAACACTATGAATTAATGATACAGTTTGCTATATGTATATGACTATTACGCGACTGGGTGTGAGTTATACATGCTTGCAGATAGAGGTCAGATAGAGTATAGAATCAATCAACGACAAGGTCTATTGCTAACTGAACGAAGTCCGTGCTAAGGATGGTGTGGTTCGGCCCTGAGATGACGCACTCGATCGGTACTGAAAAATGTCATGCAGCCTTGAAAGTTTATCTTGCCCGTCAGTATTTTCTGTCAGTGAAGCTCGAGGAGAATTGGGGGTTGTGTCTGATTGCATGTTTGCCGGTGATTGATGGTTTGTCTCGCGGTTGTATTCGAGTTCTGTAAGAATAGGGTAAAAAATAAACAAAGACAAAAAATGAGAAGACGAACTTGAAAGGGTATCAGCCACGGCAGCATCACGTTCCTGATCTTCAGCGGCTCGACTTGCCAATGCACGGTTAATGTATTTTCTAAATGCGGCACCAGTAGATTCAAGCATTTTTTCTACGCGAGGACGCTTTTGGGGGTATGTTTTTAGGAATTGGTGAAGTTTTGTGATGCCCTCTTTATGCAAAGCGCCTGTCGTTTCACTAGATATTTGTCCTATGATGGTCAAGAGTTGTGCATCTGGATCGCTATCCTCAGCATTTGGTGACGAGCTTCCATTCAGGGAGGAAGATTGACTGGGATTGGTCCTGTGACTTAACGGCCGACGTATTGCGGTTGATTCTTGGGGGGAGATTGGTCTACTAGATGCTTGTGATGCTTGTGATACTGGTCTAGTACTAGGTTCTGAAGGCATTGCTTCGCGACGAACTTCAGTTCGAGACACTGAATTGACGATGCGATAAACGTAAGGATAGACTATCGTAGCGGAGGGATCATCAAATGAAGCAGATAGTAGTTCATATGTGGCATCCCCGTAATGTCCTGCATAGCGAGTTTGTTACAGGAAAACATAAAAGTTAGGTCAAGCTTGACTTACCAACGATATGTTGAATGATGATTTTGATGGTCCTTAGTGGCATATCACCACAAGGAACTTTACTGGTCGCACGAGCACGCCATTCATTTGGTGGGACGGACTGAAGGAAATGTTCAATAGCTGGGAAAAGGTCAACTGGATCAAGATGAGATTCAGCTAGGTCTTGTGGTATATTCCGTGCCAATTTCCAGACACATTTCAATACTAGCTCTGCGACTTTTGATTCTTTAGACTCGGGCAGAGTGCCATTACTCGGGAACGGTTTGACAATTTGTAGGAGGAGAGCGAATAGGGCACTACTTAAGATATTAGCTATGAAGCCTTTCAATGACATCGTACTCACCGGAAAATGGACATTCTCCTGCCAGTCGCGAAGAGTCGCAATATGATCATATTGATAAAACGGGACAAGTCTTTAACCTTCTTTACTGGGCTATCATCAGTTTCGAGGAGTCGGAGGGTCAACTCCTCTAGCAAAGATGTCAAAATGTCCACTGTCAAAGATTCGGCTAAGAATGGATGGTCGCAGAAATTGTTCAGCGTTTGTATCAAATGTTTAGCAAGTCGGAAATTATCATCTGAGAGAAGATCTTCAGGGCGTTCAAAGACATGGGCCATTTGTAGAGTTATCGTTTCCACCAACCCCTCCGTATGTTCTGCAAGTTCATGGTATTTGGTACTCGTCGACCCAACAGATAGAATTTTCTGGATTTTTTTGAGCGCATCAACACTTCGGGATGCATCATTACTTAAGATACTGGAAATAGTGACTGTTATATCGTCAGATGCTTCTGGGTGTGATAGGACATCGTCTACCACATCGGCCGATATGGGTGTAGGTGTGTAGGTTGGTTGTGCATCATCAGGGGTATCTTCCAATTGAGGGGCCGGATTGGAAACTGGAACAAGGTTGGGTCGTGGTCGTCCAAGTTTAGATGGCATCAGACTCTTCGGTTTGTTGTTTCCTGCGGGAGTCATAGATGCAGCAGATGGCAAGCTGGCGGGTAATCGAGAAACCTTCAAGGGAGAGTCAGCTCTTGGGAAAGCGGGAGGGACAGGAGATGCTGCTCTCTGCGCCGGAGAGGCAGGTCGGCCTATTTTTGACATGGCTGTCACCGGAGTCGTAGGACGAGGAATCCCAGGATTCAGACGAGCAACCCCCTGAGGAACCAATGTGTCTTGTTTTTGGTTAGAACTAGGTCCAGGTACACGGCGCAGTCGTTCCTCCAATTGAGTCTTATCTTTGGGTGAAAGGTTGCCAACAAGCGACCATATCTTCTCTCCAACCAACGTATAAACTTCACTAACCGGGAAATTAGTATTTTATCTAACAGATCATCACTAATTGCAAACCTGAGAGTGGTTAATGCTGATTTGCGGACTTGTGAGTCTTTATCAGATATCATAGAACCTATTAAAGGAAGAGATTTGGAAGGTTCGCAAGCCCCTATTCCCGATTTTTTAAAGATATAGCCCAGTTCATCTAGAGTTCCTTGACGTGTTTTGGCAACTTTTGCCTTTAAACCGTGTTCCAACAGAATTTGAAACACCCGGCTATATGCATATACTGTGGGTAGATTTCGAAAATTTTGCTGTACTCGGCTTCGGACTTGTTCTCTGGCATCGCCAAGCTATTGCTGATATCAGACTGAGTACTCGCGCGAGCTGTTTGCTTACCTTAAAAACCATTGTTGGCACAAAGCACAAGGCCTCGTTGTCCATCAGCTGGTAATTGATGCTGCGGATGAAACTCAGAATAGCCTCTATTACATCCAAGCATTTTGAGATCAGGTTTGGCTGCGGTTCATGGCTTTTGATGGATACATATTTGAGCGGTAAGTCAAGATTAGCTATACAGAGTGCAGCGACGTCGTCATCTCCTCCACAAGCACTTGTGAAGAACTCGGCTATCATCGTCAATCCACTAACATGGTCATTGACGGCATTGTGATCATGACTGAACAATTTCGCAATTAAATCCTTTGATACATGGGGCTCCATTTGGTTCTGTAGATATTCCGCAAGATCCTTTCTCGTTGGACCACCTTCGTTGACCCAACGGAGCGGATCTTTTCCTAGTCGTGTTTTCTTAGGATCCACATTCACGGTAGTGAAAAGGAGAGATTGTATGGGCGTAGCGGAGATCGTACTTGAAGTGTTGACACTGGCCATAGTCGCCTTTGTGACCAGATCTGGTGCATTTTCAGCCTTGCTCAGTCCTAAGGGAAGCTTTCTTCGCACAGGAGCCAGTTTGGTAGCAGGTTTGGCGACAGCGGTTTGAGGTACTGCAGCAGTTTCCGATCCTACTATGTCTTCCGTTGCAGGTGGATGTACATTAGATGTTTTTGTCGTGTTTTTGTCATTAGTGCCCTGCACAGCTACCGGTCGAGCTGCTTGGATGAGGGGCGCCGCGCTCGCTCTGGATGCAGGCTTTAATGAATTCGCTTGTTGCATCACGTAATCAAAACCAGCATGTTTTACGAGAATGGGTAGAAACACCTGGGCACCCTTGCGAACTTCGCTATTACGATCATCGAGAGAGGAAAGAATTGAATTCGACCAGGGTTGTAGATCCACAGATGTCGCAGTTTCGTGGTCGTTGAACCAATCTGCCAGCCATTGCAGCAAAGTACCTTTCTGCAAAGGGTTGGATGTCTCCAAAGCTGTAGTAAAGCCCGAAATCATGGAGTCGACCCCATCACAAGCGGTAGCAATGGCTGTCAAAGTTTGGAGGGCAGTTGCCCGTATTGGAGCCTTTTGATCCGCCAGGACAGACGAAACGGGTAAGACAAACAATCGGGAGTATCTTTCAAAAGGCTTTCCCATACCGCTTGCTATACGCGAAACTATGTCAAGTGCTAACGATTGAACGGCTTTATTGGTGTCTGTGACTCTAGCTTTCAAAATTTGACCGATGTCCCCTAATTCAAACAGATTCATACTGGTTTATATGATGATTTCAAGAAATACAAACCCATGGTGCCTTTCAATCGCTTGTTACTTCCTTGATCCAGGATAGCCTGTAAGGCTTCGAGAGCTTCCTTTTTCGTTTTCCAAGCATCACTTTTCGAGTCAGCCAAAATAGTTGTTCCTTTGAGGAGACCGTCGATCTCGACTCGTGGGAAGAGGTCGTCCAAAGGATCATTCCTTGCCTTACCGATATTCGAGGTGGAGGTGGTGTTCAAATTAGCCAAATCTGCAGATGTTCGGGACGGTTCCGGTACACTACTACCCTCAGCTTTATCGAATTCACTTTGTATCGTATTGAGCAGCTGGGGATTCAAATCCTCCAAAAGATCCTTGATACCTGAGAGCCTGGTGAGTAAAATATGGGACGTGACTTCACGACCTTACCGGGCCCTGCATATAATTTGACTGTTACAAGAGTTTTTGTTGCATTTGTACGGACGGCGGCATTGGAATTTTGCAGAGAAGCTTTGAGAAACTCTATCAGACTTCGCAAAGTTATCCCAGCAATCCCGAACTCCGTCAAAGCCGTACTGACCCAAGTCAGCGAATCGGCAAGAACTTTAGGTGCCTTCTGTTTGGACAAAGGCTCGTATGCTAGTTAAATATTGAGTTCTATTTTTGTATGAGTAGTCTGATGTATACCTTGATTTAGAACAAACTGTAATGAAGTTTTCTCAGCAAACGCGATGAGAGAGTCACTGGCAGGCTTCTTCAATTTCAAGTCGCCCAATTTCTCTGTAAGATGAGGGACACAAAGAGCAGCGCAGGACCGCCCAAACGACGAAGACTTTTCGGCTAAAAGACTAAAGATGCCATATATTTTTGCCGAAACCTATATCAGGTAAATGGTACGTGCTTCCGTAGATCGCAATATACAACCGGACATACCTGAAAATTCTTTTCTGCCCATCCTCTTTTTGCAAGTGCCCTCACTATAACTTCAGCATCAAGTTCGTTGATTTCGTTGTCAACCCAAGTCGTCAATTCTTCTAGTGCGGCAAGCCGTGTCTTCCAATTTGCATCACCAAGATCTGTTAGAATATTCGAAGGGATTAGCTCCATAACGAGTGTTTCTGCCTCTTCTGGAGTGTGTTTGTACTTGAATGTATCGAGTCCACCAGGTGTTGCCTGTCCACTTGGCTTGGTTTGCTTGGCCGCGGTAGGCGGAACTTTTTTGTTTGCTACAGCAGAGGCGGGAGCCGCGGATGGTTTTTTCACCTGATGATATTATTTAGCTTTTGATTGTAGTAGTGGTTAGGGACTCACAGGCTTCATAGGGGGTTTAGCTGGTTCTTTTTTCGGGGGCGCTGATTCCTGATCGTCTGTTGGTGGCGGCTTAATGGCAGCGTTGGGCTTTTTAACCACAGAAGGGCCAGTAGTGCTAGGCGGCGCGCGCGAAGGAACGGTCCCAACTTTGCATTTCACGGAAGATTTTTCATAGGCTTCCTTCACTTTAGTTTTCCTGACTTCGGCTAGACTTTCCATGATAGCGTTTAGTGGACGTTCTCCAACCATTTTCATCAAACAGCCTAAACATGTGGCTGCTTCATTTCTGGCAGATTCGAAGCTATCTTCTAATAATCCCGCTAGTGCCTCAGACAATGGCTTGATTTGAGGTTGCGGTATTGGCGTCACTGCCAATGTTATGCATCGACCCAAAAATTTGAGAGACCCTTCTTTTACTTGAGGGTTCTTTGACTTCAGGGCATTTTCAATATCTGGAATAATCTCTTGCAATGACACCTTTGGGTGGGATTGAATGAGAAAATGGGTTATTTACAAACTGTTGAACTTACCGTAGCAAATACAGCATCTAGAGCGGTGCCGATTACATCAGTAACACTGGTCTTTCTTTCTTTTAGCCGTTCCAACATTTGAGGTACAACTATTTCGCGATATTTTGCGAAAGCTTTCATCAAGCCTTTCGCCAATTCCTCAACGCATGTTGCGGCAACCATGACACAGTTGATGTTAGCATCCGATGCTATCCGTGATGCCAAAGCTCTGAGAAGTTCCGAAAGCTCAGGAACATCCTTAATGCGAAGAGACGACGTCAGCATGGTGGCTAATTCATCGAGGGCCTCCTTGCGTTCTTTCCATTTGGATGATTTAAGGGCAGGATGAAATGACTGTGGTAACTTAGGAATAATGTCAACGGCTTCCGCGAATTCGCGAGGATCCAATGGCGCTTCCTCTATTGAAACATATGTTCAGTCCGAGATGAGACAAGTAAATAGAGACTGTGTACCTGTAGATTCTACTTGATCTGCTTCATCAGGTGCTCCTGCAGTTTCTAGCTCTCGTGCATGCGCTCGAGTTAACCTCTCAGGTTTTACACTTCCTTTGCCTCTCTCGTCTTTGTCCAGTCCCTCGAATGCTTCTTTCAATTCCTTGACCTGAACAGGCTTGAGGTCATTGAGCCAAGGATCAATACTAGTGCCAATATACTGATAAAGGGTATGTGCGAGGTTGGTGCCTTCCGAACGAACAGTTTTGTCATTATGGGAAAATATCTTTGGCAGTGCTTTCAGTATGGCGGGTGGTTGAGCGACCGATGTCCCAAATAACCTAGATCACAAAGAAGTGAATAGTGTGTATTTGATAGCTGAACCTCCTATATGGGGCTTACCGAACAATTTCTTTCAATGTTAAAACACAAGCTGCCACTGTCTTCGGTTGCTTAGCGGATAATCCTGGAAGAATGTCACCCTAACGTAGGCATGAGCATTGGTGTATAGAATATTCCCGTTAACATACCACAACACCAGCTGCACCATTCTCGACTTCTACATATTGCAAGATGAGCTCGATTGCTTGATTCTTAGTCCCTAAACGCGTGGATCCCAAGCATTTATCCACCAAAGCAGGAACCACCCCGTCTCGCGTTTTGGCAACTGTCTCTCCAGCAAACTTCACTAATGCCACAAGACATTCGACGCCTTTCTCTTGTGCTACTGCATTCGCATCAGTAGCAAAGCGTTTGAGCAATTCTGTGTTATTAACATAGGGTTTGAATACTGGATCGGTATCGGATGCCGAAGTTTGGAATGATTTGATGAGGGAGTCGTATGCACTGACACGAGCCTTCCAATTTTTGTGAGATAACCTGTCTGCTATGGGTATTGAGGTAAAATCCTCCTCCTGAGGGGGTGGGCCGTCCATTCACTATTGCTCCAACTATAAATCACCAAGCGACCAGAATGAGGGACAATAGAAAGGAAAGGCAATGAGGGGGAAGACTAGCACTGATGCTGAAGTACAATACAATTTCGAAAGGGCAAAAGGTTGAAGTTCGGATGGGGCGGTCTCACTTTATCGAGTTGAATCACGTGATACATTGAACTATGTCTTAGCCTAAACTAACTATTCGTATTACCGACCAGCTAGACCAGCCCCTATTGTAGATACGAGTTCCATAATATCTTGTATTTCTTTATCCACGCCAAATCCTTCGAGTTCTTTCATCCTTGTTTCTGTATCAGCGTGTTTACGAGCTGATGCATCACTCTCGTTTTCAAGACCAAGTGTGTTGTATACCACCGCAACCATGTATTGTACGTCCTTCAATTGATTGAGTGCCTGGATTGCCGTAAAATCAGTTTCCGCTATAAACAGGTATGGCAACGCTTTGTTGAGTGTCTCAGCTGGAAAACGGCATGTCAGCATGCTATAGGTACTGTTGCCTTACGTCAAACATACGATCGGAATCTGCCGTCAGAATCATACAACGAGCGAGAGTGAAACAAGCAACTGCGCGTTGTTCGAGATCATGGCCGCAAATTATCTACAAAAGTTAGGGTTTATACCAGTTATATGGAATCAGTCACAAACCTGAGGCATAATCTCGTTCAATATTTGAGTGCATCTCTTTGATAAGCCAAATTCAAGACCGACGTCAGCCAAAAGAATTATTCCAGTTCTATATTCATTCATACGACAGAGGAACTCAGAATGCCAGAGAGCTTTCAAGAGGTGTTCGATGGTTGCTGATGCTTGGCCATGCTTCTGAACGAAAAGTTAGAACAATTTAACACACCTAGAATTAACTTACACGCATTTTCAGAACTTCAAACAAAGAGTTCCGTATCTTTCCCATATATCCACCTTCAGTAACGAAATGATATTCTTTCTCGCTGAATGGTCCTGTTGGACGACGAGGGAGCAAATACTCATAATATAATCGGTCCTGACCTCTACTAGTACTCAGTGAGGAAACAATTACATGAATATGACATACGCACTGCCGGACTGCACGAAGAGCAAGAATGTGCCATATTTCAGAGGCCCATGCAATAAACTCTCGAAGGGTCAAACTCCGCCATGTAGTTGGCTCAAGGAGCATTGCCAGAGCTAATTCATATTTTCCTAGGCGTGCTTGCTGTGTTATCACGTTAAACCTTCTTTCCATTGACAAATAAAACGTGTGCGAACCCTCCATGCTTTATTCAGAATCAGTGTGATGGGATTGATGCTCTCGTTTTCAGGGTCAGCAAAGGCTATCACAATGTCCTCTTCTATGCCTGCAAGTTCATCACACCCTTCAATAACGATGAGCCATAATATATTTCGTCATGGCTTTCGGTAAACATACCCGCTACGTTCCACAAAACAGACTGTACAGCATGAAAAGCCCATTGTTCCTCTTCGAGAGGGACTGCAAGACGTAGTTCACACCAGTGATCATAGAGACCCAACGCTTGAATAGTTTTGGTAAAAGATAGCCCAAGGGGTTGTTCCTACTCGTTTTGGTTTATTGTTCATATTTCAGGTGACGACAATTGTGGAAAAACATACATTTTGCTCCTCAGCAAGTTTTTTGACGTCATATAGTAAGTCCAGGGGATGGAGATCGGGTTGTAGTTGGTTAAGAACAGGCTTTGTTGCAGAAGATGGTGGAGGTAAACGATGAAGAAGGCTTTATTAATAGCACCATGAGTTTGGAATATGTTATATCCAGTCAACAGTAACGCACCTCATACAATGTTGAAGAGTCTTTCTGTCACCACTGGTTCTTGCTACAGATACTGCTTCCATCAAGAGCTAATACGATTTCAGGACATGTCAAGATCATTCTTAGATGACCATACCTTTTGGGCTGCTGCATATTCATCTTGAATATAATGCATCCGTGCCAAGTTTAACAGTGCATGCTGCCTATACCCACTGCAACAAGTGCGAGAGGTTGAAATATGTCCCACTGTGATCTTGGTGCACTTACGAATCGTTATTTTCGTGGAAACGCTGCTCAAAAAAGCGTTGCAGATTTTCTGCAGCTATCTTCTCATCCCCCACAGCTTGACCTCTCTCCCAACTGAAAAACAAGGTTCTTATATGAATAGGAAACAAAATAGCAGACCCAGACTTACACTTCATATGTATGTGGTTTTGCCCAGGAATTGTTGTCTGCTTGAGTTCTGTAGATCAAAAGCTCTGTTTTGTTAATGCGATGAGCAATAATCTAATACAGAGAGCGACATTGATCACCATGATTAAGCTCATCTTTGTGTATGTCTTCATAGCCAGCTTTATCATTGCCATTGTACCAGGCTTGACAATCTTTTTGTAGTTTGACTACACCAGAAAATGACAGTTTCAAAAAGCTGAGGAAGCATCGGCGGCAGAAGTATCCAAAGATCGACCTGCGCATCTTTCACATTGCCAGGTGTCGATATTTGGAATTACAGTCTTTAAAGTTACTTACAAACACTGCGGGTTCCTGTATGATTATAGTTGTGTTATACATACATGACAAGTATCGTCTTTACTCACATCATCAACTTTCTCTGCGAAAAGTATTGTCAAGTCTAGAATAATGGAAAAGTTAGATTATGTTATGGGATTGGTGCTTCAACAGACTTCCAAAGAAATTAGCTAAATTTTCAGCCGTGGCAACAACGTCATGCTAAACGAATGGCCTGTCAGTTATAGATCAGGAGTAAAGAATACACCCACAGCGTTGTGGATGGATTGCAAAAACTCTCGACATTCGTTTACATCAGCTCTTGGCGCACAATTTAACTCGTGAAGTATCTCATCGTGTGATTTTGGTTGGACTACCTGCTCATCAATGAGTACTACATTCAAACCAAATTAGGGATATTTACCTCGGATATTTCATTCAGGAGTATTCGATGTAGATGCAATGCAAAAGGCGGAGGAAGTCTCTTTATTTCGAGGTCTTTGAAGGCGAGCATCAAAATGGTCAACAACCCAACGTGGTGTGGCCTGAGAACATGTTCAGATGGTGGAGGTACTTCGTCCATTTTATTCTAGGTTATGCAGCATAGTGTAAGTGTTGTATTTCCGACATCCTAGCAATCAACTTAAACTTTGGCGGTCAATGTGTGTTGTGACCACCTTATTCGGTCACGGTTTCACAAATCGGGAACGAGTCGCTAAGATTTTAAATTTTCGAATTCTTAAATTGATCAGGATGCCAGTGAATGCCCGGAAAACGCGAGCTGCACCAACTACTCACGTTCGTAAACACTTCTATTAATTATCAGTTTAGTGACCGTAATGTATATAGGTATCTAACAAGAGGCGTAAACTTTCAACCAATAAAGGCAGCAGTACAAATGCAAATGGCATCAAGAAAAGTCTAAAGGCGAAGGGCAAAGACAAAGCGATGGACAGAGGAATTATTCCCGTCCCTACCCACGAAGACGAGGATGTAGAGTTATCGGACCAGGACATTGAGACTCTCAATGAACTAGGCAATGCAGTTTCTTTCCTAGGAGCGATGGATCATACCGCAATTATGAGGTTAGTTTTCTTATTATAATTCGTGATCATATATAACCAGCTGGTATATAGGAGTGAGAAAGAAACTGAACGGTTGCACCGTCTTGATAAATCTGCAAGAAAAAAACCTTCCTATGATGATGAATTGCCATCCATCAACTCGCATTCAGACGATGGTGAAGAATCTTGGAGCTCGGGAATCGAAGGCTACGACAGTACTTCAGAAGACGAAGGGGAGCAATTGTCTTCAGTCCCCCGTAGGCATAATTGCTGTTGTTAATATTCGCACAATCTCATTCAACAAAAAAAACAGATGAGTTCACCGACTCTGACATTGAAATGCCATATGAAACGCTTCCAAGAAAACGACATGAATCATGGAACGATGCGAAGCAACGAGAGGTCAAGCGCCTGCCGATAAAGCTCGCCAATGGCCAAATCAAAGCATTGGGAAGCAAGCCCGTAGGCTCAGAAAATGTGAATAGCTCTGACGATGAGGAAAGTGTTGAGGATGCGCAGCAGTTGGTTTCAACACAAAGTCCAAACGGTAACTCGTTTGGAGCACGCTTCGGTCGACTTGCCGTACATGACATTATTGGGATGAAGTCACGGAAGCAGCGTGTTGAACAAGCTAAAGCGCAGATTGCGAGCATCTGTCAAGATATATTGGCTGACCCAGAAAATAGCGTGCGTATTCCTTTCCCACTCAATCTCACTACACTAATCATAGCATTCTAGCTTGGCCTACTGAAACGACTTCATGCATTTTCGTTAAAAAAGATACCATCCCATGTAGAAAGCAACCCAATCCCTAACGACCCAATCATCAGAAAATTGGCGATACTTTCTCAGTTGGCGATATTTAAAGATATCATACCAGGCTATCGCATACGAACACTTACAGAAAAAGAGAAAGCAGAGAAAGTCAGCCAAGCTGTTGCTCACACGCGCGATTGGGAGCAAGGTTTGGTTTCAACGTATCAAACATACCTCCAAGCTCTGGAATCTGAGTTAAAAAGTGCGTTAGCACGATCATAAGTGTCCAACCTACTCATATTATGAACAGTTCGCAGTGAACTCTCCCAAATTGCTATTTCTTGCATGTGCACCCTGCTTGTTGAGGCAACACATTTCAATTTCAGAATAAACCTCATGACATGCATTGTATCTCATCTGAGCAGAAAGTCTTGGAACCAGGTATTTATCCTTAATACCTGATAGGATCTGGATGTAATGTTGTTTTCTGGATAGACATCAGAATTGTGTTTAGATGCTTTGATAAAAGTATTCAAAGCCGATTTGACTGGGGTGGCTTCGTTAGAGATTGTCCGTCTTCTGAACAAGATGATCAAAGATAGACATTTCAAGATCCACCCAAATGTTCTCTCATGTTTGCTTCATCTTCGTCTACGAACGGAATTAAGTGTCAGAGCCTCTGACTCTGCTGTGGATAAGGACAATCCACAGATCCGTCGTCGGAACAAGTCCAACAACAAGAGAGGGAAGTTCATAGATCCACCTCATCTTAGCAAAAAGGCCAAAAAGGCACAAAAGGAAACGAAGGAGATAGAGAAGGAAATGAGAGAAGCTGAGGCCGAGGTTGACAAAGAAGAGCGAACGGTCACTGTGAGAAATGTCATTTATCTCGTGCTAACATAGTTGTTGATGTATGCGACATCTAGCAAACAGAAACGCTGAAGCTCTTGTTCTCGCTGTACTTTCGCATTCTCAAAAATCCTATGCCAACACGATTGCTCCCCACGGCGTTATCAGGAGTTTCAAAGTTTTCACATTTGGTCAACATCGACTTTTTTAAAGATTTGCTCAATGTTTTGAAGGGCCTGATGGAAACACCGGAAACAGAGGAGCATGAGGAAGATTCAAGACAGTCCTTACTGAACGGCGCCGATACTATCTCCCGCCAACTGTTGTGTATCATGACTGCTTTTGATTTATTATCCGGACAAGGTCGCTCCTCCCCTTTTTCGTTATGAGAAATACCTGATTTTGCGATTAAAGGTGAAGCGCTAAATATCGATTTGACCCAGTTCATTGCCAAGCTGTATTCTATCATCCTACCGCTGACAATGATGCAAGATCTGGAAACCCGGCGTTTGCCTTATCCCGTTCCAGGATTACAAACAGGACAAATGCCGTCCTTGGCCGATTTGTTATTCCGGGCACTGGGCGCTGCATTACTACCTCGGTCTCCTGGTATCACACCCCCATGGCGTTCAGCCGCTTTCGTGAAACGTCTTCTCATCGCATCACTACATTGGACTCCAACTGTTGTTCTTCGTGTCCTCGATCTCGTTGAAACCATCTTCGCGAAGGATTACAAACTGGTTGCACTCTTATCTACGGATGATCGAGTATACGATGGTATCTATCGCCCAGATGTTGATGATTTACAGCTTTGTCACCCATTTGGGTCATGCCTTTATGAACTGCGAGCCTTGCAGGATTTCCACTGGGATCCAAGGGTGTGTGAGAAATCTCGCCAGCTATTCAACTTCACCGCCCAGTAGACCAGTGTTACCCGCAAGAATACAAATGTAGCCATATACACAGGGCGTCATGAAATACAACGTAATATAGTACCACTACACGATACAACGAATAGATATGGAATAATATGCATGGAAGTCCATGATACAAAAGAGTGTGTTACCCCCATACCGCTAATGAATTAATGTACAAAGAAAACGCAGAATGATCACCGGGATGAGAACGAAATTGTTCAAATATGTAAGTACTGAGAAGGCGGTGTGATAAGATGTATCGTCATGACATGGGGGATTGAGTTGCATATCTAGCAGGTGTCAACGCAGACGATAGGGTTGTCTGTGGACTCTGCTTGCCATGCATCTGAATGAATCCTGAAGCGCCATATAGTGAATGTGACTGTAGCAAGTTCTGCTGATGTAGCATCAGTGTCTTGTCCACTGGCCTAAATTTTTGGAATCCGCAGAGTTCAGCAGACGGCAACGAGCTCCCACCTCTGCGTTCCAAGTCGTATATAACGTAGAGCAGTGTCTCATCATCGACAATTATTTCTTGTGTTATAACTGACGGGATATCTGGAACAAATTAGGTCAGTGATTCTATTAGATGGTCCCAGATAAGAAAAACAGCTCACTAGCATCAAGCCATCGACATCGACTGAGAAATGATTCGGGTAACAGTGCGTTGACTGTCCCTACATTGATATGGGTAATATCCAAAGTACCTATTTCCTCAGAAACACAGGCATTGCCTGTGTAAACCCTGGTAATGCATTTTCCAGAGAGGCTCCATACATTAGCCAAGCATAAGCTGCCATTGAAACCATGTAAAGTGGATGGACCTCGAGGGTCATTAATTGCAGCAATTGAGAGCTTCATTTTCAGTGTGAACGGGCCAACTGATAATGACGAAATCGGAGGAGGAACGAGAGCATCCATTTTTACTGAAAACGGTGTCATTCCATCGGCCGAAAGACAAAAAGTCGTGATTCTGTTATTTGAAGAAAACGGGGTATGCTGATAGGAGGCGGAGTTTCCACGAGGGAGTTGTTGGTATACTGGGCTGGTCTCATTCCAGTGAATATCTTGAAAGGTAGATATTGAAGGTGGTGTTCCTTGGATGACGTTGGGAGAGTTTCTAGCTGAAACCTTTTCTAATGATGAGCGTGGATGGGCGGAATGGAAATCTGGTTGGCGTGCTAACTTTCCATGAGACGAAATATTGTTCATGGGCATGTGTATACCAGAATTTGTCTCGTAAGACTGAGATAAGGGTGGACTGATGTGTGAAGGAGAATATTGTGATTTTGGGTGCCAAGATCTTGTAGAACCAGTATCCAAGGTACGCATATTTGGAAATTGCTCTGGAGTAGGGGGAAAGTTGGCTTGGAAATCTGGGGGTGAGTAGTCGGGGGATGCAGAAGAAGAGAAAGGTGCATCCGCCTCTTCATGATCAAAAGCAATCAAGCTGTTACCATCCCATTGGTCTTCGACTTTAACAGATGACTGGTCTGCTTCTGAAAGGAGTTCGTCACCACCAGCGACTAGGTAAAATTCTGGCTCTCCTTTCCACATGTTACGTAGGACCTGGATATGACTCGCGACCTGCTTTTTTGAGCGTGTGATACCCGATTTTTGTAAGTGGTCGACAAGGAATTGATTGCGCCAACGGCTGCGACCACGAGACTGAGAATATGTAGCATATGGGGAATCCCAATAATCTCGAAGGCCTGTAAAGGGAGTGAGAAAGAAATAAAAGTTATAATTTTTGGAGACAAACCTTGTACAAAAATTTTCTCGATATCCTCCGGCCATACCTCAGTACCACTACCATCTTTCATAAGTTTGCGATGTTTGCGTTGGGGGGTAATACTTTTGTTGGAAGAATCAGAGGGTTTCATTGTTAGTTTGTGGTGAATGGTAGCATAGAAAGGGGAGAAGGGACCGATGGGGAGGATGTAAGCTTGTTAAATACGAGGGGATTACCTCCGTACCGGACCTATTTCTCGAGTCAATGCAGGAGCTTGTTAAGATCCGAGATACAGCCCAATTCGGCAGGTGTGACCCATTGATTTGGAGACAAGACTCTATATCGTCCCTGTCGAGATTTGGGGATCGGGCTTGCTGGGAACCGCCCTTTCTCAAACAATCAAATCAAGATCTTCCAAATCAGTCATCCCGTTTCAATCTCCTTTCCCGGTCCGATCCATCTCTGCTCATCCATCCTAGCCTTCTCTCCCCTTCTTATATCATCACATTCTTCACTCTACCTTAATAGTGCCAACCCTCGAATTCCTTCGTCCGTTCCACGCCCTCCAATCTCTGCTTTCTGCTCACTTTCTTTCAGTGTGTCAGCCCAGGCACACCCCACTCTCCGCTGGTCACGTTGACCACGCGGACCGACAGGTCCAATCAAGCCTTTCAGCTTGCCAAAAGCGATGCTGTTGCCCCACTGAGATAAATAAATAAGCCGCGAAAAGACAAAAACGGAGGATTCCGATGACCGGTCATTGGGTCAAGACACTTAGCTGATATGTACATAGAAGTACAGTGATGCTACAATCTGATACGATTATTGTTCAACAGAGACTGAAAACTTGCGTGCTCAGATGCTTAGCAACAGATCTCCGGCGGTTGCAAGATCAGCTTAACGCGGAAGCAGATGGAGGTGAAGATCTACTTTCAGATCACGGCACCCCAGAAAGGCAACTGTGAACCAGGACGGACCCCCGTACGAACCGACATCGGAAAGAAAATCGACGCAGGTTAATTAAAATATTCTTATTGTTGTTACTGATGAGACAGTCCTTATTAGCAGTTAGCTGGAGTGAGGTAGACACTACACACAACAACGTCATATCTGGAGCAGTCTGGTCTCCCCGGAACAACACAAACATTGACAAGAGGATTAGTCTGCTTGTGACTGCGTGACTCCGGGTTGATTTCATCGATTACCAGTACTACTTCCTGTACACAGCATCGGAACAACACTAATTACACCGCAGTGTGAATGTCCTCAACAGACCCACTAACACAGAAATGGCTGCGAGAAAACGCACAGCCATATGCTAATAGAGATCGAACCTTGTCTGATGTCACTGCTGTCCTTGCTCATTTCGCAACCTTGCGTCCAAAGTCCGATACGTATAGTCCGTCATCCTGTGTAATCAACCGTTTTCTGAAACGCTTACCGCTCTTCCCTTAGCCTTTGACGATGGTCGCACACAGCTGTTGTTGTGCGTCCATGGTCTGCTGCCTATCAGCTTCCGTAACGCGGCTTATAATATCCCGATCGCCGTCTGGTTGACAAGGGACTATCCAAAGCAACCACCAATGGCATATGTAGTCCCGACGAATAATATGCTTATAAAGGCTGGAAAGTTCATCGATGTCAGTGGCATGTGCAATTTGGAGTACGTGCAGAACTGGAAGCGTAAGCACGAGGTTCATACCGCTCGATATGTGTCATGCCGTATCCACCACTGAAGTTATATGATTCAAAGGGCTGTAGTTTGCAAGCCTTGCTAGAAGCTATGCAACTACATTTTTCCAACGAGCCTCCTGTTTACTCAAAGCCAAAAAGTAATACCGGAACAGCTGCAACGCCTCCCCGGTTACAAAATCAAGTTACAAACACTTCCGTAAATCAACCTCCACCAGCCATCCCTCCTAAACCTAATGCCGCAAGGACCGGACCACCAGAAACGCCATCACATCCCACTCAGCCACCTGAAGTAAGTCCTTTGGAACTTGATTCTGACAATTGATTCTGACAATATCCAACATTATCGTAGGTATTGACTCGATCCCCTCCCCCGAAACCGCCACCTCTTCCACCCCATCCGCAGTCGAATAGATCAGTTTTGAGTCCGACAACTACATTGACCCAGCACGCTGTTGGAATCCTTCATCCGTATATAGACAACGCACACCACTCAGTCATGAGGTATGACACATCACCACACTATAGGGAGGTACAACCACCACCACTACCACCCCAGTCACCATATTCGGTTTCAGCCCATCAACCACAACCTCCACCTCCTCCACCGCCGCCGCCGGTGCTGCCAGATGCTCGGCTCCCTGTCAGGAATCTGCTTGATGAAGATTCCACAGACGTCCAGCCCCAACAAAAAACTTTCACTAGTGCACCGCCTCCGCGACCACCTAATCCCGAATTACTTCATCTCCATGAGCAAGTACACCTCAAATTATTCTCGGAACTCGGCTCTCTTGATCAAGCACTTGCACTTGACGCTGAAAGGCTACGAGCTCATCAAGCCGATTTGCTTGCAGGTGAACCGGCCATCCGCGACGAGATGGCTCGTTTGGTGGCTGTACGGGATGTTTGTCACGGGGTGGCATCAAGAACAAGACAAGCTGTCGAACAAGCAGAAAAAAACGTCTCCGAATTGCGTCGCAAAGGAGATCCAGAAGTTGACGAACTTGTTTGCTCGACCACCATAGTCTTCAACCAGTAAATTTCCGTTTGAACAAGCTGGTTCACTGTGCTGATAACTTTGCAGGCTCATTAATTTGGTAGCCGAAGATAATGCGATTGAGGATACCATTTACCACTTACACAGAGCATTGAACGCCGGGCGAATCGATCTCGAGCGCTTCCTAAGGGTATGTATCTACAGACAATTTATTGACTAAATGGATTAAATCTATTTTCTATGTAGACAATCCGTGTTTTGGCGGAGGAGCAGTTCATGAAACGGGCTTTGATAGACAAAATCCAAGCTGGTATATCTTTAGGAACTTTGATGGGGTCTGACTGGGCATGAGTCGAACTAGAAAGGCGTCTAAAAAAGAGCATTTGGTTTTCTGATTGCACTTTGCATCCTTATGTAATCGAAAATTGCCAGCCAGATTGTTCCTTTAAGTTGCATACTTTATAGCAAGTTTTGAAGGTTTGATTATGGGGTTTCATATGTAGATTATTTAACAGTGTAAAGAGTAGTACATCGGGACATTGACAAGTAACTGCCATATACAAAAATGGAAGATCAGTGAAGTGACACCGAGTTCGAGCCCTTATTCCAAAAATCTTTTGACACCTTTACCGGCGCTTCCTATCCATCGCCAAACCCTAGTTTCATCTCCACCCTCGATCTCTTCCAAATTCACCCTAACATTAGCATTACCCTCTACAACATGCTCAACTCGATCCCACAGTTTTCTTCGGATAGGAATCGAGTGTTCATCCTGAAGAACCAGATCTCGAAGGTGAAGGGACGACAAATACGGATGCGGAATCGTTATTGGGTCGGTATGGTGGGCGATCTCTTGGTTACGCAGAGTGTCGAGGGCAATCTGGACCAACTCCGCAACACGTTTACTCTCGACCTTCCTCTGTGCAATTCGGGCTCGCATTAAAAAAATTCCCAATAATATGGCAATGACGGCTAAGTCGTATGATAAATGGATCAACATTAAACGCCAAACGACGGCTACTCACATATGAATGTATTTCTCCAATTTGTCCATATATTTCGGCATTTTACAGTCAGTACACAATTCCATGTCATGTCTGCGTTTCTGTGAGCTAAGTACCGATGCCCCCTGGATATGATCCGGATTAGCAGTAAGATGCGGCAACGGATTCAAATGACTTACTCTTGATCCTCATCAGTGATAACGCCACCCCATTGCACCAGTTGCTGGATTGCATCGTCAAACATATCATCAAAGGTAGGTATTAGAGGAAGCTATTGCACTGTGGATTAGCAGAGTCCAGGGAGGTGGCGGATAGACAGTCTTACAGCCGTCTTTGCTCTCATTACTTCGCGTAATTTTCCGATTTCAATACCCCACTTTCTTGCGTCGCCCCCAGTATCATCTTCTACAACCTCTTTGAGGATACTACCTCCCTGGCAAAGACGTCTACCTTTCTCTTGACCTAAAATAGACTCTATTGCTTTCCCCAATACACCAATGTTGCGCTTCCTTTTAGGGTCTGGCAAGCATCTGGGGGGGAATGCAACACTTCCTAGGCCTGGCCAACCATCCGTTGCAAAAGATATTACTTTCCAAATGACGTCTACTGGAGATTTCATGGAGGAAAATGTTATCTGAGAGGGTGCTGGAGATGCTGGGAGGAGGGAGAAGAGCCAAGGTGGATGTAGTATGTAGCCAGTATTGCATGAAACGGCATGTTGAGAACAAGTAGCATGTTCTGGACATTGAGTACATGTCTCTGGATATAGGGTCGGCACTAGAGGTGGTAACGGGCAAAGTTCAACGTTTTGATCGTCTGGTGTATCATCTTGACTGATTGAAATATAAGTTCTGTTTTCCTTGTTACAAGACTCCACAGCCAATCGCCTAGCCTTCAGTTGTTCCAGTCGTTTATTTGTGTTGCTTCCAGTATCGCAAAAACCAATCGAAGCAGATGTAGATTTGTAATTGACAACTGAAGCGCCAACAGCAAGGATTGAAAGAACTAGCAAGAAACGAACCAAAGACAGTAGTGCCTTTGTTGTATACGAGACAGTTGGTCGTGTTTCAACAAGTTTGGTATTAGAATCCTGTGGAACTACAATATCCTCTTCGTGGGATAACAACTTGTCTCCATTAATATCATCGTTTTCGTCGCTTTGAACTGGTGAACTATTGCCTGATATTTTCATCCCGTCATCACTATTATTTTGTTTGGCACTGTAAGACTGGTCTATGTCCTTTACAGCGGCCTTCTTAACTGTCGGTGACACCAGACGTATTTGACTTGAAGTAATGGTCGGAAGGATTGGCTTGAAAGAAGATTGCTTTGGAAACTTGGCCTCAACATATGGGGTACGAGAGGGTGATGAAGAACTATGTATCTCCGGGGGTGCAGAGGTGAATTTGTGAGATTTCCTTGGTCCAGAGCGTTTAGGGCGGGTAGGAGAAGGACGAGCAGGGGAAGAAGACTCTGCACCAGATTGGAAGATATTATTATCTTCCCACCCACTGTCATCCACCTATATGTTGCTTTGAGTATGAGCTCAAAAGAATTGCTGGTGGCAATACATACATGAGACATTCGTCTACTTTGAGCACCTGCTGCTACAGACTGGGAGCGGAAGAAATTCATTGAGTGAGAGTTCACATTTGTCAAAAAGAAACACACCGTTTTCTTACTGCGACCAACTTTCTTAGGAGGTAATTCCTCGTCAGGTTCACTTTCCTCTTGTAAGGTAGATTGGGTGGCGATCACCTTACGTGAAACGCTACCGAGCTTTGGTTGGGCTGATGAGCGACGTCGTTTCGGCTAAAGTGGTAATGGGTTTGATAAAGGATGTAAGAAACTCAAAGATGCCTTTCATCCATAAATTGAAGTGCATACAGGATCTGGTAAGGGTGGTGAAAGCTCTTCTTGCGAAGGCAAATTGGAAAGTCTACGGGAGGACCTTCTCGCGGTGAAAGACTTTTGGAAAAAGGTTAACACATAAAGATAATAGAAATTGACAATTAACTTACTTTAGAGTTGCCACCAACGGGTTGGCCAGTAACACCGTCGATAATTCCGTCGTCACTAGGTTGACTATTCTCCCTTTTTAATCGCTCATTCTTCAACTTGCTGGAGCGCAACGTGATTTCATTTGTAAAGACTTGGACAAGCTTTGATTTCGAATACGGTGTCGGATAGTTGATATCGTGGTAGCCGAGGATACCCAATATTTGTGATACGGTGAGAGTTGTAGGATCAAAGTCAGGCTCCAGATATTCACCCAAATTGATAATTTGAGCGGAGGTTAAGCGAGACATGAAGCTAGCTCAGGAGACCTGCAGGAAGTTGTCTAAGTTCGACACAACACATTAGACTCATGTTCAACTCCACAGTCACATGATCAACACAAAGACTACAATCAAAGATACTTGAATTGATTTTATAAATACGAATATCATAATTAGAATTGTGGCCGCACAAGTCCTGAGACTCCATACCAACGCCCCCTAACCTGGTTGCAGATAGAGTATATCAGCGAAGGAGAACATCCCAGAGCATGTTCAACTAACCATAAATTGCCAATATGCAGCGGGAAAGAGATCCTGATTAAGTAAATGATATTGAAATAGTATTCTAAACGAAAAGAATTCATAATTACCTTTGAAAAATGATAGAATACCCTGCACAATATTTCAGTTAAATAATATTTCGATATTATGTGAAGCAACCAACCTGCGACTCTTGCTTTGGTCGACAAAGCTGGCAAACGATTCTTTTGGTTCGAGCCCATATTTGAATTCCGCCAGCATCAGTTCACCGTATCCAGTCAATAGCTACACTCTCGTAAGTTTGGTGCTAGATGTTGGACAGAAATTTCGACAGACCGGGCAACTTGTATATCCATCATATCGCGCATTTCCGACTTTACCAGTAGTCATGAAAGAATATAAATTCTCGGTTAAAATTGGAGCCTGTGCTGTGATGGCAGCAGCAGTTTTTGAGGTCGGTAAGGATGAGCAATCCCCGAGAGCAAAAATGTTCGAAAACTGAGGATTGTTATGTTGAAGAGTTCCCGGATCGACAGCAACCCATCCTGCATTGTCGGATATCGGAGAACCTTCTCAAAAAGTCCAATGGCCCCATGGGCGGTACTGCATGTAAAACTGTATAATCTACTTCGAGCAAAGTCCCGTCTGCTTTCTGGAAGGTGGCCTTGTGGTTGGGAGCATCAATGGCTACAAGATTGTGTTGGAAATACCCGCCAATATTTCTCTCTTTTCGAAGAACCTCTAAGGCGTCTGAATACTTCTTTACACTGAACATTGTGGGCATTCCGTTATAAAAGTCAATCTTGATGTTATCTCTTCTTCCAGTTTTTCGGTATCTGTCCCAGGCCATCCACATAATTTTCTGAGGTGCTGCAACGAGTAAGTAAATTTCGACAGAGATGATATCCAAAAATCTAACCTCCAGCACACTTGATGACACCAGTCGGCTGAGTGAAAATAATGGTGCCTGACCTGAGTCCCTCTAAATCTTCCCAGACCTTGTCACAAGAACTGGCAGAATATATGGAAGAGACACCAGAGTTTGGGTCTGCAAGAGCGTTGGGTAGACCCTGTATTTTATTCCAATTAATCTGCAACCCGGCGGCAACAACCAAGTTGTCATATGAAATTTCACGGCCAGAGGCAGTCGTCACACGGGATTGTGTAGGGTTGAACGTGCTAACATATTCAGGTATATGTTGCAAATATTCTGGAATCAAGGACGAGAGGGGACGACGGAAGTCACTTTTAGGACAAAGGCCAGCACCTACAAGGGTCCTAGTATGATTCTGACATCAATTTCAAAATTCTCCATGGGACGTGATTTATATTTACCACCCAGGCTACGCTTATACTTCAACATTAAAACAATGAAAATCCGACATTACTCACCTGATAATAATGGTAGTCTGCGGCGTCCACAATCGCAATGTCTGCTTTGTTTAAGGTTTGGCCAGCTGCCTTAAATCTATCATAGATTTGATGTGCGACAGACAATCCTCCACTTCCTGAGTAGGATAAGAAGTCACTAATTCTCCAACCTGCTAGACGAAACAAGCAGATGTACCAGCACCAACAATAAGTACTTTGTATTTGTTCTTGCTTTGAGCTTCTGAACTTGATGCTCTTGAGGATTGACGACCCCACCGCAGGACGATGCGTTTTGGAAACGGACGGACAAAATGATTTGCGGTAAACATCTACTCTTCAAGCTTCAGATGCGATAATATTGATCGATTGGTCACCAATTTCAACGTTTCAAAAATCTCAATTGTCAGCGCAAGTCAGCTCCGGGACAGCCACTTTGCCAGCTGTCGTCACATGACCAGGACCTTCTCAACAGAACCGTGGATCAGACACTCGTTGGCATGACTTTTGCACTCCAGAACTCAGTATGCACTCAGTAGGATGACTAAATTGATTTACGCTTGTGGAACGGGTAAAATTTTACTGATCCAGAAATAATATGCAGCCTTGTAGCGTGTCAACATTGTGATAGCAACCAGCTTGTCGGTCTCTGCCATCCATTTAGCACAGCAACCCCAATTTGAGGAAGGAACTATTGCAACCTGTTGCGACTCATAAATTTCTTCATTCCTAAGGCTTAAAAGCTGACTTAGGCTATACCACCATTCGTGCTTTTCAGTGCTGGCTGTGTCTACATAACCATCTCATCCCGAAGAAAATAGACGAGAACACTGTTGCTACCAGCTGATGAGAAGTTACCGCCCTGAGTAATATCTATCAGTCGATTCAAGAATGCATCTTCGTTTCCATGACTTCATGGATCATCACGATAACCGACCATGTTAAATAGACCCCCCTTAAAGATCACCCAACCATTCTCCCATCCTTTTTCTCTTCGTTCTGTATTCGAGTTGACTCTCGAAGAGGTCTATTTCCCCCAAGGTGTGTTGTCTTCTAAATTTACATCATATCTGTTCCAGTCCTCACATTGCTGCAGACCCTATCCAATCTTTGATAGATTTCATATTTTCGATCCTCAGGGAGGTTCATAATTCATAACTAACACCAGTCGTTCGCTTTCAAATCACACAAGTCATGGTGTCCATCACTTACTTCATTGGCGCGGTTGCCCTTCTTTTCAACTATGCGTCTGCTCTCCCTCGGCCAGATAGCTCTATCAACGAACCTGCTGTTTCTGCTCCAGACGGCGTTCGTATTACAGAATCTGATATGGGCACAGCAACGTAAGTCGACTTGATTATATGAAAGATTTCCAGTCATCATAGCGAAATAAATATCTACAGCCCTGTTGCATCATACGCACCTCCAGCGGCAACGTCAACGTCAATGTCTGCTCCCCAATATGGATCTGGTAGTTCAAACTGGGGTTCATCTGGTTATAACGACTGTGTTAGCCGTAAGAATGCAATGTCTCGAAAATCATTAATAGTATTCTGATGTTAATACAGAATGTACTGGCGTCGTTTGGTATGCCTCCTCCAAACTCGAACCCAAGTCCTACCATGGCTTCCGATGTGAGTGGGTCTGGAGCAACGCACACTGTTATTGTGGCCCCAACTCAGGGAGTCTTGCGCTATGTTCCCTTCGCTGTCAATGCGTCTGTCGGTGATACTGTCAAGTTCATGTGGGGTGCCAACAACCACACAGTTACCAAAGGATCAGTTCTGCTCCCCTGCAATGCATCCCTAGACGCGCCTATTGCTTCCGGATTACAGCTCAAAGACTTCGTTTGTACGTTGTCATGCTTTATTCTTACCATGTCTTACTTACCTTTGTTCCCTTCCGTTTAGTTGATGTTATCGTCAATGACACGAACCCACTCTTTTTCCACTGCGCAGTCCCTGGTCATTGCCAGAAAGGCATGTTCGGTATCATGTACGTTGATTCCCCTGTGTTACTGATGTTATTTAAATTAACGTATAAATTAGTAACCCCCCTAATGCGGAGGCTGCCTCTCCCTCATCTGTTTCAGGAATGATGCAATCTATCAGTGCCAACGTTAGTGGCTAATTGTATATTTTTCTTGTCCTAACTCTTTGCTAGAATTCTGCCATTAACGCTTACTCTCAAAAAATTGCGGCTGCGTCCGCTAGCGACCAACCGGCTGGCCGTTGGGGAGGAAACATAGATATGGGCTTGCTACCGGATTGGGCCCATGAAAGTGTTGCAGAAAATGTCTTGTACACCCGAAACTTCCTCCTTAACAACCAAGAGGTCATGGATGCCGCTGGAAAAATCAATTTGGACGTTAGCAGTCCGTTGAAATTCCCTGAAGACATCGCTGCATCCAGCAATGCTGCTCCATCATCCTCCTTACCAACATCTTCTTTACCAACATCTTCTTTACCAGCCGTAGCTGCAACTAATACTCCCGCTCAGCTGTCTAATGGTGCATCTTCCATTATTTCACCACGCAGCACTGTTGCAGTGGTTGCTCTGATTGCTACATTCATCTTGTTGTGATCAATATGCAGTATATTGGGAGGGTTTTTTACCCGTCGTGTACGGTGATGTATTCCAGATCTGTACATGGACTTGGTTTCTTTCATTGGATGTAAAAATTGGTAGTGGGGCCGGCGCACCCACTCACCAGCTGATGTATCTAGGCATTACTAGTACATAACCCCATACATCTACTCTCTTTCGTATTTTAGCAACACTTGATATCAGATACCATCATTTCCCATATAAATGGGCATGCATTTGATGTGCAAGAGTGATTATTTGAGACAGAATCGCTTCAAATTAAGTAGAATAATAAGCATTGTCGTATACTGACCAACATCAACCTTTTAAGGGCACCCGCGCGCACGAGGATACAAAGCAATCATAGGTAAGCAATGAAGGTATCGTCAAAGAACAATGTAAATCATAAACATGCACTTTCTAAGATTTATTAAGGTGTTTAGTGGTTATCTATGCCCCAAATATGGCGTCAATTTCATCTGGTATCTCAGTTCTGATTTTTTTCTTTTTGTGGTTTGTTGTCGAATCCTCTTCCTCTCGGCGCCGTGTTTTGGATTTGCGCAAGCGACCGCTGGTTCCTGTTTTTTTATGTTCTGCTGTGATTTGCAATATGTATTAATGAGCTTTTATGACATAGGTTAACTTGTACCCACGTTTATTCCAAGTATCAGTAGACTCTCCTCGCGCAAATCCTGATCTTCCAGTAGTAATAATTATCGCTGATGAAGGAACTGTAATAGCATCATTGCTAGATGACCGTGTTTCTACCCTAGCATATGGTAAACGAAGAATACCTAATTGAGTTAGCGGGCAACTGGCTTACCCTTGTGTATCGCTTTTGATAGTAGTCAAGTCGTTTCGTAGTTGGCTCATTACCTCAGCGTCTTGATTATTACTACGCGATATCTGTTGGCAAAACATTCACTATATAAACAGGGGGTTCTTATGACCACATACATGAAGTGCAACCAAGACTCTGCGAGCGATGGATGAGACTACTATCATATCCTGCAGAAGTTCTGAAATTAATGTGTACATCCTGGAGGCGATAGCAATCAATGCCAACAGAAGCTGAAGAAACGCTCCTGATCGCATGTTCATAATGAAATGTCTAGCGATTACAGACTAGAACCATGAGAACTCCTGATGAAGTAGGATCAGCATCTCACTGGTATGCATTCAATAATGTTTCCTTCATCTAATAAAAATGTCAACAAATTTTGCTCTGTGAAAAGTAAATTTTCAATCCACCTTGCCAAGGAGAGTAATGGATATATCAAATTTTCCAACAATAATCTGGACAAGTTGCTCATCGGGACAATGAGTCCAGGGGCCTTTACGTGAGGCAGAACTTGCACAATGTGAATATTGTTACTAGTTTCCACAACAGCTCACTTACTTGCTGTTCTCCGGCCCCCAAAAAGAGTCTTGTAGTGTGGTGAATAACCCGGATAGGTTATAACGCTCTAAACGATCGCAAAATCGTCTTATAGCGACTAAGTGCCTCCAAAACAATGCTGCTCTATGCTGGTTTTTTCCTTTATAATATATGCGTTTTAGGATCAAGTATTCTTCCGTCTGACTCGTAAGACAGGAATGTAACCGCCGACCCGAAGATTTTAGGTCCTTGAGTGCCAAATCAACTTCAGAATGAACAGATTTGGAGATGACATCCCGGGGGAAATAGCACTGGATAGGATACGGAGCAACAGTGTTCGACCTCGTGTCATCAAGCAACTGTGTAATTTCTGGCTCTGTGTTCATGCAGACAAATGAATGTTGTCATGGTTGTTTGTCGGGTACGTATGACTAATGCTACATTCGTATTGGTCACTTCAGGGTTACTCGTTACTTGAGTCTCCTTATGAATGCTTGTACATGGCGATGAGCTAGATTTTTTTGGTATCACATTCTCTTCATTAGAATTCTATCAAAGCTCGTCGCGTCAAAATGGCTCAACCTGGCCAGGATGCCAAATTCTTCCAGCGTGGAAGAATGGAGGTTGGCAAAATTCAATCAAGAGTCATCATACATTGATTACATTCCACTCACAGGAGTTCCGAGCTGAATTACAAGCAGCTGAAGCGAAGGACAAGAAGTTTATCAAAAGGAAGACTGCTCTCAAAAAAATCGTCGCAAATATCACGATGGGAAACGATAGTGCGTGTTTTATAAATGATCAACTTCAGTGGCGGGCTGACTTATACCAAATGCTAGTGTCACCATTATTCACCGATGTGGTTCAATGTTTGGGAACACCTCTTCTCGAAATCAAGAAGAGTAAGCGTGCAGCAGTCCAAACGCATTTTAAGTCATAGGGGATTTACGTTGTGGAATTATAGTGGTTTACCTATTTTTGATCAACTATGGAAGGTCAAAACCCGACCAGATACATCTCGTCATTCCTAATTTTTTACAAGTAAGCACTACCTTTGACTCTCAAGAAGCCTGATTGCTAATTGGAGTTAGGATTGCAACGACCGTAACCCGCTAATCAGAGCTCTTGCAATTCGTACTATGTCATATATTCCTATACCAGTCGTGACAGACGCACTATCTGATAACCTCAGACATTGCCTCAAAGATCGTGATGCCTATGTCCGCAAAACAGCAGCGATATGTGTAGTTAAATTATACACCGCCGACCCCCGGAGAGCTGAGAAAAGTGGTTTCGTAGAGATGCTTCGGGATCTTATGCTGGATAGCAATGCTACCGTTGTTGCGAATGCTGTCGCAGCATTGTCAGAGATTGGCGATAGACATGATGGTGTCATTTTCAAGCTCAATCTGACGGCTGCTAACAAACTTCTTGCCGCTCTTGGTGAAAGCTCTGAGTAACTTTCTTTATTCACTCAAAAAGTGTGAAAACTGAAATTTGCAGGTGGGGTCAGATATATATTTTAGACTCGTTGCTACGATATGTTCCAGAGAGACATGCCGATGCTGAATCGATGGCGGAGCGAATCATCATTCAACTACAGCATGCAAATTCAGCGGTGGTTCTTACGACTATAAAGGTTATATTGTATCTAATGAACTACATGGAAAACCGCCGCCTAATGGACTATTGTTGCAAGAAAATGGGCCCACCGCTAGGTTCTTCAATCCCAAACTCCTTCGACAATAGTGTCTCACAAAACCTCTAATAGTGACACTGCTTTCCTCGGGACCAGAAGTACAATATGTTGCGTTGCGCAATATTCTTCTGATTATTCAACGCCGCCCAGCAGTACTTAAAAACGACGTGAAGGTCTTTTTCTGTAAATATAATGACCCAATTTATGTCAAGCTTGCAAAGCTCGAGATCATGTACCGGCTTGCACGTGCCGAGAATGCTGCTGAGGTTCTAGCAGAGTTCCAGGAGTTTGTAATCAGCATCTTTCAGTCAGATCATCATAACCTGATATTCCCTTCTAACCAGGTATGCTTCAGAAGTGGACATTGATTTTGTTCGCAAGGCTGTCCGATCCATTGGCCGACTGGCAATCAAAGTGGAGCAAGCAGCAGACAGCTGCATCCAAGCTTTACTAAATCTTATCGAAACCAATGTGACATACGTTGTACAGGAGGCAATAATTGTGATCAAAGACATCTTCCGACGATTTCCTGGCAAATACGAGGGTATCATTCCTACCCTTTGCGAAAACCTTGATGCTTTGGATGAGCCTGAATCTAAGGCTGCTATGGTGTGGATTATCGGTCAGTTCGCCAACCGTATCGACAATGCAGATGAGCTTTTGGATGATCTATTGTATACCTTTCTGGAGGAAAGCGTCGAGGTTTGCAACATTATCTGTCCATATTATTACCTTACAAAGTTGGTTTAGGTTCAACTAGCACTTCTCACAGCTGCAGTCAAGTTGTTTGTTTATAAACCACAATCTGAACCGGCAAAACAGCTTGTTCACAAAGTCCTTAAATGGGCAACTGAGGAGATCGATAACCCAGACTTACGAGATAGGGGTTTCATGTATTGGCGTATGTTGGCGATCAACCCTACAGCAGCCGGAGAAATAGTCTTAGCAGAAAAACCTCCTATAACAACGGATTCAGATAGAATGGACAGAGGCGCTCTGGATCAGTTACTCTTGCATACTGGCACTTTAGGTAGCATTTACCACAAAAACCCTGAGGTTAAGTCTTATCAGCTAATTATCTATAAGTTACTAATTGGAGATATCCCAGACTTTCATACGAAACGCCGCAGGTAGAACTCTAGCTGATAGTCCAGCATTAAACCCGCATTCCAGAGCCGTTCTGGTTCCTTTGGCAAGAACACAATTGCCACCAGTAACTATCAACGTTCCTGGACCAGGACCAGCTGAAAGGCATACTGAGGAAGTTACGGAAGAGATCTCACCCTCACAGGGACAGAACTCAATAATACCAACTCACGACACCAACATTCCTCCTGGTCAATCAATAGAAGGAGGGGATTCTGACCATGAAGATGCAGACCCCACACCTTCACGAAACAACGACCCATATTCTAATCTGGACGGAGCATTTGGCAGCTATCTGGCTGATGAACCACGCCCTATAAGTGGTAACCACAGAGGAAGACATGATGAAGATGATTTGTTGTTTTAAAATCTCCTGTGGTATAATTGTTTGTCAAGGTACATGGTTCTTTCGTCAGCAGGCATGTAATTAATATATATGCGAACAAATCCTATTACTATTCATTCTGTAAAGCAAAATACAGATCATTCTGAGGGGGCGTCAAATTGTTCCCAAAATAGACATTTGAATATTCCAAGGTGGCCTCATACGATGGACTTTGGACGTAAGGAATTATAATGCTGTGCGGTAGTTTCAGCTTACCCGCAGGAACGTAAACAGAGTTAATGCTACAAACCTCTCCTAAACCGAACAATTTTCTGTGATAACTTATCTTCACTTCAGTGTTTGTAGGGATCTCATTACCAGGTTGATGGGTAACAATGGGTGGGACTCCTCCCTGAACAACATGGATCGGAACCATATATGCTCTACTGAGTGCTAATATTTCTGGTTCACCTCCCCATATCGCAGTGTCACGTATTGCTGCGCAATACTGGTTGAGTTGATCAGGTGTCATGAGGCCAGCATCAAGAGCACCAGTTCCATCTTCCCCATCAGTTGACGGCAGGAAAGGAATAAAATCATCGGGATGTGACTGGATATATGCGGCCGCCTGAGAACGGAGGAGTGCGTAGTTCGTTTTAGACGGAGGAAGCACACCCTGGTATTCCAGCTGATCTGCAATAGCAGAGAACAAACAATGACCATCCGGGTTGATCTGCCACAGTCAACGTCAATTCAATAGTTAGTACTAGAAACTGGTAGAACATACCTCGTAGATTTGAAGGTTTAACTTTTCACAGATGTTCTCTATAGCGAAACGTTCATCTCTGGCTTCCTTTTCTAGCCTTGCTTGTGTCTCGGGATCATCAGGAGAGTAGCTTTGTGCTAGAGCAGCTGCTTTCCTAGCCTATACAACTGATGAGTATTCCTAGAGAGATAAAGACCACACAAGTAATTCACCTGACGTGCTCTGTGGCGACTTTTGGCATCCTGTTTATGACTTGTTTGTATGGAACTAGCTGTTTTGTTAAGTTGCATCTCATTGAGAACATTCGCCGATTCCATTTGGACAGTCTGGTCTCGAGAATCAAGTTGGGCCATGAGGTCATTCATAAGTTCATCATCTTCACCAGTCATAACTTCGGGTTCAAGTTCGGGGGATGTTCGAGTCGAAGACTTCTTTGACTTGTTCTTTTTTGAACCTGCCATTATATATGGAACTGAATCTAGTATTCGACTACGTAGTGCAAAATCAGTGGAGCTCAAAGCCTGCCTTTGGTAGGGGCCACACGGCATTAACCGGACCGATCGCTCAGACAAGCAATCTCATCTTTTTCTGGGCACTTAACTCACTTAACTCATGGACACGCCGCCAGATATCCTGGGCCTAGAGAATCAACTTGTGGAGCTGTGTGGAGATTTATCCAACAAAGACGATCCATCATCATGGAATAGTGTCACTTCTATAGCCAAGACCTTGGCTGATCTCTTGCGTGTTAAAGGCGAAGGCGAACAAGGTGAGTGATAACTGTTTCCGTTTTCTCGTGATGATTATTTACAATCAACCATATTACCATGCAGACTATCACTCAGTCCTTGGTAGAAGATCACTTCCTCAATCTCTCAGGTCTCTGTTTTCACTGGCTTTGCGTGAAGCATCCATTCCCAACGGAGCCAATGGTCTTGCAATTTTTGAAGTACTACGGGTGGCAGCAAATCTGTGTATGGATCATGGTTGGCGTATTTCGATAGCCTTACGGTCTTGTCTTATTTTGTACGCAGATAACCGAGCGCAGATTTTGGACACTGGCCTGCCACAGGCGGTAGTGTCTTTGTTAGAGGGTTATCTAGACACAATACCACCCGGAACTAAATCTGACTTCCTTCATTTCAACGTTTCTCACCTCAAGATTATCAGAACATCAATCGGTTTCCTATTAAATGCCTGTATCGGATATGAACCTATCAAAGCTCGTCTCACATCATTAGAAGCCGGTTTGACCATTTTGAAAATTTCCAATTCAATTTATCCTGTATTGTACTGGTATTATCCACCAACGGACGATAAGTCTGTGGATCGGGCATCTCTAGAGGAATCTTGGACGCTAAGGAGTGGAATATCTAATTGGTCATGGAGATTACTTGCAGAGCTGGGAGATGGAACAGATGATCGTGCGCAGGAAATTTATTCTACCCTCTCACACAAGACTCATTCTCCTTAGGTTTGGTTTTTCTCCGTCCCGATGCACTGCCGGTCGTGGCTCCCACTCTGCTGAAATTCTGTCATCCATATCCTTCAAATCCACATGCTCCCTTATTTGAAGTAAAATCGCCCTTGTACAATACCCTCTTGCAAGCTGATTTTGAAGTTCTGGAAGAAACATGCACACTCTTGGAGTCACTCTCACTTGATATAGAAGATGTTCGTTTGGAGTTGGCCCAGGGGTTTAGTTCTGCTAAACCAAACTGTGCACTTTCTACCATGCTAGATTTCATCGAATTCGGGTCATATCTACCATGTTGGAAACTTTCTGATTTGTCTGAGGCGGAGGTGAAGCGCAAAGAGAAAGCATTTGATATATGCAAAGCAGCTTTAATCAAATCTGTAGTCGAGGTTTCAGGAGAAGAGAAGAATGAAGCCGTCTTATGGGACGATTCCGATGAAAGCCAACCCGGAGGAAAATTTGTCACCAGGATGGTAGGTTGGATCAAGGGATATATCAATGGCTTAAACAGCGATAGTACCGACACAGAGCCTGTGGTAGGTCAACGAGATGATTTGGTTATTTGCGCTTGCCTCTCATTAGGCAACTTATCAAGAAAAGGTGACTAGATAGTAAATCATATTGCGCTTGCTGACACCACTTCTAGAGAAGATTTCCACGGCGCTTCTGTCCCATCCGTATTCTCTTGCGCCATTTCTATCATCAGTCCACGTCCTTGCTCCTGCATGTGACATAAAACTGAAGCATGCGGTCCTTGGACTCTTGAAAAATATCTCCCAGTCGATTGTCCAATCTCCTCAGATATCTGCAGTGCTTGTCAAGGCTGGTGTGGTTCAAAGAATTGTTGAGAGTAATATTTGGGACGAAGGTGTGGACGCCATGGCAAATGTGGTTCAGCTCGGGGCAATCGGTGTGGTTAAGCACTTGTGCAATGCCAATGGTAGCGTCTCACAGCCCTTTGTCTTCCGAGTTACTCAAAATTCCGTTATTTAGTTGACAGTGCCTTTGCCTTGGTCTTACCGTCCGCACCGAATTCAAAAACCGGACTTTCTCAAATCTTATCACTCGTGGAACGCTCGGAACACACACCAACGAAGAGCGAAGGAACCCGAGTGCTTGTCAATGTAATCAAGACTCTATGGGCTTATAGCCCCGCAGGTGGCTCTATTGCCGTTGATGTAATCGAAGAAGAGAGAAAGAAGGAAATGGCTATTTCCGTAGTATTAACATCAAATTGTGTCCATGCCCTAACTAGTCTCATTGGAAGGAGTTGGGAATATCCTGTCCTTATAAACGAGGGCTTGGTTGCATTGAGTTTGATTAGTGCCCGAAAAGAGGGTGGTATGTTCAGCCGTACCTTCCTGTCCTAGTCAGTTTTGCTCATGGATTGGGTCAGGTCCATTGGTTTTGAAGGCTCTAAACATGCCTAATATGCAATCTGGAAATCATTTGGTCTCCCCATCGAGTGGAATAAGCTCTCCAATTTCAGATGGGCCGTCTCGAGAGAGAGGTCAGCCACAACACGTTCTTGATGTTATTGTATCTGTTTTGCAGAATACACAAAACACTGGGAAGTACCCCATTGAAGTACGCTTCAACGCGTGTACCTTTTTTTTACAGCTGGGTCGAAACTCGCCCGGAGAGGGGATGGAACAAGTCAAGGAGACAGTGGGACCAGTCTTGAGAAACCTCGTTGAAACACTTCAGGATGCTCAGGGAAAAGAAGAAATTCTCCTTAATGCAGCAAAAAGAGTTTTAGATAGTTGGGCTTAGATGCTCCGTTTTGTATGATGTTTGCGCAGCTATCTGACGGTGGGACAATGGGAATTGCATGTATGCTCGTAGTTATATAATACTAGTACAATGTATAAGTATCTTACCATGGATTTAACAGGAGGCTCCTGAGTATTGTTGAATATTGAATATTAAATAGCAGAAGAGTATCTATCGGTCACGCGATTCATCGTGACATAATGGGACAATATGGTTGGTTCATCAATGCATCATTTCCGGCCAGATGAAGTTGCCGGTACTTTAGGTGGTCAATATAAATGCAATGTTTCCATCTGAATATGATGGACGACTACTACTATGAGCGCCATTAGAGTTCATGTCTCTGACAGAATTGCCACAATCACCCTCAATAGACCCAAGTCTCTCAATGCTCTGACTCCAACAGGCAAGCATGCTGCACGATGTGAAGAAATGGAGTGTTCAGAGTACTAAAGTGTGCTTCCAGACTATAACGACTTTACTCAAGCGTTGAGGAGGATTGATAAAATGGACGACGTAATTGTCACCATATGGCAAGGTTTGGGATACTCAGAAATTTGGTTTACAAATTTTAATTGGTGTTATTAGCGACAGGGAAATGGTTCTCAGCGTATGGCTCTTGCGCTTGTACCATCAATATTTGTCGTTCAAGTGGATGTTTTCTAGTGGTACTGATGTAAAAACCAGGATTTCGCCTCTAGACGGAATCGGAGACATTCGGGACGAATTTTTGGCTACTGTTGCAAGAACTACAACTGACTGTGGTCATGCCGTGAGTTCTAGTGACGAATTCACGATGACATACGACTAAGGTGCTCGTTCTCGTACCAGCTGTATACACACCGGAAAATTCTGGTTGCAGCTTTGAACGGTCCTGTCATGGGTATGTACGACTCCTTATCCCAATTCCTCCATTGCAATAACAATGCCTGCACAATAGGTATTTCGGCTGGTATGGATTATCATATATTGCTGAGAAAGTTCCCCATACCTCATGAACGTCTTATGCAGCATTGTTGGGCTACTTTGATTTTATTTATGCAATGCCTAATGTCTGGTTATCTGTGCCATTCACGTTTTTGGGTGTGTCCACTACCCATTTTAAAGGACGGTGACTAATTAGCTTACATACAGGAATCGTGGCAGAAGGAGGCTCCAGCGTCAGCTTTGTAAATCGAAGTGAGGGTGTCTTAGAGTTTTTCCTTTGGCAGTTTCTGACTTCAGTTGAAAGTGGGGCTTGCGAAAGCCAACGAGGTTTTGATATGGGGTAGGAAGAAGGGTGCTCAAGAGCTTTTAGATTGCGGGTTCATCAAGTTTGCAGATCAACTTATTTATATCGAATTTAGTTTCATTGATCCCATAGCCAAATTTATCCTCAACAAACGGCTGAATCTTTCCATACCGACGTACAAAAGCAAGTTTTAGAGGATTTACGCGGCTTGGATCCTACCGCAATCCTAACTGTGAAGCAGCTTATAAAAGCGGGATTAAATGAGAAGAACAACGCTGATGCCGCCAACCTACGTGAGAGTTATGGTAAGGAGGTTCCTATTGATGGATACGATCTATTCTCAAATATTGTTATCAGCACAAGCCGAGCGGTTTGCAAGCGGAGTGCCAATGGAGCAGTTTGGGAGAATTGCTAGAAAGGAAGTGAAACACAAACTGTAGGATGAAAGCTGTTATTTGATGTATGTATGCTCCAGTTCAGTTGACATCAATACAGCACTTCACCCTTGCCCATTTGCATTACATATTGCAGTACTTATTAGCGCGCGCTTGATATTGATCTTAATCGGCATTCAAATTACTCTGCTGACGCAATGCAAATTCGGGATCACCTTATCCTTATCAACACCCTATGACCTGTAGGTAAGAGGGTTCATGAACAGATCTCTTGGTATACTTGTGGCACAACAATGTATTGCCACCCTTTCGCCACGAGTTCCACCCGAACTAGTTCCTATTGGAGCTCAAGAATCAGTCCCCGTTCTATTGAAATATCAATCAGGCTGTTTTGCATGTGCTCGTTTACCTGACTGGCCAGCGCACATATAACCTATTATACTACTTTATAAACCAACATTGCACAAATCCTGCATCCAAGATGGACAGAACAGAGAAGGCTTCACCCATACATTATTCAGATTCTAAAAATCACGATGAAGCCACCTCATTTGATGAATTCAATGATCCACCTCCAGAGATAAGCTTGCATCGTGGGCTGAAGGCCCGCCAAATTTCAATGATTGCAGTATGTCACTTATATAAATGTGCGGTCGATTATTAACTACGACGCTATCCAACTACCAAGCTCGGGGGTGCAGTTGGAACTGGCCTTATCATTGGTACCGGGACAGCACTCAGACGGGGTGGACCTCTAGGTATCTAGTTTTTTTTGGTGATATTCGCTTTGTTAATCGGGACTACAGGACTTTTTTTGGGTTATGCATTCATGGGTTTCATATGCTATCTGGTTATGGTGGCACTTGGAGAGATGGCAGCATTTCTGCCACATAAAAAGGGATTCGCCGGTTATGCTGCAAGATTTGTTGATCCGGCGCTTGGTTTCGCTGTCGGATGGAATTACCTATTGAAATATGTAATTGTTACTAAGCTTCGATTCCAAGATTCATCTACTAACTTACTTAGCTAATTGTTACACCCAATAATGTGAATGCAGCGGGAGTCGTTGTGCAGTATTGGACACGGTCTGTACATATTGCCATTTGGATGGGTGAGTAAAATCAGCTGGCTGCATAAATGTTTAACCCAGTTTACCCATTGTAGTGATTTTCATTGCATTCAGTATGTCATACTAACATATCCGGTCGTACAATACTCATCCCACTAAGTTGTCGTCGTGAATATCCTTGGTGTTCGGGTGTTCGGTGAACTAGAATTTTGGTTCTCGAGTATAAAAGGCGAGCTGCACAAATCCACAAATTACGAATCAATCTCTTACAACGTGGAAATATAACAGTGATTGCCTTGATAGGACTACTGCTTATGGGTATCATTATCGATCTCGGTCTGTTTTCAAAGGTTCTGTACCAATCCTCCTGTCAGTTAACTCATAATATGGCTGGGTATCAGGTGGAAATCCCCATAGAGATCGCATAGGCTTTCGTTACTGGAGAGCGCCTGATGGGCCAATGGGATCATACTTGTTGGACCAGGTGAAGGATAAATCACTGTCGATTTTCCTTGGCTTCTGGGCTACATTGACTAATGCGTTATTCGCATTTATGGGAACCGAGTTGATCGGAGTGCGTCGACATTACCGCTGTCCACAACAAAGTACTGACATGAATACAGGTCACTGTTGGAGAGGTCAGAAGATTAAAAACCGGAACACACTCATACTGATTCATACAGGAAGGCTGAAAATCCGCGCAGAAATATCCCGATTGCTATTAGGAGGACATTTTATCGGATCCTGATATTTTATGTTGGAGGCGTTTTTGTAATCGGGCTAGTTGTTCCCAGCACAGATAGTTCTTTGTTTACGGCAACAAAGTCTAAGACCGGAGCTGCTGCAAGTCCATTTGTTGTTGCAACTACGCTGGTAAGTAGTAACGATTCAATTTATGTAGTTACATTATCTGACCTCGCTTCCGGAAAGGTTGGAATAAAAACGCTCAATCATGTCATTAATGGAGCGATTCTAATTTTCGTGATGAGTGCTGCAAACTCAGATCTATACATTGGTTCCCGTACGTTATACGGTTTGGCAATTGAAGGGAAAGCCCCGTCGATTTTCAAGAGAGTGAACCGAATGGGAGTACCTTATCCAGCTTTGATATTCTGCGCCCTCTTCTGCTGCCTAGTGTTCCTTAATGTTAGTTCCTCTAGTGCTAAAGGTGAATATATCATACTACTTGACGCCACCATCACTGAGTCTCCCAGTATTCACATGGTTCGTGAACTTGGTGTCAACTTTTGGTGCCCTCACATGGATGTCTATATGTTATGCTCATATGTATGTTTTTGCATTTTAACTTGGGTTGACATCTTCCAATAATTTACGAAATACTTTCTGTCTTTGTAGATCATTCATGAAGGCTCTGAAAGCACAAGGAATCTCGCGAGAAAGCCTTCCATATAGAGCACCATACCAGCCGTGGGGAAGCTGGTTTGCCCTTGTTGCGACCGCTTTTATAACCTTTTTCAAAGGCTTCGATGCGTTTATACCGTTTGCAGCAGATACTTTCGTGACGTAGGTTTATCTGCATATGTAAGATGGTTTATCCTCATCCCGTTTATGGCAGGAACTATATTGGGATTCCGATATTTTTCTTCCTTTGGCTTGGATACAAAGTTTTGTATAAATCATCAGTCGTAAAACCTGAAAATGTCGATCTCGTAACAGGAATCCGCGAGATCGACGAGGAAGAAGAAAAATACCTTGCTAAAGAAGCAGCCAAAGGACCACAGAGCAGAATAAAGAGATTTGTGGATTCGTTGTAACTCCTATGGCCTAAACTAAGTTCTAGTATTACATACTTACATGTAATGTAAACCGTTTCGGTGAATGGTGTGGCCAGGATCGCGTAATGACGTTAAATACAAATCAAGTGCTCAATAAAGCTTAAAGGCACATAGTCACATCAATAAGTTCACTGTCCTCCGAGGTTACTTTGCCGTACACCGGGTAACATCTTCTCGTTATGTATTCCAGTTCTGACGCTGTCTGTCGTGAGTACAGATGTCTCCAATTGGATGATAAACATAAAGACACATGAGGAACTCTGGGTACAATAATTATAACAACCGACATGACGTCCCCTTATTAGCAAGCCTATGTTTCGTTACTTTTTTATCTCCTCAATCATCCTTGTTACTGCGTACCTCTTTACAATCTCCAATCTTCCATTCAAATTCACCCGAAATACAAATTCCGGAAACTACTACCCAAGTGCATCTACACCACAAGCAGAACAAATGGCAATGACGTCCGTTTCACGATCTGTTGTCAAGAAAGTATTGGCTGTTGAGACACCAGAGGTGCGTTTTTACCACCCCACTTAATTTGTCGTTCGCAGCAGGGTTTAATTAAGTCTGTTGTTTAGGGTGTAGGGGCATTAGTGCGAAGAAGTATTGGATCGATGAACCTCAAAAATCTCACACCTTTTCTCATGCTTGACCACTTTCACGTCAGCAAAGGAGCCGTAAGCTACAGAGTAGTCAGAGTTGGAAACATTCTCAACTTTTCAACAGGGGTTTCCTGACCATCCACATCGCGGCCAGGCAACTGTGACGTATATGTTGGAGGGGTAAGGTTATATTCATATGACCTCACACAACATATTTTAATTCATAATCCAGATCTAGCAGACATGAAGATTCTGCAGGGCATAAGGGCACCATTGGTGGGTACAAGGTCACAATACTTGGAATGAACGAGGTTTGAACTTCAGGATCAGTTCAAGGAGGTGTCCAATGGATGTGTGCAGGAAAAGGAATTATCCACGCTGAAATGCCTGTTCACGAAGACAATTCACCCGATCCTCGAGGTCTGCAGTTGTGGGTTGATCTTCCAAAGCAGGTATGCAGTTAATTTTTTCAAAGCGGGGCTCATTGCTAAGCTACGTCCATAGTATAAACTGGTGGTACGAGAAACACCTTCCAGCTGACATGAAGATTCCTCACGGTTCTTTGACTCTAGGACCCATCATACCAGGAACTTGGACCTGACCAGTGCGTAACAACGATTTGATTTAAGACTGATAGACCAACCGTTTCTTAGCATTCCTTCTGCATACCCAGAAGGTCCTGACGGGCCGGTAAAAATCAAAGTCATCAGCGGTAAGAGCCATGGGGTCGAATCACCAGTCCGCCCATTGGGTGGTTGCTGGTATTTCCATGTCACTTTCAACCGCCAGGGTTCCGTCTTTCAAGATATTCGTAAGTTGACATTACATACAGTTCGGGATGTTTTGACAAAAGATTGAATCATGTAGCATCCGGATGGACATCCTTCATATACAGTAAGCCATTTTTATACTTGGTCAATATATTACTTTATTTTGGATCTGCAGTCTTAAAAGGAGCAGTGACCGTTGGTGATGAAACCCTTTCACACAAATCCTTCCATACTCTCGTGTTGTCTTCTGAAAAAAACGAAACTGGTGTCCTGGTTAAAGCAACGGAAGATGTCACGGAATTTGTACTGGTTAGTGACTTCATTGAATGTCGTTGGTAGTAGTTGTTTAAGCTGTATGGGATAGATCGCAGGAGAGCCTTTGGACCAAACCGTGTTCCAATATGGACCCTTTGTCATGACGACTCGTGAGGAGATACAAATGACTTTGCTTGACTGTGAGTAGAACATTGTACTTATCAAGGAGTCCCACTAAATCGGAGTCTTTCATATGCATGTCAGACCAAACAGGGCGGAATGGTTTCGAAAAAGCTCATACATGGAAGAGTGAGATCGGGGGTCTGTAAATTAAAAATTCAAGATGATTTGATAAATGTTGCGCTGTAGTCTGATGTCATTTTTAATATTATATTGATCGTTCTGCAACTACCCAGTAAGAAAATCTAATATTTACCTTATTCTTCAATGTACCCCATTTCGTCCCACACAGCATCATCATCTTCGTGTGGCTGAACGCTCTGTTCTCTCTTGTCTTGGTCCCATGTTACAGCAGTCGGTACAGTTTTCAAGTATATTTTCTCAACCACTTCTCCACGATGGTCCTGCCGCTGGCCTTCCTCTGCAGGCGGAGGGTAAACGCTATGCACACGGGCATAGCAGTCTAAAGCAGTGGAAACCATGAATGTCGGCGATGGCGAGATGGAAGTAACAGATCCAGAAAAGCCTTTCAGTGAATTAGCAAAATGAAAGTTATATTTTAAATTTTCTCAAAATACCTTTATAGCTGTAGAGAATTCTGCCATTCCGTGAATCGACGGAGAACAAGTTGTAACCGAAGTCACTGACAAATATCTCACTTGTTTATGTTAGAGAAATGGAGTCATACAAATCAGAGTCCTACGCACTGTTCTGAAAATCCCTGTTCGACGACGCGGACACCCCCAATTTTTGACAATCCTTTCCAGTTGGAGGCTGGGCGGCGGCCAGCCCTGGTATCATATCGTCGTACATCTCCAAGTTCTGTACCGGTTAGTAGGTGGAATGGCGTAGACAAATACGTTAGAGAATTAATTCGAACTGGTTGTCGAAGGTTCAGAGCATCGTTCGGAACCTGGATATAAAATAAATACTTCATTCAGGAATGGTATAGAAGTGAACAGACTTACATTTTTGGCTCTCCATATTTCACCAGAAAACAGTGAATCAGTGCGCTTCCGCTTTTTGGAGGTCGGCAGAGCTGGCTTATCATCAATATCTGTGGCTGGTTGAAAGGCAAGCTCTGTATTCCATAAGGATAAATCAACTTCATCTCCTCCATAAGCAAATGTTTTTTTGTCTGATGACAAACGCCAGTCGCGCAAACGAGTGGGGAGACTGGCACGGTGAGTCGCGTTATTGTCATCTGAATCCAGGCTGTGAACTATCATTCTCAAAGCCCCGTTTGACGTGCATGAGTAAACAGCACTATCAGATTTTTGAGTTCTACCCAAATTTCAGAGGACAACTAACTTACCTATCAGACAATGCCATACCAATATATGTGCTCTCCTTCAGGTGGTTCTCCTTCCATTGAGATAAAATGTCAACTTTGTCATCATCTTTCAGGTTGAAAAGCAGGATAGAGCTATCTGAGTACCCTGCGGCAAGCTGTGGTCAATGTAAATTTGCTGGTGAGGGAGATTGTAGAATACAATACATACAAGTGTCAACTCATCGGAGATATATTGACATTTCAACGCCTGTACGGATATCCCAGCTACGCCTTGGTAGACGGTCTTAGTTTCTACCTGATTGCCAGCTTGACCTTTCGGTGCATATCGCAATGACCTTATGCTGCCAACTTGGTCACCGACGAGAAATCTGCTTGACATCGTACTAAATTGAGGGTCCACCATAGTATTTTTAAGTGTTCCTGTGACGGTTGTTCCGTGACACGCGACTTACTCTTATCCCGGTGTTTCAATACCTCAACACTGGCAGGTGTGCAACGATACTCAACACATCATGGACGGGCCCCTCAAGGAATTAGCAAAATTGGAAAAGTTGACTACTTCCGAAGGAAGTAAAACCCCTCCAATCCACGAATCGTTGAACGCCTTGCTTGAGGTCCTGCAAATAGCCAGGCGAGGGTATCTTGAATCTGACCACAATGAAACAAAATTGAAAAAGTTGGCAGAACTTGTCGATGCTAAGAAAAAGGACATAGATGATAAACAAAAAGAGGTGTATTCGTCCATGTCACGATTTGGAAAAGCTTTGGAGAAGGTAAATATTGTCGACTTCCACTTGTCTTTTACATTGATAGCTTTTTCGTGGATAAAGAAATTCCCGACTACTTTGCCAGCATATACTGATTTATTCTCATCTCCCAAATCCCTGGTGGCCCTGGAGCGAACCATCTCTTTACACTTTCTCCGAACCGGTCAATTCGCGGTAGCAGAAACATTTTTGCAGGTTTGTCTGCAGTTTCACTCAAGAGGATATCAAGCTGAACAGAAACAGGAAACAGGCATTGAGATTCCTGTAGAAGTACAGTCTCAATTCGTGGATCTACATTGCATTCTCAAAGGGCTGAGAAATCAAGATATCAGTCTAGCATTGGCGTAAGTGCCAATCGTTCTATTTATGTATCCTAATAATGATTTCATTGCAGTTGGGTGGGGAAAAATCGAGATTTCTTGCAGTCTCGGTCGTCTCCGTTAGAATTTCACCTCCATCGTTCTCAATACATAAGACTTCTGTTTTCCTCGCATCCTCCAGATCCTCTGCCTGCCATCTCATACGCTAACGCTACACTACGACCCTTCTATAACGAGCACGAAGCCGACTTTAGACGCCTTATAGCTTGCGTAGCTTACCTTCCTCTATCCAAACTTCAAACTTCACCCTACGCTGACCTAGCATCACCTTCCCTTCATTTCGATCTGGAGCCCCTATTTGCTAAAGAATATTGTGCTAGCCTAGGTATGAGCCGTCAAGTCCCCTTGCGAGTGGTGGGAGACATTGGAGGAGGCGGGGCCCTAGCCAGGATCGAAAAGGGGAGGAAGGTCATGCGAGAACGTAAGAGCGAATGGAGTCAAACAGATGAATTACCAGTGCGTTTTTTGTATCTTGCTCTATTACAAATTAACACGGAACATCTATAGATTGAGATACCTTTATCAGCGGAAAACCGGTACCATTCCATTTTCGCATGCCCTGTTTCAAAGGAACAGTCAACTGAGAGCAATCCACCCATGATGATTTCATGTGGTCACGTCATCTCAAAGGATAGTTTGCAGAAACTCAGCAAACCCGGCGGGTTAGTAGCATCATAGCATGTTGATGATATTTTTCTAATTTGTTCTCATTGTTATTTATGTAGCCGGGTCAAGTGTCCTTACTGCCCTATGGAATCTCAAACAAGCGCAGCATTACGGGTCCATTTTTGACCCACCTGTGATGATTTCTAGTAATACTAATACTATTTATTCCGTCGAACGCAATCATGTAGATTAATTGTCATTTTTCATATAAATCTGTACCTTAAATGTTGGATTATTATGTGCATATTACGTAAGTAACTCGGGATCTTTGTCTGCTAACCCACCCCTATCAAATGGGTAACATCATTCAACTAAACGCCATAAGAATACAAGCACTCCTTTAATAGTTTAACATCCTTCATTCCATACTGACGACCGAGTCAATTTTTCGTGGTGTCCCTTGCTCAAAGATCTATCGCAGTCGCCTCGACTGTAGGAATTAGTTCCCATGTCGTCGGAAGATAATACACAACTCCCGTTGAAGCAACCGCTGAAGTTTGTCGGCGATTTTTATTAATTCAACAATCTTCCCTGATGTAACATTAGGCAGGTATATGACCAACTATTTGGCTCTGGAGCTAGTCTCTCGAAGCTGAAAGATGCAGCCCTGATGAATAAATTGTACACATCTTCCAGGGAGGATATTGAAGTGACTGGTAGAAGCCTTGCGTGGAAGGTAATGTTAGACTTCGTTAAACGGTAATATACTTGACGTATCCTTTCCAGTTATTTCTGATTGGAGATGAACCTCTACCAACGTCTTCTCCCGTCCGTCCTGCATCTCTTCTGACTTCAATGCGTAATGCTCGAAAAACATACATCGCTCTCGTCGTAGAAAAGATGAGAGCCCCTGATGGTAGCTATGAGATTGGGACGGTATTGCCTGGTATAGAGATATCAAAGGCAGCCCCGAAATCTGTCGGAAACCTGGATAAGAACAATCCCCTTAGTTTACACAACGAGGTGTGCCGACGTTACCACGGACTTCATTGTTGTCATGTCATGACCATCAACCATTGTGTTGTTAGAATCCGTGGAACGAATGGTTTGCCTCAGTTGAAATAAGGAAAACAATATCGCAAGATGTGGAACGAACGTACGTGACTTCGATTAACTTAGAATGATTTGTTTACGAAAAGATCAGGTTTCCTGAAATTGCATTCTTCCGCGAAAAAGAGGTTCAAGTTCAACTTACAAATATCCTGTTCCTCTACGCAGCAAAGCATCCGAATATAGGCTACAGACAAGGTTTTAATGTTCATCCACCAGGAAATTAACCCATTTAACTAATTTCTAACTCTTGTGCTTTAAGGGATGCATGAGATATTGGCTCCTTTGTATTATGCCGTTCGCCATGATTCGATTTTTGTGGACGATGTAACAGGAGAATGTCCAGAATTGGAAGAAATATGCTCTATGTCTTGGATTGCCGCCGATTCGTGGGCATTATTCGATTCTGTGATGCGTGGTACTGCACGGTGGTATGAGTGGCGGGAGGCTTCGCCAGCTGAATCCCTGCCCTGGCACACAGTAACCAAGACTCAATTCCAACATCACACACCAAAAAGCCATAATAGCGTCTTCATTGCTCCGATTGTAGAGATTTGCAACAGAATTCAGTCCACGTTTCTCAGAGCCATAGATCCAATATTATGGGCGCATCTTGATAAAACGGGCATTGAACCACAAATATATGGAATGTGAGGATATTCATTATCTAAATCACGTTTGATCATTGATTTTCTTCCGTAGTCGTTGGTTGAGACTGTTATTCACGCGGGAGTTCAGCTTGTCAGACGCTATGTATCTATGGGATGGTCTCTTTGCATGTGATCCTACCCTCGATCTTTCTCCTTGGATTTGCGTTGCTATGCTTATCAGAATTCGCAACGAATGTATGTATCGGTGCATTATGCTGTATATCATGTGCTAACTATTAATTACTAACAGTGATATTAGCGGACTATAGCAGTCAACTAACGAGCCTTTTGCGATACCCCTCTCCTACTGAAGGTGTTTTTGGTGCTCCTAGTCATACTAGTCTGCTACTCAGACAAGCTTTGGCTCTTCAGTCGTCGCCTTCGGTATCTACTGGGAAAACCCTCATAATAGAGAATCAAAATTTATTAAACATCCCTGCGGAAGCTTCTCCACAACTTCTCAGTGCCCCTCCGAAGCGTAGTATGGAAGGACACCAATCATCGAGAACTGGTCAACATTCGCGGCAGTCATCCTCACCACAATTTGGTTTACCAGAAATGATCGCCAGAGGCTTGCTGGAACGTGGTGAGAGTCTGGGTATCAACAAAACGTTCATGAATGCAGTATCAGAGCTCCGGGTAAGTATGGTCGTCATGTTGTGTTTCCCCTTCTCATTTTGTTGTTTGCAGCGCAATATACCTGAATTGAAAGCTTCTCTTGTTCGCCCACTTAATAGTCCGCCTATTGCATCCCCATTAGATGACGAGAGAATATTTGAAGGGGAGCTATTACGAAGTCCAACAGAAACCGAAAGAGAATTGAGGATGATACGAAACAGAGACAAGCAGCTAGCTGAGTCTCTTGGATGGATTGTAGACACACTCCTACAGGACGATAGTGAAACCGAAGATAAACAACGTCTGGAGAAGCAGAAGCGCGAAGCGCTTGAGTCGCTTTCATATGTACGAGACGTTTTGATAAGTGGGACAACATCTATCGAGGTTGACCGGTTAATCGGAGACGAAGCAATGCGCAACATATCTAAAAGCAAGAGTACGATACCATCTTCTGCGATGAATCGACCGCCGACATTAGTTTCCGCTCCGGAACCTTTGATGATGGCTCATACGCGACTGAAACCAGCAAATTTAAATCAAAGCCGTTTACATTCCCATTCACCGCCACAGGTCAATTCGTTAGCAAATGGTAATATAAACAACGCTTCTAGACAGCCTGTGCTAGCACCATGGAATTATACCCCATCAAGCTTTTCTGATTCCACTATTCCCTCAGGATCAGGGGTATTGCCACGGTTTCCTCCTCCTACATCAACAGGTTTCGTACGAAAAAGTTCGGAGAGGCCTGCCGATCAAACGCCGTCTAGTGAGAGTCGAGAGGAGAATAAGGATGTTGTGTATCACGATCCTCTGGGTGCGCTTGGGTAACAAGTTGAATTAAATATGTAGTGTAGTGGGAGCATACATGAAGGCTGCTGTATTTATGTAAAGCTAGGTTTAATCATGAAGTTAAGGCGGGAGCGGAACCTGGTACATGATACAATCACGTGAATGAAAGAGGTCGGGATGGATCGCAACTGAATAGAAAACTGAATATCATTTCTTCGTTCCGGCTTCATTCTCAACGTTCACCATGTTCAGGAAAGCTCTTCCAAGGGGGCTTACCCGCGCATCCCGCTCCTTCCACGCTTCTTCTTCTGTTGCAAAAGTAGTCGCAACAAATCCCGTCAAGGCTGAAGAAGTCAAGGTTTCATCATTCATCCACTTGTCTTCTTTTCATATGACTTACACCTGATTCTCAGTCTTGGTCAAGTGGTAAATACCCTCTCATAGAACACGAATTCGATGCTGTGGTTGTGTCAGTCTTCTCACACACTATTTCACCGGTTCTTTAACAATTGGCTTTAGTGGTGCCGGTGGTGCGGGTTTACGCGCTGCTTTTGGTCTAGCAGAAGCTGGCTTCAAAACCGCTTGTATCACAAAATTATTCCCGACGAGGAGCCATACTGTAGCTGCTCAAGTATGTATCGGCACTAGTCGCATATAGCTTTCACTAACGCGTCTCATAGGGTGGCATCAATGCAGCACTCGGGGTAGGCGTCTTTTTCCTGCAGCTTCTCGATTACTCATGCAAATGTTTAGAATATGACCGAGGATGATTGGAGATGGCATATGTATGATACTGTAAGCTTAAGCTCAGGTCGCCGTCATAATACCACCAGTTCTTGACGCTCTATTCAGGTAAAAGGATCGGATTGGCTTGGTGACCAAGACGCTATTCATTACATGTGCAGAGAAGCACCAAACACTGTTTTAGAGGTTTGTGGACTGGAATCAAATTGAGAAATACTCTCAAGTGATATTCTCCAGCTCGAGCACTATGGTGTCCCCTTCTCGAGAACAAAAGAAGGAAAGATATATCAACGCGCTTTTGGAGGACAATCTCTCAAGTTTGGCAAAGGAGGTCAAGCTTATAGATGTGCTGCAGCTGCCGACAGAACAGGTCACGCAATTTTACACACACTCTATGGCCAGTCACTGCGCCACAACACGAATTTTTTCATTGAATATTTTGCACTTGATTTAATCATGCAAGACGGCGAGTGTGTTGGTGTCATTGCACTCAATATGGAAGATGGGACTTTACATCGTTTCCGCTCCCACAAGACTGTTCTTGCAACTGGAGGTTACGGACGTGCATATTTCAGCTGCACAAGCGCGCATACTTGCTCAGGAGATGGTAATGCAATGGTTGTTCGTGCAGGACTACCTCTGCAGGACTTGGAATTTGTGCAGTTCCACCCAACTGGAATTTATGGCGCTGGGTGTCTCATTACTGAAGGTCGGGATTTTACTTATATAAACAGAAATATTGACTTAACTCAAGTTTCTCGATTGTAGGTTCTCGTGGTGAAGGAGGTTATCTTTTGAACTCGGAAGGTGAACGTTTCATGGAGCGCTATGCACCTACGGCAAAAGATCTTGCCTCACGCGATGTTGTCTCGCGCAGCATGACGATCGAAATCCGTGAGGGTCGCGGTGTTGGACCAGAGAAAGATCATATCTATCTTCAGTTAAGCCATCTTCCCCCCGAAGTTCTTCACGAGCGACTTCCCGGTATCTCTGAGACGGCTGCAATCTTCTCCGGTGTTGATGTCACCAAGGAGCCTATTCCAGTTCTACCCACGGTCCATTATAATAGTAAGTGCTCTTTTCCAAGCGGCAGAAACTGTCCAACTAAACTTCATCTCTTTAGTGGGTGGAATCCCTACGAAATACACTGGCGAGGTGCTCACTGTTGATTCAAATGGAAATGACAAAGTCGTACCTGGATTATATGCTGCTGGTGAAGCAGCATGTGTCTCCGTACATGGTGCTAATCGTCTGGGTGCTAATTCGTTGTTGGACATCGTCGTCTTTGGTCGCGCTGCAGCGCATCACATTAGGGATACGCTTACACCCGGAAAACCCCATAAAGCTATTCCAGAGGATGCTGGTATTGAAAGCATTGAATTCTTAGACAAAATCAGGCAAGTGAAAAATTCAACATTGAACCATAGTACTAATCGCAACGCAAACAAACAGAAAAGCTGACGGACCAGAGCCAACTGCCAAGATTCGCCTTGACATGCAAAAAGCCATGCAATCTGATGCTGCAGTTTTCAGGTACGGGCTATTTCACTTGCACAATTGTTAGTTTTCTGAATCATAAATGAAGGACTCAACAAACTCTGGATGAGGGTGTCCAAAAGATGCGTGCTATCTATAAGAGTTTCGACAAAGTCGGAATCAAGGACAGGAGTATGATTTGGAACTCGTGAGTAGAATAAGCTAAACACTTGGAAACTGCGCCTGAATTGCTGTTGTTTCAAGTGATCTCGTTGAGACTCTTGAGCTGCGAAATATCTTGCAGTGTGCTATTCAGACCATTGAGTCTGCTGCTGCTCGTAAAGAATCCCGTGGTGCCCATGCACGCGAAGATTACCCCGACGTTAGCATTCCACTTTTTTCTTCTTTGTTAATTTATACTCAAGAAATTGAAAAAAAACAGCGTGATGATGAAAAATGGATGAAACATACACTGTCCTTCCAACGGGATCCCAATAGCCCTGATGTGGAGCTCAAATATCGTCGTGTGATTCACACTACACTCGATGAAAATGAATGCAAGCCCGTCCCACCATTCAAACGTGTATATTAGTTTGAAGCAGAAGAGGGATCATTTTTTGCAGGTCCGTCACCACGTATATGTAGTATTATTCATAGCTATGTGGAATCAAAAAATGAAAAGAGATAGATTATTTAATTTGACAAGTCAGAGGTTGATTAAAAACTAATTCAACGGGCTATCCAAATCGTACTGCCCGAATAATTTTTCTGAGAAGTATCGAGCCCTCACGCTCCGTCCACCAAAGTAACGACCATCTAGCTCTCGTACAGTCTTCCAAGCTCCTGCTGGACCAGCAAACAGTACAAAGATTCGCACTGCATCTTCTGAATCAGATGGTGGTGGATTGACAAGATGCACGATGACGCGTTCGACTGTGCCGTTCTTGGAGCATTCATCACCTAAACCAACATGTGTGAATTGACTCCTCTTTGATAACGATAGAAAAAAAGGACAGACCAATTTCTCCTCTTAGGTCTTCATCTTCTACGTCTTCTGGACCAACCATGTTTGTAAGTACTACCACGCGACTCGGTTCTCCAAAGCGCGCTTTGTCTTCTTTCGTTTTCGCATCTTCATTGTTGTTGACGATTTTACCCATCTTTGATCCGACGCCTATACCTTTTCCACTAGGACCGGCATTGCCTTTTGATTTCTTCTGGCCAGCCTGCTCGACGCTCAAGGCATTCACAATGCCTGCTCCGTCCGCACCAAGCCCTTGACCATCTTTATGACCCCATTTCTCCATCATACGAGCGGCAAATTTGTGCGGATTGGGTCTGTACAACGTCAGTGTTAGCACACCAACAACTACTGGTAGACAATAATAAAGTTACTTTTGTTCTTCTTCAACTGGTTCTGCAGAGGGCCGCGGAGAAGCGGGAGCAGTTGCCGCAAGGGCACCAAGTTTGGCAGCGATTGCAGCTGCAGCTTTGACCTTTTCTTCGAATGCATCTGCTATCACGGCTGCCGGAGGACCAGGTGGTGGTGGCGGAACAGAAGGGGGAGCGAATGGATTATAAGCAAGAGGTGGTGGAGACAGTGACTTTGGTCGAGATTCTGCAAGTTGAGGCTTTGTCGTCGACATCGCAAGGCGACAAAGGTACGCCTCTTCCCCTGTCTCAGCTGGGACAGAAACGGGGTTTGGCTGGCTCCCCCTGGATAAGCCTGGTATTTCCTCTTCGTCATCGGATGTTGGGGATATTTGAGCAGGTAGGGGAGAGACCGGCCTCCTGGCAGCTGACATGGCAAGGCGACGTTGGTATGCATCGTCACCAGTAAGATTGCGTTCCACTGGAACAGGGGGTGCTGCAACGTCATTGTGCGAACCTTGCTGCATGAGACGGTCTCGTTCTTCGTCCGTCCTCGACCAACGGTCAAAAGTCTCATTGAAACGTCCTAGAATGGAACAATGATTCAAGATGATAAAAACACTTTTTGGTGACGATGTCTACTTACCAGCTTTACGAGGTCTGTCCTCGTCATCAGAAACAGATGCTTCACTATCAGAGTAGCTTCTGCTCCGCCTGGCGCGTTTGCGATCTTGCATTCTACGTTCTTCAGCAAGGCGCTCACGCCTATCGATACGATCCTTTTGTCTCCATAATTTATATTCGTTGTAGTCATTAGGGCGAAGTGGATCATAGATTTCTGTGGGATCCCATATGGGCACTAATGGTGCATTCCGGTTCTACCAATTTTGGTTACAAAAGTGAAAGTCTTGTGTGATTGAACATTACCTTTTTGCCCTTTCCCTTGTTTACTTTCTTCTTTTGGTTTGACCTGAAACCGTTGACATCCTCATCAAGCACCATGGAAGGCGGCTTGACTTTCTTTCCCCATCCTTGGGTAGCCTGAGCGGGTGCTGTAGACTCATTGTTTTGAGGTTCAACGAGAGCGGGGGGTGCAAATACGACGGCAGTGGAAGATAAACCAGCTGCAGGGATGGGAAGCGAAGACAGGACGGCAGCGCCAACGGGTAGGCGATGTGCAGCAGGCTTTGCTTTCTGAGCCTGGCTGCGACGAACTGGAGCGAAGGCAAGAGCAGCAGACCACCCTTGGGTGAATAAATTGGAGATTTCAATAAGCGGGAACTATTGGAGAATAAAAATGGGATTGAAAGAGATACCAGCTGTAGATTTTGATTTCCCTGATGAAGCATCTGTAGTCTGAGTCTGAGCAGGAGTTGCTTGAGGATCTGAGAGGGGTTGTGGAGGAGAAGGAGGAGTAGGAATAGGAAGAGAGGAAGAATAGACGGAGCCAGAAGAGAACTGGATGCCACCGTACAAACCACCAGCTCTGCTGCTCGACATGGTAAACAATTAAAATGTTTATTTATTATTATTACTAATTAAAATACTTTTCTCTAACTTTTCGACTCATCACATGCACCACATTCTTTCCCACGTCAATCATCGCCCAGCCATTCTCTATCTGCTTGCCTCTGCCAGAACTCGTGCAAAGCTATAGTCGTCTTATTTAGTTCCTTTATCTCTCCATGGTGTCTCATCCACTCACTGTTTTCCTTACTACTCCGACAACTCGTTCAATAGTCCCTTTATTCTCAGTCCCTTCTTTCACCTATTTCATTTCAGTTTGGTGTCATTAATATAACAAACTATCCCCTTACCTGTGCCATTATCATCCAATCCCATATTCCATTCGTAGAGTCATATTTTGACTCTCCTGCATATGTCGCCCCACGCTTCCGCCGTCCCCGTGGTGTGCAAAGAGGGAGAGGTGGTCCAGCTGGTACTGTTATTGCACGACTGAGAACCAATAGTGAAGTGTCTAGATAAGGCGATTGTGCAAGTTGAGCGTGAAGTGTCTTCATGATTGCAGGTGCGTCTTCTGGCACCGGAGGTGGTACTACCGCATGAGATTGTGGAACGACAGGCGGTTTATCTTCTTGTTCGACAAACCATGGAATAGGTTTATGAGCAGAGATGGAATATGGAGAGTGTCTTGCAGAAACTAGTCGCGCCAGACGAATCCTTGGAAGTAGCATAAGCATTGAGATGAGAAAATTACTTGTGACCGCAAATTCAGAAATACGACGAGAATTACCCAAGTTGGAAACGGACTTTGAAATAAATTAAAATACTGACATGCGAAATTATTTTTGTGAACTGGACATCCCGCTTCACAAGTCTGGCTCTCTCTCTTTACCTCTATCAAAATGGGTGCACGAGCTGGCATTGTGGTTTGCGTTACCAGCTTTCTTCTCGGTCTGTATCTTTTCATCCACTGAATCTTGTATGCATTCTTAAATGACGTGTCCAGGTGCTCTCTTCACCCACTGGATTGCTGACTCTCTAACTCTTTGGAAATCCCCCGTCACCGACGAACATTTGTGGACCGCTGCATCATACTATGCGATCCTTGCCAAACTACCTGCAGAAATTCTCTATTTCCTGTCTGCTATTGTTATACTAGGCGGGACGACGATTGTTTGGAGCTTTGGCGATGGTGAAGCTGGGAATTTGATGTTCGACGGAGGAAGCATATGTAAGTTCCTTGATCCAGCATTGTCAGAATATTAATGACTGTCTCCAAAGTCTTATTCGGCACAACGATCATCTTGTACTTGCATTCAGTACTTCCCAGTATGTTCATATTCCTTTCGTTATTTCTCATCGCCTGATTCCCGTTCAAGGTCTACTTGCAAAGTTTACCTCCCTCCCTACACATGGTATCAAAGATCCCTTCCCGCGTGCACTACGACACGCAACTCTGGAACTTGCTTCCAACAATCTCATCTGTAGTGTCGCCCTAACTGGTGTCCTTGCTCTCCAAGCTGGACGTTTCTGGGCAGAGAGTGCAGATGATGACGAGGAGTTTGTGATGGTTGAAGCTGATGAAAAGAGCCAGTCACGAGCCAAAACCCCAGATATCCCTGAGGGTACTGCAAGACAACATTAGCGACGACAACGTGATGAAAGCACTATTATTTATTTGATAATCTCTGTTGCCAGTAGGGTATGAAATATTTTTAAAAGTTCAATACGCTCTCAAAGCTGCACCCGATACTTAGGGTGAAAGCTTTTCTTGCTGTATTTTGGAGGATTGTATCATACGTCGACTTGTTTTCGAGTTTTGAAGGCCCATGGAATAAAACAGTCATGCAGGCGTCCGTGAGCCGTGAAATAGGTAGTGCTTTTAATAATGATCCTTCTAAGTCGCAAATTACTGTCTAATGAATTAGAGTAATACACTTATTACCATTCTTACTCTTGAACAATATCTTCCTTCCGAGGTTTCGAGTTCTTTATTTCATGACCTTGACCAAGAATAGATTGTGCATCATCGTCAACGACGATGCCCAACCCTTCTTCTTTCACCAATCCCAAAACATGTTCGAGTTCCACGAATCCATCTTGATCCACATCTAATTTTTGAATCACTGCGTGTCCGACTTCCTCATCTGGCTTGTGTTTGATCACAGCCAATGCCTTTTCCAAGTCCTCAACCGAAATGCGACCCTGCGGGTCCGCAGAGATCATTTGCAACGAACTGCCAACACGGTTGTCATACTCCTGTAATTGAGCATCAACCTTCGTCAACATAGACCGGATACGTTTCGTCAGAGCTCCCGATGGAGATTTCGGATCCTTAGGAAAAACAAATGGGTATCAGATTATAGAGGAGCACGTAGAAATAACAATCACCTCTTCAACCTGTAAGTTTTCCTCCATCAACGCACGTAGCTCATCGCGTTCTTTGATGACACTGGATTTTGCAGAAAGAATTGAAAGTGCCTCGCCGAGTTCTTTGAGTTGTTCTGTTGTCATACGAGCATCCTCACTCTCGGTGACCTCTGGTATGAGCTTGAACAAGTGTTATCAGAACATTAGAAGAACATCCCATCAGAACTCACCTCAGAGTCAGGGAGAAGCGACTGAGCAGTCCGAGCCTCCATTTCGTCTGCTTCCTTCTTGGCGCGACGTGCATCTTCTTCCTTTTGCTCTTGCTCGGCTTCGTCGTCAATCAACTCTTGTTGCTGTTGTAGCACATCCAATTTCTGCTTGTAGCTGGCCTTGTCAGAATCGACTTCCAGCTCAGCCTCATTAAGCTAGAAAGACATTGAGAAGAATTATGCTAGGGTTCCAAAGATGGTACAGACCAGGTTATCAGGTAGCCCACATAGAACGTTCTCCAAGCTAGAAATGACTGCAGTCTTGCCATCCTCGTCCTCTCCAAACTTCCTATCGAAAACGAAAGCCCTGCCGAGTATAAGTAGTACACCAGATACACGGTTGTGCAAGTGGAGATTAATCCATGTGGTCAGTTCATCTCTCAGCCGTGCAGGGGATACACCGGTCGTGCGTATACCACGGGATTGACACGCAGCCTGTAACTCGGATGTGGACAGTTCGTCAACACTTTCTGCATAAATTAATTGATCGTCGCGTCGGATGTTCATGAGTCGAGAGCGTATCGCGCCTCGCAAGAAATTGTCTGTGCCAAATGCATTGAGACCCATATAGCGCGACATTGATACCAGCTGAGGACGTGAGAGATTATCCAGAGTAAGATCGTCATCGAACAACTTCGCAACGTTAATCACATCCATTGCTGAGGGGGATTCACCAGTTGAGCGGACCTGTGATCAGAAATAAGAATGATGTATTTTAGGAACAGCAACAATGTTTACTTTGCGGAAGAATTCCTTGAAAGCATCACTACCAACAATATGCGTATTCGCTTTCAGACCAGATTCACGTAAAGTTTCTTGCAAGAACTTGGCCATATCTAATCGAACACGGAGAAGTTTCCTTTGTTTTTCCTCCTGGCTTGGGCATTAAAATGTATACTACAAGAGACGAGGTGAGAGCTTACGGCCGCGAACTTGTCTTCAAATGTCGAAGGCAGCATATTAGGGAAAAGTTTCAGAGCAACAGGCAAAAGGAATTCCATGAACGGAACAATGATGAAAACAGCAAAAGGGACAAGTCGAAGGAGATCCTGCGTAGTGCGTTTCAACTATAATGCAGTATTAGAATGGAAATGAATGCAAAATGAAGGAAATAACTTGCTTGTCTTCGTTCTCGTCGTGTGAGGACTTCGCCATGTAAGATCTTCCATTGCAAACGGGACGATATCCGCACTTCAGATACAAGAAGTTTTGACCCATGCCAATAGTGAGCAGCCTCATGTTTAACCTTTTTCCAAGCTCGCGTCATGAGTGGTGCTTGGGCAACATCCTTTTGCACTGGAGGACTTGATTTGGAGTCGGTCGCGGTTGCGGGGTCAGACGGGACTGAGCTCAAGGTGGTCCTGGTACTGTGGAAATGCCGAGTTGAGGAAGAAACCGCTGGCAGTAAAGCCGTAGTTGTACTAACAGTGCGGGTTGCACATAACGAAATAAGATGTTTGTGGACAATTAAGTGCGTAGAACGAATAGATGAGCGAGCGAGTAGGGATGGCGGCGGACGAGGCAGCCATAAAGACATAGAAAAGGGATTAGCGACGTTAAGCCAGGACGATTAGATGTAGAGCAGTTGGTTACAAAAAAAAATTCAAAGTGGATGATTGCAGAACACAAACTTGTCAATTTCCTTTATTTTCGGCTACTTTATGTCACGAAGTTTTCTTCACAATGTCGCCTTCCTCTGCGACCCTTCATAATACAGATAGTCGTGAATACAAGAAAGCACAACGACAATTCTACAAAACTACGAAAAACAGACCACCCAATATAGAGTCTGAATGGACCCCGTTCAGAGCAGCAGAAAAACGTTACAAAGCCCGTTTTCCTCCTCCAGACCTATCAGATGTCCTCGATTTGGCAGCAGCAGACCCCAATAGACTAGATGAAATTAAAAAAGGTGTTTGGGTTGGCCGGCAAGATGCTGTAGCATGCAAACTGCTTTCCAGCGATGGCCAGGCGAAAGTATATGCAGTACCTAGCATTCCTGGTACGACGAATTGAATACATCAATTATTATTGGAGTCCTCACCTCCACCATCGATAAATTGTATAATCAGGCCTAGTCATACTACCATCTTATCTATCTTCCGAAACACAATCGCAATTGGTACGATGGGCTATCGCGAAACAAGCATGCTATCCGAATGAAACTAATTTGGACATTCACTACTCTCTCCCCAGAGAGGGTATATGGAACGCATATGTAAACGCACGGAATGATCCATCAAACGATGTCCTTATACTTCCAAAAGTCTGTGAAACAGACCTGGTTGAACGTGAACCTCCTGGTCCCCGGACGCTAATTTCCAACACTCCAGCATCGGAGGAAACCTTTCAAACTATTTCAGTACTCCCCAAACCACCTCAAGCTCCTTCAGATACAATTAAGCCCACCCTTTCTTCCACACTGCTCTACAAACTAAGATGGGCAAATATTGGCTGGTACTATCATTGGGGAACAAAACAATACGATTTTACAAAAGGAAAGGGTGTTATCGATGAACGGCTGAGGCAAATATGTAAAAGCGCTGTCAATTCTGTGGACTGGCAACAAGCTTATGAAGGCTCTGACGTCGAGTGGGACCATCCCGAGTGGAAAGCCTGGGACACAACTTATGGTGCCATGATTTACTACCTACTTTTAATTAATGTACTTACTGGATCACTCAGAACCGGATGCGGGAATTGTTAATTTCTATCAGACAAAGGTGAGGAATTATGATACTAACAAAGTAAAATTCTCTCAAATTAGTACAGGACACGTTAATGGGACATGTGGATCGTTCCGAGGTCTGTGCAACCTCACCATTGGTGTCAATTTCGTAAGTAAATTGCTTCAAATGAGGTTTATGGAGTACTGAATTTTTTTCTTTTCATAGGTTGGGAAATGCTGCTGTATTCCTTATTGGTGGCCCAACTCGAGATTCGGAACCAATACCAATACTTCTGCGCTCTGGAGACGTTCTCATTATGTCCGGAACCGCTTGTCGTCGGTCATACCATGGTAATAGTATATATTTTGCTATGGAATTCTATTTCTGAATTATCACTTTTAGGTGTTCCTCGTATCTTGGAAGGGACACTTCCTCCTCATCTCCAAGCAAGCTCACTCGGCAGTCGTAAAGCTGCAGGAGATTGGGAACCATATGAAGAATACCTGTGCACAACAAGAATTAATGTCAATGTGCGACAGGTTTTTCCGATTGGCTTTGATCCCTCTAAAATTACTAAACATTGAATACTTGTGGTTTATCTATAGTGTACTCTCTGGTAACAATAATCACCCCCACTATTCGTAAAACATATAATATAATGACGATGTGTAGAGCAGCTGTACGCGGTACTGATGATTACTTGATTAGATTAGATTAGAAATTTGATGTTTGGTCCATCAAGACAACAGAATACTGCAAAACTGTACAGTTTTATTTAAACTTTCCCACGAGCTGCATATCTACAACTCTCAATAACAATCACTAGGTTATTTACTCTACGATAAAATGGAAAACGACGCGGTAAGTATTATCGTTAATTAGCTGTTCAGTGTCACAATAACTAATGCTTTTACTTCTCCAGGGCATTCTCGTTGATCTCTACGTTCCCCGCAAATGCGCAGCGACTAGTGTGTTATTTAACGGTTTTTTCAATCCGGAATTTATTGACGAACTATATCGTGAATAGACCGACTGATTACCTCAAAAGATCATGCCTCTGTGCAGATCAGCATTGTTGATGTTGACGCCAACGGCCGAGCACTGAATACGTCAACAACTTTCGCTCTCTGTGGTCAGGTCCGGTCCCAAGGAGAAAGCGATGACTCTCTCAATCGATTAGCAACAAGAGCGGGGTGTATGTATATCACACATTTGATTGAAATCGTGTATTAATTTTTCCCCCAGTGCTCCGGAACGTATGGTCACACCAAAAGTAATCCATAGTTTATGCGGCCTCTGTATGATATACTGTTATATTGAAATCGAATGCCTTGAACTGAGAAAATTTGTTTGCTTCAATTGTACTTGACACTAAATCACGTGATGTATGACGATGAAGTGCAGCTGAGCTCCCGCAGTATTAGTACTTCCTGCGGCTACAGCCAGCGCAGTTTTTAATCAGTGCTTTTAGCTTATTTGATGGTTGGCTTCAGCTTCCCATCGTCTTTGGATAGCAACCTGTCAACAACCTCGGTGAGCTCTACTAGCAATATACATGTCTGCAATGGTTCCGAATTCTATCTATAGTCAGACTCCATGGTTGAGATCAAACGCTCAGACACCTCCCGGGATCAAAAAGCGGTAGAAGAAGAAGAGAAATTCCGTTTGGTCTATAGCAAGTCCAAAGTATATGTGAATCCCACAGCGTACGCAAGAGATAATATCCCAGGTTTTGTAGCACTTGTCAAACGGGTGAGTATGAAACAGTCACTGATGTATGCAACTGCAAATTCACTATCTAAAAGGAAGCAAGCAATCCGATTTACCTCCTAGCATGGATTCCCGAATCTCTTTTACATGAAAGGGGTACATCAGAGTGGGATAAATTTGTGAAGATCGAAGAGCATGCTTTCACGGATGAAGAGGATGAAGGTATACACATCATGTTGTGCCACTGTTCCCTCACTAATATCCACTGGTTTCTCTTTATACAGATGTTGTCCTGATTGACCTCCCCATCCAAAGACCAGAATCGTATGCTTTCTCCGTGCCACTGACATCAATCTATTCCTTGATCATCCAACCACCATCTTTGTCCTCTTGGCGTATGTATCCAATATTTACTGCTTCACTCTTTCTCATATACATACAGATGGTTCTATTGGGATTAATCTCATAAACGGTGATACACTGCCCACGCTCCATTTCCACGACGATGAATCACTTTCCTTTACCCTTCAAAGTCCACCATCCTCAAAGAACAGTACGAACGGAGTAACTCCATACCCTCCACCACCTTCACAAGGGACCTCGCATATTCCGAAAACTATAAATTCATGGGGTGGTGAAGACTTGTTGTCGCGACTGCGATCCTACGCTCATATTATGCGTTCTACGCTTCAGCCTTCTTTATTCTTGGTCGATCCTTCTCGAGCCGATATGGAAACTCATTCAACGCAAATATTTTCTGACGACGTAATTGATGATATTCTAGCACAATCTTCGTTTGCAAATTCTCATTCACCAGTACCTGCACATCGCAGACCACGGCCTCTCTCCTCCGTTCCTATCCCTCCAAACCCCTATTCGCAGCGTTCATCTGTTCTCCATCGCTCTCTCGGCTCTGCGGCGTCCAACAGTCAGTCTTCATCACAAGCTCGTATGGCTCTTCTACAGTCATTCTCTAACATTACGAGAGCAACACGTCATGCTGCTCAAAATATATTATCGCATCCTCTTGCCAAGCCCATTGTCCCCCATCTACCCGATCCCGTCCGTAGCCTTGTAAATGCTGACGGTGAATGGGAGTGGGGAAGCTGGGTCGAAAAGGGAGGTGTCGGAGAGTTTGAGAGTGCACGAGTGTATTTGGCACGTTGGGCAAGAATAGTGGCTGAAGAGGGTGAACGGGCACGTCGTCGCGAAGCTCAAGCGCTCTCGTCTGCATATGTAGGTGGTGAAGAAGAAACGTCTTCCTTAGGTGTGTTTGAGCTTTTGCATTCCACTTCGAACTTGCCAACGCCGAAGGCTTCGAGGGACCCATCACATCCTATCGATGAGGTCGTTTGGTCCGGTTGGTTTGCCGAAGATGGTAAGCCAAAGATTAGGATTGAGGAGATGCGACGGGAGGTTTTCAGGCGAGGGATATCTTCTAAGGGAAGTCTCAGGCAGAAAGTGTGGCCTTTCATTTTGGGAGTTCATGATTGGGAGGTTACATCCGAGGAAAGGATTAAGAGATGGCAAGAGAAACAGTGCGTCTTCATAAAATGTTAAATTTGCTACCAGCTGATATCATGCTAGGCGACGGTATCAAGACTTGAAAGATGAATGGTGCGGTGTTCCGGAAGTATTTGATAGACAAGATGTAGTCGACGTGAGTTCTTGTCATGTCCAAACCAACTTGCACTAATTACCGAAAAATGCTCAGGAACGTCATCGGATAGATGTTGACTGTAGGCGGACAGATCGTTCACAACCGCTTTTTGCCGCCCCAGCACAGATACCGTCCACAGATCTAGATGAAGAGAAGAATCCACAGCATAGATATTCTATAATATCGCCGAATACGAGCGATATTGGTTCCCAGTCTCCCAGTAATGAGCATATAGATCGATTAGCGGGCATACTCTTGACATATAATTTCTACGAAAAGGAACTAGGTATGTTGATATTTCTCAAATGTTGGTTGGACCCTTTTGTTCACTGAACCTCTGACCACGTAGGTTATGTGCAAGGAATGTCTGATCTATGCGCACCATTGTATGTTGTTATGGGTGCTAGTGAGGAACTGACTTTCTGGTGTTTTGTGGGGTTTATGAATCGGATGGTTAGTTCAATTTTCCAATCTTGACATTTGTTTAACCAGCTCCAGAAACCAAACTTTCTTCGAGACCAAAGCGGCATGAAAAAACAGCTATCGACTTTTCAAAAGCTGATTGAAGTCATGGATCCGGAACTATATCGTCACTTAGGTTTGAATCAGCATGTTTCTTTGGATACTCAACTTATATTAGCCTTAGAAAAGACCGATGCATTAAACTTGTTCTTCTGTTTCCGGTGAGTTTTTTTGCAACATTTTATTACAAGGAGTTCACACATACATCAGTTGGATATTGATTGCATTCAAACGAGAGTTTCCGTTTGATGATGTTCTTCGCCTATGGGAGGTCCTATGGACCGACTATTACAGCAATCAGTTCGTACTGTTCGTGGCCCTGGCAATATTAGAATCCCATCGAGACATGATTTTGCGATATCTTGTCGAGGTTAGTGTCCGAAAAATATCATTTTGACCTAGCTAACATACTGTGGGAATAGTTTGACGAGATTTTGAAGGTTCGTTCCCTTACCACCGCATGTGTTTAAGTTTATATAACGTCCTCCACAGTACTGCAACGAACTTAGTATGACAATCGAACTTGATACCACCCTTGCTCAAGCAGAAGTTCTCTTCCTTTCCTTTGCGCAATTTATAGCGGACATAGACAGACGTGCAGCTGATCAATCCTCATCTAAATTACCAAGTAATCTCCGCCGGCGTGGAGGCAAGGAAACTGCAGAGTCCGCAAAGATTAACACCCCTACTATTGCGGATAGTCTCAGGGAACTTTTGATGACAGAACGGACTTGAATATGTTCAGACATGTAAATAGCTCATTCATTACCAGTTACTATTAGAGTTTGCATGAATAATACACGGAGCAAATTTAACAGGTGTTGGTGCTGTTATTACATACATTATGTACTATTAGTCGGTTCCATGTCAAATGTATGATATGTATCTTGTTCTTCGCGGTGACTCGTGCCATGTCATTTTTGACAATTCTCCGCAGATATGCGGAAACTCAGCCAGAAAAGCTACCTGCTTCTATCCTATTCAAACATACAGGAAGATCAATCACTATTTTTGATGCACATCCGAAATCGATCTTTCATTTCCTAGTTCTACCGAGAATCAAAGAACCGCTTACGGCAAGCGACCTTGGAAGCCTGAGATCCCTTCTACAGGGCGATAAAGATCAAGCACAACATGTCCTACGCGGACTTAAAGATGACTCAGAGGTTATAAAGAAGGACATTGAAGAGGAAATGGAAAAACGCTTCGGGTTCAAGTGGGGTGTGTGGGTTGGATTCCATGGAGCACCTTCTATGGAGTAAGTATTAGTGTTCTTTGGTGGATGCTTACAGTTCTTGATAATACTTTGGTAGTCATCTCCACTTACATGTGCTCTCAGCTGACTTGTGTTCTGAGAAGATGAAAAACAAGAAGCACTACAATTCATTCCACCCCAAACACGGGTTTTTCATAGATATCGACGAAGTATTATCCTGGTTCGATGAGGAGCCCTCTTATTACGCTATGGTTGGTGACAGATCTTTCTGATGGTCATGTCATGTTCCTATCTTTCTTCCAGAAATCTCAAGTCAACCCTAAGGATTACGAACCCATCCTCAAAGAAAATTTGGTTTGCTTCAAATGCGGCGCGGATATGAAAAATATCCCTATCCTGAAAGTACATTTACAAGATGAATGGGACAGACTTCGGAAACTTGAGAGCAAAAAAAGTCTAAAAAAGCGAAAACAAGAGGATCCGGATCCGAACGAAAATCAATGTGAAATGCAATCAAAGAAATTGAAAAGTGATACAAGCTGATTCTTCCTGCGTTTCGCCATTCTATAAAATCTAAGTACTATAATAAAACCATTCTTGGATGCAGCCAGTTACAAAGCATCTTTTTGAGCTGTTGCAGCCTCTTTGCTCGCCTGGAGCTTTTTGTCACGAGAGCGTTCAGTGGCTTCGCGAATCGCCCACGTAAATTCATACGTCCTGACAGCATCTGGAATAGTCCGTTACTGGAAGGTTGCAAAGCAAAAATTGGCATTCATACTAACCTTCGTAGGTGCTGAGAATCTGTGCAGCCTCTGGGTCTTCCTCTATATCTTCTATGATATCGATCCAGTTGGATACTTCAGAGAAAAATGGATCATCATCAGGGAATGTGACAATTTGCTCGTGATCATCCCCTGGCTTTCGGATGTGGAGTACAGGTTGGACGTAGGGGTTGATTAATCTAACATATTAGCGTCAATATATGCATGTGTTTATAGGATAACCTTCTACTTCAGAGAATAACCATCGGCATAAACCTCTAATTCACAACTATAATTTGTTCCCTGAAGAGCCACCACATGAGTGAAACTTCCAACTGCGCCGCTATCATACTTCCTGTAAGTTGAGATATATGATTAGAATATCTCGAATGAGGGGTAGGAATATCAACCAAGTAGCTGCTGTGACACGTGGGATCCTGTTGTGTGGCTCGATTTTACTTTCATCGATGCGCATTTTTGATAGCTGACCCGCATTTTCATCCCACTCTAAAGAGTGTGCCTGAACAGTCGATATGTCTACCTCCCCACCGAAATAACGGGATAAATCGCAGAAATGGGTTCCTTGTTCAATAATTGGGCCGGCACTACAGATCACAAGACAGGGTTTGTTAGTATTTAAAATCGTCACTATGCTCAAACAAACCTTTTTGCTTTATTCCACCAATCTGGCTTGGAAATTGACTCATAAGCGCAGGCATATCTGGCTATGGTCGCCATTACTGTGAGGCCGTTATCTTCAATTATTTTCTTCATCATTTGAACAGCCTTGAGGTATCGAAGCATATATCTATTGAATCATGAGTACATGTGTGACTCTGATATTTTGATACATACCCGACAGAGCATATTACCTTTGACTCAGTGATCATCTTAGCAATCTCGTAGGCGTCGCCGATCTCATTGGCGGGGCCAGTGGCTACTGGCTTTTCTAAGAAAATTGCCACGCCAGGGAAGTGCTTGATAATCTGTACTTCAATGTCACGACCTGGTTGAAGTGAGCCACGAAACATTGGCGGACTGCCAACAATGATAGCACGGGGACGTTCGCGAGGAGACATGTTTTTTACAAAGTCATCAAGAGTTTTAAAGACACGGGTGTCCTGATATGCAGAAACCACAAATGAGTCGCATTTCTTTTGTAGGACCGCAGTGGCGCGCTCGATAGCTGGGTCAATCACAGCGACGACTTTTAGACGACGGCCAAGTTTACTGAAGGGATATCAGTCGGAAACCTTATGGTGTGTGCATATACTAACTGTTCGAAACGAAATGAGTGATTCCAGGGTCCCTCATCAGATCCTGCGGTGGAATGGTATCAGCGGGGAAGTGGCCAAAGGTTGGAGTGAACGAGTGAAGATCTAACCAAACATTATATTGCCTGCTCCGATAAATACAACATTGAAGTCGTCAGAACCTCCGACGTGCTGAACCCTGTTCAAGATTGAGGGTGGATTGGTAATAATTTCGATAGGTAAACAGATACGCACTTATCCATGGGGACAAGGCGCAAAGGGTCGATAGATGGACGGCGCGAGGACATGTTAGAGCTTCTTCTGTCTGAGCCATGTTTTTGGGAAGGTCTGCGACTTGACATTGTGATATGCTTAAGGAGGGACAGATAGTTGGAGGAAAGGAGAAAGAGGCGATACCTGTGTGAGAATGAAAGATAAGCTAGATTGGAATAAGATTATATAGGATATCGATGGATCAATGTCAAACTCAGGTATGTTCAAAGTTGTGGCCTCAGGCTATAGGGCCCTGTACCTATGACGTACGTCCATCCATTGTCACATGTTACATGTATCCGTAGCAACAAATCCTTTACTCTATCAATTATCGCCGGGATTCGCTCGGCGCTGTCTTGCAACTGGGTATATGCACGCATATATGTAGCCTCGCAGATGGAGAGTATGCATGCTAGACTTCATGATGTTTGTGCCTCTGTGCTCCTCTGTCCTTTCCCTGCAAGTACTTCTCGTCTTCGCTCTGCAGCCTCCAGCCTGTCCGTCATACGCTTCAACTCTGCCTTCAGTTTTTCGTTCTCTTGGGATAGTTTTAATACGTTTGAAGCTCGTTTTTGTATTTTTTCGTCTCTGCAAAATTTTGATTGGTCATTTTGGTTCCGGATTACATATGGTACTTACGCAGAAGTCAAAGAATTAGCAATTGTGGTAAATTCGAAACCCAAGTCTGAGGTAGGTATTTCTGGTAGAGGAAGAACGGGGGAGGGTGAACGATCTGGAGTTGTTGGTCGAATTCTATATGTTGGGTTAGGTGGAGTTGGTGTGCATAGAAACAGTTGGTATACGAACTCTGAACTGTCCTGCACACGTAGTTTCTGTAGATCCTCGTCTTGTAGTAGTGGTTGGGAAGTCATCATGGGTAACAAGGGGATCGACGAGTGTATTGAAGAAGGTGGTTGTTGAAGATAACTTGTGTGCTGTTGGTTGATAATATATTCTCAGCTGATGTCAATTATTGTAAGAGTTGCAGTGATACGCTGCTTGTAGTTGTCGTCCCTCCACCTTCGATTGATGATCGATCAGAAAATGATTTACATAGTCAACTCACGTCCCTTTCTCTTCCACTAGTTCCCAAAAGCCATCATAAAACTAGTTGTACTCCCTGCCCTCCATACATAAGGGCCAGCACGTTCCAGTTCATATGACAACCGTTCCCAGCATCAAATATGGCTACACAATCATCACTTTTTCTTTGCTCTTCTTGGTCATAGCCAGCTACGCGATATTTTTTAGCGCTTTCTGTCCAATCCCAAATAACCAGGTTTGCATTCATACTTACTTTTCGACTGGTATTAAGTAACATCGTTGTCAAAGATCTTGCTGCGCTCTCTTGTGAACGACTCCCACTACAAGTATTTTGCTGTTCTTCTTGTACCCACGACATTTTATTTTGTCATCGCAAACTGGGTAGGATGGCAATATTACTGCAATTCTTGAAATCTCTATGCTGTCACAGATGTTCGTGACACTCCATGCAATTATCTCAGTTGTTGTGGAGAGCATCACAATCGTGTTGGGCATGATTGAACTTACGGATGCGACCCGTGCATCATTCTACGATCCGCTCTGGAATTGATTAACTACTGTATGCTAAACAGGATGATCCCAAGATGTTTGTGGAAGAGAACTAGTCACGATATTTATTTCGCATGCACAGCGGGGCTATCAACTTTCGTATTAAATAGCAAATCATTTGATACATAATACTTGAACCATATCATACCACATACAATAAATACTTAATAAATAACAAAAAAGGGCAATGACTACCAAAAAAACCATGTAAAAACGTAAAATCATGTCTCGTCTTCTTCTCTATTAGTTCGGAATTTTGATCTCGGTTTTCTAGGGATCCCATGGAGTTCGAGCCAGATATTATTTCCTCCACCATCTCCGGAGGTGATAGAACTGCCTGCCTTCACAGGTGGTACTTTTGGTATCTTACTAGCCACATAATCACCAATTGAAGATGTCGTGCGTGCCGGACTGGGGTCCCTGCGCCGAGGAGACTGGAGTTTACCAGGGTCAGATTTCGCGCTAAGCAAATTAATAACATCCCTTTCGTTGGTGAAAGGTGTTGGCGAAATTTTCGTTGTTGATGACACATTGTCCCGATCATTGCTGTCTTGGTTGCTTCTCCGCGGAATATTTGCTCCTGCCTTGAACCGACTCGTAACAATTGGTGCGAGTGAGCTGATTCCAGTTTGCCGAAGGGGAGCAGTAGGTAGGCGAAGATATCTTGCGCGCCTAGGAAAACATTTCATGTATATTTCGTTAGATAGGAATAAGAACTCAAACACTCACGCGACAGCCTTAAGAGCAATTTTTGCTTTATATGCGCGTAGCCAGGAGTTGAAATACCTCGCTAAAGGTCGGCTGTTAATATCCTTTCAAAGGATATAAAATAATTACTTACTGAGGACGACAATCCTTTCTTGTTCACGCGCAGCCTTTGCCTGTAAAGCGCGAGGCATGGCATCTTTCCATTGCTGGAAGTATTTATACTTGTATCTAATAGCATGAAATCTTATTGCTGGCAAGGACTTGGAATAAAACAGGTTAGGATAAATCAAGGATGTTCGATGCAAATCACCTTTGTTTTCGAATGCCATTTTCCGAATGTCCCAAAGAGTAAGCTCCTCTGGGTCTGAATGATAACTTCATATTCCTACTCATTTGATGAGTTCCATTATATACACCAAGCTAACACGACTCACCATTGGACGTAACTTTTCGCTGACGAACTTTTCTCTCCATTTATCCCACACTGAGGACAACCTTGCAATCCTCATTTCATCTTCCTTCCGTTGTAAACTTGTCCGCAGGTGGCGAGCAGCACGTGCTGTAGCAGCCCAGCGATGGAATACTCGATGAATCATTTCTACAAACAAGTTAAGAATGCAAAATGCCAAAGTGTAAGATATAATTTACCTTCTCGTTTGACGAAAAGATAACTCTCCATAAGGCTTAATTCCTCCGCATGGCGCATAGAGACCCTTCTCCATTTCTGGAAAGCAAGACTGTTCCGAGATGATCAGACCGTGTAACTCTGCATAATGTAGTATGGAACTCACGTCAAGTGCTTATTGTTATGTCGTTGAGTGATGTCCAATTCCCGTAGCTTCAATTCAATCACGGAATTAGTCCAGATTTCTAGGGTATTACGCATGATACGCTTAAAATATAATTGTAATTTTCGTCAATGATGTATAATAAACGAGACATACCTTAGAAACCATATCTTTGATAATCACTTCAGCAAGTTTGCGATGTACCACTTGGCGTGTTTTGTGTAACCAGCCTGGAGAGTGAATTGAGGGCTTTTCTCAACTTGAATCGAGGCACTTACTAGTGAAATATTTCTCGAGCTTTTTGTTCTGTAATTCTTTGAGGCGTGATTCTCGTTTGATATCATCATGCTTGTCAATCCATATTCTCCAAGCAGAGCGTGTTGCGAAATATCGTACAGCCAGTCGGGCCATTTTGGCCATCTTGAGTTTTTCTCGTAGTACAATTCGCCACTGCAACAGAGATTTATGGAGCACTTGTGTCGTGTGATACTGTACGGCAAATCCTTGCGAGTTCTTATGTGTAGTATGAACTTGATACCACATTTGAAGACAATTCTTGAGCAGATGTGAATTTGCTCGTTTGGAAAAAGATGTCGCATATTCTAAGTGATAAATGGTGGAACGAAGGTCAGAAATTTATCACAATTTTTTCATTGATTCTATCACCTTCATTTGATTTTTCTGATTTAAAACTAGTTTTCCACTTAGACCATGCCTTTTTGAATAGTCTCGTAGTCCGGGCATTTTCAAGGACAACCCCTCTTTCACGAGCCCTCCATACCTTGTGGACAGCACGTAACAGGAGATCATCTTGGCGAGCAAGGTGTTTATTCGCCCGGTTTTCCATCACCTGTCCAATCATAAGTCCTCGTTTCAATATTTAATCGGTGGTACATACCCTTATTGATGCAATTCTGGAAAGCCATGCATGAATTGCTCGCTTCATTATACTTAAGGCATGGAACTGTTCCGCAATATGATGATTATGTCTGTAAACGAATGAGAAAAATATAAGGCTATGATTATAATGAAAACCCACATGCGTTGCTTCCATAGACCCATAGTCTGCACTATTATTCTTACATCTATACTTTCTATGAGCAACCTTTCGTTGGTTTGTAAAGTTGCCGCCCTTCTCCAATATTTCCAACATCTCTCGACCATGGTATTTTCCACATGCTGAGAAACATCCTCCGCGATATCATCTAAAGCTCCCAATGCATCTAGTCTCTGTTTCCAGCGGATGAAGAAGCGTAGCAGCAAGCGGTCGGTGTAATGTTGATCTGAAAGCTGTAATTTATGTGACTGTCTCCATTTCGCCCAGAAATATTTTATGAGTTTTGATTCATGTTTCTCCTTCACGATTCTCATCTTAGACCGCATAGATCGTCGCCATTCCAATTGTCTTTTCTCCCTTAATTTTATTCTCCATAATTTTAGCATAGTCCTTAAACGTCGCATGTCCGCCACCTGTGAAATCTGGTCTTCGAATGCTTTGCAGGCTAAATAAGCAGTGCGCCAGCGTTGAAAATTCAACCTCAGGATAAGGTTATCCCTGGCCTCATCTATTTGCCTATTAGTTGTCTTTCGAAGAATTAGTGCAAGGGAATTTATGTGAGAAAACTTGGAGTCGTACTATGGTCCATGTGTAACCCTGCTTCCACACGTCCCAACAGCGTTCTACCAGCCTATCATCTCGGAATTGTTCAGCATTTTTCTCGTCACGTTCCATCCGAATGTTTTTCCAGGCATCATCTTCATTGATGACGCTACCTTTCTGTTGCCTTGCTCTCGCAACAGCCTGTCTTGCTGCTGTTGACTGAGTCAAAGTTTCAGACAGTTTGGCAGTTTTTACATCCGCATGGTACGAAGGTCGGGATCCGGAGACATCACGAAATGCAGAACGATAAGAAGGTGGCAAAGATGGAGGTTTATTATTAAAACCGTCTGAGGACCCTGATAAAACGGGATTCCATGCTTGACGACTTCGCTGAAGCAGTGTGTTAGGTTGAGAGGGTTTGAGCAATAGCGAACGGCCACCAAGTTCCAAGTCCACAGAACCAGAAGTTAACTCTGACCGAACAGGGGAAGGACTTGGAAGTGAGGATTTATGAGGAGGAATATCATGTCGAAATTCTCCTCCAACTCCCGTATCTGAAGCCAGGGTTTCGCTCTCGCTCTCGCGAAGAGGAGGTCTGCTGACTTTCGTAACTTTGAGAGGCATGTGTTGACCTGCTTTCTTGCGTATTTGTTTAGTGGGTGAGGGAGGCCTGTTTCCCTGAAGTTTGATTGTTACAGGTAGGAAGGTAGCGACTTTGTAGGATACATACATAAGCATACTGTTCTTTAACCATCTTCCATTTTTCTCCCCAATTTCTCCCTTTCAAGGTACCTAGCTTCAAAAGTTTCCCGTAATAGACTACTTCATGAGGATCAATACCGCGATCTGTTAGAACATCGTTGTACGCCTTGAATGCAGTTAGAAATGTGTTGGTAGATGGCCCAGCACGTTGTATAACAGCATCAAGTATTTCGATATCCTCCAGAGAGAGGCCCTTGAGCTCTGGGACGGATAAATTTGTCGCGTGAGACGTATCGGAGGCATGAGTTATCGTATCTGCTAATGTTGATAGTTTTGAAGGCGAGGACGCGCGTGTGGGCTGGAAACGAGACATCTGAAGTCAATGGACGTGATCACCTTACATGACACGCGTGAAGAAGGGTTTCGCAGCTTGTTTCCCTCTCTCAGGCGTTTCAGGCGTTGAACAACGTTGAAGCTCGGCATGTGACCGCGAGTATCACGTGATATCAACAAAAATGTACAAGCTGCAGATTTTTATAAACGCGCTTCTCGCAAATCAGCGCTAATTATGCTACATATATAAAACGAAAGAGGAAGAAAATATGTATACAGCTCTCTTAATGAGCAATAAATGCAGTTATTAAATCAGTGAAATCCTTCATACTCGCGATTGGGCCGATACCAGTCTGAGAAGCAGTTGAATCAAATTATGCCATTGGTTTGTTGAGTTTATAACTTGTGTGTGTGTTTGCGCAGGCAGATCCTGCGATACTGTCCTGACAAAATGTATCAAGCTGAGGTCCATATCAGCGTCACCATCCTGTTGATATATCATCCCATCGGGCAAGTCACCAATTTCTAATGGTCCGCTATCTTCGGCAGCATGTCCAATATCTGGCCAATAATAAACATTGGGAGGGGTGGGTTGGCGATCCTCAGGATACATAGCATAACTTGAGCTATGGCTGCTGGATCCTGCTTGGGACTCGGCCTGAATAATTTTGGTATGATGTTTTTCTAGTAGCGATGACAGGAAACGAGAATATAAGGCGGGAGTGTGTCTGCCGTCCAGGGCAACATCGCTGGAGCTTAGAATGCTGATTAGACGCTTGACAATCAATATTATCTCTCGTTGCTGGTTTTCATCGAGTAGAGGAAGAAACTTTGGTCGAAGAAACTAAAAATACATGTCATGAATTGGTTTTATAAAATTCACAAATAAACCTACATTGATTAGGAAAGCTGCTGCAAAGGAAACATAGAGAAAATTTGCATCCATTGCATAGCGTAAGTATCCCGTTGGGTACAAACGCTCGATCATGATCTGTATTACGGTTCGAGCGGCATCTATGGCTTTGATAACGATCTCGGAATGCCGTGAGAGCCCTCTCTTCACCGAGTGCTGGAAACCAACGGCAAGTACCACCAAACGAAGATATGCCGTTATCCTGAAAACACTATTGTCAGTGTTTCAAAGGCTGAGTGACTGTGATTGAGCTTACATCTGGGTGGTGTTCCCTCGATAATAACATATAGGTATTGCTACAGTCGGCTCAGACTTCTTATCCGTCTGATTGTATGGAAAACTTACGCAAAAGAATATTTGCTTCGTCATAAGCTCGAACCCAAACATCTAGTTCTTGTGATAGCCTCTCTTGCGTTTGTATTGCATTGGTAACTATATCAAAATTCTATCAATATAATCATTCTGAAATGAGCATTAGATTATACACAGTATTCCTTGTTCACGTACCGCATTTTCAGGCTGGTTTGCAACTCTAGACATTGTGTTGCGCCAATTTGCCATAATCATTATCACTTGCACGTATGCACATAGATGCACATCAAAAGGTGTATTGATCGTCGAGGATTGGTACCAGCTGCGCGACGTTCGTGCAATGTAATCATCGAGACGTAGCATAGGGATTTTACCAAATTGGATCGCATGTGAACCATCCACGCAGTAACAATTCAGCCAGGTCCGTGTCCTGTTTAAACTTTCGCGTTCACCACATGTAGGAGGAGGCGGTTGATTTAATTCGAGTTCCATGGCCATCCTATTTGACTGGCTTGGTGAACCTGGGTGATTAAATTTGCAAGATTGACTCACCTGATAGCAACACCCATCAGAAGCCAGCTACGGTCCTCAGCCCACTTTTTCTTGGGTACCGGGTAAACAGCTAATAGCAAAAACGCCTGGCATACATCCACGCTCCTCCGTCCATCTACGAGATGGTTTCCTGCGACATCACGGGCGAAATCCATTGCCAAGGGATACAAACCCGGCCGCGCTTCATAGAAACGAGAGGAAATAGCGCAAACTAAGGATATATTGTAAAATCCGAAGAAAGTTGTAAAATCGGAGTATAGGCAACGTACTAACGGTGAACAGGAAGGGACACGTCCAGATCAAGTTCTGAGGGGTATGCAACTCTGGGTCGAGTATTGAGAAGTATGGCTAACCTTGACGCTTAGATGGATACCTGAGTAAATCAACTTCACGTACATTGATTTTGTCAAAAAATCTAGAAATCATCAGCATATGCAAGATGAAATTCTTGATGCTGGATCCCTACATTTGAAATAAATCCGTGATCTCCTCTGGAAACAAGCCGCAAGCCCTGATAATGTCTGGCGGCGTTAATTGATGCAATCCTTGACCTGACAGGATTGTTCAGTACATCAAAATGGAAAGGAATCTGTCATCATTTACCTCCATGAAAATAGGTTGCTGCTGCAAATTCGGGAGACTTTCCCTTATGATTAGATCTAAGTCCTACACCACCAGCTGAATGTGAATAACTCGAATACGGGACATAATACAGCTGGACACGTACCGAACTCAGGTAATCCAGACTTCGTTATCCATCCACGTATTTTTTGATCTGATATTAGCTTATCATATTGGAGAAGGAGGCTTTGTATCTTGCGGTCTTTTTCTAGAGCTTTTTCTTGCAGTTGTTCATGTGTACTACAGAATTCCAGACTCTCAGAGAGGGAAATGGCAAGCTTAATTATACATACTCAGCTGGTTTCCTTTTTTTGCGCTCCCTGGGACGACACGGAAGATTTTTTGACTCGCATCTCCTGCACTTCCTTTCACCAGGCACGTACTCACATCTGACCTGTGCTGTCTTATTTAACGCGAGTGGCATTGAAAGTATATAAGATAGAACTTTACCTTTACCGATTTGCAATCTACACAAGCACCAGACCTAAGTATATTTAGGCGAAATTTTACCAGCATTGAACAATGTAGGACATACGACTTGGCTGCTTGACGCTGACCTTGATGCGCTACGACTTGTGGCTGTTCATTGTCATACTCATCGTCGTCGTCATCTGCCTGGTCTGAAAAATGAAACAAGAGAGTGGTGTTCAATGGGGGTATGGCGGGAGTCACTGTTGACCGAGACATTGAGTGATGTGGCATTTTACGAGCGGAGGAAAGTTGAAATACTTGACAGCTTAAAATAATGAGATGATCTTCAGCCTTGCGATTTTCGAGTTTCAGTAACTAACGGTCACTAGTCACTTTTCGTGCAACCTTGCGCCGTGCTGAAACACAACTGAGAAGATTACTAACCGAAAACAACGGTATATTATCAATTGAGATGCCGAGATGAAATCAACAATGTATACCCACCACACACAATGTACGTCTCCCTCGGCAGAGATGAGCGCTCAAGACTCGTTAATGTTGGTTCTTCTTCCCACCACCCGTATAACTGAATAAAGTTAAACAGAACCGTGATTGAATCAACACGATGAAACTGCGGATTTATCGTATATTGTATCCCTCGCAAGCTGAGGGAGGTGACAATTTTTATTCCACAATCCTTGATATCGGCTATTCAACGGCATTTATACTTATCTCGTCGAGAAGCAATGTCAACAAAAGCCTTCTTTAATCTTTCCCCTTGGGGCAGGTAGCTGAGGTAATGTTCCGACGAGCTGAATCGCAGCCATGTCAATGACCATGACTAATCCTTTGACTAAGCGACCAGATGACTTTGAATGCTGACGAAATGTTTGCACATATATAGACAACCAATTATAGAAACAAATCTCTCACCTCTTAGATCTTATGTTTAATCAGTCCTGCAGGTGACCGTTCGCATCGTCGGCACGTACTTCCACTTTGTACCCAATCCCCTGCCAGCTTCCTATAAAAAACCATCCCTCTTCTAAATCATGTTCTTTCCTTCGTTCCCACAAAGTTTTTCAGTAGTATGACACCCGCCGCGATTTCTGAGGATGATTTGGTAGGAGCAAACGGGAAAATACCTACACCGCCGACGTTTACATCAAAATTGGAAGAAAGAGATTATATTAAGTTCAGGCTTGCTCAGGCGTTCCGTGTTTTTGGTAGGATCTTCACTACCTGTTAAACTTTTGATTTGCTGCTTATCAGCCATAGCTCATTTGGGTTACACTGAAGGAGTTGCGGGCCATATTACTGTCCGAGTGGGTCTCTTTCTTACGTTAGAACCAGCAGATTATAATAATTTGCTGGCAGGACCCCATCAAAACTGATTGCTTTTGGGTTAATGGATTTGTGAGATCAATTCAGCTAATCAAAGTTTGATTGTAATGACAAGAATCCCGCTTTTGCTAGGGATTACATTTCTCTACGATCCAACCAAATGATCTACTCCTCGTCGAGTATGTGAGCCGATTATATTTTGAGTTAACCGCCTGACCAATCAAAAACTAGTCACAAAGGAAACATACAGGTAAATATCTATTCACCAGCCTCTTCCCGAGCTGACTCTCAATTCTGATCTCCAGGATGAATCAGGTCCTCATAGGCTTTTAAACACTGCAGCCTATATGATCCATTCTGCTGTCCATGGGGCTCGACCCGATGTAATGTGCGCGGCTCATACGCATTCTATCTATGGTAAAACATTTTCCGCGCTCGGCGTTGAATTGGACATGTTAACCCAGGACACTTGCGCGTTCTATAACGTAAGTCGGGCCAAATTTTATCCAAGTATTTTTACCTGTCGTTTATAAACATGACATGAAGGATCTTGCATATTACAACCAATTCAATGGCGTAGTCCTTAGTGAAGTCGAAGGCCAGAATATTGCAAAGGCTTTGGGTAACAAGAAGGTCAGAGTGATGAGGACTCTAAAGCGACATGCACATTCTCTAAAAATTTCCTAAGGCTGTGATTCTTAGAAACCACGGTTTACTCACGGCAGCCAGTTCAATTGAAGCTGTCGTGTTCTTCTTCATTGCATTGGAGAAGGCTTGTCAAACCCAGCTTGTGGCCGATGCTGCTGCTGGCGGAAGGGGGATAACCACTGTCAAAATCGACCCAGAAGATGCTCTTGCCACTAGCAAAACTGTAGGTACCATGAAGTCGGGCTACTTCCAGGGCTGTCTTGAATTTCAAGCATTGGAATTGAGAGAAGGTGTTCGTTATCAGAAGTTGAAATCTAGAAACTAGTCACGCGATGTGGTATTCCCTAAACTTCTTACGGAACTTATGTCATAACCAAATCCATTGTAGTCTTTGTCCTCTCACAGTGGTGCCTGGAGAAATCGTAAACCATGCGTCAGAGCATTATATTTGGTTACCATCCAAAATACATTATACAATGAACCCCACTTTGTGACATCGCTCACCACGAACGTGCGAGCAATATGTGAACGTTGTGTACCTTTACAACATACATGAATTATCTTATTCTTCTGACCATGCTCTGTTGAATTTTTAATGCTTCCTGGACCATGCGTGGCGATGACAGCAAGGCGGTCAGATGGTTCCACTGTGCACAGAAGTTTAATTGTATGGGTGTATAAAAGGTGCGCGAGCACTGGCTGTTTTGTATACTCCATTGGTTTATTCCCGATGCATCGCAGAATTTGTCTCATCTTCACCTCCTTAGCCACCTTTGGAATATGTGAAGCTACTTCACTATTCGACAGAAACTTGGTCTATCGCTCTCCATTCAGCGACCGTCCAGAAGTGAGTCACAGGTCATATAGGTTGAGGAGGCCTGGTGTGCTCAAGAATATTTTTATCAGCTATCTCATAACACCAAATCGATACAAAAGAGACAGGTTCAGCATGTGCGTAGGCAAATGCAAGATGCTACGAAGTTCGATGACGAACATTATCCGACTTTCTATGGTGGCGACTTCAGCAATGTGATTAACTAGCTATCTCTTTTTGAGCCATCATTGATTGTTATCATGACAACCTTCAGAGCCCGTTTGTATGGAATGGGGGACTGAATTTCACACACGCCGGTAAGTCAAGTTGGAGCAACGTTGTGTAGCAAACATCTGACGCTGCTTCTTGTTATTCAGTTGCTAGTGTGAGTCGAAAACCTCGCATTTCTCCCGATCATTATTATAATATTTGGCTCAGGGAGACCCATTTGACACATCAGTCTTGCTCTGGACTCGCGCAGTGCCAGCTGCCAGTGATGGATCCAATGCAATGCCGGATCAAAGTGTCCCGGCTTGTCTATCCTTCAAAATAAGCACCTCAGCCGATCTGTCAGGAAAGCCCGTTGATTCCGGACAAGCCTTTACCAGCTATGATGTCGACTGGACTGTCAAAGTCGAAGCTACGAAATTACGTCCAGATACCAAATACTTCTTCCAATTCGCAGATTGCACAAACCCCAAGACTACTAGTCCCATCGGCACCACCAGAACATTTTCTAGCCCAAATAGTATGTACAATGATTGTTACTTTTGATGCAAATTGACGAACGATCGTTACAGCTCCGGCAAATAGGGTAAACGGCGGGAAACCATTGACCATCGCCGTATTCTCTTGCTCTCAATTCCAAGCCGGTATGTGTGCCTGAGCTACTTGTACCAGAGAATCATGTAACTTCAGCTGTCTGAAACAGGATACTTCAATGCATATGGATTTGCCGCACGCAATACTTCAGCCGACCTATTCATTCACCTTGGAGATTATGTGAGTGGTATCCAGAATAGAGGGCGATGTTTTAAAACTGATTTGATAAAGATGTATGAAACCCCTGGCGATGGGTGAGATATGTGCTTTTCTTGGACCTACTCTTCCTAACCAATTTATCTTGATGATAGTTCACCAATAGGCAGGGTAGTACTCGGTAGAGAGCTTGCCACCATCCACGACTATCGTCAACGGTTAGGTCAATATAGAACAGACAGCAGTTTGTCGTTCGCACATCAGCACGCACCCTGGGTCACCGTATGGTGGGTTATCTTAACTGCTCGCCCCATGACTAATTGATGAACGTTCGCTTGTTTCATAGGGTATGTGCACCTTTATTATTCTAGCGTATCATGAATCATTTATTCTGTCTAACGGTTATAGGATGATCATGAGGTATATCTTTTCCATTTTATGGAGTGGATATCAGTGTGCTTATATTGTATCTATACAGGTTGCCGACAATGCCTGGAAAGCTGGGACGGCAGACTCTAATGATACCACTATCGGGTGTTCATTCTCGCCATCCCAAGCGTGTTTCACTGACAGGAAACTCGCGGCTGTGAGAGCTTACCATGAATGGATGCCGATTCGCCAAGTGGATGTCAGTGATAAACTCAGAATTTGGAGGAACTTCCAGATTGGAAAGCTTCTTGATCTGACCATGCTCGACACGCGTGAGTAATTCAATCCGCATCCTCTCGGCTTGTATGTTGTTTGTTCAACAAAATAAAACTAGGTCAATACGATCGAGACCTCACAGATGTATATTTTTTTACTCGTTAAGGTTGTCGTTGTTCTTTACTGACATTGCTGACAATAGGTTTATTACAATACAGGTATGTACCGCATGCTGCACTGATTGCTATTCTCATATCTGATTTAAATTTAAATCTTTAGAATGTCAGTCCATCATCTTCTCGTAGTTTCACTCAACCGCTGAAATGAAACATCCACATTGTTATTTTAGTTGTCAACACTGTAGCCGCTTTCCCGAACCGATCTTTGATGGGCGCAGCTCAAGAAAACTGTATGCTTCGTTTTTACCCAAGGCCTCTTGACATCTAAAAACATCATTTACAGGGTTCTATGACACTTTATCTGAATCAAAATCTCGTGGGGCTGTATGGCGTGTAGTTGGGTAGGTAAAAATATCCCACCAAGGATCTGTTCTAATGTCCACCAATCTACAAGTCAGCAAATCGTCTTCACCCAACTCAATGAGGGTGGCGTCTGTAAGTACTCTTGGCAAGCGTTTCAAATGCAATTTAGTTGACGAAGTTCCTCTTCTTAAGTCGATCTGGTATAGACCCTTACATAAAACACCCAGATTAAGTTTCTAATATTGTCACACATCCATTCAGGATGCATGGGACGGTTATCGTGCAAATAGGGCCCGTGTTCTAGACCACCTATACAAGAACAAAATCAGCAACACGATCATTCTGTCAGGCGACAGTCATGCCAACTGGGTTTCTGACCTCGCACGTAAGTCTCATCAGACATCATACCTTCAAATTTCGCGGCTAACGGATATCAATGACCCATAGACCCGAATGACACCAAAACGTTTGTATTAGTCTTCCTGATTCTTCGAAGTTCTTTGACTCAAAAAATTTATCAACGTTTCACAGCTACAACAAAGTAACAGGTGCGGGAGCTATAGGTGTTGAATTCGCGGGAACTGCTGTTACTTCTGGATCAGCCTTTGGGGATAATATCAACCCAGCTAATGCGGACAACATATCACGTATCCTAGTGGATGTGAACGATGATTTGCAGTGGAGCGAAGGATCTTTCAGAGGATTCTTCACTCTCACCGTCGATCCAGATACCGCGACAGCGACATATTATGCAATGAGAAATATAAGTGAGTCTAACAGCCTTAAGGTTTATTCCATTTTTCTGATAATTCCGCGATAGGCTTCGCGAACTTGGACGGGTTCCAAAGCGCTCAATTTGTGGTTAAAACTGGCCAAAACAAATTGTCCCGACCTGTTGCAGGAGGTTCAGTTAAGGCAGGTGCTTTGAAGGTTTCAGGAAAGTAGCCGCAAAATTATGCGGAAAGATATCGAAAAGGACTATGATTTTGTACTTAAAAATTCAATATTCAACATCAGTGAAAAGTGCAATAAATGTATTACAACTGCTCTACTTGTTTGCCACTCAGTACTCGGAAAGAGAAGAAAATGAAAATGCATTGTCTCTAATATGTTATAGAACATACATTGGTCGTAATTATTTGCAACATGAAAACGTAAGGTGATGACAAGAAGATGATGCAGGCAGGGAACATTTTTTGAATTAGTCGACTTCTTCCACACTGGGACCATCCTCTCCCGCACCTGGGAAGCCACCTGGAGCTGCGCCACCGGGGAAACCGCCAGGTGCACCACCAGGGAAGCCTCCAGGAGCAGCACCCGCATATAGTTTTTGCATTATTGGGCTAAGGAAGGGAATAAGATATTTGTTTAGTGGTGTGACAGGCGGATACACGTACTTTGCGATAGCCTCAAGCTCTTTCTGTTTCTCTTCATATTCTTCCTTCGATGCTTCTTGAGAGCTGTCGAGCCAGCCGATAGTCTCGTTAACTGCTGTCTCCAATTTTGTCTTATCAGCAGGCTCGACCTTCCCTGCGAGCTTCTCATCCGTTAATGAATTGCGCAAGTTGTAAGCATACGACTCGAGACCGTTCTTGGCTGTAATACGAGCAGCGGCAGCCTCATCCTCAGCTAAAGGAAAATTTGTCAATACGCGCAGACAACCTGGACAAAGAGGGATAAGTACCTTTATATCTCTCAGCTTCTTCTACCATGCGCTCAATTTCTTCCTTTGACAGACGGCCCTTGTCGTTGGTAATTGTGATACGGTTGGATTTACCGGTGGTCTTATCAGATGCCGATACATTCAAGATACCGTTGGCATCAATGTCGAAGGTGACTTCAACTTGAGGGACACCACGAGGAGCTGGGGGAATGCCTGATAGCTCGAACTTTCCAAGAAGGTTATTGTCCTTTGTCCGTGCACGTTCACCCTCGTATACTTGAATCAAGACACCTGGTTGGTTGTCGGAGTATGTGGAGAAGATCTCCGACTTCTTGGTAGGCACTGTTGTGTTTCGCTTGATCAAAGCAGTCATGACACCTCCAGCGGTTTCAATACTAAGGTATTTGTAAGTATAGGTTCACGAATACAAAAAAAAACGAGACGCACCCAAGAGACAAAGGAGCAACATCGAGCAAGAGCAGATCCTGTGTCTTCTCCGAAGTGTCACCAGAAAGGATAGCTGCTTGTACAGCTGCACCATATGCGACGGCTTCGTCTGGATTGATACTCTTGTTGGGCTCCTTGCCGTTGAAGAAGTCCGAAACCAATTTCACGATACGGGGAATACGGGTAGATCCTCCAACAAGGACAATTTCATGTACATTTGCCTTGTCAATCTTTGAATCACGTAACACTTTCTCTACAGGTTCTAACGTGCCGCGGAACAGGTCCTGGCAGAGCTCTTCGAAACGAGCACGGGTCAAGGATGTGTAAAAGTCGATACCCTCGTACAGAGAGTCGATCTCAATGGAAGTTTGGGTGGCAGAGGATAAAGTACGTTTGGCACGCTCGCAAGCTGTGCGCAAGCGACGAACGGCACGTGGGTTGGAGGAGAGATCTGGAAGAATAGTTGAATCAGACAACGTTTGTAGTCACAGAAAAGGAATACGAACCCTTCTTATTTTTGCGCTTGAATTCTTGTACGAAGTGGTTGACGAGACGATTATCGAAGTCTTCACCTCCAAGATGGGTGTCACCAGCAGTTGCCTTGACCTCGAAAATTCCCTCTTCAATGGTAAGCAGGGAAACATCGAAAGTTCCTCCACCGAGATCGAAAATCAAGACATTCCGTTCTCCGGTTACTTTCTTATCCAGACCGTATGCGATAGCGGCTGCGGTCGGTTCGTTGATTATACGGAGTACGTTCATACCAGAGATTGTACCCGCATCTTTAGTTGCTTGACGCTGAGAGTCATTGAAGTATGCGGGTACGGTAACAACAGCGTTGTTGATGGTTCCACCCAAGTAAGCCTCTGCAGTCTCCTTCATCTTCAAGAGGACCATAGATGAAATTTCTTCTGGGGACTGAAATCGGAGAGTCAGGATTTGTGTTGGGAACGGAAAGTGTAATCAGTAACTCACGAATTCCTTATCTTCCCCGCGATACTCTACGCGGATATAAGGCTTGCCGGCCTTACTGAAAACTTTGAAGGGGAAGTGTTTGATATCGGACTGCACTTCGGCATCGTCAAATTTACGACCGATTAGACGCTTAGCATCAAAAACGCTATTTGGATGTTAGTGAATATTTTACAAGGTCAAACGTTCAGATAACATACGTATTGTGGGGGTTCATTGCGACCTGATTTTTGGCAGCGTCGCCAATAAGACGCTCGCTGTCTGAGAAGGATACATAAGAGGGTGTCGTGCGGTTACCCTGGTCGTTGGCAATAATTTCAACTCGGTCATTCTGCCAGACACCAACACAACTGGAGAAAAAGATCAGTTAATCCATATGAAACTAGACAAGATAATAACATACGAGTATGTGGTACCCAAATCGATACCGATGGCCTTTGATGAAGACATTTGTTTCGATTAGTGAATTGGATAAAGGTGAGAAAGTAGAGTTGTGGGGTGGATTTGTTCGAGCAAGTTGCATCTTATATTGTGTCTTCAGAATTGACCAGAATACTTGCGAACTCTCTGGAACCTCTGCGAATGTCACGTGATATCCATGCGTCATAGACGATTTGCTATTGATATATCCAATCAGGGGGATCTGTCCATGCGATGACTCGGTCTTTCTATCACTTTCTTGAATAAAGGAGGCACAAATATATATAAAGGGCGTTGCTAGAGCATGACTACGAGAGTATGCATACAGTCTATGCTTTTACAGAAACAACACTAGGGGGTTGAGGTGCGAAGAGTAGGATATCTCGACATTCTGTCAATCAATACATCGCAAGTACAAATGTACTGAAAAAGGCCGCGTGAAAGTACTGCCCTTCGAAAAAGTTAGTGAGGTGGTTGTGCCCCCCCTGGACTAGTTTCGTCAAGGCTTCTATGAGCTTGCAGATCACGGAGAACCGTTGGATCAACTGTAGCCAGGTGTATCAGTAACATTGTTTTGTACCTAATACAAAGAGGATCTAACCTGGAAGTACACTTCGACGACGTATATGCAGGCCTGGTTGCTCGTTGGTTTGGAAGTCATGTCCCACTGGCGGGATGGGGCGCTAAAAATATGATGAGAAGTTGTGTCGGTTGGCAAGATTAAGTATCTGGTCCAATTTGCAAGTAACGCACATCTAGACCAGGATCTGCCATGGGAACTCTTTCTATACCATGTTCGTCCAATTCACCCGAAACGTCGTCTATGGAAGCGGCATGAAGTTCCATGGATAGATCCATGATGTCCATATCATCGACGGGCGGTGTAGAGGGAGGTGGTTCCCGAACAACTTCAATATATCCCTCTGGCATCTTCCCATTCAGAGCATTGTGTAGAGCCGTTTCTCTCAATTTCTGCCACGCATTGTATTGGTGGACTGCATGTTTTTGCTCACTGTTATATATTAGTTAGAATGTTTTTTAAAGATGAACAAATTCGACATACTCAATCCTACGTTGCTTATACTGCTGCATCACTTCATCAAAAAGGTCGGGATTAATTTCCATAAAAAGTTTCAAGGCATTATAAACCATGCCATGGATAGTTCTGTTCAAATCACTCAGTACATCATAAACAGAGCAATGCGGATAGACAAACCGATTCCAGTGAGACTTCGAATTTGTGTAAAGTGCGGGAAATACGATGGGAAGAACAACTTGAAGGTTTTCGCTCATGAGGTTTATCACATACTCGTTGTTCCAATAGAGGAGCGCTCTTTCAGCGACTTGGAAATGTTGACTATTGATACATCGCGCGAGTTGGTGGAATAAGGCCACTTGAATTTTTAGAAACTCTGCAGGTTCTGTCACGTCCAAAACCTCCTCTACTTCATTTAGAAACATGACCTCTTTTGGAGAGTTTACCTTGGGCCAATACTTTAAGAGACCCATCATTACATCCTCTGCTAGCTTGGCATCCTTCTCCAAAAATTGAACCACACAATAGGCCAGCTGTGGATGATACAATGAAAGACTTTTAACCTTGTGCAGGGGTATGAGTACGCGCATCAAAAAGATTTTATGTTCCTCCTTCAATGGCAATGCAAAACCATTGATTATTGATCCCAAGATTTCCAGGAGTTCGGCTATTCCATTGTGTCTTTCCGTTTCGTAGATAAAATGAAAGAATACGTTATTAAGGGAGCGGCGAATGAAGGCACGGAGATTGAGGAATTTTCCATAAATGCGGTGCAGGGTAGTTTTCAAAAAGTCCCGTTCTCGTGGATCTTCCGAATCAAATAATTCGAGGAGATTGAGAACAAAGGATTGGTCAATATAGCGCTTGGCAATGTTTGTGTTGAAATCTGGGCTTTCTACAAATCTGAGGAAGAATTCGTAGACTATTTGGAGGTGAGGCCAAGCTAATTCCAATACGGGTTCGTCTTCTTCGGGATCAAATGCATCTCCTATAGGATTTACAGGAGGAGGTATGGAACGGAAGAGATTAGTAGCAAACTGTACACGTGATGAGTTTTGGTACATCATTCACAGCAGAAAGAATATCACCATATTGACTACTTCTGGGTATATACTTTCAGTGATTACTCCTCGTTGTGTCGTGATATATTCGAGCATTTCGTGCAGTGTTTGTGCCTTGATCTGTTTCCCTTTCAATTCTGCGCTTGCGTCGTTGAAATCAAATAGGACGCGACATTGATGTAACTTTTTGATGAACAGCTGTGGTCTCTCACTGTGTGGTGTTTCTAAGATTGGACGAGAGAGGCCGAGATAAAAATTTCCATCATTGTGCTAAACGGACGTTACTCACCGAGGAAAGGAGGCAATCTTTCTATATCAACTTTCTCCGTGACAACGAAGCGACTACTACGTTGTTTCCTTGGGGGTTTGCCAACGATTGGGATAACGTCCTTGGGACCAGCTCGAAGACGGTTTAAAGTGGTTGCCCTAGGAGGATTGCCATGATCCAATCCAATAGAATGCCTATCAGCACTAGCACCAGGTTGACCAGGACGATGATTTGATTCGGAAGATGGATCAACACTGACAACAACTATGGGAGGAGCTGGAGAATGGTTGTCGCCCGAGGACCTACGATCAGAAGTAATGGGACCGGAAGTTGCGGGAGACTGAGATCGGTTAGAGGATGAAGGGTTGGAAGAAGGAATAGAAAAATTGTTCGAATTGAGAGCATTAGTGGTCGCAGAGGTACTAGGTAAAGGCTTTGGAGGAGGAAGAGGGGCAGCGGCAGCGGCAGCAGATGCTGACGCTGACGCAGAGGGAGCAGTAGAAGAAGAACTGTGCTTTGACTCTTTCTTGGAGGAATTAGAGTCTTGGGAACTCTTTCTGAGCTAAATAAGGAAGGTGGTAAGATAACGCGTTTAGATAAGAAAGAAAGGGCGTACGAGAGTTTTCTTGAGGCCCTTCATTGCAGAGTTTCGTTCTCGTTCATGGACAAGAATCGATGAACACAACACAAATGTATATGTGACGGGGTTGTGTGACCAGAAATAGTCACGTGTGTCAACCATCCAATTTAATGTAAACAGCAACGCTCTTCAACTTGTAGCTACCATAACAAATGGCCGGTAAGTCTGCTATCTCTCTTCTCTTCACCTGGTCGTACTCACTCTATCAATAGCAATATACGCCGTATACACTTCTCCTTCACATCCTCCCATCCCAAATCACCTCCCCACTTTGATTGTCACTCCCCATGGTTTGTTTCACTTTCCTTCTTCTTTTCTTCCCTCATCCTTTTCTTCAGGTCAACCTTCTAACATCCTGTACTCGTATCTTCACACAAATTATGTCTGTCTATTTCTCTCTCACGGGGTCCACTCACTCAATATCTCCTAGAATGCAGAGAACTATCTCTTAACGCCCTCTCCTCAGGGTGATCTTTGCGTTGCAAAGCTTTTCCCCCCTAAACCCAAAGATACTGGCAAGGCCTCCGCCTCAGATCCTGGCCATTCCAGCTCTTCCACTTCTCGTGTTGTACGTTGCGAGGCTTCTCGCAATCTCAAATGGTCCATCGCAAATACCGGTGTCATCTCACCAATTTATAAACTCTCTTTACCCTCTCCAGATTCTCCGGATCTTCCTCTCTTCCAAATTTCTAAACCAAATCCCAATGCAGCCTTCTGGAGTATGTTTTATTTCGCTTATGCTGGACATAATATCCCTCCTAAGCGCATCGAATTCGGAAAAATCCAAAAGAATCCCCCAGGCCCAAATGGCGGAGGCACAAGAATTAGCATAACAGGAAAAACTCCAGAAGAAAAGGCGGTCTGGCAAACTTTAGGGGAAGGTAATGAAGATTGCGTTGAGTGGGTTGTCTTGTGCGCTGCTTTGAATCTGCTTGAGTAAGCACACGATACAAACGACACTCTCCATCGTGCTCATTTCTTAAAAATCATAGTGATGAGATAATGAAGGCGGTTGAAAAAAATCCCCCACCTGCAGCTGCTAATCCCCTGCCCGGAGGGAGACCCGCTCCGGTTTCTCTTCGTGATCCTGGACCAGCGAATAACCCTGGACCAGGAACTATACCTCAGCAACAGATGCAACAACGCCCCCCTCCTCCCAATCACAGCCAATCGGTTCCTATTCCAGGGAATCGCCCACCTGGTTTCCAGCAGCCTCTTCAACAGAGGAGTTTCCCACCAGGACAGGGCCCTGGGGGATTTGCCCCTCCACCACAAGGTTTCCCTCCTGGCCAGGGTCCTAATCAAAGGTTACCTCCTCAAATACAGATGCGTAATGGTATGCCACCTGGGCCAATGCAGGGATCTCCAACAGGGTTTGCTGCTCGTCCGCCACCACAGGGCCAGATGCCACCACAAGGGGTAATGCCACAACAATCACAGGGACAAGTGCCGCAGCCTCAAGCTCGCAGATTTTAACACTTTGAAAGGGTTATCAAATGTGTACCGTATTAGTTACTTTTCTCTGGGATTTTATAATGTTATTTGGATGTCAAATTGTGCATTCATTTACACTTTTTTCCGTGATATTTTCTTTAACAAGCAATGTTGGATTTTGGAATCTGTCAACTTTTTAAATTTCAGCGTTAGCCAGATAACACTATCCGTCCCTGTGTTGTATTGTAAACATGTACGGTCGTTTTTTTGTATATATCAATGAGAATCAAAGAAAAACAAAACATGTATGGCATGTAAATTATGTCTTTTTGATAATCTTCTCCAATGCATCAAGGGAAAGAGCTGTGTCGTAATTGTAAAGCGGTGATTAGTATGTGAATATTCCTATGAAAGAGACACATACACTTTGGACGCTCCAGAGGAAGGCCGAGAGCTGGGAAAAAAATCGTCTATTTCATAGAACTCCGAGAAGTAATTGAATTTACTCACCCCGTGCCCAAACAAGCTGAGTAAGAGCACCCAAGGCTAATGAAAGTTATCAGACCGAATAGCAAGTTTGCAACTTCATGGAGATAATTACCTCTTGATACACCGAAAATTACGGTGTAATACTAAATAATAAAGATATTACAATGGGGTCATGATAGTCAGATAACAGACTCACTTTGAACTCCGTTAAGCCGTAGTGGTATAGAACACACCCTAAAAAATTGATTACCAAAGTCAAATGTAAGGTCGGAAAACTAAATTTAATAAACTCATACCTGATGTAGCGTCGACATTAGGATATGGATTTTTGGTCTGAGAAAAGATTAAGCGTTAAGTATCAAAGGCTTGATGTCTTGAAAATACATGCCTTCCCATGCTCTTTTAATACGTCGGGCGCTACTTCAAATGTCTGTAACGAATTTATCAATAAAAAGGTCAATAGGAGACTCCAAGAAATGACCTTGTTAACGAGCTGAATTATTGGGCTATCCTTCAATTCTGGGCGGCTTTGGCAGAATTCTTGCAGAGCGATGAAGCGGGGATCGGGATTTCTCAGTACTCCATGCCCGTAACTATGCTATTCTTAGTACCCAGATCGATTTGAAGAGAAATAACAACACACCCAGGAACAACTTGACCACTTTTAAGCGTCTTCCAGAGATATTCCTTGATACGCTCATGGGTAATGTCGTTTCCGATCTCTTCTTGCATGGCCATCTGCCATCTTAATACTTCCTGATTTGCAAGACTAAAGGTCGTTTGTAAGCTGTCACAGCAATGCATGGCTAGTCAACTTACCCATGAAGAGGGCCAGCAAGCGCGAACAATGCCGCAGAATATGATATATATGGATCAGAAAGGGTTGAGCCAACCAAGTCTTGAGAAAGTGATGAGCAAGAATTAAGGATCGAATAAATTTATACATACGCGCTGTGTGTGCTGAAGCATTACCACCCTCGTGATCACCATGGAGAGCGATGTAGAGTCGCAAATATTCAGTCAAACTTTCATTATCACCATATCCTAGCATATTGGTATAGTTTCCTGCAAGTGAAAATCTGAGAATTGTTGTAAAAGAATGTAAAACAACTCTTACCAACAAGGTCCAAATCCTTGTTGATAGCAGGAAGAGGAGTTCCGGGCTTATACACATTTCGGTATATGCGCGCAGCAAGAGCTGGTAGTTGCGCCACAAGGTTAAGACAATCATCTAGGGTATGTGTCCAATACTCGGATTTTTTCATTCCCTTCTCATATGCCGCTTGGAAAGAGCTGTCGTGGTTCAAAGCGGCTACACCGATTCCCAACTGTGTCATAGGGTGCAGGGACCTCGGAAGGCTGATCTATTTCGTTAAACAATGGCCTAATACAATATGAGGAACTTACGAATCAATCAGCTTCTCAACAAATGTTGGAAGGTCCCCCTTCTCTGCCAGTTCCCTTGACAGTTGTTTGGATTGCTCGGGTGTCGGAACTTGGCCTGTCAGCAGTAGCCAAAACATGCTTTCAGGAAGTATTTCCTTTCCGCCCGGAGCAGGTGGAAGGACCTTCTGGCAATCCGGAATGGATAGACCATGAAAACGGATTCCCTATGGTCATGTGTTAAATAGAGTGTGCTGAGAATATGTTATAAACTGTCGCGTACTTCCAGCGGATCTAAAACCGAGGCATCCCACAACATAGCCTTCAACCCTCGCATGCCACCAATGATGTTTTCAACCTAATATCGCAAAACTATTAATAAATAACAAATATATGCCAAAGAGGTACTTACTTTCACATCACCTACTACGGTCTGGCTATGTTCCAGTTTCTTTTTATTATATTGTTCAGTACTGAATTGAGAAGCGAGAGTAGCTTAATACTTACCAACTTCTTCAGCTGTTCCTGCTTTGCAGGGATAACTTCTTGCAATGTTTCTTTCAGCAACTATAATAATTGGTAAATTTTGGCAAGATGTAGTCGGCAGTCATCATTGACCTTAAAGGAGGCAATTCTCTTGCTGTAAGAAAGAGACCCAACACTGCGGGGAGTAACCCTAGATAAACTGCTACGAAGAAGCATATTCAATTGGGGGGATCGACAACTGTGAGGTCACGGTATAACTGTACGGATGCTCCCGAAGCAGATTTTGACTGACTGAGCACGTGTCACGATCACACAGACAAAGCTTTTGCACAACACCTACAAATAGCCATTATTATACACTCGCCAGCACATTCAAATTGGGACACGTTGAACGTTTGAACCTTCAGTCCAGCATGGCTTCCATCTTCGTTCCTGTGGCATATGTTTTCATTGTCTTTGGAGGACTTTTTTTGTTCAGTTACTTCTACCGCAAGCATAGATCAGGTATGTTTTGAGTAAAGAGGCGTGTGTAGTGAACTGACAACTGTTACGCGTATCGCAGGCCAAGGCTACGAGCCATACTTTCCTTCACATCCAGAACGTAATGCATACATTACACTCCTTCAAAAAACCGAACCACCAGCATCAGATCCATTATTAAAAGCTGCGCTCGTCAGACGCGCTATGGCAGACGTCCAACGAGTCCTTCGTATACGCGAAGACAAACCTGCTTTGCAAAATCTTCTCCAAAAGGGTTCTATAGGCGACGATCTATGGAATAGTTTGCTCGCCGCAGAAAAGGAACTCGAATTTGAAATCATGGAGGTTGTGACCGAGGCCAACTCGTTTGTAGAAGGTTGGGGTGCAGTTATCTTCACTACGGCTAATGAGATGCTTGCCAATGAGAAGATGCGGGCCGTCTGGGAGCACAGTGCTGAAATCAGAACGGAACTTGGTAGGAGGCATCTTAACAGAATTGACTGAAAAGTCTTATATGCACTTAGAGTCAAAGTTTAATATAACCTCAAAAATTAAGACGGATACTGCTCCCGGATCACCACAACCACCCCATATCAAACATACCAACGGACTTGCTGTACCCTCAAAACCTGGACCTGAAAGCGTGACATCTAGTGACGGAGAAACGAGTTCAAAACCAGTTTAGTACTCATAAACCGTCTCTCTTGAACATACTCACTAATGAAACAATTATCCAGAGTAAGAGAAACAAGAAGCGCAAGTAGTCTTGGTAACAAACTCTACTATTATACCATCATCGTGTCTGTATAGGATTCTAAACATAATTCCAATGTGTATTCCGCAAACACATAAAAATTCTCTTGTGATGGAACGACATTGAATGAGAAGTACAATGATGAGAAAAAGTTAAAAGTTGAATATGACTATGAGATGCATCAACCATTACCTCAACCTCATTAAGTGGATGAGAAACTTGCATGAACTGATCACCCTCGAATGACGATAGCTTTCTCTCCCGCCCCTGACCTAGCCTTGCCTGACCTGTCAACATGGTCCAGCCCAAGGACATCTTCTGGTGCGAATTGGTGTTCGTAAATAGTGTCATCTACTAAACAGTCAGTAATTACACCAGTACTACGACATAAACATGACGAACCATCTTCTATATAAGATGGCTGTTTGAAAGTTGATACTTGTATAAGAGCAAATCGATATTTTGCAAGGTCTTTGTCCGAAACGCCAATACGGGCTTGTAATCGCTTCTTCGTATCTGAAAACTTCTCCCCCTATAAAAAAAAAGTTAATCCAGAAATCTCTTATACTGAATAGTTGCTTACTCTTTTCACGACAAACTTGAATGGAACGCCATGTGTCCGTGATAGCTCTTTGGAGAAATGGAAAACACCAATGACTTTATCAGAATCGTCTGCCTCAAGTTCTTCTTTGGGAATTTCCTGTGACAATGTCAGATAATAGAAAACACAAAGTAAATACCTTACCTCCGCATATAATTCCACTGGGTCCGGTATGTTTCCTATCATTTCTGATCCAGTGAATTCTTTTTGCATCTTGCCATCCTTTGATATTTCAAAAACACGTATTTTTCCAGTGCCTCCAGGCGTCAATGTGACAAGTTTTGCAATGTGATCTGCCAAATCATGCACCATGCTCGTTTTCGGTAGAAGGAAGGAATGAGATGCTTCTTCTTTATTGTGTATGCCTGTCCATATTACCTTCAAACTACGTTTCGTTTCCAATTCGACGATGCTGACATCCAATTTCTCGTAAAGAATCACGGTCGTCGTTGGATTAATATAACTTGGTGCCATAATCTCCGCTATGCTCTGGTTCAACGACCTTTTCAGGACCGATTTAGCAGAGCCATTAGTAGCATTTGTTGTAGTGAAGCGTAATTTGATTGGGTCATGTCGCAAGTATTCTCCTGCTTTGGCCGACATCTGAAACATATTAACTCCTTACCTACCCATTAAACCAGACAGACCCACAATATCATAGTTATGCTTCTTGCTCAAAACCAAGTTAAACTCTGGATGATCATGGTCTGGCTCCTCAAACTTCGGTCGGAAAATTATCATGACCCGATTCTGCAAGAAATCGTAGAATTGGATCGGATTGGGATATAACCCCTGACTCTCGAGGTCATGTATTCTGGGGAAGACGTTACAAATAGTCATATACATATGAATAATTCGAACGTACTCTTTGTCTGGGAGGTCGACCTGGAAGCATATGACATCGCCATCTTGAATTTCACTTTGAGCAAAAGATAGTTTTAACTTCATAGCCTCAATCATCCCAGGTTTAATTTCCTGTGTACAATCAAATTTGAGCTACGTACGACATCCAGAAAAGAAGAGGATTTTTACCTCATACAACTTCAAGGCAGTTCCTGGGGCCCAGCGCATTTTTTCGTTGATAATAGGGATCAAGTCGCTAACTTTACATGTCCTTAACATGTAAGTCTTTCCTATACCATACAACGTCTGCTTTGAGGTATCAAAATGCTTTAAAAATATCATTATAGACTGAGGTGGAGGATCAGGCTGTGTAGAGAGATAGGAAAGTCAGCAGGATGCAAGAACTGATACTATGTAATCACCTTCGAAGGGTCTTGGATGATGTCAAGATATAATCGAAGATCGTTTTGTCTGGCAGCCATATTATTGCGTATTACCTCAACCGCTATGACCAATGAGCTATGAATGACACAAGACACACGATGGCTGGTACTTACTTAACGTAGGCTCATTCTCCGGTATGTGCGTATCTGGTCTTACTGTCTTGTTTTGCCGATTCACTAAGACCCACAGGCGAATTTGACTTTCGGGATAATTGAAGTGTTGCGCAACGCGGCTCTTGAAAGTACTATATGTTTCTTGTTTCAAGACGCGGAAGCTAGGCAATTCTGACGGCGGCCAATTTTTTTCATCGAACGTTGCTAAGTCAAAACCTTCATGGCGTGCGAATGTCTCATCAGTGATCACCTTGGGAAGTTGGTTAATAACATTCTGCCTTGAAAGAATTCACTGAACCTTAGCAGTTAAGAACAAGTGTTGTTCTTCTCGTTCTCTCTTCTTGGCTTCTGTCTGAAGGCGCTCTTCGTCCAAGCGGCGCTCTAATAAGTTAGGTGAGAAATAAACGAACAAGGTATATAATATTCACGTACTCAGGTGGGCCGGTGTATCTTCCTCCGTGAAAGGTGCCAATACTTCATTGATAGCTGATTCTCGAACGTATACCAGCATGTATGCATTTGTGAAGCGCTTCATTGCCCGCACCTGGTTACGTTGAAGTGCTTGGGGAACTCCATTCAAAGCTTCTCCACCATAATTCTCTTCAAGTACCTCCTTATCTGTCACGGGCGTAACTCGATCGTCGTCAAACTTCAGCCACCGAGTCTCACGATCTGGTTTGATTAGGGCGAAATAATGACCTCCATGAAGATCTCCAGAATGCACCAAGACTCCGTGAAGTTTGTACACCCACGATTGGGAACGATCAGCAGCCGGATCCAAGAATTCTTGAAGGTCAATTTCAAAGGGGAACTCGTGACGATCATTGATTTTGACCATAGCGTCACGTTGAATATCATATTCAAACCTTTTAAGTTGGAGATGAAGAACAGGCGGAAACGACTCGAAAATAATCCCTTTCTTGGCATCCTGCAACCCGAAGCCTTCTGCCTGATACTTGTTTTCACCATCAAGCATTTCAACTGCCACATAATCTTTAAAGGATTCATAAAGATTCTTCATCCCTTTGACATTAAGTTGGATATCTACAAAGAGCTCGGGTAAATCCGTGTTTCCATAACAAGTGTAGATAATACCATTGAATTCTTCTATCCTGGAAGATTCATAATCCACATTGACGCATTTAATGTAACTTTTCATTTTACCCACAAAAAGTTTGGCGATAGCACCTTCCGCTTTGGTTCCCTGTGACTTGTGAGTATATCGCAGATAGAACAAGAATTTAAGTCACCTTCATCTTCGATTCTAATTTGTCCTGAAGCACGCGATTAAACTCCTGGACGTCATGTTGTAGGAATGAATCGAGAGATTTCCATCCGAAAGATTTCGTCAATTCAGTGGTTCCTATTTCATTCACGAAGGTTATTTTGCGAAGAAATGTGAAGTAGAAAGAACACGCACCAACAGGTTGATCAGACGTTTGCAAATGGTAAAATACACGTTGTAATGCAAGTGCCACACTCTCTGTGGGGGCATCATCCTCTGTAGGAATTTGATAAACAGCCTGCCTAAGATATCAGCGATTCTTGACGCATGAGGGATACATAGTGGAAAGACCTTTCTGAAATATCGTGTACAATACAGCGATTGCAAGAGTGAATTCATGTAACAAGTAGCGCCCTGATTTTTCAACCCCACACAACCGGTTTCCTTTTTGGAGTCGTAGCTAAGTATCATAAGTAAAATAAGTCCACTATATGAAATCTGACTCTCACTTTACAAAATTATGCCATAGGACCCCTGTGGGATCTTCCAACACCCGGACATAGACAGTGATCTCCGCTGCTTCATCTTCAATTGTAGGGCGCAAGTGCCCCTCTTGGACATTGAACAGTTTCCGTAGCTCACTAAAGCGGGTAAACCCCCAATCGCACTCTTCTGCGATGAAACGATGGTGGGCATCTGCTTGCTTTATCAACACCAAGAAACTGTTAACTTGTGTGGGTAAGCAATTACGCACGGCTGACGGTGTATATAGTGGGATCATGGATATTAGATATGACCAGTGCAAACTGGGCACATGCGTGCCAGCCCTCTGGTGCCTTCTTTGGTTCAGCATAATCAAGATAAACGGACACGGTGTCATTTGGTGGAGCATTAGAATTTCCGAATGGGAAAAGGAGAATACGCCTGAGAAGAGTTGGACGATTCGGTCAGTTGAAATTATGATACCTGAAACAAGACGAACTAACCATTTATGACCGCCACATTCAAACTCTGGGCTCGTCAATTTCTTTTCCAATTTCTTCCAATTGTTCAATATACGCCAGGTAAACACTTTGAAGTCTTTAACATCATGACCAAGGTCGGGCATATGCTTTGCTGCAAAAGCCTCGTCTTTAGACACGATGACGACACCAATAAATATCAATACATCAATAAAAAGTCTGCCACTCACGATCCCGCACAGAAACAACCTCGTCTACTTCCATCGGGGGTGCTCCATTGTGTTTCTCATCTAGAACATCCATCGTGTCGTTCTAATTAGCAGGCAGGAAAGAAGTTAGTCAATAATATGTATGAGATGATTAAAAACCGAGTAAAGTAGCATACCATGTCAAGGCAAAGGCCCGTTGGACTGAAAGAAAGGATGGGTCTGATGATATATATAAAGAAGACAGAAAATGAAGTGGGAAATAGAGTCGAGTGTAGAAATGTTAGGTGACTTGGTGCGAAGGGCCTTGATACGGAGTGCCTTACAAAGTCAATAACTGTCTCTCTCCGCTCGGTATATCCCGTATTTTTTACGGCACAACCCGTCTCCGGCTCTCTTATATGTTCGGCCGCCAATTTTTTTACTATGATATACATGACCGTTCTTCATCCAACCCGAATATATGTATATGTTATATGTTATAGTACATACAACTCCACCATCGATGTCGATACCCACTGCAACCACACGATCCTTAAATTGTCTGGACAGGGAGCACTCACTCCGTCAGCCTTTCGCTGTTCTACTGTCTTGTAATGAGTCAAAATCGTGTAATATCGAGCAGTAGGAATTGGTTGCTTCCCCGGTTTCGTTTTGAGACTGGGTCAAGTTGGTTGAAAGACCTCCACATTCCTATTGCAGGTGCTATGTAACTCGCTCGAAGTGCATGTAAACTCTCCACATGTTCTTCACGTTTCTTTAGCAAACAATAAATTTATTCTATTAGCTACAACGTCTACTTGTGAAATAAAACGCATTGCACTTCGGTACCCTAATCTTCAGCAACATGCTGCTTTGTTGTGAAACAAACCCAAACTGGCATGACCTGCCCCCCTGCCGTTTCGCCTCATGTCGACAGTATTACTTACTGTCATTACTATACTTCTTATTGAACCCACCTTACTTCATTTCTAACTTGTACTTGCAAGTTTTGGAGTATTATTCTCCGTCTCTTTTTCGGTGTACCTTAGCCTCTGGATGAAAAGCTTTTTCCTGCGTTCACATGACAGGCAGCCTGGTCCCTCCAGATCCACCGCGAAGGATCCATACTCTGTGTGGGAGCCACCCTCTAAGCCTGAATCTGATCGACCACGCCACAATCCTGCTACTACCCAGCCTGACTATGTTCCGTCCTCCGAGATATATTCACGGAAACAGGGTGAGAGACGAAGTGGCAGTAGAGCACCGACGTTCAGAGAGACGAGGCACAGGATGAATGGACGCGAAACTCCAATGGACAGATATGTATCGGGTCCGGAGTCTGACAGACCATTACACATTTCAAGCCGACACACCCCACGGACTCAGCCCGACAAGGACGTCAGAGAATTTGAGCGGACCCAAAGCCACTACCCGACAATAGTCAACGCTGAGGCAGCCTCACACTTCCCACCGACTACATCTACCCTACCCATACGTCTTGGTACAACAGAAAAATACTCCTCTGACGACAGACCCTCTGATTATCGTAAAGTTCGTTTACGCGGAGAACAAACCCCTTTACACATTCCGACTCAGGTCCCTGAGTTATGGCAGTATCATCAGGCTCTTTCTACCGAGCCTGGTGCAAGAGAGACGGACAGAACATACAAATACCGGGACGAGGGAAAGGGTGTGCTACGATCTACGGATCGAGATTTATATGGTACAAGAGAAGCTACTAAGGCGCAAGGTAGGGGTAACGAGAAAGAGAGGGAAAATGAAAGGGGTATGTTAGCTGGCGAGTTGAGAGGAGCAGATTGGGACAGGCAGTTGGAGAAAGAGAGGGTACGAGAACGACCAAAGGAAGCTGAGGTACATTGGGAGAAAGACAGAGAGAAGGATCTGGGGAGAGGCAAGGACAGAGAAAGGTATCGTGAAAGAGAGAAGGAAAAGGACAGGCTGCGACGCAAAGAGCAGGAACGAGAACGAAATAAGGAAGATGAAAGAGCGAGGGAGAGGGAGAAGGAAAGGGAAAGGAGGGAGCGGGAGAAGGAAAGAGAGAGAGGAAGGGAAAGAGAGAACGAGAGAGAGAAAGAGAGGGAGAGGGAAAGAGAGAGGGAGAAAGATAGACAAGGAGAAAGGTACAAAGCTAAGGTGTCGGAAATGGAGAGAACAAGACTCAAGGAACGAGATAGTGACAGAGAACGGGGAAGAAACAAGGATAAGGACAAAGACAGAACTAGAGATAGAGGCGGTGACAGGGACGGCGACACCCAGCGCGATCGAGACAGACCCGATATACTCGAAAGAGAGAGAGAGAGGGATATTATTATTAGAGGGAGAGAGGATCGTGAAGACACAGCTCGGGATAAAGAAAAAGCAAGATACCTCGATAGAGATCGGGACAAAGGAGAAAAGCAAACTCGCAGAAATGTAGAGAGGAAAGAAGAAGCGCAACTTCATAACAAGCTAGAAGGCTTCGACAGGCGTAAGAACGTAACTATACCAGCACAGTGGTCAGACCGCGACAAATTGCGTAGTTTCACAAATGTTGCCTCGGCGGTTGACAAAGATCGAGACAAGGCGACTACAAGAGACACCTACGTGGAGAAGGACCGACGAAGAGATCCCGACAATGAGGTCCGCACTCCTCAGGACCATGCAGTCAACCAGGGATATGCCGCTAGACTCTTACCAGAAGAGGTAGCGGATTATCGAGACGACGTCCTCCCGAAACAGCCTCCTCCAACGCAAAATACATACAAGCAATATCGGAATAATGAGCTTCTCCATAGCCTGGTGCCTTTCCGCCATCTGTTTCTTGTTTTTGAGTTCATTTTTCACACATGTTGGTGATTTTTCAGGTACCTCCCCTTCACAATGAATCAATCAAAGATAACAATTTGACTGTTTCCATACCCCCAGTTCCATCGACAAACCCACCCACTCACGTAGCTACTGGTGCACATGATTATCACGAACCGCACACTCCCTACATAACTAGAAATGTACCCGTATCCTATCCAAGAGATAGCAAATACCAGAGAACCTATGACGACAAACCTGGCAACCAGGTTTCTGTAACCCCGTTCCCTAGTAATATGAATAGTGATACGGAAGCCATGACTCGGAGGGAAAACGTATGTTCAGGTCTTTTCTTGTTTTGGAAAACTTAAAATATCACTGATTAGGCTCGAACACTGGCCTTCTCTGGTGAGACGGTCACAGAGGGGAATCTAAATATATCTGCGAAAAAAATGAAGGATGTGAGTCTCACAAGTTATAACAGCAAATTACATCTCATCGCCGACCAACATTCCAGTCATCAGGCAACGCATCTTTACAAACACCTCATCCAAATATACCACATAACTTTGAGAGACAGAGAAAAATAAGTTTACCCTCCCAACCTGTAAGTTACTCTGTACTTCTGACGTGAACATTCTTGAAATACCTTTCATTTCCTCTCTATTGTAGTCTCATCCAGCCTCCCAGCGGCCTAGTCATGTTGGTGTGTCGAGCAGTCAGGGGATTTACCAGGACGTGAATACGAAACCTCCAACTCACCAAATACCGAGTCTATCTTCGCGGCATCGTCCTGACCAACATAAGGAACCGATTGGTACGTGTCCCAGTTGCGATGCTTGTCTCTAAATTAACTGTACGTTAGCTCCTGATCCAACCCATGAATTACCCCAAGATCAAAAATTCCAACCAAAACCTCCAAGCCCTCTTAACAACCAAGAACGCGTCTTAGATGCAACTCACAGACTTGTAATGATCCCGGGTTCCACCAAACCCAATACTAATCCAGAAACACAAGAAACTACTAATTCACCGCACTACCGCACCAATTCTCAACACCAAGAGATCTCTAATACTAATGAAACCCTGCCCCACCAAACCCGGTTTCCAGAACGTCTGGCTATAGTAGAATCTGCACCTGGGGACCTGGTCTATTCCGAAACCCGCCTCCCCGAGTTGCGAACACTGAAATCGCCAGATAACCTTTTGGTTTCTTCAATCAACTCTGCAGAACCTCATCATCTCCGACACTCCGAGCGTCAGGAATATCCTACACAAAAGACACATCGAGAATCCCGTCAATTTTGGATATCTCGTGATCCAGATATAAAAGCCAGGACATCAAAGGACGGGACCTATTACCCCACGAGGAACACAGATGTTGGAACACCCCAGGATGAGGAAATAATACAACACACTGCAACAAAAGTTCCAGTAATACAATCACTTCCACCACTTCAACGCGATAATAACGGGAAGAGCGAACGTTTGCGAGTCGAATCATCAGAACACCCAAGGGGTGTAGTAGACACACAGGCAGACATAGCTCGAACACCGATTCTGCGGCATACCATCAAATCATTTTTTCCTAGTGATGATAAGAAGGGTGTGGAAATATTTCCTTCCACAGACATCCCCGAGAACATAATTATCAAGTCTCCTGGTCCTCAAGTCCGATCGACAATCCTTCATGAGCTCCGCCCAAGCGTGGCTGCACGTAATCCAGACATGCAGAACATACCACTCGAGGACTCCCATCCCCCATATTCTAAGCACTCATTGACCCCTCTGGAAACCAAATTTCAGCCCAAAAGATCGGATGAGAGTTCTGTCAAGCCCATACCCCACCCAAACCAGAATGACCCTAGAAGTGCGGTCGCAGCAGTCAACGATTCCAGAGATTCTTTACCTGGAAATGTTGAAGGACATATGCACAAACCCGATATGCCAATGTCTCCCAACTTTTCGACCCAGCGGCCACCCGTAGTTACCACCACCAAGAAAGATCTGGAAATGCCGTATGGCCTCCCAACTCTTGCATCAATTACAACTACAACAGCCCCGAAACATTTACCCTATGTCCATCAGCCTGAAATGCCTGAGCATACATTGACGGAACAACGGAATGAAGCACGTAAACCGCAGGGATTCGAGGGTCAGCTAGAAAATTCTGTAAAGAATTCCGGTGTGTCTCAGACTGGTAACTTCGCATGTAGCGTAGCGTTTGGGAACGCGCAACGTTCTATAGACAAACAAGGCTAGTGATGTTCTACAAAAAAACTCGCTTCGTTTACTGATATATTACATGCACAGACTCAACTGAGGTGCCTTCGAACAACTCAAAGAATAAGCTAGTAGCAGTAGACCTACCAGGATTAAGCACTACCCAAACTGAACCAAAAAGATCTGGGCGGGATATTCCTGTTGTCGGAAACCAACAACTTGACGCAGCACAAGGGGGCATAACGGCTACCCCTGGTAGGTCTGACGTGAAGCCAAAAGCTACTGGTTCAATCTATTACTCAATGAGTAACCCGAAAAATGCAAGTTCGGACCCTCAGTCAATGAAGGATAACCCGGAATATGTCAAACCCGTATCAGAAACTCCTACTGCATCACAAAAGCTGCCAATAACAGAGGTAGACGAAGCAGATGGGCGGGCTCCTGTCAACCCAACGAGATCGAAGCTGCTGAATGTACATATCGATAATAGCGTTGTCGCGGACAGGTCGAACAACATCAATACGCAACAAGACCTTCCGAAAATGATACCCAATCATTATGATGCCCTCAAATCTTCAACAAGCGCAGGACACGCTCATACGAACCGGTTTCAGCACGGGTCACATGTATACCAAGAACGTCAGAGAACAAACTCAAACTCAAAGGAAAGTACTGTAAACATATCAGTACAAAATAAACCCTTCCCAGCCCACGGACCTACAATTCATCAGACTGCGCCGATTCCTAAAAAATCAGCTACATATCCAGTCCCATCCACTGTAACTTCTGTTCGGGAACACAGAATAGAAAGTGATGTACCTGAATCTCAACAACCAGCTTCTGTATCTCGACCCGCGATTAATCATCCAAAACTACTGGAAATCCTATCTTCTCCTGTCATTACAAAACCGACTATTCTCTTCTCGAAGCCGCTACAAATAGATAATTTAACTTCTGGGATTCCGGACTCACAAATAGATGGGACGAAATACACACCTGCTATTCAAAGTAGTCCCTCAACATCTACACCCAAGTTACATTCTACTCCCCAGTCAAGACAGGCCCCTGTTTTTCTTGATCGGGATTCACCTAATGCGCAACGCAGGGAGTATTTCGACACTCGGAATTCGCCCTCTCGTAGACAAACTTATGATGTGTCGCCGAAGGATTCATTTACTCCAACATCTGCCAAAAAGGACACAGGCACACCTCCAGGAAATGTTCCAAAACAGGTGAATCCCCCTACGATGACTACCAATTCTACATCCGTCCTTGTCTCAGAAATAATATCACATCCTTCACGACCTAACGACACTGCTGCACATTCTACTGGATACCCTGCATCTCATTATGCCACATACCCCGGACGACCCTCTCCTAGTGCACCACGCATGGACCCTGGTACCGACCCCCGTGAGCCGGTACAATATACCAATTCGCGACAACGAGAAACGGACAGTGGGGGCTCAGCTTTAAGAAGTCATACCCACCAAAGATCAAATACAGAGCGCTTAACCATTGATCATATCTCAGGAAATACATCACAGAAGACCAAAGCTGTGAATTCATCCCAGAAACGTGATTTGGCTGAGACTACGAATCATCCTCCACCAACTCAGAAGTCCGGTCCAAAACATTCAAGCCGTCACTATCACTCCACATCTCTGCCTCCAACCCTCTCGTCAACCAATCCATACATTCATACAGTAAGCACGAAGGTAGAAGCCGTTACATCACACGGTCACCCCATTACACAACCACAGCCCATTCCTTCACAGACCATGACGGATGTGCAACCACTAGATCCTTCGCACCGGTTAGATTCCATGCGTCGCAACGATTCCGATGACTCGATTGTCATGGCTCGACAAACACATCCACCTCCTAGCATGAATCCTCCATCTCATGTCTCGGTTAACTCCACAACGCCATCAGCATCTTCTCAGGAGCAGCGCAAGAAAGGTGGGATATTTGATATTTTCAAACCAAAGGTGTCGCAAACAATTGTCACATCCCAATATGAAATCTGGAAACCACCTACAGTTCCAACGGTAACAGACGACCGTGACTCACGGAACAAATCAGAGCCTACAGCGACTACGACGTCTATCGTCAAGCCTGATCATGTATCATCCAGAGCAAATGCTCCCCCCCCTATCTCTGTACCCATTCCGATCTCAGTGCAGCCTGTACAGAAAAGTCCAAATTCGAAGGTGTTCACACCCTTCCGGTATCTGACATCAAAGCGACATCGCACTATGTCTGCAGCTTCTGTCGAGGCTCAGGATGGAACAGCGGTCGGTCGCCATTTCAGTTTAATACAGAACAGATTTTCTAATAGAATCTTAGGCTAATACAGTCGTCGGTTCTCCGACAGCGTCATTGCACAGTCAAGCTCCGATAGCCCCACCACCTTTGCGAGATCCCCAGCTTGCTACTAAAGAATGGAGAAATCGGGAGGAGGCAGAAGTGTATGCACGCTCGAAAGGGAAACAGCGAAGACGGCGACCTGGCGTGGTATTTGACGTTGCTGAAGATCCCACAGAAGAACAGAAGCGCTCGCGGCCTGCACGAACTTCGAAAGCAAGGAGTTCTAGCAAACATAAGGATGGCATTCCGGTTGATCGCTGATTGTCTCTGAAACGAAGTATCATTATGTCGGCCCTTACATGATATATATTGCTATCGCTGCCCTGTAATTTATTTAGCATTATTATGAAATACCAGCACGCAGTTAGAGTTTTGTAAGCTCATTTCACTTTAGATGGTAATCATATCATAAGTAGCTGCAAGCCACTAGTGCACGACCGTCACACATGTGATTTGTCGTGATTGTGACATGAAATGAATGTCGCGTCCGAGTCAAGCTCGTATCATCTGGCCTCCATACAACGGTCATGTTCAAAAATAGCGATAGAAAGCACAACCCAGACAAGGAAACGCTTCAAGTGGAGAACCATGGCCTTGTTAACTATCCCAGCAGACTTAATTTGTTCGTGAACACCATAGACTCGTCAAATGATTACTCACTAATATTTATATTGTCTAGTTATGAGAAACCACCCTTGTTCGACGTGAAAATAGAGGAATTCGAGACTTGTGCTTTGAATCGTTTGCGAATACTTGCAGAAATAGAATCCTCCATCGCACGCAATAGGTCATGGGACGAAATGAAGACATTTACAGAATCGCAGTGCAAGAAGTACCTTCCTTTACACGCGACATCCGCAAAGAATGAGCCGATAGATGAAGAACGGAGGATGGATCATTTAAGTCACTTTGTTTTGAGGCTTGCATTCTGTCGTTCGTGAGTGGTATGATAAGATCGAAGTTACAATCTAAACTATAGTTTATATAGAGAAGATCTGCGACGTCGGTTCGTCAAAGCGGAGACAACTCTGTTCAAAGTACGTTACGAGACAGACGACTACAAAGAAAGAGAAAAGTTTTTAAGTTCCAGGGACTTCAATTGGATATCAGTGAGTCTAATTGTTTGTGATTTACCATCACAATCCTCATACCTTGCGTACAGGTCGGCAATGATGAGAAGGCGGAACATGAAGAAGTGCTGTTTGCATCATATCATGGTTCCAAAATAGAAGCTGAGAGGAAAAGAGCTTTTGAAGCAGAAAAATATTACAAGGTATGTATGCCTATTTTTTGATATTGGTTCCATACTAACTGGGTCATAAAGGTCAAGTGGACTCGTGTGCCCGATCTTGTCGAAAAAAGGAGGGTATTCGTACGAGGAGGCTGGGCATATGTACCTGGACGCGAACAATCAAGTATTGTTTTCCAAGAATATGAACTACACCTCGAAAAGGCACTGGAGGTTAGTCGACTTAGAGATTCTTTCTCCTCCTCTAAACTTGAGTCAGATGACAGCAAGACTACTGCCACGATTGGATGAAGATACGCGTCTTGTTCCAGTCCTGGATAATCTATCTCAAGGATTCTTGGCAGGCTTTTCATCAGAATGGAACGGGGCATCAAGCGTGGGTGCAAGCAATGATATCAAAGCAGAGATGGTAGACGAACTTGCTAAGAAGCATTTTCCTATGTGTATGCGCAGTTTGCATGAAAGCCTCAAGAAGGACAACCATCTTAAGCATTTTGGGCGTTTGCAATATGGACTTTTCTTGAAGGTGTGTAACATGATCATCTTCTCCCCTTATTGTTGATTCATGGAGTGTATGGCAGGTCCTTGGGCTTTCTATTGATGAAGCCGTCGCATTCTGGAGGAAGTCATTTAGCAGGATCACAGATGACAAATTCAATAAAGAGTATAAGTATAACATCCGGCATTCATATGGACTCGAAGGTAAACGAGCAAACTATCCAGCGAAAAGGTTGGTATACCGTTGATTGTTATGGAGCTGACAGCTTATATCACTTATGAAGTTGCATTCAGATTCTTACGCCCGGACCTTCTGAACACGGGTGTCCTTATCGACACTATTCGCCAGAAAACTTGCAGTCAGCCTTGTTGTCGACATATTCCAATCAAGGGCTTAAAGCTTCACATTTGCCTGAAATTATGGCAAATGTGAATTCGGGACACTATCATGTAGCATGTACCCGCGTCTTTGAAATTACACATGGGGGATGTGGAGTAAAAAGAGGAGAAGGGGTTGGAGCAGGAGAGAGCGTAACACATCCCAATCAATATGCAGCGCGAAGCATGGAGCTGCACAGGATTGGAGCTCCAGAGGGTGACGCGATGATTGTTGAATAGAATATTTTTTGTATTAAATAAATAATAAATAGGGTAATCATGTGATTTCCGGCTGTTTAAAACAAGGCTCCTGTCTGGATTATTTCTACAAACCACATTCTTATAACGAAAAGTCGACGAAAAAAAGCTTCCATATATTATCACCATGAGTCAACGAAAACCTACGAAACCAAATGCATCGGATATGAGCGTACAGCAACAAAAAGCTGAAGCTCTTCATCAGTATGAGGAGACAGACGGACATTTTTCTTTGGTCAGGTAAGTTTTTAATTGAATTTTACCATCACTGCATGTCATGATCGAAGCTCTGGCTGTCTAGAAATTTCCGACTGGCTGACCTTGTTACAATTATGAATGGCGTCTGCGGCTCATTTTCTATCTTTTCGTCCGCACGCTACCTCTTAACAAATGACATCGACTATTTATGGACAGCTCTCGCTTTCCCACTTGCCGGACTTATGTTCGACTTTCTTGACGGCAAAGTGGCTAGATGGAGAAAGTCGAGTAGTATGTTGGGACAAGAGCTTGACAGTCTGGCTGACCTAGTGTGTTTCTTTCTTTTTCATGGCCAATCCATCCACTCTCATGTGTTATTTACTTTAAACATTCGCTAGATATCGTTCGGTGTTGCCCCATCTTTGTTGGCTTTCGTTGTGGGCTTGCGAACATATCTTGATACAGTCGTCTTGACTGGTTTTATTTGTTGTGGATTGGCTCGCCTTGCCCGTTTCAATGCCACAGTTGCTCTCATACCCAAAAGTGATGCTGGAAAGGCGAAATATTTTGAAGGATTACCCATTCCTTCCTCACTTGTACTTGTTGGCGTCTTGTCGTATTGGACAAAGAATGGGTGGATCGAAGGTCAACAGGGTATTCCTTTTGGCACTGTGACATTATGGGGCAAAGAAGGTGGGCGTGGGGAGATGCATGTTGTTAGTTTTATCGTTGGTTGTTGGGCAGCTGCAATGGTCAGCAAGACGTTGCGTGTTCCCAAGATATAGTTGAACAGACCTCTATGTTAGTGTCGGTTATATACAATTGCTCCCTATTCATAGTTAGTAAATCAAAAACTTTCCCAGTCCTTATTTGTTCCAGTTACGTTGTTACAGTCTCAAAGCGCGTTTAGTGACGAAATGCGTCTTCATCAATCACTTCCACTCATTGAAAATGGTCTCCAGGAGTGACGTTGAGAAACTGTTCCTACAAGCCGTGTTATCTCGCGGCATTCTGTCTGGAAACCTTGCTCGGTTATTGTTAAAGAAATGTATAGACGCGGTGAAAGGTGGCTCTTGACTCCATATCGTTAGTTCACACCATTTAATCAAATCCAGCATGCGATAACTCTCTCAATATTCCTTACCCAGAGGGGGATGCTTGGGATGGTTTTGTCGCTAAAGTTAATAGGAATCTTGACAAATTAGACCTCGAGTTCCGCCATATACACGACGAGACTACTGGTCAACAGATCTACGCATTGGTTTGTCTAGAAACATCCAGGACGCATGTTGACAATTAAACCCCATCATTCATAGGTAAACAGAAAAGATGACGAAGTTGCTCAGATGGCAACGGACTATTCTGTCTCTGAAATAATGTTCTTCAAAGCTGTCGTATGTATCCTTTGTCGCTATCGGTACCCCAGAGTCTTGATTTCTATCAAGGTCGAACAAATTATGCTAGCCCCCAGGGAATCATTTTCTATCACATCGTTAGCTGCTCTTCGAGAAGTCAGCGCAATGAAGCCTAAGTCTAACATGAGTAAAACCCAAGCAGAAACTGTCTTGGGTAGTTTTGTAGCTAAAGGCTGGCTGCTTAAAAGCAAGTGCGTGTTTGGTTTGTCATTGGGAAGCTTCGTACCAAAACATCTTAGACGCGGTCGCTACTCACTATCTACTCGTGCACTACTCGAGCTCCTACCCTATCTCAAGTCCACATATCCCGATGAGATTGTAGAATGTACTATCTGCATGGAGGCATGGCTCAGCTTATATCCATCTGTTGTCGGTCTAACATGGTTATAGATAATTACTCGTGGAATGGCTTGCTATACATCCAATTGCAAGACAAGAATGCACTATCATTGCTTTTCCACGTATCGGCGCCGTAATAATTCGTGTCCAGCGTGCAGCAAAACGTGGCCAAAGGACCCCAAGGAGAAACCTCTCCTAGCTGTAGGTGAGGATGCCGTAAGGGATGGAGATGATGGAAAACGAAGGGTGCGGGCTATAAATGAAGAAGAAACCAGCGATGAAGAGGAAGATTTCAAAGAGGATGAGCCGGATGCCTCTCAGCCATCTCAGTCACAAGCTGTATCCAAAACTTCACGCACTACAAGAGCGAAGGTGAAGACAAATGAGAACATGGATCTGGATGCAACGGAAGAGGTTGAATACAAGCCATCTCAAAAGCATCGCAGGAGTTCAAGACGTTGATTGTTCATGCGTATGACAGATGTATGAATGTTTCTACTTATCGTTGGTGTTACTCTAAGGCAGGTCCTCCGTTTAAGGAGGTTGTAGTCAATACATTAGCAGTCTTCCTGTCTTCTAGGGGTTTATTAATAAAGCCGAATCGTCCTCGACCCCATACTTGTTGTCTTTTGCGATCTCTACGACCTTCACCAAATTCTTCGTTCCATTTTCGAAGCTCCGAGAGACTACCGAGCATTTCGGACGACGAGGGTACGATTTCTTTCAACGCCTTAGTAAAATTGCGCGGTGTTAAAATGCGGGGTGGCTGCTCGACAGAGCTTACAAAAGGCTTTGATGAACTATTAGTTTGTAAAGAACTTGAATTATCAGATATTTCCGGTACTATTGCGGCAGAGGTGGATGCACTAGGGTCGTTAGCTTTTTGTTCGGAGTTGTTTAGTGATGATAAGTCCGGAACTGGCTTTGTCGAGTTCCAGGGAAGATTGACTCGTTCTTTGACAGCGTCCAAAGCGGCAGAAACACAGAAGTCTAGAAAATTCTATCAGTCGAAAACTCGCTCCAAATACCATGTAAATACAGACGCTTAAGATCTGAACCAGAAAAGCTTTCTGTTTTCTTGGCCAACTCTTTGATATCAACATCACCAGCCAGTACTTCATCACGAAGCAGGATTTTAAGAATTTCTAATAGGACATATTAAATAGAGTTTATATTGATTCGAAGAGCACATACCTTCACGCTCCTTTTCACCTGGAAGATCCACTAACAAACGACGAGGCATCCGGCGCAAAACTGCATCGTCGAGGTCAAAGGGCCTGTTTGTAGCTCCAATTACAATGACGCTGTCTTCTCTTGAGGTTTTCAAACCGTCCATTTCTTGCATGAATTCCGTTATTACACCCCGATGAGCGATAGCACCTCCACTCTCCCGTGCGGACATTCGGGCACCAAAAAGTGCATCAATTTCGTCCAGGAACACAACACAAGGTGATAACCTTCGAGCAAGGGAGAAAACAGCCCTCACAAGCTTTTCGCCTTCACCAACGTACTGGGAAGCATTAAAATCTGCCGAAATAAAAAGGCGTAATGACACACCATGTCCATGACATCCGATGGAGAAACTGCGATCATCCGGCATCCAGCCTCCTTAGCCAAAGCACGCACTACCAAGGTTTTCCCTGTGCCTGGCGGGCCAAACAGGAGGCATCCACTCATACCGTGTTCTTTGAGAATGCCTTTTTGGAATGCTTGGGGGTACAATAAAGGCAATGACACAATCGTTCGTACAGAGTCGATTGTATGTGGTGGTAAATGCACCTGATTAAATGATGTAGGCATAGAAACTAATGATATCAAATAAGTAGTATACTTAATGGATAGATATCGATCTTACCAGGGTCCACAATACATGGCAAAAGTCTGTGTTCGTGAGGATCAAGATCAGCCTCATTCTTTACGCTTTCCACGACTTCATCAACCACTGCTTCTTCTTTGTCCACTTCATTAGCTTCATCTTGCACAATCTTGTTCAGCTGCGAGATTTCTTTCATCCAGTTCTTGCGTATTTCTTTAGTGGAGCGATGTGCAGCCCAAGCGTCACATATAGCCGACCAAGGAATAAGCGTTGAATCTAATGTCGTTTTTTCTACCTCCTCGATGTTTGCCTGGACAGCCATGACACTTCCGACCGCACGATCAGATATTTGTCGAACATGAGACCATACCATGACCTCGTTTCCCCACTCTTCCCACATGAGTTCATGATTATTGGGGTTCATAGAAGTTACAACTCCAGGAACCTGCTCTTCGGAATGCCGCAAGTCGATTGATGAGAAAGCTCCCTTTTCCTCGATGCGGCCACCCACGGAACCAACTCCCATCCTTGTCGTTAGTTCGTTAATTTCCCTCCTTCGTGCCAAACGCGCCGCCCTTTCTTGAACAACAGAACGTGCCCTAGGGACTAAGATGGAAGCTCGGAAGAATGATGATTTGTTTCCGGTATCCACGCTCCTCGAATTGGATATTCCCTGGCCTGGTCCAATCATAGGTGGCATTCCAGATAAACCATTTGGACCACCGATTACAATGATTTCTGGTTTCTTTGGAGAGTCTCCTTCAGTATCTAACGCGGTAGAGAGCATGGGGAATTCGTCGTCAAAGGCATTATCGTGTTTTTCCCATTTAGCCAGTCTTTCGCGCAAACGTTTTTCCCTAGCTTTTTCTGCCATTTCACTCTCACCCCAGTCAACTTTTCCAAGTTTAGGTTCATGTGCAACGTGAGCGGAGGAATGCCGGCTCATTAACAGACTCATTAGACCAGTACTTTGTCCTGGGATATCGCGAGCCAATTGAGGTGTTAATGAAGGCGTCATCCCAAAAATTATAGTCGTTGGATTGGATACTGCAGAAGTTGGTCGGGAGAGTGGCCCTCTCCGGCGTTGTCTTACTGCAGACAGTAGAGGAGGATACCAGGTAGAAGAAGTGGGCGCAAGAGTTGGAAAATCTCGGACATATATTAGACGAGGTCTGCCCTTTGGATTTTCAACCTTCGAAGGCAAATTCACGACTGAGTCGAAGAAAACTTTGATTTTACTATGCGGCGCACTTCTGCGTCCAGCCACAAGACCTCGGCCCTGCATATTATGAGGCGTCATCACAGTTAAGGTCATTTGCTGGGGAGGAGGAAACAAGTGGAAGTGACCATCTTCATCTTCATCCTCTCCCGGTAAGCTTGAAGTTCGGCTGGCAGGGGAAGATGGACTAGGTGAAGGGAAATGTAAAGGATTTATGGGGAGCTGTAAAGAGCTAGCAGCTGTGAAAGTATGTGGGGAAGAATACATAAAATATATTAGCACTGCTTACCTTTCCCAAATAAACCCCATTCACCCGCTGCTAGTTGCACGGAATCTACAACTAGAACCTCCGCACCAGTGCGACGCGCTAGTTCCCGTACGGTAGCATCAATCACATACTCGCCGCCTTCAATAGGGCAATAGAGGCCTAGGGTAGGTTCGACGACAGGATTTGACGTAGTTGCATACGTCGCCCGATGCTGAGTCTGTGGGTGCAATGTAATCAAGAGATTATTCAAGACCTCCTCGAATATTTCAGATGGAGGTAGTGCATTGGGAGAGTCAAGAGAAAACTGCTCAGTCCCCGGCTCCCAGAGTATGTCTATGTCTTCCGGCAGTTCTAATGGTTCCTCAACCTTCGGTACTGTTGCAGATACTCTGGTTCGACGTAGCTTTGGCTTGTCGACTTCATCATTCTGTTGTTCAGGAGATTCAGTAGACTCTGTCTTTGTATCGGAAGGGATGGTTGGAGGTGTGGGTGTGGAAGAAGACAGGTGTCTACAAGAAACGGAAGAGGGAGTGACATGACCATTCCGTAATTGAGTTTGAGACGGACGCGTCGATGAAAAGAAATTGTGTGTATGGGCAGACGATCTGAGTAATGACTGGGAGCGACGGAAGAAAGCCTGTGATTTCATGTATGGAACAAGGCCGACGACGTTCTCGACAACGTACTCGATGGCAATGAATGGTACCCTCGGGATAATCAAAAAAAATATAATGCAGCACGTGCTCACACTGGTCGTTCACGGAGACGCAAATTTTTCTGTGATTTGCATTGCATTACAGAAAATCAAGTATTACAGCGTTCTCTATAATTTGATGATACTTAACATAGTATTTGAGTATATAATGGCGGATATCTGGATTAACATCATAATTATAGAATCTCTTCATGAACGTTTGAATTTGGACCTTTGGCCATTTTTTCTTGCATCTTCTTCTGCCTGGCCTGTGCTCTCTCCGCCAAATCCACCCCAACCAGGATTTTTGATGCTTTCCACAATTGCACAAGATTGATGACGTTCTTCAAAATGCATACTAGAGAGCAAGGAGCGGCAACCAAATGCGGATATGTGAGCCACCCAAATGGTTCTGGAAGGCCGATGGGGGTCGTCACCCATTTCATGAGATAAAGTGATACAAAGAACAGCTCATTGCCTGCACAAATGAGAAACAGCCTCGTCTATCACAGATATAATTAGACTAAATGAAGGCATGCACTGCGATGTCCGGTTGGTCCACTCACTGCATCGTAGTATAACCATAGGATGTAACTGACATCACTTGTGACCAATTTATGACTCGACGAACCAGTGACGAGGGAACTACACAATCATGAGCCGAGGTCTATATGAGACGGTATGTGCTGGAAATACCTATACATGAGCATATAATGACTGCTGAAATCCAAAGCAATAAGAAATTGAAAAAGTATCGCATATGACGGATATGCAGATGCCAGATAGCACAACAAACACGAGGTAGTGCATCTGTAGCTCCAAGTAAGTCTGACTGCGGACAACACAAATTGGTGGGACTCCATACCGATCAGTGACCATGTCTAGAACAGCTCCGAATTTTGACGTTTGACTCAATGCGCGTGCTGCGTGTCCGTCAACAGCGTCGAGTAAGCAAGACACAACATATGTCAGTGTACAATAGTTCGGGTGATAGCTCATGTAGTGGAGAGAGATTCCAGCAAGAATTATACGTGTGTATCCTAGAAAAAGAATGTGAATAGCCTTTCACAGGAGATACAGAGAGCATGTATCACCTATTATGTTGGGCACGAATAGAAACACATTTTCTGAGTATGATTGTGCTGTGGCAAGGTCTAAAACCTCTTTTGCATCTAGTACCTTGACAATTTTTTGTTTCCGCCGGCGAGTTGTTGAATTGGCCATTGGAAGGAAGTGTGGCAAGCTTACTCTGAGTTAACAGCAAGTTTGGGTTTGGTCATGCCGCCAAATTCTGCCTACGTAATTTTCGGGTGCTGCACTCCTTTTTCCCACGTACCCACTTGCCTCTCTCAAGTCCTCCGAACTTAGTCCTGGAGATCGCATATCATCATCATGTCTAAATATAATGGGATCCGAGTACGTTACAAGATAACATATAGTAGTATAGAAAATATAGAGGATGTTCGTAACTTCAAAAACATTCAAATCATTAGGCCAGTACACGGCATGTAAGTAAGAAGCTATCCAGATGAAGGACCAAATAATGTAAGTTGCGGTATTGCCTGACCTATTTCCTGCCAAAGACGACACCGAGTACAATAGCAAGAACAACGATGACGATAACGAAAATACCGAAACATATCCACCGCCCTCTGCGATACGATCGTGCTGCATTGTTTAGAATGATCAGACCGCTTATAATAAATGAGATCATAACACTTACCGTGCACGACAGCTTTGTCCGTGTGTTGCAACCTAATTAAAGATTCAGCATTTCACGCATATCCACATCTAAGCGAGGAATACATACGCTTTCTCCGTATCGGATTCAACATGTTTAGCGGTGCTCTCGACTTGAGAAATGACAGCATCTTGTTGTGCCACAAGAGTCCCCATCTACCAAAGAAATATGAGTCGTCAATTATTTATGAATGTAAGACCATACGTCAGAAAACAATTGAGCCAATTCGGCTAATGTTTGCTCCATCCTTTGGAGATCTTGTTGACGCTCCTGCACCTCTCGGTACGCTGCCCGTGACTCCCCGTATCTTGTAGAAGTCGTTAGCTAGAGTCAAGTGTCAGAGATTGTTGAAATATAGATATTATTGCCATATACGCACTGCCTGAGCAAAAATTTGTTGACCACCACCATCTACGACAGCCGCGACCTCTTGCGGTGTAGCATCAGGTTTAACTATGTAGTCGAAAATCTGTACAACCTCTTGCGAAATAGAAATAATAGATTACTAACCAATCTTAAACTGTCGTTCTACTCTTTGCCTTGACTTGGAGCGGGCTTCTTGTTCCACTCTCTGATAATTCTGAATCGCTTCGATAAATTTTGCTCGAATGAATGCAACCTTGATTTGTGTAAAAATCCTGAAGGAAACAAGGATGTTGTGAACTTACCCTGTTTTTCCTAGTTTGAACATCGTGTTCTGCTGGAGTAGTAGCTAGGGTCTGTATGCGATCCTTGAGTTCCTGACTCAAAGCTCGGGTCTCCGACACAAGGATATCCAATTTAGCTGTATCCTCATTAGCCGTGTCTTCAATGGAATTAAGTGTTTGAGAATGGAGAGCTGATATTCTTGCAACATTGTCATTAAGGTGCTTGATACCGTCTTGGATAGAGCCGACCTACATCATGTGGGTCAGCACAATGAAGTGAATGGATGGCCAAAGAAAAATACTACCTCGGCCAGAAATGCAGGTAGGTCATTGGAATTATGTCCGTGAGAAGGTAGTGAGTTCAAGGTCGTCATTTCATGGGCCTGAGCGCGCTGAGCCTGATAACATGAAGAATTGTGAGTGGGACTGCGGAGATTGACGAAAGAGGACAACGAACTCTAGCAGCTGCGAGCCTATCTCTTGCAGACATGATTGAGGTGATGGACAGAAGGGAGAAACACGATGAATGTTTTCCGTGCGGTGGGCAGACGACCTTGAGGTGATGGCAGTAACAGGACGAGCAAAGAAGCGCTGCAGTGGTCTGATAACTCTTCCGCTAAACGGTTAACCGTGAGAGCAAATGATTACATAATGTGCCCGGAGACTGCCTGTGTGTGTAACATGCGTTTATTCCGACCATGTGAAGGTCATGATTCTCATCCAACTATAACTTTTGTATATCATGTATATATCTACATATACGTTGCATACCCGAATACATACCACGTAGCTTCCGCTCAGCTCAGACTTCATCTTATTGTCCGAAGTCTCGCCTAAATATTTTATCTTATCTTATCGAACCGAGTCATGTTCAACTTCCATTCATATAATAACTCTTTATCATCCATTCTACCAGTCATCCTGATCTGACCAAACATGTGTGGCATCCTAGCAGTACACGGTTTAGAGAAACCAGCTAACGATAGAGCTCGTTTTATTGCTCTTTCTAAACGTCTTCGCCATCGCGGTCCAGACTGGTCTGGTTGTTTCGTTGGCCAGAGAAGTATATTGGTTCACGAAAGACTCGCCATCGTTGGTGTCGGTGAGTCTATCGGCACGTCAATGGACTCTTCTATTGATCTCCAAGTGATGTAGATACTGGCGCTCAACCATTGATAAGTCAAGATGGCAAACTAATCCTCGCTGTCAATGGTGAAATATATAACCATATATCGCTACGTGCAAACGTCGGTCCTGGCGTCAAATTCAAGACCCATTCCGATTGCGAAGTTATAATTCCTTTAGTAGGTTATATGCACCATTTATCCTTCAGATGTTTACCTTTGCGATAGTACGAAAAATACGGCACTGAGTTATGCAACCGTCTGGATGGCATGTTTTCTTTTGTCCTTCTTGACGAGTCTGTCACCCCAACTCGCGTAATTGCTGCGCGGGATCCTATTGGTATAACTACATTATACCAAGGATGGAGTTCCGATCGACCTGGAGTAGTGTTCTTTGCATCCGAACTCAAAGCCATCGCCGATGAATGCGATAAAATCATCTCGTTCCCCCCAGGACATGTATATGACAGTCGAGATAATTCGACGAAGCGGTACTACAACCCAACCTGGTGGAACGGCGATAACGACAACGATAATTCAATACCCACATCCCCTGCTAATTTGACTATTTTAAGAGAGACTTTGGAGGCTGCTGTGCGCAAACGCTTGATGTCTGAAGTTCCATATGGAGTACTCCTCAGTGGCGGGTTGGATAGTAGCCTTATTGCGGCGATTGCGTCGAGGGAAACAGAAAAGGTGGCCCAAACTCAATTTGAATTACGAAAAAAGAAATTGCAAGAGCTATCTAGCGGTCCACCAACTCCAACACCTGGTTTAGTTACTGAACAAGGTTAATACTAACATTTTCATGATCTCACTTCTCTGATTTTGTATGGATACTTCATAGCGACACTTACGGCGTGGCCACAACTCCACTCTTTCTCTATCGGTCTCGAAAACTCGCCAGATTTACTTGCTGCCAGAAAAGTGGCCCATTATCTCGGAACCGTCCACCATGAATACGTGTTCACGGTACAGGAAGGCCTCGACGCCATTCCTGATGTCATATATCACCTAGAAACTTACGATGTAACAACCGTGCGGGCCAGTACACCCATGTACCTCCTGAGCAGAAAAATCAAAGCCATGGGTGTCAAGATGGTGCTTAGTGGAGAAGGAAGCGATGAAATATTTGGAGGTGTGTGATTTGACCCTTTTTGTTGCCTTTCTGGGTCGGTAAAATTCCGTTTAGGGTACCTGTACTTTCATGCAGCGCCTGATAGTGACTCGTTCCATCGCGAAACTGTTAGACGCGTTAAGAATCTTCACACCTCGGACTGCCTGAGAGCGAACAAGTAATTCCTCCCTTCAGGAGTCTTTGTTGGTACTGATAAATCTTGTATCTAGATCCACTATGGCTTGGGGCCTTGAGGCCCGTGTACCCTTCCTTGACAAAGCTTTCTTGGAAGTTGCAATGAACATTGACCCAAAGGAGAAGATGTTCAGTAAGGGTTTATCTCAGGAGGTCGATGAAGATGGGTGCCCCAAAATGGAGAAGGTTGGTGGTTCCTACCACCAAGTCCATATTGTGTATCTTTATCTGACACTGGAGCTATTTAGTACATAATTCGCAAAGCATTTGACTTGGCACTAGAAGGCAAGGTATGTACAATAGATTGCAGCTCCGGCGTTACATTTTAGCCTAACCTCTATAAAATTTATCTAGCCGTACTTACCGCGATCCATTTTGTGGCGCCAAAAAGAGCAGTTCTCAGATGGTGTCGGATACTCATGGATCGACGGGCAAGACCTTTCCTTCATTTTGCCACATTCGGCCACTTATCTATGATCTCGCAGTATCAAAGACTACGCAGCAGCGACTGTAACGGATGAAAATTTCTCTAAACGAGCCGAGAGATGGCAGGATGGGGCTCCAGATACGAAGGAAGGATATTTCATTCGCGATATTTTCGATACTTTGTTTCCCTCCGAAGCTGCTTCCAGCACGGCCGTTCGGTATGTCACTACTTTTAATTCGATCGATAACTGTTGCTCAATCTCGCTTCAGCTGGATACCTCGTGGTGACTGGGGCTGCGCTTCAGACCCTAGTGGACGCAGCGTCAGGATACATAACGCAGCATACGAAACAACTTGATTAAACGAATTGGGTCAAAATATCCTGGTAGTACAACTGAATCTAGTTAAAATGGTAAATAAAGAAATACCAGGTAAGGGATATCGTCATGGGGATCGAGTCAGATTACCGCAATTGGAATCGCGAAATGTCGGATCGTTAAAAAGAGTGTACAGCATCGTAAACATCTGAGCACTGTAGATGAGAGAACAAGAAAAAAAGACATGAACGGAATGAATCGGTATATGAAATAATGATGGGGTAATAACGTATGGGATATATGTGTTAAGGCAAAGGAGAGTATGAACCGGTTCCATTTAACTATTACTATTCAAGGAAGGATTATTTGCAAGCAACTGTCGGTATAAACCTACCCCAGAGTCTTCTGAAGGGACAGGAGAAGCAACTGGTGCTTTTGCAGGTGTTGTAGTACGGGTTCCAGTGCTTGCTTGGGAGGTGTTGCGAAGGCGTTTTGTTTGAGGAGGTATAGGTGATCGTGTGCTTGTGTCCCACGCTGGTCTCGTAACAGTTGCCTTGGCATAATTCGTGTTATCTTCAGAAGGAGGGTGGGGACGTCGGGATGTTGGTGTTAGATTGTGCGTCCGCCTGCTCGATGGACGTGGACTGGTTGATCCATCGGATACAAGCCTTGTACCAAATTTGGCATTAGCAGATGATTCCCGTCCATACGAAGCAGCAGAGCCTCCTCTTCGCGGGTAAGGTCCCATTCGACCTTTAAGGACTGGCTTTTGTACGGTGACTTTGTCAGCGCCCCAATAAGAGAAGCTCATTTTGCTTTTCTTATCAGAGTCATCGGAGTCGCCATCACCAGCTTCGTCATCATCAGGTAAGGGTACGATACGCGGCTGACTCTGAACTTGAGCCCTCGAGCGCACAACACTGAGGACACAACGACTGTGAGTAGGAAATAAGAGAAACAACAATATACTTACTCTTCCATAGACACCACACCTTCTCTAGGTTTGACGACATCACCAATGGCCCAGGTCTCAATCTGAGAAGATAGTTAGTCAGATGAAGTATGATAGGAGGTCAAACTAACCTTTATGAATTTGTACAGGTTTCGAGGTTTCGTATATGAGTTCCTTCGGCCTGTTGTAGCATACTTTGCCTTTCCCTGTAGCTCCGGCATCGAATTGGTTCTTGAGTTGGTAGCAGCAACTAGTGGTAACGATGTTGTTCCAGTGCGTTGGCACTGGAGCACGACATCATTGAACACTACAAACCAGAGGTCTTTTTTGCCGCCCACACCACCTGAGTGCAAAACGTCGCTGAGGCGCTTGAAAGAGGATTTACCCCTGACGCCTTTGTTGCTCAAAACTGGAGGTGGAGATGTGGGCTTGGGGGAGGTAGAAGTATTAAGAGGACTTCCACCAGAAGTACACATTCGTTCTTCAAGTAAGACCCGCGACGGCTTAGGAAGCGCCAACTGTCTAACCTTATCTAAACCTTCTATACGAGCAAATACATCTCTTGTTTTATCACGTTCCTCTTTCTGAATCTTTTCGTCTTCAATACTTCGCACGATGGTCTCAACTTCCGCGACCATTTGCAGGGTACTCTCGTATTCGAATGTACTCGGATCGGTATGGAAGAGTAGGTTTTGGAAAAGTAAGGGATACTTTAAAAGTCGTTGGAAGGGCTTTGAAAGGGTTATTGCTAAGCCCGTTTCCCCCTTTTCGCAAGCATTTTCTTCCAACTGCTGGAGAAACTTACAAACTTTCTGCCATTCTCCTGCGTCTTGCTTTTTTGGCTTTTTGGTCGACACATTCGATAGTGCAGAATCTACTTGTTCCAATGCACGTTCTAGATGGAGAACGTATGTTGCGTAGCCATGGAAGATGTCAGACTATGAATACTGTCAGGAGGTATCACTGTGGATAGTAAAAGGTACATACATTTGCCACGAAAACATCCGCCAGAGAGCGTACAAGAGGAAATTGGTCGTCGTATCGCTTCTTTAAAGCTTCAGAGAGTCTCTTATGACCGTCAAATACTCCGCTATCGATCACCTCTAAGCATATACGTAGATCCTCCGGCAACTGATGAGGAGCTATGGCGTCACCCAATATATTTTCTGATGATACAATGCTCTTCTTAAATTTTCTCAACATGCCGGTTTTATGTGATGGGGCCTCGCTTTGTCCTGTACTGAACTTTCGTTCCCGTTCCCGATCAACATTTGCGGATTGTCGCCCCAAAGAATGAGTCGATGTTGATGTGAGATTTCCTCGATGGGCAGGTGGGAGTGATTGATGTGACCGAGAAGGGAACGGAACGGACGTACCCCCTTTATTTGGCGAGCGCGTATTGGTTCCGCGATAAGGTGAGTACAGATGACTATCCTTGGAGTTGCCTGGTCTCCTGGCATCGTACATTCTACCTGCCTGATCCATTGCCTCGTCGTCTTCGTCGGTTTCCAACGACTCCCCATCTATATGTGAATCTTTGTTGCGTCCTATAGGATGGCCAGAACTAGGAGGAGTCATCGTTGGTGTTGGTGACATAAACCGCGCTGCAATTGGAGGTAAATCATCCGTGGATTCGAAAGGCGAATCTGAACGATAATAGTCGTAATCGAGATTTGGGGTTGAAGCCATAGGAGAGATGTTTGATTGCATGGAAAACGGGTGCAGTAAGGGGTCAATGAAGGTATCTTTCATCTTGGTAAGTTCTTGAACATATCTAAATAACGTTGAGAAAAGGAGAGTATTATATCAGATTTTACAGACCTTTCTTCACTGGAAATAATCTCAAATAAAACTTCTTGCCTAGTCCGCTCCCGCGAACCGATATTTGACACAAGGTCCTCTTCTGTCACTTCACTCCATGATGTTGCCGCAAGAATACGACTTCCGCTTGTGTTCTGTGACATTTGGGAGTATGGAGTACCAGAACGGAGAGATTGCGCTGAGGTCGCGTCAGCTTTCTGTAAATATGGAGAAGATGTGCGTGTGGAAGTTGCCTTGACGCTGGTCTTACTCATGGAACCCACGTCTGTTTTAGACGATGAAGCAGCATTACTTAAAGAACCACGAGGCTCTTTGCCATGAGCGGCTTGAAAACGTGAAACTGTTGTTTTCAACGGGGTTGCAGCAGGGTTGGATGGGTTATATCCGACTGAATCAGGCAAGGCTCGGTCGAGGACAACCGGAGTTGGGGGAGGTGATATGAATGCAACCTTTTTTTGGATATCATTAGCAGCCACGACAGAGGCGTTTCCATTTGCATTTTTGCGTGAGCCGTGGCCAGATGGTTCATGCTCTGAGCGAGGCGATGTGGGCAGAGGAGGCTGTTCAACTCCTTCTTCTGTCTGTGATGGTGTAGTGGACGGCTGAGATTGAGTGGAGCCTGGTACTGATCTCTGTGAATCGAGAGGTAAAGGGTTGTCGAGGGAGCGAGAAAAGAGTTGGGTAGGAAGTTGGGAGACCAGCTGTGTTGGAACTAGGTCAGGCAGCGGTTTGAACTGGGTGTACGGACTAGAGCTTGATGTTGTTGTTGGACGGTGCTGATCCTCAGGTGGCCATGAGCGTAGAGGAGGAAACTTTTCCTTGGGTACAGCTGGAGAGTCTTTATCCTTTTCCTTTTCCTTGTCCCTATCCTTATCCTTGTCTCTCTCCTTATCCTTGTCCTTTTCCTTGTCTTTTGCGCCACTGCCGAGATGTAGTCTGTGGAAAAAAGCCTTCATGGATACGAGGAGGGGTAAAGAGAGGACGAGGAAAGCCTCGCAACGACCTCGTGTTGTAGTTCTCAATACTCAGAAGGACCCATGAGCTGGTCAACAACAACAAGATTAAATAAATTATAAATTAATGTTATGTAGGTGATAAATATTAAAAATATATTTGTTATGTCTCCTCCACAACCAGCTTATCTCACAAAACATATTCAATTACTCTCTTATCCCATCGCTTCATCCCTCTTCTCTCTCCGCCAGTCCGATAATGGTCTAGCAAACGGTACAGCCCTTTGGCTGGGTGGCCAGTGTCTCGCAAGCTACCTTTCCCACCGCCCAATATCTCGTACAACAACTTCTGCTCCAAGAGCTCTTGAACTAGGCAGTGGTATTGGCCTTACCGCGTCCGTTCTCCTCCTTACCTTCTCTCTGTATCAACCTTATTTCAACGCAGTCTCACATTGAGTGCACGAGGCTGGGATGTTCTTGCAACTGATACTAAATATGTCATCTCTTCAGTTCTCTCCAGTAATATACAGAACAATATTCCACTTCTTCCACCAGATTCTGGAAAAATTCAAGTTAGAGAGCTCGATTGGACGGTTCAGCCGAAAGATTGGGTTTGGAATCATAAGACTGCTATTACCTCCCAAGACCTGTCTCTGGATGGCTCAGCAGACACGCTATCGCCTCCATTTGACCTCATTTGTTCTGCTGATACTATTTACATCCCAACCCTCATTGAACCACTTTTACGCACGCTGCATTCACTCAGCACGTTGTCCATATTAGCTTCGACTTCTTCCCGAGCACCTATCATCTTCATATGCCTGGAACGTCGCGATCCCTCTTTGGTCGATCGCTTCCTCACAGAAGCCGCAAATGCTTGGCAGTTCAACGTAGAGCGCATTCCTCCAAAGAAGTTATCTAAAGCCCTCACTAAGAGTGGCGTGCAGTGGAAACAAACTGATTGGGAAGGTGTCGAATTATGGAAACTAAAGCTCATCCACTAAAAAGACCTAGCAGTGTTAGTATTCTATACTTGGCTAATAACGTTCGGACTTTTGGGAGACATTGATTCCTGATATTGCCTGAAAGTCTACATGATACCGCAAGCGTGTTCTGACTAGTTGTATCTCTGGAACAATTTATCAAAGATATGGTCTGCAAAGGTATATATATGGGGTTATTGACTGTTCGGGTACGGTCATTTCAGTTTTCGACATCTTCTCGACGAGTATAAACCAAGTTCAGTGTCCTATCAAAGCCATGATTGGACTAGATAGACATCAGTGGTGCAGTCATAATGCAACATCTAAAGAAACTAACTAGATCTCTCCATGTCTCTTCTTCATCATTTTCTGTTTGTAGTTGGTAGATTTGTAAAAAGCCTTTAAATCTGGGCAGAAGGTTGGATTCAGTCAATATACATGTCATAGCAATGTTCGACCCACGTAAGACCACCCTCATCCGTGACATCTAAAAATTCTACGAGTTCATCTTTGGTTTCTTGAGAGAACGGTGATCCGTTGGTATCCTTTGCCCATGCATCAAGTCCCTCAGGCGACAGATAAGAGTCGGGTGGCGGCGTTAAGAGTGGTACACGCCCATCTACCCGTGCGGATGTAATTGTGGCCGAGGGAACGCAATATTTAGCAAAGATGTGTTTCAAGCATAGTTCTAGCTGTGTGATGAGAGGTAAACAGTGAGCAGAAAGCAAGAAAACGTTTGGATATGTTGTACCTGATCTGAAATTGCTCCATCATTGTCCAGCAATTGAACACCTACGTTTCTCCTGCCCTGTAAAGACGAAGGGTCTGGGGTCTCTGGACGAGAAGATTGTGATCCCAAGTTGGGCTTTTGGCTCATCTGCCAAATACCACCTACGATCGGTAAATGATGGAATAGGGAAACTGGAATTTACGCTAGCACGTGATCTGCACTCCCTAAACTGACTCCCAGCTGCAGTAGTTGGTCGTTCTCAGCCTACCGTAGTACATTGTACGCTAAAATGGCCACTCAGCGCTCAGAACCGCTCTCTATCGAATCTCTCTTGAAGAAGCAAAGGGATGAAAAGGAGGCTGCTTCCAAGGTATTATATCTATTGTTCTCAGCATTCAATAATGGTCGCTCACCTCGAGGCAGCCGAAATTCCTCACAAAAGAAGAACGAGCAAAGTTGGCTATAAGTAAACGTGCAGAAGAGATAAGATTACATAAAGAGAAAGACGAAGCTGCTAAACGGGAGCGGGAGGCATTAGAGCGAGAGGCTGAAGATATTGCACAAAAAGAGCGAAACCAATCGAGCAAATATGGTAGTAGATGTGAGTTTGTCGCCGTATATTACGAGTTAACATTCTCATCCGCATAGATGATGACAGTAGGTATGGACACCCAGAACGCGACAAGGGTGAACGTCACGGGAGGCGGGATCGCGATTCTCGCAACAATCGACAACCTCCTCCACCCGCTGACGATCGCCGACCCCGTGAGGGCTACCAAAATGTCCCCACAGGCCCACGAGCTGATCGAGGCAAGCAGGCTACCAACGGTACAAGCACCCCCTCCCACTCTATGCCCCCTCCTCCCATTCCCGCGAGCAGCACTCTTCCGGAGTCATCTACACCTTATGTTCCCCCAATGACCGAAAACGACCTCTCCGCAATTCGCTCACGCTATCTTGGTGAAGACAAAAAAAAGCGTAAAATTCGCAAAATGAACGACCGAAAATTCGTCTTTGATTGGGATGCTCAAGATGACACCTTTGCCGAAGACTCGCCAGTCGCTGTAGGTAGCAATAGGCAAGGCGCTCAGGTAATGTTTGGACGTGGTAGACTGGCAGGGATGGACGATGGGAGTGGGGGTGTACAACGTAAATCATCCAGTGCTCCCGGTACTACAGAGATACAACTTGCAGATGCAATGGAGAGGAGAAAGGCTGCTAAAGCTGGTTTCGATGATAGACATTGGACAGACAAGCCATTAGAGGAAATGAAGGAGCGTGACTGGCGCATCTTCAGGGAAGACTTCAGTATCTCAGCCAGAGGTCTGGTGCAACTTCCCACTCTGAGGTTAATCTGTTAACTGACCATTCTCTCAGGTGGTTCAATTCCTCACCCTCTACGATCGTGGGCTGAATCTGCTATCCCTCAATCTATTCTTGACACGATCGAGCTCATTGGCTACAAAGAGCCATCACCTATCCAGAGACAGGCCATTCCTATCGGGCTTCAAAATAGGGATATCATTGGTATAGCAGAGACAGGTTAGCGTTGAATCTTTTGAGAGCCTTAAACTCTATACTTAAAGCCGCTCAGGTTCTGGTAAAACGGCAGCATTCGTGATCCCCATGCTGTCATTCATTTCTACAATGCCCCCTTTCACTGATGACAATCGACATCTTGGTCCTTATGCCCTCATTCTGGCACCAACACGTGAGTTAGCTCAGCAAATAGAGAGTGAGGCGAGAAAGTTTGCTTCACCCCTGGGTTACAAGTGCGTGTCCATTGTCGGAGGGGTACGTAAACGCTTTTCCTATCTCATATAATATTATTGACATCAATATCAGCGCGCGGTTGAAGAGCAACAGTTTAACTTGCGAGAAGGGGCAGAAATCATCATCGCTACCCCAGGTCGTTTGAAAGATGTAATCGAACGGCATGTCCTCGTATTATCACAATGCCGATACGTGGTCATGGATGAAGCTGACCGGATGGTACATCTTGGTTTTGAGACGGACCTTACTTTCATTCTCGATGCGTTACCATCAGAAACAATGCAAGGAGAGGATCTCGGTGAACAAATGGACGTGGACGGGGAGACCATGATCAAGAAGGGTCGTACACGTGTCACAACTCTGTTCTCTGCTACAATGCCCCCTGCTGTGGAACGTCTTGCTCGAAAATACCTGAAGAAGCCAGCTGTAATTACTATTGGTGAAGCAGGGCGCGCAGTCGACACCGTTGAGCAACGAGTTGAATTCGTCAGTGGAGATGAAAAGAAGAAGTACGTAAATGTTGTCGTCGATGCATTATTTTAGCTAAACATTACGAATAACCAGGCAGCGCGTGCTCGAGATTCTTAACAGCGGACAATATGCTTCCCCGATTATTGTCTTTGTCAACCAGAAGAAAACTGCTGATATGGTTGCCAAGGACCTTTCACGTGCTGGAGTATGTTTTTTCGGTTCTTTAGTACTATCAACGTATTAACCATCATTTCTTTCAGTGGAGTGCATCTACTTTACATTCCGGAAAAAATCAAGAACAGCGCGAGGCCTCTTTACAGGCCTTACGGAGTGGAGAAGCAGATGTATTGGTTGCTACTGATCTTGCAGGGCGCGGTATTGATGTACAAGACGTTAGTCTCGTGGTTAACTACCAAATGGCAAACACGATAGAGGCATATGTCCACCGTATTGGTACGCACCTGCATTTTCTAAAATAATTCATTCCTCCCTAGCGTATACTCAATTATTTGGGCAATCAGGACGTACTGGTCGTGCAGGGAAGCTGGGAACCGCAATTACGTTCCTCACTAATGATGATGAAGAAGTCATGTGCGTTGTTCTCCAACGTTCAATTTATATATTTTTCTTACTGTCTACCGTTTTTCTTGTTCCGGCTTACCCAAACAAGGTATGACCTCAAACAGGGTATGTACTCCGATCCCCTCATTTCTCCACACTTGATTTAACTGATAGTGCTGCTCATTCACTGCTCATTCACTATTTTGGCTTATCGCCACTCTTTCCACGGAAACACAGAAATATCAAAGAGCCCTGTATCAAAGGTGCCTGTAGAGCTTGCGAAGCATGAGGCTGCGCAACACAAAGTTTCGCGGGAGATGAAGCGAAAACGTGAGCCTGATGATATCGGTTGAATCATACACATCATCAAAGAGCAGGATTGGGAAGGATGTTGTGGAGGGTTTATCATTGCTCGGAGAAATAGATGTAAGCTAGTCCGAGCGGTGCGTGGAGCTTTAACCTCATATCGAACCTCCAGCTCATCAGCCGGATTACAAGGTAGTGGTTTCACCCGGAAATAGAGCAAGGTTTTTGGACTACATGCTGTTGCTCAGTGAATTTCTGATGACGAGCAGGAGGCGTCTCCACCCATCCACGTGAATCTCTTGAAAATCTTTATCTTGACTAAGAGCTATCCGCGATTTAATTCCTCATACCGCATGTTAATCAGGCACCTGTCACTCCATCCCGTCGGTCTGCTATGAGTTAAGTTGTGAGATTGTGGCGGTGGAAATGAACCCGAACCGCTTCGTTGTGCGTGACAATCTAGGCCAACCGAACCAGTACCTGTGGGCCCACCCTTGAATCGAAGCGTGCACAGAACATGCTTTGCCGATGCAAACTTCTAGTATCACACATTCTTTTTGAATGTAGCTCTCAAAGGTATGGCCACACCGGTGTATATCTTATTGTCCACGCTACTCCCTCAACAAAAGATGTATTTATCGCTATTTATTATCATCGGTGTGGCCGGTACGAAAATGTTTATATTCAAATGGCTAAATTTATATATGTTACCCCACATCTAGCTCCGTTTAGTCCCTTTCAATTTCGAAACACCGTATATGTCGTAGTATCCTAGAAGGCAAGTTTTAACAGTATTCTCCTAGCCTTGTTCTTACATCTCACAACTGTACAACCATCAAACATCATGACAAAGGTCAATCTCAAACTCATGCACTCGTGACCAAAACTTCTTGTCAGATGTCTTCAGGTGCTTCACTCCCAAGAAACATCTTGACATGTGCGATCAGCACGCGCTCCAGGATCTGGACAACTTTGCGAATATAATTCATTCCGTTATTGTAGTTTGCAAGACCATCAACAAAAGGTGTATTCAAGCGTTCCTGGCACGGGAACTTCACAGTAGCATTCATTGTGAGCATGCGTGATTGTACCTGCCAATATAACTTAAGATATTATCATTGTAATCACACCCTTTTGCCTTGCTGATGACAGACAAAGAGGTATTGTAATAAATACAAACCCTGATACAACGTTTAATGTTATTCCCTAAACCATGGATTGTCGGTTTACGAAATTTCTACGTCGACTCGGAAGATCATGTGCACCTAATACCGCGCTTTATAATTGAACGTGTCAAATGCTAAAGGATCCAGGGCAATACAAGGTTTTAAAACACCACAAGACAAGAATGAAAATGATAATGCATTCTACCAGACGGTCACACACAGGGACCGATGAGCTCCTGTTGAAAACATTTGGAAGGATGATTTCCTGCAATCGGTTTCTTGAAATCGAACTGTGTTTAGAAAATCGGGAGGGTTGATATATTCGGTATCTATGTTTCCTTTTCTCTGGGCGAACTCTTCTTGATCAAGCGAAAATGCTGTAGATTACATCCGGTGATTTAATTTATCCATACGCTAACGCTTTCCACGAACAATGAACTTTTCCCTCTTTTCAAATCAACTGACTCCAATCAGAATGTGTCGTCTGCGGGTCAATCAGAGGGAAACAATAATTATGGCGCAGATACGCCATATTTGTGAAACAGGCCATGGCATTTCATATTGAGGATACGCCGACTTGGTAAAGATATCAAGCAAAGATTGCCGAGATGAGCGTGTTCAAGGACGACGAACAAATTGTGAAACGCTGTCAAAGTGGAACGCCTGGAAAAGTAATGGTGAGGGTCATAACATGAGACCCATCCTCAAAATTTTCATGTTCCTGGAAGCGTCATCTGCTATGGCTGCACTATGCTGTCATCATGACGGTAGACGCGTCCTGGCCATCATGAGAGTGCTCAGGTGATGTTGTGTATGGCTCAGGTTCAATGTTGGCGATCTTGGGGTCAAGAGCGCGATACTGAGGTTGACCAGGGGCGCGTATGTATGCTGTAATAGGTCTAGGCGGGTGGGCCTAGCTTAACACGCACCCACTAGGCGTGCGCTCATACATGCCATTCAGGTGCTAAAAGGAAGGCTTCTATGTCCAGGGGATGCACTGCCTCGTATGACCCTGCAGCGCAGGTAGTGTGATGGGTGTGTTGCAGATGATGTCGCGCGTTCGCTCTTTGTACAACTCACTTCGGAAGAAGTGTGCTATACGGCAAAAATCAACTCGTCGATTAATGATTGAAGGGATAACATACGAAATTTCTGGTTCAGCGAATTGGGTCGCACTTTATAGAAGGAAATCGCAGGTACACCCTAAGCGTATAAGTATGACTGCAGCAGCTAGTCTTGTTATAGGACCCAACTTATTCCGCCGACAGACTCGCATTCTAAATCAGCGAGCTCCAAATAAAAGATTCTATATTAGTGCGTGCAGGATAATTCTGAATGGAATTCTACTTGTGCTAACTTAGCCGCATATATAAATTAAACCATCACGCTGCGAGTCCCGCATATTTCGTGTTGATCGACATCTATCTATATGACACTATGTTGCTTTGAAGGATTGTCTATTGAATAAACCCTAGAGTGATCGGAAGGTGAGGCATGTGGGTTTATAGCATGAATATATACAACCTAAAGTACAACAGTACTTCATCCGGTTATCGGACTTGTTCTCCGTTGAAACTTAAATCCCGGAACATCTGATTAGGACATCTTGTACACAACGAAAGAATCGACGTCGGGTTGAGGGACTGGTTTGTAATTTTGTCTGATGTCATGTCGTTGACATTGAAATATATTAATTGGAGCGTTGCAAGGTCCAAACCCTGTCCAGAAGCTGCGCAGGACAGCGCCTGTATATTATTTATAACCAAATATCCTACAACCTCTCACCACAAGGCCATTAAACCTGTTCCTATGTATATCTAGGAATCATACATCTAAGTATACAGTCAGAACGGTAATTATATCATCCCAAAATCGGAAGTACGCGGAGGGTTTTGGTCGAAACTCTTATCTGTTCGAGGCTTGTGTGCCTGTGTGGAGACGATAGTGCGGCTTGCAGTACATAGATATTGAATATCAAATTGAAATAATTGTCATGCGGGGTGAACATATTAAGTGACCCTTGAGACGCTAATTTTAGTTCGGAGATTTCTTTAGTACTGTGGCTGTCACTTTCGCTCAAAAGGACATAGTGGATGTTTATGCATGTCTCCTTTTTATGTCGTGACGATAAGACCCGCAAGGAGAGTTTGTTAAATATAATGATGTCCACTACTATAAAGGAACCAATCCTTGAAAACGAATCAACTCATGGAATACTTTTGAAGCGGAAAGAGGTGAACACTCACACGTGGAACCCCAGAGAACATGATGCAATTTTCCCTGGTCCCCTGACAGGTTCGAAATCCACTTCTCAGGGTGCATCTTGCGCATGTATATGATGTGCCATTAACTTGTTTTTCTGCCAAAGTTTTTTGTAAGGTGTGACAAAAGCCAAGAGTCGCGTAAATTTTAGGGTATCCCGATGCGGCCTAAGTGATGCCTTGGGCTGTGGCGTTGAACCTGCGAGCGAGCTGAACGGGTTCAGGGATCATTTCTGGCTGGCAAAGTGGTGAATCAAATTGGCTGGTGGTATAATAAGTGACAACAACATGACGGGTATTATCTTGTGCGGAAATGCGATCCACACGGGGAGGGTATACGACCGAACGGATCGGGGTGGTCGGGTTACAAGTGTCTGGGGTGAATTGGTTCATTGCTGCTACAGATGCATCAGTGTCACACACATGAGCACAGGTTTAACAATATACGGTGTAATATTACGTGTATATATAAACAAAACTCAGTGCCAAATGAATAAGTAACTGTGCATACGCTAGAGGCATGTGTCACGGCAAGGATTCGGTAACTGGTGTAGAACACGAAGCGGGACCAGACGGGGAATAAGATATAGCCAAGCGCAACGGGCAGCGATAGGATGAATGGACTCGGTGATATAAATGATATTAGCATGTGTGTATGTGTGTATGTGAGAGGGCAAAGAGACTGGGCAACGATGAAATGAGCCGAAAGATCGCAGTGGAGATTGCAACATTATCAAGACAGTGGGGCCATGTGGAAGAGGAGAAGACAATAATATACTGTAATTATAACTCGGGAGTACGGCTCACATGCGGCCACGGAATGATTTTACAGTCCGCTCGGCTGGTTAGCAATGTTGAGGTGACCGCATTAGAGCCCATGACCGCATAGCTCCATGTGCTTGGTGGTGGGACAAGCAATGAGAGTTGTAGAGATGTGCCGTGCGTAACCCCGCTTGAGCCGTACAGGCCGGGGTGTGTAGTCGGGATGTGAAGAAAAGAGCGGGATTTAAGCCGCGGAGGAGAGGGGAGCGGGGACGGGGAGAGGGAGCCGAAGGCTGATGAAGGGATGCTGAGTCAGGGCAGGCCAAACTGGAAGTTGCTTGGTTTGAAGTCGCCTGGCTCGACTCTAATCTCCTCTTCTCAGTCGATTCTTCATCTCTCTCTCTTCCTCTCTTCTCTACTTCTCCTCCTCACTCATCTTCCTCTCCCCATGCTCGCCGTCCCCCGCGACTCACAGCCCCCTCTACAGAAACGCAAATTATCCTTTCGCTCATCTCCAATGACTGACCCTTCTCAAAAGCATGGTCCTCTTCACGACCTCAAACGCTTTCTCAATCATCATATTCCCCATTCACCACAACCCGTTCACCGCCCTCGCTCCCCACCTTCTACTCCAGCAGGCCCTTCTCCATCTCTCCTCCAAATTCCGGAACAACAGCATTCTCCTACTGATTCTGCGCTTGTCTCCCTTATCCGTAAGGACAAACAACGTTCTATCAAGCAGAGCAAGGACCGAACGCCCTCTCCATCCAGTTCGAAAATCAGCTCTCGTTCTCCTTCAACAACAACGAAAACAACGGATTCATCGTCTCAATATACTTCTTCAGATCACCAACACAAACTCCACCCTCAATTCCGCCAATCTCAACAGCATTCTTCTCCTTCACATCCTATCGTATCACTTGAAGAGGCTACCCATGCTCATCTCTCAAAGAAGTACGGTAAATGGGGTCGCGTTCTTGGAAGCGGTGCAGGTGGGACTGTCCGCCTCATCAAGGCAAATCCGAAGAACGGCGGGTGCATATATGCTGTGAAGGAATTTCGACCAAAGCGTCCAGGAGAGTCTGAAAAAGAATACCAGAAGAAGGTTACCGCTGAATTTTGTGTCGGATCCACTCTCAAGCATCCGAATATTATCGAGACTGTTGACATAGTTTCGAATCATGGTCACTATTATGAAGTATGTACTTGGCAGCATTTATTCCGCGCTGCAATTAATTTTCTCGCCACGCCTTCACTATTATAGGTCATGGAGTATGCTCCCTATGACCTCTTCAGCGTTGTCATGTCAGGGAAAATGTGCAGACCGGAAATTTATTGCGTTTTCCGTCAGATATGTGATGGCGTCGAGTATCTCCACGAGATGGGTCTCGCGCATCGTGACCTAAAGCTCGATAATTGCGTCATGACTTCTGACAACGTCGTTAAACTGATTGACTTTGGTACTGCTACCGTCTTTCATTACCCTGGGAAAGCACATACACCTGCTACAGGAATAGTTGGCAGCGATCCCTATCTTGCTCCAGAGGTCCTTAACAATGAAAAGTACGACCCTCGCAAAACGGACGTCTGGAGTGTTGCAATAATTTTCCTCTGCATGATTCTGCGTCGTTTCCCTTGGAAGATCCCTGACCCGAAGAATGATCCCAGCTTCCGTGCTTTCGTGAATGCTCACCCTGACTTATCAGTCAAGCCTCCGCCAAGGGTCATCAAGGCCAAGGATTCACAGGAGCCGAGATATGACCGTGTTCAACCCCCACGCGGTGTGACCATGCCACTATCGGATGCGCCTACCCTGCCACAACGCGCACGAGCAACTAGTATGAATGTGACCCAAGACACCATATCAATGAGGAGCAATGGCACATCATCTGGTGCAGCATCGATTCTTACCCAGGCATCTGACCCAATCTCTACATCTACAGCAATTACAGACCCTCCTTCACGTATTGGCTCTGGTGGCCATAGTTCAAACACTATCACGGACCTTAAAGCGCCATCCAATAACGCAAGTAACGGTGCTCCCGACCATCATGTATTACATGCCTTTCCTGGCCCGGCACACAGCACTTCCACACTCCCTGTAGTCATGCCATTGCATGCAACTGAGAGTCCACGCGAAATGGATGCGAGTGTGTTGACATTTGCACGTCCTGGTAACTCCACAGAATCTCTGCCTATAGAAGCGTCGACACGAAACCTTCTGACTCCCCGTGCTCGTGCGACAACTGATGCAGAAAGAGTGCCGACAGAATCACCTAACGTTGAAGGAGAAGAGCTACATTCAAATAATACAGAATCAGCCTCCCATTCCCCAGAAGAAGAGCAAGGTCCCCCTCCTACTTCAAAACCCGTGTCATCCCCACCCCGCCGACGCCCACGTACAGATAGTGTAACAACTTACCATGGCACCGGGGCCGGAGCCGGGGCAGAATCAATATTTAGGTTACTGCCCCGGGAAGCACGCCCTGCTCTGAGACGTATGCTGTTTGTCGAACCAGCGGGACGCTTGTACGTTGACCGACTTACTTAAAGGTCGTGGAAAGACTAGTGGTCTTCTATGTGGATGCCGGCCGCATGTACGAATTGGAGTTAGTTCAGGAGGTGTAGAGACGCCGCCTGGTTCGATTTGTGTCGATCATGATTGTGAGCCCGACGAAGAAGACGATGGAGACGAGTGGTTACGTGGGTTAGAGCCATGCTCACGTCCAGGGGTTGTCCCTCGCCATGTGCATATCAAGGTGGCGACAGACGAAAAGCAAGGAAAGAGGAGGTTCTTCTAATGGATTCCCGAAACGAACTTTACCGTAGATTGCTGGTATATGTCAGCAAGGTTCATCCATGATATTTGGGGTTAAAGTGAGAGAGATTCCTTCTATCACCCCTGCTACAATTGTGCACTAGAGACAACATGTCCATGCGTAGGAATCACATCAACCTGCATGCATCAGGCATGGTTTCCACCCTGATACCAGTTGTTGGCCCCAATTGCATGTTACTTGCTTATTTGTCCTTCCTGCTGTCTTTGTCACTGTTCTCTTCGGTTATTCCATTACTCTCCACCCATCGTCTGTTGGCCAGCGACTTGCTCAGCTGCATATTCCTTACTTCGTTGGCATGTGAATTTTCTCTTCTTTCTCTTCTCCTGCTTAGACTACTGTTTAAGCAGTTACTTTCACAGCTTGATTATATTATAGAATTTTGGCCATATCATTTATATATATGCATGCATTTTCATTCATTCGTCCTCGGGGCTGGCTGCGCATTTTCGGCGATCTGTGCACTTGATCGTGGGCTGTATGTTTAATGAAGCACTTTCATTTATCTCTCACGTGTCCATATTCTTCCCCCGTATTTCCCTATTGCACATATTCACCTCTTTTGGATACGGCCCCTCTTCTTCCACAACATAACACATTCCGAAAGCTTGTGCATCTTCACCAATCTACAATCTGTCTTGCATATGTCCCCCTGCTACCGTATTGACAATGTGACTTGTACTAATTTCGTGCTGATATAAAATGTACAATGGTGGATTCTGTTTTACCTTTTTCATGGAAAATTGAATCTTGTATCCTCTTTGTGTCCCTTTTATGGAGCGTGGCATGTTGTGATGATACAATGTTAGGGTCCCTTTGCGTGTGAAACGAAAAAGCATATTTGACGGATCTGATACTTACATGTGAGGCGTTGCGATGGTCAGAAGCACAATACATAAATATGCAATTGCAAATACGCGAAAAGTGTGAACAAGGATAAACCGAATCATATAATCAGATTTATCCTAAAAAACCTATAGCTCGTCCCGGACGAGATCATCCCGGCCTTTTTCTCCTTTTTGCCGCCGTTCATCCTTTTTTTCTGTATTATCACCCTTCTCCCCGCCACGCAGTACTTTAGCCTCTACATTAATTCCGGCATCGCGTAACGCCCCTACAAGCCAGTCCGTGGTAGCCACCTCGGCGGCCTCCATGTCGTCTTCGTCAACCTCAATTAATATCTCATTCTCATCATTAAAGTCTACCACCTTTCCCGGGAGCGCCCCATCCTGAGTCATAAGCGCCTCCAAAGTCTTACGGATAAAATCGGTATACATTTTTTCTTTGTCCGCTGCCACCTCTCCTCCTTTCTCTTTGGCAGCAGCCTTTTGAGCTGGTGGTAAGACCGTCTTACGTGGCGGCACCTTCAGAGGATGGTCGGCTGTCGGAAGTGCAAGTTGCCCTTCAGGCTTAGTATGCACCACTTCACGGCACCGTATGTGGGCTTCCACACCGGCATCACGCCGGGACTTGAAGCCAGGCTCACCACACAGGCGGGGCGTGTGAATGACTAGTACATATGAGCATGTTTTTGTCTCTTTCACAAATAAAATATGGTCTGTCATGACCATCGAACAATGGAACTGTGAAAATGGGTCTTTAGTCAGTTGTGGGCGCACTAGTGTATAATTGCTTACTTGGACTTCGACTTCTCGATGTTTACCAGTCTTATCGCAAACGGTGCCTTCTCCCCACCGTTGGACAAGATACCTGGAGCCAGCATTACGAGCAAGTTCCAGATTTGCCGCTTGTGCATCCTGTTCAGCAACTGTCAATGCAGCACCAGGCTCTGGTACGGTTGGCGCACGACCTAATGTGTATGATTCCCACTGCGCAGACAAAAATGGGGTATGTTAAGGCAAATTGATCTCGACAGATCATAAATGTTCCCACCTCAGGGTCTTCTTCTGGCGTATATGTACCTACGGGCCAGAAAAATAATTAGTCACCGTTATAAGAAGCAGATGAATGTAGGTGGAAGGGTCAGATCGGCTCGTGATGATATGTGGGGACAACGAGGTAGATATGAAGAGACGGAAAACGTGTCTAGTATCAGGTACGAAACAGAAACAGAAAGCAACGGAGGAAAGGAAGGATATCGGGAGAAGAGTGATACAAAAAAAGGGGGTTTTGATTTTTTGTATGGAAGAAAACGGGGCTCTGCCCGGAACACAAGAAAGCATGACAAAATTAGGGTAATTACCTGGAGTTCGAGAATGTTGTGGAATCAATTCTTTAAACTGACGGATTTCCTCGTTATGACAATAAGAATACGTGAACCATCCTTGCCGATGCTTCATGATTTGATAAGATTTAATATGGCCCGAACATTCCGAAGTAGAATTGCAACATACATAGAGACATGTTCCGGATAGAGGTTGGAGTAGCGACCAACTACGTGCAGGGGTCGCATCAGTTTCGGACTCCTCTTCTTGTGACCAGGAAGGGATTTGTGATGCTTTTGGAATCAGACAAATATATGAATCTTTAGGGCCCAATTTCATATGTTCGAGAGTAAAATTAGTCTGCAACAAAACTTTCTGCTACGTCATTCAAATACGCGAATCGCTAAAGCATGGTAGAATAAATTTTGGAGTACATACCTCGGGCACATGAGCAGTGTTACCATCATTATCATCATGGGGATGCCCGCTGCCAATTTCCTTACGGTTTGAAGGGACATGCCACAGATCATCTTTCCATGGCTGGTCAAGGAATTCGAGCTCGCCCCCGCGGAGACCCTCTTTAAGCCATCGTTCTGCAGTTTCGTTGAGAACTGGCAGGCCATTTAGAAATGCGACGCGAAATTTTGGAAAAGCATAGGTATCCTCGGGAAGAGAGTGAAGCAAACGTGCGGCAACGCCCTGGGCTATAAGAAGGATAGCAGGGAATGCGGTAGGGGTGCGCATGTGCGAGGGCACTGATGGTGACGACGAGGAGATGTAGTATAAGGTAAAGAAATATTAAATAAATATAAAGAATATATTTGGATGAAATTCCACGTCATTTCGAGCAATTGAAACTCCGTATCTCCGCGGCTGGGAAGTGCCGGGTGCATTGTGACAATCGCGGGGGAAGCGGACCGGGATGAGGATATGGACAGAATTTACACGAAATTTGATTTACACACGGTGGACATTCTTGTTGGGCCCCGCTGGGACGCACTTGCTTCGATGGAATCCAGTCGCAGGAGAACTACAAGGAAGGCACATTGTTGAAATATCTCCCTATCCTGATCGGCGGCTGTGGAAATTATTTCCTGGTTCTGAACAAACGTATATTTATCCGAGGGGAAAATAAGGGGGGAAAGTTGAAAAGAGTTCACGACTTGTCGAGCACCTGCCATAATTGGGGCCTGTTGTGCCCTTTTCCATGTGCTTTCGACATTGTTGATGAACTGACCTTGGCTGTTTTCATCACTGGCAAGCCAATTCTCGACGTGAGTGCTCGCCACCAAATTCGGTTTTTTCCTATTAAAATGCTTATACATTACGTGAGTACAACCCCCCAAAATCAGGGGTAAAAGTCTACGAACAGGAAGATTGCTGAATGATAATAATAAAGCCTTGGTTTGGCTCGCAAATGCATGCGAGGGAAACAATACATTTTCACTTCTATCTATATACGGCAGTGAATTGTTCATTAAAGCCGGCTCACCCATCTTTTCCCCCACTTGCTTTCACTCTCTTCCTCGAACCAGTTCCATCCCAGCGCGTTCTTGTCCCCTTTTCCCCTACATAATACCGCAGCTTTGCGTGTCACCAGCCATGTCGTCGTCTCCTAGAGAAACACAGGAGGAGGGAGGTGACAAACAGTCTCATGACGAACTCGACGAGAACCAAGCTGCAGGTGACGCAGAGGCAGGTAAGCGATGATGTTCTTTTGCAGGGGTAAGCAATTGGCGGCGTCTCTCTCCTCTTCTACCAGATATCCATCGATGAACAATCATCTTTATTATTCATCTTCTCATTACTTATCTCATCTAGGTACAAGCACTGAGCCCCCAAAGCGTCGCCGTGGTCGTCCCAAGGGAAGCAAAAACAAAACCTCTGGGACATCAACAAATCCGACTGAAGGCGCGTCAGCCTCAACAGTCCCGAGGAAACGAGGGCGTCCCCCCAAGGTTTGTTCACTCCATCTTAATTCGCTTCCGTTCCATGCTTATTGCCCGTAATGACGTTACCAGGAAAAGAAAGAGGAACCAGAAGGAGACCGTCCTCCAAAGCGCCCTAGAGGGCGTCCTCCGAAAAACCCCAAGCCTCAAACCGGGGATGAAACGGCCGCTGTTCCACCCAGTGGCGATGCGGCCGAGTCAAGTACGAAGAAGAAGCGGGGGAGACCACCCAAGAAGACAACGACCTAATACTATCCTTTACTTTCAGCACCACCGATCACGATTTCTCCGACCTCCTCACTGTATTCCATCTTGATCCAGCATAGTTTTGCTGTGCACTTCTAGGCATCGCTTTCTAGTCATCGCCTTTCCCCCCACCATGACCGCCACGATTCTCCGCTCCTTATCATTTGGTTTCTCGCTCGCTGCAAATTTTACTAATCTACTACAGGACATTTTTTTTGGTTAGCTTGTTGCTATCGTCTCCCGTCGCGCCTATTTATGTTGTACATATGAGCATGATGTTTTCATAGCAGGTACTCATGATGCAGACAACTGTTCTATCGAATGACGGGTATTTTCCACATGCTGCACGTCTGATGATCGTCTCTTAACGGTACCCACGTGTCCTGAAAGAACCAACGATAGAAATTCATTCCCGTGCTACAACGGCAGAATTCTAGGTTTGGCCATGCTCCTGGAGTTGCCATGAGTATCTAATAATCCTTGTACACTATTGGAGCTTAATTCCGGGAAATGGGCCCCTTCGGGGAACATCCTTCATTCTGTTGGAACTCATGGGGTTTGTTAGCTTGATCATTACATGACTTCTATACAATGCTTCAGCAATCTCCAACTTGACCATACCAACAACAGTCCAGTGACCCCAATTAAAGCCAACCCAGCCCAACATAGAATACCAAGAAAAATGCCCTGGCGTGCAGCTTTGCGTTTGGCTCTCGCGTAACTAATATCAGGGCGAAATGTGATCATTGTGTAAAGTGGAAGCCACCCTTGAGGTTCACCGGGAGGGAAAGGAACCTGAGAAAGGACGGGGGTGATGAAAGGTAGGGGAACAAAATGTTTGGAACTAAGTGAGTATAGGAAATTGTCCAATCTTTTCTTGACAAAATAGGCAAAAGTCGTAACGGAATGGCGCATTTCCACACTGTGCAAAGAAGATTTAGTTCGCAACCCACATCACGCGATTAAACAGATGTCATACTAATTATCCATGGCAAGGTCGCAGATGGCAACCAAGTCGTCATGTCGAGTTTCTGAGTAACATTCGAGAGCTTGAGCCAAACGTTGATCTACATCATTGATGGTGTCGCGTTGAGATGTTTCTGTATCTGAAGCTACTGCCTTTTCACCCAAAAGAGTGGATAACACTCTGACATCTTCGAGTCCGCAATTCAAACCTTGGCCATAAAATGGAACCATAGAATGCGCAGCATCTCCAAGAAGAATAACACGATCCTTATAATGGTAAGGTTTGGACTAATTAAAAAAGATACGGCATAGGTTAAAATTTTTCTAGTTCTACTTGATATTTTATTTACCTTTGTGCATATAAGGGGACTCCGGGGGTTCCGCAAGAAATCATGAACAAGGGATTTCTCGCCAATTGCTTGGATGGCATCAGGGAATTGTGATTTGAACCATGACAATATGGAGTCGGCGCTATTGAGGCGATCAAGTTCGGACCTTGGCGCAAATAGAGTGCAAGTGAACGTTTTATCCTGTAAAGAAAATCGGCATGAAAAGGACATCAGAAGATAGATAATGCGTGACAATATACTTTGTTTGGGAGGGCTATTAGCATGAATGAATGGCGAGGCCATATATGAAGATGATTTGGATCAAGAAGGAATGTCGGTTCGCCATCAGTGTCTCGGCCTGCCGGCATTTTCAATTCGATGTATTCGTCCCTAATATATTCCTGGTGGTAATCCATTCTAACCGTGTCAGGGAGAGTTGGCAAATCGATGGGAAAAATCAGTAATGCGTGTGGACAAAGAGCAAATATTGCGCACCTTACTACTCTCATCATCTGTCTTCGGATAACAGAATAACTGCCGTCTGCACCAATACAAAAGTCAAATTTGCCTGTGAATTCTTTCTTGGAATTCGAGTCATAAAGAGTTAGGGACCTCTGGTCAAAGTCAGCAGATATCACTTTATGGCCAAAGAATATTCGGATATTCTGTGAAGCGGAAGCTTCCTCTAATAAACCTTCATTCAGAAGTGAACGATCTATGGAATTGATGCACTTGGGAATGACGAAGTATGAATAAGCTAGGTGTGAGAGGATTTATATAGGCCCTGCTCACCTGCCCATATCTGTCATACAATTGACTGTCCAGGTGGCCTGTCTGGGTATGTATCATGCGACCACGCAATGGAATAGCGTCTTGCAAGAAGCGGGACGCGGCAGCGGCATCTATGGCTTCTAAAGCAGCTATCCCTCTGTGGGAGATAGCAAGGTTGATAGAGCGTTGCTGGGCAACCGCCTTTGAAGAGGCAAGCCGCAGATCTGTCAAGTAACATCCATCAGAGGCGTGGCGTGAGGGACGGAGGACGTGTTACCTGGACGGGATTCATAAAGATGAACGAACCAGCCACGCCTTGCGAGGGCTATCGCGGCCAGACAGCCGACCGGGCCTGCGCCAACAACGAATGCAACACGGTGGGATGAAGAGGGCATGAAAAAAAAAAAAATAGCAGTCGAGGTAATTTATGATATGATATATTCAGGTCCTGGGTGACAAAGCGGAGGCACACTAGTAGCAATGTCCATTTAGACAATCTGAATATGTGTTCTGAATCCGAAGATTAAGAGGCATCCCCGTCGAGCTCATGGACTGACGATCTTGATGTCAGAAACTGATGATCTAATCAGATAGTAGTCTCTCTCCTATAACCATCACCTTCTTACCCTAACCAGGATCCCGAACTGCTCGTTACCCCCACCATGGACAAATCCCTTGACCACCCACTTTCAAACGACTTCCTTGTCCCATCAAATGCAGACATCGGTGCTACTCTTCGCAACGACCCTAGTGAGCACAGTATTCCAGTGTCGTGTTGTGTCCCACCCTTGCTAATCAAATGCTGATCATGGTTTCTTCTAGATAACAAGTGTACCTATCTCTGCGGTAACTCCCTCGGATTGCTATGCAAGCGTTCAAAAGCCCTGATTCAAGAAGAGCTTCATGTATGGGCAACTCGGTAAGCTCGCGGTTCTTTCGAAAATCATCACGCGTTTTCTTACCCGTCTCTGCTAAATCCGTCGCGCCTTGCAGCGCAGTGGTCGGACACTTTTCTCATCCAAATAATCGCCCTTGGACAGAAATATGTGATCAAGTCACCCCTCTCCTCGCAGATTTAGTGGGTACGTTCATATCGCTTCTTTCTCCCTGCTGCGGCATTTACGCAACAATCGCAGGGGCAAACGAAAAAGAAGTAGCATGTATGGGCACGTTGACAAGCAATTTACATCTGATGATGGACTCGTTTTATAAACCTACTCCTGACCGCTACAAGATTCTTTGCGAAGCTAAAGCATTTCCCTCGGATCAAGTGGGTCCCATGTATTTTTTATTTTGGTATTCATTCAAGAAGTAAACCGGCTCGGTAGTATGCTTTTACATCGCAGGTCATGGCACATGGCTATGACCCATCAGTTGCTATTCTCCAAATAGCTCCACGTGAGGGTGAATATACACTTCGAGAGGAGGACATGCTCGCGGTCATTGCTAAGGAGGGATCCTCCATTGCTCTCGTCTTGTTTAGTGGTGTACAATACTATACTGGCCAATGGTTCCCAATGCAAACAGTCACAAAAGCGGCGAAAGAACAGGTGCATTATTACACTTTTACGTTCATAATCTATGTTTTATCATTTATTGTGCTTGAAACTGACCACACCGTTTCAGGGTTGCATCTGCGGTTGGGACTTAGCGCATGCCATTGGAAATGTACCCATGTCACTTCATGACTGGGACGTAGATTTTGCGGTTTGGTGTACGTACAAGTATGTAAATTCTGGCCCCGGAGGAATTGCGGGATTATACATTCATGAGAAATGGCATGAAGTGGAACGCCCGAAGTAAGGTCACTGGAAAAGTAAAACCTTGATAACTCACAAAGTACATGTTAGATTCGCAGGATGGTGGGGGCATACACTATCAACCCGATTCGAAATGCCACCCAAATTCTCTCCAATCGAAGGGGCACAAGGCTTTCAGCAATCCAACCCCTGTATCATTGCTGTAGCTGCACTCCTAGGTTCGCTCCAAACCTTCCAAGAACATGGATTTATGGGTCCCTTGAGAGAACGATCCGTGAAGTTGACTGCTGGTTTGGAGGCGTTGCTCAGAAAATCCAAATACTTCATCCCGTTAGAACAAGCTGCAAAGGCGGATGATGCTACAATAGGGTTCACGATCATTACTCCGATAAACCCAGAAGCCCGTGGTGCTCAATTATCATTGCTTTTTTTGCCTACAAATTCCGAAGTAATGAGAAAGGTCTTTGATAATCTATCTCAGAATGGTGTTATTGGTGATGAACGGCATCCAAACGTAATCCGCTTGGCACCGACGCCGTTGTATAACTCCTTGGAGGACTGCAAGATTGCAGCCACTTACTTGGAAAATGCGTTGGCAATTGTGGCAGGTCATTGATAGTTAAATCCTAGCAACATATTTTTCTAAAGCCTGGATGAAAGGCAGATCTGAAATTGTATCAACACCCAAAGAATAATGATGAGAATTCGGTTTATATATTAAACACCTTGTGAGAATAAACTCATTATTATTGGTCGATAAACCTTCCAACGAACTTTTCTACCAATCTGTAATATTGATCTTGTTCAAGGACACCATCATGATCTCCTGGGAGTTCTCCGTTGTATGTGACATAAAGGTCCGCTGAAGAACCATACAGATTTCGAAGGTGATTGGTGATTATCTCGCTTTGCAGTGTATCGACTAATTTGTCCTCTGGGGAATGCATTATTAGCCATGCAATACCGGGTGTGCGCAGCTGGAAGGATGCGGCATTAAAAAGCGCGTATGACTCTCGCGAACCAAACGCTGGCTCTATAAACCACTCCTTATATGACGGAAATCGGGCCAAAAGTTGATCAATATCATAAATTCCTTCTGTTAAGATGATTCCTTTGATAGCCCCAAGAAGAGCGAACGGCGGATTAAGGCTTGGTGAGGTAGAGGTAGAATCCAAAAATATGGAAGCAAGCATGTGAGCGCTACAACTGTGCCCCATTAAGATAAGGCTGTGTGGGTTATAGGGATTTTCGAAACCAGGCAGTTTTGGGCGTGCCATCAAGTAGGTGAGAAACTCCAATAAATCCTCTGAGTGTTCAGGGTGGCGGATTATATGGCTGTCTATGATTCTAGTGAGTCGGTAGTTCGGAACTGCAACAGGAAGACCAGTGGTGACAGCTAGCTTGCGTGCGAGGTTAGCGTGTTGGGACTTGTCCTCTCTAAAGCAAGAGAGTGTGTTAATAGACAATAGAAGGCAAATTAAGGAACGAGGCATTACGAGCGCCATGCACCGCCGTGGACGAAACAAATTAAAGGAGAATCATTGATTTGTTCTGGATGTCTAAGAGAATACAAATCAAAAGCACGGAGGACATGATTTACTGATGAATAGAAGATATCATAGAACTGATACATGGATAAGTGAAGAGTTTAAATATTGAATTTATATTATTGTACTAAGCTAAACACGAGTTACCGGGTGCCGGGTGCGGCAGTTTCAATTGACGTCACCCCGTTCCCCCAACCTTTATAAACCCCTCTCTTCCTCTTTTCCTCCTTTCTGCATCTCACCCTTACGTACCCACCATCGAAATAATGGCTTTCACTGCTTCTGACATCTGCAAGGTATTCCTTTTAGTTTCTCTTCGTTTCTCTACTTCTCTAAACCTTTCTTCAGATTCTTATTGCTATCTTCATCCCACCTTTGGGTGTCTTCTTGGAGAGAGGCTGTGGTGCAGACCTAGTACGCATTCCCCAATTTTGTCTTACCACTGTCCGTTCTAACTCGTGTTTCAGCTAATCAACGTCTTGTTGACAATCCTTGGTTATATGTAAGTTCTGAATGGAATGTTTCAAATTTAGCGCCCGACTTATCCAATTTCACCTCTAGTCCAGGAATCATTCACGGTATGTCTCGAAATCTTTTCAATCCACACAATGTTAAAATGCTCTTTCAGCCCTTTACATTATTCTCAAGTATTAGTATTAGCTAGTGAAGATATGCATTTCGCGTCATCCTCCATTACATAGATACCAATTTGTTACTTATGGGTACATGACATTAATGCATCTTGATTATTGATTATGCAAAACTCTATTCGTCGTCCTCATCTTCATCACTTTCCTGTTCATCGAACTGTTGAATCATGTGGGCCCCAATCATCCAACACTTCTTGAAGTTGTCCCCATCAAGTTTGCGACCTTCGCCTTTGGAGACAGGCAATGCATGCCATGACCTGATGTCATCTTCTTCCACAATGTCGTCTTGATACAATGCTGCTAAGATTTGGCCGAATAGTGCCATTCTTGGTGATGACGCACAGTGAGCCTATCAAGACCATGTGAGTCAGGTCCACAAAACAAAATAACACGTTTGTGATGTCACCTGTAGAATACTGATTGTTTCCACAGCATCTACCCCACCAATCTTGTTTATGAGAGCACCCCACCTTGTGACGACGCTACTTATTTCTTTGCGTTGCAGGACTGCGCCGCCATCCACCATGGGTATCTTCTCTACTAGGGCTCTGATGACAGCCTCACGAACGCGAGACAGGGGAACATTGCTTGCCATTCGCAGCGTTTTCAATTCTACGGCGGCGTTATCGACTGAATGACCCTCGGCAAATGCACGCTCCAGAGATTGGTTTACTTCGTTGCGGAACTCGGATTCTTCCATAACTGAACCCGTGATTATAGGTGGCATATCCAAAGGTAGCGACGCATCGGATGGTGCAGAGAGGGATCCACGTTCCAAGTGTGAACTCGAGTCTTCATCAGAGGAGTGACCCTCATCGTCAGACGAAATAGATCCCGTGTCCGAAGACCAGAGGTCAGATGCATTATCGCCTAGTGGAATAAATCTCAACCGGCCAGATTCCTAAAAATAATACAAAACATACCTAAACGCATGAAACGCAGGTTTTTGAAATTCTCCGGTCCCTCCTCGTCTTCATCTTCGTCAGGAGGCTCTCGCGGCCAAACCAGGGCATTGCTGTCTTCGCCTAATTTTGTAGTCTGGACCAATGAGTCTTGATCTATAGGTTACATATTATAAGTACCCTGCGCGGCAACAAAGAACCCGGTAGAGTCTAGATGGAACACAAACCTTCTTCAACTCCTTCAATGTCGGAATCATCGTCATCATCGGAATCCTCTGACCCATCCTCGGTGTCTCTTTCCCGTTTTGTAGATAGCTTTTCGAACGGATTCAGCTTAGCACTAGGGCCAAGAATAACATTGTCCCCAATCAAGCATCCAGCGGGCAAGTATGAGTTGTCCTTGATAAGCACACTCGCGCCAATAATACTGCGCTGTATTATGCAATTTGAACCAATGGTTGTGTTGTCAAAAATATATGAATTATCGATCGTACAGCCGGGCCCAATAATGCAGTGTTGGCCAATGACTGAGGAATTGATTTGTACACCTTCCGAGACATGGGAAGATGACCCAATAAGTGTATTCTTCCCGATATTACAAGTCCTTCATGGCAGTGTCAGTGACTTATGTCATTCATTTTAATAAATCAAACTACTTGCCGCGCAAGAATGACTGAATTGTCCTTTGCTATATACCTGTTTCCCTTTGTATGTTCATAGGTATGTCCAGCAGGGTGATTGTCATCTGGGACAAGCGGAAAGGTCCATCTTGACAAAATGTCTTTGCTGGAGGTAATGCGGTGTCAAACAAAAAATTTCAAGTATCTCAGTTGAGTCAGTCGCACCTGATGGATTCATAGCTTTTTGTGTCTTGGACCCTGGCCGCATAACCATCTTTCGCAACATAGCAATAGATATTCTTCATCAACAAATCTGATGTGAGAATTCCATGCACAAAATCTCTTCGAATATCTAGATAATCAAAATTATCTTGAAACAGGGAAGGAACCTGATTATAACAGTTCTAATGAGTAGGGGTATACACCATCGCGGAATATATTTGTACATACCTCAATAGAACAAACATCAATTGAACAATCAATCAGATCATTACGGATTTCCACCTCTGGATGCTCTGTCAAGATCTCTCTTGGTATGAGAACCTTCTTCGTGCGAGGGTGTCCATCTAAAGGTTGATAATGCAGACATTCTGACGTTTTGGGGTCCAATACAAATACAGAGGATCCACCAATGGGCCTTTAGCGTAGCATATAAGTTGCATTCTGTAATGTTTTTGTCAAGTATTCATACCTCGTTCTATGCCTTGCCCCACTTTCTTTCACAACCATTGTCATAATCGCATCTTTATTGGTTTTACGCCGTTCTTTATGCACCCGCACGACTTCATCAATCTTGATGTTACTGACCAAATCACCCATCACTAACACAAAATCACTGGTAACAAGTCCACGAGTGTAGATGTCTCGCATAGCGTCTCCGGGAGAAAATGTCTCCTTTGCTGTCATTATTGGGACAATCTTCATCCCAGAACCAGGACGCGACCATTTTGATTCTCTACATGATATCAGATTAGCACGATCCGATAGTCAAAGGCAAAAAAAGAGTGGGCAAACTTAATTGCAGCCTTGACTTGTTCTGCGTGTGATCTACAAATCACAAAAACCTCTTGAACTCCTGCCAGTGAAAGGCTTTCTAGTGTCCAATCCAATAGAGGGGCGTTACATATTGGGAGTAAACACTGCACCAAGTGATGAGGAAATTATATCATTAGAAAGATTCGGAACGGCTGTTGCGTACTCGAGGCTTTTTTATTGTGAGCGGTCGAAATCTTTTGTTGAAGCTATCCGCCAAGATTACAGCCTGCAAAACTTCCTCGTCTTCATCAATCAGCTTTTCTTTAGCAGAGGCAGATGCTTTTGACGCCATTCAAGTGAATTACTACTGAGCCGAAGTTATGAGGAAGTATTGATGTGACAACTCTATTACTGGTTGAAAGTTCGTTTCGACTGATCACAAAAAAAACTTAATAAAATATCACAATAACTGAATGAAATCATTTTTGAAACAATGATTACTAGTAGAAACCTAATGACATGGAGCACGATCCAGCTAAAAGAAAACTAGGGGTATGTAGGTGGCAATGGATCGAGTATTAAGTGAAAGGAAGGATGAGGCTAGTCATAATAATCATCAGAGTAAGGAAAACAAGAACCAAATCCGGGGATATCATATATGAAAGGACAAAAGACAGAAGGACCATATATTCACATACTAAGTGAAACTAATGGAACAGATGACCAAGATGAAGATGGTGTGAAAAGTTCATGACGGTCGTTCACATAAGGCACATGAAACCACCAATGAAAATCTTTATGCTGTCGCTACGACTGCAGGTGTAACAGCAGGAGCAGCTTCAACAGGCTGAGCAGGTTCTTCGGGCTTGGTTTCTGTTGTTACTACTGCTGCAGGCTCAGAAGCCGGGTTCTCCAAAGGAGCGACTGGGGTGGGCTCATCAATCTTTGGAGGGTGCTCATCGACCTTAGCAGGTGTAGTAACATCAGGTTTGGACTTGGAGGACTTAAACATGTCCCCAACACGGGCCGACAAACGACGTCCAATCTTGATGCCCTTGCTCTGCTTTTCTTCTTTCTTTTCCTTCTAAAAATATTAATGAATAAATGACATGTTGCATAATTAGTGCAAACATACCTTCTCTTCTTTGACTTCCTCAGCGGCAGCAGGAGCAGCTGAGGCTTCTTCCACAGCGGGGGTAGGGGCTGCGATTTCACTGGTGAAAAGAAAAACAATTCACAACTGTTACACGAAATTTTTTTTTTTTGTAAAACTCACGTCTCCTTGACAGGCTCTGCAGGAGTCTCCTCGACTTTGGGAGGGTCAGCAGCAACTGGCTCTGATACTGCAGGTGCTTCAGCAGCGGGAGTCTCTTCCTTCGCCGCCTCCTCAGGTGCAAGAGCAGCCTATTTCAATTGTAAGTTTATGTTTACCTTTAAAAAGTGAAACTTCTAACCTCGACCTCATCCTTCTTCTTCTCTTGCTTCGGGCTCTTCGGAGCTTTGGGTTTCTTCTCTCCTTTCGGTTTATCGGATTTTAATGTAGCCAACAACTTGGAGAACAAAGATGGGCTCTTTGGACGTGCAGCCTTACCATTGTCAGAATCGGCAGCCTATAACAGCAAAATAAATTAGTGTTGTTAACACAAAGGCTAGGGTATACATACAGGTTTAGCTTCCTCCTTAGAAGGTTCCTCGGTGGCAGCTGGGGTCTCAGTGGTAGTAGTAGCAGCAGCAGCAGCTTCTGGTTCAGTGACAGCAGGAGCTGGCTCATCTTCCTTAGCCTCAGCCTTGGGCGCTTCCTTTATACAATATGTTAGACTTATTCTTATTTTGTAAAAGAACATATCAACGTACAACTATCTCTTCAACTTTGGGGACCTCGGCGGGGGTAGGCTCTGAGGCTGAGGCTGGGGTATCTACAGGCTTTACATCTTCGACGGGGGCAACAGCGGTGGAAGTAGCTTCAGAAGCGGACATTATTGCGAATTGGTACGTGAGCTAGAATGGTATGGAAGGATGAGCAAGAGGAATAGGAGAAAAGGGAAGGAGAAATACATGAAAAGATGATTAATTGACAAGGAGAGAGAGAAAGTGCGTGCTACGCAACCTGTGAACCCTTGGATAGAGCTTTGGGAGACGAGAGAATTAGGAAAGGGAGGGATAGAAAGAAACACAATTCTAGATGTCCTTCTTTTTATTTGCTTCCCTGTGTTTGCTCCTTGTTTGGCGCCTAACCCAATTTGCCTCCAAGGGCCGTGCTTCCTTTGTCCTTTCTCTTCAAAGCAATTTTCATAGCTCGCCAGTCCATCTGGCTCGCTCTATTACGCGTCATAATGTCATTTTATCAGACATTGTTCGTGTGCTTTAAAGAAGGGAGGGCAACAGGAGCGCTGTGAAGCAGATTTTCTTGTGTCGCCTAAAAAGGAAATGTCTTTTTTTTTACTTTCTTGTTTTGCAGCAACCGATATCACGTCAGACTCTAGACCCAACAACACTAATTCGGATTGATGGTCCATGCACAACTTGCCAGTCTTTTTTTTTCTGTCTCATACATATCATATCGTATCCACCTTTTAAACCAACCGCATTAATATCAAAACCTTCTATTTCAAACTTGACAACCACTTGCAATTTTTGTACACGTGCTTGTTCAGAGCTGGCTTCCATTGATCGAACTCCCACGATTTCCACAAATCCTGAATTCATTTTCGATCAAATCAGGGAGCTTGTGGAAATGTACAAACGGCCACAATGCATCGCACGGTCGCTTTTATACAACCGTTATGTACCATCAGAATCCTAAAGAAGGGACTGGGGATTTATGCCCTTTTCCCATTTGTGTATCAAATCAAACATCTTTCTCAGTCGTGTGAGCTTTTCCATGTATCCAGTTGATCTGCCAGCCTGTCCTTGACTTGCTTCACAACTGACAGAACCTCCGTCTTCTTAGAACTGCACCTGTACTTTGCCGACAGGCATAATCGTTACACCTAAGATTCCGTTATGTTTTTAAAACGCGTTCCCCGAAAGTGCTTGTAATCTCACACACATAATTGGTTTGTTTCCTGATCACTTCAATATGCATTTGATTACCTCTGGTGTCCGGTTATAAGTATTGAGTATAGGAGCCTGCTCTTTTCCACCTTTTTTTCGCCTTGATTTTCCGGGTCCGATAGCGTAATTTTTTTTCCTTTCAACACGTACAAGACACTTGCATGTCGAGTTATTGTACGTTTGTTTTTGTTGATTAGTGCTAGTGAACCGTATTTACGTTGTTCCGCATATTCTACCGCGGATCAACCGAAATACTGCTCTCCCAATCATTGCTTTGACAAATACTGTCATTCAATTTTAACTATACATGTCGCTGGACTGAACTAATTGGAGTCAGGTAGCTTCTGAGCTTATCATTGATTTGCAATCTCAAGATGAGCTCTTTATGGGCTATTGTGGCGTCATCATTCTCGATAACGGTTGTATTACACAGGTCACCTGGACTTTTACAATCAAATTTCCATACTATCCCCACATTTATCAATGAAACAAGTTAGTTAAGTCTACCATGTGATTGACCAAACAATGCCACTACGCTTCAGCAGTGACCGTTAAAGACGAAGCCGCCGTCAGCTTGTTCCTTGGCGGAGGTCGAAGACCTTTCGCTCTCATGCGTCTTCGTTTCGCATCTGCGAAGGTTAACGTAGAGATAAGCCTCGATAACAGCTGTCAGGAGGGTGGGCTCAAACGAACCTTCCAGATAGGGACGGTCTTCTTCAGAGTCAAATCCAAGATCCTCCTCTCCTGTTTCTTTTTGTATTACCATAGGTGTTTCAGTGGTCTCATCGGATGCTTTGGCAGATTTGGGCCGCTTTTCGACCTTAAACTTGGCAACAAAGAAGCCATCCATATTGTGCACATGCGGGTAAAACCTTCTTGTCAAGTGCAAACTAGGGTGAAAAGTCTTTCCACGGTATTTCGCGAACCCCTCTCGTCCAAATGAAAGCCCTGTGTCGACGAGTTTGATGTTCTGTCGTTTACGTAATGCATAGTCAACGACAGCCTCGTTTTCATCAACTGTAACTGAACATGTTGAATAAACCACATATCCACCTGTCTTTGACTCTGGACTGACGCTGTCGATAGCACAGAGAATCAACTGCTTTTGCAGATGTGACAACAAGGTGAAATCCCGATCAGACTTGATAGCTACATTAGAGTGGGTTATCTCAGGGCAAGGCTCAGAACTTACTTTATTAATTTTAACACTGGCATCTTTGCTGATAACGCCGGTTCCGCTACATGGTGCATCCAATAATACACGATCGAAGCCCCCCATGACTTTCGGGAATTCTCTCCCATCATAGGAACATACAACAACATTCTTACAACCTAACCGGTGAACATTAGCGGTGAGACTCTTCGTCCGTGCCTTGTTGGTGTCATTAGCAAAAACTATTCCAGTATTTTGCAAAAGTGCTGCAATATGTGTTGCTTTTCCGCCAGGAGCAGATGCCATGTCCAGGATTCGTTCATTAGGTTGTGGTGACAGTGCAATAACAGGAAGAAATGAAGACGCCGCCTGAAGCATATAGTGACCGGCAAGATACTCGGGAGTTGCACCTGCAAAATAGTGTCAATATGAGCAACGAGTCTGAATGGGATACACAAACCTATCGGTACACTACTCTCAAAAACCTGTAATCCCACGTTTGTCCACTTTCCGATCGGTTCCAGGTTAACCCCCCGATTTATAAGGGCTTGAGCAAGATCCCGCCTTCTAGTCTTTAGCGTGTTAGTTCTGATTGTTACAGGTCGGGAAACTTCATTTGCTTCGAAAAACTCTATAGCCTGTAGAGTTCGATAATGTCAGTATACCAGATATGAATACTTGGTTGGACATGTACCTCTGCAACGGGGAATAGTTGGAAAAGTTTCTCGGCAAGGAAAGCGTTGTACCCGTAGTAGCTTGCAATGTCTGCGACGAGTTGCTCCGTATATTCTGACCGCGATCTGAACCAAACAGTCAATTTAGATGTACGAATCCATATAAAATTATCCACTTACCGGTCTTTTTCGGCAAGTCTTTTAAATTTTGTGAGTACTTTAACGCACTCCCTCATCCTTCGCTGTACAAGATGTACATCAGGGCCACCTGCGGCCTTCTCTTCTTCTATCTCAACCGCAGTAGGCAAATGGAAGGGCTCCGCATGACCACCTTCATCTGGATGATCCCCGTCCGTATCCTCGTCTTCCTCCTCATCACTCCCTAATGCCTCTTGGAATTCTCTTACATCTATTTCCGCTTCAGCGGCAGCTTTTGCATCAAGCGCTCGCGAACGAGCTTCAATGTTTGCCATCGTAACCGGCTCGTCTTCGTCGCTCTCCGCACCGGGATCCTCATCGCTTGAATGGTCGGAGGCAGTAGGTATTATTTTCTTGGGTCGTTCGCTCTGTTTGGATTTTTTCCGTTTCGGAGAGATAATTTCTTCTTCAGAGTCCGAATCAAAGTCAAAGTCTTGTACAGGCCCTCTTAGAGGATCATCACTGGAAAAGTTCTGATTTAATATATTGTTTGAAGAAGAATAAATGGTAGGGTCATACTCTTCCACATTCACTTCAAGATCATCGAGGCCACCCTCAAAAACTCCCCCTTCTTCTTCATCATCACTGAAATAGAAAGTCTCATTAAGTAGGGTTTTTTAATGTATTGAAACAAAAAGTAGATAACTCACTCTGCCTCAGGTTCCATTAGCACATCATCGTCAACATCTTCCCAGCCTTCTTCGGACCCGTTATCGTCATCGGATGGTGACTTCGTTTTCCCTTTAAATGATTTCGTAACGACTTTTGACTCGACATATTCGCGTGTGTTCTTTATTTTCTTTTTTGGCCGGATGGTGGAGCTTAAGTCTGGATCAACATCCGCTTTGCGTTTTCCCAACTTCTTTGAAGAAGGCGCTTTCACCTCTAGAGGTTGCGGAGCTGCTTGCTTGTTCCTGGCGCGACGCCCCATTCCGCTGATATCTTCAGCTTCAAATAATTTTTGCTATTAGAAAACTTTTGATAAGCTTTGGTGTTATTGCTGCGTGTTTGAACTAGACGCCAAACCCAAACTAATTCTACAACGATAACAGTAATATATACAGGGTACACTTTTACAATCTGATAGTACAATAGAAATTATGATCAACCAACTCTGAGGCCAAGAGCAAACCCTGCGATAAATGCAACCCTAGGTTGAAAATCTGCAGTAAGAAAGTCGATAACAAAATTCCATAGAGAAACAATTGTTGGAGGCCGCGAAACACCACTGGCATCTTTTGTGTGAAACATTTTCTCGAATCTAGCGGCTGTTTTGCCCCAATCAACGCGAACTAAAGATGCCGAATTCAAGTACTACGGTCGTTTCAAATTAGTTCCAAAGAAAAACGAAAAATTACAACTAAACAGACCTGAAGCATTACAAATACTCCTCCGAGAAACCAAGCCAGTGCTTTTGCTCCCTTCTTCACAAACACACCAGCACATAGTCCAGCAACAGTGCCAAACCCTAATTCATAAATTGATACGGACGATTGTGGAGGAGGTGGATAACCTTCTGTTTGACGAGGGTTTTGTGCTTTAGAGGAATCTTTGACTTTGCCTATATGCAAACGCAGGTCGGTATACCACAGCACAGATGGTAATATCTGTAGCTTACCAGAATTATCGCCGTGAATAGTTGACCGGTCGAGCATAAACAATCCGAGGCCAGCACTAGTTAAACCAGCAGCTCTCCAAAAGAGAGAAACCGGTTGTTTCAATGTGGAACGAGTTCCTTGTTGGACAGTTGCAAGGCGAACTGGTAGGCTCAAATGTGACGATGATAGAACATGAAATCTTTGTGCGCGAGAGTTAATGAATGATAAGGAAGGATATCCAGGCCTTCTGAGGTAATAAGCACCAGGAGCATGACCTAGTTGTTTGGAGACAGCGTTGAGGAGAGCAGACATTGTTTGCAGATGAAAGGAATGTACAGTATGGTTTTAAAATGAACCAAGTTGTTATTTACGTTCTTCCCCGGATTTCCGGCCCGGCCACTCTTCCTCCAATGTCAGAACAACAACCCTTGCTCCCAGTCTCAGGTGATAGCCAAACACCTCCAACATGCTCCAAAGAAAGTTTGCGGACCAAATTGGCAGACTTCCTTGAAAGTCGTACCCTACATAAAATTGTTATAGCACTCGTGAGTCCTGCAGGGTATCCTCCTCGGAACGTGTCCTATAATAATCCAAATAATAGATCACCACAGACACTATATGTGTCCTTGCAGACCTCAGCTATTCATTCCTGACACCTGGATGTAATCCACCTGGCCCAGAGAGCCCTCAATGGTTGGAAGTCCTATCCTACATATCTCTCTCAATTACAACCATTTTCCTGCTTGAAATACCGCTATCTCTTTGGGCTTTCGGACTACAATATATCAACCCATTTGGTCCAGTTACACATGCAGGACTTCACTTGTTTGATGCCACAATCATCTTGACAACATTCGTTCTTGAAATCGTGCTACGAGGCCGAGAACGGGAGCTGGCTGGTCTCCTCATTGTTCTTCGGCTCTGGCGATTAGTGAAATTGATCGGAGGTTAGAAACCATTTGCGTTATTAATTAGTTATAAGTGGCACTACTGATAATTATACTTCTCATATTAGGGGTGACCGTTGGTGCTGGCGAGCTGGGAGAGGAGAATGCACACGAAATAGCAGAGCTTAAGCTCGAACTTGAACGAGCAAAGGCTGAGATATCGAATATAAAAGAAGAAAATGCTGCTCTCAGGCAACGGATGTATCAACTCTCGGAGGCGACGAGGACTGGTTGGGAAGATGACATCTAACATCTAGTGATATATAATACCCAAATGAAGATATATTACAGCTGAATGCTATATTACATATTATGAAAATACGACTATATGTTGCGTAAAAATGTCAATGCTTTCATAAACAATAACGATGAGGATGTGTTAAGAGTCCGATTTGGTCTCTGTACCATAAAATGCCTCAGCTCGCAACCACTCCGATAAACGAGGTAGCGGAATGGGAAGGTCGTAATCATTTGCTGATCGTCGCACAACGGAAATACGACCAGATTGTACAACACCGTGTTGTATATGCTCATCTGAGCGAGGTGATATATTCGAATTCCTGATTCCTTCGAAGAACCTCGATCCCAGACTCCCGCCAGGGGCTGCTAATTTTGCTTGTGGGATAACTCTCAGGGGACTGATAGGACGTAGCGGGCTGCCATCTCGGACGGCAAAAGGGTTATCGACCCCACGCCGCACAGGAGTCGACCGAGCCCAAGGAGCAGTATCATTAGTTTGTTCGTTTGAGTTTGAATTGAATCCACGCTTTCCAGAAGGCGAAGATTCGATATCCTTCAAATACGGCAACCAAAAATCATCAATGTCGCTCTTCTCGCCTCTTTCGAACCACCGAATACGATGAACCGGCGTGGTCCAAAAATCAGGTATCCTATGAGCATGGATCATACTTGTGATGAACAGCACAAAGAAATATGTCAAGCCTAAAACGAGTTGCAAGCTGAAACAGGGTGGTTTTAATGTTTGAAGTGAAATCGACAAACCGATACAAGTGCTCAGCCACCCTGATGGGACTAACAGCGATGCTGAAGCGCAGACATTCCAATCAACTACCAAGCCATCATTAATCACCGCAACAGGATTAGTTGATTATATACAAACCTGTTCCTCGACAAAACACAGGGGGACCGTTAATTGTAATACTAATAGCTGATCCTGTAGCACACAAACATCAGATTGTGGTCAATAAACAACTTGAAAAGAATAGATTTGTACCAAGTTGTAAGATACTAAGAACTGCTGCCCAAGTACACTCAAACAAGACAGTAGATGTTCTGATTTGAGGACGAATGATTTGTATCATCTCACTAGAAGTGGATTAAGAATGCATTGATCCGAACAGAAATACAGCAACGTACAGGACCAAGCAGATAAAAGTCAAACAGCTCCCAAAAATCATGAATGCTGGAGTCGCAGGTACTACAGAAAAGAATCATAAGTAAAATATTAACACATTTTCCGGTGCATACTAACTTGTGATGCCCACAGCCCTTGTGGCTGCTATATTCCATGCCGCGAAGATGAGGATAAGAAGTGCGAAAATGAAAAACATCGCTAAAACGAAAGCGACGCATGTCAAAGAATGGAAACATCGTAGAAAAAAAAGCACTAACCAAAACCGACAAATCTAATTATGAGGAAAGAGCTCTCCATCTCGAAAAAAAAATAATAATTGAATGAAGCAAGCCGGAGTGTGCAGACGAGTGTGGTGTTGCGTTACTATAGGTGATATGTCGTATATGTGTCGGAATAATATCAATTGTCGGATGAGTCGTTGGCGTATGATATCAATTGCCCAAAATTACCGAGGAGAACCAGCACCCAAAATCACGAAGAAAAAGTAATAGAGGTGAAGGCAAAGAAAGAAAAGACCAGTCCACCAGGGAACGCGTTACTCGGGAGGAAAATAAACTATGGTAACTGTCTAGCTTTTGAAGGGCATCCATTTCCGAACGATTCAGGGCAAAATGGGTATAGAACAATGGTATTGGCGGATATTACGAAAAACTGGGTTGACAGGGTAAAGCGCACTAGACCATTGTCCATTCACGAGAACAATAAAGATTTCTATTTCAAGGTGTACAAACACGGCAAAATCACATATAATACTTTCGCACGTTATCTAAATATTAATTAAACTGTCCTTTCCCGTCCAATCACTGTCCGTCCTCAGCTTAAGCTTAATCATATTACATATGGATAAAACTACACATCAACACAAAATACATCACAGGAAATACCCGCCCTGTAAAATGACCCAGTCAAGAAAAAGAAAGGAGACAGACAAATAGACCCGCTTTTTGACTTCATCTCAAAGGAATACCTGAATGACTCGACTTTCATTCAGGATGTGCGTAAAGTCCGAGCGCACTTTCAGAGGTGCCTTCAGTTTCGAATTGTGAGGTTGCCGGAGGGTTATTTGTGTGAATTTCTAGTGTAGGTGGTACTACCTTCCGCTTCGAACGTGGCGGACGAGAAAGCGCATCTTTCCGTGGCCAATCTCCAAGGGGTGGTGGAGACGGACTTGTAGAAAGCACATTCCCAGACTGGGCAGGTGCTTGTCTCGACGTCCGTTGTGGTTGTGACTGAAGAGATGTCTGTACAAGCTGGGGGTATAGTGATGTTGGTTGAGCTGGTATGGTAGGTCTATGGTTATTTTGGTACTGCATAGAGTGCATAGCTGGTGGGAAGGCTACTGGTGCAGGGGGACTAGGAGGTTGATAAGGTTCAATCTCGTATTCCATGCTCATTCCTCGGCTGCGGTATGCGTATATCGCATTGTGTATGGGTCCAGTACGCCTGGGCTTGGGAGCCGCAAATACTGGAGGTTCCTTGCTAAACATTGGCTGAATGGGGGTTGCTGGAGCACTTGTGATATGATATCGAGTGTCCAGCCCCGGAAATCTGCGTACAGGGTTGTGCCAAACTCTACTATCGTGTCTACGATGCAAGATGGCGGAAGTAAGGAGGTAACAAAAATATGAAAAAACTGCACGTGAAAGGGGGAAATGCGATCAGTAAGGTAAATGGATGGAAAAGAAGAGGAGAAAAAAAAAGATAGGGACTCACGCATGATTCCAGTAGTCCAAGTGAATGCCTGTAACACTTGTCCTGATGAACAACGTGAATGTACGGTATCAGCATCTGGAAATGGCATCAGTTTCGTTAGCCGTCGGTGATAAGACTGAATGCACCTTTCAGTGTACGAACTAAGAATAGTTTTTTTTTTTTTCAATCATCAACATGAGTAAGCTTCGGAGAAAACAAATCTGATATACTCACTGGGCGCTGAGACGCATAGTCTGTTCTTGGAAACAGCTGTGAGAGTAATTGCACTCGCTGTTGGTGCACATAATTAAATCCACGTTTCTACAATCGCCACTACACATGGTAAACATACCCAGTTCCAAGACCATGAAGACGAAGACCCAAGCACATTCAAACCAAACACGAACTAAAATGTTGCTTCCAGCCAGAAAGCTCAGAAAAAGCACTATCAAATAAGAAAATATTGAGCAACTTGAGTCTTTACTTTGAAAATAACATTCAATACTCACACTGGTAAAATAAGGGCTAGCCCAGAACACCCAACAAAGATTATGAACGCATCCAGCCCCACAAGTGTTGATGCTATAACAACGAAACATTAGCTCATGAAAAAGAAGGTAATAAAAGAAGCAGATATGCACAGATTGGCTGGAGCGATTGCACAATACTCAGATTCCATACAGCAACGCTAGCGATAATTGCATTACATATGACGAACAGACCTAGAATTTTGAAAGGGAGAGTCAAATAAAGTCTCTGAATTCTATGGAAAACGACATACCAAAAATGAAGAGCCGCAAAGCCTTTATAATCAGTAGCTTGTCCATAATATATCGTGAATATCGAGTCAAGCGAATGTGGGGGATGACACCGTTCGACGGCTTTGTTTTTCCTGTGAGGAGAGAGTGGTAAGGACGGGAAAGAAGCCTGGGCTTCAGAGTAAGAAGGAAGGGTGGGAGAGAGACAGATATATCATTTCATGAAGAGATTAATCCCAAAACAGAAATCAAGTCAAGTGTACAGGAACTTAATTTCAGACTCAGCTCTACGGCTCAATCAGCCCGTCCCATCATAGGCTATCCCATGTTATAATAATAAGATTGCTGATAATAATTATATGCTATGTATCTAATACGTGAATATCTCATCCGTGAATGACCATGACCATCTTCATCCTGGCACAATAATACTTCCCTCAGGCCCAGATACTCCGAACTCTGGCTCAAACCCTTCCTTCTTGTCTCCAGCGCTACGTAGAACACCTTGATTGGAACGCGCTTCTGCAGCATTCAATCCGGTGGACGCCATGACAGACGAACCAGCAGTTGACGAGTTGGTTTGGTCCGAACCGGTGTCCATGAGACTGCTATCTTCGGATCGTTGATGCAAATTCATCTGTCTCACCAATTGATGCTCCTCCAGATCAGATCCGCGCAAAGTCCCCCCCATTGTTTTAGAGTGATCCTGTCTTCTAGACATTGTCATGAAATACTCCAGCAGTTCCGTGATTTGTTCTGTTGACGGAGGTGAGCCTAGTGGCGGTGGTCGCGAAAACGTTGGGACCTTGGCTGTGCTGCTCCCCTGCACTTCACTGGACCCAGAAGCCTGATTTGGACCGACCTGGGAATTACCATGTGATGTCGAAGTAGAGTGTGAAAGAGCTTGTTCATTCGTCAAGGCCTCGTGGCCTGGACCAACTGCAAGGCTATTGACAAATTCAAGTAATGCGCTGGGGAGAGGTCGCGAATCTCGCAGAAGTTTACCTAGAAAACATCAACAGTAATTGACCTGTTAAGTATAAATTTGACGTCATGCACTGCCTACCTGATATGATACTCAGAAAACGAGCAACGCATATCCGTACACCTTCGATGGCATCACTGGCTAGGGTAACAATAGACTTCAAGTCATCAGCATTGATGGGTGTTGGAAATGAGCCGTGTTGGTCAGCAGCTAGAAGAGATTGCCAACAAGCGATGAAGCTGGAATGTGTCGAGTAAGTTAGGATGATCCATAGATGCTATGAAAAGGGTGGCTATGTACGTACGTCATTCGCTTGCGGTATGCCGGAGATTTTGCCAGTGTCTGCAAATCATCTCGTAGTCCAGAGAGCACGTCAAATCGAGATGAATAAGACGACCATATTAGAGGTACCTTTTTTGTATGTATGCTTAGCGAATTTCAAAGGATAGGGGAAAAGGAACTCACTGTAGAAACAGCAGTCTCACGGACGCCAGCCACCTGGTCTTCTAAAGCGTGCAGAAGCAAGCTCCTTACTACAAGTGGGATGTCCTGCCCAACAGAACCGGACAGTTGAGGAAGGGACTGTACAATAAGATTTCGCTCTCTCCATCCTCTAAAGACCCTTTCATCCCAAACAGTTAGCAAGCCCTGTAACAGTGTTTGCCCTACCTCTGTACCGAGTACACCCAAAAAGATGTCAAGGCATCCTAGTGCTTTAGTCCGTACTTCTTCCTCATCACATCGAATTGCATCCCACCAGACCCCCACAAGATCTTGTTGTGCATTCTCCTTGCCGATGATCCTTGCCATTTCACCAAGGCTGGCAGCAAGTGTCCGTCGTACTCTGCTTTCGCGATTCGTCGCGAGGTCAAGATATGTATCCCGCATGTCAGCCCATTTTCCCCCGCCTAGTGTTAGCGCCACAGCAGGAAAATTGAAAGCACAGATTAAAGGCCGTTCCGTATCGTCAGAAAAGTAATTGCTTTTCCTGCTATATTGTTGACCATCTCGAACGCGGCGGTCTTCTTTTCTGCCAAAGAATAGCTGTACAAGTTCTTCTGGAGGGCCATCCGCATCACCATGAAACGTATAAAGAACCTCTCCTAGGGATTCTAGTACTCCTGTGCGAACATTGGGCGACTCATCTTGAGAAAGCCCAATAATGGTTTTCAAAGCCAGATTACGACGGTGTAAAGGCGATAGACGATCCAGCACAGCTGGCAAAGCGAATAGGATTGAATGTCTGACATGCCATGCAGGATCTGAGCATAGCTCGCTGAGCAAAGGAAGCTAGAAACATAATTTAGCTCGTGGTTTCCGTATGATGAAGGGCAAGTCCAAACTGACTAGAGAACAAACCACAACCTCCTGTGGGACAACCTTGGCAAGCGCTCCAAGAGCAAACACTGCTTCTCGTCTTACCCAATAAACGGGATCACGACCGACACGCTCGACCTCCTTCACAAAGGCGCGTTGAGCGCCTTCACCCAGAAAACCTGCGGGGCAAGATGAATACAAACGCCGCAGTGACAAGGATATTTCACGTACCGGTAGCAGTTACGGCAGCCATCAGGCTCATGCTTGACAGTCGTCCGATCGCAGCCTGTTCCTCATCGCCGTCATCCTCTATACCATATGCATTACTTGGATAATCCTGATCTTTCTGATATTCCACATATCCTTGGGATTGAGGCATCCAAGTATCCGACGTTCCCGGATATCGACTGCTTTCGCTACTCTGCCGGTTATAGTCTTCGGGGCTTGACATTTCAACATCTGAACATGTCAGATTGCTCGCCACCAGTGGCGGTTGAGTCGTGGTAGCTGCAGCGGCAGCATTTAAAAAAGGCGCCAGCTCTCTGACCGGAGATATTTTCGGATTTGTGGAAACAGCGGGTGATAACTCGCCGGAAGAGTGTGATGAAGATGTGCCGGTAGTTCCTGATGAAGGGGTGGAAGCAGTCGAACTGGCAGGTGAGGGGAGCGAATAGGAAGGGGATGGGGGACATTAACGGGAAATAAGGGTTGATGTTTGACGTGGATTTTGCGACTGCTTCAGATTTCTCGCTATCAATCGGACTGGAGGTTTCCTGCTCTTCATCTGGCGTGACAAGGTGTGCTGTGTCTAGCTGATTGGATGGCCAGCCCTGACATGCTGAGTTCTTTGAATCCGGTTTGACTGGTGTGACATCCATCTCAACATCTAATCTACCCATGCCGATAACCACCTGGTGCAATAGCTCGTTCCTAAACATTTCTCGCTCATGTTGACTGAATAGCCCCGTCACAAAATCATCGTCGTCCTGGACGTCTTCCTCAGCAGCGACGGATATTTTTATTCGTTCAAACCGCTTTTCCGACAACGGGTTGGCGGCAGATGGCGCAGCACCCTCCCGCTCATCAGCCTTTTTCATTCTCGTCAACAAGCTGACCAAGGCGAACCGTGTTGTGCCCCCTACGAGGGGGTTGGGACTGAGCAGCAAGGTACCAAATATGGCGGTGAAGGCCTGAACCGAAATTGTGACAGTGTCTGAGGACGGAAGGTATAGGGCGTCTGTTGTCCGCAGATGATCGGGGATAACTTTGCAATGCTGCGAGTGGAAAGGAAGGTGTCAAATGCGTGTGGAGACACGGGGAACAAAGGAAATACCGTGAAATAATACCAGATGATGCGGACGAGCTCTGCAGCGAAAGCTTCCTTCACCTGCTCATCTATAATAAAATTTTTTTTATATTAGAGGGAGAGGCAGGGGAAGAAGGATAGACATTACTTGGATCCATTGCGAGACCACTGAGAAGGGGAAGGACATACTCAATGGCATCGCGGGGGTCAACATCCTGGAGATAGAGAGGAAGAGTGTGAGCAATGAAGATGCGGTGATAGGGGAATTTGCTGCATGAGTAGAGAAAGATGCGTTCGAGAGCGGTGAGGTTGTTGTCATTGAGAGCGAGATCAAGAGCGACGTCTATTGTTGTTGCAGAAGCAGCTGTGATATCTGAGGGGAAAGAGTCATCAAAGGCAGAGGTAGGGGAAGGGAGTCTATGTGGAATTAAAATGGGAGCGGGGGGAGGAGGAGGGGGATCAGCAAAGGGAGAGAGTGGGGGAGTGTAGAAGAGATCTGGATCGGAGAAGGGAGAGGAAGGAGCGGAATAGAAGAGATCAGGAGAAAGGTCGGAAGAGAAGGCAGAAGAAGTGGAAAAGGAGGGAGGAGGAGGAAGAGGAATGTGAGAGGGAGGACGGGTCATGCTGGGATGGGGATTTGGGTTAACGTTGTTCAATGTCACTCAAATCGTTTCTCATCGTAATCCTTTCCATTTTTCTCTCGTGATCCTTCTCTTTGACGTCATTGGTCTAGACCTTCCCCTTCTCTTTTCTCATGACGTATTTATTGCTCTCTATTTACATCTCTCCTCGTACCACCTTGTCCAGGCTCTCTGCTACATAGTCTATGTTGTGTGTGTTCAGCCCTGCCATTGATATCCGTCCGTTTGTCGTCATGTACACGTGTGCTCTCTCTACCATCGCTTTGCTTTGTTCCGTGTTGATCCCTGTATAACTGAACATTCCTATCTGTTCCAGTATGTGTTCCCATTTCCCAGGTGTATCCAATCGCTCCGTCAGTCGTATGTACAACTCTTTTCGCATCTCGATGATCCGGCCCGCCATCGTTTCAATATCCCGTTTCCATTCATTAAACAACTCCGCGTTGTTCAGGATAAGCGACACCTGTTTCGTTCCTTAGTCACCCACTCCTCTCGCATCTCCATATTCTAAACTTACCAATCTCGCTCCGTGCGATGGCGGATTACTAATCTCACTCCGTTGCAGCACTGACAGCTGGCTCCTTATCCGCTCTGCCGCTTCCTTGCTTGCGGGCACAACATGCAGTGCTCCTACCCGTTCTCCATACAACCCTGCATTCTTAGCAAAACTCTGCATCACCATCCCCTTTTCAGTTTCAAATTATCACTCCATCGTTCAATTAATTACTAACCTGGCACACGAGCAGAGGCACCCCTCTTTCCACAAAGTGCCTCACTGCCCATGCGTCTTTGTCAAGGTCTCCGCTGGCAAATCCTTGATACGCGCAATCAAAAAAGGCGTAATGTTTCTTGGCGATGATTGCATCTGCAACTGCACTCCATTGCTCACGCGTCGGATCCACTCCTGTAGGGTTGTGGGCACATGCATGGAGAAGGAATACCGACTTCTCCGGCGCATCCTCCAATGCTTTAATGAAACCTGCATAGTCTAATCCGATTGTTTTAGGATCGTAATACGAATACTCCACCGGCTCAATTCCGACATTTCTGAAAATAGCGTGGTGGTTTGCTGGTTTAAATTTAAAAAAATTAACAACACAGCATGCACAAACCCAAAAGAGCATACATACCCCAAGTAGGGTTACTCAAGTACACCTTTGGCGCACCGTTCCATTTGTAGAACCTGGACAGGAACAATGCCCCCAAGTGGTTCGCACCTGTTCCCGAGATTGTTTGAACGCTGACAGTCCTGTTCTCCTGGATTGCCACAGAGTCTGGACCAAGAATCAATCTGGCGGCCGCCGTCGTGAAATCTGGAAGACCTGTAATTGGCAGGTACTCATGGTCCAGGGCCTCATCATTTAGTAAAATCTGTGTGGCCTTTTCATTTCTCGTAAATTAGTAACCCTTGTTTTTGTAAAATTGCAAATAACATGCTGTAAATGCGCACCTTTTTAATAACAGGTAAAACCCATGGCTTGTTGTCATTGTCGCGGTACGCTCCAACGCCTAGGTTCACTTTTTTCTCAAACGTATCCGCCTTGTACGCAGTAGTCAACTTAAAGATGCTAATTAAACATTTTAGCAATAGTCCATAAAACTAGCTCCACAGCAGCATGGTCTGACATCAGAAAAGGTGTTTACCTGTCAGGTGGCGCGAGAGGGACTTCTTGCCAGAGTTCTAGCGATACTTAAATTGTCAGTCGATGAAAGGAGCAAAAAGTGAGCAACTTGCCTGCCGACATTTCGTTGCGAGATAGATGGTCTGAAATCTGTTTTATCCTACCAGCCATTAGTCACAAAATAAAAGATAGCGGCGGGGGTAGTTGGAGAGCAAAACGATTAAGAGGATGAAGTGACAAGCACAGCACTTGACGTCGGGTTGGGGGTGCACTTACTCTTTTGTAACACTTTTTGGCTTCTGATAATCCACTGGAGTTACTCTGGGGATCAGACGAGCCAGCAGCGATTACAGTACACGTGATATTTGGGGGGTGGTGATAGAAATCAATCATCAGTCATTGTGTCATTTGTCAAAGGAGGAGTTGGGGAGCAAAAAAGAATCTTGTTCTTGCTCACCTAGGTTTAACGAGCTCAAGTGGTGTTGGTGGTGATGGTTATCGATGAAGGTGTTTATACCAGAGTTTCTATAATCGATTGCTTAGAATCTAAAATGAAATCGAGGGCAAGATAGAACGTGACCTGGACCCAATTACCTCTCCCATTTATATACACTTCAATCGTCCGCTCAACGTCCATCTGGCCTGCCTAAAGTCCGCTCAGGGAATGCTAAACAGTATGGAGATTTCTAACCCCCCAAGTAATCAAAAATTTTGGTATAAAGAGTGCATACAGCCGACTTGATTCGCGAACTCATTCTTTGACAGCTTGGATCACACTATATATGTCATATATTTGCTCTCATAAAAACTGACATATCAGATGAATGGTTTTCCGGTTTACAAAGAGATGGTAAATTGTTGGTCGACCTCGACCTGAAATAATTACAAAACGGAAACGTCTATATTGTAAACTACCAAAGCTGTAATAAAATGCCAATGGAGGGATTGGTGGTGTCTGCACGAAAAAGTTATGGTGGATAGTGGGGGAAAGTGAGAACAGCTAGGAAGATTGAGTGAAAATGTATTAGGCGATATGGCGGGCACAGTTGAAGATAAAATGTGCGAGGGAAAAAACAGAGGTCGTAAATGTTCGTCATGAAACGGCAAGATGTATATGCTGTGAGGTCCCCCTGACAAAGAAGAACTACGCCGTAGCCATCTTTGATGCTACCGTCCGTTCGCTTTCCAGCTTATCCTTGTTACGTTCGAAAGCCTGCTGACGACAGTCTTCCAATTTACTGCATTTGTGATGCTCGGGTAACCGATGCTATAAAACACAGAAGCAAGATCAGCAAACACAGGTTCATAATTAAATTAAGCAGAGGTCTGCTGCGGAAAGGGCAGAACACAGAAGAGCAAAGAAAGAAAAAAAATGCTACTCACTGAGCCACAAAATTGGGAACGACAATGGGGGCACTCGCCGACTATACGAAGAGCGGCCGAGTTGCACTGTGCAGTCGGTGTTGATTTGAAATTGGCAGCGCTTCTTACCGGGCATTGCAATGAACCAGGGAAGGGACAAACAAGAGGATTGGTTAACTTGGGGGAGACTGTTAGGGTCGAGGGGTGTGTAGATACGTGGAGAAGAACTATATATAAGAAGAATTGAATGAGGGGATAAGAAGGAAGGGAAGGATGAGGAAAACTTACGAAGAGCCAACGGACAGAGGTGTGGGGTGTGTTGTATGCGAGGGAGTTGGGAGAGGGTATTGATTGCTTTATATGTGTTACACAGCGGACGCGTAAGCTACAACAACCAGGCCTTATCCACGTGGTCCGCAATTCCCTTTCCGGATCGAGCCAATGTCTTATCCGCTCCGGTTCTCTGCACAGCTTCGCATCTCTTCACTGTCGCCACGGCATCGGCTTCTTGCGGCTTGCTAAGCAACATCCACCCCCGATAATAACTAATCCACTGCGCATCAATCTTGTCCCTTGTAAATTTGTGTTGTTCTATGTCTGTATTCTTGCGCACACCGAGAAACAAGGGATAGTTTCAATCCCCGCCAAGTCGAAGAACACAGCTATCATCATGATTCGGTTCATGGAACATCACCAGGTCATATTTCGTTGCATCGTGTTACATCAACTTCATCACCAGCTATGTTTGTTGCTTGCTCCCATCTGCCTTCTTCCAGCTGATCGCGTAGATGGCTATTCATTATGTAATGTTACCCGACTGGCTAAGCTGCCCATTAGTTCTCCACAAAAATAAGGTATCGCTAAACTTGAATGAACAGTTGTCTCGCTTACAACACACCATTTGAATTGGGTATCAGGAATGTTTTTATTCATCCAGAGAGAATTACAATAAGTGTAGTTAAAGTAGATGAATGAAAGTCTGGATAGTAGAGTTGATATCAAGTCCGATTGCTTAGAGAGTATGTGAGAGTATAAACATAGCCAATGTGTTAATCATGTTAGCGCGAGTGTTGCTGTACTAGGACGTTTGGTATCACGTGCCAAAAATAACAGAAAGAGACCCACCCACAATCACTTTTTGGTGCCAGAATTGTTCCTCGCAACTACCACCCCCACGACAACACCAACAATGATAAGAACTATCAAAATGATGAAAAAGCAAATCCATCTCTTTTTGCGCGCTGAACGTGCAGAGTCCACAGCCTTCTGGGTATAGTTTAGCCTAAAGTGTAACACGGGATCAGTCGCTATGTTGTGACAATTATGACAACAACATACCCTGCTTCAGTATCCTTCTCAACACCGGCAGCCTGAGTTTGAATCGTATTGATCGTTTCGTCTTGTTGCTCGACCAAAACACTCATCTAGCGAAGCACATGAGTAAGAGAAAAAATGGAAGATTGGAAACCAACATCGTTAAACAGCTGCGCAAGTTCCGCAAGGGTTCTTTCAATACGTTTAATATCCTCATGGCGTTCCTGGACTTCCCTGTAAGCGGCTCTTGATTCTCCGTAACGGGTTGAATTCATGAGCTGTTGCAAGAATGAGTATTCATGATTCATGATGTAAGAGCGATTCCGACTTACTGCTTGACTGAAAATTTGACCCCCTTGTTCATCGTTGACCACTGCTCGCACTTCCTCAGGTGTCGCATCAGGTTTTACTAAGTGGCTGATGTGAGCCTCTGTATTTCCCGTGGAGAAATGACGACACTGACCTATTCTAAACTGCCTCTCCATTCTTTGCTTATATTTTGTTCTGTATTGCTGTTCTACAGTTTGGTACCCTTGGATGGCTTCAACAAATTTTGATTTTATCAAAGCCGTCTAGCAGAAGATGAGAAACCAATAAACGCCATAGTGGGAACACCTATACTTACTTGCTGTTTGCGAATCTGACCATCACGACTCGAACCACCTGTCCTTTCCAAAGCTTTGATGCGGCGCTTTAGTGTGGCACTGAGAGCACTGGTATCCTCCACTAAATCATCCAGTTGGGCGGTATTGTTTTGGGCGGCAGCTTCGTCCATATTATTGAGAGACCGTGAATGCAGGTCACTAATCCGAGCGACATTGTCGTTGAAAGTGCGCAATGTGTCTTGTAGAGATGAAATCTTTGGAACTCTAGATTAGACTCAAACCCGACAAGACGAGAAATAACTGAATCCCCTACTCGCCTCAGTATAGAACGATGACATGTCGTTTGCAAAGTCTGTTGCAGCAGGTTGCGTTAAACGGGCCGTGCTGTCCCTCACGTCTGCCATCTCATAAGAGGTATCATCTTGTTGAGCATAAGGGTTTTGTCTACGGTCGTAATTCCCTCCTGACGCCTGCGCCGGATACGAATTACTTCTATCGGAAGATATTAGTCTATAAATCTCCTAATGCATACTATCCAACATACAAATTACCCCCCTGCTGCTGAGCCTAGAAAAGCCGACTGTAAGTAATGTTAAGACAAATTTCAACCATTGATAGCACTTTACCCTCATTGCTGCTAGTCTGTCTCTGGCCATATTGAATTGGGCTCGGCGAAGAAGTTGTAAAACTTTGTTAAAAGGTTTTAAAAGATCAACAACCTAGGTAGATCCTATTTGTAGGGAGTGGAAACGTTTCACTGCACAGCAACCACCAGACTCGAAGTTGTAAGAGGCCTTGAGATGGCTGTTCTTACAAACATCAACAAATCCAAAATGCGCTTCTATACTATTCAGCACAGCCACACACGCAGTAAGGGCTTCGAAGGTCTAAGTACTCGCCGATGCCCGTTTTTAATTAAAATGTTGACGCATTATTCCACAAGCAGTAATTGCGTACATCGCCAAGTGCGAAGAGTATACAACGCGTATGTAAATAGTCCAAGATATGAACAAGAAATTAAGCGCTCGTGCGCCCAGAATACATTTTTTGTCTCCGATCAGGAGTCCAAGACAAGTTTCTAGGGGTTTGTTACATGATGACTTTTTTTTGTGACTCTTCCAAGAAGTTGCAAGTTTGTTCAAGCCCAACTAGAGAGTAGTGGACATTATTCCAAGAAATTCAGACAGTCAACGTCGTCTTTTCGGGACGGTCAGTTATCGAGCACTGCGCGAAGAACAGATATTTGTCTTTCAACCATTTTTCGGCTCGTCCCTCCGATTGATTCGCGACGTTCGACACTTGATTCAAAATCGAAAACATTGTGAATGTCATCAGTAAATTTGTCGTTCAGCTTCTTGAAGTCTTCTAATGACAATTCATTTAATTGGCATTTTCGGGACTCTGCTAAAGCAACAGCGCGCCCAGAGATGTGATGTGTTTCTCGGAAGGGCACCTGCACAATTTTAGTCGCATGGTATAAATGGCAACTGAGGGCACCTACTCCTTTACGGACGAGATAATCCGCCAAGTCTGTAGCCAGGACATCCATGGTAAGTGCCTGTCGCATTCTTTCTGCTTTGACCTACGTATAAGACTTGTGAGAATATACATGACTACCAGGAATGAGTTGATGACTTACTTCTAAGGTAGCAATTACCCCTTCTGCAATTTTGAACGATGCAGAAACGCTGTCGACTGCATCGAACAAAGGCTCCTTATCCTCTTGAAGATCTTTGTTGTACGTAGATGGGAGACCTTTCAAGGTCATCAAGAAACCAGCCATCTACAACCTTTTGAGTAATATAAAAGATACCGGATCAAATTTGTTACATTGCCAAAAACGCGACCAGACTTTCCACGAAGTAACTCGAGGGAGTCAGGGTTTTTCTTTTGCGGCATAATACTAGAACCAGTACTATTAAAAAGGGGGTGAGTTCGGGAATCACTGAGAAAAGGAACAAAATAGTTGCCTGTAAGCATCGCTCAATGCGATGAAACCGAATTCCGCCGTAGAATAAATCACCAAATCTTCAGCCATCCTACTGATATGGGTCATAGCAAGACTAGACCACATCAGGAATTCTACAATGAAGTCCCTGTCACCTACTCCCCAAAGGCTGTTTTCGGCAATTGATTGGAAACCGAGTTCCTTTGCTAGAAATTCTCGATCGACAACGAATGGATTCCCAGCAAGAGCGCCACAGCCCAAGGGGAGAACTGAGATCCGAGGAATGAGTTCCACCAGACGTGCCAAATCTGAACGAAAAGAGAAAGCATGAGATAACAGTAAATGCGACCATCGTATGGGTTGCCCGCGCTAACAACCGGAACATAAGGATTCGAGGTATGCACTGTTAGTACATAATGGAACGAACTTGTAGGTGCGTATACCCGGGCAGCAAATAATCTTTTTCTCTATCTGCCCTCTCCACCATGACCCGGATCAACCCCTTCAGGCTCTGCATTATATCTTGGACTTGATCGATAAGCCAGAGGCGCATATCGGTCGCAACTTGATCATTCCGCGAACGCCCAGTATGTAATTTTCCGCCTAAAGCACCAATGAGCTCGCTTAGTCGGCGTTCATTTGCTGTGTGAATGTCCTCGTCGTCTTCTTTAATCACGAACTGCAAGTCACATTAGACTTTGATTGTTCCGATCCAATAGACACATACCTGCCCATCGTCCCATTCTTTACCAACCATTTTAAGTCCGGTGGTGATTTTTTCTTCCTCATCTTTAGTCAAGATCCCTACCAACGTTAAAGATTTAGCATAAGCAATGGAACCCCTAATATCTGCGGCATGCATTCGTTGGTCATATTTAAGTGACTGATTAAAAGCGTGCATGCTACCAAGAAATAAGGATTAAAAACTGAGCAAGATCCAGGGATAGGCCAGCGAGCGTACAGTGGATCTGTCTTGCCAGTGAATCTGCCACCCCATAGCTTTTGTTTTGTGGGTTGATCTGACATAATTTGAGGTGTTGAGCGAAGTAGAGATCAATGTCCGAATTAGTCGAATTGGTATCGGCTACTTATAAGGGAATGACGCTTATACTGAAATGGATGGACCGGAGGCTGTATTAGTCTACCTTCCTCTCACTCGCTTTGCACATCTACGTGGCCCCTGTCTTGATGAATACCATTTAAACACTCTCAGCTTCCTGAATCCCTCTTTACCATGCTTTGGCTTTCTACTATCAATCTCAGCTTAATCCCTGCTTGTCTTTCAATTGCTGCAAATGCGTAAGTCATGTAGCATCTGATCTCGGACACCTTCACACCCTGATAGCACGATCCCACAAGATTATGCGCAGGCGGAATCTTTATGTTTCCTCAAATCTCCCCAGCGCTGGCCTCTCGTTTAAAGCTCACTCAGCCGCAGCTGACAACCATTGTGCTGGCGTGAATACATGATACCTCGTGTTATGATACACTGCACTAACTCGCTTTGCAGGGGTATTATGAGCTCGTATCCGCTTGCAGCGGTCACTGGCAAAATCATTGACCGCCATGGACCTGCTGTGTGCTCCCTCATTGCATCAATAATGTTTACCTTTGCATTCGGTGCATTCGGGTTAGAAGTCATGAACTCGCCGGAAGTTGTTCTTCAACCCTCGACGGCAGTCTTCCATCGCCTTACATTCTATTACCTGATCGCAGGTCTGGGTATGGTCTTTTCGTGAGCCATTTCACTTGTGTTCTGCACATATTATAACAAAGGTCCCCAGGTATTTCTCGTCCCTTTTTGCAGCCTCGAAGAGATTTCAAAACCACATGGGAATCGCATCGGGCACAAGTATGGGACTATTCGGGCTGTCACCTTTATTTTATTCCGTTATCGCATCGAATTGGTTCACAGACTCGGACTCAGGTCTTCTAGACGTTCCAAATTTTATGTTCTTTTTGGCTGCATTGACTTGTGTTGTCAACACAATTGGTGCTTTTACCCTCAAAGGGATGGTGAACCTGCCCGACTCAGACCAATCCAACTCTCAGAACTCCAGCCCACAGGGGAATGGGGTAATAGATGAGACCACAAGCCTCCTACCATCCAACCAATCCACTTGCACTCCTTTTCGGAAGCAAGACCGTTCATTCCTATACCTCTTGGGCGATAAAAACTTTTGGTTACTAGCGATATTTTGTCTTCTTACTCTCGGAACTGTGCGTTTTCTTGATTGGGGGGACATTGCTACATGCTAACTGTTTCTATCAAGTCTGAAATGGTGATATCAAACATCGCATCCATAGTCCTCTCTCTGCCTCCTGGACCTTCAGCACCTCATACAGGAAACATGATTTCAAGCTCTTCGACCTCTCAACAAGTCCAACTACTGTCTATTTCTAACACTCTCTCGAAGATCCTCGTGGGACCAATGGCAGATTTTGTTTCTCCCGTTGCCTCCTACTCACCTTCGGGCTTACCCATTTTCGCGACAAAACGTAGAATCAGTCGAATAATATTCCTTTCTGGACCTGCTATCTTACTCTTTGCAACATTCCTTTGGATGGAAAGTGCAGTTGTGACCCAGGGAGACATCTGGGTGTTGAGGTGAGAGCGCTCATGTGCATGATTTTGTACAAACTAACATACTCCCTCAGCTTTGGTACGGGCCTTGGGTACGGTGCCGTGTTTACCGCCCTGTGAGTAGTTTTGTCGGTCTCTTAGCTTTACAACACTAACTGTTTCAGGCCGAGCATCATATCTTCCATCTGGGGAATGGACGATCTCGGCAGAAACTTTGGAGCTTTAATGTTTGCGCCGTTTACTGGGACACCCATATTCTCTTATTTATATGCATTTGTGGCAAACTCTCATACCAGCAATGGTCCAATTTGTGAAGGTCGTATTTGTTGGCAGCTTACTTTCTTGGTCAGTGTCGGGGCATCGTTGTTTGCTCTTCTTATTAGCTTGGTATTATGGAGGAACTTGAGAGGTCGCATATAGTAAATAAGTTAACGTAACCTGTGTTATATCTCTACCCAACTTTGCAATCTGGACATTGCCATTAATAGCATGATTGATTGATGGTACTTCTATATTTATGATAACGCTGATCAATATACCGAGGTCTTCGTAGCTTGACCTCAACATTGGATATTGAATATTGAATACTGACCGGTTCACCCACCAATGTCGCAACAATTCTCTGTTAGCGGGGCTATTCTCCACTCCGTCGCACTTGCAGTGACAATGTATGGCAAAACTGCTTTGAATTCTCAACCTATCGAGGCTTGGATGAATACACGTTACGCAGGGCAATATGAGTTTCTCACACCGCAAAGGTTTGTTTTATGCATCCCCGTTCTATAGATCAGTTGCGTATCCATTCAACAAGTGTGTTAATTACTCAGGCAACTTTGGTGGCTGCGTTACTTTCAGATGTTTTCCCTTCTATCCATGGTATGTTATATTCATTACCATGAACGAATTCTCAACTCATTATAACCCCATAAACAGCATTCAAGTTGTTAAAACGTTCCCTTATCGTTCTTGCGCTTCCGGTAAGATATATACACATCTTTTTTTTGGTGGTTCCACTTCTCATACTCTTTCATAGCTGACGCTTGCAGTCTCCCTAATATACTGGACTATGATACTCTTCATGCCCGCCATGATGCTTCAGGTCGATCCAGCAATGGCTGCGTATCAGCAACTAGAGCTATATATATTACCCCTCAAAATAGACCTCGCTTTACATGCATCTCCAGCACTAGCTCTCCTGGCAGATTTCTTCTTGCACGAAGATACCTACAGCAAAAGCATTACCCATGGAATTGCCCCCTTTGTCGTGGCCGCCTTCTCTACCTGGTATGGGACCTTTGTAGAATTCGCTGCGCCCTATAATAATGGAGTCTGTACGTATTCGTTCATATCATTTATGATTCTGCTAGAGAGTCATTCATGTTTTTTTGATTTCTGATTCAGTTCCATACCCATTCCTCACCGAGAATCCTTTCAAAGTTCGCGTTGGTATATATATAGGCGCTGCTATACTCGCTCTGTTGACTTTCTGGACTGCTAATGTCATTCATTCAAGGACTGGCAGGCTTCTATCCAATTCTATCGCGAAAAGAACGTAATTTACGATACCTAATCTTATACCTCGTGCAGTATTTTGAGCCTACTAGTAATTTGTATTGGAATTATTATGCATTTACATGTGCCAATACTTTTAGCTTTGATAGCGGCTGAGAACGCGAATTATAAAATGTGATTACGTGTTCTTCTATGAATTCACCAGCTAACTTATGCACGCATGGCATCCACTACCCGACACAAACCCCGAATTCACCGTTCTCGAATCTCCTGGGTACAGAGAGTACAGGGTACAGAACACACGATTACTAAATGGTAGCCAAAGAAAACGTTCTGCTCTGGTCTATCTCGCTTTCATAATTGCTGTATTTATTATAATATGGCACATTGTAAGTTCGTAAAATCGCTTCTGGTATAAGGTATTAATCGCGTTTTCAGCTGGCAAACGTATTATGGGTAGTTGCGTTAGTTATTTTGGTAGTACTGGTGACTTGGTCGATGTGTACCCAGGTTCTGCATGGTAATACAATTATGTCAAGCGTCTGTTGTGTAATTGACCTATATGCTCAGAGTCCGTATTCATTTTCCCTCCGCATGGGCTTCAGATAGAAACCCATCGAGGGATTGCATCACTTCCGCTTTCTGTGAGGCGACATTTCGTTGCCACAACTACACTGCATGATGCAATTATCAATGAAGGTCTGGATGGATGGAATGTGCTCTTCTATCTCGGAGTAATCAGGTACACTGGTCCCACCCAATACAAAATCGACGTGGCGTTTGAAGTACGTTTCTCGACGCAATAATAAGCCTGTAACTTACGGTCTGCAGCATTTATTACCACCTCAGCTCGTACTCATAGAAATTTATAATGGTATTCATGAACTACTATCATTCCCGTATGGTGGTTAGTTATTTGAAATACAGCAGATAATTAAGTGTCCCCTTCTAGTACAGATCTCCATTGATCAACTAATATAGAGAGGCTTATCGTAATACAGACATTGTTGAGCTTTCTTCACTTTCGTAGGCACTTAACAGGTCATCATATCCTTCATCGTCCCCTTCTTCTGCAGCACTATCACGATTTTTTCGGATATTCTCAGTTGATACCTTCCGTGTTCTACTGCTCGAAGAAACCTTGCGTGGGAGTATTTCTTGACCATCAGTTGATATTTTTCTTGGTCGTTCCTGTGTATCTGTCGAAACTTTTAATCCATGTTTTGGTCGTTGGGGTGTGGTATCGTTATTTTCTACGGTAAATCCTGTGGCTGTAGGAGTTAGAGATTGTTCCTGGTCGCTGGAGGGCCAATCCACGTTCAAATTTGCCATCTTATGGTCTACTGATTTGGAGATGCTGTTAGATATTTGAAGAGAGCTAGGTTTTGAATTGTAACGTTTTGAACGCAATCTCGTGCTTGTAGGAGATACTGCAGCCACTGAAGAGTCTGAGGTGTCTTGTGAGACCATAGGTTTCCTCCTGTTTATCTTCCGCGTGATAGTAGCTGGTCCTTGTGATAAACTGTCTGTGTCATTAAAGACTTCTGATGGTGACCGGACGTGGGAGGGAGACGTGATATGATAAGATTCCAAATTCAAGCCATCGGGGGATTGGTTGGTATTCTGGATTGCCGAATCTGGAGAGGTAACTTGGGACCATGAATTCCTATCATCTGAAGAAGTGGGAGAGACTTTTTGGGGAGGACGTGCTTGTGAAAGCCGGGAGATTGGAGCCATCGGAGAAATCGATCGTCGATTCAGAGGAACTATTCTGCTTGAAGGGCTTGGGTTTAGGTCTGATTCTTTTCGATATGAGACCAGAGGACGTCCCAGGGCATCAGACGGAGACAAGGATGAGATCGAAGACTGGGATTCAGTGTGAAGGTGTTTGTTTTTTGATTTCAAAACTTCTGCCCATCTTTCGCTGTCAGATGGTGGGTTACTACTTGCATATCGTTCATTTCCACTATCTCTCTGTGCTGAATTAATCAGATTTCCAAGGAGCAATGGCTTAGGACCATTCTTGGCTGAAGTCGGGGTAGGATGCTGGACTGGTGAATCTCTTCCCTTAGTCTGTTGTCCAAAAAGACTGATAATGGAGGATGATTTTTCTTGACTAGAAGGTGGTGAGTGGGGTATAATTGGATTGTTTGCAATAAAACTGTCGCGAGGAGGTCGGAAAAAGGATGGACGAGGGGGTGGGGAATAAATATTTGAGCGGTCAGAGACAGGAAGTGAACTTCGTCGCTCCTGCGAGAATGAAGCAACTTTGGGACTACCAGACTCGCTTTGCACGGCTTTGCCATCGGACAGCTGCCTCTCATGCTGTATTTTTGACCCAAGTCCCCATGTACTCATGAGAGCTTTAGCACGCCAATTACTGCTGACCTTTGCCAATGTGGCAACTGTATCCGAGTCTTTTAATTTCTCTGCATATCCCCATATTATGGATGAACCAGATGGTTCTTGGGCATTCGCAGGCTCATTTTTTTCTGGAGCCGGGTGACTCGGCGGAGTAGGAAATAGAGGAGAGGAATTCGGAGAGGGTAAAGGTGAGGTTGGAGAGGGAGGAGCTTCCATAGATGTTTGGTTTGTTATCCCTCTCCATACAGTTGTAGCTAGCTGAGACGTTAGGGTGTAAGTCATACTCTTTCCTGGCGTCTCTGTGTCATTTCCGTCATCGTGTGAAGGCTCTTCTTCTATATCCGAGTCTACAGGAGAGGCAATTGGGGATGTCACTTGATTAGTGAAGCCTTTCCAAACCGCGACCTTCCACCGAGCACCGAGAGTAGTTTTATCTGTTTTCGTGGAATTATTTTCTCGGTTCCTACGCAGGGACAACTCGACTGCCTCTTGTATTACCCGCTCAATTCCTCCAACGGCCTCCACCGGATACAATTGCAAGATAGATATACCCTCGAGAAAAGCGGATCCTATTTCATTGGAGTCCAATGTTGCAACAGATGGCCAAGTATTTTCATCGTTCCACAGACCAAGCTTGCGATTCTTGAGGCCAGGTCTGATTAAATGTTAAAACTCTGATAGACAACAGGGATTGAATTTTTTTTAAACTCACTGCAAAAGCATTGACCTGGCGCATATCAACATGCCTGTACAGATGTCGAGAAGACAGTCCAGTTTAGCGTTGTAGTTACGTTCCCTCATCTGATAAGAAAACATCACATCCCAAACGGGAATCACAGAAGTTAATGGCAGAGTATGTGCGAGTAGCGGCGCAAGCCATCGACTAAAATAATTTGGACTTTCACTTCACCAAAAATAATTCAAATGTAAAACCTACTGTGAATAATGTTGCGAGGCAGGCTCCAAGCCTTTTAATACCTGATATTTGGGAATTTTAACTCAGGAAATAAATGATTTGGGAGTATTGAGCTTACCAAATTATCGAAGAGTTCTTTATCAGCCCACGCTAGCCTACTGTCAAATTGGATAATCCATGGTTTGCCATTGTCATCTTCTAGCTCTGAGATTTCTCCAACCACTGCTTCGAATAACCAGAATGTATCTGCCTCAACATGAATCAGGTCCTCTGAATCGATTTCTTGGATCATTACGGAATATAGAGGAACCAGTATAGATGCTGCATGCTGAGAGAGATTTCCAGGATTGACAGCAAAATGCATATACAGCATGCGGACCAATATGGAGCAATGCCTATAGTGTGCATTACCAAAGCTGTATGCCATTGATTCGAGTAAAAGTTCGGGTGGTTGCGGGCCATCAAGAGAACTGTATGAATCTCCGGAAGTACTGTCTACTTCAACTTCCAATTGAATTTCAGGGATCGTTAGTCCTTCATTCGCAGTACTTCTGTGACGCAGGGCTTTTAATCGCTGGTCCAGAACTGTAGCATATTCAGTGCCCATTGGGAAGTCAGTAACTACATCCGGCTTCATTTTGAGTAGCCCAAATAATCCGTGAGGTACACGACACAACTGGCGATATACTTCTAGTAAAGTTTCATCTGCAGGTGTGTAACTGTTACGTTTAGAAGATAATTGAAGAAGAGGTGTCAAGACACGCCGCATGAGGTCCTTAACAAAGAGTCAATTCGGATGATTCGCTGATATTGAACACTCACATAATATGAATCACGTTGTTTCTTTATATCCGTGCTCCAAGATGATTTGGAAGTGGAGAGAATCCCAAATAACAACCTGGGATGAACTGTCCAAGATGTTCTTAACAAACGAGTCGACATACTCACTTCCAAACTCGAGGACGAAGCCAAACAGGCTCTTCGGGTATACCTGAATACATGTGGGTAAGTAACTTGCATGAGGGTTCAGGTGATATATAATTACCTCGTGCGCAAAGTGATCTTAAATGGGCCAAATCAACTATTGTTGAACCATCAGGATCTAGGATCTCGGACAGTAAGTCGACTCTATATGAAGTAAGGAAAAGTGAATTGAATAGGTGGGTACGAAGCGAAATATAGGTTACGGACATGTCATGCCTCTGGGTATCTGGTGACCATTGGATATTATATGTTTTGGCAATACTGTAAAGATAATTATCTAGTGTTCTTGCTGATGGTATGCCTATGGATAAAGGTCTAAAAACACCAGGCGATACAGTATGATCAAGATTTTTCATTGCAGAACGTGTAAAGTCGGGTCCGAAGTGTTCCACAAGTGCAACACGAATAATATCCAGATCTATTTGGGATAAGTCACAGGTTTTGGATTTTGCAATTCGAATAACCTTTTGACTGAACTTCCGGAGCGGCATATATGATGCTGGACGCTGCTTCTATAATGATTGAACTTGGCTTAGAACTGTTTTTATTAGGGCCTATTTGTTGAGGAGAACGATAAGATTGAATGCTAACTTACTTTTGTTCTAATTCACTGAAATGTTCCACAATTGCCCCTAGCTGCATTTCCAATTCTTCTAGTAAATCTCCTAACCAATCTTCTTGTATGAGTCGATGAGCCTTGACACGAGCAAGCGTGATTTGACCCTGTTGAAGAAGCGTTGCAATATCTTTGCGAACTATCGCTGCTCGAGAATCATTTTTTGCTTGAAGTTGACCGAGCCTTTGACTAGTCAACTTGAACTGGTCCTGAACACACATAGTTAATCGATGTGTTGTCGTTGTTCCTTCGTCGGGCATTACTCACCTTCATTGAAGAAATCGGAGACATATTTGCGTATATAGCCAGAAGTCAATAATGCAAAAACACAAAGTGCCAAGGATCCAATAAGGAAGTGAATGGAGGGCTGAAGAGTTCACGGTGTTCGACTGGGCAACGTTGCGGCCCGAGTTAGAACGTTAATCCATAGTCATTCCAAAAAAATGTATTAAAGCCGTAAATTTTGTTCTCAAGAGGGCCTGGGAACATTGTATCGCCCGTATTATGTAATATTGACCTAACAAGTTGATACTTATTTAGTTAACTTACATCAGTGATTGGACACTAAATCAAATTAAGCAAATTGAACTCATTTCATTTGACATACAGTGAATGATGTACAGATGTTGGGACACGTATCAATACTTGAGCATATACATATAGCAACTACACTTAATAATAAGATGTTCGCGAGGGTTTTGATAGTCTTGTTGGAGATGTGGTAGTGGGGGTGTCAACGTCAGGGCTTGCAGAATTTGATGACCACGTCGCGCTCGTGGGGCCGGCAGACAGATGTGAACGTTTCGCAGTAGGTAGTGATGTAGACGGAAACATGATAGATAGTGGGCTGGGACCAACGGAGGAGATATGATTAGAGGACAATGAAAAAGATGGTTGTCCAATATGAAATTCTTCATCGCCAATAGGTTTCTCCTTGGTTGTTTCTTCCAACGGGTGCTTGGAGTAATGATAAACAAAACTCATAAGTCCAATAACGTATGCAATCACTAATTCATACTAAGCAATTAAAATCATACAGACTCCTGACAACTTACTTAGGACAGGGACAACCCAAGAAGTGATCAAGATATAAAGTGTTATTATCCCGCACAGACCTTTCTGATCAGCGCCTGCTGACATGTCAGAGAGGCATCTGTTTGAATGCAAGGATGGCGCTTACTTGTTGTCAAGCACGAGAACTTGGGATACCAAAAAGCAAATGTGGTGGCAGGGCCTGTAGGGTGTTTTGTTAGGCACAAAATCACTACCGACTTGGTACACTTGCCAATATGCGAAATGAGAAGAAACAGGAAACGAGCGCCATCGAGCCATGGTCGAAATGGGCACAAGAGCCTGTGATGAATTATTATGTCTTCATGGTTTGTATAGGTCTGATTTTACTTACAATATGAGAAGAACAATAATGGTGATGGAGTTTGCAACCAGCATAACAAGTACAAGAGATCCTGAGCATGAATCAATGAGTACCGTTCTGAGATGACGATCACAGAAGACCCACTTTCTGGTTGGTCAAGCACATCCCACTGAGCGAATATAGCCAGACACAGCAAGATAACCCATAAGAAAGATGTGAAAATCATGCATGCTGAGAAGTAAGATCAGTATCATAGGGTGCATCTTAATATACGAAACTCACAGAAAGCAATCGCTCTAATTTTCATGAAAAAAGGAGAATAATCCATTGTTGTACAGGGGAATGTTTTTGATTTGGAAAGAGAACGAGCGCCAGGCTAGGGAACACTGAAAGTGAAGGTGAAGAGACAGACGATCTACCAGCGAACGACTGCCTGGAGATGGTAAGGGACAAGGAGGACTAGTGGTAGCTAACCACAAAAGCGTTTGGGCTGTCCATTACGTACATTGTTCCAAGAAACAGTCTTTTAGTTCACAACAAAACATGACATACAAAGCAATCAAGGTGTTACCCTTTTGTTCACAAAATTGGGTTATATTTTTATTATGTAACAAAGTACTACTTTTTCTGCCTCGCCAGCTTTTTCTTCGCAACTTTAGTCTCCAGCTCGAACCGGCTTCTCTTCCTTGGCCAACTTTCCTGATCATCTCCATCGTCAACCTTCTGGTTACGGCTCCGTTCAAGAACATTTTTCTTGATCCCCTTATTCCTCAATTCCTCATATCCATCGCCTTGTGTTTGGCCAGGTCTTTGTTGAACCCTCTCCACGCTCTTCAATATATCATTAAATTCGTCAGCTAAACCTCCAGCTCGCCTCCTAGATGATCCACCACGACCACTCAAGTTTCCACCTAGTGCCAAGTCTTCTTCGTCTCTTATACGCCGCTTTGCATCACTCTTCTTCATCATTACACGCGAGAAATTTTCTTCTTCAAAGTCCTTCAGCCGTTTCAGGTATGACGCTCGTCCGGAAGCTAGAGCAGGTAGGCCGCCTAAGCCAGACGTATTTTCTGTATGGGGTAGAGATAAATCCGAAGCGAGATGTGTAAGAGCCACAGGAATAGGTGCACGGTCCCTCCGTGACTGTTTATTTGACTTTTCGCTGTAAGGCACTGGGGCAAGGCGTGGTGGACGATATATATTGTCTGTAAGTTCGATATCTCCCCGATGACTTGCTGCTGGTGCTTCTGAGTTCTTTAACTCATTTTCTCGATCATTGTCCACAAGGTTCTGAGGATTGGGCTTGAATAGTAGGGGATCTAACAAAAAGAGTTTAAGTAAACGTCTACCAGAGAATAAATGTTAAATGGCTTACCATCTGTGATGGCAGAGGGTTGTTGTTTCTCAGCAATTCTGACAAGCTTCTCGATCTGATAACGCATCCGTCCTTCGAGTACTTGTATTTTTTCGAGAATCACACGGTTTTCTACGAGTGAATCAACTAGATCACCCGCGTTATTACCACGACTCTTCCTGTCGAGCTCAATGAACCGAGAAGGGAGGGTACGAGCTGTCAAACTATGCCCTAGGGCACGACGACAAGAAAGTAAAGCCAAAGACCGAAGATACGATACAAACAGATGTTGCTTCAAGATTAACAACGATATGCCGTCTTTTGCCAAGAGAGATTGGGGACTGATTCATGTTTCTCATTAGTGTGACAGCAGAAAAATACAGTTTCACTAGCGAACTCATTGTGTAAAGATTTGAGAGCTTCTCGTACGGCAATTGTGGCATTGGACATTGTGTTGATAGTATTACAAAAAGCAACAATGTTATCCTCTTCCATGATGCCTAGAAAAACATAATTAGTGATCGAAAAAGCAATTCGGAGGTGATGAAGATTTTCAAATCAGTTAACGGTTTTCTAAGCCGCCGCTGGAAAGCGTAGAGCATGACATCAATTTGGGCTTATGCCTCAGAGCCCAGTGCGTTTCATCAGGTGGGAAAACGGATTAGAACATACCTACTATTATAAAATAATGGAAGATAGAAGACAGAGAGAGATGGGAGAGAAAATTGCAATGTACATTGACTGGACGAGATGGCACACGGTCACGTGAGAACAATTGAAGTAAATGGGAGGCGGAGAGCTGTTAAGCATGGCTGTGGTCACCGTTGTGTTGGTCAGGTTCTCCTGTCCACAACAGCAAGCCCGGCTTCGTGCTCACTACTTTCAGCTCTTGAACGATGCCAAACCTCGTTAAATCTAAAGCTCGTCGCTTTCTCACTAAATTAGCCGACTCCCTTGGCTCAGATGTAACCTTCTTCATCTTATCTACCCGTATTTTTGTCACTAATGGAAGCCCAGGACCAAACAGACCACACACCGAGTCATCCTACTAATACCACTATCCTAGCACCATTGGACCCAGAGCCCAGCTTGGCTCAGTCTCTCAACGCACTCACTCTTTCAAAACCCAGCACTTCTAGCAATGCGAACAGTGATTTTGTCGGTGGTTTTCATCCTGCATATCAGACCTCATTTCATACCAATAATTCACCAAATACCACTTCGCGCCCGTCCCGTCCTCCGATACTACCTGTTCCTGTAACTAGTCCACAGAATATGTCATTGACGATGCAGATGGCTCTTCGTCCAGCCTCTGATCAGATCCCAGCCCACAACTACTCATCACCCTTTCCTATATCTACATCTACAACCAGTTTTCCTGGACGGTTACATAAACCACAAAAGCAAAGACCTGCTTCTGCACCACCCTCTCCTACTTCGCCACCTCCACCACTCCCTTTGGCCACCCGCCCTCCTTCAAAGCAGAGAAAATCTGACGTATCCTTAGACTCAGGATCTTCTGCCAAGCTTCAAGCAACGCAATGCGCAGGAATAACTAAAGCCGAGAAGCAGTGCACCCGCACAGTCAAAAATAGCTCTATGCTTTCTCGAATGTCAGTAGGCGAAGATGATGAACGGACACTGCAAAGATTCTGTTTTCAGCACACAAAGGAGCTGCTTGGTCCAAGTGGATTCTATGCTAGGAAAAATGGCGAATGGGTCAATTTCGACGGTAAGCAACTGTTATGTTTAGTTGCTTGACGAAACTAAAGTAGCACCAAGATTGGATACCTGCTTATTTGCAATCAGAAACACAAGTTTCTTTGAGGGTGGAAATGGAGAAGTCCCGTTCTCAACGGGATGTTGCAGGGTACATTTATACCTTTGAGATAAGAGGTATGTAATTAGTACCCTCTTGATCCAAATAGTAATTCTCTTTAACATATTCAAACCTACTTAGACCCAGGTCTGACGGTCAAGCTCAAAGTAGGACGTGCAGTGAACCTTGTAAGAAGGATTGACCAATGGGGAAAGCAATGTGGATCCAAAGAACAAGTTCTCCGAGGTTATTATCCTGGAAACAATGGTCCGGAACCGGATCAGGGGAACGTTTTGAAAGGAACAGTTAAAACTGGTGAAAAGGCTGCTTGGTGTCATCGTTTAGGTACGATGTTTCATGTATAATGGACCTCAGGACATGAGTGCTTACCCGCTTGGCAGAGAGACTCATTCATTTGGAATTATCAGACTTGGCCACAACATGCGTCTATCTCGAGTCTGGATGGCCAAACATCACTCACACAGGTTCTGTGACACAGAATGGAGAGACACGCCCTGACAAAGGGTTAGATGCATGCGCGGACTGCGGCAGTGTTCATAAAGAGATCTTTGAGTTTCGGAGATGGGATAAAGGACCAAACAAAGGAAAGGAATGGGAAGCTGTGGTCAAGCCTGTCATTGAAAGATGGGGTAAATTTGTTGAACTGTACGTGTAATGGTATTTGAAATAGACCTTTCTTATGCATGGCCCGAGCATTTATATGCACAGACCCACATACAATTTTTGACAAAAGTTGCCTATTTATAGGTCCAGAAGGCCCATGTGATGGATATCTCTTTGTCCATTTGCTCCTTAAAGCTTTAATCGTCCTAAATACATTGTCTCGAACACAAATAAAAAGGCCTTTCAAAAACGGACGGAAAGAAAATTTCTTTCCTCACCACTTCGATCCCGACGACGGAATCACCTACTAAAATGTACCAGATTACAATGCTATTCCTTTTTTTCCTGATTACTGGAACCCAAGCAGCCATCTTGGAAGTGACTGTTGGAGGACCTGGCATTTTGCAATATACCCCGGAGTTTGTTGTAAGTTTCCTGAGCTGTTCACACATCTACATATTATGAAGAATCAATCTAGATCGCTGCTCCAGGCGATGTAGTGATATTCAACTTCAAACAAAAAAATCATACCGCAACCCAGTCTTCCTTCAGCAACCCATGCACTAAAGCGGTGAATGGTTTCGACTCTGGCTTGTAAGTCTTCTTTCGGTATCTGTAATTTCGATAATCTCAGTAAATCCCTAGTGTACCTGTAGCAGACTCTTTGACAAGCGGGTTTCCAACAGCAAGGCTCACTATTATTGATACTTCACCTATCTGGGTTTTTTGTCGACAGGCTAATCACTGTAGCCAGGGTATGGTATTCGCAGTCAACCCCGGCGATAAATTTGCGGCATTCAAAGCTGCAGCTACAGGAGGGAGTAACACTAGTTCAACACTACAACCTACTGCAACCCAAGTCATTACCGTTACTCAAACCATCACTTCTTCCGGGCAGACTGCAGTCACCACATATACTTCTTCCGCTCCCGCTAGCTCGCCGTCAGCCACAAGCACAGACCATAGGGTTATCGTCGGTGGAACTGGAATTCTCGCTTATCAACCGTCCAACATCACTGCTCAGGTTGGGGACACTGTTACGTTTGAATTTCACCAGAAAAACCATACAGTCACAGCCAGCTCTTTCGACAATCCCTGTCGTGCCCTGTCTTCCACGAGCACAACGGGTGAAGTTGGGTTCGATTCTGGATTGTGGGACATTCTCTACAATCGGATATGAGCATCCTAATTCTTTTTTTTCAGCGTTCCTGTTGCGGATAATGCTACGACTTTCCCAACTTATACTGTTCAAATCAACAACGTACATTTTCCGTTTTAAAAAAAAATATGGTAGCTGATGTTTTATTTTCTTTCTTACCAGACCAACCCAATCTGGGCTTATTGCCGGCAAGCCACTCATTGCGGCTCAGGTATGGTCTTTGCCGTCAATGCGGTTGCCACAGGCCCCAAAAACTTCTCCGCATTCCAAGACCAGGCAAAGAAGTTGAACGGTACTTCGAGCTCAGGCACAGGCTCTGTCGGCAATGGAGCTTCGCCAGCCTTTGGTCCCAATTATGTTGTTTTATCGGCAGTTGCTGGTAGCTTAGTAGCTATTTGGCAATTAGGATTTTAAATGCCTGCACCCAGGTTTAAGCCTGTAGGTGATAATTTTGATCTACAAGTAATTTACCTTAGATGATCTACTTTTTCATTATTATGCGTCTCACTGATTTATGATATTGTTACGTAATACCGTTATTACACTAGTAAACCACATCTCATAACCTTCGTCAGATCTTCTAAGTGTTTTTAATCATTACATGGAAGGCTTCAGATCCATACCACAAAATTCTGCCGGACAAGGAAGTCCTGAAGATGAAGCCAAGCGTGAACAAGAGGAGCAGATGCGACGGGACATCATGGCAACAGTGCTCGATACGACTGCTCGTGAAAGACGTGCGTTTGTTCTACAGTTCTACATAACTAACTGAACGATTATCTTGTGGTGTCGTTTACCCTTACATATAATGATCTCAGTGACACGTATCTCGCTTGTTAGTCCAGAGAGGTCGAAGCAAATTGAAGGCATGTTATTGAGAATGGCACAATCAGGGCAATTGCGTGGAAGGGTTACCGAAGAGCAGCTAATCGATTTACTCGATCAGGTACTATCAATTATTCCATTGATGTTACTCTCTGTTCTTATATAAAAACTGATATCTTTGGAAAGATGGAACAAGTACAAGGGAGTAACAAACAGCAAAAAACCACGATCCTTGTGAGTAATTCGAAGCGTTTTCGTGTGAAGGCCACAGCACTCATTCTGTAATTTTCTCAGTATCAACGGCGGAAGGGTTTGGATGACGACTTTGACATATGATTCCTTCCTTGTTAACTAATATTTCCATACATCCCCGTTCATCCTACATTGAAGGGGCAATAAATCGAAGCGTGTTCCAAGGCATCATGGTTCTATTGCTCGAGGCGGCACCCCCATAACAATTCAATAAGACAAAATGGTTACTCTAAGTTTACAATACACTATGTAGTGTAAAACTGAATCAAATCAAAGTAGATACCCGACAAAGGGAATTGTTGGCCATTCACTTGCGCCAACCTGATTTGAATGTGTATGAGTTCTGGTCAAATGTATTGTGTACCCCAGCGCCCCTATTAGTATATGGACCCGTCAAAGCGTGGACATCATAAGGCGCTGTTGCAGGTATATACGTGTGTCCAGAAACTCCTGCACCAGTGGTTTCAGAAGCAAGTGGTGGGGGTGGCAGCGGCGGCTTGTAATTCTGCAAAGAGTTTGAAATCCGAGCAGGATATATTTCAGTGTGACTCACAAATTGACGCCCATCCTTATATATTTGCTCTAACTTCTGATCAAACACACCTTGATCTTCGAAGTCTTGATATGCTTTGTACAACCTTAAAGCTGCACGAGCATCTTCAATGGAATCATGTGTTTCTGTCTGGATTTGTTCTTCCAAGACGAACCAAGACAGGAAGCGTAAGGAGAGTCGTCGCTGACGAGACTTAATAAAGTATAAATCAACTGTATCAATGACTTGTTCTGGAGGTACATATAAATCTGTATAACAATTAGTCTGGGAAAACAAAATAATGCGGGAATAGAGGTCTCACTAATGATGCGAAAGTCTTTTGATAAACCATGACCAATAAAAATGCAACCTCGATCGACAAGTAGACGTAATTTTTTGTATACAAGTTTCAAAGGCGTTAATGTATGTTGAGATAGATGTGGATCCAGATCACCAACTAAAACCAATCATCTGTAAAAGCAACGCGGAAATGGAGATGTACATACATTTTATACCAGAGAATTCGGTCAGATAATCAACAATGACTTCGCTGGTGTGAATGTGATCATCAATGAAAGGAATCCCCTGTTTTGGTCCATCCCCGCGTAGTACTGACACACGTGCTAAGCTAAGTCTCGCAGGCCGCAGGACCTTGTTTGAACCATCGGAGCGATACTCTGTTTCTTCCTGCATCACATAAATATAAACACATCATTGAAAGTCTCGCATAATAATCACCTGCTGCATCGACACGAATTCTGCATCGATTGCGACTTGTGTACCAGGCGTAGGGAATTCGTCATGATCGAGAAGTTCCGTTTTAAGAAGAGAAATATCCCGATTTCTGATATGCGTGTCAGGAAAATCACATGGATCGAGATTAAAGGACTTACAGTGCTATTGAAGTATCGCGGTTCAGAATGGATGGATCCATTGTATCAGGCAAATTATTAAAATCAAGGGTGTCATTTTCACGGACATCAACCCTTTCAAGATAAACGATGGCGGGTGTCTAGGTCAGATATTTGAGGGGTGTGCTATAGCAAAAAATAGAAATAGAAAGCTGACCTTCCAGTTACTTGGAAAACTGAGAGCTTCTTCTTCTGAAATATTGCTAACCACAAAGTCGTTGAACAGCAACCAGGGACTCGATAAGTCGGAGTTTCGCTCTTCTTCCGGAACTGGTCCGATTTTCAGATACTGTTCCACATTCATGAGAAGATATAAGTACCTTTCACGATACCAACAAGATGCGAAGGTTTCTCCTTTGCAATTACTTGGACAACCAGAGCCTAACAGTTGGGTTAGATTGCTCTTGATATATTTTGGTTTAAGATAACCTTGATTTCGTATAGAACCTCTTCTGCATCGTCAACACCTTCGACCTGACCCCTTAGACCAATTACGGGTTTGAGGAAAATGTGGTTTCGCGAATCTTGCCAGACGTCAAAATCGTCTGGATTATAAACACACGCATTCACTGCTATGATTGGGGGCAAATCTTTTGATACCAGGGATCGACGTGAAACAAAAGTAGAATACTGGTTGCAATTTTTACAGTTTGCCTTGTGGGACGTTTCCCGAAACAACGAGCTCTGCAAAGTCGTGGAAAAATCGAAAGGGCCACTTGGTTCGTTAGACCCCTTAAAGAACACTGGTTTCAGAAGAAGTCCAGATCTATAGAGAAACAGGGCTGACTTTTCGAGGATAAGCCAGATCGACGATATGCACCACGTTCCTCTTTTCTCTTGTAACTTTACAATTTAAGCAAGTGATGATATTTGCACCATCGATACCCGTAAGTTGTGTAATCAAGGGAACTTTTGAAAAACGCGTTCCTTTACCCTTCACGGTTCGCCGTAGTCGAGGATTATCTTGAAAATTATTCTCCATAGCAAAACGATCAAGGAGGAACCGATGAAAGGTTTGTATTTTGTGCGAATAATCAGTTCCTGCTGTTTCCCTACCATAATCAACAAGTTCAAGAGCGTTGGAAGCTGTTAATGTAATGAGGATGTGGTAATCTGTCAAAGTTGTTTTTCACCCACCTTGTGCAAGCACTCCAACAGTTTTGCAAAAATTACTTGATTGGCAATTGGTACCGTGAGCGTCCTCAAGCATACGCGATACAAAGCCCATTTCGCATAGAAGACAATGCTCCCGAGGGCAGTCAGTCGCAATATGTGACTTGGCCAGACGTCTGATCGGGTTGGTGTAGTGCATGACTTGTATTAAAGAGTTTGTATAGGAATTGAGTATGTGAGTCTCCAATCCACTGAAATTGGTCTCATTATAAAAACTGTTTGAGGTATTTTATAAATTATAAGCATAGGAAAGTGGATTTACATACCCGAAATCAAAATCTTCGACGCCAAATCTAGAATATTCAATTTCTACATGCCGATAAGATGGTGGGACCACGCTGTCAGATGCATCAAAAGGTCTGCCTTCTGTGTCCTGCCCGGGGTGTTTGAACTCGGTGTTCCACGTGTGGTTACCTCACTTACTTTACTTTTACCGCTTCTAAACCGACTATTGCCTTGGGGGGGCCCGGAATTTATCAAGTTGCGTTTTCCTTTCAACTCTTTCGGGAGTGCTGCATAGGCCACATTATCATTCATCTTAATTGCTCCAAGGACTTGTCGTGGTATTTTAGGAGGAGGGGGGTATCTGGATCCTGTAGATGCAAGATGAGGAGACCAAGCAGACAGAAGCGTATTTTCATAATACGGGAGACCGATGGAATTCAGGGGCCTGAAGACGATAAAGAGCATTTTGTACGGAAGAAATGAAGTAGGCTCACGTTGAATCAGTCCACTCGATATCCGGTAATGGGGCAGGTGTATCGGCCCATGGTATAGCTTTTCCCTCAAATCCATTGAACGGCACTTCAATGGTTTCTTCGGCTTGTGTCATGAGATGGATTATTCCTTCCGCATCGCCGAATGCAAGATATGCTGCAGCCGGTGAAACAGAAACAGATGTTATATAAGAGGCAATGTCGAGCTGGAGCGGTATTATTTTTTGGTGAGGGAAAATTTTGAGTTATATACCTGATAGAAGTCACTAGTTGAACTCGGGTTTATAGCATCGACAATATTTATCAAGCCTTGGTTAGATGTTATTGCAATACTCGAGGCCCGTTTGGGAAGGGTATGAATGAATGCCGGTCCAGAGGGGAATGGGATTGGAGCCAGAGGCTTCATATTTCTCAGATCATATAACTTCACCAAAGGGTCGGGGAAAGGCCGCGACTGCCTGTGATAGGTAAATCACTGGGAAAGAACACTACACGGTAAGACATACCTTTCACCCATACCAATAGTGAAAACAAGGTTACCTGATATCTGCAACCCTTGAATCGAAGAAGCGTGCGCTTTAGCCATACTCTCCGCGGTACCACTTCGAGTCATGCCGGTTCGGGGGTCATGTACGCGTATATAACCATCTGAGGAACCAGACAGTAGTATTGTATGGGTAAAGTGCAGATGTGTGGCGACAGACGGCGTAGCACATTGCCGGACAACGTCACCAGTTATAAAGTTCAGAAATAGTATTTCAGAAGCTGCTGACGCAACTGCAAGGAGATGGGAGGGATTTGAGGTGTTTGAGAATGTAGTTATGGTAGAAGATGACCTTAATTGAAAGTTGAGAAAGTATCACAGAAGATAAAAGTGACAAAGTTTGTACCGGTGAAACCACTTGTTCATGCCTCCCTTCGCCCATGTTCCCAAGCCCCCGCTTGCTAATCCAACAGCCCTCACATGGTTGTCACCAGCGACAATTTTGTTTACCGCAAGACCTCCCCCGACGCGAAATGATACACCTCTTATCCCTTGAACAGAGTAGTATGCTGTTACATCTCCTGTATTTGATCCAGCCCATAAAATATCAGAAACTGGGTCAAATGAAAGAGCAGTGATAGGTTGGGGAAAGCTGGAATACGAGGCGATGGGAGGGATAGAATGATATGGATTTGACATTAACGAGCCTTAATATTAGCTGGAGATGTTATCAACTTAAATTCTGTCGCGTCAAATCAATCTTGTATTCTATTTTATCGTTGATAACAAACCACACCACATGTTACTTAGTAATACTGACAGTCCCACATATCTGTCTATCTTTTTAACATGTCACTCGATGTAGGTGAAATTGTTTCTGAGATCCAACGAAAGAATCCGAAATTAGTTGGCTCAACTCTCAAAAGGAACACATCGAAACTAAATCAAATCATCTGAATAACCATACTAAGATCAAGTCATTTAATTACAGGTACTTTGAAGTTCTGGGAAACCAGAGCGCTTCGGGGACCATCAAAGTTGGCATTAGTGGTTTGTTTAGTGAGTGGATTTCTATGAAGGCTCCGAGATCGCGTAAAATTATTTTCTAGCCGGTTATCATCTACTGGCTGCGATTGGACCAGCGATAGATTGATCATAGGAGAATATAACCCTGGGGTCGATGGTGTAAACGATGAGACGTGCAGCAAGATAGCAAACTCTTCGGTGGAGTTGGTTAGTTTAACCATTTTCGTGCGCAACTCATTTGGTACAGGTTTGATGGTCCCAAAAGATTTGATGACGTTTGACAATGAGACAACAACCTACAAATTGTTAGTTGTGTACGAACTAAACCTAACAGTAGTAACTGACCTTAAGGAACACATGTGCATCTTCGCGCAAAGTTTTCCGATCGGCTGTAGGATCCCCTTCGAGCATACTTTTGATCATGTTGGAGAGCCGTGACGTAACTTGTTTAGCTCTGAGGAGTAAATTCTGTAGGTCATCCTTTGTTTCCTCGTTGAACACACTTTCTTCTATCATCCTCCACACATCAGGAGCAACTTCTACAGCATCTTGTACCGCATATAAGGCCTCTTTATCTACCTGCATTTTAGAATTGATGGGAAGCTCCAAAAGTGTATGCTTTGAGGGGAGTGAAGGCGATGAAGACGTTGAAGAACTCAGATGGATAGAATTTTGAGATCCGTGTCGTATATGAGAACTATCCTCACTAGAAGCAAAATGGGAGGCGGGGGTTCTCAAAGTCAATGGGACTGTAGTTTGGCGTATAGGAGTTCGTAATGTATGTGTGATTCTTCCTGTGAGGGTAGGAGCATTATCAAACGAAGGAAGCTGTTTGCCTATCTCGACATCCTTGGAACTAAACGATCCCGCATGCCTTCGAGCTGTGCGAGCTCTTCCATTCTGTTGTGGTGGCACACTATCTATCGATAAGTTATCACCAGATCGATTACGAAGAACCTGCTGCTGCTGCTGCTGCTGCAATGATTCATTCTGTGTTTGAGAAGCTGGAGCGCCCAGTACGCTTGACTCTACAGGATGGGGTATAGTCGGAAAATTTTTACTACGTAGGAACGGCCGAATTGATTCCATATGTGGAAGGATTACTTGCCATGCACAAGAAATTTCCGCTGTCGCAGCATATAGTTCAAGTAAAATCCATCTTGAGTATCGAACGTCATCACCCGTAGCAATGACCTTTAATTGTAACGTTAGAACACCGAGAGCCTTGTTAAAAACAGCTACGGTGTCGCGACAGGATTCTACCAGGCCACGACAAACGGTAGCAGAAGGAACTGTCTTGTGACTCATGTTGTCAAAACGATCCAGTGATCGTATAAGCTGCATCATGTCGATACTTGCGGGATCAAGAACTTTCTTGAGGACAGATGATAAGCGTTCGTCAATAGCGTGGATGGCGTAGTGCTCTATCGCATGATAAACTTGGCACATTACGAAGAGGATACTACGGGCGCATTCGATCAGACACTGCAATGGGGCTGGAAGAGTTTTACTTAATGGTAGTGTCGATAGGCGTCGGAAATATGAATTACGCTCTGATGCGATGGAATGATTAGGTTTCGCTGAGGATTCATGTATATTTGATTGAGCCGTAGGTTTCGAATGAAGCCCTGTTTCCTGAGAACGAACATTATCAGATATGTTGAAGTCTTCATTGTGTTCATCACTTCCACTCGTTGCCATGTGAGACCCGACGGCGGAGGGGTCTGGAAATTTCTTGACGATATTCAAGTGAGTTGTACGAAGGTCTGGTAAACTTTTTTTCGCGAAAGAGGAACTTGCTGATCTAGTGCTGTGTGATCCATCAGCAAAGGACATTGTACGGCTGTGTTGAATTTGATGTGGTTCATAGTTTTCAATTTCCCTGAAAAGGGAATTGTCTACTTCAAAACTATCTCTGTCAGATTCGGTAGGGCTAGGGAGATAACTATCCAGGGACCGAGTGGGTGATCCGTCAGAACCCGTGGGCTGCAGCATGCCAAGGTGTAATGGAGGAGGGCGTCCGGAAGCCTGCTTCACTGTACGTGTTTCAATTGCTTGAAAAGAACCCCCAACAGAAGAGAAAGACATATTCGAGTCTACGGAAAAGTTTCGTGCATGAGGGGTAACACCATTATCGAATTCTGTCTCCTGAATGGGAAATCGCCAAGCTTTTTGATCCTCCGATCTGGAAGAGTGGGTTTAAACTGAATCATACACAATCGATAATGTTGCAAAGAATTGACGTACAAAATATGTTCCCAATCACAATTTTCATCTTGTCCGGAACCTTCTCGTCGCCGTGTTCCAAAGGATCCATCATTTTCCATCCAATTCTGTAGGTGCTTAATCCAATCCTCCATTGTTCTCCCTGTATTTTCTATAACGGACCTCGGGGGCCATTCAAGGGGGTTGCGATCCACTTGTAGAACTTCCAACTTATGGAAGGCGGTAAGATATTGGGGTAAACGGGAGATTTTGTTACGCGATAAACAAAGAACCTGCATAGCAGAAATCAATTCAGATGTAACCAATACGCAACGCGGTTTCATACATACTCGAAGGTTGGTAAGCTGTCCAGGTTGAGCAGGTAATCTTTTGATTTTGTTGCAACTGATGTCAAGGGTGTCTAGTGATGCCATGAGGGTCAGCTAAAGAGCCCATAAAGCTTCAGAGGCGTCCATATGCTCAATTTGTGTGTCCAATACGTACTACATCAGGGAAAACAGAAAAGCTGTTATGCTTGAGGTTCAGGTATCTCAATCGCGAGAGAAGAGCAAACTCCGTTGGAAGAGTGGTCAGTCGGTTGTAATTCAGAGCTAGCCTATAGGGGGGTTAGTGTAATTTCCTCACACAATATTGAGCTATTGCACCTTTCAACAATGCTTTCGTCGTCAGGAGTCTGTCTACCCATAGTTGCCAGTTCCTCAGCTGCTGACACTCCAACATCGGATAGGTTCAATTTTGTAAAGTTCAAAGTAAGACCCGCATCGAAGGAGCAATCTAGCGCTTCCTGGATGTGACCAGAGTGAAGGGAAGAAGAACGAGATGGTACATCCTCGTTCCTGCCTAGGAATGCAATCGTAGAGGAGTCATCGGGATCAAACGCAGACATAAGGTCAGTTCGCGGTAAACAGTAAGCCAGTTCCAGTTCAGCTCTTGATGGTCCTGCTTTTCTTGAGAATCATGAGAAGACCGGAAACCAACCAGTAAATAAACAGCAGTTGGGACTTTGATCAGAGAAACTTTGAAAAGGGAATATCAGGAAATGTCACATCTGTGTGACAGTATTAATTAACCACCTTTTCTCAATTTCTACGTATGCAACGACTGTATACATACAATGTACTAGTCTAACTTTGAAAATACCATATTTATTTTAGGCCCATTCTCTGTACTAGTATATAGGGGGTACACTTGGTGTAATTATTTTGTCAGAACCACATCGACACAGAACAACTCGTGTCTTCACTTTTCATAGCATGCCACCACCCAGGCGGCAGAAAGAGTAAATCGCTTGGCCCCAATACAGCAGTCATAGCATGGGGAACAACATTGTCCAGAAATCCTTGGTGCTGGTCATCAATGGGTAAGAACACATCAATATTCGAGTTGTTGCACTGAAGAGTATCACTGTCAGTGATGTGTCCAACTGGAGCGTGTTGTGATGATTGGCGAATTAATGGAGTGGGAGACATGGACGAGGATACATGTGGCGGGGCTATCCAGATAGCTTTACGCCCAAAAATTTGAACTGAAGGAAAAGTTAGTCGTTGTACATAATAGGAGGAATTAAATACCAAAAAGGTTGTGATATGGGTCCTGTCATTTGTGTATCATGAATTAATCATAATAGAAAATAAAAGGGAGCACCGCACCGTATGAGCAGGAGAGACTGTATTTTTAGGCCCAATCCATGTATTCAATAGAAGAGAATCTAAGTTTTCAGGAGGCTTATATCTTGAACCGTCTTCAGGACTCAATGAGGCATAAACATAGTCAGGAATGACGATGTCATCTCGGAGAGCAGGAAACTGCATCATTAGGTTGTGTTGAGCCAGATACAACTGATTTTGGGCTTTACGAATAGCAGGTCGATCATAGAAGTCTAGATTTTCAAGGAATTCCTCCCAACTCATTAGAATCTGCTGCCAATCCTCCCTACGGTAATCATGTCCTACTTCAACCGGAACCAACCGCCCGCGACCTGACACTGAAAGTAAGTATCCTGCAGAGGACCATGGATGTTCTCGCATAGCCGGCCAGTCCCGAGCATAGCCGCGTAAAATAAAAGGATGACGAGAAAATGTAGATTGAAAACTGAGAAAAGACGGAGGCGTTGAAATACAAGGTATGGGGCGAGCAGCTGAGGGGGTAGTTTCCTTGAATATGGGAAGTTCTTTGTGAGTAACACATGCATTGACTTGAGGTTGGCAATCTGAGAAACAGATGGATTGTAGTTTTTCAATCAATGATAAAATCAAGTCTAGACGACCATTCCCCGCAGCACCAGCAATGATAATTGCATGATCTAAGGTATAAATGGCTTGACTGGCAGTAGTAATTGAGTGGGCCAACAAAGCTTTCAGAATACAACTATCGGTATAAAGTCGTCGCCACTGAAACAACGCAGATGATGATTGTGTGAACCTCATTCTTTCATGTGCCAAGGCAAGGAGATGCTCTAGCTTCTCATCCGTAAGTTGTGTATGGGACTCAGTTAACATATTTTCAGATACTTCTCGCAGTTCCTCGAAGTATTGGCCAGGTTCTACAGAAGGTGTCACAATCAACAAACACATACTCACTGACATGACGGCAAAGCTCTTACCAACAAGAGCTTGATTCGTCAGGTCCTGCAGTTCGTTGTTGATAATAAGAATGATAGGGTTTTGCCATTCTGTATAGATTGATTGTTGGGTTTCCTCATATTCCATGATCGTCGTTGGTGGTTTACTTTTTTTTCAGAGCTTGGCTATTAATGGAAGGTCACGGATACGGTCACAGGGATAAGTCACGCGTTGTTGAGAGGAGATTTAAAGGCGGCCAGCATCGTCGAAGAAAATCCCCCCGTAAACAAACCAAAACACTCTCACTCTGAGATTAATTATATACCTTCGGATTTTCCGGCCCGGAAGCCTCTGACCGTATGACTTCAAGGTGCGCAATATTTACCGTCCTGTTCAACATGTCCAGTTCAACCAGGTTCTGTATTATAGGTTGGACAGGCTTCTGCTGCTTTTAGACACTGGCTCGTCCACCTCGGTCAGGAATACTGCAGCAAAACAACTTGCTCAACTAGCTGCCAAGAGTATTATAAGTGATATTTCGATCGTTGAAGAAGATGTTAAGTTAAACCGTCAACAAACTTTTCGTGGAGATCCGTCGGCTTGGGTCGAGTTGATGGCAGTAGTGGCAAGGGTATGTTGACGATATCTCTGTCAGTGTTCTCGTGTTAAGTTTTCTATTTAGATACTTCCCTACCTTCATTCCAAGTCTTTTGAAACAAGAACGGCTGCTTCTGTAGCATTGTCACAAATATTTTCTCTAGTTCCTGAATGGCGACCGTGCCCAAGTGACGATGAGCCTCCTTCCGGTCCTGCTCCACCTGCTCCGGAGTTCACCAACTTTTCCGTCCAGGAATTGATCACTCAAGGGAAGCTCTTGCTCGCTTCATCTGGCAAAGAATTCATCAAACCAACTGGAATTCTCTCGAGTTCGGCGGAAGTAAAGAAAGCTCGTAAGGAGGCAATCGGTCGCTTGGGTCTCGAATTTTTGGATGATGTTGCGGATGATATCGATCTAGACAAGGAACTTGCAGCAGACGAAGAGGTCGGCGTTAATGACTCTACTGCGGTTCCTGACTTGGCTCAAAATTCTATGGAACCGTCGTCGCCTATGGACGTGTGTAATGCTGACTTCACTGACCAATCACCACCCACACGCTCTATGACACCCGTTTTACCCTCTCCGGCGTTGTCAAATGGTGCTTCTCTGCCTGATATTGATGTAACGGCGATGTCTGCACGTGAACGCAATCGTTTGAAGCGTAAAAGGAAGCCTGGCAATTCCGCTTTTGTCAACGCACCTCCACAGATTAACGGAGCCAAATACAGTGCAGTATCAAGTGGTCCTTCCAATAAGTAATATATTCATCTCATTTTGAGAGTTGATCAGAACTGATCTACTACTCAGAGCACGATTGATTTCATCAGAGGAACAAACTCCTGCTCTCTCTAGATTGAGCAGCCCAACACCCCCAGCACATGGTGCAGCAGAAAAAGTCATGATCGACCCCTCTAAAGGAGGCGCTGTTTCCCCAAAGGCCGCCAAACAATCTAAAGCACTTGAAGTAGAACCTGGCCATTGGATTTGGGGTGGCGTTGTCCGTGTCCTGGAGGTAGATCTGTTCAGCGAAGCTTGGGAAGTCAGACACGGTGCGGCAATGGCGTTGCGTGAACTACTTAAACTCCAGGGGAAGTTTGGAGGCACAAAAGGTTCCTAATTACTGAAATTTTATTTTTCTGTCACTAGAACTAACGTTTCACAGATAATCGGTCACCTCAAGAAAACGATACTGCTCATGAAAGATGGTGTAATGATCTTTCAGCTAAATTTCTATGTGTTTTTGTTCTTGACCGATTTGGCGACTTTGTATCTGATCAGGTTTTAAGTTTCATTGCGTATGACTAGAGGTTTTCTAATCATTATTATTCTTAGGTTGTTGCCCCTGTGCGAGAGACAGTCTCCCAGACCCTAGCTTCCCTACTTCTTCATATGCCTCGGCGGTCTCTCCTCCATGTTCACACAATCCTTCTACAGATGATTCGACAGGATTTCCATATGAAAGTTGACGACAAAACTAAATCTGACTCTGAACGGAATCATGTCTGGGAGGTCAGACATGCAGGGTTACTAGGTATCAAATACGAGGTGGCCGTACGGAGTGATTTATTCGAACCTAATAATATCAAAAAAGAAAACGATGACACAAATTATACTGGTCTACATGTCCTATTCGACGTTGTTGATGCTGCCATATTAGGGTTCGTATTTGTATATATGGTTTCTTATGCTGCCTACTGAAAACTGCCTCTACTTTTTTTATTTTAAAGCCTAGGAGATAGGGACGACGATGTGCGGTCAGTGGCAGCCTCGTGTCTGCTACCCGTCGCAGGGCACATTGTGGAACAAATTCCAGAGGTTCTTGACCGGATACTAGTTGTTTTATGGAATTGTTTAAGTGATATGAAAGATGATTTGAGTTCCAGTGTTGGTGCTGTAATGGACCTCCTTGGTCTGTGCTTCGATCATCTCAATAATTTTCTCCTCATATTCCTTCACAGGAAAATTAGTAACATATGATAAAGTTATCGATATCCTAAGTAATGAAAAAGTGTCGTAAGTCGCTTTGAACAACTTGGTATGCAACACTTTGACCTATGCTATCCAGGCTCCCGCTTTCAACTTTGGCACAAACTTTATTTCCGTTCTCCCGCCACACCATCCCAAACGTTCGTCTTGCTGTGGTCAAAACTCTAGATTCTTTCATGAGTGTAGAGTCCCTCCCAAAAGACTGGATATCTACCCACTTTCTTCGCCTAATGTTTCAAAATCTTATCGCAGAAGAGCGTTCCGACATCCGTGAAGCTAGCTTAGCAGCTTGGCGGACAGCACTGTCGATCCTAGCTTCCATGTCAAGTGATATCGAAGCTACAATCCCACAACAAGTAATTCTGAGCTGGTATGCTGTCATGATGACACCCGTCGGTGTGGCATTAGATACATCAGACTTCTACCGCGTCTCCGATACTGCAACAGGAGACCCGGCTACTGAGCGTCACAACGTGGATAAGAACATGTTAGCGCAAGACCTATCATTGGTCTCCATAGAAGTCACTCTGAAAGCTAGGATTGCGGCGGCTACAGCATTGGCATACTTGATCGTTTCTTGGTCCGTTAAAGTAAATCAAGTTTCCCTTCTGTTTACAAAATCTGAATTTTATTCTCTTAGGGTCAGGATGTGGACCAGTTATTTCGCCCTATCTTGCTACACTATATCGACTCAACCAGTGTGCTCCAAAAAGTCTTATCAGCTATTATCGTGGAAGAATGGGCTCGAGAATATAACACCAACGCAACGGCCCCTCTCACCGAGGTAACGCCCTTAGCTAGGGAGATAAGTGAAAAAACGCTCTCATGGCTCCAAGAAAAACCCCCAGCTGCCTATCATGAAATGATCTATAGCTTGAGCCGCATACATGCTGACTGTGCCGTTGTTCTCCAATCATTCGCAACGGACTGCAAACTTCCTATGTCATCTATACCTTTCCTGGGAAGCGAAGTTGATATCACCGGGACAAAACCTGGTTCATTTACTATTGAGACCGCTCAGTCAGCGATCGGTACTATGTACAACAGGCTAAAAGAGAGCTTAGGGAGAACCAAAAAGAAAGAGTTGGCTGTCATTACAGAAAAACGGAATAAGGTTGCAGGCAACATAGAGAAATACATGGAAGTGAAAACACAATACGACGTCCGTGTATCAGCAGCGTTCGCCGCGGCATTCGTAGCTACGAAAAGTTCCCCCGAGAAAGTAAGTCCTGTCGTCAAGGGAATAATGAATGGCATCAAGGTCAGCTTGTTGTCTGAGTTTTTGGATAACATTCATTTTATATTCTACAGAACGAAGATAATTTAGATCTACAAATCCGTTCTGCAGTAGCTGTCGCTTCATTCATCGAATTTTGTTCGAGCCACAATATTATCCAACCACCAGACAAGATTGTCAAGAATTTGTGTACATTTCTTTGTCAGGATGTCGAGCAGACGCCGACTTTTGCCTTCAACCGCAGGCATACAGATGGAATCTTATCGTTCAAAGTCGCAGCTAATACCCCAACGCCCACGCAGAAAGATCTGGGAAAGAACGGAATTGAATCAGAGAAATTGGAGGAAGCTCAAAAATCCCGTCTTTCTAGACGAGGTGCATGCATAGCCTTTGAACAACTATCCTCTAAGTTCGGACCCCGTTTGTTTGAGGTTATGCCGAATATGTGGCAATCAATGGCTGGGGGATTGATCAGTACTTTTAATACAGGTATGTGTTGAAGGGAACCTGTCCGCGAGATAATTTAATGCATGTTACGCAGATTCACCCCAACAATCGGACAGTCTGATAGCAGAGCAGTTTGGACAAGACGTCATTGACTCATTCAGCGTCCTTGAAGCTGTTGTACCCACATTTGACAAAAAACTCTGGCCAAAACTTCTGGAAACATTTCCTATGATGCAGTTGGCACTACGCAGTCGTTTCGCGATTATCAGACAGTCTTGCGCCAGATGTTTCGCAACTATATGCGATGTCATGACACCAGAGGCAATGCGCTTTGTTGTGGAAAATACGTTGCCGTTGATCGGAGACCCTCTCGTTTTAGCAAACCGGCAAGGTGCAACAGAATTGATATACCGTCAGTTTTATTATATCGTCGCATATGTCATATACTAACATAATGCTGAAAGATATTGTCCAAAAACTTGATCTCAAAACGTTGCCATATGTTCTCTTTCTTGTTGTTCCAGTACTAGGTCGAATGAGCGACCCTGATGACGATGTTCGTGCGACAGCAACTAATACATTTGCCTCTCTTGTAAAAATGGTACCTCTTGAGGTCAGTGACTGCATATGTACTGGAAAGGCATCTATTCTTACAATACTGTAGGCCGGTTTACCTGATCCACCGGGCTTCCCGGAAGAACTACTAAAGCGTCGTGAAAAGGAACGCCATTTTCTCGTTCAACTCCTTGATGGATCCAAGGTTGAGCAATATGACATTCCAGTCAATATCAAGGCAGAACTGCGAAAATATCAACAAGATGGAGTCAACTGGTTGGCATTTCTGGCAAATTTCCAGCTCCATGGAATATTGTGTGATGGTGAGAACTTTTGTGACTGATAGATTTCACAACTTTGATCTTTGTTAGATATGGGACTTGGCAAAACTTTGCAATCCATATGCATATTGGCTGGCAAGCATTTTGAAAGGACTCAAAAACATTCAGAGGCAAAATCAGCCGATTCTGTCCACCTTCCTTCATTGATAGTATGCCCGCCAACTCTCACAGGTCACTGGTACTACGAAATCCTGAAATATTCCGATAACTTGCGCCCAATCTTGTATACCGGAAATGCTAGAGAACGAACAAGACTCATACCACGGCTTCAGACGTACGACGTTGTTATCACATCATATGAAGTTGTTCGTAATGATATTGCGCATCTCGAGAATTTCAACTGGCTGTACTGTATTCTAGATGAAGGTCATGTCATTAAGAATTCGAAGACCAAGCTCACAAAAGCTGTCAAAGCTATTCGCGCTCAGCACCGCCTTATTCTCTCTGGCACTCCCATCCAGAATAATGTTCTAGAGCTTTGGAGTCTCTTTGACTTCCTTATGCCTGGTTTCCTTGGTACAGAGGGATCTTTCAACGATCGATTCAGTAAACCCATCCTTTCCAATAGGGATGGAAAAGGGAAGAATGGAGAGGCTGGTGCGTGTTTCACTTCACCGAAAGTTCAACATATTCATATTCATATCATCGTGTAGCCGCCCTAGCCCTCGAAGCCTTGCATAAGCAAGTACTTCCATTCTTGCTACGTCGATTGAAGGAGGATGTCCTACACGACCTGCCACCTAAAATTATTCAAGATTATTATTGTGACCTTTCAGACCTACAGAAATATCTGTATGATGATTTCTCCAAGTCTCATGCCCACACAACGGCAGAAGCCTCGATCAATGCCCCAAAGTCAACCAAACCTGAAGGCGAACAGCGACATATATTCCAATCATTGCAGTATTTGCGAAAACTGTGCAATCACCCAGCTCTAGTCTTGAAAGGTGACAAAGAAGCTATATCAAGTGCTCTAGCCAAAGCAGCCCCACAATCTGATGGTCTCGACGACATTCAACATGCCCCAAAATTGCAAGCTCTAAAGTTCGTATATTTGAAAGGTTCATACGACATGTACTGATGTATTCTCTAGACAATTATTAGTCGATTGTGGAATCGGGAGCTCTTCACCTGTCACTACCGACTCAGGAAAGAGCGAACTCATTGATTCTGTGTCAGATACAAATGGAACATTCTCTCAACATCGCGTTCTCATATTCTGTCAAATGAAGCAAATGCTTGATATAATCGAGACAGATCTCTTCAAGCGACACATGCCCTCAGTGACTTATATGCGTCTTGACGGAGGAACGGATACAAACAAGCGCCACGCTATTGTACAAACATTCAACTCCGATCCTAGTATAGACTGTCTACTGCTTACCACGCACGTTGGTGGACTTGGTTTGACTTTGACTGGAGCTGATACCGTGATTTTCGTCGAACATGACTGGAACCCCATGAAAGATCTTCAAGCCATGGATAGGGCACATCGCATTGGTCAGAAAAAAGTTGTTAATGTATATCGGCTGATAACAAAAGGAACACTGGAAGAAAAGATAATGGGGTAGGCCTTTCTCCCTACTTTTTAAACACACTATTCACATCTCTCAAGATTACAACGCTTCAAACTCAACATTGCGAATTCTATCGTCACTCAACAGAATTCAGGCCTAGCTTCGATGGACACTGATCTTGTATTAGATCTATTTCGTCGTACAACAGAAGAGGAAGATGCCGCCGCTGCTGCGAAGAAGGCCAAAGAAGCGTCTGGTCCCGTCAGTCAGAAGAACGTACTTCAAGGTCTGGAAGACCTGCCTGCTGAGGATGAATATGATGGACTAGACCTGTCGAGTTTTATTAGCAGTCTCGGGAAATAAAAATACTCAGAATAACCACTTATACCTTATATATTGTATAACTGCTGCATAGTTGAAATTTAACCTACTCTGGATGTAATGAGATAAATTATAACTAGAGAAGACCTGCATAAGCCTGGAACTGTTTTACGGCATTACTATCAGTCACATACGGGCAATCCAACAATCTGCCGCAATTTTCAAATAGAAACATGTTTTGTTCATTCTAAGATCTGTGTGTAGTGTATTGTACATTGTGTACTACAGCACTAAGTATAAGTAGCAGCGTGCCCCAATTCGCAACAACAATAGTTACAGATGATTAATATAACATATATTTACGTATTCTCTTACGACTTGGCAGTTCACGTCGCCAAAGCCTTGGAAATAGGAATGCGATGGTCAAAAGCATGGCACCAAATACCGCACCAACAAAGATACCCACTATCTCGCCAGTGATCAAGTGCCATGCATGCCTCATAGGTTTATATGATGTTGGGTGTTTGGAATTGGAAGACATTTCATTCCTGAGACACGAAAAATCTGAACCACTTTCTACGAAAAATGGATCAGACTGTGAGGCTATTCCTCCATTGGAGTTCGTTTCGAAAGCGCTGGCAATGTGCCATCCTTCGGTTACGTCCACGAGGTTCCAGGTGTAATTCCCAGCATTTGAAAGGACACTCGTTGAGAGTGTACGCATCACAGTAGGCGCTATATGGAGAGGTGAAGTTGGGGTAGTGAACTTTGCGAGACTAGGCTTTACGGGCCGCTTTATATCCGCAATATTAAGAGTCATAAAAACGACAGCATTGCCGGTATAGTTCCAGGAAATCATGTAGCTATCACAAATTGTGGCATTTCTTGGTTTAGAAAATAGGAAGGTGGGAGGAGCATCGGAGTTACTTGAGCTGGTTAGGGTAGGTAGAGTTGAAGGGTCCTTCGTGTTCATACCCTCGCCATTTTTTCCCGTTTCTCCACGATCTGCGTGATTGCGGCTGCTTATCAGCATAATATCAGCCTCACTAGGTATTGGTAATTGGTGAAGTCAAGCCCTGAAACGGTAGATGAATTTATGGGATAAATCATCTCGGGTTCACAGGACTAGCATGCTTTCGTCCTTTGAACTAGTAACATATGATATAAGCATTTTGAGTCCGAGACAAGGGAAGGGATGTAGAACCACTCCATCACTTACGTGACACCGGAGCATTTACTGAGGACTCACCTGTTCCAATAGTAGAGAAAAACCTTATTGTTGAATATTTGATGCTAAAAAATGGATCAGAAGAGTGATTGTTTCCCATGGGAAGCATGTCAGCAGATCCTAATTGACTTTGAAGAATACAAACATGGGAAAGGAACCCATATATATGGGACAGATGTCGGGAGTATTAACAGACATTAAGTAGCATAATTCACATAGCATGATTCAGGTGCCATGGATTAAGCCACAGGAGATCGATGAGAATTCGTATCCGGCGAATAATTTCTGATATTGCTCATCCAGATTAAAATAAATGCATTAAAGCTACTGACTGTAGTTACCTGTGGACAACCAATCGAGCTGCAAATCCACTGTCATACTAGGCCTTTGGTTGTGTTCCTATGCTCGTTCCAACACCAGACAACAAGAGTTCTATTTCTTTCCTAATTTCTTTAAGGTTCATTTTGAGAGTCTTCATATCCTCGAACTTGCGATGCGCTTTCGCCTCCTCAACAAAAGTCTCTAGCAGTGCTTCTTGTTCGAGGAGAGGTTGAAGTTTGTTGGCTAGTTCTGAATCAGGGTCTATATAAGTTCCATTAGAAACTTTATTGCTGGAGGGAGTCGACCCCGTTCCACCAATGTTGAGTTTTGAAGTTGGTAGTGACTACACAATCAGCAAGTTAATAGAGATATCAAATTGAGGCAGAAAGAAAAAAGAGAGGTACCTGCAAAGGGAACATGTGTTCTTGTAAAAACAAGTTGGCTCTCTTTGAGATTGCTATTTGCACACGATCTTGAGAACTACCCGCGCCGTTTGGACATGGCAAACTCTGTATTCGCTTCGCAAGAGCATCGTATCGAGCAAACGAATCGACGAGACGCTTGCGCGTGGCCGAAGCTTCTTTCGTGGATTGGTTGTCATGGCTGGATAAGGAATTACTTCATGAAGCATGAATCACCACGAGAACAAAATGAACCTAAGGCCAAGAAGGAGGATTTGGAACTGGGACAATGAGTCTTCGATGTCCCTTTCTAAACTGATGAAAGCCTAAACAATGAGTTACAGAAGGGAAAATGGATAGATATGATTAATACTTCATGAAGATTCACGAATAACGGAGTGTGGGCAATTTCTTGTTGATGTTGTTGTAGTCTTAGGAAGAACTGTGATTAGTTGTGACAAGCTGGAACAAATGAAGACACATACAAGAGAATGGGATGACATTTTCTGCAAATCCTTACGGCTTTCAGGAATTTCTCCTCCTCCTCTTCTTGTTTGGGTTGGTTTGGGGTGACCCTGCTGTTTTTTCGTTTTCTAACACCATAATCAACGCCCTCGCCAACTTCTTCTATCTGTCTCGTTTTCGAGTCGACAACAAACAAAATGGAGCACATCTCTGGACGCTGAGGGCGTTTCGGAGGCAATGAGCAGATGATCTGACCACAAAGCCTACAGTGATGTTTACGATTGGTGAGGGGATGAAAAGATGTCCTGAAATAGAAGTCGCATGAATTCGGTGTTAAGTGTATGGACCCAACTTACATGCATAGGGGACACTGAGAGACACTGTCATCCTCTTGCCAAGGTGCTATACGTTGTTCAGCAGCTGAATTCTAAGAGTGAGATATACATCGAAGCTGTCAGATGCACAAAACACACCTCTAATCTCCATCTTCTGTTTATCGCTGAGTGCGTTAGTAATGACTCCTCTCCACAATTCTCCGGCATCATTGAAACTCAAGTTTCTAACATTATTCCAGTCGAAAAATGAAGAAGTGCGACGCATATCTTTAACGTTCACATGTCCGGATAAACGTTTTTCGTTTCCCGTGGTTGCTTTACTATCCACTGGGCTTGCGGAAGTCAAGGGAAAGTGGAGGTTGATAAGCTTTTCCAGCCGCCTCTCCAGTTTGGTCTTTTCAACCCTCGTCATACCTGCTCCGTCACCTATTCCGTCCCGCTTGATACGTCGAAGAGCCATAAATTCATCAGTGAGAGAGCCGCAGACTCCTTTTGGTTGAGAGCCAGCCTGGTATGGTGCTTGTGTGCGAGGTTGAAGCGAAGAAGTTGGTATATCATGTATTATACCTGATGATCCCGTGTCCTTAATCTGAGAGGAAGATGACTTTGACCTTGCTACTGGTTGGGGGGTGATTGATTCAACCTTGGTTCTTTGGTAATTTTGGCGAACAGCAACGTTGGACTTGTTTTCAAGTGGTTGTGATTGTTGCACCGTAGGATTAGAAGAGGGTAGAACGATTGTCCCATTTGGCTTCTGAAGATTTGCAGCTCCTACAATAATAGAGTTTGCATTGAATGTATTATTTGACGAAGGTGTCAGTGGAGCCTTGGACCCCAAAGGTGATGATGGCACGGATGGACGAGCATTTCGCGCAGGCACTTTTCGGAAAGTTGACACTTTACGGCCAGATGGTGATTTTTCTCTGTGTAATGCGTCGGTTTCAACAGCAGATGAACTGGAAATTGAATTTGGAGTAACTGAAGTAGACCTCGTAGGTCGTGACTCCATGTAGTCGTTCGTGCTGACTTTGTATACTTCTTCTGGGGGATCTGAAAGTCTGGAGTTTGAGGTAAATATGGCGCTAGATGTACTATTGAGGATAGTAGATGTATCATGCGAATTATTGGATATGGGAGAGGGTAGCTCGTTTGAAGAAGCATTGATGGCTGTTACCGCAGGCCCAAGAATGTTTGGTGAAGTAGGCAGTTGCTGTTGTCTACAATTACTGTCAATAGGGGGTTCCCGTTCTCCTAGGGTGCGCTGTGGTGAAGTGGGTGGAAAGCCGACGATACTAGATGGCCGACTAACAGAGTTTGGGGACCCATTTGAAGTAAGATTATGGTTATTAGAGAGAGTGCGTGAATGTCTTTTGGGCTATGGGAGCACAGTCAACATTAAGCCTAAAGTACTAAGAAATGCAGACCTTGTAAGCCTGGTAAGGCACATATGATGCTCCGCCTTGTGGACTGGATTGCTCAGGCATTGCAACGTGAACACCAACAGTGTGCACAGCGGATTCGTGCCAATCATTTCTTCCCAATTATTTATTTATTTATTTTTGCACTCAGATCACACACACTCTCTTGGAACCATGTCCGCTGCCTCAGGCATTGGTCTTTCTTCCGGCCTTTCTTCTAAATTCGCAGAAGCTATCGAGTCCAAGTCAACCCGTTTCATCAAATTGTCAATTCGAGATGGTCTGTCCTCTACCTCTCTACAAGACCATTGCATATTTTATCTCATTATCTTCATTTAGAATCAATTGTCTACGATTTAGAATTACCTTGCTCTGGTTCTTTCGCTGCCGATCTAGAAAAGTTACAAGATCCTGATATCTTAGATGTAAATGAGCCAGCATACATACTAGCAAAGCTCGATGAGCCATCTCCAGACTGGATGGCCATCTGTTATGTTCCTGACTCCGCGAAAGTCAGAGATAAAGTGCGTTCCCCCTAGTGGTTTATTTCAGACCTTACATTTTACCTATTGAAATTACTAGATGATCTATGCTTCCTCCCGAGCGTCCTTGATCAAATCACTTGGTTCCTCGTTGTTCACAGATTCATTGTTCGCGACCTCGAAGAAAGATCTCACTGCAGATGCTTATGCCTCCCATTTGGTTCACCTTGCAGCTCCAAAACCATTATCTGCTCGTGAACAAGAGCTGGCTGATCTGCGCCTGCAGGAAAGCGAAACAATCTCATACGAAGGTAGTCGAGCAAGGGCAAGTCATGTTGGTAATAGCGTGGGATACCAATGGACATTGGAACTTCAAGAAGCTGTCGCAGCATTTGCTACAGGAGCAGGTGGTGCGATCATCACTATTGTGGGTTTACCGCTTGTTTTATAGAGTATTGGCTCTAATGCAAATTAATAATAGACAATTGATCCATCTTCGGAGACCTTAGCTCTGACTGCTTCACTTGATATCACCATTGACCGAGTTGTCTCGAGTATACCACATTCTGAACCCTGTTATGCCCTCATAGCCTGGGTCCATACATATACTGGTAATCCCCTTCGCGAGATTAGTAAGTTATGTATCGTGATAAAAGCTAGATCTCATAATCTATTGCTAGTTTTTGCATATTCTTGTCCGTCTACATCTCCCATCAAGAATCGCATGCTATATTCGTCTGGAACTGTGTCGACCTTCCTAGCAGCAAAATCTCTTCTTTTATCTGCTTATCCAGATTTGCATCTAGCGTCCCGTAGGATAGAAACTTCAGATCCGAACGAGTTGGACGAAGAATTCTTGAAAATCCAACTAGGTTATAATACATCTACAGATACAACAATAGCTGGAAACAATACGTCCACTCAATCCTTCGTGAAACCTAGAGCGCCTGCAAGGAGGCGATAAAGCTAGTACGCCAACATGCAAAGAAGTTATTATGCTGTTAGTCATAGTGCCTTACTTTCTGGCATTCTTTCCAGAATGTATCTAAAGCACTCAATCGGAGATTCCTGCAACTGTACGCCATATTTATATGTACTATATGTACAAAATGACACCTATCGTGGATCGTGTCTGCTGAGCTTGATGATGTCAGTTCATCAGTGCGTGAAAAATGTAACACACAACCAATCTAAATTGATTCAACGTGCTACTACGCATACCAGGTTTGGCCGCTTTTGCTCTACATACAGTGGAAATTGCAGAGAGCAAGAATATGCTTTTATATGAGTGGGCATGATTTCAGGGTGATAGTAAGCTTGGTTTTAGCTCAGGTAACACAGACGCATGTAATTGCTTATTGCAGAGTTGATCGTTTGTGAACCGTTGCAACCGTTATATTACTCCTTTTCTGCGATCAGTACTGTGTCGTCTGAACCTGAGGCCTGAATATTGAATATTGAATCGTGACCTTATAATTACTATAAGTACTCAAGTCGTCATCAGATGATGCTGCTGTGTCGGAGGTATCTTGTATAGTGACTCATCAGCATAATTATAAAAAACCAGGTAGTTTGCTATCATACCAGCCGGTCCAAGGCTTCAAACTATCATCATTGTCAATCACTCCGTCAGGACCTATCCATATAAATCACTGGTCGGTATGGAACGAACATTGAAGGCGGTTGCTGTTTACTGTGGCTCATCCATGGGAAAACATAAAGCATATGTTCGCGCTGCAGAATGTGAGTTGCTATCCAGAATCACACTGGCACTGGTTTTCATCCACAATTACATTGGGTGATTACTGAACTGATAGTTTTATAGCACTAGGTCGTGCCCTCGCTGCACAAGATATCCCTCTCGTTTATGGGGGAGGCTCAAAAGGATTAATGGGAGTTGTATCTGGTGCCGTTTTGAAAGAGGGAGGTAAAATTACGGGTGTAATTCCTTCTGCAATGCTTGCCGCGGGTGGAGAGAATGTACAAGTTTCTAGTAGTGAAGATGCGGCTATTGTCATTGATGGAAAAGAAAATGTGCGTCTGCCTCAACAAATGAGTTCAAGCAACCCTGTCAGACTGAAATTATTATATGTGACTGGGACCAATTATGGCAGACAGAAATAGTGGGTATATCTCAAAAGAACTCCGGATATCAGGCTAATGTGCTATTAATTCATAGGTTATTGTCAAATCAATGCATGCACGTAAGGTGGAAATGGCAAAGAGAGTGGATGGATTTGTTGGCTTGCCTGGAGGTTTCGGTACTTTTGAAGAAGTGGAACTTCGTTGTTTACAAGTATTATCTTTTTTACTAACTTCTTCTCAAAGGTCCTCGAGGTTACGACGTGGACACAACTGGGAATCCATAATAAGCGTGAGTTTTGTGAGGTCTCTGCTTCCTTCACAACTTGATATTCAATTCGAATAGCCGTCGTCGTTCTGAACATTTTATCATTTTGGGAGCCCCTGAGACAACTCATAAAGAAAAGTATCGAATCAGGATATGTGCGGCCAGAAAATGAGCGATTGATCGTGTTTGTAGATGGACCATCATCTCATGCGGAGCACGAAGCCTTTGATTGGGGTAAAGCAGCTCTCGAGGCGTTGCGAGAATGGGAAAAGCTCCCAGCAGCTCTTTTTGATTGGACAAAGAGTGCAGAAACCCGATCAGATGATGATGGAAAGCTAATCTTGAGTTGAAAACGGAAGACCGCAAAGACGTTGGTGCCACTACTTGGGCTACGATTTCAAAGCTTGTCATTTCTGTGTGGTACCGTCTAGAATATGTATTATATAGATGATTTTGACTTAAGAACTCGTTAAACATTTTCCCATCGTCGGTTCAATTTTGCGCTTTGAGTCCATGAAGGCATTGACGACGGCGTCTGTGATATTTGATCTCCTCTATATGATGATGAACTTGATATCAGGTGGTACATGCACAACAGGCATACCTCTTGGAAATCACCTACGAAGTTTTGAAGTAGTTCAATACATCGCGCTTTCAGTTGACCGGTGAGCAATCGACCAGCCCTGTATTCCTGCAGCGACAATGTAAGAAGCAGAATCTGGAGCAAGAGCTAGGTATGCCTTACAACTCCCATTTGTTCAAGTTCGGCATCGTCCTCCAAAAAGAACGTTAGATATTGATAGCTAACGTCAACTTCGGTATCGCCCCCGAGTCGTCGGTGTTCTTCTTCCGTTTCCTGTCCCCCAGAAAATCCATGTCTGTTCACTTTATTTTTGATCTGAGCCGGCTTATCAGTCATATAGATGCTGCTATTGGGATCACTAGCGCTCATTTTCGTCTGAGGGCCTTGAAGGGCTGGGAAAAATTTTGAGTGCAAAAGCGTCGGCTTGGGATACTTCAACTTCTGTGCCACGTCCCTGGTCAATCGGAAGTATGGATCTTGGTCAATAGCACATGGTATAAGACAAGGGATATTTGATACAGTTCCAAATATTTGCGGGAATGAGTTGGAGAAGGATGGAGCGGCCTGAATTGCAGCAAAGTGAACCTTCCCAATGTTATCGCTAATGATAGGTACGCGTTTACTTGGCATGATACATAAAACGAGAAATCACTGACGATTCGGTGAAACCAAACGTGGCTTTTGCTTGGCTGTAGGTTATTTGTCGAGATATTTTGGAGACATTTTGATAGAATGGTCCCCCCATAAAATCGTAATCACTGAATATGAATGTCTTTTGCAAGTCAAAACCGCAAGCAATGATATCTTTCGCGTTTTGCCTTGCAAAAGCTTGTGTTTGCTCAGGTTTAAGTTCGTGTTTGAACAGGAATTTTTCATCGTCTAGGAAAGGCGTCAGGATATGTGTTATACTATGATTTACGGAGACTACCAGTGAGTTGAACTACCAAGGGTACTTCAAAAACGTCTTGCAACCATCTGCATGAATTAAGTACACAGATCCGATTCAATTATAACCTTCTTACTTTGTGAAGACGAATGGAACCATATGGCCAAGATGCATGCTGTCACTACTTGGTCCGCGCCCGGTATACAAAAAAAATGGTTTGCCTTGTTCATAACGGTCTAGAATTTTGTCAAATTCACTAGAAATATTCGAACATGATAAATTGATAGATGATGATGCTTTGGTGCTTACCGGTGGGAGAAGAACATGCCACGCCGTAGAAAAATGTGTGGTTTTTTCCCTGTTAGACGTTCGAATCGTTCCAGAAGCACTGTGTCAACCCTGCGGGTGCCAAATTGATCTATGAGTTTATCGTAATCGATAGCTTGCTGCTTTCCATCAGTAGACACAGAGCCTTGGACATCCCACGGAGTTACGACTTGTTCGAGTGATACAGGATTCCCTTTATCTTCGGGGACATTCTCTGCCGTTGGAATTGTATTTGACTTTGGTTCTGTCATACTGCCTAGGGAGCTAGAAGAACAGATCTGGAGTCCTAGTCAGTTTTAGTCAAAACTTGACATTGATTAGATCCTGTCATTATGTAAGAGATAATATATCTACAAACAAAGCCAAGCAAAGAAGGTGTGGGAAGAAAACACCGTAGGTAAGCTTCGAGCCTCATTGTGTAACTAAACCGCGTTCCAGCTCCTTTGACTGTCCCCAAAATACTCCATTTTCGTGTATCAATAAAACTAGAGCTATGTCGGCCTCAAAGCTTCATCCCTCATTGCCAGCCCCTGTTGTTCATGCTGGGTTTTCTATCCCTCAATCCAAGTCTCATGTTTTGGCAGGCGTCCAGGACGCGTATTGGAGTGATGACGACGCTGTCTGTTCTTTACTCTTGTCTATACCTCTTTTCTGATCAAAGGTATTATCGAGCAGGAAGATGCAGAATGTCCATTATGTCTCGAAGAAATGGACATCTCTGACTTGAATTTCAAGCCTTGTATCTGTGGCTACCAGGTAGGCTGTTCTCAGTCCATGATGAATCAGCAAAGGCTTTAATGTAAGGATCTAGATATGTCGCTTTTGCTGGCACCACATCAAGGAAAATTTGAATAAGCGTTGTCCTGCATGCCGTAGGATCTATACGGACGACGCAGTCGAGTTCAAGCCCATTGCAACTCAGGAGTAAGAATTTTGTTTTTAGGATGTTATCTTTCGATTTAATTATGTCATGGTAGCCACAAACGCCTCACTCAACAAAAGAAGCAAAGAGAGCGGGAGCGGAAAGAACTCGATGCTTTGGGAAGGCGACATCTTGCTAATGTTCGCGTTGTGCAAAGAAATGTCGTATATGTTGTTGGCATTGGTCAACGATTTGCGAAAGAGGAGGTACCTATACTTAGTCTTGGATACTTTTTATCCACTGATGGTTGTCATATAGCTCATTCACACCTTGCGATCAAATGAGTATTTTGGTCAGTATGGAAAAATAACAAAGATTCTATTGGTGAAACGTACACCCTCCGGGGGCGGTGCTCCTATCGTTGGCTTATACATCACGTATCATAGACGAGAAGATGCTGCCCGCGCGATTGCCGCAGTTGACGGGGTTACATCACCCGGTGGTGGCAGAGATGTGATGCGAGCTAGCTATGGCACAACCAAATATTGCATGTCATTTCTCCGCGGTATTCCATGCAACGACCATAATTGTATGCATTTACATGAATGGGGGGACGAAAAAGATTGTTTCACAAAAGAAGATTTAACAACATTGTATGCGCTAAACCAACCAATTAATTCGCTGTACTGATTTGATTTCTGACAGAAAACATACAATGAAGGCTACGGAAGGCAGAACTCGGAATACGGCGTCGAAGAAGCCAGAAGAGCAAGACGGTATGGTTTCTCAAGCATAATTGCTGTCTCCTCTAAAAATTCATCGATTCCTCCATAGCAGCCTTGCCCCGTGCGGCTTCTTGGGCGCAAAAAAATACTCCAATATCTTCGGTAAATCAAAATAGC